>CM073736.1:53374996-54624996 GCA_037113605.1 Calophaca sinica
TGAAGGAACCTTGCTCAAAAACTCAAAGAAAATGGAGGTAGCTTCAATGGAGTTTTCTTGCTCAAGGAAAGGAAGAAGAAGAAGAGGGTTTCTATTTTCTTGAGGAAGGAGGCGTGAAATTGGGGCTGGAAATGGGCTGCATATAGCCTTGGTTTCTCTCTTTTATAATAATAAAAATAAGCATAGTTAGTAGGAGTAGTTGAATAAAAGATTTTTTTTTAAAAAAACACACAACTAATGACACCTAGCAATTTTTATGAGATGTTAAATATATCACCTAATCTTACCCATCTAATCTCACATCTCTCATGATTACCCTCTAATCTAAAGTCTTAAGATTTAAAAACACGGCGACGAGAAACCGAAAAACCGATTTGTTTCTCGCCGGAAAAATCCCGAAAAATTAATTCGCGAGGAATTAATTCTTCGCGTGATAATATTATTTCATAAATAATAAAAGCAACAATAATCACTCAAAAATAGTCTCAACAAGTTACGATTCGATTTTCATCGAAATCGGAGTTCATTTAGAATTTTATCTCAAGGGCGAATCGCCTACGATTCAAACACGATTTAAACTTCATAGAATTTTTCGACGATTTTCAAACCGTGAATTAATATAAAATATTAATTCTCAAATTTAATTTAATCTTGATTTAATTAATACACTTTCTCAGAGAACAAGAAATTGCTTTATTATAGCGTAAATACGACAAAATACACTAAATAACGTTAATTAACGCATAAAAAAAAATACGCGTGTTACAAAAGTCATTGTATGTGAGACATTTTATTGATGTGATGCATGTTGAAAAAATGTCTTTAATAGTGTCATTGGTACCTTACTCAATGTGCTCGGGATGACTAAAGATGGTATCCATGCAAGGCGGGACATGGTTGGTATGGGATTGAGACGGGAATTGGGACCTGTAACACTCTAATTCAATTTTTAAATCGAATCATTGCATTTAAAACATTACGAAATATCATAAACTGAATAAATTAAAACTTGACAGTTACAAGTCATAATTCATACAAGGTACTTGCCTAACGGTTTAAGTACATAACTTAAGTCTCAAAATATAACCCCAAAGTCATGAGGATTACAAAATATAGGGTCCAATGACCCATATACAACACTTAGTACAAACAACAAAGACTAGCTGCTAAGCAACTCCAGCTAGGGTCAATCCTCTCGCACCTGCTTATCAGAAACAATTAAACGAAAGGGGTGAGATTTAAGAAATCTCAGTGAGTCCTTCACGGACCCCTCACCATCACATATCTCAATACGAATCAGTATAGACAAGGGTCAAATAACATTTACATGACAGTTCACAAGTCACAAGCTTAATTCACAATACTGCATTTGAAATCTTGAAAGATAAAACAGATGCAAACAAATGCCATAAAGGCCACAATGAATGCTCCCCACTTGATCCAGCTCAAGTACAAAATGAGTAAAATCCGATTAAAAGGATAAAACCAAGGGGGCCCCCAACGGCACAGGTGATAGCTAATCACTTACAATGAGGGTGCATATGAATTTGCAAATATTCCAATCACAATCAAATCAATCACAAAACAATAGGAAATAATGCATTGCTATATCACAATCATCATATTCAAGAATTATTCTTTACTCAATTAGTTATATAAAAGATACATAAGGGTAATACCTAAGCATACCAAACATATTAGCATGTTTAAAGGAGTCAAATGGTCCAAAACTAAGCATTTTAAGCCTAGGAAACAGATTGAAACACGGCCTGGCCGTGCTGCATAACACGGTTGTACAGGCCTTCTGCAGAATTTCTGCAGCAGAGCATCAACTTCGGGGATTTTATTAACATATCAAACGGAGTCGGAATTGGGTAAACGAATACACGTTCGAAAGCTTAGAAAGTCTAGTTTACTAATATAATTTTTATTTTAGAAGATATTCTCCCAAATAGTACAGTTTTGACAAACAATACACTGGTGTCAGGGCAACAGGGCAGCATTCATACCCTAACTTATAAATTCTATATCTAATTCGATTCTTAACATTTTCAAGTGATTCTTGTGCCTAAAATGAAGCCCCTCGTGTCTAGTTTACACAAAAACAAAAATAATTTCAATCCAAGGTCTATAGAGAGATTTATACTCGAAATACCAGAGGCAGTCTTAACATGCATGTTCACTAGGTTGTAACCCAAACTTCTACTAAGTTCAACATCAAACCCTCACTCAAAAATCTCCATCTTAGACCAGCTAAGCCACATGCAAAGGGAGATAAAAACCCTAATGGGGGTCTTATTGGTTGCCCACCACCTAAAGGAGAAGAACTCACCAAATGTAGGAAGATGAGGTTGAAGCTCAAACAACTTTCTGGTTTCCCCTTCTCTAATTCGAGATTCCTTCTTCTACAAATATTAGGGCACTCAGCCTTCCTTGAAATGAAGAAATGACAGCTCCACTCCTCTTCCTCAACAAGATGTAGAGGAAACCTTCAGTTCCTAGCACCTTCAAGCTTCCTTCTTCCCTTCTCAAGCTCAAGCCCTAGCTCATCTCCTTCATCTTCTCTTCCTCTTCTTTTGTCCTTTGTTCAGAAAATTTAGTGTGAAGAGAGAAAATGAGGGATGGTGGCAAGACCTAGAGGGAATTAAGGGGCCAGACAAATGCTTTTACCATTATACCCTCACTCAAGTTCTAGTTTCACAACTTTCCCTACTAGTGACACCTCTAGTTTTATGATTCACACCCCAACATATACTACTCTATTAATTACTAAGCAAGCATTGAGATCCCAATTTAAGAAGCTAACTAATTAAATTAGGCAAATTAAGCAATTTAAGCAAATCATACAATTATGCAAATTATACAAATTAGGCAATTTTGGTGGGATGTTACATTACTCCCCACCTTTTTAGGATTTTTGCCCTCAAAAATTAAATACACATACCTATTGGAACAGATATGGATATGCTTCTCGCATCTCTTCTTCCACCTCCCAAGTAGCTTCTCCCGGAATAGATCCTTCCCAAATGACCTTAACCAAGGGAATGCGTTTATTCCTCAGCGCCTTTATGTCCCAATCTACGATTTGGACTGGCATAGGTTGGTACGTTAGGTCCGATCTTAGTTGCACGGACTCATGAGCTAAGGGTTGAAAAGGATCGGGAATATACCTTCGGAGTAGCGACACATGAAACACATTGTGCAAGTTGGACAAAGAGGGAGGAAGTGCAAGTGCATAAGCAACAGAACCGACTCGACTCAAGATTTGAAAAGGACCGATGTAACGAGGATGTAACTTTTTGGCCTTTAGTGCCCTACCAACACCTATTGTAGGAGACTCTTTCAAAAACACATGTTCGCCCTTTTCAAATTCAAGTGGTCTAGATTTTAAGTCCGCGTAACTCTTTTACCGACTTTGGGCGGTCTTAAGCTTATCCCTAATCATCCGAATCTTATCCGTTGTCTCCTGAACTAGGTCGGGACCTATCAATTTCCTTTCCTCAACTTCATACTAACACAAAGGTGTCCTACACTTCTGCCCATAAATGGCTTCATAAGGAGCCATCCCTATGCTCAAATGGTAGCTATTGTTGTAAGCAAACTCCGCCAAAGGTAGATAATCAATCCAACTCCCTCCATCCTCTAAGACACATGCTCTAAGCATGTCCTCTAAGGTTTGGATGGTCCTCTCAGTCTGACCATCGGTCTGGGGGTGGTATGCGGTGCTAAGGTTCAACCTAGTTCCCAAAGCTTGCTAAAAAACCTTCCAAAATCTAGAGGTGAATTTGGGATCTCTATTCGAGACGATGCTTGTAGGGACCCCGTGGAGCTTGACTATTTCCTGGATGTAGACTTTTGCTAGCTTAGAGGTGGAGTACGTAGTCTTAACAGGTATGAAGTGAGCTGATTTTGTCAATCGGTCCACAATCACCCAAATTGAGTCATGACCGGCTTGGGTACGGGGTAATCCCACAACGAAGTCCATGGATATACCTTCCCACTTCCACTCAAGTATTTCTAGGGGTTGGAGCATGCCAGAAGGTTTCTGATGTTCAATTTTGGTTTTTTGACACACTAGACATCGGGCTACAAACTCAGCTACATCTGTTTTCATCCCCGGCCACCAATATCGGTGTCTGAGGTCATGATACATTTTGGTAGTACCGGGATGGACTGTGAATCCGCTCCTTTGAGCTTCTTCTAAAATTTGCCACTTAAGTTCTGAATTTTTAGGGACACAAATTCTATGTTGAAATAGGATAGTTCCCTCATTGTCTATGGAGAAGTCGGGCTGATTCTTCCTAGATTGCAATTCTTCATCCAAGAGTTGAGCTTGCCTAATCTGAGACTTGAGGTCACAACTAATTTGCAATTAATGCACTAGAAGACTATAACCAGTAGAGAAGGATTCTAAGGTTAAGTCTCTAAAGGACTCCAATAACTCTAATTCCTTAATCATCAAGGATGATACTTGAAGGAACTTCCTACTTAAAGCATCGGCGACCACATTCGCCTTGCCTGGGTGATATTTCAGCTCAAAATCATAATCCTTGAGGAGTTCTACCCACCTTCTTTGCCTCATGTTAAGTTCTTTTTGATCAAAGAGATATTTTAAACTCTTATGGTCACTAAAGACCTCAAACCGAGCACCATATAAATAGTGCCTCCAAATCTTCAAGGCAAAGACAATTGCTGCAAGTTCCAAATCATGAGTTGGATAGTTCTCTTCATGGGGTTTCAATTGTCTTGATGCATAAGCTACCACCTGACCACCTTGCATAAGCACACAACCTAATCCCTTAATCGAAGCATCACTATACACTTCAAACCCTAAGGATGGATCCGGAATAATCAGAACCGGGGCAGTGGTCAATCTAATCTTAAGCTCTATGAAGCTACTCTCACAACTCTTGCTTCACACAAACGGCTGCCCCTTTCGGGTTAGCCTCGTTAGCGGAAGTGCTAACTGAGAAAATCCTTTGATGAATCTCCTATAATACCCAGCTAGGCCCAAGAAGCTTTGAATTTCAGTAATGGTGGTCGGTCTTTCCCAATCCAGCACTGCTCGTACTTTATCGGGGTCAACCGACACTCCAGCGTGAGAGATTACGTGTCCTAAGAATTTCACTTCTTCTAACCAAAATTCACACTTTGAGGGTTTTGCAAACAGTCTCTTTTGCCTAAGGGTACCTAGCACGATCCTAAGATGTTCCGCGTGCTCTTGAGAACTCTGGGAATAAATTAAAATATCATCAATAAATACCACCACAAATTTATCAACATAAGGCTCTAGGATTTGATTCATGTAGCTCATGAACACGGCTGGAGCATTGGTCAGCCTGAAAGGCATAACCAAATACTCATAGTGACCTTACCGGGTTCTAAAAGCGGTCTTTGGAACATCACTAGCCTTGACCCTAATCTGGTGATAACCCGACCTTAAGTCAATTTTGGAAAAATATGAAGCCCCCCTAAGCTGATCTATAAGATCGTCTATCTGAGGAAGCATATACTTATTTTTGATGGTAACCTTATTAATCTGCCTGTAGTCCACACACAGTCTCATGCTACCATCCTTCTTCTTGACTAATAACACCGGTGCTCCCCAAGGAGAAGCACTAGGCCTAATAAACTATTTGGAGATAAGGTCCTCCAATTGGCACTTAAGCTCCTTGAGTTCTGTTGGTGACATCCTATACGGAGCCATTGATATTGGTCCCGTCCCTGGAACTAAATCTATTGAAAATTCAATTTCCCGTTCGGGAGGTAGGGACATCACCTCTTCAGGAAACACATCTAAGTATTCATTCACAACCGGGATAGCAGTCAGATCTAGTTCAACCTCTGAAGATGAAGAGAGTAACAGAACATAGCCGAAATATCCCTCTCCTAGGCATTGGTTTAATAGAGCAACACTGGCCAACACATCAGGATGAATATTCTTTTGGGGAGGTTGTAAATTTGCAAATTCTATGGTTTTACAATAACAATTCAGAACAACTTGATTAGCCGCAAGCCAATCCATCCCCAAAATAATATCCATACCTTCCAAGGGTAAACAAACTAGATTGACCAGGAATACCCTTCCTTGTATCTCGAGAGGACAATTCTCGCATAGGAAGGAAGTAGAGATCTTTGCCATCGCCAGTGTCTGAACATTCAAAGGAACTGACAACGAAGTAAGTGGTAACTTTAATCTTGTTACACATTTGTAGGAGATGAAAGAATGAGTGGCACCAGAATCATAAAGAACAATAACAGGCTGATCACTCAAGAGACACGTACCTTTCATCAGACCGTTCGCACCCTTTGCCCTCTTGGCATCTAAGGCAAAAACACGCCCTTGGTTAGGATCATTGGTTTTTGCTGCTTCCTTTCTATCATTCTTCCTTCTGAGTGCGGGGCAATTGTTTGTAACGTGACCTTTCTCTTTACAGTAAAAACAAAAGTCTCTACCCATACACTCTCCTTGATGATACCTGCCACAAGTGGTACATGTCCTTGCTTTTCCGATGTCCAAAGGATGAGTTTGCTTTCCTTTGTTGGGGTTCCCCTTCGGCTTGGGGGGTTGATTAGGCTTGTGTTCTTCGTTCCTTTTCTTCCACTTTTCTTGGCGATCCACTCTCAAGGAATTTTGTGCCTCTTCAGCAATAATACACTTCCCTACCAGCTTGGCATAGTCAGTCTCCTCAAATCCGCACACGACATTTCTCAATTCCGGTCGAAGACCCTGCTCAAATTGATGAGCCTTCCACTCACTATCTTCCCTACTTTGTAGATAAGTAGAGTATGTAGCCAATTCTTCAAATTTGGCGATGTACTCCGCTATCATCATGCTCCCTTGAGTTAGGTGAGCAAACTCTTGCTCTTTTAGCCGTCTTAAGCTCTTAGGGAAATATTTCTCCAAGAACACTCTCTGAAAGTTCTCCCAGTTCAAAGGTGTTTCAAGAGTAACCATATGAGCTCTTGCTCCTCTCCACTAAACCTCAGCCTCTTCCTTCAGGTAGTGAGCGGCAAATGTCAATTTTTGCCCTTCAGTGCAGTTCACTACTTCAAATATCTTATCCATTTCCCGCAACCAATACTTCGCTGCAGATGGGTCAGCTCCACCCTTGAAAGAAGGAGGGTCATTCTTCCTGAAGTCAGAGTACGCCCGATTAGGATTATCTGGCTGGGTTACATTGTTACCTGGGGCTACTCCTCCTTGAAGGATCTGTTGGAGCAGTGCGTTAGTCGCTTCAGCTTGAACATTTGCAGCCTCAGTTTGCACCCTCAGTGCTTTTGCTATTACATTCCAAGGTTCGGGTTCTTGCGGAGTCCCGAGGTTTCTGGTGGCATTCCTGGTGTTCCTTTCGCCGTGTATTGGTGGCCTACCACGTCGTCCTGAACCGGATGCCATGATTCTGCATACAATGCACAAAGAATTGAGTTGATCAGGCTCAATGTCTCTTAGCATAATAAGTAGAAAGATGTAAACAGTCCACAATGACACACTAAGCCAAAACTATATACCTCACATTCCGATAAGAATCGAACGGCTCTGATACCATAATGTAACACTCTAATTCAATTTTTAAATCGGATCATTGCATTTAAAACATTACGAAATATCATAAACTGAATAAATTAAAACTTGACAGTTACAAGTCATAATTCATACAAGGTACTTGCCTAACGGTTTAAGTACATAACTTAAGTCTCAAAATATAACCCCAAAGTCATGAGGATTAGAAAATATAGCGTCCAATGACCCATATACAACACTTAGTACAAACAACAAAGACTAGCTGCTAAGCAACTCCAGCTAGGGTCAATCCTCTCGCACCTGCTTATCTAAAACAATTAAACGAAAGGGGTGAGATTTAAGAAATCTCAGTGAGTCCTTTACGGACCCCTCACCATCACATACCTTAATACGAATCAGTATAGACAAGGGTCAAATAGCATTTACATGACAGTTCACAAGTCACAAGCTCAATTCACAATACAGCATTTGAAATCTTGAAAGACAATACAGATGCAAACAAATGTCATAAAGACCACAATGAATGTTCCCCACTTGATCCAGCTCAAGTACAAAATGAGTAAAATCCGATTAAAAGGATAAAACTAAGGGGGCCCCCAACGGCACAGGTGATAGCTAATCGCTTACAGTGAGGGTGTAAATGAATTTGCAAACATTCCAATCACAATCAAATCAATCACAAAACAATAGGAAATAATGCATTGCTATATCACAATCATCATATTCAAGAATTATTCTTTACTCAATTAGTTATATAAAAGATACATAAGGGTAATACCTAAGCATACCAAACATATTAGCATGTTTAAAGGAGTCAAATGGTCCAAAACTAAGCATTTTAAGCCTAGGAAACAGATTGAAACACGGCCTGGCCGTGCTGCATAACACGGCCGTGCCAGGCCTTCTGCAGAATTTCTGCAGCAGAGCATCAACTTCGGGGATTTTATTAACATATCAAACGGAGTCGGAATTGGGTAAACGAATACACGTTCGAAAGCTTAGAAAGTCTAGTTTACTAATATAATTTTTATTTTAGAAGATATTCTCCCAAATAGTACAGTTTTGACAAACAATACACTGGTGTCAGGGCAACAGGGCAGCATTCATACCCTAACTTATAAATTCTATATCTAATTCGATTCTTAACATTTTCAAGTGATTCTTGTGCCTAAAATGAAGCCCCTCGTGTCTAGTTTACACAAAAACAAAAATAATTTCAATCAAAGGTCTATAGAGAGATTTATACTCGAAATACCAGAGGCAGTCTTAACATGCATGTTCACTAGGTTGTAACCCAAACTTCTACTAAGTTCAACATCAAACCCTCACTCAAAAATCTCCATCTTAGACCAGCTAAGCCACATGCAAAGGGAGATAAAAACCCTAATGGGGGTCTTATTGGTTGCCCACCACCTAAAGGAGAAGAACTCACCAAATGTAGGAAGATGAGGTTGAAGCTCAAACAACTTTCTGGTTTCCCCTTCTCTAATTCGAGATTCCTTCTTCTACAAATATTAGGGCACTCAGCCTTCCTTGAAATGAAGAAATGACAGCTCCACTCCTCTTCCTCAACAAGATGTAGAGGAAACCTTCAGTTCCTAGCACCTTCAAGCTTCCTTCTTCCCTTCTCAAGCTCAAGCCCTAGCTCATCTCCTTCATCTTCTCTTCCTCTTCTTTTGTCCTTTGTTCAGAAAATTTAGTGTGAAGAGAGAAAATGAGGGATGGTGGCGAGACCTAGAGGGAATTAAGGGGCCGAACAAATGCTTTTACCACTATACCCTCACTCAAGTTCTAGTTTCACAACTTTCCCTACTAGTGACACCTCTAGTTTTATGATTCACATCCCAACATATACTACTCTATTAATTACTAAGCAAGCATTGGGATCCCAATTTAAGAAGCTAACTAATTAAATTAGGCAAATTAAGCAATTTAAGCAAATCATACAATTATGCAAATTATATAAATTAGGCAATTTTGGTGGGATGTTACAGGACCCATAAAGAAGGGGAAACTATGTACATATCTACCTCTAGCCGCTCATACTTTGTCTAGAAAAGAGAAAACAATTATTTGTAAGTTTCTTCATGGAGTTAAGGTTCCAGAGGGGTACTCTTCAAACATTATGAACGTCGTATCAATGACAGATCTCAAGTTAAAGGGTTTAAAGTCCCATGATTACCATGTTCTCATGGAGAATTTGCTAGCCATTGGTATACGATCCATTTTTCCTATCAAAGTGTGGAATACCTTAACTAAACTTTGTTTCTTCTTTAAGGCAATTTGCAGCAGAGTTTTTGACCCAGGAAAGTTACCAGCATTGCAAACAGAAATTGTTTTGATTTTGTCTGAGCTTGAGATGTATTTCCCACCTTCATTCTTTGATATAATGATTCATCTGACATTTCATTTAGTTAGGGTGACACAATTGTGTGGACCAGCTTACATGAGATGGATGTACCCGTTTGAGCGTTACATGAAGATATTAAAAGGGTATGTGAAAAACCGATCATGGCCAGAGGGCTGTATTGTTGAGCGGTACACAATCGAAGAAGATGTTGAATTCTATTCTGACTACCTATCTAATGTTGGATATTCCATAGGGATGCCAAAATCTCGTCACACAGGATGAAGCGAAGGGAAATGGATCACTGGATGTAAAATATTGACTATATCAAGGCAACAGATGGAACAAGCACACTTATATGTTTTACACAATGCCGATGGTGGGTCCCAAGCACATATCTTGGCTCCCATAGGTCTAAAGTGGTCGACCTCCCTCTTAAAATATCAAAGGGTTTCGCTTCGACGCGTTATCGATCAACCGGGTGCACGGTGTTCCACCCATATTAGGGTTTTTCACCCGTCGCTCCAAAAAAATTTCTATTTCACCAGCCCACACCTAAAATTTATTGTTTAGTCAAAATATTCGCCTCGTCATGAGGATTGCTCCGCTGCATCTCGTTTTCTCAAATTATGAGCCTAAACGCTACTATAACGCTATTTCGGGTCATTGAAAATACCCTATTTTTTTCTACTTGCCCAAAAATTCCAATAAATCATAAATATTGGAAAATGCTTAAATCTCAAATTTTGTATAGTTTAGATCACTTTTGAGGATGTTTCAATTAGAAACTTGCCCGATAGTCTCACAACAGCATAATTACTACGGCATAGTAAAACATGTAAATTAGTAATAGTTACTAATCCCAGTCCCACGTTGAATTCCAAGCCTGTTTCTGCAATTTCACAACAATCATAACTCATAAGTAAATAATAATAATAATAATAATAATAAATAACCTGCCAATGAAAATTAATTAATTAAATTAACAAAGAAAGATAAAACAAGTAATATAAGAGTGGTTCACACCTTGTTATTTTCAGCAGCTGCTGCTGGTTGTGCATTGGCAAGTAGTTGGGCACAGAAACTCCTAAACGAATCACAAATCGCAAATTAATTAAATTGGAATTAGAGAGAGAGAGAGAGAGAAAGGGGGGAAGAACCTTGTGATGGGGCGATTTGGCTTGTCATCAACACCTCTTAAAGTGACCAAATTTCCAATATCACTAAGTGCTCTACGGTTCCTTCCGTCTGCTTCACCATTCTTCTTCTCTTGCTTCCCTCCCCCTATGACTGCATCACCTGTCACATTGCTAAATAAAACGCCCAATTAAAAATTAGGTAATGCCTTTCAATTTAAACACGATTTCACATCCAAAAATTAAAAAAAAGATTGGGGATAGAATCCAGAAAAATTGAAACTTGTTAGTGATTTGAACAGATTTGTAAATCCTATATAAGATTTAATTTATTTATAAATGCAGGAAAAAGAAATAAACCAATCCCAGAAACTATTTCCCTCCATTCCCCCACCACAAGTTCGAATCTTAGAACAAAAATTTGAACCCTAGAAAGGAATAGAGCAGAAAGGTTTGATGAAGGGTTAAAAAGAAACAGCCTTAGAATGAAAATCGCATCCCATAGAAGACGTACGAATGATCCACCAATTCCTTGGCCACGAAGTTGTGGCTAGCGCCACTGTCCACTAAAAGGATGATTGTATAACCCTCCAAAACCCCTTCCAACTTGATCGTTCGAGAACGAGGTAGCTCTCCAAAGTCAAGCATTTTGTAATCAAGGATCTGACACACGATTTCACCATCACCGTCTTCTTTATTTTCTTCTACGGCAATGAGGCTACTGTTTCTAGAGCAGAACTTGCACACGAGGCGGCTCAGAATGGCGTCCTCTTCTGGTGACTAAGGACCCGTCACTCTGTCTCTACTGTTCTGTCGTCGTTGCCATTGATGGCACTGTCACCGTCGTAACCCCTTGTCGCCATTTCTGTTGAGGGGAGAAGACAAAATAGTGACGCAATGTGGTGAACGGAGGGAGAAGACGAAAGAGGGTCAAAATGTGGTGAACGGAGGGAGAAGACAAAACAGTGACGAGCTCCGGTGAGGGTTTACTAGAAAGTGGCGGAGGGAGTGGCGATGGTGAGGGTTTATGAGAGAAAGAAACGATGGTGAGGGTTTGTGAGACAGAGAAAGAAAGAGCATATTGATAAATGGGAGGGGATCGCGCATTGAATATATTTGTTATTGAGAATAAGTAGCGTTTGATAGAGGAAACACTACTTATTGTTAAGACTTAACGTAGCACCTTCTATATTAAGTGCTATTTATTCTTTGCGTACAACATTAAAAAGCGCTTCCTAACTTAAGCACTGGTTATTTCTCAAACACCTAAAGTAGCGTTTCATTTCTGAAGCGCTGCTTATCAGCTAAAGTAGCGTTTTTATTTCTAAGCGCTATTTTTGCCTTTATCCTTCAGCAGCACTTCTTCAATGAAGCGCTAGTAAAAGTTTCCAACCTAATTTTAAATAGTACTTCAATAGTTAAGCGCTATTTAGAGTAGCACCATCTTTTGAACAATTTATTTTAGTGACCCTACCCTCCCCCAACCCCTTCTTCCTCATCCTTCATCTCCTAACATCATGTATGAACAATTCTCATCTAGATGAATCCCATTATATTAGATCATAATTCAATTGTTGTTAAGTGATTAAGAGTTAGTTAGATTGGCGATTAGTTAGTTACAGTTTGTTGGGACTATTAGTTACCGTCAGTTACTGAAAACAGAGACTATTAAATGCATTATGTGAACTAGTTGTAATCATTCTGATCATTTGTGAAATGAAATGAAAATCATCTTCGTTCTCTTCTTCTTCCTTTGTAATATGGTATTAGATTTCTTCAATCCCTAGCTTTCGCAAATAGATTCTTCGATGGCGAATTCTCCGAACGATGTTTAATCGGTTAAATGCGATCTTCTCAAAGATCCATATTATCTACATCCTAGCAAAAATCCTGGAGTGATGCTCGTTTCTCCACCACTTGAAGGACAATGCAACTATCAAGCATGGAGTCGTGAGATGAAACGTGCTTTGATTTCCAAAAACAAATTGAAATTTGTCAATGGTAAAATTACTAAACCTTATGAAACTGATCCTTTGTATGATTCCTGGGAGCTTTGCAATAATATGGTTGTTTCCTGGATTAATCGTTCAATTTTACCAAATATTGTGAAAAGTACTCTTTGCATTGATAATGCTCGTGAATTGTGGCTCGATCTTGAAGATTGTTTTTCTAAAGGCAATCATTTTCGTCTTTCTGATTTACTTTAAGATTTACATTCTCTTAAACAAGGAGACAAATCAATTTCTGATCACTTTACTGATATGAAAGTCATGTGGCAAGAACTTAAAGCATTGCGTCCTACTCTAGATTGTTCCTGTGCTGTGAAGTTTATGGCAAGAACTTAAAGTATTGCGTCCTACTCCAGATTGTTCTTGTACTGTGAAGTGCTCTTGTGCTCTTAGCAAGTCGGTTTCGCAGTATAAGGATAAGGAGTATGCGATTTGTTTTTTGAAAGGTCTCAGCGATTCTTTCCAAGCAGTGCGTCAACAGATTCTTCTTATGGATCCTTTGCCTTCTATCAACAAGATTTTTGCCATGGTTCTGCAGCAAAATCAAATTGTAATTCTAAATTGGTGATTGATTGCACAACTCTTCATGCTACAGCAGATAGTGACAAAGGAAAGTCCAATTTTAAACCTCACAGTCGTGGTCAATGGAATCCAGGAAACTATAAAGGCAACAATTCTCAGTCTCAAGGCCATGGCCGTGGTAACGGCAAGCAGTGCACATTATGTGGTAGACCTTACCACACTTTTGATACATGCTACTTTAAGCATGGATTTACTCCAGGCTATAAACCTAAGTATTCCAATTCACAAGATAATTCTTCTGTGAATGCTGCTGCCAACAGTGCTAAGAATTCAACCGCTGCCTCTGCCTCAAAGACAGATTCTCAAATGTCACTCAGTCCTGAGGATTATCAGCAACTCATTGCTCTAATTCAGAAGTCTAAGCTTGATACACTTTCACCTGTAAGTATCACCAGCCTAGTTGCCGCATAACCTCAACCTATCGTCAACCGCACAACACAAGCTCAGTCAGGTACTCCTCGTCTTTTATCTTATACTTGGATAATAGATTCTAGAGCATCTCACCATGTTTGTCCCCATAGGTTTTTATTTTCCACTTATGATTCCATTCCTCCAATGGTAGTTCAACTACCAAATGGAGCAATAACCTTAGCTAAACACTCAGGAACCATTTACTTTTTAAAAGAATTATACCTGTCAGGTGTTTTGTATATACCTGATTTTTAGTTTAATTTGTTTTCAGCTTCTAAACTTGCATTGTCTTTCAATTGTACCCTAATTTTTTCTTCTCATAACTGTGTGATTCAGGATATTCAATCCAAGAAGATGATTGGACTGGCTGAAGTTCAGAATAGCCTCTATATCTTCAGCAAACCGATTGTTGTTTTTAATTCTCTTGTTGCTTCCAATTCTTCCAATGTTCATATCAATAATTCTCATGTACATTTTGATTTGTGGCACTATCGATTAGGCCATCCCATTGAACATGTTTTGAATCATCTTTGTAATCATTTTCCTTATATCAAATACAATAAAAATTTACTTTGTGATTACTGTCATTTAGCCAAACAAATAAAGCTACCTTTTTCTCATAGCATGACACAATCACTCAAACCCTTTGATCTTGTACACATGGATATTTGGGGTCCCTTAAACATTGTTTCCTTATAAGGTTTG
The DNA here is from genome assembly GCA_037113605.1 of Calophaca sinica. Lineage (NCBI taxonomy): Eukaryota > Viridiplantae > Streptophyta > Magnoliopsida > Fabales > Fabaceae > Calophaca > Calophaca sinica. Next base: position 53,389,712 of record CM073736.1, read on the forward strand.
TAACACCCCGTTTTCGGAGCCCTACAGTATAATAATTATTAAACCCTAAATAATTAGGCAACATAGGTATACTGAAAATAATAGTTTATTAAAACCAAATATATTGATACGTACATAAAATTTAAATATCTTTACGAAACCCGTGTCTAGGGCCCATAACTTATATGACACATGTACAGACTCTGGCTCACTGGCTGTGACACGTAACTGAAGAGAGAGTTACTCTTACTGAGTACCCTCTGTGCAATCCATGATGATGGCAATGTCTTCATCAAGTCCATGTTATCTGTTTAATATGAAAGAAAACATACAAGAAAAGAGAAGAAGCTAAGAAATACAATACACACTATAAAATTGGGAAAGCAAGAATAGAAAACGTATACAAATGGCACGCACAAGCAATCACGACAAATACTCGCATCTACCCAGATCACACTCACCATCCCTTAACTCTGTACTACTATATCTGGGCCTAGCTCCACCCAATTCCTTCTCATACTCTCTAATTCTCTTCGTATCTTACTCCAACTACTTTGTACCTAACTGTCAGTTCTAACAGTGTCACTGACCTTTCACCATTGCTAGTCAACTAACTCGGTTTCCCTTATATTTTGTCAAGGTTTAACCTACCAGCTAAGACCTAATATTCCTATCACAATAGTCATTCATTCTAATCACGGGCAGAGTGAACAGTTAAAGTCAAAGTATATCTCAAGCATCAGGCGGCACAGACGGAACATTAACTAACATATCATTTATCCACATATTCACATAGATATCTGCAATCAGCATCATAGTCACACAATCATAGCTAGTCATGTATTATTAGCATCACACCAATTATCAATCATAAACAATTATATTAAATCAGCATCACATCAGTCAGCATCAGCCACCAACATATGGATTAACCCTAGCATCGCTTAGGCAACTAGCTACTGTCATGTTATCAATCATAAGGCAATCATAAGGTATCTATCCTAAGGTTATCACACACCAGACAAGTTACTTCTATGGTTGATAGACCTTTGACAATCATCCTCAACTATCATAGGTCACAGTCCTTCTCTTGAGGTACTGCGATTATCAACCGCTAGTAGGGCTTGGGTCACCCTACGCACATTTATATACACTACTCTATCCTACAATCCCTAGAGTGTAAGGTTTCTTGCTTCCACCTGGTTAGAAGATCGCTGCTATTATTATCATTATCCGCACTTGCCTCGTACTTGCTACTCGCACTCCTACCTTTAGCCTGTTGCTCACGCTCCCACTCCCACCTTGCCTTACTCACACTCCTACCTGACCTGTTAGGCCATCCTTCACTCTTTCCTTTTCCTCTTAGGATTTCCTACTAAGAGCTTTCTGATGCACAAGATCATCACTTGGGACAAGTGCAGCGCATACACTACAAGAAAATGCGGGTGTACCCACGGCCAAAAGTCGTCGGTAACGCCGAAAAGCCATGGAAAGGTAAATATACCGACGGCTTACCGACGGCTACTAGCCCGTCGGTAAAATGGGCATCGCAAATGATTACCGACAGTGTTTTTATTACCGTCGTATTACCGACGGCTTTGCATCCGACATTAGTTTTCGACGGACAAGGCCGTCGGTAGTTTTTCGACGGTCGAGGCCATCAGTAATTCCATGCAGTGATTACCGACGGCCATACATGTCGGTATTCTTAATTTTTTTTTTCGAATTTAATTAAATAATTAATTAAATTAATTGATTAATTTTTTATATTTAATTTAGTTAATTGATTTATTTATTTAATTTTTAAATTAATTCATTTATTTAATTAATTTAATTAACTATTAATTTGATTTAATTAAATTGATAAATTTTAATTATTAATTAATTAATTATTTACTTATTTAATTATTAATTTATTCGATACTAAAAAATGTGATAACGTAAACTAAAAAACAAATTAAAAAAGAAACTTAATAAATAAAAAAAATATCCGAACAAACATCAGTAATTAAAAAAATATCCGAACAATATCAAAAAAAAAAAGTACAGACATCACTAATAATCCTAGTAGTCCTAATCATGATCGAGATGCTCTAAACCATCTGCGTCATATACATAATCAGTACCAGGAGGTGGAGGTAGAGGCGGAGGCGAAGGAGGCGGCTGAACCTACTGGCGAGCTAGCATCTGGTACATCTGTTCCTGTAGCTGCAGCACCTGAGCCAAAATGGCGTTCGTCCGACGGGTCTCCTTCTCGGAAGCGGCCACTCTCTGCCTCAGAGCAGTTAACTCCTACTCATCCGCGACAGAGTGACGACTGGCACCACCACTACTCGATGACTCTCTGGTGTGGAAGCGGCTGGACCTTTCCTGTAGTTGCTGGCAAGGTCTCCAACATCGTATAGGCGACCCTTCTTCTTGCCGCCAACAACATCTGCCCAAACCCTGAGCGGTGCATATGGATCCTTAGTGCTCTGAGACGGAGAACATGATGATGTCTGAGATCTAATTTGAGACATCCTCGCCTCAAACTCCTCATGTCAAACATCAACAAATAAGTCAAATTTTTTTTTGTAAGAAAACAATATAAACATTATTAAAAAAAACTATTCATTATATTTTATAATTACCTGGGTCCGCCTCGACTGATCATTAACAAAATCACTGGTACTCCTCCTAATATGAGTTGCACGATGGAGCTCGTGCAACTGTACCTCTCTACCCAACCTCTTCGACTGTAATTATTTAATAAAAAACCTTAAATCAATGATAAATAATAACTAACAATAATAATAATAATAATAATTATTATTATATAACATGTACAAGTCGAGCTGCGTCCAACGCCTGACTGACGGAATCTCTGGTGTGCAAGCTCCTACCCTTCTCAGAGGCTCTATTTTTCTTGGCCTTCGCGTAGATGGATTTGTACTCAGCGGAGCGCCAGTGTTCTCCTAGCTACTGCCAGAGATTATCCCCTATCTAGTAGGGCTGTCCCCTGATGCGGGCATCTCTAAGCATATCAGAGAGGCGATGGGTGGCCTTCATATGGAAGTTCTTCTCGATCTGTCCCTCATCCTCTTTCTCCCAAGCAACCCTCTCCTATATCAATATAAGACATTATTAAACATATTTGAAATTTATGACATAAAAAAAAATATGCAACAAAATAAAAATTGTAACTTACTCCGAAAGATTTGAACATATGCCTCTGCTTGTCGTCCTTCAACGCCCCCAGGTGGGCCAAAACGTGTGGTAATTCTCCTCAATTACAGCTGTGATAGCCTTCGCAGCTGGCTTTGAGGGAAGGAACCTAAACAATAAAAAGATGTCAAACAAATTAAATATATATATATATATATATTATTAATAATTCGAAAACAATGTAAATACTTACCCTTTACCAGCTGGCCTGATAATAACTCGGCCATCATGCAGCATCTCAAGATCCTCAATGACCTCCTGGTCAACCTCTTGCTGCTCATCCTCGTCCTGCTCAACCCCGGTCTGATCAGGTGTATGGCCCGAACTATACTCATGCTCGGACTAATGAGTATCGGACACCGTCTCAGGATCAACATGGGAGGAAGAAGCGCTATGTGTTACCTGGAACCCCAGGTTGGGAATCATGTAAATGGAAGGCAAATGGGGTGTCGGTGCAGAAGGTGCTGGAGGCTGTGTAGGTGTCGAATGTGACGTAGGCTATGTAGGGGTCGAATGCGTTGGAGGCTGTGTAGGCGTAGATGTACGCGAAAGTTGTGTGGATGACAATGTCGAAAAGCCAGCAACACCACACCTAATAATGTTCGGTCTCCGACGACCGGGGGGGTTGATCGCGATGGCCTTCCCATTCCCTTTACCACCAGTGGGTGGTCTGGGTGGTCGGATCCTGATCTTGATGCCATATGTCTATAGAGCAAATCAACAATAACAGTCATGAAATATTATATTTAAACATAACAATATTGAAAATGAATTACATAAAAATAAACAACAAGTTAAGAAAATAACTGACCAATTAAAATATATTATTAGACATTAATTTCTCTTGTTGTAAAAAGTTAAACAATTTCATTTTGCCCATTCTGCCCACTCTACTTCGGCATCGTCTTTAGATCTTGATGGTTTTGTCACTTCTTCATTTAATTCCTCATCTCCATCTACATCTTCATATGTGATTGGATTGTCATATAGTAGAGAAATAAACTTCAACAGAAGAAGAGGGTTGAATTGTGTTGAAAATTTTTCGCAAACTTTATGTTAAAAACACTTTAGAACACTGGATTTTGAATCTGTTTGAAATCGGATACTGGAGTATGACCTGACGCTGGAAATAAAGTTTATGAAAACTTGTTTTTATGCACAGGATAAGAGTAAATGTAAAACAGTAAAGCAAGAGACACAGAGATTTATACTAGTTCACCACCAATCTGGTAGCTACGTCTAGTCCCTTTGTTCCTGAAGGATTTTTCACTATAATCAACTGATTACAAATTTCCTTAAGAGTATTCGATTGTCACAAACTTGACAATACTCTTAACTTCTCAAAACGACTCAGTACGTTCGAGCCTTTGAGGAACAAAGCCTTAACTAGGCAGAACAACTTTTACAAAGTAATATTCTTTTGAATACAATCAAATAACTCTCACATAGAGGATGAAAAGATTAAGCACAAAAACAAATAACTTTCTAAAAGAAAGAATATCATACGATGAGGTTCAGTTCTTGGTGTCCAGAAACTTGGCACGAAACTTGATTGCTCACTTGAGTAATAGCTCTTTTAGAATATAGTTTCTAGCAGTTATTGGCAACCTTCTTCAATGAATACCTTGGGTATTTATAGGAGTCTCTGAGGGGTATTACCGTTGCAGTAAATTTCAGCTCCATATCATTGAGTCAGGTAATTTGAAATGATGTCATTTTCTTCCTTTCCAGAGCTGTTTTGCACCTCGGCTGTTTTGTACTATTTGCTTTTCACAATTGCCTTGTACGGATTTTGTCTTATACCAACGGTGTCACTTTTGATACCTTGTACATCAAAATGAGCGCACAAAATCAAATTCGAATTCCGTTCCAAAACAGTTGAGGTAGAAGATCACAAACGTGACCATCACGTGATTCAGTATCAGAACATGAGACAGATGCTCGCAGTAATTGAGTAATCCACGTGTCATAGTATAACACTACCGGACGCTCGCTATACACAAGACGCTAGAGTGAATCGGATGCTGACATACATGGCATGTATTCAATACTTGTGATTTTCTTCTTCTTGCTTGAGTGAGATAAAACATAAGAGATTTTAATGCCTGTACACTTAAGGACTTATCAGAAGATACTTTGTTATTATCAAAATTAATGAGGGTCCAAACTTCTCAATCGTTTAGGTTCCAACAATCTCCCCCTTTTTGATGATGATAAATATCCAAGGTTGATGAATAATTTAATTTCGAAAAATAATTTCAAGGGTCTGGCCTTGAGTTCAGCAACTCAGATAAAATTAAATAATTCGGGTATTAGAGTAATTTTTAATAATCATATCATTTATTGTGATCGCAAGAATACATAATAACATCAGAGCATATATTCAATTCGACGTGGGGATCGGATGCTGAAATCATTGTACCAATGATGAGTATACTCAGCAATTAGATGCTGAAATTCATTGTACCAATATAATAAACCAATAGATATTAATGATTATCAGAGCAGTAAATCTTATAGAGTATCAAAGCAATTTAGAAATGTGCTAGTATAATTTATGCATGAAATGTATGATACTTCAACGTGTCCATTGGACTTTCAACGTGTTCATCAGACCTTTCTTTTACTCCCTCTTTTGTCATCAGACAAAAACAGTGTAAACCACATCATAGTCAAAACAGTAAGATATAATACTAGAAAAATTTGAGATAAAAGGTCATACCATAGAAATATAATAGTACCAAGTAAGCAGAATAATTGTTCCAAAATGATACTAAGTGCAAAACATACTTGTACCAAATTTTTTTTATCACACAGTACCAAAAAATAAAAACAAATGTTTAAGGATTTGGTGGAGGAGGAGGTAGGAGTTAATTGAAACGTTTACAGTGTTTTCCAGCTGGTACACCTTTTGATTTGTAGCCATGATAGCTTCAAACTCAGCTCTAGGCAATATGACAACATCATCATCTATAGCATGAGGAGTAGAAGAAGGTTCAGCTTCTGGAACAGGTTCAACAATAACAGCTCGTCGAGATTCCATCTTCTGGTGCTCTGCTAGCACCAAGTTGGACAACTTCAATCTGAACTCTTTGTTTTCCTTTGCCTTTTGGAAGAAGTTATCATTTGGCAAGAACCATTTGATAAAACTTCCTAGCTTCCGTTTCTCAACTTCCATAGCCACTTCCCATTTCTGCATATTCTCTTCAGGATACAACAAACTCATGAAGATAATTTCTCTGTGCTTGATCAGATCTTTAACAAAAGCATCAAATTTCATAGCAGCAGCTTCTCCAAAAATTCCTTTAACAAAGATTCCCATTGCATCAAAAATTAAGTCGAGTCCTTCATTTTCAACAAGATACAATCTTTGCAAATTCTCCCTATCATCATCTTCAATATCCATAGGCACAAAATGAGGCAAAATGGCTTTGTCTTTCCAAGACGCAGTCATTTGACTCCAAGTGAAACCAATATCAAAATGTTTGTAAACAGCAGCCCATTGGACATAAATCTTCATTGCATTCAGAGGCATGATCACAGAACATATAAATATATCATCGAAATATAGTGTTCCAACATTAGTGTCAGGTACCCTGGTGATAGAGCCGATTGTAGGAATGGTTGATTTTTCTGCATCATAGCAGCCAGAGGAGCCAGTTCTCCATTCATCTATCTTTAGAGAATTCAGGTAGAATCTCCTAGCATGGTCTTCACACAACTCCTTAAGCTCAAAAAATCCTTTGAGATCATATCTCCGAGGAGCCTTCTCATATTCCTTCAGTCCAATTTTACTGAACGGCATTTTCCCAGGAGCTGGTTCCTTCCTTTTTTCAGGAATAGACCAAGGCAACCACCTTTGCCTATTAGGTACAATCTTGACAGACGTTGAAACAGGGTTTCTATATTGACGAATAAGCTCAATCCTTTTCATCTCTAGGCAATGAGTCATAAGGGCCACTTCTTCATCTTTTATCCACCTTCCGCATTCCTCAAAAGTAAGAGGTTCATTCTGTGGTAGGAACCTGAGAAGATCAACAGAGAAAGGAATTGTTCTGCAGTTTGATTGAGGTCTCAATCTTCCTTTGAAGGACATATCAACTTTCTCATCTCCTTCTTTGAATACAACTCTTAATGGAGAGGCAACTTCCGGTCTTGCAACCCCAGAGGTGAATGTTTTCAAATGCCATAGAGAAGGGTGATCATAAATGGAATGATGCACGTCTTCTCTAACAAACCTTAGTCTGTTAATGGCAGATACAAACTTCTTTGCACCAGAAAAGGAGGTAGGTTTGTAAGTGAGGGTAAGTGGGAGAGGCGAAGTCTTCTTGACAGTGTAGTTTTTGGGCTTGTTTGGATGGATTTTTAAGAGAAGGTTGAAAGGGTGAGAGTGAAGTGATGAAATATATGTGGAGAAGGATGGTGTATGGGGAGGTAGAGGCTTGTGGTGAGGGAAAAATGATTGTTCTAGGTCTTGTGGTTAATTTGGTTAATTGGGGAGTTTCTGTAGGTATTAGGGCAGTGGTTTGTTGTTTGGTTTTTCTAATTCTTTTGGGTTAAGGTTTAGTGGGTGAAGGTTGTATGGAGTGAGTTTGTGTTTATGGTTGTTGTTTTATTTGTGGTTGTGCAACAGACAATGGCAGTGCAGGAATAGTATCATCAGACTCAAAGGTAGTTACAGAATCATCAACTGTAAAATCAAGTACCTTTGGGTTAAGCTCAGAATGCTTAACAAGTCTTCTTCTTTTGCCTTGAGTGGCAACAGCAGGAGGATGAGGAGCTTGCCTCCTGAGACCAGACGCTAAAACAGGTTTTTCAGTTTCTGTCTTTTTCTTCTTCTTCTTCTTTTCCATTATTTTCTTGATGGGGACCAGATCCTCATCATCTTCTGCTTCAACATTCTCTTGAGGGGCAGGAGGCACCTTCTGCTTCTTGCTTCTTGTCTCCCTAGCTGGAGACTCAGCAATTCTCTTCACACCAGATGCTGAGCTTCTGGTGGGTTTTGTTTCAACTACTTCACCAACTAAAGCACTAGCTTCTTCTTCTTGTTGCTCCTGTTTTACTTCCTTCATTCTTTCACCAGTTACCAACTGCATTCTTACCAAACTATATACACCGAATACATCAGCACACACAAGAGCACCAACACCAAAGTACTTTTCCCTTTCTTTTCCTTCCAAAGCTCCAAGCTTTTTAGAATGCCTAACCAATCTCTTCCTTGAACCAACAAGCACATTGACAATATTGTTGAAAATCAACCTAGGCAAGTTGATTTTGTGACCAGCCATATAATTTCTCATAATGAACTTCTGCTCATAGTTCACTATGTAGCTTGACCCAGTCTTCAGAATAACGCTCTTAGCAATAACTTTGTGTAGAACTTTGTAATGACTTTTCAGATTCTTGGCAGTAGGAGTTACATCATTTTCCTTCAACTGGCGATAGTTCTCGAACAGAGCCTCGTTGACGTTTTTCATTCCTTTGAAAGCGTCTTCCCAACTTGCATAGTAACTAATGCCTTCACAGGGGCACTTAATGGTATCATCAATGGTGTTTAAGGTGAACACCAACTTGAAACCTCTGACATGACCTTCAACTATTCCACCCGGAAGCATATGAACGTTTCCCCAGACTTCCTTGATAGCATTAACCATAACATCAATAGGTTTCCAAAAGAAGTAGTTTTTCCAGCTCAGATTCGTCAAACCTTCATCTAAATCAAACCCATAAAGCTTGAAACTTTTCAGTCGATTCTGTTCTCGGTTAGGACTTTTGCTTTTGTCATGGTGTCGAAGATAATAGAGTATTCTCCGACCTTAACATCAGTCATGGTTGTAGTTGGATAGTAGGTGATGGAGGTTTAGTGTTTCAGAGAAATCACAGAGAGAGAGAGAAAACAGTTTTTGCAGACAAAAAAAACAGAGTGTGGAGCGAAAGTGAAGGAGTAGTGGGAAAGTTTTGATAAATGGTACAGTTACTTTTTGTAAAACTCTTCACATTTCCTCTTAATAAAAAATAAATCAAAAAGAAAATAACATAAAGATTCCCTTTTTCAATAAATGAAGTTGCCAAAATGAAGATAAAATCAAGAAAAAGATTTTATTGAAAACCTAAATAATCATGACTCAGATTAGGTGTGATGAGACGCTTAAGTCCCACATGAGTTCAACATGTGTGTGCTTGGATGCATACAAACGAATTCACCGGACGTTGAGTTATGCATTATGAATGACATATCATATGAGTACACGTGTGAATGCTTATGTCATACCAGATGCTGAATGATGCATATCATAAGACGTTGAGATTAATCATTCTTCTATAAGATGAAAATTTAAACTTCTTCTTATAAAATTGAATCTATTTTCAGCAAGGGGTTTTGTAAAAATATCAGCCCACTAATGATCAGTATCTACAAATTTTATTTCAAGAATGCCCTTCTGAACATAGTCTCTTATGAAGTGATGCTTATTCTCAATGTGCTTTGCTCTAGAATGCAATATCGGATTCTTAGTAAGACAAATTGCAGATGTATTACCACAAAAGATAGGAATATTACTCTCTTTTATCAAGTAGTCTTCAAGTTAATATTTTATCCACAGAAGTTGAGAGCTGTAACTTGCTGCTGAGATATATTCAGCATCTGCTATTGAGAGTGCAATAGTGCTTTGTCTTTTGCTTGACTAACACACAAGATTTGCTCTAAAGAATTGGCAGCCTCCACTTGTGCTCTTTCTTTCAATTCGGTCTCCAGCAAAGTCAACATCACAGAAACCTACTAACTTGTAATCTTTTGATTTCTTATAAGGCAAACCAAGATTAGTAGATCCTTGTAAATATCTAAATATTCTTTTAACAGCACTCAAGTGTGATTGTCTGGGATTAGATTGAAATCTAGCACACAGGTAGACGCTGAATATAATATCAGGTCTTGAAGCAGTAAGATAAAGTAGAGATCCAATCATACCTCTGTACATTTTCTGATCTACCTTCTTACTAGTTTCATCTTTACCAAGAATGCAAGTGGGACGCATAAGAGTGCACATTGGCTTGCAATCCACCATCTTGAATTTCTTTAACAAATCCTTGATGTATTTGCTTTGATGTATGTAAATACCATCATTGCATTGCTTGATTTGAATTCCATGGAAAAACTTTAATTCCCCATCATGCTCATTTCAAATTCAGTCTGCATTGGTTTTGAAAATTCTTTGCAAAAGCTTTCATTAGTTGCTCCAAATATAATATCATCAACATAAATTTGAACAAGTATAAAATGCTTGTTTGATTATTTTCTAAATAGAGTAGTGTCTACTTGACCTCTGATAAAACCATTTTCATCAAAAAGGAACTCAGTCTATCATACCAAGCTCGAGGAGCTTGCTTAAGACCATACAGAGCCTTTTTAAGCTTAAAAACATGTTCTGGAAATTCAATGTCTTCAAAACCAGGAGGTTGTTTCACATAGACTTTCTCAGTTATAAAACCATTTAAGAAAGCACTTTTCATATCCATTTGACAAAGAATTATCTCATGGTGTGCAGCAAATGAGAGTAAAATGCGAATAGCTTCAAACCTTGCAACAGGTGTAAAAGTTTCTGTACAATCAATACCTTCTTCTTGTGGGTAACCTTGAGCAACTAATCTTGCTTTGTTTCTCACTACCTTACCATCTTCATCAAGCATGTTTCTAAATACCCATTTAGTACCAATAGCTTGCTTATCTTCTGGTAGAGTGACTAATTTCCACACATCATTTCTTTGAAATTGATTCAACTCTTCTTGCATAGCTAGAATCCAACCTTCATCTCCCATTGTTTGATCAATCGTCTTAGGTTCCATTTCAGAGAGAAGTACAATATCTGCATGCTCTTTGAAAGAGGATCTGGTTCTTACTCTATCTCCAGGTTCTCCTATGATTTGATCCTTAGGATGAATGGTTTTGTATCTCCAACAATTTCTGGTTTCAGCTTCTGCTTGAGTATAATCCTGTGTCTGGTCACCACCTGATGCTGAAGATGCAGGTTCACTGCTTGTTGTACCACCAATATTTAATTATGAGAATAATTCATCTAGCTCTGACATGGCAGTGTCAGGCTTCTTGTCATCAAACTTGACATGAATGGATTCTTCCACTATCAAAGTTTCTTTATTATATATTCTAAAAGCTTTAGATCTTTCAGAGTATCTCAAAAAGATACCTTTGTCAGCTTTGGAATCAAACTTACTAAGTTGATCCATAGTATTCAGAATATAACATATGTAACCAAATGGATGAAAATAAGATATGTTTGGTTTTCTACCTTTCTACAGTTCATATGGAGTCTTCTTCAAAATATGTTTAATAAGAATTATATTTTGAATATAGCAAGCCGTGTTTACTGCTTCTGCCCAAAAATGTTTTGCAATATCAGCTTCATTGATCATGGTCCTGGCCATTTCTTGGAGGGACCTATTTTTCCTTTTTACAACACCATTTTGTTGTGGTGTTCTAGGAGAGGAGAAATTGTGGGAGATGCCATTTTCTTCACAAAATTTTTGAAAGCTTTCATTTTCAAATTCTCCCCCATGATCACTTCTAATTGAAGAAATACAAATTCCTTTTTCATTTTGAACTGATTTGCAGAAAACAGTAAATACTTTGAATGACTCATCCTTGTGGGCAAGGAATCTAACCCATGTCCATCTTGTAAAATCATCAATAATGACTAACCCATATTTCTTTCCAGTTAAAGAGGCTATCCTAGTTGGACCAAAAAGATCAAGATGCAAAAGCTCAAGTGGTCTAGAGGTTGAAACAACATTTTTCGAATGAAAAGAATTTTTAACTTGTTTTCCCAGAGAGCATCAGATTGGAATTTAAGATTTAGTAAGCCTCTAACAAGACTGTGCTTGTTTAGTTTTGAGATGAATCTCAAACTGGCATGACCCAATATTTTATGCCAAATCCATTGTTCATCTTTAACTGACATGAGACACTTGACATCTTGTTTTGTAAATTTAGAAAGATCAATTTTATAAATATTTTGTTTCCTCTTAGCTGTAAAGAAAATAGAGCTATCTTTCTTGCTTTTTACTGAACATCGAGTTTCTGTAAAAATGTCATCATAACCATTGTCACATAATTGACTTATGCTCTATAAATTATGCTTTAGTCCTTCAACATAAAGTACATTATCAATAGAGGGAAAGGAGCATTTACCAGTGCGACCAATTCCAACTATTTTACCTTTCTGGTTTCCTCTGAAACCAACAAATCCTTCTTCTCTAGGCCTTAGCTCTTGGAGCATATGTTTTTCTCCCATCATGTGATGCGAGTATCCATTGTTTGAGTACCAAGATAGGTGTGTTGACTTTGTTGCTAAGCATGTCTGCAACATAGACTATTTTATCTTTAGGTACCCATATTTTTTTGGGTCCTTTCAAGTCAGTTCTTGAAGGATGCTTGTCCTTCTTAGTCTTAAAAGCAGTACATACACTTTTCAGATGACCAGGTTTGTTGCAGTAAGTACAATGCAAGCATTCACTGTGATCATTGGATTTATCAGATGCAGGATTTTTATTTTCTAAAGATGGTTCATCTGATATGTAGCCAAGACCTTGAGTTGTCGTTTTACTGACACCCTAAATCATTGAAGCTTAGTTGCTTCGAGTTACACTCTCTGCAAGAAACTTTTGAAAGGCATATTCATAATCATTTGATTTACACTTAGGCTTGCCTTTAGTTTTAGAGCTTTCAGTTTGAGAGCTCTTAGCTTCTAGTTGCTGATATGTCACCAGACGCTGACTATCCACCAGATGCTGATTTTCAGTTTTCAGCTTCTGGTTCTCTTCACTGAGCTTTGAGTTTTCATTTTTCAAAACTTGAAAATCTTGTGATAATTTTGAAAATTTCTTTTTCAAAGCTTTGTACTCAGTGGAGAGAGTGGCAGAGTCCTTAAGAAGATCATCAAATGCAAGTTGAAGTTCAGAATAAGAATCATATATTATTTCCTCTTCAACTTCTTCTTCAGAGTCTAAGTCAGTATTTTCCATGAGGGCAAGATTGGCTTCCTCATCATTGTCTTCCTCAGAGGATGATGAATCCAGATCTTCCCATGTAGCCATGGGAGTCTTCTTATTTCCCTTGAAGGAACTTCTCGTGGGCTTCTTCTTAAGATTAGGACATTCAGATTTGAAGTGTCTAGGCTTTTTACATTCATAACAGACAACTTGGCTTTTGTCTTTGCTTTCCTTCTTGTCCTCGACATCTTTCTTGTGGAATTTCTTCTTGAAGTTTCTTTTATTCCACATCCTTTGGATCTTCCTGGATATGAACGCGAGCTCATCATCTGACCCATCAACGTCTCCTTCTGAAGCTTCATCTTTTGATTCTTCTTCAGCCTGAAGGGCTTTAGAAGTACTGGCTTTATGTTTGTTGACTTTCAAAGTAATAGACTTGCTTTTCTTTACAGGTTCTTGCTCATTCAACTCAAGTGCATGAGCTTTCAGAGAACTCAAAAGATCTTCAAGTCTCAAGTCATTTAAATCTTTTGCTTCTTGAATAGCAGGGACTTTGGGTCTCCACTGCTTGGTCAAACTTCTCAGGATCTTTCTCACATGGTCAGGTGTGATATAACTTTTTCCAAGGGCCTGTAACCCATGAACAAGTGTTTGAAACCTTCCACACATAGATTCAATGTTTTCATTATCTTCCATTTTAAACAATTCATATTGGCGAACTAACATGCTAGCTTTAGTTTCTCTTACTTGGGCAGAGCCCTCATAAGACAAAACAAGAGAATCTCATATCTCTTTGGCAGTATCGAATTTGCCACATTTATCATATTCTTTTTCTGACATAGCACAGATAAGAATGAATCTAGCTTTTTGATTGATTTGATATCTCTTTTTCTGCTCATCATTCTAATTTTCTCTGGCAATAGCAACACCAGCAGCATTAGTGGGAATAAGGTAACCACTTTTAACGATATCCCACAGCTCAAGTTGTTATGTCTTAAAGAAAGCTTTTATCTTATCTTTTCACAGTCAAATTTTTCTCCAGTAAATAGAGGAGGACGATTCATGTGACCACCTTCTGCAGACATGTTCACAGTATAAGATCTTTTCTCTTAACACTGTTAAGTGCTCAACCAAGAGGCCGAACTCTAATACCAACTCAACGTGAACACAAGAAAGGGGTTGAATTTGGTTGAAAACTTTTCGCAAACTTTAAGTTAAAAACACTTTGGAACACTAGATTTAGAATCTGTTTGAAATCGGATGATGGAGTATGATCAGATGCTGAAAATTAAGTTTATGAAAACTTGTTTTTATGTGCAGGATAAGAGTAAATGTAAAGCAGTAAAGCAAGAGACACAGAGATTTATACTAGTTCACCACCAACCTGGTAGCTACGTCTAGTCCCTTCGTTCCTGAAGGATTTTCCACTATAATCAACTGATTACAAATTTCCTTAAGAGTATTCTACTATCACAAACATGACAATACTCTTAATTTCTCAAAACGACTCAGTACGTTTGAGCCTTTGAGGAACAAAGCCTTAACTAGGCAGAACAACTTTTACAAAGTAATATTCTTTTGAATAAAATCAAATAACTCTCACAGAGAGGATGAAAAGATTAAGCACAAAAACAAATAACTTTCTAAAAGAAAGAATATCAGACGATGAGGTTCAGTTCTTGGTGTCCAGAAACTTGGCACGAAACTTGATTGCTCACTTGAGTAATAGCTCTTTCAGAATATAGTTTCTAGCAGTTTTTGACAACCTTCTTCAATGAATACCTTGGGTATTTATAGGAGTCATGGAGGGGTATTACTGTTGCAGTAAATTTCAGCTCCATATCATTAAGTCAGTAATTTGAAATGATGTCCTTTTCTTTCTTTTTAGAGAATATCAAAGTAGTACATATTATCGTTTTTGTACTATCTGTTTTTCACAATTGCCTTGTACAAATTTTGTCTTATACCAAAGGTGTCACCTTTGATACCTCGTACATCAAAATGAGCGCACAAAATCAAATTCGAATTCTGTTCCAAAACAGCTGAGGTAGAAGAGCACAAACGTGACCATCACGTGATTCATTAAAAGACTAGATGTGTACTTAGAACAGGAGAAAGACGCTCGTAGCAATTAAGTAATCCATATGTCAAATAATAACACTACCGGACGCTTGTTATACACAAGACGCTGGAGTGAATCGGATGCTGACACACATGGAATGTATTCAATACTTGTGATTTTCTTCTTCTTGCTTGAGTGGGATAAAACATAAGAGATTTTAATACCTGCACACTCAAGGACTTATCAAAAGATACTTTGTTATCATCAAAATTAATGAGGGTCCAAACTTCTCAATCGTTTAGGTTCCAACAAGAAATGGGTTCCACTTCATTTACTACGTTGACATAGGACATCTCATCCACTTGATAAGCCACTTCTTCCTGTGGATCATCTGCTACAATGCGACCCCTTGGTTTTTTCTTTATTGCCATGATGGATAAGGGACATAATACACTTGTCTTACATGTTGTGCCATGATAAACGAATCAAATATTTGGTATCTTCTGCTCATGCATATCTCCACAGTATTATATTTTCGATCCACTCTTGTGCCTCTACTTGACGGATCAAACCAATTACAATCACTACTAGAATACATGGTTTTAACGTCAAAATATTAGTGTCAACCACGACACCGATGCTAGTAGTGTCAGTTGCGACGATGCTACTCCGACGCTATATTGTCCGCTATCATTTGTTTTCGTTTTCAAAACTTAGCGTCGGCCAAACTGATGCTACAAGACCCGTACTTTTCTTGTGTCAGACTTGACCGACGCTAGGAGTATATTTAAAAAAATAATTATATAATAACAAAATAAAAAACCTACTTTACTAAAACAACAAAATAGCTTGCTTCGGAATAATTTTTCCCCCTTCCGCATGTGTATTTCCTAGATGTGCATCTTCCTTCTTCCTTCTAAATCTTCTCTCTCTCTCTTCGTCTGCAGATTATCCATCACTGTGACTTCACTCTCCAGATCTAAGCATGAGGTTAAAGTCTTCTTCTCTAATTTTTTTAAATAGCGGTAGCCAGAGCGCATATGGCAAGGTAGCAGTGGCGCGAGAAGCGGCCTCATCTATCATTTCGCACAACATCGTCCTTAGAGTCTTCATCATCGTCGGAGTCGATGTGCCAAGTGCAGATGCTCTTGAGGTCATCGTTGGAGGTGAGGGTGTCATTGCGAGGGTCGGTGGAGAAAGAAGAAGAGGTTGTGGATGGAAGAGGCGGCAGAGGCGAAGGCTGAGTGGGAAGGATACGAGCATTACGAACAAAATGGTCCTTCTCCCGTTGGCAACCTCAATGTGTCAGCCCCTGTATCTTAGGGTTTTCATTTCACGTCGTTGTCAGGAAGGGAACAACACTAGGAGGAGGAGGAGAGGGGGTCAAAATTCCACATACACATCCTTTTTGATTCAGAATTCAAACCTCAGAACAAGGTAATCGCTATTCACCTATATCGATACTGTCAAACTTCATATTTCAGTGTCGTGGCGAATTGCTTTCTTCACTACAATAGATTGCAAGGGGTTCCAAGGTTACTCTAAATGTTTGTGACCTAAGCCAAGAACTTGCTCAACAACATTCAATGTCATTTTGGGGAAGGCTATTGAAGGCATATGGTGCGTGTTTCATTATTGTTGATGTTGATCAGATCCCATAACTAGCTGTTGTATTCTATAATTATGGATTTGGGGATGTTTTGGGTTTTTTTTCAGTGTTGTGTTGTATAAATGAAATTGACTCAGAACATTTAGGTTTGTTCTTTTCTATGGAATGCCTATTTTTTGTTAACAAGTTGAAAGGTTATAATTTTGGATACTCTTTTTGTATCTCAGGCACACAGGAAATGTGGTTGATGCTACATAGATGCTAACAAGTATTACTTTGAAATTTATTTGCGAGAAATCAGCCTGGTGCACTTGTCTGAAACCTATAGTTTGCTTGCTCACAATTGCCACAACTTCATCAGTGAAGTTGCTCAATTTTTGGCTGGTGCAACGATCTCTGAATACATCCTACAGCTCCCTAATGAAGTTATGAGCGGCCCATTGGGGCCTCTTATATGTAAGTTATCATCTGCAACGAATAATTGGATTATGGGTGATTTTGACCATTAATGTGGTGAATTGTTTTTCTTTTATGCCTTTCTTTTCTTTCCTAAACTGAAAGTATACCTTACTCTTGTAGGCAGGTCATCCAATTTCATAGTCACTTTTGGAAAGAACATGAAAAGTTAGTTAATAACACTAGATGGTTGTGGCACAAACTCATACAATCGTGAAGAAATTGTCGAGATTCAGAAAACATGGGCACGTTTTTTTGTGACTAAGATTGAAGAGCAAAATCTAAACCTAGAACCACCAAGACGCCGAGCAAGAAAAGCAACACAACAAAAATGACATAGTTTTTTTTCATTGTGTTGTTGAGTTTATGGGTGCCATGACTTTTAGTAGTTCTATTTGATTAATTCTATTATTTACATAATGGATAGGTTGTTATGGGATTATTAGGATGTTTGTGGTGGTTTATATATTTTGTCTGGCAGTGGAGTTTTGTGAATTCTGAATGGCAGTGGTTTGTGAATTCTGTATAGCAGTGGTTTGTGAAATGTATTAGCAGTGAATTATGTTGTTGTATGTATCCTGGAAATGGAAATTTCAAAAAAATTGTATTAAAAAAATAGATATATCTATGGCGCCGGTTTTCCTTAAAACCGCGGTTAAAGGTAATATATGGCGCTGGTTTTCAGAAAACCGTGGTTAAAGGTAACATACGGCGCCGGTTTTCAGAAAACCGCAGTTAAATGTGACATACGGCGCCGGTTTTCCTTAAAAACCGCGGTTAAAACTTTTTTTCTCAAAATTTTTTGTCCCATTACTGCAGGATCTAACGCCGGTTTTATTTTAAACCGCGGTTAAAACTTTTTTTTTTCCAAAATTTTTTGTCCTTTACTTCATGATTTAACGCCGGTTTTATTAAAAACCGCGATTAAAACTGACTTTTAACCGCGGTTTATAAACCGGCGTTAAATATTTACACTTACAACGTCGGAAGAAAAGACGCCGGATTGAAAACCGACGTTAAAAGTCTAAAAAAACTCCGATTAAAGGTGGTTTTTGCACTAGTGTAAACTGTGAAAATACTTCTTCCATCTATCTTTGATATCCCACTCCATAACCAATACTTCTTCATACTCTAAAGTGCTATGCACTAGAGAGGAGGACCAAAACTATACCTTTTATCGAAGAATTCAAGAGCGTGAAGTTAAAGAGGCTTTAAGAAGGATGGACAATGGCAAGGCAGTCGGACCAGACAATATTCCGATTGAGGTTTGGAAAAGCCTGGGAGATACAGGTATTCATTAGCTCACCAAGTTGTTTAATGAGATTTTGCAGTCAAAGAAAATGCCGGATGAATGGAGGAGAAGCACTTTAATCCCGATTTATAAGAACAAGGGAGACATACAAAATTGTGCTAATTATAGAGGGATTAAACTCATGAGTCATACTATGAAGCTATGAGAAAAAGTGATTGAGAAGAGGTTAAGAAAGGAAACTTACATTACGGAGAATCAATTTAGTTTTATGCCTGGGAGATCAACTACGGAGGCAATCTACTTATTGCGTCGGCTCATGGAGCGATACCGGGAGGATAAAAAAGACTTGCACATGATTTTTATTGGCTTGGAGAAGGCGTATGATAGAGTGCCTAGAGAGATCTTGTGGAAAGCTTTAGAAAAGAAAGGGGTTCGCGTGGCCTATATCCGAGCCATCAAGGATATGCATGATGATGTCACTACTAATGTGAGGACTCAAAGCGGATCCACAGAAGATTTTTCGATCACTATAGGGCTGCATCAAGGGTCGGCTTTAAGCCCCTATCTGTTTACATTGGTCTTAGATGTGCTCACGGGGACCATATTGTAACACGGGTATTTTTACGATACGTTAGTTAACGTTATTTAGTGTATTTCTGTCGTATTTACGCTATAATAAAGCAATTTCTTGTTCCCTAAGAAAGCGTATTAATTACATCAAGATCAAATTAAATTTGAGAGTTAATATTTTATATTAATCCACGGTTTGAAAATCGTCGAAAAATTCTAACGAAATTCCGTCGCGTTTCGAATCGCCGGGCAGTTTCGCCGCAGATAAAATTATAAATGAACTCCGATTTCGATGAAAATCGAATCGTAACTTGTTGAGACTATTTTCGAATATTTGACATGATTTTTATTATTTATAATTAAATATTTTCACGCGATGAATTAATTTCTCGTTAAATTAATTTTCGCGAGTTTATCGGTAACGCGGTATTTCATCGCCGTGTTTTAAACAACCCCTAGACTCTAGAATTAGTGGGTAACCATGAGAGATGTGAGATTAGGTGGGTAAGACTAGATGATGTGGTTAGGTAATAGGTGTCACATAATTTGTGATTTATTTCAAAAAAAAATTTACTTTACTTACTTTAAATTTTTATCTATGATGAGTCATTTTTTTTAAGTGAATATAAGGTGAACCACCCCCCATTTTCAGCATCATTCACGCCGTTCCCCCACCTTCTCCCTTCATCTTCATCTTCATCTTCATCTTTTTCTTTCTTTCTCTTGAGCAAAAATGGGTTCCAAGCTTCCATAGCTCATAGCTTCCAATCCTTTGAGTTTTTGGGTTAACTTCCTTCATCAAAGTTCTTCCAAATCATCTCCTCTACTTAGACCTCCATTTTCATCATCATCCAAGTAAGAAAAATAATTTTTTTTCCTCTGTTTTAAAGCTGAAATCGCAACAGCTCACCTCCCCATTTGAGCTTGATTTTTGTTCCCAAATCTTGTATAAATGCTAGGTTTTCTTCTCCATTCCATTACCTATGTTTCCAACCATCTACTTGAGTATAAAATCAGAATTTTTCTACCCCAATCAAGCCCTAAAATAGCGCCCCAAACAGCCCCTCTTTTTGGTTTTGTTTAAAATGTGTTTTAGTTAAATTAATTGATGATTGTGTGGTTGTTTGATGTTGTTGATGATGAATATGAGAGATGAACACATTTAATCTCTCTTTGGTACATAAGGGTGAAAACCCTAGGTATAAGGAAGAGGGTTATGTTGTGATCCTTTTCAAATCTTGTAATTAATGGTTTATAGGTGTTATTGGTTTGGGTGTGTTAATGTTGTAAGTTGTAGTTTAAATTAAATAGTTGTAACATGGTAGTTAGTTATATTTTTAATTCTTGAACCATGTTAATTTGTAGCTATGATGCTTGGTTATGTATTGGATGGTTTATTAAGGGTTTAGAAGTATTTTTAAGGTTGTTAGAAATTTATTTGCAGGAATTAGTATAAAAACTAGTTTATGTTTTATGAAAAATTGGGTTATGGAGGACTAGACATGGTTATTGACTTTGATGAAATGACCTTTGAATTAATAAAAATGAGTTAGCCTTGAGTCTTTAAATTTTTGGAAAAGAATGTTGGGAAAGAAATTTTAGAAACCCTTGTTTTGATTGGCTTTTAGTTTATGACTTAACTATGTAAGATTTTGGGTGATTGCCTAGTTGTCTTGAAAATGCTTTGAAAACTAATTATGAAAACTTAGTTAACTTGGAGTTGTGATTTGTAATTGGTGGGTTGTAGTAGAAATTCTAGGTGTATGAATGTTTGTAACATGTTTAAGGTAATTTTAAAGTTGTTGAAATAGATATGCATGGATTAGCTCAAGTGTTAGTTTATGTTTTGAGTAAAATTTGGTTCTTTAAGGACTAGAATAACATGTAGGAATGGATCATTTGATTCTCGAAATTATTGACATGATGATGGCATGGTTTAATTGTTAAGGGATTTTTTTTTATGGTGAACTTAGATTAAATACTTGTATGTGATATGTTTTAGGACTTAGAAATTTTAGGAAAAGTGTTTAATTGATTTTGTGCTATGCTTAAGGTCTCAAGAAAAGAGTTCTTGAAAAATTAGCATTTTCTTGAATTATGTGTTATGTATTAACTTTGCAAGAAAATGATTTTTGAGTCAAAATCTTATTCTTTCCAAGCAAGTTAAGGTTTATAAATTGTTATGTGATAAATTATCTTTCAAAAAGTATTTTGATTTTAAAACTTTATTTATTTTCAAGTAGCTAATAATTTAAATGCTTGAATGAGTTTGGTTGGAAAAAGGGTTAGGTTTTGAGAGCCTAAGTGTTAGAATTAAGCCTTTAAGAATTGTGCTAAGTTTCACTGTGGTATTAGGACTCGTAGATTCCGAGTTCGTGCGACGTGGAAATCGAGAAGCACGTGGACGCGTAGCTTGGAGTTCAGTAAGGGCACTTCTAGACATTCTAGGTCTCTTTTTTATGTCCTTGTGTAAGGACAATTTTTAGAGATGCATAAATTCTTGCTTTACTATTTAAATGCTTATTTAAATACGAAGAAGTCTGAGAACTTTACGAGTTCGAAGTTAGGGTCTTCGAACCCCTTTGTTTATTGTTGTCGTGCGGTCGAACATTCCGAGTCATTCGTGGGTGAAAATTTTGTGGTTGGTCTCCTAAACCTAACCCCCCACACTTGTTTGTACCTCTTTGTCAACTCCATCGAGTTGCAGAGGGATGGATTCCTTGAATTGCGTGTCAAGTATGTAATATTGTGATATGATTGAGTTATGCATTATTTAATCTGAGATTGAATATATGCTGCGAATTGCGTGTTGCTTGTTGAATTGCTTATGCTGTTTGTATCGTTGAATTGCGTTTCTTCATGCAAACTGCTTTTATTGCTTAAATTGTTGAATTACGTTTCTTCATATTAAGCATGCTCTTATTATTTGATATGCGGTCGAATAATCTTGCGTATAACTCTTTGAATATCGTATGCGGCGAGTTGTTCATCGAGTCTGAGAGCATTGTCGAGTCGTCGAGACGTTTTTTGAGCTATGAGCCAGATAACTGAGGGTGCTAGGTCCCCTTCGTTTATGGTGGATTAGCTAGGCGTCGCAGCGTTAAGGAACCGGGACTGCTTACCTAGGGAGAGCGAGGATCCCAAGGCTACGGCTGGTATGTCAGTTGAAGGATCGGCGTCTGCTTTCCGGAAAAATTATCGAGTCGAGAGAAAATGAGTCGTGAGATGAGTCATGAGTCGAGTCTTGAGCGAGCATTTTGAATTGAACTTTGTGACCTATATGCGTTGCTGTTGGTTATTATTCTGTGAATTTGTTATATTTGATTTTTTGAGAAGTTGACCCTTTCCCGTGGTACCTTCGATTCATGATGGCTACCCAGGTGATGGAGAAGAGTATTTCGATACCCGAGATGCGGACTTCATCAGAGATTATCTTCGACTTTCCCGACATTGAGCTATCTACAACTATGGAGTTTGATCCTATCACCCGCCGCGTGGTCTACACGGGGGATGTTGTGCAGACCTTTAGAGAGGATGGTTTGGTTGTGAGGCGGGAGGTAACTAGACGTACCGTGAGCTTCCCGATTAGGACGACGCAGATCATCGAGGCTTGGAGGGTTTCTCAGGGAGAGGAGGCTATGCCAGACTCTTCCTCGTCTCTCCGAGGATCGGTACCGACGCCCCTAGAGCGACGCGCCTCGTGCTTTTATCCCGTGGACGTGGTCGAGGACCACGGGTGAGATGGACCACTCGTAAGAGCGTGATTAGGCGTGGATCAGCAGGAGCATCGACTTCGAGGGCGGTTGCTATTCCGAGTTCCCCTCTTGTGGACCGAGTTCCCACCCCACCAGTGGAGCGGCCCCCTGTTTGTTCGATATGTGGGGAGGCAGATTGCTTAGGCGCATAGACTGATGACGATGTGGATGTGAGAGAGTATGTGCCGAGTGACGTGCCCGAGGATATTCCAGCTGCGGCACCCTTCATCGATTTGACGGGCGAGGATCCGATGGAGGACGAGGAGGAGGAGGATCCATCGGAGGATCTGGGCAGTAGTTTGTAGATGCTGTGCTTTCTGACTGTCGTTGTGTTTCTTTTGTGGATGATTGTAGTATGTCTTTTGTGTATAGTGAGTTGGTGACCAGTTGGGCTGGGTGATGTTTTGCTGTCACAGGGTAGACTGGTGGTTTTCACTTTTGGAGCAGCCCCCTGCGTGGGTGTTTGCCGGGAGTACCCCCAGGGTATGATTTCTCTCTCGAGGGTCTTCATACCATAGGTGTATTTCCTTGCACATTTTCTACTCTGTTATTTTGCACATACTGTATATATATGACTTATGTATTTGTGCATGTATGCTTTATCAGCTTTAGAGTCTTGTGTCCTAGTTGCACCATGTTTCGAAACGCTGTAAGTATTCTATGTGTGCTTTACGGGCACTATCGTTTAAAAAAAAAACTTTACCGTATTTCCTGAAGGACACAAGAGTACCATTTTCAAAAATCTATCTCATACAGGTTTAGTGTTAGCTCTGTAGCGGTCCGGAAACGGGTCGTTACACATATCATACCACAAGTTACTAAGTTTAAATATCTGGGGTCCATCATACAAAATGACGGAGAAATAGAAGGTGATGTGAACCATCGAATTCAAGCGGGGTGGTTGAAATGGAGGAAGGCATCAGGTGTTTTATGTGATAACAAGGTCCCACTCAAGTTAAAAGGTAAGTTTTATCGGACAGCGATTAGACTTGCGATGTTATATGGGACTGAATGTTAGGCGGCGAAAGGTCAACACGAGACTAAGCTAAAGGTGACAGAGATGAGGATGTTGCGATGGATGAGTGGCAAGACTAGACGGGACAAGATCTGGAATGATAGTATCAGAGAAGGAGTGGGAGTGGCACCTATTGTGGAAAAGATGGTTGAATCTCGGTTGAGGTGGTTTGGGCATGTTTGGAGAAGACCGGTAGATTCAGCATTAAGGAGAGTTGATCAGATGGAGGTCAACCTAGTTGCTAGAGGAAGAGGAAGACCACGGAAAACTATAAGTGAAACTATCAAGAAGGACTTTGAAGTGAATGACTTCACTAGTGATATGATTCATGATAGATCACTATGGCGTCGTTTGATCCATGTAGCCGACCCCACCTAGTGGGAAAAGGTTTTGTTGTTGTTGTTGTTGTATTTGTTTATACTAGTTTTTAAAAGGTCCATATCCGAGGTGATTTTGGAGTGCATGCATATCTGGTTTGTTTGGTTCCCTGTCAATCGTCCATTCAAGCGGCACAATTGGAGGTACTGAAGGAAGTAGCACTTAAGCTTTTTGAATATGATATTTCTTATTTCATAATTATTTGTTATGGGGTTTATTCATCCATGACTTCAAAATAATGAATAATCTGATAATGTATTTTTGGCTTCAAATTTTGGTAATGGGTTGTATTATTTTTTGAATTTTAATATCTCATTTATGACATTGTTGAAAGTCATGGGTACATCTACGTCATCCCTCTTATTTCTTGATTATTATTGATTGGCGTCTTAGAGTTTGTGACCTTTATCTAAATGGTACTAACTTGACATGCATAAATTTTATGTTGGGTACTCTAGGACGACAAAGTAGTGGAATTGAAAAATCAAGTAATCCTTCAAAGCTTTATAGGAATGTGTATAATGCATCTAATAAGAGTGCTTGTGTATGATTTCTTTATTTCTTTATAGAGTGAATGTCTTCATCCTGCCAAATGATGATTGAGGGGGTTCGTATAAAGACATTGATTGCGGATGGCTATATTGAACTGTATAATTTCAGTGCTATTCTTATCTGTTTTGTTTTTTTTTCCTTTTGTATAGGTGGAAGATTGTCCTTCAATCTCGAGACGAGACAAGAAAGCACGACGCAATCTTGAAGTTTCAAAAGCTTAGAAAGTACTAATATAAGAGTTCGAATGTTAGGTATTTCTTTTGAAGCTTTAAGAGCAAGATTCTTATTGTTGATGAAGTAATAATAGTTACACTCTTGGATTTTGATAGTAGTTTTTTTTTGAAAAAGTTGGATTTTGATAGTAGTTCAGTATTGCTTATCACTCAATTGTTTTTCAGTTTAGATAGCATTTCTATCTTCTACTAAATGCTCTGCTAGGCTTTTGTTTTTCTGCTTCTAACATTTTGTATTGTATTGTTGTAGCTGATATATTGAGATTTTAAATGTTCAAATGTTATGCTAAATGAAAATTTTAAGCAAAATTTTTTCTAATTTCAGACTTGCTAGGGAGGGACCAGTAGCTAGGAATACTCATGTTTAACTGCTGTAACTATTGTGTTCCCTCCCTATATTTATTTAGTACCATTTTGCTCATTGCATCATTGTATTGTATTTGTTCACAAAGAATTTGTATGTTGGGAGATTATCATGCTGGATTTTTCTGTGGATATAGTTGATAGGAAGATTTTAAAAAAATTAGATGAAGCTAAGTTTAGTATAGGAAGATATTAAAAAAATTAACATATAACAAATACTGTGTTTACTGTATAAACTCAATCATTAATGTTTCAGTTATTTGAAACATTACAGAATTAGATGAAGCTAAGTTTAGTAAGGTCACAAGGAAGAAATTACAGAATTATGCAGAAAATTCTGCATAAATTTTAATGACAAAAACTTAACAACTTGACCCTAATGAGTATAGGAACCCAAAATCAAGCTTCGATGAATTAATCAAGCCTAATCGCCTAAACCCAACTTGGATGAATCGTATTTAGGTTATAAAAAATTGTTTAAAACTATGACTACTTAATATATTTTTATGTTCTGCATAAACTGTAATTTGTTTTTGGTGGAAATAACTCTTGTTAATGGTGGAAGCTTGATTCTATGGAATCAGATTAAGCACATAACCTGTCTAAAAATGTTATGATAATGCACTTTGTTTTGATTTACATGTCATGTATGCACAAGACTTCAAATATTTTTTATTTACTTTGTTCAAAAGAATAATAGTATCTTTTGGTTATATATTTACTTTATATAGTTAAGATTGATATTTTAGTTCCTTCAATTATAGGTGCAACTAGATTGAATTTTTAGACTGATTATACAACTGGCATAAGCTATATAGCTTTCCCACTTTTGTGGCATTGACTATGGATATAGCTTCTTTTTCCCTTGGCGGTATTTTACTGAGGCGAGATGTAGTAAACTTTCCTTTTATTTTGCCATTTCAGAAGATAATTACAAATTGAATAATTTATGAGGCATGGGAAAGACGCCTGTAAGTGATAAGGAAGAATTTCTGGAATAGAGAATGCTGGTTTTTTTTTTATAATTTAAAAAAAAAAAAAACTACGACGCTAACGGTTAGTGTGGTCCAAACCGACGCTAAGAAGCGTGGGCTTCTGGACGACGCTAATTTTAGTGTAGGCCGCTTTTAGCGTCGATTTTAGCATTGGCTAAGCCCACGCTAATAAGCGTCAACCTCAAAATCGTGGACGCAAAATATTAGCTTCGAGTGGTTTCCTGTCGGACCCAACGCCGACGCTAATCGTGGTTTAGCGTGGGCTTTTCGAGATTAACATCGGCCTTTGGCCTACGCTAATGAGCTAAATTCTAGTAGTGAATAAACTAGCACTATTATTTTATTATAGTCTAAAGTATTGTACGCCAGTTCATATATATGTTGAATCATGTCTCAGAAGTCGTCTTCACCTCCATCTGTGGCACCTTTTACATAAACTCCACTGTTAATTTTTTCCCCCTCTATTTTTGACTGGGTTTGAAATTTGTATCCGTTTACAAAAAACGTGTGCCATTCTTTTACACGTGATTTAGGACCATGAGATAAATTTCTCAAGTGATCGATTTTAGGCGATTCTGCGTCACTGTACACCTGCATATACACCATATGCAAACAAATTATGGTTCCTTTTTTCAAACAATCTTTTGTATTTTCAAACAATAAAATGATCAAATAGGACTAAAATTACATACCTAATAAGCCACGTTGGGAAATATTCATGAATATAGGCAGAAGAGTCTTGTTCGCTTATGGGCTTAGTTAACAAGAATGCCCTGATTAAGTCATTATCAAACAAATGATCATGAGTAGTTGTGGATAAAAGAAATTGAAAGTGGTCAAAATGATACATACATAAGATATGGTGATACTTCGGTACAGTTGATCAACACGCGAACGTGGGCTGACTTGAAATATTCTCCCGTTAACCAGTGAGTCAGCTCCTTTCCAGCATGACGACCGGGAAGGCAAAATACAATAAGGCTAGTGGGTGTTTTTCACTTTCAATTTATATTTTCATTCCTATTATTCGTTGGTGTCAACATGAAATTCGTAAAATAATGGGAACAGAAATGGATTGTCTCACGGTGTAAGTAAGTTGCACAAGTTGCACAAATAGATCCTTCAATCCTGGCCTTATTTTTTACCGATCGTTTTGAGTCACCCATAAATCTATAAAACAACAAGGTTGATGATAAAAATTGATACATTTAACCCTTCAAATGAATATTTATATAAAATAATATTTTATTATATTACCTTTCGAAATGATACATCCATCTGTATTGAATCAGTCCACCAAGCCTAGTTTCACGTGCAAGATGCACTGAGAGATGCTCCATAGAATCAAAGAAACCAGGGGAAAATATTATCTCCAACTTACAAAGAATAACTGGTATGTTCTGCTCCATCTTTATAAGATCATCCTCTCTCAATGTCGCAGAACACAAATATTTAAAAAATTTGCTGAGTTCAATAAGTGGATTTAAAACATTTGGCGGCAAGAAACTAAATGCAATAGGAAGTAAACACTCCATGAATATATGACAATAATGGCTTTTCATCCCAACCATGGTTCCTTTGTTCACATTGGCACATCATGCCAAATTAGAAGAATAACCATCTGGCATCCGAAGTTCTTTTATCCACCGACAGACTGACTTTCCTTTCTCAGCAATTAACGAGTAACAGTCTTTGGGTTTCAGGGTTTTTCCATCCGACCGAGTCGTCAAATGCAAGCCCGTTTGCCTACAGTAAAGTGGTAAGTCCAGTCTGGCCTTATCGTTGTCTTTCGTTTTTCCTCTAACGTTCATCACTGTGAGAAAAATATTGTCAAAAAAGTTCTTCTCAATGTGCATAACATCAAGGTTGTGTCTCAATAAATTATCTTTCCAATATGGCAGATCCCAAAAAATACTTCTTTTTGTCCAATTATGTCATTGTCCATATCCTTCAAATCGATCCAATTCACCATAATCTGTGATTTTTGGCAGTTCCATAACTCTGCTCCAAATCTGTTCGGATGTCAACCTTGGGGCGGGGCATCTAATTCAACTTCCCCTTTCTTGAAGGCATTCTTATTTCGTCTAAATGGATAATCACCTGGTAAAAACCTGCGATGTGAGTCAAACCAAGAACTCTTCCCCCCCGAATTTCAAAGTAAAGGCCTTTGTATGCTCCATGCAATGCGGACATGCCATTTTACCATGAGTACCCTAACCAGACAACATGCCATATGTAAGGAAGTCATTAATGGTGCATATCAGAGCTAACCTCATTGTAAAATTCTTCTTTCATGCAATATCATAAGTCAAAACGCCATTCCACAACCTTTTGAGATCGTTAATGAGATGCTGTAAATAGATATCAATGTCATCTTTTGGATTATCTGGACCTGATATAATACAAGTCAAGAACATATAAGGCTTAGACATGCACATTTCGGGAGGAAGATTGTATGGGGTAACAATAACTGGCCAGCAAGAATAAGGTTTCGCCGTGAATTGAACATACGGGGTAAAACCATCAGAGCATAAGCCAAGTCGTACATTACGTGGATCTACTGCAAATTTGGGATGTACACGATCAAAGTGCTTCCAAGCTTCACCATCAGATGGGTGGCGCAACATACCTGAAGTGCTTCTATTCTCATAATGCCACGTCATTTTGCCTGCAGTCTGTGTTGATACAAACATTCTCTACAACCTTGGAATAATTGGCAAATAAAACATTGTCTTCATTGGAACTGGTTTTTGTCTACCGTTCCCATTATCAGCATGTGAAATATACCTTGGCTCACCACAAAATTTGCATTCAACCAGCGCGTCATCGTTTTTACCGAATTCATTGTTGTAATATAACATACACCCTCTCACACAACAATCAACCCTTTTAGATTCCAACCACAACTTAGACACTAAGCTTTTAGCCTCGTAATAACTTTTTGGCAAACCATCTCTGATAGGTGACAAGTCCAGCATCATTTTCGTTACGAGATCCAAGCACACATCCGTAGCACCACAGTTGGACTTAAGAGCTAAAAGCTTCACATACATTAATAACTTAGAGTCTGCAGACCCTTTAAACAACGACTTATTTGTTTCTAACAAGAGATTATAAAATTTTTGTGCTGTCTCATTTGGAAGTTTATCTGTGTCATCATACTGTTGCTCCTCGAATGATACGTTGACCCCCAAGGCATCACAAATCATATCTTGCATCGATTCAATCTGCTCACCATATCCCGTATCTACGCAACTGCTTGAAACACATGTGCCATTATCGCCAACCTCTAAATCAACCCGAGGCAACTCTTCACCATGTCTAGTCTAAATCCAGTAATTAGGCCTAAATCCAACTCTCTGCAGGTGATGCATAACCTTAACTGGGCTCTTAATCCTTCTGCAATCATAATTAAGGCACGAACATCTAATCCCTCCATTAATCATGAAATCTTCATGTGCCATTGTGGCTTGGACAAAGTGATCAACCTCATCGCAAAAAGATTGTTTCAAACCCCCTCTCCCCGGATACAACCTATCGTACATCCAACTACGACTCGAAGGAAAAAATACCATCTTCTGCGCGTTAAAAAAAATTTACAATTTCAACACGTTAGAACCGCTCTCTTTCTTTAAATGGTATGACATATCTCATTCGAGGAAAAACTTTTTCAGAACTCGTATAATAGTCCTTTCTTAATTCTCATATCTTATACTTGACAAAATTTCGGCAGCATTTTCCATTGGTCTCTGATTACACTAAATGATCGCAGTTATGAATACCGCGATCAAGTATGCACCCAGAGAATAAAAAGAAATGAATCGAACCGAAATTTCATCAAATATAAAGATACGAGAATTAAGCAACAACTATTATACGAGTAAAGAAAAAGTTTTTTTCCCAAACTGTCTGACTAGCACAATTCAAGGTTCAATATACAATGAACACGTGGTAACCTAAAAGAGTACATGCACTCAATAACATATTGAACCTTAGACGGGAAGCTAAGGCTTTTCTCCGATACTAATAACAAGCGTAGAAATAAAACAATAAACTAATTAAAATATGTTTAATAAAATTTAATATCAGTTTATCTCCGCCAGGCCTAAGTTGTTTGAGGCCTCAACATTACTTTTCTTTGTAAATCATCCTTCAGTACTCCTTGCCCTTCTCATAGCATGCTGATGTCTAGGGGATTGTACCCTTCGATACCACGCCAAAAACACATTCACTAATCCTAAGTTTCTTTTAGTTCGTTAAGCACGTTATGATCAAGTTTTCACAAAACCAAGGTTCCTAGAAGACTATATAACTTGGGTACTCATCTTCCCTAAGGTTCCAGCACGGCAATATTATGGCTACAACAGTTTATATCACTACATTTATGCACATATCACAGCCACTACATCATTCATCCATTTCATCAATAACCATACATCTTACTAATGGTGGTTCGGTTTACACAACAAAACCTAATAGGATCATGAAGCCTAAGCAAACATGGAATTATCGGGATTTATCACTTTACTAAACACTTCGTACTCGGGGCGTGACACTGACCAATTCGTGATCATAACCCCTTCCTAGAATCTCGAATATAGGTAAAGAATACAAAAGTAGTCACTCACATATATTTGTTAGCCAAAACATATATCACTTCAAAATTCCCTCTGTGGAGAGAAATATGAAGGAAATCAAAGAAATATGTCGGTGTAGGGATCAACAGCCAACCCTTTTCCACCCAAAATGAACCGACATTTCTAGAGAGTGCTAAGAAGAAAAAAAAAGTACCTGATTCTCAGAACAAGAGAGTGCTAAGGAGAAGTAGAACGTCAGCGTCCTTCGATGCCAGTGGTGATCTCGGAGCAGTGTGGCGGAACAATAAATCTACTGAATAAAACGAACAAAACAATGGGTAAATATATTTATGGAGATTAACTTCCAATACACAGAAACTAAACAACAAATCAAATCAAAAGTGCATCCACAAAATCATCATCAGATTCAACTCCATATTGTTATTGTTAACCTCTTCCTTCAAAAACCCTAGGATCAAGTCTACTACACTACTTCAATGGTCAGACAAAAAGGAAAAAAAATGGTTCCTCTCAGACAAGAAAGTGAACCTTTCAGTCTTGTGAGAGGGCATAAAATATATGATAGAGAATGAGATTAGCTAACAGCTCATCAAACTGCAACAAGTAAAGCAGATTCCCTTTTCTCCTTTGTCCACACTCCACACAGCAACAATAACAACTCAAATCTCCAATTGGGTACTAACTATAAAATGCTAGATTAAATTGGATAGGAAAAAAAACCAATTTAACCAATTGGGTACTAACTATAAACACCAAAGGTAGCATAAAAATCTAACTTATATAGATTACAGACAACACTGTAAGCTAGAAAGAGAGAGATATAGACACATAGAGAGAGAGCCTCTTTCACATTTAGAAACATTGGCAATTCATCATACATGTAAAGTGCATTTCACTTTCAAAATTTATTTTTATAATAATGTATAAGCAACCTCAACCTCACAGAAATCTATCCATAAGCATAAAAGAAGAAAAAAAATTCCTTATTTTCTTCATCAATTAGCATTTCCAAGTCCCAAAAATGAGAGTACCTGAAGCAATGTATGGGTAGTGCGAGGTGGCCTAGGGTCCTCTAGTGGATCCTGCACTTGCTTCCCTCCTATTTTCTTTTCCTGCTCCTTTTTCCTCTTGCACTAAACAGAATCCACAAAAAGAAAAAAAACAGTTAAATTCACAAAACACAAGAGATTCAAAAACATTAATTTGACATGTCATATAACATAGAAAGAGAACCTGAAATAGAGTAAGGTGAGGCGGAGGCGGAGCTGTGTGGTGGCAGCCGCAACAGACAGAGAGAGATACACCGGTACAGTGGGCGAGACGGTCAGAGAGAGAGACAGGGACAGGTAAGGTGGCGGTGGCCGTGTGGTAGCAGTGGTGTGGTGGCCGAAAACGGGTTCTGCTTTAGAGAGAGAAAGAGATGAGCAATGCCACAACAAATAGAGAGAGGTACACCGGTACATTGGGCGAGACGGTCAAAGAGAGAGATAGGAACAACCACGGTGGCCGTGATGTGGTGCCGAAAATGGGTTCTGCTTCAGAGAGAGAAAGAGATGAGCTACGCCATGAGTGTCAACGGTGAAGGAGGGAGATGGTCGTGTTCTGCTTCAACCGAAGCATATTGACGGCCATTATTTCGTACCGACGGCCACAGCCCGTTGTAACACTACCGGCATTACCGATAGCCAAATTTCAAATACCGACGGTTCAAGCCCATCGGTAACTTGAACAGTCAATTGACTGTCGAGATTACCGACGGGCGTGACCGTCGGTATTTGAAGAATAAGCGGCAACCTGAAACTTGGTATGGACATACCAACGACTTTTTACCGACGGTCTCTGCCCGTCGCCAAAAACACAGCATTTTCGACGGGTTTAGCGGTCGGTAAACCTAAACCGTTGCACGCTAAATGATACGGACGGCCTCTACCGTCGGTAACGTTAAGCGTACAACAGTTTTGGTTTACCGACCGCTAAACCCGTCGAAAATGCCGTGTTTTTTGCGAGGGGCAGAGACCGTCAGTAAAAAGCCGTCGATACGCCCGCTATTTCTTGTAGTGATACTCACTGCTTAGGAGAAGTTCCTAGAGAGAGAAGCAAGAGAAAGAAGCTAGAGAGAGGAGAGAATGTGGGGCGAGGAGAAATGAAGGGTGAGGGGTATTTGTAGGCGGGTTTTGGCACCATCGCGTCACGACAAATCATCGCGTCGTGATTGGAGCCTTCTGGACCCTTTCAGACGCATACGTGGCGAAAACTTATTGGTGTGAGGAAGCCTACCATCACGACGCAATGGCCAATGCCTTATTTTGGTCGCGTCGTGATGGATAAAATGGAGAAACATCTGGTTTCTTCTTTTCTAGATGTTTCTAGGGTGTTCTACACCCTTCCTAAGGGTATTGCCGTTCTTTTGAATGTTTCTATAACTCATCTAAGCCCATTTCTTTCCAAATTAAGGTTTTTTTAATGTCCTCATCACCTAATTACCAATCTAATTATACTTCAAATCAACTATATTATATAAAATGGAGTTTTACTATGTAGACTCATGCCACGTGGCAGCTCCACATTCATTCTTTCCCCGCAAAAGGAAAAATAATTTGTTTTTTATTTTTTAACTCATAACATTTTATTAATTAAGACATTTCAATCAATTAATGTTCATTCTAGATTTTACCAATCAATTAATGTTCATTCAATCAATTAATGTTCATTCTAGCTCTGTCTATTTTTTTAAACGGCCGGTGTCACTGTTCACGCACCTGTCACTGCCAGACCCTCTGCCGGCATCACGCATCGGCCCACCATCACCAGAGGCCGCCGATCTTCTAGACGACGAAGCATCGCCACCAGACAGTCAACGACGTGCCGCCGCGCGTCGCCTCTATTTCGTGAGCTTTTCTACGTGCGTTACACGCGCCGTCCTCTGGTCGTTTGTTTCACGCACCGCCGGTGCCTCCTGGCTCGGTTTTCTCTTCTGGTTCTATTAGGACCCCTTCCAGCCTGTAGGTCCCACTTTTGAGGTGACTTATTGAAGATTTTTTGGTTTTGGCTTGCACTGTGTTGTTCTTTGTGGTCCTGTTTGTGACCACTATCTCGTTTGGGTTTTATTTATGCACCTTGTTGCCTTTGTGGTGTTGTTTGTGGCCTTTGGTGTTGTGCCTGTGACCAAGGTTCTATTTTTCGACGATCCCTTCTGTTTTTCAGTGCTCCAGGCTTTATTTTTCAATGAAATTGTCATCTCTCTTTGGTTGAGTCATCATGGTTGAGTCACCGAAGGCTGATTCTGAAAAGAAAAAGAGTTTGATCTCATTTGCCTTTCAAGGATCTCCTACCATCACCACTGAAAAATTGAATGGTAAGAACTATTTGAATTGGTATTCTTCTGTTGAGTTGTGGTTTTTGGGCCAACGTCTTTCAGATCATCTTACTAAGAAGGCTTCAGAGATTGATGCTAAGTTGAAGGAAGATTGGGAGCAAGCTGATTATCAACTTGTATCTTTGTTATGGAACTCTATTGAGCCTACACTGCTGGCACACTTTCGTCCGTACAAGACATGTTATTTTGTTTGGAATAAGGCTAAAAACCTTTATGCTAATGATGTCCAGAGACTGTATGAGTCTGTTCGCAGTTTGGCTACCCTTCAAATGACTGATCAAGATTTATCAGAGTATTTGGCCCGAGCTCAGTCCACTATTGATGGGCTCAAATTGATGCTAGTTAGTGATGATCTTACAAAGGTGTTGGGAAATCTTGATAATATGTTCATGGTTTTTATCCTTCATGTCCTCCCTAAGGAGTATGGATCCGTCCGAGATCAGGCTTTGACAAATACCACCATCCCTACGGTGGAAGAGCTTATTAATCGCCTCATTCGAGTCTTTTTACTAGGAAATAATGTCCAGACGGCCCCTGAGTCCTCCGCTCTTATTTCTATTTATAGTGACTGTGGAGGCGGGGGTCGAGTGTTGGAACCTAAACGATTGAGAAGTTTAGACCCTCATTAATTTTGATGATAACAAAGTAATTCTCAAGAGAACAATTTATCTTCTAACATATCTTTGAGTGTACAGGTATCAAAGTTTCATATATATGTACAAAACACTCAAGGAAGAAGAAGAAATTCACAAAAAGAGTTGAATACAATCCACTCGTGTCAACATCCGAACTCACCTCAGCGTCTTGTTAACAGCAAGCATCCAGTAGTGTTACTCTTTGACACGTGGAATACTCAAATTGCTGCGAGCGTCCGTCCTCTATTCTGAGCGAGCGTCTGATCACTTTAATGAAGCACGTGATGATCACGTTTTTGCTCTTAGCCTCAGACTGTTCTGGAACGGAATTCGAATTTGATTTTATGCGCTCATTTTGATGTATGAGGAAGCAAATGTGACACCTTTAGCATAAGACAAAAATCGTATAAGGCAATTGCAAATAGCAGATAGTACGAAAACGGTAATGTGTACTATTCTGATATTCTCTGGAAAGGAAGAAAAGGACAGCTTTTCAAATTACCTCACTCAATGGAAAGAAGCTATTTTTACTGAAACGGTAATACCCTTGAAGACTCCTATAAATATCCCAAGGTATTCATTGAAGACAAGTTGGAAAAACGGTGAAGAAACTTCATTCTAAAAGCAATATTACTCAAGTGAGCAATCAAGCTTCGTGCCAAGTTTCTGGTCTACAAAGAACTGAACTTAGCGTCTTATACTTTATTTTAGAAAGCTATTATGTTTTGAGCTTAATCTTTTCATCCTCTCTGTGAGAGTTATTTTGATTGTATTCAAAAGTATAATCTCTTTTGTAAACTGTATTTGGCCTAGTTAAGGCTCTGTTCCTCAAAGGCTCGACTGCACTGAGTCGTTTTGAGAAGTTGAGAGTATTGTCAAGTTTGTGACAGAAGAATACTCTTGAGGAAAATTGTAATCAGTTGATTATAGTGAAAAAATCCTTCAGGAACGAAGGGACTAGACGTAGCTACCAGTTGGTGGTGAACTAGTATAAATCTCTGCGTCTCATTCTTTTCTGCTTTATATTTATCTTTACCTTGCTCAGTAAAACAAGTTTTCATAAGCTGTTTAATTTCTGCATCCGATTTAATTCTCTGCATCTGATATACAAACAGTTTTGAAAAACCTGTGTTGAAGTTTTTACGTATAGTTTGCGAAAAGTTTTTAACACAATTCAACCCCCATTCTTGTGTTCACGTTCATCGAGGATGTGGTCGTGGTCACGACCGTGGTAGACAGAGTAGAGGAAGCTTCCATTGTACGTATTGTAAGAAAGATAGGCACACTCAGGATCGATGCTTCAGCATCCATGGGTTCCTGAGCAAAATTGGTGATGTTGCTCAGTCCTCCACAGATTCTAAGTCAAAAGTTGAATCTGGGACTACCTTTTCTGCCAGTGAGTTTAAGGAGAATTTACAGCTAAAAGCAGCCCAACAGGCCACCTCCTCAGTCACGATTGCTCATACTGGTAATTTACGGTTTGTCTTTCTCACTCTACACCTATTGGGTGGGTTTTGGATTCTGGTGCTTCAGATCATTTGACTAGTAATTCCTCTTTTTTCTCTAAATTATCACCACCCAAATCTCGACATTATATCACTGTTGCGGATGGTTCTTAAGTCCAGGCTACTAGCGTTGGACAAGTTTCACCCATTCCTTCACTATCTGTGAGCTCTGTCTATTTAGTTCCTAATTGTCCCTTTAATTTGATTTCCATAAGCAAATTAACTTGTTCCTTGAACTGTGTCATAACCTTTACTTCTGATTCTTTCTTGATACAGGACTGGAGTACGGGACAGATACTTAAAGTCGGATCTGAATCTCATGGTCTTTATTACCTCCAGCCTGCCGCTTCCACTATATGTGCTGCTACTGAATCTCCTGCTCTTTCACAGTTAGAGTCTTTACAGTGTGAGTCTTGTCAATTAGGAAAGCATGTTAGAGTCCCTTTTTCTAGTTTTATTAATAAACAAGCTGCGTCTTTGTTTGATATTGTTCACTCCGATGTTCGGGGTCTGAGTCGTGTTTTTCTGTCTTAGGATATTGGTATTATGTCACTTTTATTGATGATTTCTCAAGACGTACTTGGGTATTTTTAATGAAAGATCGTTTTGAGTTGTTTAGTATTTTTTAAAAAATTTTGTTCAGAAGTTAAGACTCAGTTCGGCAAAACAATTCGCATCCTGCGCAATGATAATGCAAAAGAATATTTCTCTGGTTTTTTTAATTCCTTTATGAACTCTAATGTCATTATACATCAATCTAGTTGTCCTCATACACCTCGACAAAATGGTGTTGCTGAAATAAAACATAGACATATTACTGATACAGCTTATTCTCTCTTGCTAAATGCTAATGCACCTTTAAAGTTTTGGAGCGATGTTGTCCTTACTGCTGGGTATTTAATAAATCGGATGCCCTCGTCTGTTTTAAATGACCAAGATCCTCATTCTCTCTTGTATCCTATGGACCCTTTATATGTTGTTTCTCCTCTTATCTTTGGTGTACTTGCTTTGTTCATGATCTATCTCCAGGTTGTGACAAGATGTCTGCTCGTGCTATCAAGTGTATTTTCCTTGATTACTCTCGTGTCCAAAAAGGCTACTGGTGTTACTCTCCTTCCACACTTCGCTTTTATACATCTGCAGATGTTACATTCTTCGAGGACATACCCTACTTTGCTGCCTCAATTGTTCCTCCAGATGACTTGGATCAGGTTTTTCCTATACCCTATTTTGCGTCTGTTGAATCCAATCATGTAACTTCTGTTCCTCCAGAGGTGTCAGATGCTCCTTCATCATCACTTAAGTCTCCTCCACCTGTGAATCGATATGGCATAGTTTATGGGCGGCAATTAGGACCACGTGCTTTAGCTCCTATTCCGGGCACCTCCTCCCCTGCTCTGGCTTCACCTGCTTCTCCTTATCTGCCCATTGCCATCCACAAAGGTACACGTTCCACCCGTAACCCTTATCCTATTTATAATTTCCTATCATACCATCGTTTATCTCCCACCTAATGTGCTCTTGTTTCTACACTTTCTTCTATTTCTATTCCTAAGACAGTTTCGAAAGCACTATCCTATCCAGGGTGGAGACAAGCCATGCTAGATGAGATGTCTGCTTTAGACTCTAACCATACTTGGGCGCTTATTTCTCTTCCTCCTGGGAAATCTGTTGTTGGTTGCAGGTGGGTGTTTAATGTTAAGGTGGGACCCGATGGACAGGTCATCGATTGAAAGCTCGCCTGGTGGAAAAGGATATACTCAGGTCTATGGTCAGGACGACAATGATACCTTCTCACCAGTTGCAAAGATGGCCTCAGTTCGCCTATTTTTAGGCCTCGTTTTAGCCATGGCTGCCATGAAACGTTGGCCCCTATTTCAGTTGGATATCAAGAATGCTTTCTTACATGGTGACTTGGAAGAGGAGATTCATATGGAGCAACCTCCTAGGTTTATTGCTCAGGGGGTGCATAGGCTAGTATGCAAATTGTAGCAAAGTTCTACAACAGTTTGGGACGATTCGTTGCGAGTTAGATCACTCTATTTTTCTTAGATCCTCCTCATCAAAGAAATATATATATCTTGTGGTTTATGTTGATGACATTGTAATTACAGGTGATGATTATGAGGATATCAAGGCATTAAAACAACATTGTTCCGGACTGGGCCGAAGCCCAATCCGACAATTCACGTGCTTAAGGCCCATCTCCACACATAGTTTGCTTCACCACTTTGGAGTCGGGTCGACGTGGCTTATCCAACGGTCCTCAGCATTCCACCCCAGCTCATCACAACCTGGCAAGGATCTGACGGCAACCCGGATCTCGCGGGAGCGGTTATCTCTCAGTAACCATCCTCGAACCATATAAAACGGATCTCCTTCACAGATCTAGGTACGATTTCATTGATCCCTACAATTCCTCTCCTCCTACCTAAACTGACTTAGGCATTGGAGTCCTTGCAGGTACACCACCCCGCGCGCCATCGTCAACCGATGCGAACAACATCACATTGCTTCCCTTCGGCCATCCTCTGAGGTTTTGTTCAGAACATTGGTGCCGTCTGTGGGAAACATCTTTGATTTCATCTTTATTTTCCAAAGTTTCTCTTCGTCATTCATGATGACTAGATCGAGGCGCACCGTCGCTACTCGTAGGTCGCTCCGCGCATATCTGAATCCAGTAAATCCTCTGATCGCTCCGGTAGATCAACCTCAACCTGAACCTGTTCACTTCACTGTCGAATATGAAAGGTCGAGGAATGTTCCTCCGCCTCAGATCGATGTTGTTCTGTTCGTTACCGCCGCGGCTACAACAGAAACAGGCGAGACCGCTCCGGCATCCGCTGCCTTCCTCCTCCGTGAATTTCGAGAGTTCATACGAAGTCATGCTGAAGCAATGTGGGTCCAGAATCAACGCCTAGATCGCATGGAGAATCAGCAGAAAGATATCTCCGTTCGCGTCGCAACGCAGATCGAGAACAGAGCCGACCAGATCCTTCAGTCGGCTTGGAGGTCCAGAGATTCCGTAACTCGTAGATCTGTTCATCGTCGCCACCGTGATGCAACTCCACGCCACTTTCCACATGCTACACACCGCCGTAGTCGGTCTTTGGATCACCCTTCGCCTCACCACTGTAGATCTCAGATCCGCTCTCCTCGGAGCAGAAGAAGAAATGAGAAAACACGGTGCGAGAGAGTTTTGCCTAAAAGCCTATCGTCAGGGCTTAAGGCGAGGCGCTCTCCGCCACGTCGCCACTGTTCTCCTGATCACTCTCCCCATCGCGGAGATGTGACCGCAAGCAGCGATACACTGCCTCGAAGAACCAATACTCCCTCTCGTCGTCGTGAAAGGTCAGCTGAACGCGCCTCTTACCGCCACCGTGCTCACTCCTTTTCGTCCACTCCCTGCAAAGTGACACAGGGAGCGACACGTGCGAGGCCTTGGGTCCTTTCACTTCCAGGATCATGAAGTTCCAGATTCCGAAGCATCTTCAGAAACCACCATCCTTAGATTCGTATGATGGCACAACAGATTCAGATGAGCACATCGGTTATTTCGACATGGTCATGGGCTATCGAGGTGCCCAGGGACCAATCAAGTGCAGGATCTTTCCTCTAACTCTGAAGAAGACGGCCTTGTCATGGTTCCAGGCCCTGAAGAAAAATTCCGTGGACTCGTGGTCCGAACTCATCGATCAATTCTCTGCCCACTTCACTGCGTCCAAGGTCCAACCAAAGTCCACGGCGGAGTTGGTCGCGATTCAGCAGAGAAAAGATGAATCTATCAGAGACTATATCGAGCGTTTTAACAAAGAAGCAATTTCAGTGAAAAAGTGTTCCGATGAGATGAAGTTGTATTTGCTTGAGCAAGGTTTAGTTGAAGGCAGTGTGTTCAGCATCAACATTGGTGTCGACAAGCCAAAGACCTTGAACGACTTCCTTAAACGAGCCCAGAAGTACATGAATTATGAAGAGAAGTTGATGGCGTCGAAGGTTAAGGGCAAAACCCAGGAGAAGACCAGCAGACAGTGTGAAGACAGATCGCGCATGGATAAAGAGAACTGACCTCCATCAAAGAGGTACGACGAATACACTCCCTTGAATACCACACCAAAGCATATTCTGAACGAATGCGCGAACACCGAATTCCGAGATGTTGGATTCAAGTTCCCCCGGAAAGGCAAGGAGAAGCCCAAT
Source organism: Calophaca sinica (assembly GCA_037113605.1). Taxonomy (NCBI): domain Eukaryota; kingdom Viridiplantae; phylum Streptophyta; class Magnoliopsida; order Fabales; family Fabaceae; genus Calophaca; species Calophaca sinica. The sequence goes on from CM073736.1 coordinate 53,430,448, forward strand.
GCCGACAAGTCCAAGTATTATCACTTTCATAAGTGCGTCGGGCATGAGACTGGTGAGTGTTTTCACTTGAAAGACGTGATAGAACAGCTGATCCAGAAGGGGAGGTTGTCGAAGTATGTGAAAGTAAAACCGAGATCTGGCGATAGAAGGTCAAGGTCCAGATCACCTCAACCTGCGAGAAAGGAATCAGCTTCTGTAGCACAACTCGACCAGGCAGCTCGAGTGTCCGAAGAGAACAAAGAAAGACCTCGACCTCCTCCAGTCCCTTGTCATCTCTGGGGGGTTCTCCGACAAGGGAATTGCGAGTATAAACTCAGTAAAGCGAAAGCTGAGAGAAACGATGTCGGTTTCCACTATTTTTCCTTCATCTAGTAGGCATAAGGGAAGACCACCCCTCGCCTTTTACGACGAAGACCTGGTGAATGGAAAGCCGAATTTTCTGATTCCCCTGTTGGTCAAAGCTTACATGGCCAACTTTGATGTTAGAAGAATATTAATAGATCAGGAGAGCTCGCGCGGATATTATTTCCCTCGAGTTGTTTAAGACCTTGAAGCTACCAGAGAAGGACCTCGTACCGTATCCGGGGTCTGATCTGACTGGTTTTAATGGCTCGAAAACCAAGCTGTTAGGCTATGTGGAATTGATGGTGACCTTTGGAGAACCACCCGCCTCTGAGACTGTTAAAGTCCAGTTCATAGTACTTCCATGCAAGTCTGTGTACAACTGCATCATTGGGCGCCCAACTCTAGGGGAGCTCGGGGCCATGACCTTGACAGTCCATTTGAAGATGCGTTTCGATAGTGATGACGACAAAGTCGTCACTGTCGAAACCAATCAAGAAGCTGCTAGGAGATGCTACATCTTGTCCCTGAAGGTCGACGGGCCAGGTGATGAAAAGCAACCTCTCTCTGCTAAGAAGCAAGCTCTTGGCAAACCCGCTTCAGAAGTCAACCTTGCTGATTTCGATGCCAGAATCGAGTTCGAAGATGAAGTCCAAGAGGACGACCCCCTGGCCCGCGAACTCCAGCAGAAGATTAAAAGGCCAGTGCTTGATGGCGAGTTTATCCGAGTTCAGCTGGGGGTTAATCCCGAAAAGACCGTGAAGCTCGGTGCAGACCTTCCCGAACAGGTTAAGCTACAGCTGATTGAGTGCTTGAAGTCCAATGCTGACCTCTTCGCTTGGACTGCTACTAACATGCCAGGCATGTCTCCCGACATCGCCTGCCATCAACTTGCTATCGACCCTAAAGCCCGCTAGGTAGCTCAGCGACGTCGTAAGCAAGCCCCAGAGAAAGCTGAGGCTGCAGCCAAAGCAGTTGATGATCTTGTTAAGGCTGAGTTTATTAGGGAGGTTAAATGCACTACATGGCTTTCTAACATTGTACTAGTTAAAAAGTCTAATGGAAAGTGGCGCATGTGTGTTGATTACACCGATCTTAACAAGGCATGCCCCAAGGACGCCTATCCCCTCCCGAATATCGATAGACTTGTCAATAATTCCTCCGGTTTTCAATTGCTTTCTTTTATGGACGCGTACTTTGGTTATAACTAGATCCCAATGCACCATTCTGATCAAGAAAAAACTGCATTCATGACCGACAAAGGCAATTACTGCTACAAAGTAATGCCTTTTGGCCTCAAGAATGCTGGAGCCACGTATCAGTGCATGATGAACAAAGTATTTGCAAACCAGATCGGCAGAATGCTGGAGGTGTATATGGACGATATGATCGTGAAAACAGCGAAGGAAATCGACCACGTGGTCGACCTAAAAGAAGTTTTCGCCGAAGTCCGACGAGATAATATGAGGCTCAACCCTGAAAAATGCACTTTCGGGGTGCGAGCTGTGAAATTTCTCGGTTTCTACCTAACCGAGAGAGGGATTGAGGAAAACCCTGACAAATGTCGAGCCGTCACCGAAATACAACAGCTATCATCAAAGAAAAACATCCAGCAGCTCACTGGAATGCTCGCCTCGCTGACAAGGTTTATCTCGAAGTCAGCGCAACACGCGTTGCCTTTTTTACGTCTACTCAAGAAGGGAATTCAGTTCGAATGGTCCCCCAAGTGCAAAGAAGCTTTGACGCAGGTAAAGCGCATCCTATCTAAACCACCAGTCTTAACGAGACCATCCCCTAGGGAAGTACTTTATCTCTACCTGGTGGTAGCCAATGAAGCTTTAAGTGTCGTCCTCATCCGTGAAACAGACGAGGGCCAAAAACCCGTTTACTTCGTAAGCAAAGCACTTCAAGGCCCTGAGCTAAGATATCAAAAGATTGAGAAGGTCGCGCTAGCGTTGATAGTCGTAGCTTGACGGTTGAGACAGTACTTTTTAGCGCATCCCATAGTAGTTCGGACAGACCAACCAATCAAACAGATCCTACACAGGCCTGACTTGGCAGGACATATGATCAAGTGGTCGGTTGAGTTGTCCGAATTCGGGGTTACGTACGAGGCAAGACAGGCCATCAAAGCCCAATGCTTGGCAGATTTCATCACCGTGATGACTCCGGGAGCTGTAGAGCCTTGCTCTAAATGGACGGTTCACGTCGACGGATCGTCCAACACAAAGGGCGATGGCGTTGGGTTGTTGCTCGAGAACGACGACAGGGTGATCGTTGAGTTCTCCCTGGGATTTTCATTCGCCACTTCAAACAACCAAGCAGAGTATGAAGCATGTTTAGTAGGGCTCACATTAGCTCGAGACTTCGGGGCTGAAGAAGTTAAACTCAGAACCGATTCTCAGTCAGTTGTATCCCAAATCAATGGAGAGTACCAGGCTAAAGACCCACTCCTCCAGAAATACCTCGCCTTGGTGAAAAAGAAAATAAACGATTTCTCTACAATCGAGATTACACATGTCCCAAGAGAACAGAACACCCGAGCGGATATTTTGTCCAAACTTGCCAGCACAAGAACCTCAGGAAACAACACATCTGTGATATAGGAAACACTAGCCAAACCTAGTATAACTTCGCTGGTCGACATCACATCTGTCGAAATACCAGAGACTCATCCAAAATTTTGCTTGGCAATCTCCCAGGCAAGCATTGATGACATAGCCACTAACCCAGACGATTGGATGACGCCCATTCGGAAGTTCATTCAACTCGGAGAGCTCCCAAATGAGGAAAAGGTGGCCGCCAAAATTCGAAAAAAAGCGTGTTCTTACTCCATAATCGACGGTATCTTGTACCGAATGGGGATCTCCAGCCCACTGTTGAAGTGTCTCGACGACGCCAAAGCCCAATATACATTGGCCGAAGTGCATGAAGGAATATGTGGGCAACACCTAGGAAGACATTCCCTTGCGAAGAAAGTCCTCCGTGCAGGTTATTATTGGCTATCATTGGATGCAGATGCGAGGTTATTCGTTAAGAAATGTGACAAATGCCAGAGACATGGCGACATCCACTTGGCTCCTCTAACAGAGCTAATGTACCTTTCGGCGCCGTGGCCCTTCGCCTGGTGGGGCATTGACATACTTGGACCATTTCCAATGGCTCCTGGACAGGTGAAATATCTAGCCGTCGCAGTAGATTACTTCACCAAATGGGTGGAGGCAGAAGCACTGACAAAGATAACTGTGAAGAATTTGATTAAGTTCTTCAAAAGATACATCTTGACGAGGTTTGGGATACCCGAGGTCGTCGTTACCGACAACGAAACACAATTTGCAAACCGTGGTTTCCGAAAGACTTTGGAGGACCTCAACATCAAACAACATTTCACCTCCGTAGAACACCCCAAGACAAACGGTCAAGCTGAGGCCGCAAACCGGGTTATTCTGCGAGGTCTGAAATGAAGGTTAGATGAAGTAAAAGGGAACTGGGCGGAAGAACTTCCCTGAGTACTTTGGGCATATCGCACAACTCCAGACTCAACGACAGGAGAATCCCCCTTCCGTCTCACATATGGGACAGAGGCCGTTATTCCTGTTGAGATTGGAGAACTTAGTTGGAGAACTTCATATCGCCAACAAAGTGTCAATAACTACCAAAACTTGCAAGAAGAACTCGACCTCCTCGACGAATGCAGAGACCTTGCAGCGCTCAACGAGGTCGCAGTCAAGCAAAAAATCGCAGCAAGGTACAACCGAAGCGTGGTGCCTAGAGAATTCATGCATGATGACCTCATCCTTCGACGAGCTGACGTTGGTTTAAAGAATGCCCCGCAAGGGAAACTCGTACCCAATTGGGAAGACCCTTACCGAGTCATCACAAAGACTGGTACTGGCGCTTACACCCCTAAGACACTACAAGGCCAGCGAGTTCCAAGGAATTAGAACGCGGCGAAGTTGAAGAAGTACTATAGCTGAAATTAAATGTATCTGAAACATACAAATGTGAAGCAATAAAGTACATTCGAAGAAAAATGAGTATGAAGAACTTGCTTTGTCAAACAAGCCTCGTGCCCAAGTGCGCAAGCACCCTTGGACAAGCCTCGTTCCCGAGAGCACGAACACGTTCTGAAAAGCCTCGTGCCCGAGTGCACGAGCCCCCCTTTTTTTAACAAGCCTCGTGCCCAAGAGCACGAGCACGTTTTGAAACGACCTCGAGCAGAAAGCACGTCTCTGGCTAAACGATGTCACTTTCTGTCCGGCCAACAGATTAGTGAACATCAACTGGATAAACCCTCTCGAGAGCAGAGGTCCCGAATAAACGACAAGTAAAGCAAACAAGGTAAATATTTTGCTAATTCAAAGGTTAAATATCATTACAAACGTTTTGTTCATTACAAGACAGCGAAAGCAAAAACAACAAATACGAGCAACAAAATCCCAAGACTTGGGAGGCACAGCCACTCCCGAAGTCGACGGAACTACTACTCCAGAATTCGAAAGGGGGACCACCTCGGAGGCTAGGGGAATAGCCAGTTCAGGAGACGGAGTGGGCCCGATGAGAATGACCTTCTTTGTTTAGCCATCCACAATTTTGTTCCCCTCAACTATCCCGGCAAGGGTCATTCCTGTCGTGTTAAAGGTAAGGTCAGGGTTGAGAACCCTAATATGGTCGACGGCATTGGCGAGTAACTCGTCGCCAGCCTTCAGGATCAAGGCCACCATCTCTGCGTTCTCGGACTCTAACTTTTTGACCTTCTAGAGAGCAACGAAACTTCTTGATTTTCCTTCGAAAGGAGCTCAACCTTCGTACTTAATCCCTCCATCTTGCGCTGGGATCCAAAGCCTCCAACTTTAAACTCTCCTCTGACTTTTGAAGATCCTGGATCCTCTGCAAGAGCTGTCCGTGTTCCTAAATCAGATTCTTCTTCTCGGAGGAAAGATTTTCGATCTGCCTTGTCGCCTCGACCACCTTACCCTTGAACTTGGCCAGCTGAGCTTGTAGCTCGACTTCAAGACCTTCAAGGGACTTAATTTTTGCATCCAGCCTCGAATTACTCTTCCGAAGACCGTCGAGCTCAACCTCCAAGTGCCTGTTCTTTTCAAAAAGCCACTGGGAAATTAGCAAGTCCCGCAGCTTGTGAGTCATATTTTCAAAAAACATATTCTCCTTGGCATTTTCGGAGAGTTCGTTGAAGAAAGCCTTGTCTGAAGGAGGAATTAACCCCCCAATCTCTTCAACACTCACTGTCTCGCCGCGAGACCAAACTGGTGGGACCTCGCCGTGAAGCTGGACAGTATCTTTTCCCTTGCCAAACTTCTCCCCAATCTTCAAAGCGAAAGTGGGAGCCGAGGTCTTGGGTTGAAGAGGTTTCCTTTTCTTGGCAGCAGGCTCCTCGACAACCTGGGCAGAAATTTGTTTGCTTCCCGAAGGCACCTCTTCAATCACTTTCGCCACCACGGCTGAAACATCGACACTTCGAGCAGGTGAGGCTCCAGAAGACGAAGCGAGAACAGAAGCGGTGTGGCTAGAGCCTTCTCCAACTCCTGGAGAAGGAGTCTTTTTGGAAGAAGCCTTCCTCTTCAAGCTTGCCAAAAACACCGAAGTAGCCATTGAATCTGCGAAGATAAAAATGAGTCAGAATGATAAGAGGGGAACTGTGAACAAGTAGATTTCTACAAATTTACCTAAACACGCATTGCCTTCCTTTTGAGTCTTGCATTTCAGAAGGAGACGAGTGCCGACATATCCTTTCTCAAAGACCAACTCTCCCTTTTTATTCGTATGTTGTCGAGGTTTGAGCATCTCAATAAACTTGTAAATTTGTTTCAAACTGTATCGAGCATTATCGTCGAGCTCGTCGAGTTTGTATGTGAATTCGCTCTTCTCGAATTGGAAATGCTTCTCGCTCCAACACAGCGAGAACCTCTCGCGCCAATCAATCATTACCTGCCCGTTCTTGTTAAGTACTTCTACAGGAGCACAAACATTTTCCATAGCAGTATTGCTGATGGCCTCGATAATGAAATATTTCGATTTAAACCCACGATGAGATTTCGAGAACAGCTCGAAAACTTTCCCGTTTTGTTTCAACGAAACCCAACCTTGGTGTTTCGCTGGATCCGCTTCCGTCCACAAAGGGGGGAAATAGAGAAGAACGTCTCGACTAAGGGATCGACATTTAAATAGGGACATAGTAGCTGGAATCCCCGGACAAACGCCCAAGCGTTCGGATGTAATTGTGAAGAAGCGACCTCTAAATGATGTAAAACCGCTACTTCAAAGTCAGAAAAAGGCAACTTAAAACTAAATCCTTGAAAAGGACCTCTTACATGAACATCAAAATACAGTCAGATTGCGAACAGATACGAGCATCAAGATGGGGTCGACAAATCTTCCAGTTTTCAAAGTTGCGGACACCATCTGCGACGTCCATAGACTTCAACATCAGTAGAAAATTCTCTTTTGATGAGTAAAAGGAGCGAATACAAAGAGCATCTTCTGCAACCTAACCGAAGTTTTCAGTATTTGGGGGCAAAACGAAGTCATCGCTCGGAAGCAATTTCTTACCTATATCCGATCTCGCCAAAGCACTGTCATGGAAAAAAGGAAAAAAGGTCAATGTTTATCTATATTGACCAACCACTCTCCTACGTCCCTGTCTGTGAAAGTTCGTCCGAAAAACTTCTGTAATTTTAAAGAAAGACTCTGGATTTCAACCGGATCAACGGGAGACACCTTCTTACCCTCATAATCCCCAACGAAAAGTCCCAGAGGATAATAGATTTCAGGGGAAGAACATTTTTCCCCAGAGTCTAATGAAACAAAACTACCGTCAGGCAATAAGGAACCGCCGTCGGGGTTAACACTTGGTCCCTCCAGCGGGCCACCAGAGGAAGAGGAACTAGAGAAACCAGATACGGAGGAAGACGAGGATGAATATCTTGGGAGAGACCTAATATTGCTACCCATTTCGAAACTACGAAAAGAAAAGCAGAGATGAGGAAAGGAAATTCACCTGTAAACAAGAAAGTTTGCAAGGTGAGACCGAAGAAACGAAACACGAGCAAGCACGAACGATCGGAAATGAACCACCGGGAAAGGAAACCATCGAATCAAGCAGGCGTTCAGAATCACCGGAAAAGAAGAAAGGGAATGAGATGAAGATTTCTCAGAAATTTGAAAGAGAAGCGAAAGTGAGAAAGGAAAAGGCGAATGATGATTTATAACCCCCAGGTTGAAGCCAAACGACATGACCCTTCTTCTCCTTTCTCTCCTCGCTGTTGATCTTGTCTGAACGACGTGACCTTTCTTCTCCTTACCGTTGATCAATGACACGTCACACCTATTTGACCTAGGGGCGTAGTGCAGTAATGACTCGCCTCGAAACAACGCGACAATCCGAATCCCAAAGGCGGTTGACATGACATTTTGAAATTCAAAATTAACGCCCACGTGCCTAGGGTTTGGTAGCGTTTCAGATCTCTTTCCTCTCAAAGGGACGACAAACATTTACGCTTCCTTTCAAACAATATCGAATGTCGACATCATCAAACTTCTATCACTACAACAAGTCACCACCTCGACACTTGAGCTACCAACTTAGGGGGCAACTGTTCCGGACTGGGCCGAAGCCCAATCCAACGATTCACGCGCTTAAGGCCCATCTTCGCACATAGTTTGCTTCACCACTTCGGAGCCGGGTCGACGTGGCTTATCCAACGGTGTTATCTCTCAGTAACCGTCCTCGAACCACCTAAAACGGATCTCTTTCACAGATCCAGGTACGATTTCATTGATCCCTACAATTCCTCTCCTCCTACCTAAACTGACTTAGGCATCGGAGTCCTTGCAGGTACACCATCCTGCGCGTCGTCGTCAACCGCTGCGAATAACGTCGCACTGCTTCCCTCCGGCCATCCTCTGAGGTTCTGTTCAGAACAAACATCTTTTTCAGAATTTTCAGACTAAGGACTTGGGTCCTCTACGCTACTTTCTTAGGATTGAGGTAGCTCAATCAAAGTCGGGTATTGCTATCTCTCAAAGGAAGTATACTCTTGATATTTTGGAGGAAACAGGTCTTATAGATTCTAAACCGGTCGACACTTCTATGGATCCTAATGTAAAGCTCCTTCCTAATCAGGGGGAGCCATATCCTGATCCAGGTAGATACCGAAGACTAGTGGGAAAATTAAATTATCTCACCATGACCAGACTAGACATATCTTTTCCAGTCAGTGTAGTCAGTCAGTTCCTTAACTCTCCATGTGACAGTCATTGGAATGCAGTTGTTCGAATTCTTAAGTACATCAAAAGGTCACATGGAAAGGGGATTGTTTTCAGTGACAGAGGCCACACTGATATCATTGAGTATTCAGATGCTGATTAGGCCGGAGATCCAAGTGATAGACAGTTTACTTCAGGTTATTGTGTGTTCTTAGGAGGAAATCTGATTTCATGGAAGAGCAAAAAGCAGATTGTTGTTGCTCGGTTAAGTACATAAGCCGAGTATCGGGCTATGGCTCATGCCACATCTGAGATTTTGTGGTTACAAGGTTTACTGCAGGATCTACATTTTTGTGCAGTTGTTCCTATAGGGCTTGTGTGCGATAATCAGTCAGCCTTGCACCTTGCCTCCAATCCAGTTTTTCACGAGAGGACAAAGTATATAGAAGTCGACTGTCATTTCCTTAGAGAAAAGATTCTCTTTGGAATCATCAGAACCTCATTTGTAAATTCTAAGGATCAACTTGTTGATATCTTCACAAAGTCTCTACGAGGTCCTCGGATACATACATATGTGACAAGATGGATGCATATGATGCATATGCTCCACCTTGAGGGAGAGTGTTGAGATATAATTGTAGTAGATTTGTTATTATTCTGTTAGGATATTTCTTATTATTATCCCGATTGTATTTACGGGATATTCACCTAGTTTCCTTTCTTAATTGATCATTTCCCTAATTCTTGGGATTGATTAGGATAGTCTCTTGTCTATATAATGTACATTCTTCTCACAGAAATATACAGAGAAAATATTCAAGTTCAAGAGCTATAATAGAAGATTAACACTAAACAGAAGAAGCAATATGGTTCTTTTTCATCCTCCTCAACTTCATGACTCAAACAAAAGAATTGGGGTTAGTTACAACAAATAACCCAAATAATGAATGAGCAATATTTGAGAGAGAATATGGTGATCCAGTTAGACAACAAATCGTACTAACTTCTTGTTTTCAAGGAGTTTTAAGAAAGTAAGGTGACTTTGGTAAAAACAAAATATAATTAAATTAATTATTATAAATTAATTATTATACTTGTAGTAGAGAACATACATATAATCAAATTAATAAAAAGGAGTATTCACAATGTTTTTACATAAACACATCCTCATGGTGAGTATTCACAAACAGTGAGTATTTCACTATATATAGGATATCAACATACATAAATTATTATATATTGCTTTCCCATGCTCAAACTTGCTTTTAAACTGAGTATTCACAATGCTTTTAATTCTATTCTTTGTGACTTCCTTCTCTTTGTGAAAAGATATTTAAAAGTATATTAACTTGCATAATAAACTTGTTGTGTTTAATATCCTATAGCAGCAAGCAAATTTAAAGCATGTTCAATATTCTACCAATACAGAATAAAGTTGTTGTCTTTAATACCATATAGTAGCAAGAAGCTTTAATAGAGGATTGGTTCTTACCACAAAAAAATTGCCTTTGTTCTGAGGCATTTAAGCCCGTATGAGGGCTGCAATAATATCTGTTGGAAAAAAAGTAGTAAACTTCAAAAAGAAAACAACATTCATACTTTCAGATAACAAACTTGCCACTTATGCACCCACATACACTTAATGGATGCAATGTTAAATAAGGCTGCAATGTTAAACAACGTAAAAGTATAAGCAAGCTTTGGAAGAGACAAAGAAAGAAGACAATATCTTTATTATAAATTAATTATGATGAGGCAATAAAACAAATTGAAAAATGATGTGCAATGTTGGAAAACAATGTTGTAAAGTCCCCATTTGGGAGTAAACATGCATCATTTGACCAACCATATAAAGTCCAAATTTAACCAAACTTTAAAAATGATCTTAAGAAATCCACTTAAAATCATCTCGTAAAGATGCAGAAATATTCGGAACAAAATCACTGCAGAAAAATATTTGGAAGTGCAATCAAGCTTTCATGCATCCTTTGACCAACAAAATGAACTCGAAATTTAACCAAATTCTAGACGCCCATTAAATGTTAATGACCACAGAAACATGTGCTCTAAGATACATACTATACAGTAGAGTAAAGAAGAAGAGAACATTTTCAAATCCATGTACCTCAAATGTCAAAGGTAGAATAGAATGATAAAACTAATGTATTCTATTATTATTTACTCTAATTGAAAGAAGAAAATATTTTTCACGTGTAAGAGATGCATAAAGACAATATAGCCTGTTCCTGGTTTAGTAAAAAAAAAAAAAAAAAAAACCTTGCAAGCATATTCAACAGCATATGGTAACTTGACTGGTTAACAAAAGCAAAAGGGGAGCAAAAGGAGTCTCTATAATTTTCTGACCAATCAAAAATATGTGGCAATACCAATCCTCGTGGCACACTTCACATCAGTTCCAAAATGTGTTAATGCACCTACAGCCACCCTCCGTCTCACCACATTGTCATCAACCACAAAGATTTTCTTGTCATAATAAAACAATAAGACTACTTCACAGATATTTGAAGCTAAGGCAATTCAACTAATACAAAAGGACCAAAGCTCAATTAGTCACTTTCTCTAGAAAAAATAGCATGAGATTAGTAGCATGAGCTGTAGAGAGGGAGTGATTGTGCTCTCCTTCATAGGTGACTACCGGCATATAAGGATCATCCAATTAATGCTCGCTCTAAATGTTTGCACCCTAGGCACCCTCTGACGCTACTCCACTTGTAGTAACCCATGTTATTGTTTAAAACAAAAATTACAACTCAGTAGTTAGTGCCATTCACTCCCCAAATTCAATATGGACTAAAACACAAATCAGCAAATAAACCGAATGATAAATAAAAATAATCATTCACAAACGTTGGGTCCACTTAAAATTTTGAACGGTCAGGCTAGCACACACATATGAATATGAATAAACACTAAACAGGTTCATACATGGGGGAAGAGAAGAAATCAGATGGTTTAAAGTTATATGTAATTGATGTACCTTGGATGAGGGGATCCTTTAATAGGTTTCTGTCCATACTTCTTTAGTTGTTAATAGGCAACCTTAGCTCGTAAGCTATCAGCCCTCTACATTGCAATCAATACTTGAATCAGGGAGATAATACACAAAAAAAATAAAAAAAAAATCTTAATAGATACAATAATATTTAGGAGGGAAAATGGGAAATAATCAGTAGTAGTCAATGCAAACAAACATACTTGTTCATTTCTGGCATCTGAATATTCATGAAGCAAGCATAAAAATTGTGAGGCAATTGAAGTATTTCAAGAGCTAAGCAAGCATACCGGCTCACCACATTGTCATCAACCACTAAGATTTTATTTTCACAAAGTTTTTTATCCCCTTTAACATTTTCTGCTTCATTTGTCATAATAAAACAGTAAGACTACTTCACAGATATTTGAAGCTAAGGCAATTCAACTAATACAAAAGGACCAACATATAGCAAGTGACAAATATGGAGAATAAATTTAGATATACATTTGTGATAATAAAAAACAATCTCTCAGGATAAAATAGTCCCAACATGCATGTGAGATTGAGAAGGTACTAATGATAGAAAATTTAAATCCCCCTTATGCCTTTCAAGAAACTTCCCAATTATCGTCCTTGATTGCAATTGCTGCTCCAAGAAGGAAACCTATTTCTCAAAATTCAGCTGCCAATAATCAAAAGAAGAACCTTAAAACCAATAGCAAAGCCAAGAGAAGCCAAGACAAATTTTGGAAGAGTGAAAAGCCAAGAGAAGCCCAAACAGAGACATTACCCAGCATCCTCTACCCATTTTATATAATATGGGCATAATATGACCAGATCAATCATTTCCCGCCAAGTATAGAAAACTTGTGATATCGTTTCAATAAAAATTTATCAGATCAATCACCTTCTTTCAAATGTGCAGAATCAAAATCAAAATGCGAGTCAAAATAGGATTGATAAGATGATAAAACAATGAATTGAAATATAAAAAGAATGACTGAAAATTCATGAGGCATCTAAAAAATGATTGAAGCATTTGATCAAGTTTTTTGAAAAAGAGGCAGATATGCTCGAATGGTGGCAGAGGAAAACGGTTGGGAAGAAAAAATGGGTGACCAAATAAATGTGATGGTGACTAAAATTTTAATTTCAAGATCATGAAATCCTACCCTTGAAGATTCTTCTTCATCCTTAATTCGAACTGAATTGCTCCTGATGCCGTAATTGTTGAACATGTTGCAGAATAGGCTTCCTTCCCCTCTCTTGCTGCAGTTTCGGCCATCACCTCCTATTACCATCCATGGGATTTGAAATTAACAGGCTCTTAGTGAGAACAACAGAAATCATGAGTTAAACCCTGTTGGAAGTTATCATAGAATCAACAGAGGATCAGAACTGATTCTGTTTGTAAATATTAGCTAGCTGTCTTCTAGCTATTTACTATGTATTTACCATACATAGAATTAGTATTTATAGTGAGAATTACTTCACGGATTCTTAGGCTAGAATAGTGCTCATTTGTCTGTCATTTCTTTCCTACAAATACCTTACATGTATTATGAACAAACTCAAGGAAATACATTCTTATTGCCTAGTGTGTTTCTTTCTATATGGTATCAAGAGCGGCAACAAATCCCTAGGGTTTTTTGCTTCCGTCTTTTTCTGTTCCTCTAGCCGTCCCACATAATACACCACCATGTCGACTGATTCCCAAGACCTTCGAAACCCTCTTCGCCCAAACCTGAAATGTCTCAACCTGTCCGGACATACCACGAAAACCACCACCCTGTTCAGATCACGACAATTCGACTGAACGGTGCTAATTACCTTCGCTGGTCCCAGTCCGTGCACCTGTATCTCAGGGGGAGAGGAAAAATTGGCTACATCACTGGCGACAAGAAGAAACCAGACAAGTCAGGCGCAGATTATGATACATGGGATGCTGAAAATTCCATGGTCATGACATGGTTAGTCAATTCCATGATTGAAGAGATTGGTGCGAACTATCTCTGTTATGATGTTGCAAAAGATCTTTGGGAAGGTGTCTCTCAAATGTACTCTGATTTGGAGAACCAATCCCAAATTTACGAACTAACTCTCCTGCTTGGAGAAATTCGGCAGGCTGAAGATTCGGTCACCAAATACTTCAATCGTCTCAAGTGTATTTGGCAAGACCTCGATCTCTTCAATGAGTATGAGTGGAAGTCACCTGCGGACAGCAAGCACTACAAGACGATGGTGGGTGTTAATCGTGTCTTCAAGTTTCTTGCAGGTTTAGATATTGAGTTCGTTGAGGTTCGCGGCCGAATTTTGGGCAGGAACCCGATTCCCTCAATTGGTGAAGTCTTTGCGGAAGTACATCGCGAAGAGAGTCGTCGCCAAGTGATGCTCGGAAAAAAGGCAGCCACTGTCCCTATAGCAGTTGAAGGATCGACACTGGCTGTTCCTCAAGTCAATTGTAAGTCTTTCCCTAATCTACGAGGTAGCGACAAGGATCATCTGTTCTGCGACTACTGTCGGCGCAGCCGCCACACTCGAGAGACTTGCTACAAATTACATGGAAGACCAAACTATGGCAAGACTGGTAAGTTTGGTGACCGCCCTATGCCCACTGCCAATGAGGCCGACTCGTCTCCATTTACTAAGGAGCAGCTGATTCATCTTCGGAAACTTCTACAGTCCAATTCATCCCCTAATGTTCCTGTTGCAACTGTGGCACAAACAGGTAAGAATTCTTGGGCACTATCTGCCTTAAACCATTCTAACCCTTGGATAATAGATTCAGGGGCATCTGAACATATGACTAATTGCTCACATTTATTCAGTTCCTATTTTCCTTGTTCTGGGTCTGAAAAGGTTAGGATAGCTGATGGTAGTTATTCCAGTATTGCAGGCAAAGGCAGCATAAAAATTTCAGACCAAATTACGTTGCAATCTGTTTTACATGTTCCAAAATTTGCCTGCAACCTTCTTTCTGTTCATAAATTGTCTAAGGATATTAATTGTTCTGTCCTTTTTCGTTCTAACACTTGTGTTTTTCAGAATCAGAACTCGGGGAAGATGATTGGAACTGCTAGAGAGATGAATGGACTGTACTACTTTGATGAAACTCCTTTTAGAAATACAACGCCTCTGGGTTTACACAGTATAAGTTCATCTCCTGCTTTAAATAAAATTATGTTATGGCATAAAAGATTAGGCCATCCTAGTTTCCATTATCTTAAGTATTTGTTTCCTGAATTTTCCAAAGAAATAAATTCCTCACAATTTCATTGTGACGCTTGTCACTTAGCTAAGGATCATCGTGTGTCTTTTACTCCAAAAGCTTATTCTACTTCAAAACCATTTTATCTAATCCATAGTGATGTTTGGGGTCCCTCAAAAATTAAAACTACTTCTGGAAAAAAATGGTTTGTGACATTCATTGATGATCATACACGGGTGTGTTGGGTTTATCTTTTGGAAAAGAAATCAGAAGTGGAACAAAGGTTTAAAGATTTTTCTGAAATGATTGAAAACCAATTTCAAACTAAGATTGGCATCCTAAGGTCTAACAATGGCACTGAATATTTCAATAAATATTTGAGTACATTCCTAGTAACTAAGGGGATAATTCATCAATCCACTTGTCGGGATACTTGTTGGAACCTAAACGATTGAGAAGTTTAAACTCTCATTAATTTTGATGATAACAAAGTATTCACAAGAGAACAATTTATGTTCTAACAATTCTTGAAGTGTGCAGATACTAATAATACACATATTCTAAGCCACTCAAGCAAGAAGAAAGTAATTCTCAAGAGAAGGATACATTCCATGTGTCAGCATCCGGCTCATCCTTGTGAGCGTCTGGAATTTTCTCTATGACACAAAGCTTATGCAATTGCTACGACGTCGAACTTCCAATTACTGCGGCGTCCGAACTTCATTTCAAATCACGTGTTAGTCACGTTGCTGCTCTACCTCTCAGAAGTTTCTGGAACGGATTTCAAAATTGATTCTGAGCGCTAAAATTGTTGTACGAGGTATCAAAGGTGGCACCTTTAGCTACAAGACAAAAATCGTGAAAAGCAAGGTAGTGCAGCGGTAATATGTACTACTGGGATATTCTCTGCAAAGGAAGAAAGAGACAGCGTTTTGAATTTACCTCACTCAATGGAAAGGAGCCATTTTTACCGTAACGGTAATATCCTTGGAACTCCTATATATACCTCATGGTATCCATTGAAGAAGGAACGAATATACTGTGAAAAATCTTGGCGATATTCTTTGAAATATTACCTCATTTCTCGAGAACAAGCACGCCTCTGTGAGCAACCAAGTCTCGTGCTAAGTCTGCGGACTAGAAGAAGCCGAACTCGGCGTCAGGCCACTTTCTTTAAGAAAGTTTTTTCTATAGTTGAGCTTAATCTTTTATCCTCTCTGTGAGAGTTATTTTTAAGCGTACTTCAACTCACTTGCAAAAGTTTGTTTTGGCCTAGTTAAATTTGTATCCTCAAAGGCTCGATTGTCTTGAGTCGCTTTGAGAAGTTGAGAGTATTGTCAAGTTGTGACAAGAGAATACTCTTGAGGAAATTGTAATCAGTTGATTATAGTGGAAAATCCTTCAGGAGCGAAGGGACTAGACGTAGCTACCAGTTTGGTAGTGAACTAGTATAAATTTCTGTGTCTCTGCTTTCTTTGCTTTCTATTCATTTCTATCTTCTTTGTGTTAAAAACAAGTTTTATCAAACTGCTTTTCAAATATCCGATTATTCCCAAAGATCCGATAAACAAGCGGTTTTGAAAAACTTGTGTTCTAAAGTGTTTCTAACTTAAAGTTTGCGAAAAGTTTTTAACACAATTCAACCCCCTTCTTGTGTTCACGTTCGGTTGGTACGTAGCTCGGCCTCTTGGTTGAGAACTTAACAAAGGTCAAGAGAAAAGATTCTATATTGTGAACATGTCTCATCAAGGTGGTCATATGAACCGCCCTCCTCTATTTAATGGAGAAAAATTTGATTATTGGAAAGATAAGATGAAAGCATTCCTTGAGGCACAAAGTCTTGATTTGTGGGATATAGTTGAAAGCGGATACATTCTTCTCGCTAATGCCCTTGGTGTTGCAATACCTAGGGAAAACTGGTCTGATGATCAGAAAAAGAGATATCAAACTAATCAGAGGGCCAAATTTATTCTCATCTGTGCTATGACAGAAAGAGAATATGATAAATGTGGTAAGGTTGATACTGCCAAAGAAATGCAGGATTCTCTTGTGTTATCTTATGAGGTTACGCCAAGTAAGAGAAACAAAAGCTAGCATGATGGTACGCCAGTATGAGCTATTCAGAATGGAAGATGGAGAGAACATTGAAACTATGTTTGGAAGGTTCCAAACACTTGTTCATGGGTTGCAGGCCCTTGGAAAAAGTTATACTACACCTGATCATGTGAGAAAGATCTTGAGAAGCTTGACTAAGCAGTGGAGACCCAAAGTCACTGCTATTCAAGAAGCAAAAGATCTAAATGTTCTTCGGCTTGAAGATCTTATGAGTTCTTTGAAAGCTCATGAACTTGAGCTAAATGAAGAAGAACCTACCAAGAAGAGTAAGTCTATTGCTTTAAAAGTTAATCAACATAAACCTAGTACTTCTAAAGCTTTTCAAGCTGAAGAAGAATAATCAGATGATGAAGCTTCAGACGGAGATTCTGATGGATCAGACGATGAGCTAGCATTCATATCTAAGAAGATCCAGAGAATGTGGAAGAAAAGAAACTTTAGAAGGAAGTTTCAGAAGAAAGATTCAAAGGACAAGAAGGAGAGCAAAGACAAGGACAAAGCCCAAGTCATTTGCTATGAATGTAAGAAGCCTGGACATTTCAAATCTGAGTGTCCTAATCTTAAAGAAAAGCCCACAAGAAGCTCCTTCAAGAAAAAGAAGAAAGGTCTCATGGCAACATGGGAAGATCTTGACTTATCCTCCTCTGAGGAAGATAAAGAAGAAGCTCACATTGCCCTCATGGCAGACACTGACATTGACTCAGAAGAAGAAGTTGAAGAGGTAATAGTATATGATTCCTACTCTGAACTTCAACTTGCTTTTGATGATCTTCTTAAGGATTCTGCCGCTCTCTCTACTGAGTATAAGAATTTGAAGAAGAAATTTTTAAAACTATCACAAGATTTTCATTCTTTACGTAATGAAAACTCTATACTCAATGAAGAGAACCAGAACCGAAAATCAAATCACGGTTGATAACCAGCATCTGGAAGCTAACAAGCAACCAGAAGCTGAGAGCTCTCAAGCTAAGAGTTCTGTAGTTACAAGCAATCCTAACTGCAAATCAAATGACTATGAACAAGCATTTCAAAAGTTTCTTGCAGAGAGTGTAACTCGTAGCAAGCAAGCTTCAATGATCTGGGGTGTCAGTAAAACGACAACTCATGGTCTTGGGTATATATCAGATGAAACCCTTTTGGAAAATGATTCAGCATCTGATAAATCCAATAATCATAGTAAATGCTTGCATTGTACTTACTGCAATAAACCTGGTCATTTGAAAAGTGCATGTACTGTTTTTAAAACTGTGAAGGATAAGCCTCCTTCAAGAACTAACAAGAAAGGACCCTAAAAGATATGAGTACCTAAAGATAAAATAGTCTATGTTATAGACATGCTTAGCAACAAAGTCAACACACCTATCTTGGTACTTAGACAGTGGATGCTCGCGTCACATGACGGGAGAAAAGCATATGTTCCAAGAACTAAGACCTAGAGAAGCTGGATTCGTTGGTTTCGGAGGAAACCAAAAAGGTAAAATAGTTGGAATTGGTCGCATAGGTAAAGGCTCTCTTCCTTCTATTGATAATGTTTTATATGTTGAAGGACTTAAACATAACTTATTGAGCATAAGTCAATTATGTGACAATGGTAATGGAGTCATCTTTACAGAAACTGGATGTTTAGTAAAAAGCAAAAACGATGGATCTATATTCTTTACAGCAAAGAGGAAACAAAATGTTTATAAAGTTGATCTTTCTGAACTTGAAAAACAAGATGTCAAGTGTCTTATGTCTGTTGAAGATGAGCAATGGATTTGGCACAAAAGATTAGGTCATGCCAACTTGAGGTTAATCTCAAAGTTAAACAAGCACAATCTTGTTAAAGGCTTACCAAATCTTAAGTACCAATCTGATGCCCTTTGTGAGGCTTGTCAAAAAGGAAAACAAGTTAAAACTTCCTTTCATTTAAAAAATGTTGTTTCAACTTCTAGACCACTTAAACTTTTACATCTTGATCTTTTTGGTCCCACAAGGACAGCCTCTTTAACTGGAAAGAAATATGGTTTAGTCATTGTTGATGATTTTACTAGATGGAAATGGGTTAAATTCCTTGCCCACAAGGATGAGTCTTTTAAAGTATTTACTGTCTTCTGCAAATCAGTTCAAAATGAAAAAGGCATTTGTATTTCTTCTATTAGAAGTGATCATGGGGGAGAATTTGAAAATGAGAACTTTCAAAAATTTTGTGAAGAAAATGGCATCTCCCACAATTTCTCCTCTCCTAGAACACCTCAACAAAATGTTATTGTAGAAAGGAAAAATAGGTCCCTCCAGGAAATGGCCAGGACCATGATCAATGAAGCTGATATTGCAAAACATTTTTGGGCAGAAGCAGTAAACACAGCTTGTTATATTCAAAATAGAATTTATATAAGACCTATTTTGAATAAGACTCCTTATGAATTGTGGAAAGGAAGAAAACCAAACATTTCTTACTTTCATCCTTTTGGTTGTATTTGTTATATCCTGAATACTAAAGATCGACTTGGTAAGTTTGATTCCAAGGTCGACAAAGGAATCTTTTAGGATATTCAGAAAGATCTAAAGCTTTTAGAATATACAACAAAGAAACTTTGACATTGAAGAGTCCATTCATGTCAAGTTTGATGATAAGAAGCCCGACACTGCAATGTCGAGCTAGATGAGTTATTTTCAGATTTAAACCTCGGTGACAAGTCGACGGTGAACATACATCTTCATCATCCGTGGTGACAAGACAATGAATTCTACTCAGCGGAAGTGAAGCGAGAAAAAATTTGGAAGTACAAGACCAATCATCCAAAAGATCAAATCATAGGAGAACCGGGTGACAAAGTACGAACCAGATCCTCCTTCAAGGAGCATGCTGACTTTGCACTTCTCTTTGAGATGGAACCTAAGACGATTGATCAAGCGTTGGAAGATGAAGGGTGGATTCTAGCAATGCAAGATGAGTTAAATCAGTTCCAAAGGAATGATGTCTGGAAGCTAGTCACTCTACCAAAAGATAAGCAAGCTATTGGTACTAAATGGGTATTCAGAAATAAGCTTGATGAAGACGGTAAAGTTGTGAGAAATAAAGCAAGGTTAGTTGCTCAAGGCTACTCACAAGAAGAAGGTATTGATTTCACTGAAACTTTTGCACCTATTGCAAGATTAGAAGCTATTCGCATTTTACTTTCATTTGCAGCACATCATGAGATAACTTTATATCAAATGGATGTGAAAAGTGCTTTTCTAAATGGTTTTATAACTGAGGAAGTTTATGTTAAACAACCTCCTAGCTTTGAAGATATTGAATTTCCAGAACATGTTTTTAAACTTAAAAAGGCACTATATGGTCTTAAACAAGCTCCCAGAGCATGGTATGATAGACTAAGTTCCTTTTTAATGGAAAATGGATTTACAAGAAGTTTAGTTGACACTACTCTTTTCAGAAAAACCTCAAACAAGCATTTCATACTTGTTCAAATATATGTTGATGATATTATTTTTGGAGCCACTAATGAAAGTCTTTGCAAAGAATTTTCTAAGCTTATGCAGGCTGAATTTGAGATGAGCATGATGGGAGAATTAAAGTTCTTCCTTGGAATACAAATCAAGCAATGCAGTGATGGTATTTATATTTATCAAAGCAAATACATCAAAGAATTATTGAAGAAATTCAAGATGCTGGAGTGCAAGCCTATGTGTACACCTATGCATCCTACCTGCACTCTTAGTAAAGATGAAATTGGTAAGAAAGTAGATCAGAAACTATACAGAGGTATGATTGGATCTCTACTTTATCTTACGGCTTCAAGACCTGATATTATGTTCGCCCCGCAGGTGCTAGGTTTCAATCGGATCCTAGAGAATCACACCTAAGTCTTTGTTAAAAGAATATTTAGATATTTGCAAGGAACTACTAATCTTGGTTTGCTTTATAAGAAATCAAAGATTACAAATTAGTAGGTTTCGTGATGCTGACTTTCTTTGGAGATCGAATTGAAAGAAAAAGCACAAGTGGAGGCCGCCGGTTTCTTGGAGCTAATCTTGTGTCTTGGTCAAGCAAAGGCAAAGCACAATAGCACTCTCAATGCAGGTTTGAATACATCTCGGCCAGAAGTTGCAGTTCTCAACTTCTATGGATGAAGTATCAACTTGAAGACTACTTGATAAAAGAGAGTAACATTCCTATCTTCTGTGATAATACATCTGCCATATGTCTTACTAAAAATCCTATATTGCATTCTAGAGCAAAACACATTGAGATTAAGCATCATTTTATAAGAGACTATGTTCAGAAGGGTATTTTAGAAATAAAATTTGTAGACACTGATCATCAGTGGGCTGACATATTTACAAAACCCCTTGCTGAAGATAGATTCAATTTTATAAGAAGAAATTTAAACTTTCATCTTATAGAAGAATGATTAATCTCAGCGTCTGATAATAATCTAAATCTCAGCATCTGATATGACATAAGCATGTATGTGCATCAGCATCTTATTTGTCATATGCATCGTAACTCATCATCCGGTAAGTCGGTTGCGTGCGTCCGAGCACACCCACACGTGTCACACGTGTTAAGGATTCAAGCGTCTCTTCATATCTATTGAGTCATGATTATTTACGTTTTCAATAAAATCTTTTACTTTTATTTTGGCGTCCGCATTTAATGAAAAAGCGAATCTTTATTTTCTTTTCTTTTTGATTTATTTTTATAAGAGAATACGAAGCGATATTTTGAAAAATAATTGTACCATTCTCCTTTAACTTTCCCACTACTCCACATTTTTCGCTCCACTCTGTGTTTTCTGCAAAACTGTACTCGTTCTCTTTTTCTCTCTATCTCTCTGTGTGTGTGTTTAAACCCTAAAACCTCCATCACCTCCATCTCTCAACTGCAATCATGGCTGGAGTAACAACTTCTGAATATACAGCTATCTACGACACCATGACTGAAGGAAAAGTCTTGTTAGAAAATCGAGTTGATTTGGAAAACTTCAAGCTCTATGGCATCGACTTCTACAATGGGTTCAAGGCAATGGGCTGGGAACAGTATTTCTTCTGGAACCCGGTTGAGGTTCTGGTGACTGCGATTAAAGAATTTTGGGGTAATGTTCGGTTACACAAAGGTGGCATCTTTGAAGGAACAGTGAAAGGATTCAAGTTTGTTTTTACCATCAAAAATATTTCTGAAGTTACTGGGTGTCCGTGTGAAGGCATCGTCTTCTATTCAGAATGGGCTGACGCATTTCATGGGATTGAGAAGGTCAATAATGATCTGTTTGAGAACTACAAGCAGCTGAAAGAATCTGGTGAAACACCTACTGCCAAGAATCTGAAAAGCCATCTCAGAGTTCTTCATAAGATAATCACCAAGAGCGTCTTGTTGAAGGCTGGCTCCAGTGACATTGTCAACTACGAACAGAAATTCATCATGAGACACTTCATGGCTGGAAACAAGGTAAACCTGCCAAGGTTGATTTATAACAACCTGCTTAATGCACTGGTTAACTCGAGAAAAGGTGTTGCCGACAAGAAGAACACCCACAAGTTCATTCCTTATGGTGTCCTGCTCACCAAAATGATGATCAAGAATCTGGTCATAAACAAGCTGACTGCTTTACCAGATCAAGAGAAGGCAAAGTATTTTGGTGCTGATAATATTGTGATTCCTGACACTTTTGGAGTCAACAGCCTGGTAAGAATGAAATTGCTCACTGGGTCCATGATCAAGAAGGTGAAAGTTGAACAACAGGAAGAGGAAGCTGAAAAGAAAACCACCAGAAGCTCAAAGCCTGGTGTGAAAAGACCTGCTGAGTCTCCTTCACGAGAGACCAGAAGAACAAAACAGAAGGTGGCTCCTGCACCTCTTTGTTGAAGAACCAGAAGATGAGGACAGATTTCCCATCACCAGGTTCTAAGAAAAGGAGCAAGCCGTGGTCGAGAAGCAAGTCTCAAAGATCCGGCCAACGTAAGAAGGATATTCAAGATCCGCCTCAAAGAATCGCCTCAGACAGTCAAGAGATTGGTCAGGAAATCTGAACCTGAACCAAAGGTACTGAATTCTCCTGATGAATCTGTATCTGTTTTTGCATCTGATACTATTCCTGCTCCACCAATATCCGTTGCACAACCACCAAACACTCAAACCCGTATACAGAAAACCTCCATAACTCCCACACCTTACCCAAACACAAACCAATTCACTCACTATCTCATCACCTCAAACCTCCACATATAACTCCCTCACTTCATACATTTCCAAGCTTCATTCTCATCCTTTTAACCTCCTGTTCAAAACACCTCCCATTAATCCCTTCAAACCCTACTCACCAAAAGCCTACAAAATCACCAAAGCCACTCCCACCTTACTTACCCTTACCATTAAACCCACAGACATCGGTGGAAAGAAACATATCTCATACAAACCACGGTTTGTCAAGTATGAGATATATAACAAAGATCTACAACCGCCCCTCCACCTGGCATTTAAAAACCTTCACCTGGAGCTGCTAGATTGGAAATTGCCGCTCCAATAAGTGCAACCTTCAAGGATGGGGAAGACCACATCCAAATGTCTTTCAAAGGAAGGTTAAGACCAGCATCCGGAAGCAGAGCAATTCCCTTCTCTGTTGATCTTCCTAGATCCCTACCACAGTCTGAAGCGCTCACATTGGAAGAATGTGGAAGGTGGATCACAGATGAAGAAGCTGCCTTCATGGCACATTGTCTTGAGCAGAAAAGGCTTGAAGTCATAAGTCAATATCGAGACCCATCATCATGTCTGTTAAGATAGTACCCATGCAGACAAAGGTGGCTACCTTGGTCTATCCTGGGAAAAGGAAGGAACTCGCTCCGCAAGCGACCTTTCAAAGAAGATCGGGCTAAAGGAGTATGAGAAGGCACACGCAAAATGCAGTCTTAAGGAATTCCCTCGACTTAGATTGCCAAGATCTCTCGAGGATCATGCGGAAGGTATTACGACTTCTCTAAAGAAAGATGAATGGAGAACTGGCTCCTCAAAGCTGCCAATCTTTGAAAAGGCCACTATTTCAACTGTTGGGACAATCGGTGAGTTCGCGACATCAATCTCGAGCAAGATACTTGATGATATGTTCGGATGCTCGATGTCGACCACTTGGATTGCATAAAGATTTATGAACAATGGGCTGCTGTGACCAAGCACTTCGACATTGGGTTTACGTGGAGTCAATGGTCTGAATCGTGGAAAGCCAAAGCCATATTACCATGCCTCGACCCCCTAGTGCTAGGAGAATATGACATGGAAAATCTGAGAAGAATTTACCTGGCAGAAAATGAAGCACTCTCCTTCACCTGTGAAGCATTGAGTGCCTTTATCAGAAATTTATGGGGAGAAGACGCTGGAAATAGATTTGACTCTTACACAGCTGATGTTGTTCGTCACAGAGAAACCAGCTTCATGAATTTGCTATATCCAGAAGATGTGAAGCATCAATGGAAGATTCAGACAGAATCAGAGCTCAGAAGACTCGGAAATTTCATCAAATGGGTTATACCAAATGATGCATTCTTCTTGAGAGCTCAAAGGAAGAAGGATTTGAGACTGAAGTTATCCAACTGGGTGCTAGCGGAGCATCAGAAGATGAAGTCTGCATCTGTACCAGAAGCTGGACCTTCTACTTCTACTTCTGCAGTTGAGATGGTCACCATCCCCAAAGCAGAATTTGAAGAAATGAAGGCTACAAACTTGAAGGTTACTCAGCTGGAGACTGCACTGAAGTTACTCTATGAACGTCTCAATATCCCACCTCCACCTCTTCCAAACCCTTGAAATTTTTTACTTATGTGTGATATAAAATCTGTTCTATTTGGTTAATACAACTATATGTTTGATCTAATTATCTGCCTTTTATTCAAATTTTTCTAAGTCTTATTTTGACTATGATGTGTTTTTACACTCTTTTTGTCTGATGACAAAAGGGGGAGTAAAAGAAAGGTATGATGAACACGTGAGAATCCGATTATCCACCATCCGATGGATACTCTGGAACTAAAGTATCATGCATATCATTTCATACATAGCATTTTTGTGCGCTAATATTCATTGATCTGGTGCTATGATAATGTTTAATAAATTTTCGGTACAATGAAATATATTTGATTAAATCAATCTATTTGGTATATAATCAGCATCCGATCTCACTCTATTAAATACATGCTCTGATACATTTACGGATTTTTTCGTAATCACTTAAATGAATTTGTTTACCAACAATTGCCTTAATACCTGAATTGTTCATATATATCTAAACTGTTAAATCTGTGGGGAGACTCTTAATGTCTTTTTGAAACTAAATTGTTCATCAACCTTAGATATTTGTCATCATCAAAAAGGGGGAGATTGTTGGAACCTAAACGATTGAGAAGTTTAGACCCTCATTAATTTTGATGATAACAAAGTATTCACAAGAGAACAATTTATGTTCTAACAATTCTTGAAGTGTGCAGATACTAATAATACACATATTCTAAGCGACTCAAGCAAGAAGAAAGTAATTCTCAAGAGAAGGATACATTCCATGTGTCAGCATCCGGCTCATCCTTGTGAGCATCTGGAATTTTCTCTCCATGACACAAAGCTTATGCAATTGCTACGAGCGTCCGAACTTCCAATTCTGAGCGAGCGTCTGAACTTCATTTCAAATCACGTGTTAGTCACGTTGCTGCTCTACCTCTCAGAAGTTTCTGGAACGGATTTCAAAATTGATTCTGAGCGCTAAAATTGTTGTACGAGGTATCAAAGGTGGCACCTTTAGCTACAAGACAAAAATCGTGAAAAGCAAGGTAGTACGAAAACGGTAATATGTACTACTGGGATATTCTCTGCAAAGGAAGAAAGAGACAGCGTTTTGAATTTACCTCACTCAATAGAGAGGAGCCATTTTTACCGTAACGGTAATATCCTTGGAACTCCTATATATACCTCATGGTATCCATTGAAGAAGGAACGAATATACTGTGAAAAATCTTGCTGATATTCCGCTGAAATATTACCTCATTTACTGAGAACAAGCACTGCCTCTGTGAGCAACCAAGTCTCGTGCTAAGTCTCTGGACTACAAGAACTGAACTCAGCGTCCGACCCTTTCTTTAAGAAAGTTTTTTTTCTATAGTTGAGCTTAATCTTTTATCCTCTCTGTGAGAGTTATTTTTAACTGTACTTCAACTCACTTGTAAAAGTTTGTTTTGGCCTAGTTAAGGCTGTATCCTCAAAGGCTCGACTGTACTGAGTCGTTTTGAGAAGTTGAGAGTATTGTCAAGTTGTGACAGTAGAATACTCTTGAGGAAATTGTAATCAGATTGATTATAGTGGAAAATCCTTCAGGAACGAAGGGACTAGACGTAGCTACCAGTTTGATAGTGAACTAGTATAAATTTCTGTGTCTCCTGCTTTACTGCTTTCTATTCAGTATGGATGTCCACTTTGTTGAAAACCAACCATTTTTTAATAAAAATTTTCTTCAGGGGGAGATTCTGTGTAGTGAAGAAGATAATTTTTGGGAAAATTTACCTGCTCTAGATGATAGTGTGGATGATAGTGTGGTTACAAATGATTCAAATGCAAAGATAATGGAACCTAGAATGCTTAACCTCAATTTGCAAGATAATATAGTATCTGAAACAGGGGGAGAAACACTGATTAAGGATCATGATCCTGAACTTAAAGTGTATTTCCGGAAAAAGTTCCACAAGGGTACTACAGGTCCAATTGTCTCTCCAGCAGAAATCCAATCAGATTCACCAAGTGAAGGTTCTACGGATGATTCATCTTCTAGTTCTTCTTCATCTGGTAACTCACCTTACTCATCCAATGATTTACCGGATTTGTCTTTTCCTGATATGAATCTTCCAATTGCTGTGAGAAAAAATATTCCTGGCCTCAATATCCCAATTGCTGAGAGGAAAGGTACCCGAACATGCACTAAACACCCCTTGTCTAATTAGTTGTCATATGACAAGCTATCACACACTCACAAGGCATATGTGTCTAGGATTTCTAATTTGTTTGTGCCCAGAAATATTCAGGAAGCATTAGTGATCCGAATTTGAAGTTAGCAGTGAAAGAAGAGATGGATGCTTTGAGGAGAAATGATACTTGGAGTATCACTGACCTACCTCAGGATAAAAAGGCAGTAGGATGTCTTTCTGAATGGAGAATTACATGAAGAGGTATATATGAGCTTACCTCCTGGATTTGAAGGAAACCGTGGAGGAAGTAAAGTCTGCAGATTGAAAAAATCCTTATATGGATTAAAACAATCATCAAGGGCCTGGTTTGAAAGATTTGGAAGTGCTGTTAAGAAATATGGATTCAGCCAAAGTCAAGCAGATCATACTTTGTTCTTTAAACACTCACGTGAAGGTAAGATTGCTATCTTAATAGTGTATGTTGACGACATTATCATGACAGGAGATGATGTTAAAGAAATCAGTGATCTAAAGAGAAGACTTGAAGCTGAATTTGATGTCAAGGATCTTGGAAATTTAAAGTATTTCCTTGGAATGGAGTTTGCAAGGTCTAAAGAAGGAATCTTCCGCAACCAACGCAAATATATTCTTGATTTACTCACAGAAACGGGGATGACAGGGTGTAAGGCAGTAGAAACACCAATGGATCCCAATGTAAAACTCAAGACATCATCTGAAGATGAAGTGGTAGACAAAGAACGCTATCAACGATTGGCTGGTAGACTAATTTATTTATCACATACAAGGCCCGATATAGCCTTTGTAGTGAGTGTGATAAGTCAGTTTATGCATGCACCAGGTCCTACTCACTTTGAAGCTATTTTCAGAATTTTGAGATATTTGAAAGGAACTCCAGGAAAGGTGCTGATGTTAAAAAACAGAGGGCATTTACAGGTTGAAGCTTACACAGATGCTGACTGGGAAGGTGATATAAATGATAGGAAGTCTACTTCCGGTTATTGTACCTTTATAGGTGGAAACTTAGTTACATGGAGAAGTAAAAAACAAAATGTTGTAGCCAGGAGCAGTGCAGAGGCTGAATTCCGCTCAGTGGCTCACGGTTTTTGTGAAGTATTATGGATTAAAAGATTCATGGAGGAATTGAAGATCCCTTGCCCATCTCCAATCAAATTTTACTGTGATAACAAGGCAGCCATTTCTATTGCTCATAATCCTATCCTACACGACAGAACTAAACATGTTGAAGTGGATAAACATTTTATTAAAGAAAAAATTGATAGTGGTGTGATTTGTATGTCCTATGTACCTACCACAAGTCAAGTAGCAGATGTTCTCACAAAGAGTCTTCCAAAGAGACAATTCGATGACATGGTGAGCAAGCTTGCAATGAGTGATATATTCATGCCAGCTTGAGGGGGAGTGTTGGAAGTTATCATAGAATCAACAGAGGATCAGCACTGATTCTGTTTGTAAATATTAGCTAGCTGTCTTCCAGCTATTTACTATGTATTTACCATACTTACAATTAGCATTTATAGTGAGAATTACTTCACGGATTCTTAGGCTAGAATAGTGCTCATTTGTCTGTCATTTCTTTCCTACAAATACCTTACATGTATTATGAACAAACTCAAGGAAATACATTCTTATTGCCTAGTGTGTTTCTTTCTATAAACCCAATTCATAATCAATTTTTGACGATAACAAACTCTTGGCTAGGGAAAAAATTGGGAATCAGGGTTCCTCAAAGAATCTTGGAAAAATTGTTTAATCTGTAATTTAAGTTGAAGAAAGAGACTTACCAAGTAAAGAAGGAGAAAAATTCATCGCTGTTCATAACTCTGACGCAACGGTTGACAATGGTGTAAGGTATCTCTTGTGTAGGTGCTCCGGTTGAAGATCCGTCTTATTTGTTGCAGACTGTGTGGGGATTCCAAATATCAATTTCATTTTCTGATTGGAGGTGCACGGTGGTCGGAAGATGACCTTGAAGGCTGCAGCTAAGATTTTTAGATCTGTCTCTTTTGGTCCCTATCTCTTGTGATTTGGTCATGGGTTTGGTAGAGGAGGCTACAGCCATCACTTTGGTGCTTTCTGTTCGCCTGAAATCGCACCAAAAATGGCAGCAACAGTCGCAATTTTTGTGAGAAGGATCTTGATCTCGTTCTGTTTTTTGAAGAAGAACGACACAGCTTAGTTGGAAGATAGGGTTAGGGTTGGTGGTGGTTATAGGGAAGAGAGGGATGAAAGAAAGAAAGAGAGAAAAAACTGAGGAGGGCGAGATTGAGAGATCGAGATCAGAGGGAGGAGAAGGAGGAGGTAGAAGACGGAGGGAGAAGGAGGGTGATAGCTGGCTAGGTTTCAAATTTTGAAAAAATTGAGAGAGAGAGAGAGTAGAGAAGCTGACCAATCTTTAAAATAATTCTAGTTGACATTTTTAGCCCCATTTGTGATGATGTGTCAAATTTGTAAGTAAGGTTATTTTACGGACTTTAGGTGGTATCAAAATGTTTCTTTTAAAAGTAGATAGATAAAAGTAGAAGTAGAAGTAGAAGTAGAAGTAGAAAAGTAGATTAAAAGTAGAAGTAGATTATATAGTATCGAGATTGAGATGAGATTACATAGTATTGTGATTACAAAATCAAATCCAAAATTTATGGGTGGATGGAGTGGTGGAGTTCTGACGCATAGACTACCTCCATTCTGTCACAATCAGTCTTACAACACACCCACACTTCCCATATTAGTATGAACTAACAACAATCTTCTTCAAGTCAATTGTATACTGAAAATTGAAGATTCTCAAGAATAACAGAAAAACAGGCTCATTGTGAGAACAGTAACATCAACACTACAAAAATAAAATAACAAAAAGGGTAAAAATTTAATTTTGTATATACCAAATATTGTTAGAGAAGATCGCATAGTTTCCCAGAGTCACCAGAACAACAATGAGAACCCCCTTTTTTGTGCACAAAAACAGAGAGATGGGAGGAAGAAGGAGTAGAAGACCCATAACCCATGCCACTGTTAAAGCCATCTTCCATCTCCTTTCGGCAAACTCGAGCCCAGAGACAGAACCCCTTTGACTAACAACGGACGCATCAGAGCATGCTCCGTCATTCCCGCACCACTTTGACCCAAACCAGCCACGAGAACTACTTGCGTACCAGTACTGATGCACAACGAAAACCTCCAAATGCAAGGAGAACCAAACTCATTGTTAACCCTACCTATGTTTGGAACCACTTTAGCATGCTCCTGTCGTGCAATTGTACCTATCGAACGTGGTTTGACCACGAAATTTTATGTTTAGCTTCGAAAAAGTTATATCCACTTTAGCCTCAAAATCAATTTTTCATAGAAGTTGAGATTTCTAGCTTTCACGATGGGCATAAATAGGTTCTCATATTTATTTCAAAAGTGACAATACATCTTCTCTCATTACACACTCAAAAGCTTTATTGATCCAAACTATCCCAATCACATCAATCGATAAAAATCAATTTTATCATGAATGTATCTAAACATAAATCACTTCACCTTCAGCCTACTTTTAACCAAAATCAATTTTAAAAAATCAATAAGTCAAAATCAATTTTCGCTATCGTAACTGGTCTAAGGGAGAAGAAATGAAAAGTTGGTAAAATGGTGGTCCTCGTACACGTGAAAGAGAGAAGTAGTGAGGGAGAGAAAAAATTGCAAGTGTGATCCAAAGGCTGAAAATTAGTCAGAAGTAGTCACACAAATTGTTCTTTTTAAAATGGTTACCAATAGAGATAAGCCTCCAGTAATTAGTTTTTTTGTTACTGAGGGTCAGATCATCGGTAATTACCTTAGTTGTTATCGAGGGCTTAACCATCAATAAGAACCTTTTTTTTCCAATACCAATGGCCAAGCCGTTGGTAATTATCGCGAGCAGGGTCGTCGATAACATGGACGAAAACAACATGTGTTTATTCCGACGACTTAGGCCATCTAAAATTTCAAACTTACCAACATGCGTTTACTTGTTATCACATGTGAAAGTTATTAACACTAATAATCATGATTAAGGATAAATTTGTAAGGTTAGGTTAGTGTGGCACTGAGGGGTGCTATAGGGTGTCCGTCACAATGCCTGTTGGACTATCGAAGTCCAGTTTCAATGCCAGTGCTGATCATCCATGTGTAGTTTATATCATATTGCATATTTTCTCACTATGTTGTGTTACTTAATATGTTAAATTTTCATCTTCAGGCAAGGTTCCATAGGATTGTTGAGACTTTACATTGCTTGCTTCAGAGAGTGGACGTAGTCGAAGGAACGACTGTTTGGGAGTTGGTGCGTTAGGCATTGGCAGAGCTGCGTATTGGGATCCACTACAACAAATTCTTTAAAAGATGGCGCCACTTTAAATAGCGTTTAAATATGGAAGTGCTACTTAAAATTAGGTAGAGCACTTTAAGTAGCGTTTAACAAAGAAACGCTACTGAAGGGAAAAGAAATAAATAGCGCTTACAAAATAAGCGCTACTTATAGTACAGGAATAAGTAGCGCTTATACTATGAAGCGCTATTTAAAGATGGACGACAGAATAAGTAGCGCTTAACCCTGGAAGCGCTACTTATTGTCTTATACCTAAAGTAGCGCTTAAATCTGGAAGCGCTACTTATTGTCTGACCAAAAGTAGCGCTTAAACGATAAAGCGCTATTTATTGTCAAATACTAATTTTAATTCAGCCTGTTTCTCAATACAAATACTTCCACATCGTCGCATATCTCTCTCTCTCTCTAGTTTCTTCTCGCCGTTGTTACTCGCCGTTGTTGTTGTTGTTCTTCTTCTTCCACACCGCCTCTCGAGTTTCTTCTCAACGTTCGCCGTTGTTGTTGGTCTCGCCGTTTGGGACGTCGTCACCGCCGCTCTGTTGAGCTTGACACCGTCGTTTGGGCCGTCGTCGTCGCCGCCGCGCGATCGTTTGGGGCCGTCGTCGCCGCCGCCGCAGCCGTCCGTCACACTTTCTGTTACCAACAGGTTTCATCTCTTCCATTCTTCTTGCTTTTCTTTTTTCTTCCCAAAAACGCTTTCATTTTTTTTTTTTCAAGGAACTCGGTGTTTTCCAACCATGTCTTAGTCTTTGAAATGGAAAATCAAAAAGAAATGGAAATGAGATAGGTTTTTAGTATAATTATTATTAATGTTAGTGTTTTTTCTCATTATGTTAAATGAAGAATGAGATAATAGATGATATTGCAGATCGCTTTAGAGAAATAATTGAATTTGAAGTTTTTAGTTGTTTATATTTGGCCTATGTGGAACCTTGTCTTTGGTTGGTATGATATTTTATTTTGTTACGGTGTTGTATAAATTTTGGAATGTCCATATTTTAGGGAGGTTCTGTCAAAATTTTGTTAGAAATTTGATATAGTCTGTGTTGTTGTTAAGACAAGTGGTAGTTTTAGTCTTGGTTTATCTAATTGGGCTTTAGTTAATCTCAATTTTGTCTTGCATTAACGACATAGCCTATGTTGTTGCTCTGAATGCCTTGGTGTTGTTTTATTTCTCAATTCATAGGCAAATATGGATCGAAAGTGGATGTCTGCTAATCGTTTGTCGAAGGAATATAAGGATGGAGTGGAAGATTTTATTGGGTTTGTAGTTGGGCATACAACAGATCTTAGTAGAATCGTATGTCCGTGTTTAAGTTGTTGTTATGCAAACAAAGTTAATGTTAAGGAATTAGAATGGCATTTAGTGAGCAATGGGATTGATCAAACTTATACCTGTTGGACAAAGCACGGTGAGACAAGAGGTGAATCTTGCAATATGGGGAATAGTGGGAGATATGCGTCAGAGGACACCGGTACAAATACATATGATGGTGACCGTTTTGAAGAGATGGCAAATGCGGTTGAAGAAGATCTTCGTGATTGTCCTCAAATGTTTGAGAAGTTGATAAGTGATGCAGAGAAGCCATTATATGACGGTTGTACCAAATTCACAAGATTATCGGCAATATTAAAGTTGTTTAACTTGAAGTCGGGCAATGGATGGACTGATAAGAGCTTTACGGACTTACTCACACTGTTGAAAGATATGTTGCCAAATGATAATGTGCTTCCTAGTCGGACATATGAGGCTAAACAAATATTACGATCTATTGGGATGAGCTATGAGAAAATACATGCTTGTCGTAATGATTGCCTTTTATTTCGTAATGAATATGCGTCGTTAAAGTCGTGTCCTAAATGTGAAGCCTCACGGTATAAGAGTCAAAATTGGTTAACAATAGAACACAATCGGTGTTTTATAAAGTGGTTGAAAGAATACATTTCTGAAGAGTTTATTGCAAATCCTAGCTCGATTTCAGAAAGATTGAGATGGTTAGCTAAAGGTCCAGATATACATGTTATCTCCTATACCGGATATCTGATGAACGGGTACACTTTTTATACAAAAGAACACAATGATCGGAGGAGAATGCAAAATAGTGGGGTGACTCTTGTAGCTGAATCTATGCATATATCAAGTGCCAAAGACAGAAACCCCATATATGCGAATATGTCATACTTCGGGGTCATTGAACGCATATGGGAGTTGGATTACAAGATGTTTCGAGTGCCTGTATTCCAATGCAAGTGGGTTGACAATAACAACGGTGTACAAATGGATGAGTTGGGGTTCATGCGGGTGAACTTTAATAAGTTGGGATATCAAGATGAGCCCTTTATTTTAGCATCACAAGCTCAACAAGTGTTCTATGTTTCTGATCCAGTTGACGAGAGTTGGGTCATTGTTCTATTGACTAACAAAAAAATTGTTAATGAGATTGATGATGAAACACATGAATATGCTGACATTGAGGATGACCCTTTCTTCAGGACATCACAATCATTGTTTAGGGCAAGTACACCTATAGAGGAGGATGTGTATATTAGAAATGATCATAATGAAGGGCTTTGGATCAATCCATTATTTCATATGGGAAGCGCAAATGTCAACAAAACGAGAAAAAGGAAAAGAGTTGCTTAAATGTACACGTATGTAGTGAATGCTATTTAATTTTTATTAATTTGTTAATCAATTAAATGTGTATTCATTGATTTCTCTTTTAAACCTGTGTGATTATGAACTGTCATTTTTTAATTACTTACGTGTCTAGTTTTTTTTTTTTTTTTGCAGGTAAATGGCATCTCACAATGATGATGGTGCTCCCGAGTATGATGGTGCTCCCGAGTCCACCCAAAAGGCGACGAGCCGTGGACCAACTTTTAAGAAGAAAATCATCCGCGATATGAGTAAAGGGGCTCCAAAACGTGTGGTAGGATGCTTATGAATTAATCTAATTCCATTGTTTCATTTTTATTTGAGTATCTAAATTTGTACACTTATGCTATATTTTTAGGTTACATGGAATGTTAGGGTCAACCTATTGGTAAACATGCTAATGACTTTATTCAATACATTGGGGCCACAAAGGGAAGATACCCCAATTACCCGCGATAATTGGAAGGATAAGGATCCATCTATGAAGGAGCTAAAAGATGAGATCTGGAATGAGATACGGTATATAAATTAGTTAACATTTGTGGATTGTATTGTTTCTTAAGTAATCTAAATATACTTATAGTCTATCGTTTTGTTTATAATGTTTTTACAGAAATCCTTTGATGTTGATGAGGATCGAAAGAAAATTACACTTAGGATAGCCGGAA
This sequence comes from Calophaca sinica, assembly GCA_037113605.1. Classification (NCBI taxonomy): domain Eukaryota; kingdom Viridiplantae; phylum Streptophyta; class Magnoliopsida; order Fabales; family Fabaceae; genus Calophaca; species Calophaca sinica. The sequence continues at coordinate 53,464,975 of CM073736.1, forward strand.
GAGCACACCGGACATTCCGAACTGCCTTGGCTCACAAGTGGTTGAGAGACAAATACGGGAACATCAATCATAAGCCTCCATCAATATATGCATCATTCATAGAACAAGATGATTGGAGCGCTTTTGTGAGAAAACGCACAGAAGATGAAGAATTTTTGGTATATATGACAATAATCTTTATAACTTGTATATATGACATTAAACCATGCATTGATATATTCTAATGTATTTATGTAGAGAATAAGCAATGAAAACCGTGAGAGAGCGTCAAATCCTCCCTATCCTTACAAAGCATGGGTAAAAGGGTATCCCCGCGTTGAGGAAGAAATGGTATGTACAATATCGTTAATTATAACTTGTTTTTAACGCATCTTTTGGTTTTTTTCTATTAGTAATGGTGAATTTCAATTTGTTTGGCGAATTTCAATTTGTTTGTTCATATGTACAGCTGTTGGAGGCAGGAGAAGATGTAACATCTCAATCAATTGATCGACATTTATTGTGGATAGAAGCCCGCCGAAACAAGGAAGGTCAGATTGAATATCCATCCACTAGGGAAGTCGCTGATAGAATTGTAAGTATGATTAACGTTTCCATTTGTTAATAATAGTGATAATATTTAAAAATATTTGTTAATAATAGCTGTGTGTCACAGGATACCCTATCACAGTCTATGTCACAAGGGGATGTATCAGATATGTCACAAGACATCCTTTCTCAGGCCATACCGATCAAGGAGTATCCAGGTCGGGTAAGGGGTATGGGATTTGGTGTCTCTCCAGGCGCTATCTTCGGATCACATAAGCGCACAAGACGCCATGCTGATGCTAGTGAAACAGAAGAGTTGAGGAAAATGGTAGCTCAATTGTACAAAAAGGTTCAGGAATTTGAAGATAGCAAAAAGGATAAGGAACCAGTAGAGAAGGATGAGCATGAGTTACCTAACCCAAATAGTGTTAGAGATAGTTGCACTATTGTGTCTCCCGAGGTAATAATCGTTAGATTTCTTTCTATACTTGTGTCACCTGAGTATTCAATGGTTTAACATATTAATATTTTGTTTATCATTGGTTTAGGGCATTCATGAGTGCAGCCTATATTTGACAAGCCCAATGCAACGAATGGTCGGTAAGGGAATTTTATATAACGGACCAGGTGTGTTACTACACAACCTACCCTTACCTCCTAATCATGTGAAGGTTAGAGTTGACGTTGCATTTGAGGGGGATGCACCGCTGCACTGCACTACGTGAGGTGGTCGATGTGATGACAAAGTGGAATGTAATAGGTACCTATGTGGCATGGCCAAACCACCTTGTAGTTACAAGTGATACGGTACGTATATATTAAATTATATACTGCATATATTTATTAAATTAAGTGGTCACTAACTAATTAATGTATTGGAATGCAAAATATGTAGGTATCCCCAAGATCCAAACCCAAGGACAAGGACAAGAGCAAGCAGTGTACAGCTAGCAAGAATGTTGGCAAGGAGCCAACAATTGGGTCATTTACATCTCCCGTGAAGAAGGTGGTTGCATCTACCTCTCAGCCTCCTACAGCTCTTGCTACAGATTTTTTAATTTTTCTAAGAGTCCATGTGACAACAATGATGAAGGGGGAGGATACCATTAAAGTACCAATGGATAAATCAATTTTGGGTTATAAGCACGTATTAAGACTTGGTGCTAATGCTGAACTTCAAGAAATTCTTAATGATAATGAATGGCTAAGTCAAACTGTTATTAGCGTATATCTCAGGTACTGTATTCAACTTTAAAGTATCCAATGTTTTTATTGTTTCAGTTAAATATTTATGTTATTGTTAATGTATTAATTTGTATGCATGTTTTAATTTAAGGTACCTGTATCAAGAGATATTGGTCCCACAGGAACAGACTCAGAGGTTTGTGTTTTTGTGCCCACAACAAACCAATTTGCAAGCTTGGAATGCTACTTTAAAGTATCCAATGTTTTTATTGTTTCAGTTAAATATTTATGTTATTGTTAATGTATTAATTTGTATGCATGTTTTAATTTAAGGTACCTGTATCAAGAGATATTGGTCCCACAAGAAAAGACTCAGAGGTTTGTGTTTTTGTGCCCACAACAAACCAATTTGCAAGCTTGGAATGCTACTGTATCTGAATATATGAATTTTCAGTAAGAGTGTGTGTGTGTGTGTATATATGAATTTTCTTAATAAATATATATATATATATGCACTTTTATGCATGTATTGGATTGATTATCGTTATGAATCTGAAATTGAATATTGGAATGCTGAATTTATTATGTTTAAGGATTGTGATTGATTTGTTTTTAATGACTTAAGTATTTGGATATTGTAATGTTGAAGTTTTTATTTGTTTATGTTTGGTGAATTTGAATCCTTGTGCTGGCTGGTATGGTATTTTATGCTGTTACAGGTGTTGTATAAATTTTGGAATGCCCATATTTTAGGGGAGACTCTGCCAAAATTTTGTTAGAAATTTGATATAGTTTATGTGTTCATGTTAAGAGCAGTCTTATGCATGTATTGGATTGATTATCGTTATGAATCTGAAATTGGATATTGGAATGCTGAATTTATTATGTTTAAGGAATGTGATTGATTTGTTTTTAATGACTTAAGTATTTGGATATTGTAATGTTGAAGTTTTTATTTGTTTATGTTTGATGAATTTGAATCCTTGTGCTGTTTGGAATGCCCATATTTTAGGGGAGACTCTGCCAAAATTTTGTTAGAAATTTGATATAGTTTGTGTGTTGATGTTAAGAGCAGTCTTATGAATGTATTGGATATATATTGAATGATTTTTTTGGATTTTGCACTCAGGGCTATCCTTGTTCATCGAACACTAAATGTCAAGTCTCGGTTTTCTAAATCAACGACACCTAAATGGATACCGATAAAGGTATTATACCAAATTTTTATGCAATTATTTAAATTACCAAAATAAAAGCAATTAATTTCATATTTTTTGTTTTATAGTGTCCTCACCAACTGAACTCTGATGATTGTGGCCGGTATGTATTGATGTTTCTCAAGGATATTGTCATTCATAACCAAACACAAATTCCAACGGAGGTATGTATATGTAATAATTAATTTCGAAGTTTATATAATTTTTTTACTTTTACACATACCATTTGGAAGCATGTATTCAATTCTAACTTGATTTAATTTTTATTTCGCAGTACTTTCCTGATTGTCAATTCGACGCATATCCTGATCATACCGTACTCAAGGAAGAGTGGTGTCGATATTTTGTTACGAACTTTATTATGTATAGGCACATAGAAGAAGAAGAAGAAGATGATGATGATGATTAGTGTGTAATGTTTAGGTACTAGCATAATATGTGTTATGTTTTAGTTAATGTATTTTAATGTTTTATTTATGATACTTTTGTTAATATTTGGTTGAGAATTATTTCATGTAATGTTAAATTTGGATTTTGTGAGCTTTGATATTAGCACAAATTTGAGTGTTGATGATTATTTTATGGTGTGCAGTAACCACTATATGCATATATAGGTATGTGAATATAACCAAAAAAAAAAATCATTATTGAGAATAAGTAGCGCTTATTATGATAAGTGCTACTTATTCCTTGAGAATAAATAGCGCTTTTTAAAGGAAGCGCTACTTATTCTCAGGAATAAGTAGCGCTTGCTAAATGAAGCGCTACTTATTCTCAGGAATAAGTAGCGCTTTATAAATGAAGCGCTACTTATTCTAAACGAATAAGTAGCGCTTCCTAACTAAGCGCTATTTATTCGCAACTTTAAGTAGCGTTTAACAAACGCTATTTATTGAAGATACAATCAGTAGCGGCACGATATATAGCGCCTTTAAGCGCTATTTAAGGCCAAAAAAAGCGCTATTTATTCCCTTTTTTGTTGTAGTGGGATCAAATACCAAAGCAGAAAGAGGACTCAATCTGCTGCTTGATCGCCATTTTTATATTTTGTTTTGTATGTTATGTTCTTTTTTTGAATTTTATTTTAAATATACTATGTAATTTATTATTCATATACACTTCGCTATTTTTTTAAGCAATCTATTTTATCATTTATAACAAAAATTCCCTGGAACTAAACAATGATCAACACGATTCATGATTACCAAAATCGTGTATCATATTATCTTTACAACGTATATATAGTGGAGATACTTGTTTATTTGCAAAGTTTTGACAACTTTTGGATCTTAGGCTCTATAAGTCATTTCTTCATTGCTTTTGGAGTTTAACGTCCAGATCAAATATATGTTCTCGATGTACAAATCCATAATGTATAAAAAAAATTTTCCAGATCTTAAAACACATTCAAAGACGTCTATCTCAGAGGGCTAACATAGTGGTGACTGTCTAGTCTTTTAATCTTAATGGGTTGTGTTTGAGTCCTCCTGGGGACAATTTGTATGACCTAAGTGTCTCCTTCCCCAATTAAGAAAAAATTCCCTCCCCCACACCCTTTTAAAATAAAATAAAAACATTCAAATACATCTAGGACACTTTTTCTATACTTTCCAGATTAAAAAATCTGAAATGTGTATTTAATCCGCATGTTAACTTTTGGAATGCAAGATATGATTTTGAAAAATACACTTTCTAGAAATAAACTTTTCGGATGGAGGTGTTTTGAGAGAAAAATATACTAGACGCAGATGAGTGGGTGTATCAGAAGAAAGGGTGGGTGCGAAAGGGAACTCCCTTCTTTCCCTTCAGGGAGCAAGTACAAAAAATGGGTAGGCCCACCCTTTCTTCAAGCTCATAATGGGCCATGAACTGCTTGTTAAAATTGAAGGGACCGAAAACTGTTTGTAGAACCCAAAACTCATACCCAACCCTCTGGACTAGGGACCACTTAAGGGTGTGTTTGGGAGGAGGAAGGAGAGGGGAGGGGAGGGTTTTGAGGGAAAAGGAGGGGGATGGGAGGGTTAACCCTTCCCTTGTTTGGATGTCATAAACGAAAAAGGGAAGTGAGATGAGAGGCTGGCTGTACAAATAGACTATTTTACCCTTTTATTATAAGGGATGCACTATCCAATGTTGGGCCATGCTTCGAGATGGGAATAGGCTAGGCTGAGCTAGGCTTTGCGGGGTCTAAGTCTGGCCTGTTCAAAAAATCTAAGGCTTAAGCCTGGCCTGCTACCTGTCATGAGCTTATTTTTTAGGTCTGGTCTGGCCTTTTTGAAAGCCTGGTATGGCTTATTAGCCTACTTAAAGACCTATTTCATATTAACGTCTTTGGGTAAGTCATCTAATCTATCTTAAATAGACTAACAAGCTAATAGGTTAAGTTCTATTTATAATAAACTATAAAAAAAACATTGCTACTAAGATACATGGGACATAAAGGTGAAAATAGGCAAATGAACTGAGTTTTATAAAGTCTGATTTTGATGTATTTATATGATATAAATCTTTTTCAATGTATAACTTGACATTTTAGAAAATCTAACCTTATATGATAGCCTATCTTAACTCTCTAAATCCTGTATAGTCTCCGTGTTAATTTTCCCGCCCAATCTCCATTTTACTGTTGCAAACTCTCTTTTGTCCATCGCATGTGTACTTGCATTCATACCCTCTCTCCCTTCCTTAATGCCTCATTTAATGCTTGCTTCAGCCAATGCACCATACCCATTATTTAAAGAACCCCCAGCGCATGAAATCAAAAGCTAAGCTGAAGTGTACCAACGCAACTGGGCCAAGATCAATTGAATTCAATTTAGGCAGAAAACAGTATGCTGCAAACTTCCCATTTATCCATTTTTGGCTACCAAACCGTTTCAATAGTTATTACATCAGAGTATTTTTCCTATTTCTTCCATTCCTTTCTTTAAATGTATATAACGGTTTTGCTATTTGTTAACCATTCCAGGTAGGAGATCTAACACAAGTCTGACTGAAGCATGGAGAATGTTTGTTTCGATGGCTAAGCAGTTACTTGACTTTGCTATTTATATTTGTATTATTATGTGCTCACTTTTGTTTTTAACAGCTTCCAAATGGACCCTAGTTTAAATTTTATTTTCTAATAAGACCTTTAAATATGTCAAAAATTTATGTAAGCCAATATACTTAAATTATTGAAAAGATCAGTATATGATTTAACACATTATACAAAATCCAATATAATAATAGCAATAAAAAATAGTATTATTTATATTTACTTAAATAGGCCGGCCTGTTAGGCCTAAAAGGCTTTTTGAGTGGCCTGAAGCCTGGCCTTTTTAGCTAAATAGGCTTTTCAAAAGGCCTTGGCCTTGCCTATTTAAAAAAAAAGCCTGGTCTGGCCTAGGCCTGACGTAGGCGAGGCCGTAGGCCCTTGTCGGACGGCCTGACCTATTCACACCCCTATTCACGCTGCTAATGTGCAGCGAATGATATTGGTCTTTTTTTTTCGTACAATGATTTTCTCTTTTTTTGGTACAATGATTTAAAATGTGATTTATTTTTTTTGGCAAATTAAATGTGATTTCTTGAGAGTGAGATAAAGGAATTTGTTTTAAAATATTTTTTTAGTTTATATTTTTCTTCATTACTATTTAAATTTAGTCAATAATAATTTTTTATTACTAATGTTAAAATTTTTCATAACTCTATAATTTTAAATTTAATTTAACACACACATATGTATTTCATAATTTTAAAAATTTTCTCCGTCTAAATTTAATTTATCTATTAAATTAGCGCTGAAAATATTACTGTGTAATTTTGTCTATTATATTTATAATATAAAATTTTGATTTTGGTTTTCCAATATTTTTTCATATAAATACAAATTTATATGAACATTATTATTCAAAAAAATTCTTATATATTCGTCAAGAAAAAAATTCTTATATAAAATAGTAATAATCCAAATTTATTGTAATTTCAATCAAATTCATTTAAAATAAATTTAAGAGAAGTATTTCGCAAAAAAAAATTACAGACTATAGAGAATAAAAAAAAAGTTGAACTTGAAATTCAATACTTCACTTGGCAATTAAGGCATTGAAAATGGGGAAATACAATGGCAAGAGAACAACTACTTCTAAAGTTTACAAACGAGCTAATAAATTGATTTCAAGCTACAAAGAAATGAAAACCAGATTTTGCTTATTCAAAAAATAAAAAATGAAAACCAGATTCATGTAGAGAGAGAGAGAGAGAAATCACTGTAAAAAACCTGTGATGCGTCAAAAATCTTTAAAATCGCGTCAAAAACTTCAAATCGCGTCAAGAACCTTCAATTGTTCCTGAAATATCGAAAAAGAACACCAAATCAATTTCTGATTTAGAAGAAAAAAATGCGAACGAGAGAAGATTGAGATGACGAGCCAAGAGTAACATGAACAGAGAAGACTGAGATCGAGAGAGAGATTGAGTTCGTAGAGAGAGAATCGATCGATAGAGAGAGAGAGAGAGAGGGTAATTGAATCGAGAGGTAGAGAACATTTGATTGGGAATTAGGGTTCAAAATTCTGATGTCTAAAAAAGTAAATTTTGAAATTAATGATGGGTAGTTTTGTAATTGTATAACTTTGTACCCTTGAAACCCCCAATTTGGGGGAACCGAAAAATGGCACCAGTGGAGGGTGTTATAGAATAAGAATTCTGTTAGGAGTTTGTTAAGATTAGTTAGGTATTAGTCTCACTGTAAATACCACATTGTATCATATATTTAGTATCTTTTCAATATGATTCCTTATGAGAATTTCTCTCAATCAAGCTCTCAAGCTTACTTCTCCTATGAAATGGATCTTCATCTCTTTGATCCTGTGGTTTCTCACATGGTATCAGAGCGATATTGTGCTTTCACAATCAATATGGATGAAGATGCTTGGGGTTCCGATTCTGTCGCCAGAGAAGAAGATCTTGACTCTGATTCAGGCATTGATGAAGATGAGGATTATGCCTTCATGGATTCTCGCTGTATAGAACCAATGGTAGAAGAAGAATACAGCCTTAGCGATCTTGTGTTCGGCAACTTCGAAAATTCAGTACCTTTAGCTTCAGCTTCGATTACTCCAATCAAACCAGAAATTGATGGTTTCACCATCAAGGTTAGAGAAATTACATGTTTGCTTGGAGATCCTACTGTTGGCAACACAAGGATCATTCAAGATTCTATATTGATTCAAGAAAACCCTAACTTCTTGACACCTTGTGTTCTTCTCGAGCAAGATGAGGTAATTACAGTCATAGCTCCAGACAAATCGGATGGCTCTGGTGAGGATCTTCCGCAACCAGAACTTGAACTCCGGTCGCCTCTTTCGTGCGCACTGCCGCTGCCAGCACAGGCGTACTTTTGTCCGATAACACATGTTTCCATAGATTCTCGCTTTATCCCTCCCCATGATAGACAAATCCGAAGGATCCTCTGCATCTCTCTCCATGATTCTCGCCCACACAGTTCGCCGCCTCCACACCTTGGACTCATCAGCTTTCATAAGTCAGTGGCTAGTTTCGCCGTATTCCGATCTGCCATTGTCGATTTCACTTCAATGTTCTTGGAAGCTGTTTCAAGAATCTGTGATGACTTAACCTCCATTGCATCAGATCTGATTCGTATTTCATGGATCGCGTTTGAGATTTTCGTTTTCGATCCCGGCGGAAATCGCCCGTCAACTGCCATAGACCTTGCTGTGTAGCAGCACCTCCGGGTACCTTTTCGCCATGTGCCCTCTCATTGATGGTCAAATGTTCGAGAAGCTTCTTCGTTTCACTTCGTATTTCCATCGTGTTTTCTTTCTGCTTTGTTTACTGGCTGCACACATTCTAAGCCACTCTGTTTCGAACATTCCAGAAAGCTCTGGTATTACGTGCGACAGATGTTGGAACCTAAACGATTGAGAAGTTTAGACCATCATTGAATTTGATGATAACAAAATATTTCTCAAGAGAACAATTTATCTTTTAACATATCTTTCAGTGTACAGGTATCAAAAGCTTCATATATATATATGTACAAATCACTCAAGGAAGAAGAAGAAATATACAAAAGAATTGAATACAATCCACTAGTGTCAGCATCCGAACTCACTTCAACGTCTTTCTAATAGCAAGCATCCAGCAGTGTAACTTCTTGACACGTGGAACACTCAATTGCTACGAGCGTCCATTCTCTCTTCTGAGCGAGCGTCTGATCTCTTTAATGAAGCACGTGATGATCACGTTTTTGCTCTTAGCCTCAGACTGTTCTGGAACGGAATTCGAATTTGATTTTGTGCGCTCATTTTGATGTACGAGGAAGCAAAGGTGACACCTTTAGCATAAGACAAAAATCGTACAAGGCAATTGCAAATAGCAGATAGTACGGAAATGGTAATGTGTACTATTCTGATATTCTCTGGAAAGGAAGAAAAGGACTACATTTCAAATTACCTCACTCAATGGAAAGGAGATATTTTTTACTGCAATGGTAATACCCTTGAAGACTCCTATAAATACCCCAAGGTATTCATTGAAGAAATGTTGGACAAACTGTGAAGAAACTTCATTCTGAAAGCAATATTACTCAAGTGAACAATCAAGTTTCATACCAAGTTTATGGTCCACATAGAACTGAACTCAGCGTCTTATACTTTCTTTTAGAAAGCTATTCTGTTTTGAGCTTAATCTTTTCATCCTCTCTGTAAGAGTTATTTTGATTGTTATCAAAATCATAATCTCTTTTGTAAAACGGTATTTGGCCTTGTAAAGGCTTTGTTCCTCAAAGGCTCGACTGTACTGAGTCGTTTTGAGAAGTTAAGAGTATTGTCAAGTTTGTGACAGAAGAATACTCTTGAGGAAATTGTAATCAGTTGATTATAGTGGAAAATCCTTCAGGAACGAAGGGACTAGACGTAGCTACCAGTTGGTAGTGAACTAGTATAAATCACTGAGTCTCATCCTTTACTGCTTTACATTATTTATCTTTACCTTGCTCAGTAAACCACGTTTTTATAAACTGTTTAAATTTCTGCATCCGGTCCTGTTTAATTCTCTGCATTCGATATACAAAACAGTTTTGAACAACTTGTGTTGAAGTTTTTACGTATAGTTTGCGAAAAGTTTTTACCACAATTCAACCCCCCTTCTTGTGTTCACGTTCAGTTGGTACCAGAGCTCGGCCTCTTGGTTGAGCACTTAACAGTGTTAAGAGAAAAGATCCTATACTGTGAACATGTCTACTGAAGGTGGTCATATGAACCGTCCTCCTCTATTCGATGGAGATAAATTTGATTACTGGAAAGATAAGATAAAAGCTTTCTTTGAGACACAACAACTTGAGTTGTGGGATATAGTTCAAAGTGGTTACATTCCTCCCACTAATCCTCATGGTGTTGCGATAGCCAGAGGAGATTGGAATGATGAACAGAAAAAAAGATATCAAATCAATCAAAAGGCTAGATTCATTCTTATCTGTGCTATGACAGAAAAAGAATATGATAAATGTGGCAAATTTGATACTGCCAAAGAAATCTGGGACTCACTTGTTTTATCTTACGAAGGCTCTGCCCAAGGAAGAGAAACCAAAGCTAGCATGTTGGTTCGCCAATATGAGTTATTCAAAATGGAAGGTGGTGAAAACATTGTAACCATGTTTGGAAGATTTCAAACACTTGTTCATGGGTTACAGGCCCTTGGAAAAAGTTACACTACACCAGACCATGTTAGAAAGATCTTAAGAAGCTTGACTAAGCAGTGGAGACCCAATGTCACTGCTATTCAGGAAGCAAAAGATCTAAATGTCCTACGACTTGAATATCTTATGAGTTCGTTGAAAGCTCATGAACTTGAGCTAAATGAAGAAGAACTGGTCAAAAAGGGCAAGTCTATTGCTTTGAAAGTCTCTCAACATAAAGTCAGTTCTTCCAAAGCCCTTCAGGCTGAAGAAGAAGAATCAGAAGATGAAGCTTCAGAAGGAGATGTTGACACATCAGAAGATGAGCTCGCGTTTATATCCAGGAAGATACAAAGAATGTGGAAGAAGAGAAACTTCAGGAGGAAGTTTCAGAAGAAAGATACTAAGGACAAGAAAGAGAGCAAGGACAAGGCTCAAGTCATTTGCTATGAATGTAAAAAGCCTGGACATTTCAAGTCCGAATGTCCTAATCTTAAGGAGAAGTCCACTAGAAGTTCTTTCAAGAAAAAGAAGAAGAGTCTCATGGCTACATGGGAAGATCTAGATTCATCCTCATCTGAGGAAGATAATGAAGTAGAAGCAAATCTCACTCTCATGGCAGACACTGACCTTGATTCAGAAGAAGAAGTTGAAGAGGTAATAGTATATGATTCCTACTCTGAACTTCAACTTGCATTTAATGATCTTCTTAAGGACTCTGCCACTCTCTCTGTTGAGTATAAGAATTTGAAAAAGAAATTTTCAAAATTATCACAAGACTTTCAAGCTTTAAACAAAGAAAAATCTGTACTCAACAAAGAAAATCAGAAGCTGAAAACTGAAAATCAGCATCTGATGGATAACCAACGCCTGATCGCTAATAAGCAACCAGAAGCTGAGAGCTCTCAAGTTAAAAGCTCTAAAGTTACAGGAAATCCTAAATGCAAATCAAATGATTATGAATATGCTTTTTAAAAGTTTCTTGTAGAGAGTGTAACTCGTAGCAAGCAAGCTTCAATGATTTAGGGTGTCAGTAAAACGACAACTCATGGTCTTGGTTATATATCAGATGAACCTCTTTTAGAAAATGATTCAACATCTGATAAATCCAATAATCATAGTAAATGCTTGCATTGTACTTACTGCAATAAACCTGGTCATTTGAAAAGTGCATGTACTGTTTTTAAAACTGTGAAGGATAAGCCTCCTTCAAGAACTAACAAGAAAGGACCCAAAAAGATATGAGTACCTAAAGATAAAATAGTCTATGTTGTAGACATGCTTAGCAACAAAGTCAACACACCTATCTTGGTACTTAGACAGTGGATGTTCGCGTCACATGACGGGAGAAAAACATATGTTCCAAGAACTAAGGCCTAAAGAAGCTGGATTCGTTGTTTTCGGAGGAAACCAGAAAGGTAAAATAGTTGGAATTGGTCGCATTGGTAAAGGCTCTCTTCCCTCTATTGATAATGTACTATATGTTGAAGGACTTAAACATAACTTATTGAGCATAAGTCAATTATGTGACAATGGTAATGGAGTCATCTTTACAGAAACTAGATGTCTAGTAAAAAGCAAGAAAGACAACTCTACTTTTTTTACTGCTAAGATGAAACAAAATATTTACAAAATTGATCTCTCTGAACTTGCAAAACAAGATGTCAAGTGTCTCATGTCTGTTGACGAAGAACAATGGATTTGGCACAAGAGATTGGGTCATGCCAATTTGAGATTAATCTCAAAATTAAACAAGCACAGTCTTGTCAGAGGCTTACCAAATCTCAAGTATCAATCCGATGCTCTCTGTTAGGCATGTCAAAGAGGAAAACAAGTTAAAACTTCTTTTCATTCAAAAAATGTTGTTTCAACCTCTAGACCACTTGAGCTTTTGCATCTTGATCTTTTTGCTCTAACAAGGACATCATCTTTAACTGGAAAGAAATATGGGTTAGTCATTGTTGATGATTTTACTAGATGGACATGGGTTAGATTCCTTGCTCACAAAGATAAGTCATACAAAGTATTTACTGTATTCTGCAAAACAGTTCAAAATGAAAAAGGAATTTGCATATCTTCTATTAGAAGTGATCATGGGGGAGAATTTGAAAATGAAAGCTTTCAAAAATTTTGCGATGATAACGGCATCTCCCACAATTTCTCCTATCCTAGAACACCTCAACCAAATGGTGTTGTAGAAAGGAAAAATAGGTTCCTCCAAGAAATGGCCAGGACCATGATCAATGAGGTTAATATTGCAAAATATTTTTGGGCAGAAGCAGTAAATACAGCTTGTTACATTCAAAATAGAATTTCTATTAGACCTATTTTGAAGAAGAGTCCATATGAACTGTGAAAAGGAAGGAAACCAAACATATCATATTTTCATTCATTTGGTTGCATGTGTTACATTTTAAATACTAAGGATCAGCTTGGTAAGTTTGATTCAAAAGCTGACAAAGGAATCTTTTTGGGATATTCTGAAAGATCTAAAGCTTTTAGAATATACAATAAAGAAACTATGACAGTGGAAGAATCCATTCATGTCAAATTTGATGACAAGAAGCCTGACACAGCCATGTCAGAGCTAGAATTAAATATAGGTAATACTACAAATAGTGAACCTACATCTTCATCGTCCGGTGGTGACCAGATACAAGAATCTTCAGAAGCTGAATTCTGAAAGAGCTGGAAGTACAAAGCCAATCATCCTAAAGATCAAATCATAGGAAGACCTGAAGATAAAGTAAGAACCAGATCCTCTTTTAAGGAGCATGCAGAAATGGCACTACTCTCAGAAATGGAACCTAAAACGATTGATCAAGCAATGAAAGATGAAGGCTGGATTCTGGCCATGCAAGAAGAGTTGAATCAGTTCCAAAGAAACGATGTATGGAAACTGGTTACCTTACCAGAAGATAAGCAAGCTATTAGTACTAAATGGGTATTTAGAAACAAGCTTGATGAAGATGGAAAGGTTGTGAGAAACAAGGCAAGATTGGTTGCTCAAGGGTACTCACAGGAAGAAGGTATTGATTTTACTGAAACATTTGCACCTGTTGCAAGGTTAGAAGCTATACGCATTTTGCTTTCTTTTCTTTGCACATCATGATATAATTCTTTATCAAATGGATGTGAAAAGTGCTTTCTTGAATGGTTTTATAACTGAGGAAGTCTTTGTAAAACAACCTCCTGGATTCGAAGACATTGAATTTCCAGAACATGTCTTCAAACTCAAAAAGGCCCTTTATGGTCTTAAGCAAGCTCCCAGAGCTTGGTATGAAAGACTGAGTACATTTTTGATGAAAAATGGCTTTACCAGAGGTCTAGTAGACACTACTCTTTTTAGAAAAACATCAAACAAGCACTTTATAATTGTTCAAATATATGTTGATGACATTATTTTTGGAGCTACTAATGAAAGCCTTTGCAAAGAATTTTCTAAGCTAATGCAGGCTGAATTCGAGATGAGCATGATGGGTGAACTAAAGTTTTTCCTTGGAATTCAAATCAAACAATGCAATGATGGTATATATATACATCAAAGCAAATATATCAAGGAATTGCTAAAGAAATTCAAAATGGTGGATTGCAAACCTATGTGTACTCCTATGCATCCCACATGTATTCTTGGTAAAGATGAAACTGTAAAAGGTAGATCGAGAAGATGTACAGAGGTATGATTGGATCTCTACTTTATCTTATAGCTTCAAGACCTGATATTATGTTCGATTAATGCATGTGTGTGCTAGATTTCAATCAGATCCTAGATAATCACACTTGAGTGCTGTTAAAAGAATCTTTAGATATTTGCAAGGATATACTAATCTTGGTTTGCTTTATAAGAAATCAAAAGATTACAAGTTAGTAGGTTTCTGTGATGCTGACTTTGCTGGAGACCGAATTGAAAGAAAAAGCACAAGTGGAAACTGCCAATTCCTTGGAGCAAATCTTGTATCTTGGTCAAGCAAAAGGCAAAGCACGATTGCACTCTCAACGGCAGAAGCTGAGTATATTTCAGCAGCAAGTTGCAACTCTCAACTTCTGTGGATGAAATATCAACTTGAAGACTATCTGATAAAAGAGAGTAACATTCCTATCTTTTGTGATAATACTTCTGCAATCTGTCTTACTAAAAATCCCATATTGCATTCACGAGCCAAGCACATTGAGATTAAGCATCATTTTATAAGAGACTATATTCAGAAGGGTATTCTAGAAATAAAATTTGTAGACACTGATCATCAGTGGGCTGACATATTTACAAAACCCCTTGCTGAAGATAGATTCAATTTTATAAGAAGAAATTTAAACTTTCATCTTATAGAAGAATGATTAATCTCAGCGTCAGATATTATGCACAATCTCAGCATCTGATATGACACAAGCATATATATGAATAAGCACTTTATTTGTCATGTGCTTCATAACTCATCGTCTGGTGAATCGGTTGCGTGCGTCCGAGCACACCCACACGTGTCACACGTGTTAAGGACTTAAGTGTCTCATCACATCTACTGAGTCATAATTATTTATGTCTTTCGATAAAATCTTTTCTTGATCTTACTTTTCTTTTGGCGTCTGCATTTAATGAAAAGGCGAATCTTTATTTTCTTTTCTTTTTGATTTAATTTTTATATGGAAATACGAAGCGATTTTTTTCGAAAAAGGACTGTACCATTTTCTATCAACTTTCCCACTACTCCACATTTTTTGCTCCATCACTTCACTCTGCGTTTTCTTGCAAAACTGTTCTCTTTCTCTCTGTCTCTCTCTCTCTCTCTGTGTTTTCGAACCCTAAAACCTCCATCACCCTCTCTTCAACTGCTATCATGGCCGACAGAAAGGTTGGACAATACACTGCTGCTTTCGACGTCTTCTTTGAGGCAAAACTTCTGAATGAGAACTGGGTTGATTTTGAGAACTTCAAGCTATACGGTTTTGATTTTGAAGAAGGTCTTGAGAAACTGGGCTGGAAAAACTACTTCATCTGGGAACCAGTTGACGTACTGAGCTACGCTATTAAGGAGTTCTGGGGGAATGCGTACTTACTTCCGAGGGAAATCATAGAAGGACACATCAGAGGCTTCAAACTACGCTTCACCATCAACTCTATTGCTCAGACGATCAAGTGTTCGTGTGAAGGAATCAGTTACCATGCAAACTGGGCTGATGCTTATAGAGGACATGAAAACGTCAACGAAGCCCTGTTTGAGAACTACCGTGAACTGAAGAAGAAGAACATTACTCCCACGGCCAAAGACTTGAAAAGCCACTACAGAATACTGCACAAAATCATCGCCAAGAGCGTGATTCTGAAGGCTGGCTCAAGTGACATAGTGAACTACGAGCAAAAGTTCATTATGAGGAACTACATGGATGGGAAGAAAATCAATCTGCCAAGGTTGATTATCAACAATCTGATAAATGCTCTTGTCTTCTCAAGGAAGAGTGTTGATAAGAAGAATATCATCAAGGTAATCCCTTATGGAGTTCTTCTCTCCATAATGATGATTAAAGACGGCATTGTGAGGAAGCTGACTGACTCCATCAACACAGAAGAGAAAGAAAAATACTTTGGTGTTGGCACTGTTGTTCGTCCAGAAGTTTTTGGAGTAAATAGTTTACTCAGAATGTAGCTAATTACTGGCTCTATGATCAAGAAAGTGAAAATAGAGCAATAGGAAAGAGAAGCTGAAAAGAAAACCACCAGAAGCTCAATGACTGGTGTGAAAAGACCTGCTGAGTCTCCTTCAAGGGAGACAAGAAGAACAAAACAGAAGGTGGCTCCTGCACCTACTGTTGAAGAACCAGAAGATGAGGATAGAATTCCCATCAGAAAGGTCTTGGAGAAACAGTTTAGGCCAGCAGCTGAAAAAGATGCTTCAGCGTCCGGTCAAGGGAGGCAAATCCCTCCTCCTCCTCCTGCTGTTGTTATCACGAGAGGATCGAAAAGAAGGTTGGTTAAGTCTTCAGAGGTTAACCCAAAGGTACTCGATTTTACTGCTGATGAATCAGTATCTGTCTTTGATGCTCATGATGTTATTCCTGCACCCCCATTGTCTGTTTCACAACCACAAACACAACCACAATCCAAGAAATCCAGAATGAGCCTCTGACAAACCTCTACCCTCCCTAAACCTACCCAACCATCATCCTCTACACTCAACCTTAACCTACCACAAAATTCCTCAAATACTTCACTTACCACATATATTTCCAAACTTCACTCTCATCCCTTTAACCTATTATTCAAATACCTCCCGTTAATCCCTTCAAACCCTACACACCTAAAACCTATTCAATCACCAAAACCACTCCCACTTTACCCACTATTACCCTTAAACCTACAGACTTTGGTGGAAGGAAGAATGTCTCATGTATTAACAAACCACGGTTTATTAAGTATGAGATATATCATAGCATCTATAATCGTCCCTCTACATGGCATTTGAAAACCTTCACCTCTGGAGCTGCCAGACTAGAGATTGCCTCTCCGATGAGTGCTACCTTCAAGGATGGAGAAGACCACTTTCAGATGTCATTTAAAGGAAGATTGAGACCAGCATCTGATAGCAGAGCAATTCCCTTCTCTGTTGACCTTCCTAGATCCCTACCACAAACTGAACCGCTCATATTGGAAGAATGCGGAAGGTGGATCACAGATGAAGAAGCTGCCTTCATGGCACACTGTCTTGAGATGAAGAAGATTGAAATGTCAGACGATTCAGTGGATCCTTCGCGTATATCTGTGAAGATTGTACCAGACAGACAAAGGTGGCTACCTTAGTCTATCCCTGGGAAAAGGAAAGAACCTGCTCCTGGCAAGCAGTCATTCAGCAAGATCGGGCTCACGGAGTATGAGAAGGCTCCCAAGAAGTATAATCTTAAGGAATTCTCTAAGCTTCCGATTGCCAAGATCTCTGAGGATCATGCCAGAAGGTTTTACCTGAATTCTCTGAAGGAGGATGAATGGAAAACTGGCTCCTCAAACTGCTGTAATGCCGAGAAGGCCACTATTCCAACAGTTGGCACTATCGCCAGACCATCGACATCAATCTGGGAACAGTCTACTTTGATGATATGTTCGGATGCTCGATGTCGCACCACTCGACTGCATAAAGACTTATGTCCAATGGGCTGCTGTGACAAAGCACTTTGACATTGGATTCACTTGGAGTCAATGGTCGAAGTCATGGAAAGACAAAGCTTTGTTACCATGCCCCGTCCCCCTGGTGCTTACAGAAGATGACAGGGAAAATCTGAGAGGATTATACCTGGCAGAAAATGAAGGAATCTCTTTTGCTTCTGAAGCATTAAGTGAATTCATCAGACGGATATGGGGTGAAGAACCTGGGAATAAGTTTGATGCTTTCACGGTGGCGATGTATGCATAGGAAAGCGATCTTCATGGATTTCTTTGTATCCAGAAGAGGTGGAGAAAAGGAGAAGAATTCAGTCAGAATCTGAGCAGAGGAAACTTGGAAGTCTCATCAAATGGTTTATGCCAAATGATGCATTCTTTCAAAAGGCTCAACAAAAGAAGGACTTGAGACTGAAGCTTTCCAACTGGGTGCTAGCAGAGCATCAGAAGATGAAACCTGCACCAGAAGCTGGACCTTCTACTTCTACTCCTGCAGTTGAAATGGTCACCATTCCTAATGCAGAGTTTGAAGAAATGAAGGCTACTAATCTGAAAGTCACTCAGCTGGAAAATGCACTGAAGCTGTTATATGAACGTCTCAACATCCCTCCTCCACCACTAAACCCTTAAAAAAAAAATTTAGTTTTTGTGTGATATAAATTTTTTTTGGGTACTCTCATTTATATATATATATATATATATATATATATATATATATATATATATTCAGTGTTTTTCTGCTTATTTGACTATACTTACCTTTTTCTGATTATCTGTTTATATACATTCAAATTTTTCTAAGCCATCTTTTTGACTATGATGTGCTTTACACTCTTTTTGCCTGATGACAAAAGGGGGAGTAAAAGAAGTAAAAGAAAGGTCTGATGAACACGCGAAAGTCTGATTGACAAAATTCACCGACCGATGTTTCAAGCATCCGATGAATACACTAAAACCAAAGTATCATCATGCATATCATTTCATACATAGCATTTGTATGGTTATTCATTGCTCTTATATCTATTAATGCATTGATATTCATTGACCCAATAATCTAACAATGATCAATAAAATTGGTAAAATGAAAATCTTTTTGATAAAATGAAAATCAGCTTCCGATCTCACTTTGTTAAAAATATGCTCTGATTCATCTATGTATTTTTGCGATCACTTAAATGAATTTGTCTATCAACAATCGCCTTAATACCTAAATTGCTCTTATATATCAAAATTGTTAAATTCAGGGGGAGACCCTTGATGTTATTTTGAAATTAAATTGTTCATTAACCTTGGATATTTGTCATCATCAAAAAGGGGGAGATTGTTGGAACCTAAACGATTGAGAAGTTTAGACCCTCATTGATTTTTATGATAACAAAATATTTCTCAAGAGAACAATTTATCTTCTGACATATCTTTGGGTGTACAGGTATCAAAAGCTTCATATATATATATATGTACAAATCACTCAAGGAAGAAGAAGAAATATACAAAAGAATTGAATAGAATCCACTAGTGTCAGCATCCGAACTCACTTCAGTGTCTTGCTAACAGCAAGCGTCCAGCAGTGTGACTTCTTGACACGTGGAACACTCAATTGCTACGAGCATCCGTCCTCTCTTCTGAGCGAGCGTCTGATCTCTTTAATGAAGCACGTGATGATCACGTTTTTGCTCTTAGCCTCGGTATTGCAGGCAGGTCGAATTTGATTTTGTGCGCTCATTTTGATGTACGAGGAAGCAAAGGTGACACCTTTAGCATAAGACAGAAATCGTACAAGGCAATTGCAAATAGCAGATAGTACGAAAACGATAATGTGTACTATTCTGATATTCTCTGGAAAGGAAGAAAATGACTACATTTCAAATTACCTCACTCAATGGAAAGGAGATATTTTTTACTGCAACGGTAATACCCTTGAAGACTCCTATAAATACCCCAAGGTATTCATTGAAGAAATGTTGGACAAACTGTGAAGAAACTTCATTCTGAAAGCAATATTACTCAAGTGAACAATCAAGTTTCATACCAAGTTTCTGGTCCACATAGAACTGAACTCACCATCTTATACTTTCTTTTAGAAAGCTATTCTGTTTTGAGCTTAATCATTTCATCCTCTCTGTGAGAGTTATTTTGATTGTCATCAAAATCATAATCTCTTTTGTAAAACTGTATTTGGCCTTGTAAAGGCTTTGTTCCTCAAAGGCTCGACTGTACTGAGTTGTTTTGAGAAGTTAAGAGTATTGTCAAGTTTGTGACAGAAGAATACTCTTGAGGAAATTGTAATCAGTTGATTATAGTGGAAAATCCTTCAGGAACGAAGGGACTAGACGTAGCTACCAGTTGGTAGTGAACTAGTATAAATCACTGAGTCTCATCCTTTACTCTTTACATTATTTATCTTTACCTTGCTCAGTAAACCACGTTTTTATAAACTGTTTAAATTTCTGCATCCGGTCCTGTTTAATTCTCTACATTCGATATACAAAACAGTTTTGAACAACTTGTGTTGAAGTTTTTACGTATAGTTTGCGAAAAGTTTTTAACACAATTCAACCCCCCTTCTTGTGTTCACGTTCAACAGAGGCACCTTTCCTGGGTCTACTGCTGTTTGGTTTTGGGCTTGGGCCTGGATTATACTAGCATTGCATTTTTTTGGGCCCATATTTGATCATTTTTTGGCCATGTTACATGTTTTGGGCTTTGTATTTTTTTTTAGTTACAGATTTGTCTTGTATTTCAAGCTGCTTATGGTGATCCCACTATCAGCTTGAGGGGGTTGTTACAGAATAATAATTCTGTTAGGAGTTTGTTAGGATTAGTTAGGTATTAGTCTCACTATAAATACCACATTGTATTATACATTTAGTATCTTTTCAATATGATTCCTTATGAGAATTTCTCTCAATCAAGCTCTCAAGCTTACTTTTCCTATGAGATGGATCTTCATCTCTTTGATCCTGTGGTTTCTCACAGAGGGTTTTAAAAAACCCCCCAAACTCCTTCCCCCTTTTTTATAACCTCCTAAACAGGGGTTTACCCCTCCCCAAGCCTCCCCCTCCCCTCCTCTCCCCTCCACCCCCAAAAAACTCCATCCCAAACAGACCCTAAATGTTTTTGCACTGGTAGATTCCCACCTGGCATTTGAATTTCTCCATTAAGGAGTTCACCAAAACTCTGCATGTTCTAATCAAAGTAAGCATCTATAAATGAGCTTTCTCTATCGTGCAGGAGAAATATGGGTCTTGCACCATACATCATCTAAACAATTTGTATTCTTAGCTCATATAAATATGGAACCTAATTAATTGGGTAGTGGAAATAGGATAATAGGTACGGTAACAGTGAAAGTGGCATGTGCATTCTTTCATGCCATCACTTACTTTTCATATTTTAATATATTATGTTTTTTATTTTTTTATATAAAAATACTCACGACCGATAAATAGAAATTAGAAGACTTAATTGCACATTTTGTCCTACAGCTTTTTCAATTTAACGATTTTGGTTTTTCTATTTTATTTTTTGCGATTTTGGTCCTATAACTTTCTCTATTTGGCGATTTTAGTCCTTATGTTTTCTTAATTGCACTTTTAGTCCCAAAAATCATGGATTGAACACTTTTGGCTCCCCACTTTCCCAAAATCCAAGATTTTAGAGGACCAAAAGTGCAAAAAATTCATGATTTTAAGGGACCAAAAGTGTAATTAAAATTTCATAATAAATAATAAATTTTATATATTCATATTGAACTTTATCTGAAATATTTATTTTATCATTTATTATCTCATATGACAGTAAAAATTCAAAAATTTATGTTGATGATATTGAGAATCATAAATAGAAAATATAATCAATTGAGGCTATATTGTATTAAAATTTATTCAACCTTCATATATATATATATATATATATATATATATATATATATATATATTTGACAATACCTTCATACATATTTTTAAGAAGAGAAAAGTGTAAATTTTAAAATTAAAATGAAGAGATTTTAATTTAATCTTATAAAAAAAGAGTGTAATTTTAGCAAGTTTTTAAAAAATTTCTAGTTTCTAATATTAATAATATATGATTTTTTATGAGTAAATCTTCAATTTAGTCTATGAACTAACACCCTCTCTTCTATTTAGTCCCTAAAGTATATGAAAATAATAAGTAATCCCTAAAGTTTGTAAAATTTGTCAAATTAGTCCCTAAAGTTTTGGTGAAATCTGTCTCATTGGTTTCTGTATGAGATTACTTATAAAACTTTAGGGACTAATTTGAGGGATTTCACAAACTTTAAGGAATACTAGTACTTATTATTTTCTTATACTTTAGAGACTAAATAGGAGAGTAGATATTATTTAGGGACAAAATTGAAGATTTACACTTTTTTTAGGCAAATGCTAACAAGTGCCCTAAAGCCACTCTTTAAGCAATCAAATATAGAAATATTATGTTGGAAGTGGTGCATTCAATTCCTTGTAAGTTTAAAAATTGTTGTTTTCAATACAAAATTTCTATTTTTTGATTCCTTAATAAGTGTTCTAAGAGCACTCATTAGCAAGACTTTTTTTTTAATTATAGGTAGGAGAAAATTATTTTTTAATTTTAAAAGTAGAATAATTATTAAAGTGAGTGGCTCAATTCAACACTGAGTTGTGACGACTGCATTGACCGATCCGCGTATAAAAGTAAGTGGCTCAATGCCGGCTGAAGCCCCTTTTTATGAGCACATTTTCAAAGATAGACTTTCTTAAGCACAATACACTGTTTTTCTGAGGAAAATGCACAATACTCTCTGTTACTATATTTAAGCAATAAAATTTTCAAATTATTGTTACTAAATATAAACAAAACTCAACTATTTTTACCTTATTAAATACTGTTAACCGTAAATTACCCTGAATTAAATTTATATTGTATTTTTCAAGGTGAGAATAGAAGAGAGTTATAACATCAATATCAAGAATAATTTAGAAAACACAATTTTTTTTTAGAATTTTAAGACTATTAAATGAACATGATAATTTTCTTAAGGGGTGTGCCCTACATGGTAATAGAGAGAGTACACTATTACCAAATGAGTGTGGCTCAGTTGGTTTAGCAGCATTGAGTTGAGTGGGGGAGGACCAAGGTTCGATTCCCACCAAATGTATTCTTTGGGATGAGAGATGCGCCTTAAGCTGTGAACTGATCCCGAATCGGAGATTAGTCCCATAGCCCTTCTAAAGGATCAAAGCCGTGTGAACACTCCGGTCGGCTCACTCGACTATAAAATAGCTAATTAGGGTGGGTCTTAACTAAAAAACGAGAGTACAATGTTGTCATCACGTGCACAGCCATCGCCAAATGTTATACTTCTATTTTAATTTCTTTTTCTATATATAACTGTGTTCACATTAATTAATTAATTAATTAATTCAAATCAATTTTGGCGGCTGTTATTTCTATATGAATATTATATTAGCCACATGATCCTTGTGTTGCGTGAATGAAAGGGGGGTCATTGAGATCAACATCTCTGAATTGCAGCTTCGCATAATTATTATTATTATTATTATTTTCTTTTATTCTTTTTTTGATGCTGTGAAGCTTCCTATGTATTTTTGTTTTTTTTTTGTTTTTGATGAGAAAGCCAACATTACTCATGTCAAAGTGATATTCCAAGCATAGGGGATAACTGATATTATCAAAGAAAGCAATACTAACTGAACTCATTTTGCAGCTATATATGTATTCAGAAATATTCAAGAATTTTGGAACCTCTCTGACGGTGCCTTCTGTTCAGGAGCTGGCAAAGCAACCACTCACCAAAGTTCCAGAACGTTATGTTCGTCCAAACCAAGACCCTGCTGTGTATCACACAACATCTCTGCAACAGATCCTAGTCACTGACAGGAACAAATTGTTGTTTGAATCTGGGACCACGATCCACTGCAGTTAGTAATGACTACAGTTACTGCATTCAGGCCACATAAGGACTATTGGATGTATTTAATAGTCAATCTTAGTCTTTAAATTATTGACTTAAAAAATAGAAAAAAAAATATAAGAAGAGAGAGGCTGAAATAGGTGACTGCAGCTGATCACATTCCTTGAATTTGAAGCTGTAACTGAACTGGAGAAATTCGACAGAATGTGATCTCCTGCAGTCACCTATTTCAGCCTCTCTCTTCTTATATTTTTTTCTATTTTTTTAAGTCAAAATAATTTAAAGGTTGAGATTGATTATTAAATACATCCAATGGTCCTCATGTGGCTTGAATGCAGTAACTACAGTCATTACTGACTGCGGTGGATCGTGGTCCAAGCTCAACCGCACATGCAAAGATAGGGATCACGTTTGACTGCAGTCAGTGCTCTCAGCAGTCACTGCAGTCACCCCCTCTAGCACCTTTGGATGTGGTTCTCTTACATCTTTCACCCTTCATTTATTTTGACAACAAAACTATACAAAAATTGGGAGAATAGAGAGATAGAGATACATGACTGCAGTGAATCAACATCCCAAAGAATGGGGTTTCTTTTAGATTTTTTATTATCGTTTTCTTTTATTGTATTTTTCTTTCAAGAGCACCAAGATCTTTGATACAAAACTATTTATGTAAATAATTGACTGAAGATATTTCAGCCATCTCAGTGCCTGCCAACACAATATCGCCAATATATACAAGCAAAATAGTAATGTTAGAACCAGAAATCTTCACAAAAAGGGAATGATCTGATTTAGACTGAGTATAACCAAGGTGCAGAAGGGCTGTTATCAGTTTAGAATTCCACTGACGACCGACTTGTTTAGTCCAAAGAGGGACTTCAAAAGTTTACACACTTGGTTGGGTTTTGAAGCTTGAGGAACAGTCATGTAGACTTCTTCATGTAAATCACCATGTAAGAAAGCATTGTTTACATCCAATTAATGTAAAAACCAATGCTTGGCAGCAGCTAATGCTAAAACTAACCGAACAGTAGTCATTTTAACAACAGGTGAAAAAGTATCAAAGTAATCAATTCCTTCTTTTTGAGTGTAGCCCTTGGCCACTAATCTTGCTTTAAACCTTTCAATGCTACCATCTGAGTTGTATTTAATTTTGTAAACCCATTTACACCCAATGGGGTGCTTGCCAATTGGCATATTAGTGAGTTCCTAGGTATGGTTTTGTTCTAGCGCAAGAATTTCTTTGTCCATGGCTTGTTGCCAACAAGCATGTTGTGCTGCCTGCCCATAGATTTTAGATTCAGATATGCTGGATATAGTAAGAGCATTAGATTTGTAGGAAGATGATAAATTATTAAAAAAAATAGAGAATTGGAGAGAGAGGAAAAACAATACCTGATGGACATGTACTATATTACTGTGATAGTCCCTGAGATAATTGGGAGGATGCTTGATGCAGGTGGAAACTCTAGTTGGGACAGAAATGGGAATTTTAAATGTGGGATTTTTAGAAACAGTAGCAGAATTTTCAGATGCAGAATTTTCAGAAGTAGAAGCAGAATTTGTAGGAGATGCAGATGCATAGGGTTTTGAGTTTACAGTGTGAGAAGAAGAGGATGGATCAGGACTGAGAGGAAGAACAGAAGGAATAGACAAAGGTGTTAGATCAACATTATTACTGCATTTAGGAAGACAGATAGGGAATTCATCAAATTCAGAAAAAGACTTTTTAATGTCCTAGACACATTAAGTATGTGTTGAAATTTCCTTTCAGCCACCCCATTTTGTTGGGGTGTTTCAACACAAGTGGCATGATGAACAATACCTTTACTTGTGTGAAAGAAATCAAAGAGGAACTCCTGGCCATTATCAGACCAAATGGTCTTTATTTTTGCAGAAATCTGAGTTTCAACAAGGTTTACAAATTGAACAAGGCATGGCCTTGTCTCAGATTTTGATTTCATTAATCTCATCCATGTAAACCTTGATTTGTCATCAACAAGGGTAAGAAAATATTTATGGCCAGTGATAGAAGGGGTTTCATAGGGACCCCATATGTCCACATGAATAAGATAAAAAACAGAACTAGAAACAGATGAACTATTAGGAAAGGAAAGCTTCTTTTGTTTAGAAAAATGACAGGTATCACATATAGTGGGAATTACATGAAATTCAGTAGGCATTTTGTTCAACACATTATTGTAATAAGGAATGGAGGGATGACCTAATCTATAGTGCCAAACAACAGAATTTGAAATCTGTGTACAATTATTTGAAAAAAATGTATTTGTAGAAATGGTGTTTATAGAACTTAAAGGCCATGAGCAGTCCTAGCTTTGCCAATCATCTTCGAGGAGTTTATGTCCTATATAAGACAGTGATCCTGATAAAAAGAACTGCTCCTAAAAGAACTACTCCAAGCTACAGTCAGTCACCATGAGTCTGCTTATCTGGAAACATTAAATGGAAAAGGATGAGATTTGAAAATCTCAGTGAGTCCTTCACGGACCCCTCACCATCACTTTCCTCAAAACACAATATCATAATTCAACCTCAAGCATATTTCAAAATGCAGCAAATTTCACAATAATTTCTAAAATGTACTCCCTTGGCTCAATTGTAATTGAGTTAAGATCCAATTACCAGGTAATCAACCAAAGGGGTCCCCACCGATAAACGTTGCAACGAATCATAACCGACGGGTTTGCCGCCGAATTGCAATCCGGACAACAAACATTCCATACACAATCAATTTCAAGCAATATAAATGCATAAATCATAAGGTAATTCAATTTCACTTCTCATTACCTAATAACAAGGGTTGAAACCCTCTTAATGATTAGCCAAGACCATAAGATAAATATGCGAAAGTCATAAGACAATTATGCTAAAACATGGGCTTAAAAAGCCACAAAAAGCATGAAGCACGACCTGGGCGTGGTACCAAGCACGGCCGTGCTTTGCATTTCATTCCTGCAGCACGAGAAACAGAAGCAACCACGGCTAGGCCATGCCATGGGGCACGGTCGTGCTGGCCTGCACAACAGAATTTTCTGCTTTTTCCATTGTTTCCCTCTTTCAATACCCTTTAATCCAACCCCAATACAAACCATGAATACTCTAAAACAAGAATTTTAACAGGTTCATTTGGGGATTCAAGGCATTTATCAAGATCATACTAACAAGCAAACATAAAAATTCCACTTACTATACTTGCCAAATCAAACCCATAATCATATAACTCAAAGCCCATTCCATGATTCTTCCAAACCCTCATATAGAAGCTAAAAGACCATGCAAGAGGAAGAAAAATAAACCCTAATGAGGGACTTATGAATGCTCATCACCTAAAGAAAGAAAGGCTCACCACAACACAAGAAAATGAAGCTAGAATCTTGGAACTTTCTGGTTCTTCTTCTCCTTTCTCTTTAATTTCGTGTTCTCCTTTTTGGCTATCTTAGGGCAACTCTAAGTCTTCAAAGATGACCAAATGGTGAGCTCCAACTTTCTTCCCAAGTAAGGATTGAAGGAACTCTCACCAATCTCACTCTATCTCTCTCAAATCCTTGAACCCTAGCACATCTTCTTCTTTTCCTCTCCAAGAAGCAGCAGAACGAAGCAAAGAGGGAGGGAGGAGAAAATGAGGGAGCTGAGAGGCGTACAAGGGAGAGAAAGAGTGAGAGGAAAAGTTGATTTTCTTAAGTTGCCCTTACTTTCTAGAGCTAAGTTACTCACAAGCCATTTCCTTTTCACTTATTATCACATTGCCATTACCATCTACACCCCTAATTCAACACATTACACCCCCAAATATTTTAAAACATCATTCAATTTAAAACATACAAGTCCTAAATTAACTGGGCTAAATAATTAAATTAGACAAGATGTTACATTACTCCCCACCTTTTAGGACTTTTGTCCTAAAAATTTGGTATACATACCTATTGAAACAAATATGGATACTTGCTCTGCATCTCTTCCTCCAATTCGCAAATAGCTTCTCCCGGTGTAGATCCTTCCTAGATGACCTTATCCATAGGGATGTTCTTGTTCCTTAGCGCCATAAAGTCGCGGTCCACAATTTGAACCGGCATAGGCTGGTACATTAGATCTGATCTCAATTGTACGAGCTCATGAGTTAAGGGTTGGAAAGTGTAACACCCTCATTTTTGTGCTAGAACCTTATAATTCCTTGTGTGTTTGATTAAGCCTTTCATGTATATGAATGTGTTAGTTATGCTATTGACTGGTTAGAAGTCCAATAAGATTGGCACGGTGCGCGTATAGGCGAGTCGGGACATAAAACTAGCAACCGATTCAGCCTGCAGGCGCAGGGCCCCAGTAGTAGGCGCCCGTGCCTCACCGAGAGCAGCGCAGGCGCCCAGGCGCCAGGCCGAGCTCGGGCGCCCAGGATGATCTTGGCGCCAGCGCCCACAGTGATGAGTGGATCGTGGCGCTGTTTCGCGTTTTAACTCGTTTTGGGCCGGTTCTGTGACCCAGTATGACCCATTCTCGACCTGAAAGAGTAACCACGAACCCTAGACTTAACCTAGCCACTAAGCATCAGTTCTACGACCCTAAACATGATTAGGAGCTGCTGATAGAGAAAAGCTCTCCCTTCCCTTCTCCAATTTTGTGTTGTCAAGAGCTCTAACTCAAGACTACGCTACGGGACTTGACCGGGGAGCATCGTTATTGTAACTCGTACAGCCTCATTGGGAGGAATAGGAGGTGAAAACTTCACTAGGAAAGGAAAAGCTTGGTGTTACCTCATCCCATCCTAGGAGCACGAAATTCAATTGAGGTAAGGGGTAGTTGTTCTCTTCTAGTGAGTGTATGGAACTTGCATGAACAATAGGGGTGTCCCAAGACCCCTATGCCTCGCGCGGTAACGAAAAACGGACACTATCACCACCGTGATAGGGAGACTTGCGAATTCCCCAATTATTATTATTCTTGACTGGTGATATTTTCTGTAACGGGTTATGATAATTTGATTGGTTGATGAATTTGGTGTGATGATTGAGCTTTGTTTGTATACATGCTTGCTGTGCAGAAATTGTTCATTACCAAACGATAATGTAAGGAATTTAAATAGTTAAATGGTAAACTTTAGACCCTATGAATGTGTAGCCACTAAGTATGAATCAAAGAACTCTAGACCATGTCCGACTAAGTTTTGAGGGATGTAAAAGTGAGGCATTAGATCCCCGAACGGGTATAAACCCTCTGTTTTCGAGTTGGGTGACAGTGGCAGGGCGCCAGGCGCCCTCTGTTGTCGGCGCGCCAGCGCCTTGATGGCTTGGTACTCTTGTTATTTCGTCGTGTTCCCTCGGGTTCCCGCATTTTGGTTGATATTGTAAAGCCTAGTTAGGATGTCTGAAGTTCATTTATGATGTTTAAAGGATATATTAGTGTGATAACTTGGGAGAACTCATATTCCTATCACAAAGCTTCACTTGGATGTTGTGTGCTTAATCGAAGTTACTAAGAACATTGAATGGTTATGTTATAGGTTGAATACACTGACTAACTTATGAAATTGTGTTCCACTGTTGTTGTTATTGTTGTTGCCCTATCGAAGATATTGCGATAGAGGATATTATGTTAGACACCGCATTTGGTCTGTTCATGCATCATGGTGTCGGTAATGTTGTTGTTGTTGTTAGTAGGGCGTATCGGGCAAGGTATCCCGTGACGGGCGGGGTTCCCGGTCCTACAGTTCAAAAGGGCGAATCGGGCAAGGTATCCCGTGACGGATGAGGTTCCCGGTCCTACTGTTAATGGGGCGAATCGGGCAAGGTATCCCGTGACGGGCGTGGTATCCCGGTCCTATTATTATTGGGGCATTACGGACATGGTATTCCGAAACGGGCAAGGTATCCCGGCCTCGTTAGAAGTGGATCCACATGCATATAATTATGCTCTTAGAATCACATCATTTTACATGATAACATGCCTGGTTGTTCAGTTTTTGGTGGTGTATTATAATGTTATGATTGATGCGGTGGCATGTGATATTTGAATGTTGTGGTAATGTACTTTAATGTTTGACCGTTGAGGTGCTATTTTATGCCTTAGTACTAGTGAGTAGACGTTTTCATTGGAATTATTGTATATTGCGCATTGTTCATTAATTTCCTACACTGTCTGCACTATTTGAGGTTATGATGACTAACCCCTTTTGTGGCTATGCATATCCCACCGGGTATGTGTAGATGTTGGGAATGCAGGTGTTGAGGATGCGAATGCCAATGAGTAATCTCGGTAGTTCTCTGGGTTGAATAGAAGATTGCATGTGTTTACCCATTTAAGTTATTGTATTCTTCCGATGTAATAATTAGGGAAAGGGCTCTGAATTATTGTGACATCGGGAACCTGGGTTTAATTCCTTTTGATGTTGTTTTCCGCAAATGAGCGTGACAACTCTATTCCACGATGAATGAAGTCTATGATTTGACATAAATAAAAAGTATTTTGTTTCTCCGTGTTTTGTTTTCCATTATTACGTTGTTATAATGACTTGCTGGGGTAGAGGGTGTCACATTTAGTGGTATCAGAGCTCGGCTTGATTCTCAGGCAGTGGTATGTGTCTATTATGTTTTTGTCTGTGTGCTCAGTGTGATTGTTTATGCTAAAATAGATAGGAGTATGAAGGGTAAGACTCATTTTATAGGCTAACCGTTTTCTGTTTGCCTCAGAAGTGAGGAATGGCAGGCAGGGCCGACCGTGCTGTGATTGACGCCTTAGGGCGGGTTGCTGAAGCTTTGGAGCGCAACCAGAACCGTACTGATAGACCTGCTAACTTCAGAAGCATTGCTGATTTTCAGAAAAACAACCCTCCAACCTTTAAGGGGGCATTTGACCCTGATGGAGCCCAACACTGGATACGTGAAATGGAGAAGATTTTTAGAGTGATGGGCTGCACTGATGAACAGAAGGTGGCTTTTGCTGCTTTCAAGCTGACCGACGAGGCTGAGTATTGGTGGGAGAACACTAGTCGGAGGTTGGAGAATACCGCAACTGCTGTAACTTGGGAGATATTCAAAGACAGATTCTTGGAAAAATATTTTCCCGCTGAGATTCGTGACCGAAAGGAGGCTGAGTTCCTAGCTTTAACACAGGGGAATATGTCTGTAGATGAGTATGCGGTGAAGTTTGAGGAATTATCCCGCTACTATCCTGCTTATCAACTAGCAACTGGCGACCGCTCGAAGTGCGTTAAGTTTAAGAACGGCTTACGACCTGAACTCAGCGGCGTGGTCAGTCTTGCCACTTACCGACTTTGGGAACTTTGTCCAGAAGACTAGAGACTTTGAAGAGGCTTATAATGAGAGGGTAGCTGCTTTCAGAAACATCAGTGGGAAACCTAAACCCACCCAAGGAAGAGGGAGACAGCCCTTAGCACCTACTGCTAAAGCATTTAAGAATACCAGCTTTAGAGGGGCTAATCCTGTCGCGGGAAAAACAGTTGGGGGAAGCTCCTAGCCCTACAATCAAATTAGATGTGGCAAGTGTGGCAAGGACCACTATACTCATTTATGCAAGGAAACATCTGTCATCTGCTTCAAGTGCAACAAGCCCAGTCATATCAGCCGCGACTGTGATGGACTGAAGAACGAGCCAGCAAATAATAATAGAACTCCGAAACCTCAGGCTAACAGGATGAAGTCGACTGGCAGGGTGTTTGCTCTCACTGGCACAGAGGCAGCGGAATTAGAAGATCTTATCCAAGGTACTTGCTTTATTCGAGGAATTTCTTTAGTGGTGTTGTATGATTCTGGTTTGACCCACTCTTTCATCTCTGCCGAGTGTGTGAAAAATTTACAACTACCTACATCTCGTTTAACCTTTGATTTGTCTGTGGATATTCCTTCGCATGAACCCGTTATTACTTCTCTTGTGTGCAAGGAGTGCACTCTCGTGATTGGGAGTAGGAACTTCGTAGTGGACCTAGTGTGTTTACCTCTTTGGGGGATAGACATTATTTTAGGTATGGATTGGTTGACTGCTAATCATGTACTTTTGAACTGCTTTGATAAAACTGTGGTGTTTGGAGCGCCTGAGCCTAGTGATCCACGGGTGGTTACCGCCAAGGAAATTCGATCGTCCTTGAAGGAAGGTGCACAGGTATATGTGATGTTGTGTTCTATGGCAATAGAGACGAAAGAAGAAGCTAAAGATGTACCCATTGTTTGTGAGTTTCCGGAAGTATTTGCAGAAGTTAACTTTTTACCACCGGAACGAGATGTGGACTTTGCTATCGACCTTGTTCCGGGAACGGGACCGATCTCTATGGCCCCTTACAGGATGTCTCCGTTGGAGCTAGAAGAATTAAAGAGGCAATTGGAGGACATGCTGGAGAAAAAGTTTATTAGACCAAGTGTGTCCCAATGGGAAGCGCCGGTTTTATTGGTAAAGAAGAAGGATGGTTCGATGAGGTTGTGTGTTGACTATCGGCAACTTAACAAGGTTACTATCAAGAACCGCTACCCTTTGCCGAGGATAGATGACCTTATGGACCAACTAGTAGGAGCATGTGTTTTCTCTAAAATTGATTTGAGGTCGGGGTACCACCAGATTCGGGTGAAGAAGGAGGACATCCTGAAAACCGCGTTCCGAACGCGTTACGGTCACTATGAGTACCAAGTTATGCCATTCGGTGTGACTAATGCACCATCGGTATTTATGGATTACATGAACACGATATTTCGCCCATATTTGGATAAGTTTGTGGTTGTTTTTATAGACGACATCTTGATTTACTCCAAGACCCGAAGGGAGCATGAAGGGCACTTGAGAACTGTACTACAAGTGTTGAAGGAAAAACAATTGTATGCCAAGATGTCGAAGTGTGAGTTTTGGTTGGAAGAAGTGGGATTTTTAGGCCACGTAATTTCTAAAGGCGGTATAGCTGTGGACCCAGTGAAGGTGGAAGCTGTATTGCATTGGGAAGCTCCTAAATCGGCAATTGAGAAAAGAAGCTTTTTGGGCCTAGCTGGTTACTATCGAAGGTTCATCGAAGGTTTTTCAAAGATAGCACTACCGATGACCCGGCTTACTAGGAAGGGGCAAGTTTTCTTGTGGGATGCTAAGTGTGAGGAAAGCTTTCAGATACTAAAGAAGAAGTTGACTACGACACCAGTGTTAGTCTTTGCCTGACCCGCTTAAACCTTTTGTGGTCTCTTGTGATGCTTCAAAGCTAGGACTAGGTGGTGTGCTAATGCGGCATGGTAAGGTCGTGGCGTATGCTTCTCGTCAATTAAAGTTACACGAGCACTATCCTACCCATGACTTGGAATTAGGTGCAGTTGTCTTTGCCTTGAAGATCTGGAGGCACTATCTTTATGAGGCTCGGTTTGAGGTTTTCAGCGACCATAAGAGCCTCAAGTATCTGTTTGACCAGAAGGAGTTAAACATGAGGCAACGTAGGTGGATGGAATTCCTAAAAGACTACGAATTTGAGTTGAACTACCATCCAGGCAAGGCAAATGTCATGGCAGATGCGCTAAGTAGAAAGGCGTTGCATTGCTCGACTATGATGATTAGGGAGATGAAGTTAATAGAAGAGTTCAGAGATTTGAGTCTAGTGTGTGAAAAGACCCCCATGAGCGTGAAGCTTGGCATGTTGAAAGTGACTAATGATCTAATGGGTCAAATTCGAGAAGGGCAGAAAACCGATTTGTTCTTAGTTGAGCAGAAGATCTCGATTGCTCAAGGGAAGCCAAGTGAATTTACTGAGGGAACGGATGGAATTTTAAGGCTCCAGGATCGAATTTGTGTTCCGGACATCCCCGAGTTGAAAAAGATGATTCTCGAAGAAGGTCATAGGAGTAGCCTGAGCATCCACCCCAGGGCTACTAAGATGTATCAAGACTTAAAGAGATTATTCTGGTGGCCTAGTATGAAGAAGCAAATAGCTGAATTTGTGTACTCATGTCTGACTTGCCAAAAGGCCAAGATTGAACATCAGAAACCTTCTGGGACGCTGCAGCCGCTATTCGTCCCGGAATGGAAGTGGGACAGTATCGCTATGGATTTTGTGTCCGGACTTCCCAGGACTCCAGCTGGCTATGATGCAGTGTGGGTGGTTGTTGACCGACTAACCAAGACGGCTCACTTTTTACCGGTGAACATGGAATTCCCTCTAGAGAAGTTAACGAAACTGTACATCAAAGAGATCATTAGACTACATGGTGTTCCCTCTAGTATCATATCTGACCGAGATCCTAGATTCACATCCGGGTTCTGGAATATCTTGCATGAAGCGTTGGGAACCAAACTCAGACTGAGCTCAGCCTATCACCCCCAAACGAATGGTCAATCAGAGCGGACTATTCAGTCATTAGAGGATCTGTTGCGAGCTTGTGTGTTGGAGGAATCCGGGAGTTGGGATAAGTTCTTACCCTTGGTGGAGTTCACCTATAACAATAGCTATCACTCTAGTATTGGTATGGCCCCATATGAGGCGCTTTATGGGAGGAGGTGCCGTACTCCCCTTTGCTGGTGTGAGTCCGGTGAAAGCCTAGTGTTGGGACCAGAAGTGGTGAGAGAGACAACCGAGAAAGTGAAGTTAATTCAAGAGAAGATGAGGACTGCTCAAAGCAGACAGAAGAGTTATTACGACAACCGGACCAAGAAGTTGACTTTTAAGGAAGGAGAACACGTTTTGCTACGTGTTACCCCAACCAAAGGAGTTGGTAGAGTTTCAAAGGCTAAAAAGCTTACTCTTAGGTTCATCGGACCCTACCAAATCTTGAAGCGAATTGGTGAAGTAGCTTATCAGGTGGCGCTGCCACCGTTGTTGGGGAACCTTCACAATGTATTTCACGTGTCTCAACTCCGTAAGTACATACATGATCCCAGTCATGTGATAGCACAGGACGCGATTCAACTCAAGGACAATCTCACATTTGAGACGTCGCCGGTAAGGATTGAAGACCGGAAGAGGAAACAACTACGCGGAAGGGAGATTCCCTTGGTGAAGGTAATTTGGAGTGGAGCAAGCGATGAAAGTGCAACGTGGGAGTTGGAGAGTAAGATGCGGGAACTGTATCCGCAACTTTTCACTACAGGTCAGTAATAATTCCGAGGACGGAATTTTTCTAAGGGAGGAGGATTGTAACACCCTCATTTTTGTGCTAGAACCTTATAATTCCTTGTGTGTTTGATTAAGCCTTTCATGTATGTGAATGTGTTAGTTATGCTATTGACTGGTTAGAAGTCCAATAAGATTGGCACGGTGCGCGTATAGGCGAGTCGGGACATAAAACTAGCAACCGATACAGTTCCAGGGGGCGCAGGGCGCCCAGGCCTCACCGAGAGCAGGCGCAGGGCGCCCAGGGCGCCCAGACTGGAGCTCGGGGCGCCCAGGGGATGCTGGCGCCAGGCGCCCACAGCTGATGAGTGACTGTGCGCTGTTTCGCGTTTTAACTCGTTTTGGGCCGGTTCTGTGACCCAGTATGACCCATTCTCGACCTGAAAGAGTAACCACGAACCCTAGACTTAACCTAGCCACTAAGCATCAGTTCTAAGACCCTAAACATGATTAGGAGCTGCTGATAGAGAAAAGCTCTCCCTTTCCTTCTCCAATTTTGTGTTGTCAAGAGCTCTAACTCAAGACTACGCTACGGGACTTCACCGGGGAGCATCGTTATTGTAACTCGTACAGCCTCATTGGGAGGAATAGGAGGTGAAAACTTCACTAGGAAAGGAAAAGCTTGGTGTTACCTCATCCCATCCTAGGAGCACGAAATTCAATTGAGGTAAGGGGTAGTTGTTCTCTTCTAGTGAGTGTATGGAACTTGCATGAACAATAGGGGTGTCCCAAGACCCCTATGCCTCGCGCGGTAACGAAAAACGGACACTATCACCACCGTGATAGGGAGACTTGCGAATTCCCCAATTATTATTATTCTTGACTGGTGATATTTTCTGTAACGGGTTATGATAATTTTATTGGTTGATGAATTTGGTGTGATGATTGAGCTTTGCTTGTATACATGCTTGCTGTGCAGAAATTGTTCATTACCAAACGATAATGTAAGGAATTTAAATAGTTAAATGGTAAACTTTAGACCCTATGAATGTGTAGCCACTAAGTATGAATCAAAGAACTCTAGACCATGTCCGACTAAGTTTTGAGGGATGTAAAAGTGAGGCATTAGATCCTCGAACAGGTATAAACCCTCTGTTTTCGAGTTGGGTGACAGTGGCAGGGCGCCAGGCGCCCACGCTGTCAGGCGCCCAGTGACAGTTGGTACTCTTGTTATTTCGTCGTGTTCCCTCGGGTTCCCGCATTTTGGTTGATATTGTAAAGCCTAGTTAGGATGTCTGAAGTTCATTTATGATGTTTAAAGGATATATTAGTGTGATAACTTGGGAGAACTCATATTCCTATCACAAAGCTTCACTTGGATGTTGTGTGCTTAATCGAAGTTGCTAAGAACATTGAATGGTTATGTTATAGGTTGAATACACTGACTAACTTATGAAATTGTGTTCCGCTGTTGTTGTTGTTGTTGTTGTTGCCCTATCGAAGATATTGCGATAGAGGATATTATGTTAGACACCGCATTTGGTCTGTTCATGCATCATGGTGTCGGTAATGTTGTTGTTGTTGTTAGTAGGGCGTGTCGGGCAAGGTATCCCGTGACGGGCGGGATTCCCGATCCTACTGTTAATGGGGCGAATCGGGCAAGGTATCCCGTGACGGGCGTGGTATCCCAATCCTATTGTTATTGGGGCATTACGGACATGGTATTCCGAAACGGGCAAGGTATCCCGGCCTCGTTAGAAGTGGATCCACATGCATATAATTATGCTCTTAGAATCACATCATTTTACATGATAACATGCCTGGTTGTTCAGTTTTTGGTGGTGTATTATAATGTTATGATTGATGCGGTGGCATGTGATATTTGAATGTTGTGGTAATGTACTTTAATGTTTGACCGTTGATGTGCTATTTTATGCCTTAGTACTAGTGAGTAGACGTTTTCATTGGAATTATTGTATATTGCGCATTGTTCATTAATTTCCTACACTGTCTGCACTATTTGAGGTTATGATGACTAACCCCTTTTGTGGCTATGCATATCCCACCGGGTATGTGTAGATTTTGGGACTGCAGGTGTTGAGGATGCGAATGCCAATGAGTAATCTCGGTAGTTCTCTGGGTTGAATAGAAGATTGCATGTGTTTACTCATTTAAGTTATTGTATTCTTCCGATGTAATAATTAGGGAAAGGGCTCTGAATTATTGTGACATCGGGAACCTGGGTTTAATTCCTTTTTGATGTTGTTTTCCGCAAATGAGCGTGACGACTCTATTCCACGATGAATGAAGTCTATGATTTGACATAAATAAAAAGTATTTTGTTTCTCCGTGTTTTGTTTTACATTATTACGTTGTTATAATGACTTGCTGGGGTAGAGGGTGTCACAGAAAGGGTCAGGAATGTATCTTCGAAGTTGAGGCACATGAAACACATTGTGTAAATTTGACAAGGAGGGAGGAAGTGCAAATTGATATGCAACTAAACCGATTCGACTCAGAATTTGAAAAGGACCAATGTATCTAGGATGTAACTTTTTGGCTTTTAGTGCTCTTCCAATGCCTATGGTAAGGGACACTTTCAGGAAGACATGTTCCCCCTCTTCAAACTCAAGAGGTCTAGATTTCAAGTCGGCATAACTTTTTTGCCGACGTTGAGCGGTCTTAAGTTTGTCCCTAATAATCCGAATCTTATCTGTAGTTTCATGAACTAGGTCGGGACCCAATAACTTTCTTTCTCCTACCTTATACGAACACAAAGGTGTCCTACACTTCCACCCGTAAAAGGCTTCATAAGGTTCCATCCCTATGCTTGAATAGGAGCTGTTGTTGTAAGCAAATTCCACTAGGGATAAATACTCATTCCAACTCTCACCATCCTCTAAAACACACGCTCTAAGCATGTCCTCTAAGGTCTGAATGGTTGTCTCAGTCTTCCCATCAGTTTGGGGATGGTATGCGGTGCTGAGGTTCAACCTAGTACCTTATATGGCTTGATGGAGAACCTTCCAAAACCTAGAGGTGAATTTAGGATCTCTATCAGAGACTATGCTCATAGGGACCCCGAAGCCTAATTATCTCATGAATGTAAATCTTAGCCAACTTAGATATGGTGTAAGTGGTCTTGACTGGGATAAAGTGAGCTGATTTTGTCAATCGGTCCACAATAACCCAGATTGAATCATATTTGGTCTGAGTACGAGGCAATCCCACGACAAAGTCCATGGATATTCCTTCCCACTTCCACTCAGGAATTTCTAAGGGTTGCATCTTACCTGAAGGCTTCTGATGCTCTATCTTGGTCTTTTGGCATACTAAACACTGGGCCACAAACTCGGCTACATCATTTTTCATTCCAGGCCACCAGTATCGGTACCTAAGGTCATGTTACATTTTGGTTGTACTAGGATGAACTGTGAATCCACTCTTATGAGCTTCTTCTAAAATTTGTCTCTTAAACTCTGTGTTCTTAGGGACACAAATTCTTTGTTGAAATAGAATGGTCCCATCAATGTCCACTAAAAGGTCAGGTTTGTATTTCCTAGCTTGTAGTTCTTCATCCACATACTGGGCTTGCCTAATTTGTGCCTTTTGATCGCAAACGATCTCTAAGTGATGTACTATGAGGCTATCCCCAGTAGAGAAGGAATCTAAATTTAGATCTCTAAACGACTCTAATAATTCCATTTCCTTGAGCATCATGGAGGATGCATGGAGGGATTTCCTACTCAAAGCATCGACGACTACATTCGACTTGCCTGGATAATATCTTAACTCAAAATCATAATTGTTGGAACCTAAACGATTGAGAAGTTTAGACCCTCATTAATTTTGATGATAACAAAGTATTTTCAAGAGAACAATTTATCTTCTAACATATCATTGAGTGTACAGGTATCAAAGCTTCATATATTTGTACAAAACACTCAAGAAAGAAGAAGAAATTTACAAGAGAATTGAATACACTCCACTGATGTCAGCGTCCGAACTCACTCCAGCGTCTTGCTAATAGCGAGCGTCCGGTAGTGTTACTCTTTGACACGTGGAATACTCAATTGTTGCGAGCGTCCATCCTCTGTTCTGAGCGAGCGTCTGATCTCTTTTATGAAGCACGTGATGATCACGTTTTTGCTCTTAACCTCAGAATGTTCTGGAGCAGAATTCGAATTTGATTTTGTGCGCTTATTTTGATGTACGAGGAAGCAAAGGTGACACCTTTAGCATAAGACAAAAATTGTACAAGGCAATTGTGAAAAGCAGATAGTACGAAAAAGGTAATATGTACTATTCTGATATTCTCTGGAAAGGAAGAAAATGACTACATTTCAAATTACCTCACTCAATGGAAAGGAGCTATTCTTTTACTGCAAACGGTAATATCCCTGAAGTCTCCTATAAATACCCCAAGGTATTCATTGAAGAATGGTCCAGAACTAAGACTGAAATTGCTAGAACAAATTCTGAGAAAGAAAGAAACTTTATTTTGGAAGCATCATCACTCTGAGTGAGCAATCAAATTTCGTGCCAAGTCTCTGGTCTACAAAGAACTGAACTCTGTATCTTATACATTCTTTTAGAAAGCTGCTCTGTTTTGAGCTTAATCTTTTCATCCTCTCTGTGAGAGTTATTTTGATTGTATTCAAAAGAATATTCTCTTTTGTAAACAGTAGAATACTCTTGAGGAAAATTGTAATCAGTTGATTATAGTGAAAAATCCTTCAGGATCGAAGGGACTAGACGTAGCTTCTAGTTGGTGGTGAACTAGTATAAATCTCTGTGTCTCTTACTTTACTGCTTTACATTTATCTTTACCTTGCTCAGCAAAACAAGTTTTCATAAACAGCTTTATTTCCTGCATCTGGTTCGTCTTTCTTCATCCGGTTAGTTCTCAGCATCCGATAAACAAACAGTTTTGAAAAATCTGTGTTCTTAGTGCTTTTAACGTAAAGTTTGCAAAAAGTTTTTGAACACAATTCAACCCCCTTCTTGTGTTCACGTTCAGTTGGTATCAGAGCTCGGCCTCTTAGTTGAGCACTTAACAGTGTTAAGAGAAAAGATCCTATAGTGTGAACATGTCTACTGAAGGTGGTCATACGAACCTTCCTCCTCTATTCAGTGGAGAAAAATTTGATTACTGGAAATATAAGATAAAAGCTTTCTTTGAGACACAACAACTTGAGTTGTGGGATATAGTTCAAATTGGTTACATTCCTCCCACTAATGCTCGTGGTTTTGCTATAGCCAGAGAAGATTGGAATGATGAGCAGAAAAAGAGATATCAAACCAAACAAAAAGCTAGATTCATTCTTATCTGTGCTATGACAGAAAAAGAATATGATAAATGTGGCAAATTTGATACTACCAAAGAAATCTGGGACTCACTTGTTTTATCTTACGAAGGCTCTGCCCAAGTAAGAGAAACCAAAGCTAGCATATTGGTTCGCCAATATGAGTTGTTCAAAATGAAAGATGGTGAAAACATTGAAACTATGTTTGGAAGATTCCAAACACTTGTTCATGGGTTACAGGCCCTTGGAAAAAGTTACACTACACCTGACCATGTTAGAAAGATCTTGAGAAGCTTGACTAAGCAGTGGAGACCCAAGGTCACTGCTATTCAAGAAGCAAAAGATCTAAATGTCCTACGACTTGAAGATCTTATGAGTTCGTTGAAAGCTCATGAACTTGAGCTAAACAAAGAAGAACCTGTCAAAAAAGGCAAGTCTATTGCTTTGAAAGTTGATCAACATAAAGCCAGTTCTTCCAAAGCTCTTCAGGCTGAAGAAGAAGAATCAGAAGATGAAGCTTCAGAAGGAGATGTTGACACATCAGAAGATGAGCTTGCGTTTATATCCAGGAAGATACAAAGAATGTGGAAGAAGAGAAACTTCAGGAGGAAGTTTCAGAAGAAAGATACTAAGGACAAGAAGGAAAGCAAATGCAAAGACAAGGACAAAGCCCAAGTCATTTGCTATGAATGTAAGAAGCCTAGATATTTCAAGTCCGAATGTCCTAATCTTAAGGAGAAGCCCACAAGAAGTTCTTTCAAGAAAAAGAAGAAGAGCCTCATGGCTACATGGGAAGATCTAGACTTATCCTCGTCTGAGGAAGATAATCTTGCTCTCATGGCAGACACTGATCTTGACTCAGAAGAAGAAGTTGAAGAGGTAATAGTATATGATTCCTACTCTGAACTTCAACTTGCATTCGATGATCTTCTTAAGGACTCTGCCACTCTCTGTGTTGAGTATAAGAATTTGAAAAAGAAATTTTCAAAATTATCACAAGACTTTCAAGCTTTAAACAAAGAAAAATCTGTACTCAATAAAGAGAACCACAAGCTGAAAACTGAAAATCAGCATCTGATGGATAACCAACGTCTGGCCGTTAACAAGCAACCAGAAGCTGAGAGCTCTCAAGCTGAAAGCTCTAAAGTTACAGGCAACCTTAAATGCAAATCAAATGATTATAAATATGCATTTCAAAAGTTTCTTGCAGAGAGTGTAACTCGAAGCAAGCAAGCTTCAATGATTTGGGGTGTCAGTAAAACGACAACTCATGGTCTTGGTTATATATTAGATGAACCTCCTTTAGAAAATGATTCAGCATCTGATAAATCCAATAATCATAGTAAATGCTTGTATTGTACTTACTGCAATAAACCTGGTCATTTGAAAAGTGCATGTACTGTTTTTAAAACTGTGAAGGATAAGCTTCCTTCAAGAACTAACAAGAAAGGACCCAAAAAGATATGGGTACCTAAAGATAAAATA
The DNA here is from genome assembly GCA_037113605.1 of Calophaca sinica. Lineage (NCBI taxonomy): Eukaryota > Viridiplantae > Streptophyta > Magnoliopsida > Fabales > Fabaceae > Calophaca > Calophaca sinica. Next base: position 53,506,494 of record CM073736.1, read on the forward strand.
GTCTATGTTGCAGATATGCTTAGCAACAAAGTCAACACACCTATCTTGGTACTTAGACAGTGGATGCTCGCGTCACATGACGGGAGAAAAGCATATGTTCCAAGAACTAAGGCCTAAAGAAGCTAGATTCGTTGGTTTCGGAGGAAACCAGAAAGGTAAAATAGTTGGAATTGGTCGCATTGGTAAAGGCTCTCTTCACTCTATTGATAATGTACTTTATGTTGAAGAACTTAAACATAACTTATTAAGCATAAGTCAATTATGTGACAATGGTTATGAAGTCATCTTTACAGAAACTGGATGTCTAGTAAAAAGCAAGAAAGACGGCTATATTTTCTTCACTGCTAAGAGGAAACAAAATATTTACATAATTGATCTCTCTGAACTTGCAAAACAAGATGTCAAGTGTCTCATGTCTGTTGACGAAGAACAATAGATTTGGCACAAGAGATTGGGTCATGCCAATTTGAGATTAATCTCAAAATTAAACAAGCACAACCTTGTCAGAGGCTTACCAAATCTTAAGTATCAATCTGATGCTCTCTGTGAGGCATGTCAAAGAGGAAAACAAGTTAAAACTTCTTTTCATTCAAAAAATGTTGTTTCAACCTCTAGACCACTTGAGCTTTTGCATCTTGATCTTTTTGGTCCAACAAGGATAGCCTCTTTAATTCGAAAGAAATATGGGTTAGTCATTGTTGATGATTTTACTAGATGGACATGGGTTAGATTCCTTGCTCACAAAGATGAGTCATACAAGGTATTTACTGTATTCTGCAAAACAGTTCAAAATGAAAAAGGAATTTGTATGAATTTGTATTTCATCCATTAGAAGTGATCATGGGGGAGAATTTGAAAATGAAAGCTTTCAAAAATTTTGTGATGATAATGGCATCTCCCACAATTTCTCCTCTCCAAGAACACCTCAACAAAATGGTGTTGTAGAAAGGAAAAATAGGTCCCTCCAAGAAATGGCCAGGACCATGATCAATGAAGCTAATATTACAAAACATTTTTGGGCAGAAGCAATAAACACAGCTTGTTACATTCAAAATAGAATTCTTATTAGACCTATTTTGAAGAAGACTCCATATGAACTGTGGAAAGGTAGAAAACCAAACATATCATATTTTCATTCATTTGGTTGTACTTGTTATATTTTGATTACAAAGGATCAGCTTGGAAAGTTTGATTCAAAAGCTGACAAAGGAATCTTTTTGGGATATTCTGAAAGATTTAAAGCTTTTAGAATATACAATAAAGAAACTATGACAGTGGAAGAATCCATTCATGTCAAATTTGATGACAAGAAGCCTGACACAGCCATGTCAAAGCTAGATGAATTATTTTCATAATTAAATATAGATGATACTACAAATAGTGAACCAACATCTTCATCGTCCGGTGGTAACCAGACGCAAGAATCTACGGAAGCTGAAGCCAGAAAGAGCTGGAAGTACAAAACCAATCATCCTAAAGATCAAATCATAAGAGAACCTGGAGATAGAGTAAGAACCAGATCCTCTTTTAAAGAGCATGCAGATATGGCACTACTCTCAGAAATGGAACCTAAAACGATTGATCAAGCATTGGAAGATGAAAGTTGGATTCTGGCCATGCAAGAAGAGTTGAATCAGTTCCAAAGAAATGATGTATGGAAGCTAGTTACTCTACCAGAAGATAAGCAAGCTATTGGTACTAAATGGGTATTTAGAAACAAGCTTGATGAAGATGGAAAGGTTGTGAGAAACAAGGCAAGATTGGTTGCTCAAGGTTACTCACAGGAAGAAAGTATTGATTTTACTGAAACATTTGCACCTGTTACAAGGTTAGAAGCTATACGCATTTTACTTTCATTTGCTGCACACCATGATATAATTCTTTATCAAATGGATGTGAAAAGTGCTTTCTTGAATGGTTTTATAACTGAGGAAGTCTTTGTAAAACAACCTCCTGGATTCGAAGACATTGAATTTCCAGAACATGTCTTCAAGCTTAAAAAGACCCTGTACGGTCTTAAGCAAGCTCCCAGAGCTTGGTATGAAAGACTGAGTACATTTTTGATGAAAAATAGTTTTACCAGAGGTCTAGTAGACACTACTCCTTTTAGAAAAACATCAAACAAGCATTTTATAATTGTTCAAATATATGTTGATGGCATTATTTTTGGAGCTACTAATGAAAACCTTTGCAAAGAATTTTCTAAGCTAATGCAGGCTGAATTCGAGATGAGCATGATGGGTGAACTAAAGTTCTTCCTTGGAATTCAAATCAAACAATGCAATGATGGTATCTATATACATCAAAGCAAATATATCAAGGAATTGCTAAAGAAATTCAAAATGGTGGATTGCAAACCTATGTGCACTCCTATGCATCCCACGTGCATTCTTGGTAAAGATGAAACTGATAAAAAGGTAGATCAGAAAATGTACAGAGGTATGATTAGGTCTTTACTTTATCTTACAGCTTCAAGACCTGATATTATGTTCAGCGTCTGTCTGTGTGCTAGATTTCAATCAGATCCTAGAGAATCACACTTAAGTGTTGTGAAAAGAATTTTTAGATATTTGCAAGGATCTACTAATCTTGGTTTGCTTTATAAGAAATCAAAAGATTACAAGTTAGTGAGTTTCTGTGATGCTGACTTTGCTGGAGACCAAATTGAAAGAAAAAGCACAAGTGGAGGCTGCCAATTCCTTGGAGCAAATCTTGTGTATTGGTCAAGCAAAAGGCAAAGCACGATTGCACTCTCAATGCCAGGTTTAATATATTTTAGCGACAAGTTGCGACTCTCAACTTCTGTGGATGAAATATCAACTTGAAGATTATCTGATAAAAGAGAGTAACATTCCTATCTTTTGTGATAATACTTCTGCAATCTGTCTTACTAAAAATCCCATATTGCATTCACGAGCCAAGCATATTGAGATTAAGCATCATTTTATAAGAGACTATGTTCAGAAGGGTATTCTCGAAATAAAATTTGTAGACACTGATCATCAGTGGGCTGACATATTTACAAAACCCCTTGTTGAAGATAGATTCAATTTTATAAGAAGAAATTTAAATTTTCATCTTATAGAAGAATGATTAATCTCAGCGTCAGATGATATGCATCATCTCAGCATCTGGTATGACATAAGCATGTATACGTGTAAGCATTTTATTTGTCATGTGCATCATAACTCAGCGTCTGGTGAATCGATTGCGTGCATCCGATCGCGCACACACGTGTCACACGTGTAAAGGACTTAAGCGTCTCATCACATCTCACTGAGTCATGATTATTTATGTTTTTCAATAAAATCTTTTTAACTTGATTTTATTTTTCTTTTGGCGTCTTCATTTAATGAAAAGGGGAATCTTCATTTTCTTTTCTTTTTGATTTTATTTTTTTTTGGAAATGCGAAGCGGTTTTTGAAAAAGGACTGTACCATTTTCTATCAACTTTCCCACTACTCCACATTTTTCACTCCATCACTTCACTCTGTTTCTACTTGCAAAAATCATTTTTTCTCTCTCTCTCTCTCTGTGTGACTTCAAACCCTAACACCTCCATTACCCACTCTGCAATTGCTACCATGGCTGATAAAAAGGTTGGACAATATACTGCTGCCTACGATATCTTCTCAGAAGCAAAACTTATGAATGAAAACAGAATTGATTTTGAGAATTTCAAGCTCTATGGTTTCGATTTTGAAGAAGGTTTGAAGAAACTGGGTTGGAAAAATTATTTTATCTGGGAACCAGTTGATGTGTTGAGCTATGCTATAAAGGAATTCTAGGGGAATGCTTATCTACTTCCGGGGTGAAATTATTGAAAGACATATCAGAGGTTTCAAGTTACGTTTCATTATAAACTCTATCGCTCAGACCATCAAGTGCCCTTGTGAAGGAATCAGTTACCATGCTAATTGGGTTGATGCTTACAGAGGTTTGGAAAACGTCAACGAAGCTCTGTTTGAAAATTATCGTGAGTTGAAGAAGAAGAACATAACTCCCACTGCCAAAGATTTGAAAAGCCATTACAGAGTATTGCACAAAATCATCGCTAAGAGCGTGATTCTAAAGGCTGGTTCAAGCGACATAGTGAACTATGAGCAAAAGTTCATTATGAGAAACTATATGGATGGAAAGAAAATCAACCTGCCAAGGTTGATTATCAATAATCTTGTTAATGCTCTTGTCTTTTCAAGGAAAAGTGTTGATAAGAATATTGTCAAGGTTATCCCTTATGGAGTTCTTCTTTCCATAATGATGATAAAAGATGGTATTATGAGAAAGCTTGGTGATCTGACAAACAAAGAAGAAAGAGATAAATACTTTGGTGTTGGTGCTGTTGTTCGTCCTGAGGTTTTTGGAGTCAACAGCCTGGTAAGGATGCAATTGATAACTGGTACTATGATTAAGAAGGTGAAACTAGAGCAACAAGAAGGAGAAACTATTGTGAATGTTGGTGAAGCTGAAAAGAAAACAACCAGAAGCTCAATTGCTGGTGTAAAGAGACCTGATGAATCTCCTATAAAGGAGACAAGAAGAATGAAACAGAAGGTGGCTCCTGCACCTACTGTTAATGAACCAGAAGATGAGGACAGAATCCCCATCAAGAAGATCTTGGAGAAGAAGAAGAAGTCAACAGCTGAAAAAGATGTTTCAGCGTCTGATCAAGGGAAGCAAGTTCCTCCTCCACCTCCTACCGTTGTTGCCTCTAAAGGAACAAAGAGAAGGTTGGCTAGGTCTTCTGAGCTTAACCCAAAGGTACTTGACTTTACTGTTGATGAGTCAGTATCTATTTTTGATTCTCATGATGTTATTCCTTCACCTCCATTGTCTGTTTCACAACCATAAACCCAAACACAAACCCAAACACAAACCAAGAAAACCAGAATGAGCCTACAACAAACCTCTACCCTTGTCCCCACAAAACCGACCCAAACACAATCCAATACACTCAACTAGACCTACAAAAAATCTCCTCAGATACCTCACTTACTACATACATTTCCAAACTTCACTCTCATCCCTTCAACCTGTTATTCAAAGTACCTCCCATCAATCCATTCAAACCCTACACACCTAGAAACTATACAATCACTAAAACCACTCTCACCCCACTCACCCTCACCTATGAACCTACAGATTTCAGTGGAAGGAAGAATGTCTCACGCATTAACAAACCTCGGTTTGTTAAGTATGAGTCATACCACAGCATCTACAATCGTCCTTCTACGTGGCATTTGAAAACCTTCACCTCTGGAGTTGCCAGACTGGAGATTGCCTCTCCAATGAATACTATCTTCAAGGATGGAGAAGACCATTTTGAGATGTCATTCAAAGGGAGATTAAGACCGGAACCTGGTAGCAGAGCAATTCCTTTCTCTGTTGACCTTCCTAAGTTCCTGCCTCAGATTGAACCACTCACGCTGGAGGAGTGTGGAAGGTGGATTACGGATGAAGAAGCTGCCTTCATGGCACACTGCCATGAAATGAAGAAACTTGAAGTTATTAGACAGTTCAGAGATCCTTCTTCTGTATCCGTAAAGATTGTTCCAAATAGATAAAGGTGGCTACCTTGGTCTATCCCTGGGAAGAGGAAAGAACCTGCTCCTGGCAAGTTGCCATACAACAAGATCGGACTCAAAGAATATGAGAAGGCTCCTCAGAAGTTTAATCTTAAAGAATTCTCTGAGCTTCCGATTAACAAGATTACTGAGGACCATGCCAGAAGGTTTTACCTCAGTTCTCTGAAGGAAGACGAATGGAGAACTGGCTCCTCAAATTGTTGCAATGCTGAGAAAGCAACAATTCCCATAGTTGGCACTGTCAGAAAAGTTCTTGACACATATTTTGATGATTTATGTGTTCAGTGATCAGGCCTCTTGACTGCATGAAGATATATGTCCAATGGGCTGCTGTGACTAAGCATTTTGACATTGGATTTATGTGGAATCAATGGTCTGAGTCTTGGAAAGACAAAGCCATGTTGCCATGCCTTGTCCCCCTGGTGCTTGAAGAAGATGACACGGAAAATCTGCGAAGAGTATACCTGGCAGAAAATGAAGGACTCTTTTTCGCTTTTGGAGCATTGAGCGTCTTTATCAGAAGAGTATGAGGAGAAGATGCTGGAAACAAGTTTGATTCTTTTACTGCTGATGTGTTTCTGCACAGAGACATTATCTTTATGGATTTGCTATATCCAGAAGATGTGAAGAAAAGAAGGGAAATTCAGGTAGAATCTGAGCAGAGAAAACTTGGAAATCTCATCAAATGGTATATAGCAAATGATGCATTCTTTCAAAGAGCTCAACATAAGAAGGAATTGAGACTGAAGCTGTCTAATTTGGTGCTAGCAGAGCATCAGAAGATGAAACCTGCACCCGATGTCGGAAAATTTGGACCTTCCACTTCTACTTCTACTCCTGCAGTTGAGATGGTCACGATTTCTAAAGAAGAGTTTGAAGAAATGAAGGCCACAAACCTGAAGGTTGCTCAGTTGGAGAATGCTTTGAAATTACTCTATGAACGTCTTAACATTCCTCCACCACGTCCACCAAATCCTTGAATTTTTTTTTGTTGTGTGATATAAAGTAGTTTTTTGGAACTCTTATATATATATATATATATATATATATATATATATATATATATACACACACACTTTTGCTCTGATTATCTGTTTACATATCTCTATCTGACTTATATTCAAATTTTTCTAAGTCTTATTTTGACTATGATGTGCTTTACACTGTTTTTGTCTGATGACAAAAGGGGGAGTAAAAGAAAGGTTTGATGAATACGTGAAAGTCTGATTGACTAATTCACCGACAAATGTTCAAAAACCGATGGATACGCTGAAACTGAAGTATCACGCATAGCATTTCATACATAGCATTTGGGTTGGTTATTTATTGCTCTAATACCTATAATGCTTTGATATTCATTGATCTAGTACTCTGATAATAATCAATAACTTTGGTAAAATGAAAATCTTTTTGATAAAATGAAATCAGCATCCGATCTCACTTTGTTAAATGAATATATGCTCTGATACATCTACGTATTTTTGCGATCACACAAATGAATTTGTTTATCAATAATCGCTCTAATACCTGAATTGTTCATATATATCTAAATTGTTGAATTCAGGGGGAGACCCTTGATATTATTTTGAAATTAAATTGTTCATCAACCTTGGATATTTGTCATCATCAAAAAGGGGGAGATTGTTGGAACCTAAACGATTGAGAAGTTCAGACCCTCATTAATTTTGATGATAACAAAGTATTTTCAAGAGAACAATTTATCTTCTAACATATCTTTGAGTGTACAAGTATCAAAGCTTCATATATTTGTACAAAACACTCAAGAAAGAAGAAGAAACTTACAAGAGAATTGAATACACTCCATTGATGTCAGCGTCCGAACTCACTCCAGCGTCTTGCTAACAGCGAGCGTCCGGTAGTGTTACTCTTTGACACGTGGAATACTCAATTGCTGCGAGCGTCCGTCCTCTGTTCTGAGCGAGTGTCTGATCTCTTTAATGAAGCATGTGATGATCACATTTTTGCTCTTAACCTCAGAATGTTCTGGAACGGAATTCGAATTTGATTTTGTGCGCTCATTTTGATGTACGAGGAAGCAAAGGTGACACCTTTAGCATAAGACAAAAATCGTACAAGGCAATTGTGAAAAGCAGATAGTACGAAAATGGTAATATGTACTATTCTGATATTCTCTGGAAAGGAAGAAAAGGACTACATTTTAAATTACCTCACTCAATGGAAAGGAGCTATTCTTTTACTGCAAACGGTAATATCCCTGAAGTCTCATATAAATACCCCAAGGTATTCATTGGAGAATGGGCCAGAACTAAGACTGAAATTGCTAGAACAAATTCTGAGAAAGAAAGAAACTTTATTTTGGAAGCATCATCACTCTGAGTGAGCAATCAAATTTCGTGCCAAGTCTCTGGTCTACAAAGAACTAAACTCAGTATCTTATACTTTCTTTTAGAAAGCTACTCTGTTTTGAGCTTAATCTTTTCATCCTCTTTGTGAGAGTTATTTTGATTTTATTCAAAAGAATATTCTCTTTTGTAAACAGTTTTTGGCCTAGTTAAGGCTTTGTTCCTCAAAGGCTCGATCGTACTGAGTCGTTTTGAGAAGTTGAGAGTATTGTCAAGTTTGTGACAGTAGAATACTCTTGAGGAAAATTGTAATCAGTTGATTATAATGAAAAATCCTTCAGGATCGAAGGGACTAGACGTAGCTACCAGTTGGTGGTGAACTAGTATAAATCTCTGTGTCTCTTACTTTACTGCTTTACATTTATCTTTACCTTGCTCAGTAAAACAAGTTTTCATAAATGGCTTTATTTCCTGCATCTGGTTCGTCTCTCTTCATCCGGTAAAACAAACAGTTTTTGAAAAATATGTGTTCTTAGTGCTTTTAACGTAAAGTTTGCAAAAAGTTTTTGAACACAATTCAACCCCCCTTCTTGTGTTCACGTTCAATAACCCTTGAGGAGTTCTACTCATCTCCTCTATCTCATGTTGAGTTCCTTTTGATCAAAGAGATATTTCAAACTCTTATGATCACTAAAAACATCAAACCGGGCACCGTACAAATAGTGCCTCCAAATCTTTAAAGCAAAAACAATCGCCACATGTTCTAAATCATGAGTTGGGTAGTTCTCTTCATGAGGTTTCAACTGCCTAGATGCATATGCTACCACTTGTTTGTTTTGCATTAGCACACAACCTAGACCCTTATTTGAAGCATCGCTAAACACTTCAAATCCTAAGGCTAGATCTGGAATAATCAGAACTGGAGCGGCGGTCAACCTAATTTTAAGTTCTAGGAAACTATTTTCACAACTTTTGCTCCAAACAAATGACTGCCCCTTACGAGTTATCCTAGTCAAAGGTAGTACCAGCTGGGAAAATCCCTAGATAAACCTTCGATAATACCAAGCTAGTCCTAAAAAGCTTCTAACTTAGTAATGGTGGTCGGTCTTTCCCAGTTCAGTACTGCTTGACTTTACTGGGGTCGACTGACTCTCCTGCTTGGGATATCACATGTCTTAAGAATTTCGCTTCATCCAACCAGAATTCACATTTTTCAGGTTTTGGAAACAACCTTTTCTCTATAAGGATATTCAAACCAATCCTAAGATGTTCCTCGTGCTCCTGAGGGCTCTTGGAATAAATTAGGATATCGTTTATGAATACTACCACAAACTTGTCTAAGAAATGTCTAAAAATCCTGTTCATGTAATCCATGAACACTGCTGGAGCATTAGTTAGACCAAAAGGCATAACTAAATACTCGTAATGACCGTATCGGGTTTTAAAGGCAATCTTGGGAATGTCCTTAGCCTTAATCCTAATCTGGTGGTAACCTGATCTTAAATCAATCTTAGAAAAAACTGAAGCTCCTATAAGTTGATCCAAGAGATCGTCTATCCGAGGAAGTGGATACTTATTCTTGATGGTAACCTTATTAATCTATCTATAGTCAATGCACAGTCTCATACTGGCATCCTTCTTTTTCACCAATAAGATTGGGGCTCCCAAAGGGGAAGCGTTAGGTCTAATAAACTGTTTGGCAATTAAGTCCTCCAATTGAAGTTTAAGCTCTTTTAGTTCCAAAGGTGACATCCTATATGGAGCTATAGATATGGGTCCTGTCCCAGGGACTAACTCTATGGAAAATTCTATTTCCCTCTCTGGAGGTAGAGAAGTTACTTCCTCAGGAAACACATCTAAGAATTCGTTCACAATTGGAACAGCAGTTAAATCCATTCCAACCTCTGAAAATGAAGAAAGTAACAGAACATAGCTCACATGTCCCTCTATTAGGCATTAGTTTAGTTGAGAAACACTAGCCAAGACATCAGGATGGAAGTTACTTTGAAAGGTTTGAATTTTTGGAAACTCTATGGTTTTACCATAACAATTTAAGACAACTTGATTAGCGGAAAGCCAATCCATTCAAAAAATAATGTCCATCCCCTCCAAGGGTAGACAAACCAAGTTAACCATAAATACTCTTCCTTGTATTTTGAGAGGACAATTCTCGCATAGCAAGGTAGTAGAAATACTGCCTTCGGCAGGCGTATGCACATTCAAGGGAACCGGTAAGAAGGTGAAGGGTAATTCTAAATTTAAGGCACACTTGCATGAAATGAAAGAATGAGTGGCGCCTGAGTCATAAAGAACAACTACAGGTTGGTTATGCAAGAGACACGTACCTTTGATCAGACCTTCCGCACCTTTAGTCCTTTCTGCGTCTAAGGTATAGACACGCCCCTGGATAGGGTCACTGTTTTTGGATGCATCCCTCTTCTTGAGTTTTGGGAAATCCTTCACATGATGGCCCATCTCATGACAATAGAAACAATAGACCTTGCCTGTCATATACTCTCCCTTGTGAGGCTTGCCACAAGTGGAACACATACCAGGTTTCTCAGTTTCAGGGGACTAGACTTGTTTTCCCTTGCTGGAGTTTTCTTTCTGCTTGGAAGGTTGATTGGTCTTGCGTTCTTCATTTTTCTTCAGCCACTTCATTTCCCTCTCATCATACGTTTTCTTCAAACTATCTTCAGCCACATAGCTTTTGTGGACCACAAAAGAAAAACGGGTGAAATTTGTTTGGGCCAGATTATTTTGGATATCTGCCCTTAAACCCCATTTGAACTGATTTATCTTCCATGTGTCATCCGGTGCAAACCAGGCATACGAGGAGTATCTTGCCAATTCCTCGAATTTGGCTACATACTCAGCCACAATTGAATTTCCTTGTTGCAAATGGATGAAATCTCTATCCATCTTCTCTTTGACAGTCTGTGGAAAATACTTGTCTAAGAAAGCTGTCCGGAAACTTTCTTAAACTAAGGGTATCTCATGATCCAACATGTAAGCTCGGGCTCCATCCCACCAGTTCTCGGCCCCCTCTGCCAACATGTGTGTGGCAAAAGTGACCTTCTCCTCCTCTGAGCATTGAACAACCTTAAATATCTTCTCCATGGCTTCCAACCAGTGTTGGGATGTCAAAGCTTCTGATTTTCCATTGAAGGTTGGAGGTTTCATCGTATGAAACTTGAAAAATGTCTGGTTTATGTCCTCTTGTTGAACAGGCGGGGGTGGAGGAAGAGGTTGTTGAGGAACTTGCTGTTGTTGTTGAGCCATGAGGTTTGCAAGATTATTGGTTGATGTGGCCTGATCTTGGATAGCTTGCAGTATTCCTTGCATCCAAGCATTGTCCTATCCCGGTGGATCAGCGGGACCTGTGGCATTCCTCCTTGACCTTTCACGTCGTCCTGAACCCGAAGCCATAATTCTGCATAGAATGCGCAAAGCATTGAGTTGATCAGGCTCAATATCTCATAGCATAATAAGAAGAAAGTTAACAACAGACCATGATGACACTCAAATTAGTTCTAACTATTCTACAGTTCGATAAGATCGAACTACTCTGATACCATAATATAACACCCTAAATTCAATTTACATTGAATCATAGCCATTAAACAATTTATGATACAGAAAACGCGGATAAATTAAAAACTTGATTTCTAATAAGTCATAATTCATGAGGAGTACATATTCATAAGAATACAATCCATAAAAGTGTGCTTCAATATACAAATTACATAGTCTTGAGCAACTAATTTACATAAGATTCATTAACCTTTAAATGAAATTACATAACCGAAATATATAATAGACTTTCTCCTAAAAGAACTGCTCCAAGCTACAGTCAGTCACCATGAGTCTGCTTATCTGAAAACATTAAATGGAAAGGGATGAGATTTGAAAATCCCAGTGAGTACAGACCCCTCACCATCACTTTCCTCAAAACACAATATCATAATTCAACCTCAAGCATATTTCAAAATGCAGCAAATTTCACAACAATTTCTTAAATGTACTTCTTTGGCTCAATTGTAATTGAGTTAAGATCCCATTATCAGGTAATCAACCAAAGGGGTCCCCACCGGTAAACATTGCAACAAATCATAACAGACAGGTTTGTCACCGAATTGCAATCCAGACAACAAACATTCCATACATAATCAATTTCAAGCAATATAAATGCATAAATCATAAGGTAATTCAATTTCACTTCTCATTACCTAATAACAAGGGTTGAAACCCTCTTAATGATTAGCCAAGACCATAAGATAAATATGCCAAAGTCATAAGACAATTATGCCAAAACATGGGATTAAAAAGCCACAAAAAGCATGAAGCATGGCCTGGGCGTGTTACCAAGCACGGTCGTACTTCACATTTCATTCCTACAAATGAGAAATGTATAAGCAACCACGCCAGTGTACATGGGCACGCACTGCCTCGCACAATGTAATTTTATGCTTTTTCCATTGTTTCCCTCTTTCAATACTCTTCAATCTAACCCCAATACAAACCATGAATACTCTAAAACAAGAATTTTAACAAGTTTATTTGGGGATTCAAGGCATTTATGAAGATCACACTAACAATCAAACATAAAAATTCCACTTACTATACTTGCCAAATCAAACCCAAAATCATATAACTCAAAGCCCATTCCATGATTCTTTCAAACCCTCATATAGAAGCTAAAAGACCATGCAAGAGGAAGAAAAATAAACCCTAATGAGGGACTTTGAATGCCCATCACCTAAAGAAAGAAAGACTTACCACAACATAAGAAAATGAAGCTAGAAGCTTGGAAATTTCTAGTTTTTCTTCACCTTTCTCTTTAATTTCATGTTCTCCCTTTTTGCTATCGTAGGGCAACTCTAAGTCTTCAAAGATGACCAATGGTGAGCTCCAACTTTCTTCCCAAGTAAGGATTGAAGGAACTCTCACCAATCTCACTATATCTCTCTCAAATCCTTGAACCCTAGCACCATTTCTTCTTTTCCTCTCCAAGAAGCAGCAGAACGAAGCAAAGAAGGAGGGAGGAGAAAATGAGGGAGCTGAGAGGCGTACAAGGGAGAGAAAGAGTGAGAGGAAAAAATTGATTTTCTCAAGTTGCCCTTACTTTCTAGAGCTAAGTTACTCACAAGCCCTTCCTTTTTCACTTATTATCATATTACCATTACCATCTACACCCCTAAGTCCTAAATTAAGTGGGCTAAATAATTGTATTAGGTGGTATGTTACACTATTGGTATAAATGATTATTTTTTTATGTTCCAGATGGGAAACATAAAATATATCAAATTTTATAAATATATTTATTATATATTATTTATAGTTGATTATTTTTCTTTTGACTGTTAATGGGGGAAAACATTACATACTAATTTTATACATCTTATTCTAATGACACATTGTATGTTGTCAGTATAATTACATTTTTATTCTATTTTTATGCTTCTAAAAAAAGCTCCTTTTAGATATTAGCACTGCTAGGGTTTTGCCTCATGTGATCTCCTAGGGTTTGCATGATACCTTCATGGCTGTAAACAATCCTATTTGCCCATGGGGTTTCTTAGCCCCATTCTCGCACTCTCCTGCTCATGTGTCTATGAGTGCTGCTAAGAAAGACCAACCAAAATCGTTTGCCAAAGCTATTACTGGTGAGTAAGATGTCTCTCTCAGCCAGCTACCAAAACCTTGCTTCAAAGGAGATGCCGTAACGATCAAGATACCGCAAGAAGAGTATCTAGCTGGGATATATGAGTGTAAAAACAATCTTCATGGGCGTCTTATCTTCTCCAAAGGTGATGTGCCTCTCATGTTTGCTAATTTACAATCGAAACTGAAGGATCATTGGAAATATATTGGAAGGTGGAATATGGTCTCTTTAGGCCGAGGGTTTTATGAATTCTCGTTCAGTTCCAAAGAGGATCTCAGAAAGGTTTTTGCGGCAGGATCCTGGAATCTAAAACCGGGAGTTCTTCGGTTGTCTCTTTGGACTCCGGATTTTAAACCTTCTGAACAAAAGCATACGCATACTCAGTGCTGGGTTCGCTTGCTTAGCCTATCACAAGAATATTGGCGTCCCAAAATAGTGCTTTCAATTGCAGGAGGACTCGGGGTTCCCGTTGCCCTTGATGAAGCTACTAGCAAAAAGACTTTTGGTCACTTTGCAAGAGTCTTGGTCGATCTTGATTTAAGAGGGAGCTTCATAGATCGAATCTTGGTGGAACGTGATGGTTACACATTCTTTGTGGGTTTGGAATATGAAAATCTTCCAGCCTATTGCAATATCTGTCAACTTATTGGGCATGACGTGGCTCAATGCAGGAAGAATTCTAAATTGGCTCGTGATGGAAGGAAAGGTAGTGATGTTCAGAATAAGATTTATAATCCTGTTAAGAAGGCAATTTTGAAATATGCACAAAAAAGAATGACACAGTTGAGATTGTTGCTCCTGCAATTGATGATCCAGTGAATAATGATCCTCAGCTGCATTCCAAGGAGGCTTTGAATAAAGGTAAGGAGGTTTGTTTGGAAAGTAACCCTGCTGTGTTCATTGCACATCTACATGAGGGCACAAGTAGTAGGAAGAATAATGATTTAATTCAAGATTCAAACCATCTGCTCGGATATGTTGAGGCCTTGCATGAAGAGCATGGTGATGAAGCTGTAGATATGGTAGTGGAACATGAGCATATAGGGACTGTTGAGGTGCATTATGATACTAATGTTGATGCAGTCAACCATTCTACAAGCAAACCAGATTCTGGCTTTGAGGAGGCACATAATTCTCTTAATGATTTGATTGCCATATTGTCAAATCAAGGGTTTGCAACTGATGCAGGGGATTCACTTGCTCTTTTGGTGAGTGGTACTCCTGTCACTCCAGTGAATCAACCGGACAACTCAAATGTTGCCAATGATTTGAGGATTGTTGGCAAATTGTGGAGCAATATGGCAACTAATGATAAAGAGGTGGATGGGGAAATTGTCATGGAGACTCAAAGACTTGAACATTCTGCAGGTCAAGGAAATAAGTACCTAATTGATACAGATCAACATCATTCATTAGGTTTCACAGAAGTGATTGCAAAATCAAAATTGAAGAGGATCAAAAAGCAAGCAAGGAAGGCTCTTAGGCCTAGAAGATATAATACCCGCAGTAGGGGTGGTCCTCAAAATTTTTGTTAATGAATATCCTATATTGGAATGCTAGAAGGATTGTTAATCCTGATACAAGATTGGTTCTCAAAAGGTTATGTAAGATGAATAAACCTGATTTTGTTTTTCTCTCAGAACCTTGGATAGATATTTCTAAATTTCCAGCTAGTTTTTGGAAAAAAGCTTAATTTAAAAGTGGTGGCTGTTAATGATAGAGGCTCTCTCACTCCTAATCTTTGGTTTGCTTGCTCTCAACATCTTGATCCTCAAATTATCTCTGTCTCAAGGAAGCATATCTGCTGCTCAATTACTATTAACAGCAGGCAAGTCTTCATTGCTACTGTTTATGCTTGTTCTTCCTATCTTTTAAGAAGAACTCTTTGGATGGAATTAACAACATTACATCAGAATCACATTGGTCCTTGGTGTTTTATTGGGGACGTCAATGTTGTTATGGGCGCTCATGAATATAGGGGAAGTGGCAGACCTTCTAAGCTTGTTGCTGATGAATTTAGAGCTTGGACCGATTTGAACAATTTGACTCATATTATGACTAGAGGCTCCCAATTCACTTGGTCTAATGGCAAGAAAGGAAATGAATACACTGAGAAAAGGTTACATAAGGCTATTTCCAATGAACTTTGGCTTGATTTCTGGTCACAAGTATCTTGTAGCACTTTAAATCGAAGCAAGTCAGATCACTTCCCTATTTTGCTGGTTGCAAAGAAAGAGACTACAATTGGTAAGTCCTCCTTTAAATTTATGAAGATGTGGGATAATCATCCTGATTGTAGAAACATTATTGCTGAAGAGTGAGGCAAGTCTTTTGTTGGCTGCTCAATGTATATTTTTTGTCAAAAATTGAAAGCTTTGAAGATTAGACTTAGAGATTGGAACAAAACAGTCTTTAGTGATGTGCATCATAAGGTCAGTGTTGTTGCTAGTAAAGTTGATCAGGTACAGTTCAGAATTGATGCCTGCGGCTACTGTGATGATTTAATGAAGCAGGAGCAGCTTGCACAAGCTAAATTGCAGCAGACACTGCTGATTGAGGAGGAATTCTGGTCAGAAAAATCTAGGATTAATTGGACTCTTCATGGTGATCGCAACACAGCATATTTTCACAAAATGGCAAGAATTAGACATGTTACTAAACAAATTAATGCTTTGAGGGATGGTGATCACATTCTGACTGTAGGACTGTAGGCCCTCAGATTGAGTAACATGTTGTCTCTTTCTATCAAAACTTGTTTGCATCAACAAATTCCTGTGTAGACAATGATCTTGTTGAAAAGGTTATTCCAAAGATTGTCTTAGTGGAGGATAATACTCTTCTTACCAATTTGCCCACCTTAGAGGAAGTTAAAAATGCTGTTTTTTCTTTGAATGGGAATAGTGCTCCAGGGCCTGATGGATTTGGTGGTTTCTTTTTCCACCAATATTGGGACATTGTTGTAGCTTATGTTTTCAGGTCTGTCCTCCAGTTCTTCAAAACAGGTTGGATCTTGCCCAACCTAAACTCAAATGTTGTTGTTCTTATTCCTAAAGACCCTGGGGCGGATAATATAGAGCAATTTAGACCTATAGCCTTAGCTAACTTTCAATTCAAAATCATTACCAAGGTAATGGCTGATAGATTAGCTAAGTTAGCCCCCAAAATTGTCTCTGCTAATCAAAGAGGTTTTATTTAAGGTCGATAGATATCTGACTGTATTTGTGTTGCATCAGAGGCCATTAATATGATTGATAGAAGAATTTTTAGAGGTAATGTTGCTCTCAAAATTGACATTAAGAAGGCCTTTGACACTTTAGATTGGTCTTTTCTTCTGAAAGTGCTCCATTGTTTTGGTTTTAATGCAAAATTCTGTAAGTGGGTGGGAGCTATACTGCACTCTGCTAAACTCTCCATCTCGGTAAATGGTAATTCAGTGGGCTTCTTTTCCTATAATCGAGGTGTGAGACAAGGAGACCCTCTGTCTCCCCTCTTGTTTTGTCTTGCTGAGGAGGTGTTAAGCAGAGGTATTACTAATCTATTGCAGTCTGGCCAGATTCAGTTGATGACAGGCCCTAGAGGTTTCCCAACTCCATCTCATGTTTTATATACTGATGATATCATGATTTTCTGCAGAGGGACTCAAAAGAATATGAACAATCTAATGGCTCTCTTCAAAGACTATGGTGATGCATCAGGTCAAGTCATTAATCCCAATAAGTCCAAATTTTATGCAGGGTCCTTATGCAAAGAAAAGCTAGTCTTGCTTCCATTCTTGGCTTCTCAGCTGGGGTTCTTCCTTTTGTTTATTTGGGAGTTCCTTTATTTAAAGGGAAGCCTAGACGGATTCACCTTCAGTATATTGCAGACAGATTGAAGGCTAAATTATCTGCCTGGAAGGCTTCCCTCTTATCAATCATTGCCAGAGTTCAGTTAGTTCAATCGGTCATTCAAAGCATGCTAATTTACAGCTTCCATGTTTATATTTGGCATGTAGGGCTCATTAATGAGGTTGACAAATGGATCTGAAACTTCATTTGGTCCGATAATGTTAATTATAGAAAGCTGGTCACGGTCGCTTGGAGCAAAATGTGCAGTCTGGTTAATGAGGGTGGCCTTGGATTGAGATCCTTGAGAACTATCAACAATGCTTCAATGGTGAAATTGGGTTTGGAGCTTATTTCCTCTAATAGCCAATGGGCTTATCATTTGAGAGCTCGAGTTCTCAAGCACAGTGTCCCTATTTCTTCTTTTATCAGCTCCTCGATTTGGGCAGGAATTAAAATTGTTTTCTCCATTGTTTTGACAAATGTTACTTGGCAAATTGGTGATGGACGCAAGGTTAATTTTTGGACTGATAAATGGTTGTCACAGCCGTTGGTTGACATGCTTGATATTCCTTTACATTTACATTCATCTTTGGTTGCTAAAGTCTGTGATTTTGTTAAAGATGGTGCCTGGGAAATCCCCCAAATTATTCTTCAGCATTGTCCTACTTTGGCAGCAGATTTAACATCTGTTTCTATTCCAATTATTGATGCTGAAGATCATTTGATCTGGTCCTCCACTGATTCGAGTTCTCTGTCACTCAAGGAGTCTTATATGCTTCAGGTTCAACCTGGTCAGCAGGCTCTTTGGTCTAAAATCCTTTGGAATCCGGTAATTTCTCCCTCCAAGTCATTTCTAGTTTGGAGAATTATCCACCATAGGATGCTAACTGATGATTCTTTATGGAAAAGAGGTTGCCATATTGTCTCTATGTGCAGTCTTTGCTGCTGCAGTGTAGAAACCGCGACACATCTTTTTTTTAATTGCTCCTTTGCGTAGCGAATATGGTCTTGGCTTGCATCGATTTTACAGTGCAACCTTAGTCCCTCATCAATGTTGGATGTTCTCAGTATTTGTTCCGGGAATTGGAGCAAACAAGTCATTGATGTTATCACAGCGGCCATCATCAATGTCATCCATGCAATCTGGTTTTGTAGAAATAAGGCCCGTTTTGATAATCTTCCGGTCCCTTCTCCTGCTGCTATCTCTATGATTTCGGCTAATGTTCAACTAGCTTGGACCTTGAGCAAGGGTGCTGCTTCATCTAATATTAAGGAATTCATTATTCTCAAGGCTTTTAATATAACTATTCATCCTTGCAAAGCGTAAGTTATCAAGCCGATTATTTGGTATCCTCCAAAGTGTAGTTGGATTAAATGCAACACGGATGGGGATGCTAAAGGTGCTCCAGGTCCTGCGGCCTGTGGTGGTGTTTTCCGTGATAGTGGAGCTGCTGCCCTCGGGTGTTTCTCTATGTCTATTGCAAATTCATTTGCTCTGTAGGATGAGTTATTGGGTGCAATGGTTGCCATAGAAATTGCTTATGATAAGGGTTGGCATAACCTCTGGCTTGAGTGTGATTCTGCCTTGGTTATTTCTGCTTTCGTTTCCCCTCAGATTGTTCCTTGGAAACTTCGTAATAGATGGTCGAATTGTTTAGAGCTTACTTGTAGAATGAATTTTAGATTTTCTCATATATACCGTGAAGGGAATCATTGTGTAGATAAATTAGCCTCTCACGGTATTAGTCTTCAGGGATTTTTTTAGTGGGATTTAATTCCTAGTTTCATAAGGGAGGTTTTTTTCCGTAATAGGTATGTTTTTCCAAATTATAGGTTCAAATAATTGTACATGGGTTAGGTTTATGCCCCCATGAATTTTGTTGGATTTTTTTTCATTATTTTTAATAAAATTATGGTGGGCTACAGATGATAGGTAGTGGCTGATGTGCTAACCTAGTTGGGATATTAGTCGCTATTGTGACGCTTTTGTTTGCCATTTTGCCTTAAAAAAATATTCTATTTTTATGAATGCTATTATTTTTTATAAATGATTATTTTGCTTTTGAGTCCCGACGGGAGAAAATAACATGTTGTCGCTATAATTTCTTTATCTTTAAGCACATATCAATTTTTATAAATGTTTTTATTATTTATAAATGATTATTTTACTTTTAAGTCTCGACGGGGGAACATTATATGTTGTCGGTATAATTTTATGGTCTTTGACACAGATCAATTTTATAATTGTTTGAGTTATTTATAAATGATTATCTATCTAATTAAGAAAACCCTAACCATGTTTGTTTCATCTTAGTCATATATGGTACACAAGTCACACAATTACATAAATAGTAATATTTCGTACACATTTAATATTTCTTTCACATTCACTATAAAATTAGTTAATTTTTTATATATTGAATCAAAAATATCATTTGCTATAAACAATCACCGTCTTAAAACATTAATCGTAACAAACAACGTGCGCCTTGTGCGAATGCACGAGTATCGTACTGGTTAGTCATTATGTTTAGTCTTCAATTTTGGCCTAGTATTAGACATTTCATCAATACTGCGGTGGATGGTAGCTGTTGGCACTTCGGGGACAATTATTCAATTAGTTTTTGGAATGATAAATGGTTATCTAAGCCTTTGTCTGAGACCTTTAATCTGCTTGCAACTCTTTCTTCCTCCCTGAAAACTTCAGTGAATGATTTTATTCAAGATTAACCTTGGAACATCCCAAGCTATTTAGCCCGTGCTTTTGCTACTGTGGTTCATGATATTGAGCAACTAGTTATTCCATTTGATGCTGCAGAGGATCAATTAATCTGGACAGGTTCGACAGATGGTACTCTGACTTTTAAAGCGGCATATTCTTTTTTATTTCCTAGTACCCAGCCAGTAGGTTCGGACAAGAAAATTTGGAGCCTTGTTATTCCTCCTTCAAAATCTTTCTTGCTTTGGCGCCTTATTCATAGCAAGTTGCTTACCGATGATCATTTAAGGGCTCGAGGCTGCACTATCGTCTCCATTTGCAGCTCGTTTGGATCTTCTAGTGAATCGGAGGCGCATCTATTCTTGTCCTATTCGTTTGCTAATGCTTTATGGAACTGGTTGAGTGGTTTGTTAAGGACATCCATTGACACATCTGTCATTCACACAATGCTGAGTATTTGTGATAAAAATTAGAGTGGCCAGATTCGTGACATGCTGCTTGTTGCGATAGTTAATACTCCCTCCAGTCCTAAATATAAGAGACAAAACCCTAATTCATCAAAACCAAGAAAAACACTCTTTTTTCCAATGAAAAACACCTTTTTATCTCACATATCTCTTATATTTTGAAACCCTAAAAAACACCTTTTTTTCTCTTACATTGAGAACTGGAGGGAGTATCATTTATTACAATTTGTATGTTCGTAAAAATGCTTGGTTTAACAACTTAACTATTCCCCTTCGCAGAGTTATGCTTGCTGCCAATATCTCATTATCAGGCAATATCTCTTTCGGTAAGTCCTCTAATTCTGATGAGGAGTTCACTTTGGTAAAGCATTTTTTGGTTATTAGTCTTCTTCCCAAAGCTCCCTCCATCACTTAAGTAAACTGGCATAAACCTCTTTGTGATTGGGTTAAGTGTAACTCTGATAGTGCCTCAAGAGGTAATGCAGGTCTTACCTCCTGTGGAGGAATATTATGGGATTCCATTGGCGCTATTTTGGGCTGCTTTTTTGGACTTAATTGGTGTCTCAACTTCTCTTCATGCAGAGCCTTTAGCTGCCATGAAATCTATTGAGTTTGCCTTCCTAAAGGGTTAGTCCAAGCTTTGGTTGGAATGTGACTCAATGCTTGTGGTGGCTGCTTTCAAATCCAAAGACTTAGTTCCCTGATGTCTAAAAAATTGATGGCGTAACTGCATCTCTTTGACTGAGAAAATGCAATTCAACATTTCTCACATTTTTCGAGAGGGTAACTTGTGCGTAGATAAATTAGCAGGTTATGGTATTGCCAGTAAATGTTACACCTGGTGGGATTTACTCCCCAGTTTCATTTACCAGACTTTAATCGTAATAGATTAGACCTTCCGTTCTTTAGATTCAAATGATTATTTTTTCACTATCATGGGTTTGGTATGGTCCCCCCCCCAAGTGTTTTGTATTCTTTATTTTTCAATTTTTAACATAATTTTTGGGTGCTACAAATGATTGGTAGGGACTAAGGTGCTAATATAAGTGGGATCTTTTTCTTTACTGTGATGCCTCTATACTCAATTTTGCTTAAAAAAAGAAAAAAAAAGCATGCAAGATTGGCTTTCTAAATTTTTCGGTGTCTTGTGTACTGGCGATAGAATAAGTCCAAACAAAAGGCAACATGGCGTACATACAAGCTTTCCTTAAGTTAATTCATTTGAACTACAATCTTTTTCGTTAAAAAAAATTGGGGAACGATTTCGGGAAAATAATATTAATCACGAATAACATAAGATCTCAAATAGTTTGGTAGTTGTTAATTAATCCCTGTGGATACGATAGTTGGAGTCCCAAATACTCCTATATTACTTTTGCAATAAGGTACGCTTGCCTTTGAAGTGATATAAACCCTAAAATCTTATTTTCAATTTGTCTTCGATTATGGATTATTTCTAACCTGAATAGAGGTCTTAAGCTCACATATGAAGCCTAGATAATTATCTATTTGAAATCCTCATGATTAGTGAAGGTATTAAGGTCTATGAAAACCGGGATGTTAAATTACCAACCCCTAGAAAATTTTCGTCCTCGAAAATTTACTATGATATAATTATTTTGATATGTTACCAAAGTGGGAGATTGTTGGAATATTTTATTCCAATATCATAATGGGACCTTAACATGAGTGGATGTCAGTGTAGGCCCATTAGAGGGTAATGGGTACCCTAATAGGAAAACATGTTATAAGAAAGTTATGGTCCCCAATATACTAGACTGATCACAATACGTATACACTAGCTCTCCTCTCCCCAACTGAAGAGAACCTAAGGCATAAGAAGTCCCGGTTGGGAAAGAACCATAAAGCCGACAGGTACTTGTTGCCTGCTATTGTTCACAAAGTCTCTTTCCAAGTTCAATTATGTGATTTTTGTTATGGATAATCCTTAATATTTCTATATGTCATAGATCCTAAAGTTATCAATTTCATGTTTTTTTTTATTATTGAGATGCATGCTTATATGGTTTTGCTTGAGTTTCCATAATAAAGTATATACAAAAGCATGCTTTGTATGTGTATAGATTTAATTCCAACAATTTTCTCATCTAGAATATAATTTATGGAACTTCAATCTAAATTTAGCACATGAGACTAGTACATCGAGTAGGTTGGCTTCACTACAACAGTAAAGACAATAAACAACGCTTAATTTTTGCCTTAAACAGTGCTTAAAGGCGTTGCATATTCAGCCGTTGTTGAATATTTTTCAAAAAAATAGCATTTTCACAGCGCTACTGAAAAGTGACATTAAACAGCGCTTCCTGTTTATTTTCCTTCTTTTTTTCCTCCTCATATTCACATGATATGGCTATTTGTCCAGTGCATAATATTGTGATAACACAAAATGCACACCAAAATTGTCATAAACACCCAATTGTATCAACATCAAACTCACTAAAACCAAATTTAACATTACAATATAATTTTTTTTGATAGAAACAATATAGATCCATTGCATTAGCATGAATAAATTACAATATAATTCTCAGCAAGAGTCACAATTGACAAAATTATCATCGCTAAGACATTAAAATGCATTAACTAAATATTACACATGTCATGCTACAAAGAGTACCTAAACATTACACTAATATCTTCTTCTTCTTCTTCTTCTTCTTCTACTTGCCTATCGACACCATTTCTTCTTCTTCTTCTACCACTGGTAATCAACACATAGACTAGATAAAAATTCTAACAAAATTTTGGCTGAGTCTCCCTTAAAATATGGACATTTCAAAATATATATAATACCTGTAACCACATAAAATATCATACCAACCAGCCAACATAAAATATATACAATATCAGCCAACATAAAAAGGAAATTCTTGTCATGCAACATTGAAAAAGTGTGGAAGAAAACACATAGGCCAAACATAATAAAATCTAATACAAGTCTACCTAGTATGCTAATCTTCAACAAATGTACTAAATAGTGTAGAATTTTACTCCCAAATTCATGTGAACCTATTCCAATTCAAGTATAATAAACTTCAACAAATGTGCAAGAATTTTTTAACCACATAAGCATGTTACTTACATCAACACCAAACTCACAAAAACCAAATTTTACAAACTCACCTAAACATTAAATATTAATCTTCTTCTTCTACCTGCCTATAAATGATAAAATTCATAACAAAATATCAACACCACTCTTCCTTGAGTTCAGTATGATCAGAGCATGTGTCGAATTGACAATCAGGAAAGTACTGCGAAATGAAAATTAAATCAAGTTAGAATTGAACATATGCAATCAAATGGTATGTGTAAAAGTAAAAAAATTATATAAACTTTGAAATTATTACTTACATACCTCTGATAGAATTTGTGTTTGGTATTATGAACGACAATATCCTTGAGAAACTTCAAAACATACCGGCCACAATCATCAGAGTTTAGTTGGTGAGGACACTATAAAACAAAAAATATGAAATTAATTGTTTTTATTTTGATAATTTGAATAATTGCATAAAAACTTTGGTATAAATACCTTTATCGGTATCCATTTAGGTGGAGTCGATTTAGAAAACCGAGACATGGCATTTAGTCTTTGATAAATTAGGATAGCCCTAAGTGCAAAATCAAACAAAATCATTTAATATCCAATTTTACACTCATAATCATTTCTACCAACCCAAAAACACCATTCCAATACATTTATAACCACTTCTCTTAACATCAACACACAAACTATATCAAATTTCTAACAAAATTTTTGCAGAGTCTCCCCTAAAATATGGACATTCCAAAATTAATAAAATATTTGTAACAACATAAAATACCATACCAGCCAACACAATGGGTCACATAGGCCAAACATAAACAAATAAATACTTCAACATTACAATATCTATAAACGTTTATGTTCATAGCATAATCCTTTATAAGAATAGCTATAAACCTTTATGCTAAAAGCAAATAAACCTTTATGTCATAGGGATCATGCAACTATCACATAATGGATTATGACAACCTTTATGAGTTACATAAACGTAGTGTTACGTAAGCCATTAAAAACATCAAGCACATTCCTTAAACAGAATAAATTCACCATTTCAATACATTCATAACCAACATATAATTTCAAATTCATAAACCATAACCATTCCAATACATGCATAAAAGTGCATATATGTATATGAAGAAAATACATATATATATATATATACACACACACACACTCTCTCTCTCTCTTACTGATTGCACGTCTCTTTCATTTTTTTGTGCTGGTTGATTTATACATGCAATGGATCTAGATAGTACACAGTGTTTTGATTCAGGTTAATCGCTAACAATAACCAATGATCCCTACAAAAATGTTGGAGAAAAAAATCATAAGCAGGTAAACACATTTCAATAAATTTAGTATCATTGATGAAGTGATATATATATACATATATATATATATATATGATTAAATTGAATGACTTACACTACGTTGCAAGGTGACAAAAACAGATTTTCAGACTCAGGATTTGCTAATGACAAGCGCTGAACTATATATTCAAACATGTCAGCATTCCATAATTCCATATGTGTTTGTTGTGGGCACAAAAACACAAACCTTTGAGTCTGTTCTTGTGGGATCGATATCTCTTCATACAAGTATCCTAAATTAAAACATGCATACAAATTAATGCATTAAGAATAAATAAATATTCAGTTGAAAGAATAAAAAAAATTGGATATTTTAAAGTTGAATGCAGTATCTGAGATATACGCTAATAACAGTTTCACTTAACCATTCATTATCATTAAGAATTTCTTGAATTGCACCATTAGCACCAGCTCTTAGTGCATGCTCATAACCCAAAATTGATTCATCCATTGGTACTTTAATGGTATCTTCCCCCTTCATCTTTGTTGTCATATGGACTCTAAGATAAATTATAAAATATATAGCAGGAGCTGTAGGAGGCTGAGAGGTAGATGCGATAACCTTCTTCATTGGAGATGTAAATGACCCATTTGTTAGCTACTTCCCAACATTCTTGCTAGTTGTAGACTACTTGCTCTTGCCCTTGTCGTTGGCTTTGCATTTTGGGGATACCTACATATTTTGCATTTCAATACATTGATTAGTTAGTGACCACCTAATATAATAAATATATGCAATATATGATAGTGAATCATATTTATTAACATATACGTACCATATCACTTGTAACTACGAGGTGGTTTGGCCATGCCATATAGGTACCTATTGCCTGTTCCACTGTCATCACATCTGCCGCCTCCAGTGGTACAGGCAATGGTGCATCCCCCTCAAATGCAATGCCAACTCTAACCTTCACATGATTGGGAGGTAAGGGTAGGTTATGTAGTAACACAACTGGTTCGTTATACAACATTCCCTTACTGATCATTCGTTGTGTTGGGCTTGTCAAATATAGGTAGCACTCATGAATGCCCTAAACCAATGATAAACAAAATATTAATATGTTAAACCATTGAATACTCAGGTGACACAAGTATAAAAAGAAATCTAACGATTATTACCTCGGGACACACAATAGTGCAACTATCTCTAACACTATTTGGGTTAGGGACAGGTGACTCATGCTCGTCCCTCTCCACTGATTCCTTATCCTTCTTGCAATCTCGCAATTCCTGAACTTGTCTGGCCAGATGAGTTACCATTCTCCTTGAGTCTTCTGTTTCACTAGCATCAGCATGGCGTCTTGTGCGCTTCTGTGTTCCAAAGATAGCGCCCTGGGAGACACCAAATCCCACGCCCTTACCCGACCAGGATACTCCTTGATGGGTATGGCTTGGGAAAGGATGTCTTGTCGGCCAGACAAATCTGACATAGACTATGACAGTTCATCCTGCGACACACAAATATTATTAAAATCATATTTTTAAATATTATCATTCTCACAAATGAAAATGTTAATTAATGCTATCATACTTACAATTTTGTCAGCCACTTCTCTAGTGGGAAGATGTTCAATCTCGCCCTCCTTGTTTCGGCAGGCTTCTATCCACAAAAAATGCCGATCAATTGATTGAGATGTTGCATCTTCTCCTGACTCCAACAGCTGTACATATGAACCAACAAATTGAAATTCACCGTTACTAAGAAATAAACCAAGAGATGCGTTAAAAGAAGTTATAATTAAAGATATTGTACATACCATTTCTTCCTTAATGCGGGGATACCCCTTAATCCCTCCTTTGTAAGGGTATGGAGGATTTAACGCTCTTTGCCGATTTTCATTGCTTATTCTCTACATAAAATCACAAGAATATATCAATGCATGGTTTAATGTCATATATACAACTTATAAAGACTATTGTATATACCAAAAATTCTTCAACTTCTGTGCGTCTTCTTACAAAAGCGCTCCAATATTCATGTTCTATCAACGACGCATATTTCGCCAGAGGCTCATGTCTGATGTTCCCGTTTTCATCTCTCAACCACTTGTTCGCCAAGGCAGTTCGAAAATTCCGGTATGATTTTCCAGCTATCCTAAGTGTAATATCCTTTCAGGGCTCATCAACATCAAAAAAATTTCTGCAAAAACATTATAAGCAAAATAGTAGACTATAAGTATGTTTAGATTAATTAAAACAATACGATTAACCAATGTTAATTAATTTACATACCTGTATCTCACTCCAGATCTCATCTTTTAGCTCCTTCAAAGATGGATCCTTATCCTTCCAATTATCGCGGGTAATTGGGACCGTCTTCCACACTGTAGCCTTAATGAATTGAATAAAGTCATTAGTATTTTGACCAATAGGTTGACCCTTAACATTCCATGTAACCTGTAAAAAAAAGCATAAGTGTACAAATTTAGACACTCAACAAAAAAAAATGGAACAATTAATTAGATTAATTGATAAGTATCTTACCACATGTTTTACAACTCCTTTACTCCTCTCGCGGGTGAGTTTCTTCTTAAAAGTAGGTCCACGGGACGTCGCCTTTTGGGTGGCCTCGGGAGCACTATCATCACCTTGAGATGCCATTTACCTGCAAAAAAAATTAGACACAAAAGCAATTAAAAAATGGCAGTTCATAATCACATAGGTTTAATATAGAAATCAATGAACATTTAATTGATCAACAAATTAATAAAAATTAAATAGCATTCACTTCATACATGTACATTTAAGCAACTCTTTTCCTTTTTCTCATTTTATTGAGATTTGTATATCCCTTATGAAATATTGGATTGATCCAAAGCCCTTCATTATGATCATTCCTAATATACACATTATCCTCTATAGGTGTACTTGCCCCAAACAATGATTGTGATGTCCCGAAGAAAGGGTCATCCTCAATGTTAGCATATTCATGTGCTTCATCATCAATCTCATTAACAATTTTTTTGTTAGTCAATAGAACAATGGACCAATTCATATCAGTTGGATCGGTGATATAGAACACTTGTTGAGCTTGCGATGCTCAAATAAAGGGCTCATCTTGATATCCCAACTTATTAAAGTTCACCCGCATTAACCCCAACTCATTTATTTGTACACCGTTGTTAGTGTCAACCCACTTACATTGGAACACAGGCACTCGAAATATCCTGTAATCCAACTTCCATATGCATTCAATGACCCCGAAATATGATATATTCACATATATGTGTTTTTGTCTTTGGCACTTGATATATGCATAGATTCAGCTACAAGAGTCACCTCACTATTTTGCATTCTCCTCTGATCATCGTGTTCTTTTGTATACAAATTATACACGTTCATCAGATAATCGGTGTAAGAGATAACATGTGTAGCTAGACCTTTAGCTAACCATCTCAATCTTTCTGAAACTGAGCTAGGATTTGCAATAAACTCTGCAGAAATGTATTCTTTCAGCCACTTTATAAAACACCAACTGTGTTCTGTTGTTAACCAATTTTGACTCTTATTCGGGTACAAACTCTTGAGTATGTCCTTGTATTTTACAACATATGACTCAACTTCATCGAGATTGTGTAGAACATATAAGTGTGCTTGTTCCCATTCTTTCCTTGATATAGTCAATATTTCAAGTCCAGTAATCCCCTGCCCTCCACTTCTTCCTGTGTGACGAGACTGTGGCAGCCTTATAGAATATTCAACATCAGATAGATAGTCGGTACAGAATTCAACAGCTTCTTCGACTATGTACCGTTCAACAATATAACCCTTTGGTCGTGATCGGTTTTTCACATACCTTTTTCATATCTTCATGTAACGCTCAAACGGGTACATTCATCTCATGTAAGCTGGCCCACATAATTGTGTCTCTCTAATCAGATGAACTGTCAAATGAATAATTATGTCAAAGAATGAAGGCAAGAAATACATCTCAAGCTCACACAAAGTCAGAATAATTTCTTTTTGCAAGGCTGGCAACTTTCCAGGGTCAATCACTTTACTACAAATTGCCTTGAAGAAGAAACAAAGTTTAATTAAGGTATCTCGCACTTTGTTTGGCAAAATGGATCGTATAGCTACGGGTAGCAAATTCTCCATGAGAACATGACAATCATGAGACTTTAGACCCTTTAACTTGAGATCTTTCATCGATACGAGGTTCTTAATATTTGAAGAGTACCCCTCTGGAACCTTAACTCTATCAAGAAACTTACAAAAATCTCTTTTCTCTTTCTAGATAGAGTATGAGCTTCTGGAGATAGATACGTACGACATTTCCCTTTCTTTACTGGTCCCAACTCTCGTCTCAATCCCCATACTAACAAAGTCCAGCCTTGCCTTGATACCATCTTTAGTCTTCCCGGGCACATTAGGTAAGGTACCACTAAGACTTTCAAAGATATTTTTTTTAACATGCATCATATCAAATATAATGTCTTACGTATAATGACTTCCAATATGGCAACTCAAAGGAAATCGACCTTTTCTTCCACTGTCGTGTGGCAAGGTCTCCCACAAAAGGTTTACCGAATTTAATACTCGAATCTTTTACTTTTTCAAATAGTTGTGCACCCGTCAAAGGCAAAGGAACTCTACGTTCTTCTGTATTCCCATTGAATGCCTTTCTCCACGACTGATAATGATGATTTGGATGCAAAAATCTACAATGCCCAAGGAAGACATTCTTCTTACCATGTTCCAACCGAATCCAAATATGTACTATCTTCACATATAGGGCATGCACACTGACCATTGGTACTATATCCCGACAGATTACCAAATGCTGAAAAATCATTAATTGTGCCGAAAATTATAGCCCTCAAGGTGAAACATTCTTCTCTATACCTATCATACACCACTACACCTGTCTCCCACATTTGCTTCAAGTCTTCAATTAAAGGAGCCAAGTATACATCGATATCATTTCCTGGTTATTTCGGCCCATAAATTAACAAAGACAACATCAGATATTTACACTTCATGCATAGCCCTGGAGGTAGGTTATAAATCACCAAAATCACATGTCATGTACTGTGAGAGCTACTCTGAACACCATGCGGGTAAAATCCATCAGTAGACAATGTAAGTCGTAAGTTTCTTGGTTCATTCTCAAAATCAGGATAATCAATATCAATTTTTTTCTATTGAGGAGAATCTGCCGGGTGCCGTAGCTTGCCATCTTGAATCCTTTCATCCTCATGCCATGTTAAGTTTTTTGCATCTTTTGAACTACGGTACATATGCCTGAATCTGAAAATTACGGGAAAATACCACAAAACCTTCTTTGGAGCCAAATCTTCCTTCTTATCGTGAGGCTTCACATTTAGGACACGACTTAAACGATGCATATTCATTACGAAATAAAATGCAATCATTATGACAAGTGTGTATCTTCTCATAGCTCATGCCAATAGAGCGTAACTTTTGTTTAGCCTCATATGTCCTACTAGGAAGCATATTATCATTTGGAAACATATCTTTCAATAGTGTGAGTAAGTCCGTAAAGCTCTTATCAGTCCATTGCCTGACTTCAAGTTAAATAACTTTAACATTGCCAATAATATTGTGAATTTAGTACAACCCTCATATAACGGCTTCTCCACATCACTTATCGACTTCTCAAACATTTGAGGACAACCACGAAGATCTTCTTCAACCGCATTTTCCATCTCTTCAAAACAGTCACCAACATATGTATTTGTACCGGTGGCTTCTGACGCATATCTCCCACTATTCCCCATATTAGAAGATTCATCTCTTGTCTCACCGTGCTTTGTCCAACATGTATAAGTTTGATCAATCCCATTGCTCACTAAATGCAATTCCAATTCCTTAACACTAACTTTGTTTGTATAACAACAACTTAAACAAGGACATACGATTCTACTATGGTCTGTTGTTTGCCCAACTACAAACCCAATAAAATCTTTCACTCCATCCTTATATACTCTTTCGATAAACGATTGACAGACATCCACTTTTGATCCATATTTACCTATTGATTGAGAGCTAAAACAACATAAAAAGCCCAATTAGATAAAGCAAGACTAAAACTACCACTGCTCTTAAAATCAACACACAAACTAGATCAAATTTCTAACAAAATTTTGGCAGAGTCTCCCCTAAAATATGGACATTCCAAAATATATACAATACCTGTAACAACATAAAATACCATACCAGCCAGCCAACATAAAATATATGCAATACCAGCCAACATAAAAAGGAAATCCTTGTCATACAACATTGAAAAAGTATGGAAGAAAACACATAAAAGTCAGTCTCAGAACAGAACCAATGTGGAAGAATCAAATCAAATAAACCAAAAAGGAAATGGATCAAACATTGGCCACATGGTAAACTGTAGCACTAATTACCAAATAATCATGTTAATAAACATTTCATTTCTAACCACAAACACTTGAAAATAATCTGTTCATTCAACCTTCTTCTGTTCCATTCAGCTAATCATATCTAAGTTACATAACTTGCATCCCATTTTCTCATCAAAACTATAAGCACATCATGTTGCTCCAAAAGTTTAATTAATCGAAGACTCCAAAATCTAATCAAAACAACTCATTGCTCCAAAATTTTAATCAAAATAAAGACTATGGAATCTAATCAAAATAATAGCATTGGCTAACAAAAATATTTCAGAGGACCACTAAATGTACAAATGCCTTTGGAAATCAACACTACTGATATACAACAACTATTGAGGGTGCTTGAGTCCAAACTCCACACTATTGCTATCCAAAAAAGCACAAATTTTTTATATTATTTCATAAGAATGCAGCGATTAACATATATGGGTACTTGATTTTGAAACTTTGTGAAAGATGAATGCTAAGTTACTAACCTTATAGTGACAATAATTTTGTAATGAGGCCTATACTGAAGAGATCAATTTTCACAGCTGCTTGAACCCTGAACGACCAAATACAAGAAAAAATGGACTCCAATTAGTCAAACAATGTACATAATAGAGCGGAAACGGTGAATAAGTGATAGTTGGTACCTTAGGTTTTGAAGAGCACGAACTAGGAGGGACACGAACTAGGAGGGAGCAAAATCGAACCACGAACATATTGCACAACTGCAGTAAAATGGAACCAAAAACGAGATAATAGGTGAAGAAGAATAAGAAGCCGGAGGGATATGAACCAGGAAGAAGATAATGGGTGCAGGAGAGAAGAGAAGAAGTCGTTGTCGTGGTTAGCTAGCAGTTGACATTGTCAGCCATGAGAGTGGCGGCGTGAGTGGCGAAGGGTTTGGGAGAGAGAGAGTGGCGGCGAGAGGAACGACGGCGTGAGCCAGAGAGAGTGGCGGCGAGAGCAGCAGAGGGAGTGGCAGCGAGAGTGGCAAAGGGTTTGCGAGAGAGAGAGAGTTGTGAGAGAAAGTGTGGGATTTCTTGTGCTTTCAGCTGGAAGTCGCGCGAGAGTGACAGAGGAGGGAACCGGACTTTCATTTAATTAAAATTTGGAGAATAAACATGAAGCACTATTTATGCTTTCGGTACAACTTTAAACAGCACCTCCCAGTCTAAGCGCTGTTTATTTAGTTATCACCTAAACTAGCGTTTTTCTTACTGAAGCGCTATTTATCACCTAAAATAGCGTTTTTTCTTCTAAGCGCCGTTTTTGCCTTTACCCTTTAGTAGCGCTTTTGCAATGAAACGCTAGTAAAAGTCTTCAACCTAATTTTAAGTAGCACTTCAATACTAAAGTGTTGTTTAAAGTAGCGCCATCTTTTTAAGAATTTGGTGTAGTGCTTATTGGTACCACATACAATAAGTGAATGAGTAGAGGGGTATTCCCATGTGGGAGGTATCTGATTAGAAAAATATGAAAAATAAATCCATCTAGGAAGATGGTGAATTGGTACACACATCCGCCAGAACTACTTTCAAAAGAGGGAACAATTATATGAGACCCATATGAATTACCCATAGTGGGGCAGGAAATTTATACATATTGAATGGGGATGAGGATCATAAAACACATCATGTAGATAGCCGCATATTCATAGTAATTATTTTTTGTTAAATATATAATATATACTATGATATTTTCTAGTTGAGATAAACTTTGTGTAAAAAAACAAAAAGATGAAACAAACTCCATTTTCTTTGTTATTTCATATTTTTTAGTAGATATATAAACTCATAACAATAAAATTCTTTATATATGTGTGTGTATGTATGTTGATATAATATGTTGTTAGAATATATATTTATATTGTACAATATTATTTTTTTATGTTAATTTTTTAAATATCTACAAATATTCATAGATACTCGTTATCAATATGAATATCGATCTATGGGTATAAACAGGGATGACAACGGGAGAAACACTACTCTCCCAGTCCTGTCACATTTTCATCTCTAATTGCAACAGAGTATTTGACATTTTCATTCCAACACCATCATTGACTGAAATTTTCATTAATTAATTCAACTAATAATAAAGAAAAGATTGGAGGGGATGAGTAGCTCAACTGGTTTGAGCTAAGGGTATGAAGGAGTGAATGAGTTAAAGGTGTGGGGTTCAAATCCTGCCGAAGGAGAAAAAACTAATATAACAACTAACATACTAATATTTGTCTATAAAAAAAACAATAAAGAAAAGATTGGAGAGAAAGTTTTAGCACCCTTTTTCAAACTTTTACAAACTAAACTAAATAGGTATACTATATTGCTAAAAGCAACCAAGAGTCAAGTTCTCTCATAAGTAGTTTGCAAAAAAGGAGTCATGACTTTATGCATATATTAGCATTATCTGTTCAATACTGATTAGGTGATATGTCTTATTATAGGTTAATTTGGAAAAGTATTTTTGACAAAAACTTGATGGACCCCACGAGTTTGAATCTGAATTGCAGCCTCATATTTATTTCAACGTAACTCATCAAATTGATATTCCAAGCAAGGGGATATCATTGATATCAAAGAAAGAAATACTAACTGAACTTATTTTGCAGCTATGGATTCAGAAATGATCAAGAAGCTTGGAACCTCTCTTACGGTTCCTTCTGTCCAAGAGCTAGCAAAGCAACCCATCACCAAAGTTCCAGAACGTTATGTTCGCCCAAACCAAGACCCTGCTGTAAATTACACAACATCTCTGCAACAGATCCCAGTAATTGACATGAACAAATTGTTGTCTGAAGATGTAACTGAACTGGAGAAATTGGACCACGCATGCAAAGAATGGGGTTTTTTCCAGGTTTGGATTATAGTCTTCCTTTATTGCATTTTTTACTAGTTAAAAAGTACTATTATTTATAATTTTAACGGCGTAAATTAAAATTGAATCATTAACCAACAAAGGTTGCAAGGTCGAAATCCACTGTCAATATGTGGAAGTCTTTAATGCCTCTTCTAGGCCTAGCATCAGTTTTACTAATTAAGAAATTAGAAAGTATCACGTACTAGCTACGGTCCATATTATGTGAAACAAAACCATAATTCACACAGATTAAAGAATTACATCAAAATTTGTTTTTCCTAATTAATACTTCTAAAAGTTGAGTTTTCTTCTAAAACTACCATTTCAATGAAATGGTATATAATTCTTGCACACGATAAGAATAATTAATTGCTCACTTTTTTTTTTTTTATTAATTATTCACTTTTTTTATTTATTTTGCTATTTGTCGCGACATAACATTTCGCGAATATCATGAGAAAGAGTATCCACGTGTAAACGTTCACTGAGAAAGATGTGTACAGTTTCCCTCTCGACCACTTTTCCATTCATTGCACCTCATAGTCCAATCACTGCCATAGTAACCATCTCCTTCACCTTTTTTTATTTTTTCCTTCCTTTCTTCCACTGTTAGCTTGAACGTACACTTTTATACCCATTTGTCTTATGTCCAAAGTTGGGGCTTCATAGGCTAATGTCTTTCCTTCCAATGCTGGATCTTATGTTCACTATTACCTTTCCCATGTTTCTTGGCCATTCTCTTCTTCTTTCACTGAACTTGACCAAAACATGAGACTTTGGGATAAATTGGCTCTTTTGCACTAAACCTTCCACCTTTGTGATGTTTTCTCCGAGCTTCCTTGGAAATTATTGAAACAACATGTGGGACGACAACGAGAATGAAACGAAAGGTCACCAAAGATACTGATTTTTTAGTAAAAATGTTGAATACTCTTTCTCGTGATATTCGTGAAATGTTTATGTAGTGAGAAATAGCATTATTCTTTATAGATTAACATTTCTTAAATCTCTCTTCACTCACAAAATAAGAAACTAGATAATTAATAAGGAAAAATATGAGCAATTAATTATTCTTATAGTGTGCAAGATTGCATACGTTAGAAAAACCCTATAATTAATGCATAGGAAGTAGGTACATCTCGTTAATATAAGTCTCGCTTTAAATAAGGGGATAAAAATAGAAATCAGCAATTAATAGATTATAAAATTGATGTTTGTTTCTTATAATTTAGACCAAGAAAAATGACACATTTGTTTATATAATATGGACCGGAGGGAGTATTTTTTTTTTTTTTTGGTCTTATGGC
The DNA here is from genome assembly GCA_037113605.1 of Calophaca sinica. Taxonomy (NCBI): domain Eukaryota; kingdom Viridiplantae; phylum Streptophyta; class Magnoliopsida; order Fabales; family Fabaceae; genus Calophaca; species Calophaca sinica. The sequence continues at coordinate 53,542,067 of CM073736.1, forward strand.
CCAGCAGCCTACTACGCACTCCAAAGAGCTGAAAGAAGCGAGTTCGAACTCACGCCAAGATCCAAGCAAGAATACTTTACTACATGTCAAGACCACGGACGACCGGAGGGAGTATAATATAACAGTAACTCAGCAAATATAAAAATCTTAGTTTAATTTTTTTTTAATTTGAGATAATTGATAAAAATGTTCTAATAGTAATAAAAAATGTATACATTTAAAACTATTTCATATTTGAATAATTATTTACAAATATATCCCATTATATTTAATGTTTAATTAGAGGAAGTATTGATTAAAGGAAAAAAGAAAATAAAAATTAAGATATTAAAAATTTAATAAACATCTTTTCAAAAAAAAAATTAATAAACATTTTTTTCGCACATCACATATATGGCATAATTAATTCAAGAAATTTCTACAACATAGCAGATATATTTTTAAATGAATGAATTCAATTGATCTATTTACTTTTGTCAAAAAACTAATGATCTATATTTACTAGTCTTTATTCAAACTAATCTCAGCTGATCAATCACGAAGTCAATCCTTCATTGGCGGAAAATTTGAAGAAACTTGTTCAAGAGTTCTTCGATCTTCCAATTGAAGAGAAGAAAGCATTTTCGCAGAAACCTGGAGACATGGAGGGATTTGGTCAGATGTTTGTCGTGTCAGAGGAACACAAACTTGAATGGGCAGATTTATTCTACCTTATCACTCTTCCACCATACCTAAGAAATCCCGACCTATTTCCTAGAATTCCCCAACCATTTAGGTTATTGAGTTTTCCTCCTCCTATTTATTTGTGTCGCCAAGTACACACTAAAATTTTTTCTTATCTAACTACAACTAAAGATTTTCATTAATGCAGAGATAATTTAGAAAGGTATTCTTTGGAACTGAAGAAATTGTGTGTCACAATCATAGAGTTCATGACAAAAGCATTGAAGATCCAACCAAATGAATTGCTAGAATTATTTGAAGAGGGAGGTCAAGGAATGAGGATGAACTACTACCCTCCATGTCCCCAACCAGAGCAAGTCATTGGACTTAATCCTCATTCTGATGCTGGTGCCCTTACCATCCTTCTCCAAGTCAATGAAATGGAAGGCCTTCAAATAAGAAAAGATGGAATGTGGATTCCTATTAAACCACTCTCAAATGCTTTTATCATCAACATTGGAGACATGCTAGAGGTAACTAACACAAAATAATTCTCAAATTCTCTTTTTTTGTGACATTAATTCAAGTAACTTTAATTTACATCTACAAACTGTTAAGAAAATTTGAATACATGGACTTTTTTTTGTACATATCCTACATGATTTGGCAGATAATGACCAATGGTATTTACCGAAGTATTGAACACCGTGCTACAATTAACTCGGAGAAGGAGAGGATTTCCATTGCCACGTTTCATAGCCCAAGAATGAATGCAATTATAGGCCCAACACAAAGCCTTGTTACTCCTAAAACACCTGCAGTTTTCAATAGAATTAGTGTTGAAGATTTCTACAAAGGATATTTTGGACGCCAGCTGGAGGGAAAGTCATACATTGATGTCATGAGGATCCAAAATGAGTGACAAAAAAGTACAACGGAATTTCATGGGATGAAAATTAAATAAAAAAAAAAAAAAAAGAACACAGCAAATACTCATGTCACAAGCGGCAGCTAGTATACAATGTAATAATGCCACTTTGAATTTACTCGTTGTTCAGTGATCGAAGCTAAACATGCTACCTTGGAAGCTGATTTGAATTAGTAAATTTGTATAATGTACCTAATTTATGTTTGAACTAGATTTGCTTCAGCATATTAGCTGATATGTGGCAGATATTGAAATTGTCATATTAGATTGACTTCAGCAGAGCACAAACGGAAAGAGAGCAATAGACTTCCCTGCTTTACCTGAACCCTCTATTCATTCAACAGAAGCCAGGGTCTGATTGAACGTAAAAAGTTCCTCAGAAGATCCCCTGCAGCAGTTAGACTGGCTTGGTACTGCTACTGTCACTCCACTGATTAAAAAGGGTTTCCTTCCGCCTGCCGCCGAATGTAACATATAGATGAATTTGAAATATCATATATATCTATATGTAGTTTCACTGATTCCACTTGTATGTAGCTAAGAAGTTGAACCACATTGCCTTGAATAGAAAATTCAACAGAAATGAAAGAAGAGTTGCAGCCAAATCCCACCAAACATTTCATGGTTTAAGCCAATACCAGACATTCCCTAGAAACGAATGTGTTAAAAGTCAGTTAATAGCAGAATAAGTGGTAAAGTTAGAAAAGGGACATAACGAATGCGAAAGTAGTTGTGATACATGTATCTAAGAAAAATGACATGTGTTAACACTTAATTTTGTCCGGATTTTTAATAAAAATATTATGTTAAATAAACATAGGAATAATGGTAATTTACTAGTGATAATAATAATAGTAATGGCGAGAGCATGGAGCCCAGTATTAAATGAAATATGATATATACTAAATAGATAGGTTGATCTTATCTGATTTGTTTTAAATAGGCTGATTTGAAATATTTCTAATTAAGGCATATTTTTAAAATATGTTGATTTTTTTTGGTATATATCAAGGGAAGAAAAACAAAAGAAGAAGGGAAAAAAAAAGAGAAAATAAACAACGACTAATCGTGCCTAAATGAGATTTCTTTTTTTTTTTTCGATAAGTAAACATTTTATTGATATTTCAGTCTCAACATCAGTGTGGAGACCTCCCCACCTTCTAGGAAGGGTCGAAGGAACCACACTATCATTTGCAGGATGCTAAAAGGAAAAATACACATAATAAAAATAGTTTGTCACCCATTACATAGGTCCACAAGCTACCCCTTTGCTTCTACCCCTTTGCCCATCAAGAGAGAAATTACCCCTTACACAAAAAATACCCATTACAAATTTGCCCGTGCCCCATAATTTCACCTAATCTGGATAAATATGCAAAGTAGGAAAGCTAAACACTTTTTTCTTAAAAAGAAAAACAGCAGCACTTAATCTATGGACCAAAAAGCAGCAGTGTAGGCATCGCTTCAACACCAAGAGGAACACCAGCGGCAACCAATTTTACAAAGTTAACTCCGTACAAGTTATCAGCTACTACAAAGACTCAATCATTTATACGCATATATACCTTGCTTGGTTGAGGACTCTATTGATGAAAACTTTTTCCACACCTTATGCTTCAACTGCATAAATAAGAAGGCTGCCGTGACAAGGTATTTTCATTGAAACTCCACCTAAATTGAATTTCATCAGTTACTTTTCCTTGTAAATTCTCCTTATACTGCTACTACTTCCATTGGAAGATTTACTATATCTCCTGCTTTATATTTCCTCCTTCACCCAAGTTCTCAACAGTGCAGTGTTCCCAGTAAAATCAAGGAAGCTGCAGATAGTTTCCACTGTTTCCAGCACTAACAGAACGCCTCCTAAATCTGCTCTTTATCTGCTCCCATCTCTTATTTTGGATCTCCTATGCACTTCCTATTGTTCAGATCTTGTTTTCAATAAGCCTATTTATTTTGTCTGCTGCTTGGGACATTTAAGGCCCCTATCTTCAATTTCCTGCACCTACAAAAATAGAGAAAAGAATCTACCTACTGAGGATTGCGTCAGTATAAAATAAAGCTCCTTCCTTTTATGAATTCCTCGGTACTGTTAATGTTTTAGAGCCACCGACTGAATCCACCTTTCTTCCGAGAGGGGTCCCTCCTTAGCTAGAGCATCAGCTATATCATTAGCTTCCCTGTTTTTGTGTTCAAACTCAACCATCAAGAGAGTCAACAGATTTCTCATTTTATTACATAGAAACCTTAATTTCCAGGGGCACTCATCCATCTTTTTTACCCAGGCAAGGGCATTTTTTGAATCTGACTATGATAATTTCCTTTTCTTTAATCTCCTCCCGTTATACGCTCTAATGGGTAAACGCGAGAATGAGACGAGAGAGAATGGCGAGAGTTTGCAAATTTCGCGTGATTGGTTTGCCTGGAAAATGGCGAGAAAGAAAGAAATCGAGTGGGTCCCATGCGAAATTATTTAAATTTTCTCCTTATATCTCAAATTATTTAAATTTTTAGTCAAGAACATTAATTTTTTTTAAAAATAATCAAAATTTCTCTCTTTTCTTTTTCTCTTATTCTAATCAATACCCAATTTCTCACACTTTTCTCTTTTCATACTCTCTCTTCACAATTTCTCTCGTAAACCAATCACAACCGTAGTGACAATTCAAGGGCAAACAATATGGCCAAAAATTCTGCTTCATTTGAATCTTTTATACCAACATGGACCGCAAACTTTGCTTTGATCACTCCATTTTCGTCTCTAAGAACTCCTCCTATCCTTGCTTTACCCGGATTGCCTCTAGATGATCCATCTACATTCCATTTCAGTTTCTTCGCTTTTTTTGGGGGGGGGGGAGGGGTGGACACCAAATACCAGTTGGCCTTGTTGTTTTGCTGGTTTGCCACATTCTCACAACATCCAGATTAGTAACAACGTTCCCGGGACTGAAAGGGCAATTTTTTCCCCATCCTCTCGACTAGTATCCTAACCTCAATTTGATGAGATCTAACAGATTTTCCCAATCAGTTTTGTCTTTCTCTAAGATAACTTTATTCCTTTGATACCAAAGGGACCACACAATAGCAAATAAGAGAGAATTCCACAACCTTCTTTGGAATTCCCCCCCCCCCAAAAAAACATCTTTCCACCATGCCATACAATCGGTCCATATTTTCATCTACAATGAGCAGTTTCAAGCCAGGAGGAGCCCCCTCTAGTACCACAAACTGATCATCGCTGTGAGCACCAAGCTTAGTTAAAAAATCCCCGCAATTGTTTCCTTCTCTAAAAAATATGTTGATTTGAATATGCTAGATTAAGGTATGTTTTATAAGAATTAAAATTGATTGATTTATTAAGATAATATTACAAGAAAACATAATTCTGATTGGGATTTTCTTAAATAACATTGATTTGATTAGGATTGTGTAAGATCAATTCCTTAATTAAAAAGACCTAATTTTTTGACTATAACTAGAGGATCTAAGAATGGGATAAGGACATAGAAAAATATAGGTAGCGTAGGGTAAAAATAGAACGATGTAGAAATTGAGGTTTTTGACAAGAGTTGCATATAGGGGTGTAAATGAGCTGAGCTATCTGTGAATTATTCGAGTTTGACTTGTTAAATGCTTCTTATTTCTTTAGTTAAATGTGTCAAGCTTGAGATTGAATTCGATTATTTAAATGAGTCAAGCCTAAGCCTTACAGGCTCGACATTAAACGGCTCGTGAATAGCCGTATGGTCTTTAAGTTGTTGGAGTGGTTTTTTGTTGGGTGAAGTTGTTTTGCTAGATGCTGTTCAATTTTTTTTTTACTCATGTTTTGTAATGGTCAAGTTAAATTGTATTTAACAAGGGCATGTTTTTAGGACCTTTTAGTAAACGTTTTGAAGTTTCTTTTTTGTAGTAATAAAAAAATCTTGAATTTCACAAACCATATGTTAAGTACATATCTCTATTTTTATAGTGTAACACCCTTGTTTTCATCCTATAGAACCTATGATATGTTTGCATGTGTGAATGTATTTTGTGTGTTATTATGTGTTTAACGACATAACGGATCTCGAACGGGAGAATCGGGACGAAAAACAACCTAGGGAGCACCTGTAGGGGGCGCGGGGCGTCTCAGACAGAGGCGCCTAGCGCCTGGAATCTGTCTGTCAGGGCGCAGGGCACAGGGCATGGACGCATTGGGAGGGCATGGGCCCCAGATAGAGGTGCCTGGTGCCTGGACTCTGTCTATCACATGAGAGGATTTCTTGAATGCTTATATCACCAGTCTTTTGAAGATCATGAGTGGAAAAGAACTTTGGTCAAATATGTTTTTCCCTATCTCCTTTAAACTGAGCAATGCATGATATATTATCATCATATAGGATGGTTGCGATCATTTTTCCAAAAGACAAACCACAAATATCTCATATGTTTTGAATCACAGACCTCAACCAAATGCATTCTCGACTTGCCTCATATGGTGCTATTAATTTCTGCGTGGTTAGATAACGTGGATGTTATGGTCAATTTTTAAAAACTGGACCGGAGATCGAGTTGGTGAGACTTCCAGGGTCATGATTCAAGTGGTTTATTCGGTTCAATCGTGGTTGAACTAGATTACTAATAAATAAATAAATAAATAAAAAATAAAAAAGTATTAAATGGGGAAAAAATAAATAAAAAATTAAAAAAATATTTCAAACGGTTCAACCCTGTTCAATTAGCGGTTCAAAGTAGTTTAGCCGCAGTTCAATACGGTTCAACCCGATTCTAGGCGGTTCAACCAGATTGTGGGTCAAATAAGGTTGAACCAAAACCATCGAACTGGCCGGTTCTTGATTCAACTGGTTGAACAGGCCGATTCGGTTCGGTTTTTAAAGTATTGGTTAAGGATTGTTTCACAGACCTCCATGAAATGGTTGTACCACAACATGTAATCAAATAGCCTGTTTGTGATATACCATTATGAGGGTCAGACAAGTAACCTGCATCTACATAACCATTATCAAGATGTGTATAATTAGCAACGTACATTAGTGCCCCAATAGCACTAAGATATGGTACTTCAGGACTAAGTAGTTCTTCATCCTTTTCTCGAGGTCTAAAAGGATCTTTGTTCACGACTAATAACCTTATAAACATTGGAGAGCACAATGGATGTGATTTGTCCATATAGAATCGTTTTAGAACCTTTCCTATATAAGCTTCTTGATGCACAAGAATTTCATTGTTTAAATACTCGATTTGTAATCCCAAACAAAATTTTATCTTTCCTAAGTCCTTCATCTCAAACTCTTTCTTTAGGCAATCTACAACTTTTGGAAGCTCCTCAAGAGTTTGAATAATATTTAAGTCATCAGCACAACCAGTAATTATAGCAAATTCTTTTCCAGATCTTTTCATAAAAACACATGGACAAATGAGGTCATTTATATCATTCCTTTAGCAAATATTCACTAAGACAATTATACCACATGTGCTGGATTGTTTTAGTCCATCGAGAGACTTATTCAATTTGATTGAATAATCTTTTCAAGAGCTTGAATTGTATACCTCGGGAAAATTAAATCCTTCAGGGAGTTTCATATAAATGTCACTATCAAGTAAGCCATACAAATAAGCTGTAACAATATACATTAGTGCCCCAATAGCACTAAGATATGGTACTTCAGGACTAAGTAGTTCTTCATCCTTTTCTCGAGGTCTAAAAGGATCTTTGTTCACGTCTAATAACCTTATAAACATTGGAGAGCACAATGGATGTGATTTGTCCATATAGAATCGTTTTAGCACCTTTCCTATATAAGCTTCTTGATGCACAAGAATTTCATTGTTTAAATACTCGATTTGTAATCCCAAACAAAATTTTATCTTTCCTAAGTCCTTCATCTCAAACTCTTTCTTTAGGCAATCTACAATTTTTGGAAGCTCCTCAAGAGTTTGAATAATATTTAAGTCATCAGCACAACCAGTAATTATAGCAAATTCTTTTCCAGATCTTTTCATAAAAACACATGGACAAATGAGGTCATTTATATAATTCCTTTAGCAAATATTCACTAAGACGATTATACCACATGTGCTGGATTGTTTTAGTCCATTGAGAGACTTATTCAATTTGATTGAATAATCTTTTCAAGAGCTTGAATTGTATACCTTGGGAAAATTAAATCCTTCAGGGAGTTTCATATAAATGTCACTATCAAGTATGCCATACAAATAAGCTGTAACAATATCCATCATATGTAAATTGTGCCCTTCTTGTGCTACTAGGCTAATTAAGTATCGAAAAGTACTTGCATCCACAGTAGATAAATATGTCGCTTCCAAATCAATGTCAGGTCTTTGCACATGAGCAACAAGTTGAGCTTTGCATCTTGTAATTAGCTTTAGACGCTTAATGAATGATTCTGCAAGTCCATTTTGTGTCTGAACATGTGCTATAAGATGTTCAATATCAATTTCAATAGACATACAATACTCATTTAATGCCTATAGTGTAAACTTAGCAACATTATCTGGGCGTATTTTCTTAACTGGATAATCGTGAAAATGAGTCCTTAGTCTAATTAGTTGAGCAACCAATCTTGCAAACGTCTGGTTGTGAGTTGACAACAAACAAACAAGTGACCATCTAGTTTATGCATCAATTAAAACCATAAAATATCTAAGTGGTCCACATGGTGGGTGTATTGGCCCACAAATATCACTTTGTATACGTTCCAAAAATGTGAGAGATTCACTCCCAATTTTTTATGGTGATGGTCGAATTATCAACTTCCCTTTGGAACAAACTTTGCATGAGAAATTATTGGATTGAAGAATATACTGACTCTTCAATGAATGTCCACAGAATGGCCCAACTGGTCTTGCCAAATAATAAACTTATTGTGATTTGTAAACTTCTAGTTTACAATATCCAATTGTACTAATGTAAGTGTAGTACAAAACGAAAGAAAAAGCAGATAATTTTTCCAATACACATTTTTTATATAAGACAGTTCTTGTAATATAAAGATATTCAATATCTCCTTTATTTTGTGTCTCAATTTGGTATCCCTTTAATCGAATATTCTTGAAACTTAATAAGTTTCTATGAGACTTAGAAGAATATAACGTGCTATCAATGTGTAACCTTATTCCTGCATTTAACAATACATTAGCTCTTTTGGATCCTTCGATTATCTTTGTAGTACCAGAAATGGTACTAACATTGGTTTCTTGCATTACTAAATAAGAGAAATATTTTTTATCCTTGAGAATCGTGTGGGTCGTTGCACTATCAATGAGACACATATCTTCATTGTTCATGCTAATGTCAACACTCATTCTTCCATAAAAAAAAAAAAACCAAGAAGTATAAGAATAAATTTGAAAAGATAACAATCTTAGAAGTACATTATTTATTGCTTAAAAAAACACTAAATATAAAGTTCAATAATATCAAAGCATAAGGAATTTAAAACACGCCAAGTACAAAGTTTAATAACATCAAAATATAAGAAATTTATTTCTTAACACTTCCGTCTCTGATAAGGTGATCAATTTTTCCATCTGGATTAACAAAGAAATCAACAACATCTAAGTGAGTAACACCCATATGACCATAATCGAAGTCACCATCTTTTTTCAGTAAAATGTGTCTCTATCCTTTTCACTTTATTTTTTTGTGATTCTTGGTAAAGGTCAACGAGATGCTTTGGTGTACGACAGGTACGTGACTAATGAACTTTGCCCCAACAATGATAGCAAATATTTTCATCATGTTTCTTATTCTGCCCACCTTTTTCCTTTTCATTCTTTTTTACTATTTTTCCACTTCTGGTGAAAAAATGTGTTCTTGGAATTTCCACCATGACCATGTCCACAACCGTGACCATGGACAAGGTAAGTATAGTGATCGTTGTTATCACGCCAATTTGTCTACTTTTATAAGGCATTTTTAGTACTTAAATATATCATTTTGCACTATTAAAAGCACAAATGTACTCATTTATGTCCTATTTTGCAAAAATATTATAAAGACACCACTCAGAACAAAATATACGAGAATGGACCCAAAACTGGCAAGTTTTGGAGAGTTTTAGCACTACTGGACGAGCGGTATGACCTGACAGTACTTCAGTACGGTCGTACCTAAGTCAGAGTTTCAGTAGGGGCGTACCCCCTTAGTCTGTACCACCTGGCGCCGATGAAAAAGTTCAGTACGGTCGTGCCAAAGGCAGTACGACTGTACACAGATGATGTCAGAGAGTGCAATACGCATAAGTACTGGCCAATGTCACAAGCAAAGTTTGGTACGACCGTGTATATATCCAGTATGGCCGTACCGCGTCCCAAAATGTGCAGATATGAAAACCAGATGACCTAATCCACATCCCACTCTATAAATAGGCCCTCTTAGCCTATGTTGAATACCTTTTGACGAATTCTCAAGTCTAAAACCCCTTTTTGAGAGTTCTACATCAATTCCCTTATTTCCTATTGATTCGTGTTTCCTTGGAGCTTGGTGCCAATCCCGATTCACTACCGGAGCTTGTGAGGATGTGAAGAACGTACTTAAGGACTGTGGTCATACCGAAAGGGTGTCCCGATTTAGATTTTATTCTCTGTGTTATGGATTCATATGGTTTTATGATTGTGTTTATGTTATTATCATTGAATATGAGTAGCTAAACCCATCACTAGGGGTGATGGGAGATCCTTTACAATGCTTCTGATATTTATCTAATTAATTCTATGTGTTTCTATTTATATGATTGATTGTTTTATCCCTAGCATGCTTAATCTCATAAGGCCTGATCAACCTTTAATTAGTTAGCTTATTTGGCGGTAACAGGACCGTAGTTAGCTAATGGATCTCTAGGAATAAAAGAACTCGCTTTATATGCCGGATAGGTTTATTGCTTATTTCTAATCATTTATTAGATTAATAAACTCACCTAATCTTAATGTTCTATCCTTTAATTACCTTCTTGGATCAAACAGAATAGTTATTTAGGAGGAAGGCTATTAGCTAGGTAGCTCTTAGTAATTTAGAGTGAGTGATTAGCTATCAATCAGAAAATAGATCTCGTAGTAATTATTTAGTAAATTCGGGAGTTAAGTATTGGTGAACCCGATTCCCCTAGACCTCCCATAACATAGTTAACCTGTTCTTGCATTTTGTTTAATTGTTCTTTTTATTTACGTGATAACTTTTGTTGTTCTCTAATTACAACTTTCATTAGCTTAATAGAATAGATTCTTTCTTTCATTGGTACTCGTGCATTCCCTGTGGGTTCGACATTCGTAGTCTTAAAAATACTCCATTATTATTACAAGTTACGATCAGGTGTACTTGCCTGAGACGCAACAATCGTGCTTTGCTACACTCACTTCTAGGAATGGAGCAGTACTGGTCGGACGGGCCTCATGATTTTTCATCAAAAACTCATTATTTTGTTCGGCCACAATAAGACAAGAAATCAACTCAGAATATTTCTTAAATCCTTTCTCTCTATATTGTTGCTGTAGGAGCACATTAGATTCATGAAAAGTGGAGAATGTCTTTTCTAACATATCTTCTAGTGACTTTTTCTCCACACAATTTCAATTGAGAAGCGATTCTAAATATCGTAAAATTATACCCACTTTCAGTTTTGAAGTCTTGTAAACGTAAATACATCCAATCATAACAAGCTTTTGGGAGAATCACAGTTTTATGATGGTCGTATCTTTCTTTTAAACTATTCCAAAGAACACGTGGGTTTTTCATTATAAGATACTCATTCTTTAGCCCTTCACGAAGATAATGAAGGAGAAATATCGTAGCTTTAGTTTTATCTTGATTAGATGTTTTATTTCCTTCTTTTATAGTGTCTCCAATACCATTTGCATCTAAATGAATTTTAGCATTTAGCACCAGATATAAGTATTTTTTCCCATAATGTCAAGAGCCACAATCTCTAGTTTTGCAAGATTTGACATATTTAGTACTATCTGAACGTGACAAAAACACAAGAAAGAGGGTTTGAATTGGGTTTTAGAAATCTTTTCGAAATACTCGTGATTTTGAAAACCTTTTTAAAAAACGACTCTTTAAACAAAAGTGACAGTAAGAAGCTGTAAAGAGAAGAGAAAGAATAAGACACAGTGCTTTATACTAGTTCACTACCACCTGGTAGCTACGTCTAGTCCCTTCACCACACTGAAGGGTTTTTCCACTATAATCAACTGATTATAACTGAAGAGTATACTACTGCCAATTTGGCTATGTTCTCAACTTCTCAGAACGACTTGGTACTGTCAAGCCTCTGAGGAATACAACCACTATTGGGATAAATAGAAGTGTTCAAAAATGATTTAAAACAATATAATCAAACTCTCACAAGAGAGGATTTACAATGAAAATCTTAAGCACTGAAAATAACTTTCTTGAAGAAAGGATAAAGCAATTTGAGTGTTGTTCTCTTGGTCTCAGAAACTTGGAATATTTCTTGGTTGCTCACTAGTTTCAGTTTCGTTTTGAATTCGTTAACCTTCTTCACTGATTTGAATAAGGTATATATAGCAACACGTTCAAATAGTGCTGTTGTGACCTAAGCAGGTCTTTCACTAATGGATAAAAATTAAAATCCGCTTTTTGTGGTTTTTAGTGCGTCGTGTCCTTTTCATCTTTTCATTCCATAAACTGACACAGCTGTCAGATAAAATATCTATCCTTTGTGATCCTTTTTAATTTGAGATCCTTTTAGAGCAAGACAGATTAAATGATTGTTTCCTTTGACATTCCATTTGGCCTTCGTACATTTAAAGAGCCATCAATGAGGATCCTTTAATGCATGATATAGTCTTTAATGTTTCCCTCAGTCTAGTTTTATACCAGAGGCATCTTTGTACCAGATGATCTTTGACAAGGTAATACTCTGCTTACCAGAGTAAGCTTGAACCAGAGTCTACTTCTTTCAGAACGTAGTTTTACTTAAGCTTCCATATACCAGAGCCTTGATGTACTAGATGCATGATTCTTGCAGAGTGTAGTTCCAACAGGGCATAGTCTTACCAGAGCATGGTATACCAGACCATCTCACCAGAGCAATGACTACCGGAGTTTTGTCAATAGAGCTAAGCTATAAGACGCTGACGTCATCAACTCTTACCAGATGATTGACGCTAGACTTAACTCAATAGACCAGAGGATGAATTATGGACAGAGCCAAGCCAAAACTTTCTAAGACAGATCCATCTGATGAATAGTGACTTACTCACTAGTTTCTTCACACTAACAAACATATTAGAGGATAAATTGTTCTTATCATTATTTGTTATCATCAAAACAATTAAGGGTAATTAATGTTTCTGAATCCACTTGATTCCAACAATCTCCCCCTTTTCGATGATGACAAACACATGGATTAATGACCAATTTTCCATTAGAAAAATATTTATTTAAAATATTTTCAGAGGCTCCCCCTGAATTAAGCGCATAAAAATATTTTTTAAGTGCAATGCCACATCAGATGCATGTTGATATTCAATCATAAGAATGACGTATTAGAGTGTTAATGCAGATGCATGGTGATCAATTCCTTTTTAAGACTAGGTTGATACACTGTGTTCATTAATTACCCATATTGTTCTCCATTTTCTTCTCGCCCATTTATCATCAGACAAAAAGGTTAAAGATATAAAGAACATCATTGTCAAAACAAGACATAGTATAAAAAGAGTATAGAAAGATAAAATTTAAAACACACTAAGTACCAAAATTAATAGTGTCATTTAATCAAAATGGTAAGAGGCTACAAAGCAAAGGTTTATAAGAACTACAACAAAGCAAAAAAAAATGGCTTAATTCAATAGCTTACTTAGCAAACAAGAATCACTTATTATAGCGTAAATACGACAATTTACCCTACTATAACATTAATAACATATCAAAAAAATTACGGATGTTACAATACTCCCCCCTAAAATAGTTTCATCCTCGAAGCTACAAGTCGGATAAGAACTAAGAAAACAAATCTGGGTACTACTATCACATCTTCTCTTTTAGCTCCCAAGTCGCATCACCGATTTTCTGATCCCAAACCACTTTGACTAGTTGAATCTCCTTATTCCTCAACTGCTTGGTCTTTCTGTCGACAATCTTTGCCACGGTCACTTCAAAAGACAAGTCATCTCTCAGTTGAATCACGCCAGGCTCAATAACGTGAGATGGACCAGGAACATATTTTCGCAATTGCGAGACGTGAAAGACGTCATGAATATTAGACAGAAAGGGAGGTAAAGCTATCTGATATGCAACTGGACCTATACGACGAAGAATTTGATAGGGTCCAATGAATTTAGGAGTGAGCTTTTTGGATTTGATCGCTCTACTAACTCCAGTTGTAGGTGTGACTTGAAGGAATACATGATCTCCTTCCGCAAATTCTAACGGTCGACGACCCTTGTCCGCATAACTCTTCCATCAACTCTGAGACGCTTCCATCCTCTCTCTGATCTGTCTTACTTTCACTATAACAGATTATTAAAAAAATGGCTCTATCTTAAACAGCGCTTCTTTCTGAAAGCGCTGGCTAAAATTATGAGTAGGCCTTTACTAGCGTATTCTAGAATAAGCGCTAGTTAAAACAAACAAATAGACAGCGTTTCTTCAGTGAAACGCTACTAAAAATTTGCATGAGGATATCGCTATCGCTTCCTCCAGGAAGTGCTATCAATTATCCGATCTTCACTAGCGCTTCCCACGGAAAGCGCTATCTATGATTTGAGAACTGGACTTTCTCCAAGGAAGCGCTAGCTAATATCTTACCTGATTACTATATTTTAACCTTCCCTCCGACGCGTTCCCTCATTAAATTGCCCTCTCTCGCTCTGAAACCCTATTTTCTCCCACGCGTTCCCTTAATCTCTTCCCTCCCACGCCTTCTCTCCCTCGACCTCCTCCACTCCATCTCCCATACCCTACACGACGCTGTTTCCTTCCACTCCCCAGAGCCTCCTCGACTCCCTCCTCGCCACCTTCAATTGCCATCTCACCGACTGCGATGTCCTCTTCCACAACGAAGTCCTTGTCATCGCCCGTTTGCAAATCGAGTCCCCCCGAATCCAGAGCCACTCCCCCCATTCTCTTACCCATTTTTGGATCATCCCTTTTCTTCTTCTTTTCTTCATCCCCCCACCATTAAACCCTAACCCTAACCCTAATCCAGATGGCTGTGACAGCCACTCCCTCTTCCTCTCTTCTCCTCCTTTTTTCTTCTATCAACCCTAACCCAAGAGAAACAACGCAGCTTGTTGGCTAATGAAATATAGGTATTGTGTCTTATTGGCTAAAAATATTAGAATTTTACAAAAAGATGTTCGTGTTTTAGACAACAAGAGACAATTGCCTATAATTCATGTGATAGGCAATTTATTCAAATTTAAGTGATAAGAATTCGCTCTGTTCTTAGCTTGGGATTCGTCTGGCAGCTTTGAGTGGACACTACCTCTGTGAGTAATAGTAGAAATTTGTTCATTTGTTAGCAAGTTTGGTTTCTTTTTTGGGAATTATTTATTTGTTGGATTAAGAAATTTATTTCTTTTATTTCCAGTGGATGGCGTGAGAAACTGACAACAAGAACCCAACTCATGTGATAGGCATTCGCTCTGTTCTTAGTGTGGGATTCATCTCGCAGCTTTGGGTGGACACCACCACTGTGAGAGTCCATATTGTATTTGTATTTGAATTAGAAACTCAATCTTCAAAATCCTAAGTAAACCTGCTATCGCTACTGTTAATTTTAGTGTTTAATGGACTGTCAAATTATAGATTGAGTGGGAAACTATTTTGTTGATGTTTTGGTATGTAGGTAGCACATCTTTGTCAGGAGCTCCTTGTTTCATTTTACTATATTCTTGCATGTTTGTATACTTGCATGTTTTGGGTTTAGACACTTTGGAGATGGATTAAACTTTCTTATTTTCATTATTTTCTTGGAATGCAACTGATACAGAAATCCATCTTTCCAAACTAAATGCATCGTCCACCCCCACCGTCCACACTTGAATGCACTGTCCACCACTTACTTTGAACCATTTCAGAATTTTCTTGTAATCACTAAATGCTTTAAACGTCTAGATATTTTTTGTATTTTGATAGCCCTCCTAGAATAGTATAAATAGCCCTACTACTTTTTGTGGTCACAGGTATATATCAAATCATGACACAACTTGGAATGGATGCCAATCTGTCCCTCCATAAAGCTGGAGTTACATCTTCATCATCTATATGTTTCATATCCGTTTGCTTTTTATGCTCAACGTTTTTAGAATGCAATTGTTCCTATTTTAAAGCTGGAGTTACATCTTCATCATCTATATGTTTCATATCTGTTTGCTTTTTATGCTCAACGTTTTTAGAATGCAGTTGTTCCTATTTTAATTAAAATAGGAACAATTGCATTATAAAAACGTTGAGCATAAAAAGCAAATGGATATGAAACATATAGATGATAAAAATGTAACTCTAGCTTTGTGGAGGGACAGACCTAATCAATTGCTGACCTGTGGTGACTATCTATAGCATGTCAAGGGATCTCTCTGGTATCTATGTTACTCGAGTGCAACCTGTACTAAGAAGTGAAGTTTTTCATTTGTTCTCTGTAGAAGTAGAAAACCTGACCTGTGGTGACAACCTATATCATATTTGTTGTTAATTAAATGTAATTTATGATTTTTATAATTTTAGTTTAATATATTTGAAACATTTGTTATTATTCATTATACAACTACTTATATTACACTGCTACTGTAAAAAAAAAAGAGAGAATAGCTAGCGCTTCCTTGAGAAAGCGCTATCTATTCTTGACAATAGATAGCGCTTCCTTGAAAAAGCGCTATATATTCTCAAACATAGCTAGCGCTTTCTCAAGGAAGCGCTAGTGATTCCAGTTTTTACTAGCGATTTTGAAACGCTGTCTTTTCGAACTAAGAACGCTAGTGGTTGAATAGGTAGCACTTTTAAGCGCTATCTATTTCATTTTATCTTGTTGTGTTTCTCAGTAGTCTACTAAACGAAGTCTGGTCCCACAATTGAGCTTTCACCATCTTGATACCAATAAAGTGGCGTCTGACACTTGCGTCCATACAGTGCTTCTTACAGTGCCATGCAATGCTCGCATGATGACTGTTATTGTAAGTGAATTCAACTAGCAGCATTACGTCATCCCAACTTCCTCTATTGCCCAATGTACAAGCCCTCAGCAAATCTTCAAGTAACTGAATGGTCCTCTCGGTCTGTCCGTCTGTTTGAGGATAATATGCAGAACTAAGCTTGAGCTTGGTCCCCAAAGCTTCCTGTAGTGCTATCCAGAAATGTGAAGTGAACTTCGGATCTCTATCAAAAATGATACTAGAAGGCACTCCATGTAGTCGTACAATCTCTGCTATGTAGATCTCTGTCAGCTTTTCCACGTTAAAGGTCGATCTAACAGGTAGAAAATGAGCAGATTTGGTTAATCGATCGACGATTACCCAAATCGAGTCATGCATCTTCTGCATCCTAGGCAATCCCAAAATGAAGTCCATGGAAATACTGTCCCATTTCCATTCTGGTACGTCAATCGATTGCAACATTTCGGCAGGTCACTAATGTTCTGCCTTCGCTTTCTGACATGTTAAACATGAAGCCACATAGTCTGCTACTTGTTTCTTCATTCCATGCCACCAAAAATGCTTCTTCAGATCATGGTACATCTTAGTAGCTCCCGGATGAATACTCAATTTGCTCTTGTGCGCTTCGTCGAGAATCAATTTCCTCAGTTCTGCCACGTCAGGTACATAAACACGTTCATTGCACCTCAAGAGGTTATCCGGTCCAATCTTTAATTCAGCTGCTTTTCATTGCACTATCAGCTTCTTCTTTTCCTGCAATAGCTTATCACTAGCTTGTCGATCTCTGATCTCGTCCAGGAGTCCACTAGAAATGGTGAGCATACTGAACCTCAGCTTCCCTGGTGACAATTCCTCGTCTAGATTCACATCTCGAAACTTCTCCAGTAGCTCCAATTCCTTAATCATCATCTTTGAGACTAGAACACTCTTCCTGTTCAATGCATCTGCCACTACGTTTGCCTTCCCTAGATGATATTCCAACTTAAAGTCGTAGTCTTTCAGAAATTCTGTCCTTCTTCGTTGTCGCATGTTGAGCTCCTTTTGGTCAAACAGGTACTTCAAGCTTTTATGAACATTGAAAACAGTGAATGTGCTCCCGTACAAGTAATGCCTCCAAATCTTCAGTGCGAACACCATTGCAGCAAGTTCCAAATCATGCGTAGGATAGTTCCTCTCATGAGTCTTGAGCTGTCTTGAAGCGTAAGCCACTAGCTTCCTATGTTGTATCAACACGCATCTGAGTCCCTGGTGAGAAGCATTGCAATAAACCTCGTAAGGTTCTTCTGGTTGAGGTAGGACTAAGAGAGGCGCTGTCGTCAAAAGTTCCTTCAATCGCTGAAAACTGGTTTCACACTCCTCTATCCAAGCAAAAGGTTGATCCTTCCTCGTAAGTCATGTAAGCAGCACCACAATCTTCAAAAATCCTTCGATGAATCTCCGGTAATAGCCTGCCAAGCCAACGAAACTCTGGATATCAGACACCATCTTCGGGTGTTCCCAGGCCAGCACAGTTTCAACTTTAGCTGGGTCCACAACTATTCCTCCTTAGTTATCACGTGTCCTAGCAATCTCACTTCTTCCAACCAGAACTCGGCACTTAGAAAGATTAGTGTAAAGTTGCTTCTCTCGTAAAATCTGCAATACTTGTCATAGATGCCCCTTATGCTCTTCCCTACTTCTTGAATAGATCAAAATGTCGTCTATAAACATAACCATAAACTGATCCAAGAATGGATGGAAGATTCTGTTCATGTAGTTCATAAATATAGCTGGTGCATTCGTCACTCCGAAAGGCATGACTAGATACTCATAGTGACTATATCTAGTTTTGAATGCAGTCTTCAGAATATCTTCTTACTTCACACGAATCTGATGGTAGCCAGACTTCAAATCAATCTTGGAAAATATTGCAGCTGATCCATTAAGTCATCGATACACGGTAACAGATACCGATTCTTGACAGTAACCTTGTTGAGTTACCGATAATCAACACACAATCTTGATCTTTCGTCTTTCTTCCTCACCAACAGCACTGGAGCTCCCCACGGTGAAATACTAGGTCGAATGAACTACTTCGACAGCAAGTCTTCAATCTGCGACTTCAGTTCAATCAGCTCGGATGGAGACATCTGGTAGGGCGCTATAGAAATTGGACCTGTTCCAGGAAGTAAATCGATAGAAAATTCGATCTCCCTCACTATTGGTAAACCCGGTACGTCTTCAGGAAAGATATCTGGAAACTCACTCACCACTGGTACGTTCTTTAACTTGATCTCCTGAGTAACTTCTAAACTAGCAAGGGATATGTATTCTTGAGCTCCCTCTTTCAAGGAAAACCCGATATGATTAGCAGAAAGATATTTAGAAACTTCTGGATCAGGAAAAACTACTGTTTTTCAGGCACAGTCCAAAAGGACATGGTGGTAAGACAACCAATCAATCCCGAGGATATTGTCAAGACCTTTTAAAGGCAAGCAAATCAAATTAACAAGAAACTTTCTACCCTGAATAACCACCGCACAATTAAGACATGCAGTGTTGGCAACCAAAGTCTTAGCAGCTGGAGTAGTAACTACTAATTTGAAAGGTAAAGCAGTCACAGGCAACTTCAATCGGCTCACACAATCCATAGAAATAAATGAATGTGTTGCACCAGAATCAAAAAGTACGGATAGGGAATTACCCTCAATTTCACAGCCCCCTGAATTAGATCATTCGATTGTTCTGCCTCTTCACCGCTCATACAAAAGACTCTGCCCTTGGCAGCCGGACGCTTTCCCTTCGCCTTTGATGTGTTCACACTAGGTTCCGCCTTCGTAGCTTTGCAATCCTTGGCATAGTGTCCTGGCTTGTTGCAGTTAACACACATCTCTCTCTTTCGTGCAAGTGTTCGCATAATGCCCCGGTTTTCCGCAACGATAGCAAACCTGTCCATCTCTGGTCTGACTCCTACCACCTGATTTCTGGGCCAAAGGACGATACTGCCGCTTGATGTTTCCCTGAGGCTTGCTGTAGGGTTTCTTCTAATGTTTCCCTTTCTGATTATACCCCTGACCTTGGTTCTGTGATCTGATGGGTCCACCTGGACCACTTTTTCTCTTGCTATTCCTCACAACTACCACCTCATTGCACCTTTCAACCAACTCCTGGAAGTTTTGAATCCTCAGTGACACCACAAACTTCTTGATGTCGAACCTTAACCCACACTGAAATCTTTCACTCAACCAATTCTCATCCACTTGATCACGAAAAGGACTGAAGTACCTCGACAATGATTCGAACTTAACGGCGTATTTAGACACCGTCATGTTGCCTTGATGCAAATGGAGAAATTCATGCTCCTTCTCCATTTGTGCACTCTCCGGGAAGTATTTCTCCAAGAAGCATCTGCAAAAAGTTTCCTAATCAATTTCCTGATGTTCAGCCGTCAACATCTGCTTACATGAGCAATCACACTTCCCCTTTCCCTTAGGGCAAATCGGCCTAGGGTTCAAAAAAACTGGGGAACATTTGATCCTTTCACTCATGATCACAATCAAGACATAATAGAACAATTAAACAAGAAATAAATCAAAGAAAACATCTCCTAAACCAATACTATAGGCCACGGTTTTGCTAAAAAAAACAAAGGGGAAAAAGTTTGATCATGAACTCACTTACTAGGCCAAGATGTAGGTGATATTTAGAGGAAGGAAATGGAAAAATCTGATGGTGCGTGAAGAAGAAGAAGCCATGCCTAGGGAAACAAGGAAGGAGGAGAATGAGCTTGTCTTGAACTTCCATTTCACCCACATTAAAGCAAGCTGGAAGTGAAGAAATAAGATAGTTAAAAAAGGGGGGGGTGGATTCGGCCTGATCTTCAAAAAAAGAAAGGGTAAATTTTTTTTATTTTAATCAAGGTAATTTACTAGGCCAGAAAGGGTTTAAAGAAAGGTATTTCTAATTAACCACCCTAAGCTTGACAACTAGGCACTTAAACCAAGATATTTTTAATCTAATCATCAAGTCTTGACACCTAATCTCTCTTATCATGATTACCCACTAATCCTAGAGTTTTGGTGTTCTAAATTTACGGCATCAAGTAATTACATTACCGATTAATTCTTTCGCCGAAATCGTTATCACAACAAGTTACGATTCGATTTTCAAAAAATCGGAGTTCGTTTAAAATTTTATTGCGGATAAAAATTACCCGGCGATTTAAAATACAGCGAAACTTCGTTAGAATTTTTTGACGATTTTTGAACCATGAATTAATATCAAATATTAATTTTTAAATTTAATTTCATCCTGATTTAATTCAATCGCTTACTTAGCAAACAAGAATCGCTTATTATAACATAAATACGGCAATTTACACTACTATAATGTTAATAACGTATCCAAAAAAATTACGGATGTTACGGGTACTGCAAATATTTTTATCAAGGTGCCCTTTGTCTATCTCTTACATTCTTCATTCTTCGTTGCCACATTGACCTTTTTCATTCCAACTGAGTGCGGAAATACTATCCAAAAAGGCAAAAATTAAAACGCATATAGTTGAATCGACTTTGAGTTTTGCTGGATCTTACGATATTATTATCATTGCTATTATTTATTTGAGTTGAATTGAAGGTAACAAGGCCACTGGATTTCTTGATGAATCTTAGAAATTTATTGTTATTGATAATAGCCTTTGGTCCAGTCATGTCTGTTGTGTCAAGGTTGTTGTTGAATTGGATTAGAGGTTCTTGTTCTTGCTTCTCATGGAAGAATTATCCTGGATGTAGATATAATTTTTGTCATCTTTTGAGTTAACTATTTTTTGGTACTTGAATACTTTCCATTCAAATGCGGAGTTTCGGTAGGTCATATTTATTTAGAAATATTAAGTTTCCTAGGTTGATAAAGAATTAAAGAAAAGTCACTGGTTTAACTTATTTTTTCTCTGGTTATTCTCTTGCTTACAGGTGTGGCGCCCTTGATGGAATAATTGGTTTTGGGCAAGCAAATTCTTCTATGCTTTCACAGCTTGCTGCTTTTGGAAAGCTGAAAAAAATATTTTCGCACTGCCTTGACACTATTCGTGGTGGTGGAATGTTCACCATAGGAGAAGCGGTGGAACCAAAAGTCAGGACAACTCCATTGGTACCAAATATGTATGTGCATTAACTTAGTCTTTTGTTCCTATGCCCTGATATTGGTTATCATGTAAATCCAAGGGAAAAATTGGCATTCATACAAATCCAAAACTATCAATAATTTTCATGATCACAATAATGTCTGGGTTGATATGCAGTTGACGCAGGGAGAAATATATAATATTAGTTGAAGAAAAAAAAATTTGCTCTTTGATCGGGAATCCTCATAGGCATAGCTATGGGATTAACCTTGAGTGGTGGTTAGGATATGGCCATACCATTGATGCATCTTGCTTATATGAAATGCTATCTTTATTGCTCTAGCTAGTAGTTATATGTATGATAACTCCCTTGGTTTTCTGCAGTCCACTAGAAGGGAAAATAAGTCCCATAGGCCAAAGAATGAAAATCTCCTTTACTGTTTATGTTTTTCTGTTTTTGAGCCCTTCATTTTCTATGAAGGTGTGTTCATCTGAGACCTCCCATTTAAGCAATAAAAACTTGCCATGAAATGTTCTTTTAAATACTCATAACGTAATTGATATCCAGTTCAGCTCTTGGGATTGAAATTATGCCATAACTGTAGTCTGTTGACTACTGCAGGGCACAATACAATGTGGTTTAGAAGAATATTGAGGTTGATGGTGATATTCTACAGCTTCCCTCGGATATATTTGATTCTGGAAATGGGAAGGGGACAGTGATAGATAGTGGAACAACCTTGGCTTGTCTTCCTGGCATAGTTTACGACCAACTAATTCCAAAGGTAAGTGTATATAAAAGATTAATTCAATAAATATTTCTACGTGAGTACTTATGGTTATTCTTTATGATAGGTTTTGGCTCGGCAACCTGGACTGAAATCATATCTTGTTGAGCAACAATTTAAATGCTTTCAGTATACTGGAAAGCACGACACTTGTCATTGTGACATTCATTTTTATAAATTTCACATTTCTCTGTTATATCAGAATTATCATTTTTTGCTAATATTAAGGTGTGGTGTCCTATTTGTTTCAAGATCATGTTTATCACTATGTTTGATTTCCCCTAATTCTGTTGTCACAAAATTTATCTGACTGATACAGAATACATAAATATATTATTTTGGTCATTATTCTTTCTTTTCCTTCTATATAACTAGGTTTGTTTGCAAATAGAGCTCTAGATTGTGTATGCATGTTACTGTCCTATTTGTAAACAATTTTTGGCCTTTTATTTTATTATATAAGGAAGGAACAGTCTTGTAATTTAGCCCTAGCCCTATTTTTTTTTTTTTGGGGATTCCGCCATCGAGGGTCGCGAGTGAGGAAAGAGTAGGACACGAGGAGAGGGAAAGAGCGCGAGGGTAGAAGCAGAAGCACCAGTGGTCCTCAAATTAGGTAAGGGAGACAGAACCCCATCCATGAGGGAATATAGTAGCAGAATAATTGTAGGATAGGTGTAGGTAGACCCTATCCCTACTAGTGGTTGATAACAACAACACCTCAGGAGATGGATTGTGACCTGCGATGGTTGATGGTAGTCATCGCTAGTCTATCAATCAATAGGAATATTTTCTGCTGTGTGATAGATGGTTGGTGATTGATTGTTTGATTGCATGCTGATGGGTAATCTATCAGTAATAGGTCACCTGAGCGACACTAAGGCTAATTTATGCACTATTGTTAATGATTATTGATTATGAGATGTCCACATGATTGTTGGTACTGCCTATGGATATGTTTATTATATATTGTGTGTGGGTGATAATAAATTGATGAGTAGGTAGCAACCATTAATTAGTAGGTGTATCTATGGATTGATACGAGAGTCAACCATTCTAATGGTATAGTTGGTACTTAACCTCCATGGATATAATTAGGGAATTGATTAAGGATTATAAGGATATGATATGCTAGGTTGATGAATTGTATTGAGTTTGAGTCGCTAGGTCATGATACGGGGTTAGGGTGGGTGGGGATTCATATGCATTACAGAAATCCACCACCGTACGCAAAAGCTGGTGTGCGAGGTCAAGTACCTGAGTCCGGGTACAAGTACAGTCAGTATAGGACACGCTGGTTCTTGAGGGTAGTCTAGGTCCGACAACTTCCACGGTGATGGATGATTATCTACCATCCTGTCATGGCATCAGAGTGCCTAGTTATCCTGACGGGGTAATGATGTATTCACTATCCATAGTGACGATTTCGAGTGCCATCCCGACACATGTTCCTAAAGCTGGGGAGCAGGGAAGCACTCTTAAGGGTACGATGAGCGGGATATGTGGATGGACAACTAAATTACCTGTCCTTCACAAACTGTTAGGATGTCACTATTTTTTTGCTGTTATGGCTGAGATAGGGCAGATTATGATGATTATTATTGTGTGGCCACATAGGTATATAGAGTCCTAGGTGCATGGGGGTGAGAGTGGGTAGTATAGGCGACGATCCCTAGGATGGACAACCTTGGTGGTGGATATGATTATCTTTTCTGGCCTAGTCATACATGAGTTCTGTTGTCTTATATTCCCATTGATGTGGTGCGTATAGTGTGTTCTGATCTCCCATTTACTCTCTTGTTTTACATATATATTCTTGGATGATTGAATAGAATCAGAAGAGATGTGCCATTAGGATAACAGGAAGAGACTAATAGCCAGTGAGCCTGATCTTGTCAGGTGGAGTCTACCTAGTGATTTTGTAAGATGTATGTATCTATGCCACTGCACACTCACTTGGATTAGAGGGACCATACGAATGGGTTCTAGATAGGTGCATTGATTCACTCTTGCATGTGACTATGAATAACTTGTATTTTAAAGTTACCGTTTAAATACTCCTTTGGTCATATTATGCACTTGGGGGATTGGGAAAAGTGGGACGAGGTCGTCTCATTTAGGTGATATCAAAGTAGTTTGGTCCTATCCGGACTGTGGAGTCTTTAGTGTCCATCACTGGCTGTATAAAGTTGGATTCCCATCGAATCCATGTTAGAAATGTAGGTTTGGGTTAAGTGTCCGGAAAGCAAGTTGTCTACATCGAGGTGTCGGTATAGTAAGTTGCTTATTCCTAGTATGCTTGACATGCAATATGTCTAATGTGTCTTATAACATATTGATTCCTTTTTCAAGAATCAATGGCATCACCCAGAAAGGAAAGACCCCATGTTGAGCCTCCACTGCATTATCGAAAAAGAATGTAGTCACGTGGAATGAAGACTACTAGGAGTAGGAGCTGTTTTAACTGTTCAGGACCACACCATGTCAGAAATTACTGCTACCCAAGTTGCCTTTTCTATTACAATTATGGAGGTAACCATTACACTATCGATTGCAAGGAAATGAGTAACAGATGTTATATGTGTGGAGATCCTACACATGAACCCGGAGAATATGAACCAGATTTTCCTCCGAAAAAGAGAAACCCATCCACAACTACTACTGTAACCACATCCATTACCTTACCCTTATCCACTGCACCACCAACCTTACAACCATTTCTCCTAAAGACGAGATCGAAATCATGGGGGAACAACTGATGGCTTTCCTCGGAATAGAGTAACTTGTACAATAAGTAATATATGAATGGATATGTGCATGATCTTCATTGTGTGTGGAGTGTATGTGTTTGACTTTCCATGTATGTTTACGTGTGTGATTGAAGTACTTTATCTAACAGTCGAACTCAACCCTGTAGTAAGCTCTATGTGTAAAATATGTTCATGTGTAAAATATATTTTCCGTTTAATGCATTCTTTGCTTATTATTAAAAGGAAAAGTAATTAGGAAGCGTAAATAAATAATACCATACACCAACATAAGAAAATACCAGAAGTATAAAGAGATATATTTGGCAATTTGTAACAGACTAGCTCAGATGGTAATGAAAAGGTGCTTCCAGGTTACTTAAGCCCTAGGTCCAGGGTTTGAACCTTGCAGAAGGCAAAAACTCCACATGGGGGTGGAGAATATGACATCCTGCCTTGACAGGGCGTTACGTTAATAATCCACACGTGTAAAGCAACAACACATATTATTTATTATCAGAGTACACAAAGCATTGATCAAACACATATAGATATATATACACCACACCCACAAGGGGTGACAAAATCCCCGTGATGCAACTGCCTTCCAACAATCTAAACACTACCTCTACGCAGCGTGCCTCTAATCTCTGAGCATAGGCTGCTCCTGTACATCTGCTATTAATCATGATATAGTATAGAAATACACAAGAAACGAAGAGATAAGATGTGACACCCTCTACCCCACATGTTATCATTACGAAAATAAATTAAGAAAAAATGTAACTGCTGAAAAATACAGTCAAATAAAATTTTCATAAATAAAGGTAGAGTCGCCACGTTCTTACAAACTTGCGGAAACAATCAATTAACAATTACGAATAAAATTCAAATGATGAAAACACCCTGATGTCACAACGTCTCAGAGCTGACCCTAAGCATTTACTTCAGAAATAACAACAACGATAATAACTAAAACATCGTAAATCCTAATTTACGATGACTCAACCACGGATCACTCCTCAGCCACGTCGTCATTCTCACCTGTAGTCTCATCGTCTAAACATACACAATGGTGTATGAGTAGCCACAGCAAAAAGGGGTTAGACGTCATATACAATCATAGCACAAAACAACAAAGGACATGTAACGACCCGATTTCCAGGGCGCTACTAAGTCAGTATCTTGACAATTGTTTACGTATTTCTGAAAGGTGAAATACTCTGCCTTGCACGTTTTCCAAAAATGTGGTTCTATATTTTATTTTATTTTTTAAACTTCTTTTTCAAAAATGACTGTCAGAGTATTGCAGCGACTTTAGAAACATGGCGGAATTATTTAAAAACACTACCTAACCACATTCAATTATTTCATCAATTCACGTCTAACAATACATGTCCTGAAACATAACAGATATTTATTACAATACTGACCAACGATGATTATTCTATAGTGGCGCAAGACAATACGTTTCCCTACTAGTCTACCAAGAGACTCTACATACAATCAAGCTAGTTAACCATCTCTGTTGTTTCTTCCTGCAGTTCAATCCTCTGCTTGTTCCGCCATCGGGTTACAATCATTAATTGACAGAACCATCGCAAGGGTCAACTTCTCAACGGATCATGATAAACCAAAGCATAAAGCAATAAGCAACCACATTTCATACAATTCCCAGGTATTACGCAAACACCAATGCATATCATTCATAGAACGTGACTCAACTCTCTCACTCTAGTCTCGACTCGTCTCACTACTCATTTTCTCTCGACTCGACAATTATTAGGAAGCGGACGCAGATCCATCAATCGACATACCAGCGTAGCCTTGGGATCTTTCGCTTCTCCCTAGATATGCGATGCAGGTTCCTCTACTGCGACGCCTAGTCAATCTCCGTAAACAAAAGGGGACCTAGCACCCTTAGTTATCCGGTCACGGCTCAAAACGTCATAACGACTCGCCTAGCTCTCACTCGATGAACAGCTCTCCGCTTACAATATTCAAAGAGTGACGCATAAAATTACTTGACCGCATATCAAATAAAGAGAGCATGCTTAACATGAAGAAAACGCACTCGACATTTTAAGCAATAAAAACACCTGCATGCGTAAACGCAATTCAACAAAGAACACGCAATTAAATGGCATATATTCAATCTCATATCAAATAATGCATAACTCAATCATATCACAACATTACATGCTTGACACGTAAATCAAGGAATCCATCCCTCTGCAACTCAATGGAATTAACGAGAGGTACAAACAAGTGGGGTTGGGTTCAAGCAGACCAACCACAAAGTTTTCACCCACGAATGACTCGGAATATGTTCGACCGCACGACAACAATAAACGAAGGGGTTCGAGACCCTAACTTCGAACTCGTAGAGTTCTCAGACTTCTTCGTATTTAAATAAGCATTTAAATAGTAAAACAAGAATTTAAGCATCTCTAAAAATTGTCCTTACACAGGAACATACAAATAAAATCCTAGAATGTCTAGAAGTGCCCTTACCGAACCCCAAGCTGCACGTCCACGTGTTCCTCGATCCTACGCCACACGATCTCGAATTTACTCAAAGCCTATCAAAATAAATAACTTAGCACAATTCTTAGCTAACTTAAGCCCTCAAGCCTAACCCTTTTCCTAACCAAAAATTCATTCAAACATTTAATTCCTAGTTACTTGAAAATAAAATAAATAAGGTTTTAAAAATCAAAATACTTTTTAAAAGATAACTTATCACATAACAATTTATAAACCTTAACCTATTTGAAAAGTAATGTTTTTGAAACCAAAAAAACTTCCTTGAACCTCAAGGTAAAGATCATGCAAGAAATCATAAATTTTAAAACCTAGACACGTATTCATACAAGCATTTTCACAATTAACAAACCACTATTTCCTTTCCTACTCCCTTTTTAGGCCTCTCGGCCACACCTATTCCCATAACCATCTAATTTCATGACAAAGCATCAAGACATCAAGTTTCAACAACTTCATATAACAATTAAAATACATAAGGAAATTTAAATCAAATAGGTTCCAAGATATTTTTCAAATATATTTCAAAGCATCAACTATCAAGACAATACCAAACCTAACTTAAGCACCTTCAAAGATATGTTGCTAAAACATTTTTCACAACATTCTAGTGTCATTTCCATAGCCTCTTTCCTTTTAAGACACATCCACTCAAAGCCCATTTACAAGTTTTCATGGTTCACTTACTCAAAACAATTCCAAAACAAGAGCTCTTAAAGAGTTCTTTCAATTAGGCCATTTTCAAGGATCCCAAAAACATTGAAACCATGCTAAGAAAATAAAAACAACTTAATCAAGTGTTACATGCCATTCTAATCCTCTAAGAATCAATTTTCCACAAGACATAAACTAACTCTCATCCTAACTCATGCTTCACTACTCCATTAGCAATTTAACCAACCCAAACAATTAATTTCTAGAACAAGAACACTAATCAAGACCAATCCTAAATCAAGTCTCTTTCAAGAACAAGGGTTTTCATAAAATTCTTTCAATCTTTGATTCAAATCAATTTTAACAACTACAATGGCCATAATAACTAATAAGAAGCAAGAAATACAAGCTAGTTTGCATGATTCACAAGATGATCACCCAATTATACTCCAAGACCTCAAGGCATCAAGACATATCCAAAATATACTCCAAAACCCATGCCAATTTCCAAAATAGTTTTCAATGCCATTTTATATGCAGTTTCCTTCACAACAACAACTATAGCCCAAAAGAAAGCTTCATTAAAACCCAAATCCATTTTCAAGAATAGGTTCTTTATCAAAACAATACCCAGAAATTGCTCTAATTCCAAAGCTACTAACCACATCATTCCAAATCATTATTTCTTTTAAAACAACAATTTGCTTCCCAACACAAAACATTAATCAAGCCTAAGGACAAATCACAACTTCTTCAAGAACAAGAGCTTCATACAAAACTTATCAATCCATCCTCAAATTCCAACTAATATTTAAAGTAGCAACTATAACATCTAATAACCAAGAAACACCAATTAATTACATGAATCATAATCATAAACCCCACTAATCCTCTTTTCTCAAGAATAGATTTTTATCAAAACAATACCCAATCAAGGTTTTGATCCCAAACTACATATCAATTTAAAGCAACAACAACATCAAACAGCTCAATTAACTATCAAGACACAAAATCAAGCATATAACCAAGAACTAAGCAAGAAACACAAGACTACCCACACACCCACAGTTCTGCTAAGAAGAACAAAGGAAGAAAAAAAAATTTGATTTGGTTCAAACCTCTCATTCAAGAACTTAGCTCCAATTCTTCCTCTGATTCGGCCCCCCTCCTTCTCTGTCTCTCCCTCAAGCTGCCTCTCTCTCTCCCTCTCTCGCGGTCTCTCTCTCTCCCAAGTTCTCTGTCTCTCTCGATGCCTCGCTTCTTCTTTCCTTTCTCGCTCATGATTCGCCTTGGTGCCACCACCGCCTCAGCGCCATGGCTGCGTCCGACTTCCCTTCCTCCATCGCTCGCCTCCCTCTTTCTCCCATGTTCTCTGCCTCGCTCTCCCTCGTCTTCTCTCGACACGATGGCACGCCGCCAACCACAGGGCCGTCGCGGCCTCCCCTTCTCTCATCCACCATCGCGCCCCATCGTTCCTCTCTTCCCCTTCTCCTCTGTTCTCTCCTCCTCCTCTTCTCTTCTTTTTCTTCCCCGCCCCGTTCCTTTCTTCTCTTTTTTTTCTTTTCCAACTTTTGCTTCTAGCTTCTTTCTCACGCTTGAGGATGGGGTAAAAGGGAATAGGGAGAGTGTTAGGGCGGGGAACACATAAGTGTGGTGTATGGTGGAGTAGATCATGATTTATTAAAAATTAAACCAATTAACTCCCATTTAACTATCATCAATAATAAAACAAGTGAAAACACTCAAAAATAATCTTAACAAATTACGATTCGATTTTCATCGAAATCAGAGTTCATTTTAAATTTTAATGCGGATAAAAATTACCCGGCGATTCAAAACGCGACGAAATTTTGTTAGAGTTTTTCGACGATTTTCGAATCATGAATTAATATTAAATATTAATTCTTAAATTTAATTTCATCTTGATTTAATTCAATCATTTTTTTAGTCAACAAAAATACGCGTTACGCGTCACAAAACTTATAATAAATATAATTGATGAATTCTCTTTAAAAGCGACATCGTCTACGTCAATTAATTCGAATTGACATCATGAATAATAATTATTTATAATAAATAAATTATTTAAAATGAGTCAAAATAATTCCACGTACTCTCAGTAAATCATTGAGGTGATCAATCTCTATGACTTATCTTCAAGTATTCAGGATTTTACCGTTAAAATTACTTTTCTTAAAAATTGGGATGTTATAATACCATCCCCCTTAAAATAGTTTCGTCCTCGAAACTACACTGATAGTAAAATACAAAAAAAAATTACTATACCCAAATCCATAAAATAATTTGCACACAAGGACACTCTAGTACGTATTAATATATGCAATATTATAATAATTATAGCTACATAACATAGCATGCAATAGTAGCAATCACAAGGCATAAACATGTAGCACACCACAAAGTAAGCGTAGCTAGTGGACGGAAAAATTCCTTGCGGCTGACTGATGCTTCATTCCAGAGCCATGTTCTTTGCTTAATCTCGAACGCGAATACCAACACGAACACGGACACGAGAACGACTATGGCTTCACACCATTACTACGGAAATAATGCTAACCTATTCGCAGGTATCCACGTTTACACATATCGAGGAATATCAAAATTCACTTAAAACTTACGTAAAGGTTAAAATTCTTTTCTCAAATCATTCATTTTTCATAAAACAACATCAAAGCTCTTAAGAATCATATTAAATGAAGAACTGGTAAAACAAACTTTCTCAAGACTCAACCATTCTCTTGGACATTAGAGTCCCTTTGAGATTAGATTTTCATTGTCTCAAAATCATTACACATACTTTAATTAAAGTCTAAAAGTAACTCTAAATTTTAAATCGCCGCTCAGTTGGTTTCAAAATAATAAGATAGTACCTCACAATTTTTCGTCTCTCAAGAGCTTTTGTAATTATAGGACTCATGCTAAAACAAATTGAAAATTTTAAATGTCTAAGTCCCTAAGACTCCACCTCGTTTAGGAATACTAGGATTCCCTTGACGTTAGGGGTTTCATTGTCTCAAAATACTACAATAACATTTTACAAAATTCTTAGCTTAACCAAACTTGTTCCATTAACTTATGATTTAATAGAATT
Source organism: Calophaca sinica (assembly GCA_037113605.1). Taxonomy (NCBI): domain Eukaryota; kingdom Viridiplantae; phylum Streptophyta; class Magnoliopsida; order Fabales; family Fabaceae; genus Calophaca; species Calophaca sinica. The sequence goes on from CM073736.1 coordinate 53,573,745, forward strand.
CTTTTAAAACTTGAAACTATTTTCAACAAAAACCATTTATTTTTGTAAATAGGCTGAAATCACTTATAAGTTTCAAGGAAGTAAACAAGAACCAAATGAAATTAAAGTTTCTAGTACTCTACTCCAAAAGTCTTTTCAAAACCATACTTACCCATATATGGACTTATAGTAAAAGGTTTAATCATCAAAACTACTATCTTTTTCACAAAAGAGAACAAAATCATTTTCAAGCTTCATTACAAAAATCAGGATTTAACAAGAATCATAAAGAAAACTTAAGACTATTGTCAACTAGATCATTAACAAAGGTACGGCATTGAAACAAAAGGACTAAGGCACTCACCTAGAATCTTCCAGAACTCGCGTTTTGGGGAGGGACAGGAGGATTGCTATGATCACCAACCATAAAATTGCCCACAACATCACCCAAGGGTACAGAGGATATAAGGAATAGTCCTCACTTGACATTTGGCTCTACTAAGGACTGGAAGGAAATGATTTCTAAGTTTCTCACACACTTCAAATGCCACAAGGTCTAGCACTACTTAAGGGAAGGATCGAATAACATAGGGGTCCCTTAATAGAATTTATCCAAAACGCATAAAAGGAAAAGAAGGAAGGAATCGAGGGTTGTCACCTTCTAAATTTTTTTTTTTTTTCCTTTCACGGTTCCTCCCACTTCTCACCATTACACGGCTTATTTAGGAAAAGGATTGGACAAGAATGAGGATCCCTTGTGTAAAAAAAACGCACTGTACATAAGGGAAGGAAAAGAAAGAGAACTAGGTTCCCTCTATCTTTCTAGGCCCACAATAGAACTCATAATACAACTAATTATTCTCTCCCACTTTTCTAAACTTAGTGTCACCTAAGGAAGGAATTGAAGAATAGTGGGGGTCCTTTAAGTAGGATTTGTTGGTGATATACCCTAGAAGGAAAAGAAAGGAATCCAAATCCAACACTAGGACCAATAATGCAAAATGAATTATTCTCCTTTTTTTTTTTAAACCGTCAGCATAAATTTAAAGGAGGGAAAAATCCACACCCTTTTGGTCCAAGGCCTTCATCACCTCCTAGCACTAATTCTAAAAAAGAATATTTCCTTTTGCACTCTTTACAAGCGTGTGGTCGGCCAAGTAAATACAATGAAAGATGAAAATAAATTATTCCGCTTTGCTTGTCTCTCTTGTTAAAAGGAAAATTCTGTGATCTAAAATTCGGGAGAAGGTTTAGTAAAAGAATTTTGGTTACTACCCACTACTAGCTAGGCAACATGTCACGTACTAAAACCATTACCCGCATAACTCTCACAAATTTTCTAGCTCCCATTCAAGCGAGTCAAATGGTTCCCACATAAATTAAGTTGTCACAAGACAATTAATCTGCAGCTTGCTAGAAAGTAGTCGCGTTTAATATTTCCTTTGGAAAATATTAATGCGCTAACACAAATATCAAACATACCATCAATTATATACATTCACGCAGCGGTGCTAAGGTAGACTCTTTGCGAAACATAGATGTTAGTAGTAAACATGTAGCATTCGAAAATCATGAAAGCTTGATTTTCATTTTCAAATTTAGTACGTATCAAAATAATTCAAACGACAAACATTGTGGCTTATACTTAGAACCACTAATACTTCAAGTATCACATATATGCAATAATGCTAATAACGTCTCCTATGAACTATCTCTATTCCAAATCTCCGCCTGTGCATAACACCTCATTGATGTGTTCCCTGAGATAAATTCTTCAGCTGCTAAGCTCTTTCCTTTGCTTAATGGGAAGACACGTCCCTGCGTTTGGAATCTGAGCCATCCAATTCCTCTGATCCATCTCGACTTATCTGCAAAACAGAACAACCATTCGTTTTGGAGGTATTGGATTTCCACGAGATTTCTCAACCTAATAAAAATCCCACAATAGGTTTGGTGCGTCTCGGCTACGTTGTTTCAATTAAGGAACAATGTCAAACAATTACAAGTAGAGTTAATCCACTTGAGGAACAATCACACAAGCATAGTTTGACTCCCAACAAAACACATGTTGACTCCCAACAAGCTAACTTCTATCTTCCCGACACTTGACCGGCTATAGTTTGCCCGACTCACGGTCAGGTTAGAACTGAATCGCTCGATACCACTTTTGTAACGACCCAATTTCCAGGGCGCTACTAAGTCAGTATCTTGACAATTGTTTACGTATTTCTGAAAGGTGAAATACTCTGCCTTGCACGTTTTCCAAAAATGTGGTTCTATATTTTTTTAAACTTCTTTTCAAAAATGAGTATCAGTATTGCGACTTTAGAAACATGGCGGAATTATTTAAAAACACTACCTAACCACATTCAATTATTTCATCAATTCCACGTCTAACAATACATGTCCTGAAACATAACGGATATTTATTACAATCTTGAACAACGATGATTATTCTATAGCTGGCGGCCAATACGTTTCCCTACTAGTCTACGGTAGACTCTACATACAATCAAGCTAGTTAACCATCTACAATTTCTTCCTGCAGTTCAATCCTCTGCTTGTTCCGCCATCCGTTACAATCATTAATTGTGAACCAACGGCGGTCAACTTCTCAGCGGATCATGATAAACCAAAGCATAAAGCAATAAGCAACCACATTTTATACAATTCACAGGTATTAAGCAAACAACAATGCATATCATTCATAGAACGTGACTCAACTCTCTCACTCTAGACTCGACTCGACTCACTACTCATTTTCTCTCGACTCGGCAATTATTCCGGAAAGCAGACGCAGATCCATCAACTGACATACCAGCCGGAGCCTTGGGATCTTTCGCTTCTCCCTAGATATGCAATGCAGGTTCCTACGCTACGACGCCTAGTCAATCTCCCGTAAACAAAAGGGGACCTAGCACCCTTAGTTATCCGAGTCACGGCTCAAAAACGTCATAACGACTACTTTAGCTCTCTCGCTCGATGAACGACTCTCCGCTTACAATATTCAAAGAGTGACGCATAAAATTACTTGACCGCATATCAAATAAAGAGAGCATGCTTAACATGAAAAGCATAATTCGACATTTTAAGCAAAAAAACACCTGCATGCGTAAACGCAATTCAACAAAGAACCACGCAATTCGTGGCATATATTCAATCTCATATCAAATAATGCATAACTCAATCATATCACAACATTACATGCTTGACACGTAAATCAAGGAATCCATCCCTCTGCAACTCAATGGAATTAACAGAGAGGAACAAACAAGTGGGGGTTGGGTTCAAAGAGACCAACCACAAAGTTTTCACCCACGAATGACTCGGAATATGTTCGACCGCACGACAACAATAAACGAAGGGGTTCGAGACCCTAACTTCGAACTCGTAGAGTTCTCAGACTTCTTCGTATTTAAATAAGCATTTAAATAGTAAAACAAGAATTTAAGCATCTCTAAAAATTGTCCTTACACAGGGACATAAAAATAAAATCCTAGAATGTCTAGAAGTGCCCTTACCGAACCCCAAGCTGCACGTCCACGTGTTCCTCGATCCTACGCCGCACGATCTCGAATTTACTCAAAGCCTATCAAAATAAATAACTTAGCACAATTCTTAGCTAACTTAAGCCCTCAAGCCTAACCCTTTTCCTAACCAAAAATTCATTCAAACATTTAATTCCTAGTTACTTGAAAATAAAATAAATAAGGTTTTAAAAATCAAAATACTTTTTAAAAGATAACTTATCACATAACAATTTATAAACCTTAACCTATTTGAAAAGTAAAGTTTTTGAAACCAAAAAACTTCCTTGAACCTCAAGGTAAAGATCATGCAAGAAATCATAAATTTTAAAACCTAGACACATATTCATACAAGCATTTTCACAATTAACAAACCACTATTTCCTTTCCTACTCCCTTTTTAGGCCTCTCGGCCACACCTATTCCCATAACCATCTAATTTCATGACAAAGCATCAAGACATCAAGTTTCAACAACTTCATATAACAATTAAAATACATAAGGAAATTTAAATCAAATAGGTTCAAAGATATTTTTCAAATATATTTCAAAGCATCAACTATCAAGACAATACCAAACCTAACTTAAGCACCTTCAAAGATATGATGCTAAAACATATTTCACAACATTCTAGTGTCATTTCCATAGCCTCTTTCCTTTTAAGACAAATCCTGCTCAAAGCCCATTTACAAGTTTTCATGGTTCACTTACTCAAAACAATTCCAAAACAAGAGCTCTTAAAGAGTTCTTTCAATTAGGCCATTTTCAAGGATCCCAAAAACATTGAAACCATGCTAAGAAAATAAAAACAACTTAATCAAGTGTTACATGCCATTCTAATCCTCTAAGAATCAATTTTCCACAAGACATAAACTAACTCTCATCCTAACTCATGCTTCACTACTCCATTAGCAATTTAACCAACCCAAACAATTAATTTCTAGAACAAGAACACTAATCAAGACCAATCCTAAATCAAGTCTCTTTCAAGAACAAGGGTTTTCATAAAATTCTTTCAATCTTTGATTCAAATCAATTTTAACAACTACAATGGCCATAATAACTAATAAGAAGCAAGAAATACAAGCTAGTTTGCATGATTCACAAGATGATCACCCAATTATACTCCAAGACCTCAAGGCATCAAGACATATCCAAAATATACTCCAAAACCCATGCCAATTTCCAAAATAGTTTTCAATGCCATTTTATATGCGTTTCCTTCACAACAACAACTATAGCCCAAAAGAAAGCTTCATTAAAACCCAAATCCATTTTCAAGAATAGGTTCTTTATCAAAACAATACCCGAAATTGCTCTAATTCCAAAGCTACTAACCACATCATTCCAAATCATTATTTCTTTTAAAACAACAATTTGCTTCCCAACACAAAACCTTAATCAAGCCTAAGGACAAATCACAACTTCTTCAAGAACAAGAGCTTCATACAAAACTTATCAATCCATCCTCAAATTCCAACTAATATTTAAAGTAGCAACTATAACATCTAATAACCAAGAAACACCAATTAATTACATGAATCATAATCATAAACCCCACTAATCCTCTTTTCTCAAGAATAGATTTTTATCAAAACAATACCCAATCAAGGTTTTGATCCCAAACTACATATCAATTTAAAGCAACAACAACATCAAACAGCTCAATTAACTATCAAGACACAAAATCAAGCATATAACCAAGAACTAAGCAAGAAACACAAGACTACCCACACACCCACAGTTCTGCTAAGAAGAACAAAGGAAGAAAAAAAATTTGATTTGGTTCAAACCTCTCATTCAAGAACTTAGCTCCAATTCTTCCTGCAGATTCGGCCCCCTCCTTCTCTGTCTCTCCCTTAACCTGCCTCTCTCTCTCTCCCTCTCTCGCGGTCTTTCTCTCTCCCAAGTTCTCTGTCTCTCTCTCAGTGCCCGCTTCTTCTTTCCTTTCTCGCTCGGATTCGCTACGGTGCCACCACCGCCTCAGCGCGCCAGGCTGCGTCAAGCTTCCCCTTCCTCCATCGCTCGCCTCCTCTTTCTCCCATGTTCTCTGCCTCGCTCTCCCTTCTCTTCTCTCCGGCACGGTGGCACGCCGCCAACCACAGGGCCGTCGCGACCTCCCCTTCTCTCATCCACCATCGCGCCCCTTCTTTCCTCTCTTCCCCTTCTCCTCTCTTCTCTCCTCCCTCTTCTCTTCTTTTCTTCCCCTGCCCCCCGTTCCCTTTCTTCTCTCTTTTTTTTTCTTTTCCAACTTTTGCTTCTAGCTTCTTTCTCACGCAGGGATGGGGTAAAAGGGAATAGGGAGAGTGCTAGGGTGGGGAACACATAAGTGTGGTGTATGGTGGAGTAGATCATGATTTATTAAAAATTAAACCAATTAACTCCCATTTAACTATCATCAATAATAAAACAAGTGAAAACACTCAAAAATAATCTTAACAAATTACGATTCGATTTTCATCGAAATCACAGTTCATTTTAAATTTTAATGCGGATAAAAATTACCCGGCGATTCAAAACGCGACGAAATTTCGTTAGAGTTTTTCGACGATTTTCGAATCATGAATTAATATTAAATATTAATTCTTAAATTTAATTTCATCTTGATTTAATTCAATCATTTTCTTAGTCAACAAAAATACGCGTTACCGCGTCACACCGAAAACTTATAATAAATATAATTGATGAATTCTCTTTAAAAGCAGCATACGTCTACGCTGTCAATTAATTCGAATTGACATCATGAATAATAATTATTTATAATAAAGAAATTATTTAAAATGAGTCAAAATAATTCCACGTACTCTCAGTAAATCATTGAGGTGATCAATCTCTATGACTTATCTTCAAGTATTCAGGATTTTACCGTTAAAATTACTTTTCTTAAAAATTGGGATGTTATAGGACACAGCTTAAGCAATGCGCATACAACACGTTAACTTAATCAACACATAACATGAATGCTTGACTCAACGAGTACTTATGCAATCCTAGACAACGTCTACTTCACCAAACATGTGGATCCAAACTAACTCAGATGAGCGAGTGAGAAAACATCATCATTCTTGAGTACGAACAATGTCTAGTTAGGTAACTGGTATATTTATTGGTCACGCCCCAGCAGTGGTAGCTATCCACCGCCTTTATATAAGACGCTCCTACCCGATTGACCCCCAAGGCCGGGTACCTTGCCCATCATGGCTGACACTATATCGAATCATCGTTGCTCACCCCTAATAACGTTAACTTAACAAGACACATATAATGCATGGACACAAACCAAACAAGTGTCTAACATAACTTATCAACTCACCGACCATCTCTTCAAGCGGCCAGCTACAACAACATTAACAAGGTACTACTCGTCAGTAAACTGATAAGTTTCCCCCAATCTTGGAACAAGTCCAAGTTATCAACCTACCTCACAACACTAAGTCTAAGCTAGCTTATCTCAATTTCCAACTCTTAACTAAAGTGTTTCAACTTACTTAATTTGACCGGGCGTACCGTACTACTCTGCTAAAATTATAGGACACTATCCAAAAGAGTTTGGGTCAATACTTATTATACCTTGAATTTACAATTTCAATTAGTGAGACTTTGCAAAAACAATTCCAGACTTAGTCATTTTTCTGCATAATTTTTCTGCATAACTATTACTCTAAGTTGTCAACTATGCTCATTCATGCTCCTAACCACTCAAACCTCTACCACATAAAGATCATCCTCATTCTTATGTTCTAAGACTCCATTGATCATAACTTAACCGTTAAAAACAGTAGTCTTTCCTTATCAAAATTCTACATAATTCATTTTTAGCCTATCATTCACAATTTCTACCAAATCACTTCCTACACTTACTAACTCCAAGTGAGATCATTCACACATCATAAAACTTCAACACCTATTAAGCCATCAATGCTAAACAACACTCAGGAACATAAAACAAGTCATGAGACAACATACCAACCACAAATTAACACTCAGGAATAAATGCAATCAACATCACACTTTGCATACTTGTCATACCATTATCACACTAACTCAAACAGCACATTTTAAGACAAACTCAATTAACATAAGCATTATGACAGAGGTTAATATCTTGTTTTCTCATCACAATGGTAATAGTACTTATATTGCCTAACCGCGCCAAGTCTAGGGTCCATGAGACATCTCTATTGCCTAATTATATCCATAAGCTCACTAATCTTGTATCCATCTATCCCCTTACCTCAATAAGAAGCTCGCAATATCGCAAGGGCGAAGAGAATTGCCACAACGACAAATTGAGCACCAAATGAGCACACGGTAAAATTTACGAAAGGGTGAAATGCTGCTGGAAAAAATAACAATTGGTATAATATATATTTTTTTTGGAATTTTTTAAAGCTAAAACGAAATCAAAAGGAAGCAAAAGAGTGACCGAAAAATGTCATACCGAGACAAATGGGCTACAAGGGGTCCAGTGTCAGCTTCACCAAAACGAGTGAAGGAGTAGTGGTTTCTGAAGGTTTCGACGCGAGGAATCCGAAAATGATGTCCATTTTTCCAACCAAAAACTGTGGTGGCTGAAAACTCATTATTACGGTTCGCTCAGTGTAAATAAATGCGATGAACGGAGCTGCAGTTGAATGAACAGAGGCCGAAAATGTGTTCTTTGGTTGTGTAACGACCCGTTTCCAGATCGCCACGAAACCAAAAGAAGCCTATATGTGACGTGTTTTTAAAACGGTACTCCTGTGTCCTTCAGAAAAATGCGGTATATTTTTTTTTCCTAAAACAATAGTGCCCGCAAAGCACACACAGAGTACTTACAGTGCTTCGAAACATGGTGCAACTAAGACACAAGACTCTAAAGCTGATAAAGCATACATGCATAAATACATAAGTCATATATATACAGTATGTGCAAAATAACAGAGTAGAAAATGTGCAAAGAAATACACCTATGGTATGAAGACCCTCGAGAGAGAAATCATACCCTGGGGGTACTCCCGGCAGACACCCACGCAGGGGGCTGCTCCAAAAGTGAATCCACCAGTCTACCCTGTGACAACAAAACATCACCCGGCCCAACTGGTCACCAACTCACTATACACAAAAGATGCATATACATACTACAGTCATCCACAAAAAGAAACACAACAGCAATCAGAGAATACAGCCACTACAAAGCACTGTCCCGATCCTCTGAAGGATCCTCCTCCGCCTCATCCTCCATCGGGTCCTCGCCCGTCAAATCAATGAAGGGTGCCGCCGCTGGAACATCCTCGGGCACATCACTAAGCACGTACTCTCCTCCAGCCATATCGTCATCAGTCCGTGCACCCAAGCAATCTGCCTCCCCACATACCGAACAAACAGGGGGCCGCTCTACTAGTGGGGTGGGAACTCGGTCCACAAGAGGGGAACTCGGAATAGTAACCGCCCTCGAAGTCGATGCTCCTGCGGACCCTCGTCTAATCACGCTCTTACGAGCGGTCCGTATCACTCATGGTCCTCGACCACGTCCACGGGATAAAAGCTTGGGAATCGTCGCTCTGGGTACGTCAGTCGATCCCTCGGGAGATGAGGAAGAGTCGGGCATGGCCTCCTTTCCCTGAGAAGCCCTCCAAGCATCGATGATCTGTGTCGTCCTAATCGGGAAGCTAACGGTACGTCTAGTCACCTCCCGTCTCACAACCATACCAGCCTCTCTAAAAGTCTGCACAACATCCCCCGTGTAGACCACGCGACCGGTGATAAAGTCAAACTCCATAGCTGTAGGTAGCTCAATGTCAGGAAAATCGAAGATAATCTCCGATGAGGTCTGCATCTCGAGTATCAGAAGGCTCTTCTCCATCACCTGGGTAGCCATCATGAATCGAAGATGCCACGGGAAAGGGTCAACTTCTCAAATAATCACACTAAACCAAAGCATAAAGCAGTAGGCAAATAGTGTATACAATTCACAAGCGCGACTCAAGACCCAAATTAAAACTCATTCTCTCAACAATTTCGCCACATACCGGAAGTAACGCGGATCCATCCACTGAATACCAGCCGTAGCCTTGGGCTCTCCCCTCACCCTAGGACATTCAGCTCAGGTTCCATTAGCATTACGACGCCTAGCTATTCCCTATCGAACACCAGTCGTAGCCTTTTAGGGGATTCTAGCACCCTAGGTGAATCGACGCAAGCTCAAAAATGTCCCGGCAAAACCAACGTCTAGCCATTCCCTACTGAACACCAGCCGTAGCCTTTTAGGAGATTCCAACACAAAAACGTCCCGGCAAAACCAACGTCTAGCCATTCCCTACCGAACACCAGCCATAGGCTTTTAAGAGATTCCAACACCCTAGGTGAATCGGCTCAGGCTCAAAAACGTCCCGGCAAAACCAACGTCTAGCCATTCCCTACCGAACACCAGCCATAGCCTTTTAGGAGATTCCAACACCCTAGGTGAATCGGCTCAGGCTCAAAAACGTCCTACGACTCAACGACTCAACCAACTCTCGCACTCAGATGACAATTCGCATAATTATAACAATATAATTCAGCTCAACAACATAAGTAACATAGCAATATAACTCAATTCATCAGATCTAAATAACATAGGCATCTCATCTCAAATAATCGTACTGAGCGGCAACAGTCAACAATCAATATGAAATCCATCCCTCTGCTATTCGATGGAATTGACAGAGAGGTACAAACAAGTGTGGGGGGTTGGGGACAGCTGACAACCACTTGCAGACAAGCCCACTAAATAATCAGCATATATATATATAACAAAAATAAAGCGAAGGGGTACAAGACCCTCACTTCGAACCCTTAGGTTCTCAGACTTCTTCGCATGAACACTTGAAATTAAATTCGTATCTAAAAATTGCCCTTACACAACGACATAAAAATAAAATCCTAAACATGTCTAGAAGTGCCCTTACCACCAACAGTCGCTAATGTCGCTCCGAATTCCTCAAGTCCGCGTCCACGTACACCTCGGTTTCTGCGTCGCACGGTCTCGGAAACTTCCATTCCTATTACATGTACAACTTAGTACAAACTAGGAATTCTAATAACACTTAGTTCTCACTTATCCCTTATCTAACCCAACACTCAAGAATCCAAGAATGATATATATATATATATATATTTTTTGAAAGAAAATAACATTTAAAAACAAAGGTTTCTTGTATAACAGGTAACTCAAAGTAACTCTTTTAACTAGTTTGAAAAACTTTCACATAAACATACATTTACACAACTATGGCATAAATAATGTTTTTCATTAAAAACCCTCTAGGCCTCTCGGCCTCTAGCTTGTTTTTCTTCAAAAATTCTATAAAAAAACTTCTTTCATACATGCAAGCATTCTAAGTACTAAGTCAAGCTCAAATACAATTTCAAGCCTTATTTCAAGTAACACATACTAAGCAGAATTTAATCAAAACCAAGTTTATGTTTCTTAAAAATGTTTTTCGTCATGCTTCAACAATTAAAATAAGGCCACAAACCAACATGCTAGAATTTAAAGCATACAAAGAAAATCAATTTCCTACATGCCCTTTTTAATCCCTCTAAACTCAACTTTATACCGAACTTATCTAACACTAAACTAATCATGCAAACCTAATCCAACAACCTTAAAATCAACTTTAACATGCAATTCAACACTTATACACAAAATCAAACATCACATCCTCATGTTCTTCATGGTTTAAGAATAGGCAAGGTTCTAAAACTTTCATGTTACGTATGCTTAATTTAAACTATAACTTAAATCAACATCAAACCACTTCCAATAACACACATACCAACTAAGGAGCAAAAACTAGCAACCAAATACAATATTCACAAAATAATACTACTAATCATAAACTAGGAAAAGTGCAAAACAACTTTTCTATTTATTAATTCTTTCACTATTCAATGACTAATGTCATAAAGCCAAAACTTAATCAAAACCCAAATCTAACTCAAACCTTTTTCAAGAATAAGTATTTTTCCCAAAAGTCTTTCAATCAACCAAATTTTGCATAAGACATAAACTACAATCATGCTAACTCATGCATATCTATTTTACTAGCCTTAAGTTATTCTAAGCATGTTATCTAACACTTAAGCACATAATTTAACGTCAAGCCCTCATTGTAAAACAATATTCTAAGACAAGTCCTTCCAAATCAATTAAATCGCCCCAACAATTTGATTAAACAATTCAAGGCAAAGACTCACAACTAGAACCCACATTTTTTTTTCTAGTTCAAGAATGAACATAAACCCAAATTTAATAACCTAAGCATGCTCATTACAATACATAGTTAAGGCATAAACTAAAAGCTAATCAAAACAAGGGTTTTTCTAAAATTTCTTTTCCAAAAATTTAAAGACTCAAGGCTAACTCATTTTTTTTTTATCAATATAAAAGTCATTTCATCAAAATCAATAACCATGTCTAGTCCTCCATAACCCAAGTTTTCATAAACCATAAGCTAGTTTTCATACTAATTCATGCAAATAATTTCTAACAACCTTAAAAATACTTCTAAACCCTTGATAAACCATCCATTACATAACCAAGCATCATAGCTACAAATTAACATGGTTCAAACATTAAAAAATATAACTAAACTACCATGTTACAACTATTTAATTTAAACTACACATTCAAATAACATCAAAACAATTTCAAGAGCTCCAAAACTATCCTAAACATGTTATCAAATACTTAAGCTCAAGATTTAACTTCAAAACCATTTATGTCTTAAGATTCAAGAATAGGCAAATTTCCAAAAACAACAATTCATTCATGCTTAATAAAAACTATAACTTAGACAAGCATCAAACAATCCCTAACAACACATTAAACTACTTAATTAGTTGACTCATCAAAGATCACACCATGACCCTCTTCTTCATACTTAGGGTTTTCACCCATATGTACTAAAGAGGCATTAGAAGTGCTCATATCCTTATATTCATCATCAACACCAACAAACAACTACATAGTCATAACTAATTAACATTAAAAACAACAACTAGATCAGCATAAAAATGGGGCTGTTTAGCGCTGGTTTTAGGGTTCAAAAAGGGTGAGAAAATTCTGATTTTAAGCTCATTTAGATGGTTAGAAATATAGGTAATATAGTAGAGAACATAACCTAGCAATATGGCAAGATTTGGAAGCAAAATCAAAGTAGAAAATGGGGGGTGAACATCACGATTTTCAGCAGCCAAAACAGAAGAAAAAATTTAGTTTTCTTACTTGGATGATGATGAAAATGGAGAACTAAGTTGGTATGGTGATTTGCAACAAGTTTGGTGAAGAAAGTGTGTCCAAAAACTCAAAGAATCAAGGGGTCTTGGCCATGGAAGCTTGGAAGCTTTGAAGAAGGAAAAGAAAGATGAAGATGAAGAGGAAAGTTGGAGAAGGTGGGGTGGCGTGGAGGGTGCTGAAAAATGGGGGAGTGGTTCACCTTTTATTCACTTAAAAGAAATGACTCATCATAGATAAAAATTAAAAAAATTAAAATAAGTAAAGTAATTTTTTTTTTGAAATAAATCACAAATAATATGACACTTATCACCCAACCATATCATCTAGTCTTACCCACCTAATCTCACATCTCTCATGGTTACCCACTAATTCTAGAGTCTAGGGGTTGTTTAAAACACGACGACGAAATACCGCGTTACCGATAAACTCGCGAAAATTAATTTAACGAGAAATTAATTCATCGCGTGAAAATATTTAATTATAAATAATAAAAATTATGTCAAATATTCAAAAATGGTCTCAATAAGTTACGATTCGATTTTTATCGAAATCGGAGTTCATTTATAATTTTATCTGCGGTGGAACCGCCCGGCGATTCGAAACGCGTCAAAACTTCGTTAGAATTTTTCGACGATTTTCAAACCGTGGATTAATATAAAATATTAACTCTCAATTTAATTTGATCTTGATTTAATTAATACACTTTCTTAGAGAACAAGAAATTGCTTTATTATAGCGTAAATACGGCAGAAATACACTAAATCACGTTAACTAACGTATAGTAAAAATACGCGTGTTACAGGTTGATTTCGAGTTGGGTGGTAAATTTTGGAATTTTTTTGTGGTCTAGAAAGTGAGAACAAGAAGAGAGACGTTTGGAGGCAGTATCATTTTTCGCTTGCACAGCCTCGTCTAAGTTAATGAATAGTAATGTGAAAGTGGAAAAAGGGAAACTCAACGTGGACTGAGATAAAACGTGGTGCCGTTTTTCTTTTCTATTTATAAATTAAAATGCTTTTTAACTCTAAAACAAAACATTTCTACACTCAAAAAAATCATAATTAATTATTTCAAAAAGATTTATAATAATTCATGACTAATATTTTATAAAAATAAAATAATATAATATCATTAAAATATACTAATCATTGAGGCAAGTACACACTGTTGGAACCTAAACGATTGAGAAGTTTAGACTCTCATTAATTTTGATGATAACAAAGTATTCACAAGAGAACAATTTATGCTCTAACAATTCTTGAAGTGTGCAGATACTAATATTACGTATAAAGCCACACAAGCAAGATGGAAGAAATTCTCAAGAGAGGGAAACACGCCATGTGCAAAGATCCGGATCATCCGAGTGAGCATCCTGAATTATCTCTTTATGACACTAGGCTTATCCATTTGCTTCGAGCGTCCGATCTTCCGATTCTGAGCGAGCATCTGAACTTCATTTCAAATCACGTGTTGGTCACGTAGTTGCTCTTCCTCTCAGAAGTTTCTGGAACGGATTTCAAAATTGATCTTGAGCGCTAAAATTGTTGTACAAGGTATCAAAGGTGACACCTTTAGCTAAAAGACAATAATCGTACAAACAATTGTGAAAAACAAGGTAGTACTGCAACGGTAATATGTACTCTTTGGGATATTCTCTCGGAAAAGAAGAAAGAAATGACTTTTGAATTTACCTCACTCAATGGAAAGGAGCCATTTTTACCGTAACGGTAATATCCTTGGAACTCCTATATATACCTCATGGTATCCATTGAAGAGTGAGCTGATATACTGCCGATAAAGGCTTTGGAAAATCGCCAAAATCAGCATAAGAGTATATTGCCTTATTTGCTAAGAACAAGCTCTGATTGCTATACACTACAAAGAGTCAATACTCTGAAAGCACTGCTTCTGTGAGCAATCAAGTTTCGCACTAAGTCTCTGGACTACAAGAACTGAACTCAGCGTCCGACCCCTTCTTTTAGAAAGTATTTCTATATTGAGCTTAACTTTTTATCCTCTCTGTGAGAGTTATTTTTACTTGTATTCAACTTACTTGTAAAAGTTGTTTTTTGGCGTAGTTAAGGCTATTCCTTCAAAGGCTCGACTGTACTGAGTCGTTTTGAGAAGTTGAGAGTATTGTCAAGTTGTGACAGTAGAATACTCTTGAGAAAATTGTAATCAGATTGATTATAGTGGAAAATCCTTCAGGAACGAAGGGACTAGACGTAGCTACCAGTTTGGTAGTGAACTAGTATAAATCTGTGTGTCTCTTGCTTTACTGCTTTCTATTCTTTTCTATCTTGCTGTGTTAAAAACAAATTTTCACAAACTGCTTTTCTAGCGTCCGGTTTATTTCTAGCGTCCGATAAACAAACAGTTTTGAAAAACTTGTGTTCTAAGTGTTTCCTATCTTAAAGTTTACAAAAAGTTTTCAACACAATTCAACCCCCCTTCTTGTGTTCACGTTCAGTTGGTACCAGAGCTCGGCCTCTTGGTTGAGCACTTAACAATGTTAAGAGTAAAGATCTCATCAGTGAACATGTCTCACAAGGTGGTTATATGAACCGTCCTCCTCTATTCAATGGAGAAAAATTTGATTACTGGAAAGATAAGATGAAAGCATTCCTTGAGGCACAAAATCTTGATTTATGGGATATAGTTGAAAGTGGATACATTTCTCCCGCTAATGCTCTTGGTGTTGCAATACCTAGGGAAAACTGGTCTGATAATCAGAAAAAGAGATATCAAACCAATCAGAAGGCTAGATTTATTCTCATCTGCTATGTGACAGAAAGAGAATATGATAAATGTGGTAAGTTTGATCTTGCCAAAGAAATCGGGATTCTCTTGTTTTGTCTTATGAGGTTCTCGCCAAGTAAGAGAAACAAAGGCTAGCATGATGGTTCGCCAGTATGAACTATTCAAAATGGAAGATGGAGAAAACATTGAAACTATGTTTGGAAGGTTCCAAACACTTGTTCATGGGTTGCAGGCCCTTGGAAAAAGTTATAGTACACCTGATCATGTGAGAAAGATCTTGAGATGTTTGACTAAGCAGTGGAGACCCAAAGTCACTGCTATTCAAGAAGCAAAAGATCTAAATGTTCTTCAGCTTGAAGATCTTATGAGTTCTTTGAAAGCTCATGAACTTGAGCTAAACGAAGGAGAACCTACCAAGAAGAGTAAGTCTATTGCTTTAAGAGTTAATCAGCATAAACCTATTACTTCTAAAGCTTTTCAGGCTGAAGAAGAAGAATCAGATGATGAAGCTTCAGAAGGAGATTATGATGGATCAGAAGATGAGCTAGCATTCATATCTAAGAAGATCCAGAGAATGTGGAAGAAGAGAAACTTTAGAAGGAGGTTTCAGAAGAAAGATACAAAGGACAAGAAGGAAAGCAAAGACAAGGACAAAGCCCAAGTCATTTGCTATGAATGTAAGAAGCCTGGACATTTCAAGTCCGAGTGTCCTAATCTTAAGGAAAAGCCCACAAGAAGCTCCTTCAAGAAAAAGAAGAAAGGTCTCATGGCAACATTGGAAGACCTTGACTTATCCTCCTCCGAGGAAGATAAAGAAGAAGAAGCTCACATTGCCCTCATGGCAAACACTGATCTTGATTCAGAAGAAGAAGTTGAAGAGGTAATAATATATGACTCTTATTCTGAACTTCAACTTGCATTTGATGATCTGTTAAAGGATTCTGCCACTCTCTCTATTGAGTATAAGAATTTGAAAAAGAAATTTTCAAAACTATCACAAGATTTTCATTCTTTACATAAGGAAAACTCAGACTAATGAAGAGAACCGTAAGTCGAAAACCGAAAATCAGCGTCTGGTGGATAACCAAAGATCCTGAAGCCAACAAGCAACCGTGGTCGAGAGCTCTCAAGTTAAAAGCTCTGTAGTTACAGGCAATCCTAACTGCAAATCAAATGACTATGAACATGCATTTCAAAAGTTTCTTGCAGAGAGTGTAACTCGAAGCAAGCAAGCTTCTATGATCTGGGGAGTCAGTAAAACGACGACTCATGGTCTTGGTTACATATCAGATGAACCTCTTTTAGAAAATAATTCAGCATCTGATAAATCAAATAATCACAGTAAATGCTTGCATTGTACTTACTGCAATAAACCTGGTCATTTGAAAAGTGCATGTACTGTTTTTAAAACTGTGAAGGATAAGCCTCCTTCAAGAACTAACAAGAAAGGACCCAAAAAGATATGGGTACCTAAAGATAAAATAGTATATGTTGCAGACTTGCTTAGCAACAAAGTCAACACACCAATCTTGGTACTTAGACAGTGGATGTTCGCGTCACATGACAGGAGAAAAGCATATGTTCCAAGAACTAAGACCTAGAGAAGCTGGATTTGTTGGTTTCGGAGGAAACCAGAAAGGTAAAATAGTTGGAATTGGTCGCATAGGTAAAGGCTCTCTTCCTTCTATTGATAATGTTTTATATGTTGAAGGACTGAAACATAATCTGTTGAGCATAAGTCAATTATGTGACAGTGGTTATAGTGTTGTCTTTACAGAAAATGGATGTTCAGTAAAAAGTAAAAATGATGGATCTATATTCTTTACAGCTAAGAGGAAACAAAACATTTATAAAGTTGATCTTTCTGAACTTGCAAAACAAGATGTCAAGTGTCTTATGTCTGTTGAAGATGAGCAATGGATTTGGCACAAAAGATTGGGTCATGCCAATTTGAGGTTAATCTCAAAGTTGAACAAGCACAATCTTCTTAGAGGCTTACCAAATCTTAAGTTCCAATCTGATGCCCTGTGTGATGCTTGTCAAAGAGGAAAACAAGTTAAAACTTCCTTTCATTTAAAAAATGTTGTTTCAACCTCGAGACCACTTGAACTTTTACATCTTGATCTTTTTGGTCCCACAAGGGCAGCCTCTTTAACTGGAAAGAAATATGGATTAGTCATTGTTGATGATTTTACTAGATGGACATGGGTTAAATTCCTTGCCCACAAGGATGAGTCTTTTAAGGTATTTACTATTTTCTGCAAATCAGTTCAAAATGAAAAAGGCATCTGTATTTCTTCTATTAGAAGTGATCATGGGGGAGAATTTGAAAATGAGAACTTTCAAAAATTTTGTGAAGAAAATGGCATCTCCCACAATTTCTCCTCTCCTAGAACACCTCAACAAAATGGTGTTGTAGAAAGGAAAAATAGGTCCCTCCAGAAATGGCCAGGACCATGATCAATGAAGGCGATATTGCGTAAACATTTTTGGGCGGCGATAAACACAACTTGTTATGTTCAAAATAGAATTTATATAAGACCTATTTTGAATAAGACTCTTATGAATTGTGGAAAGGTAGAAAACCAAACATTTCTTACTTTCATCCTTTTGGTTGTATTTGTTATATCTTGAATACTAAAGATCGACTTGGTAAGTTTGATTCCAAGGTCGACAAAGGAATCTTTTGGGATATTCTGAAAGATCTAAAGCTTTTAGAATATACAACAAAGAAACTTTGACAGTTGAAGAGTCCATTCATGTCAAGTTTGATGATAAGAAGCCTGACACTGCTATGTCAGAGCTAGATGAGTTATTTTCAGAATTAAACCTCGGTGACAAGTCAGACGGTGAACATATATCTTCATCATCTGGTGGTGACAAGACGAAGAATTCTACTCAGCTTAAAGTCAAGCAAGAAAAAGCTGGAAGTACAAAACCAATCATCCAAAAGATCAAATCATAGGAGAACCTGGTGATAAAGTACGAACCAGATCCTCTTTCAAGGAGCATGCTAATTTTGCACTTCTCTCTGAGATGGAACCTAAGACGATTGATCAAGCTTTGGAAGATGAAGGGTGGATTCTAGCAATGCAAGATGAGCCAAATCAGTTCCAAAGGAATGATGTATGGAAGCTAGTCACTCTACCAGAAGATAAGCAAGCTATTGGTACTAAATGGGTATTTAGAAATAAGCTTGATGAAGATGGTAAAGTTGTGAGAAATAAAGCAAGGTTAGTTGCTCAAGGTTACTCACAAGAAGAAGGTATTGATTTCACTGAAACTTTTGCACCTGTTGCAAGACTAGAAGCTATTCGCATTTTACTTTCATTTGCAGCACATCATGGGATAACATTATATCAAATGGATGTGAAAAGTGCTTTTCTAAATGGTTTTATAACTGAGGAAGTTTATGTTAAACAACCTCCTGATTTTGAAGATATTGAATTTCCAGAACATGTTTTTAAACTTAAAAAGGCTCTATATGGTCTTAAACAAGCTCCCAGAGCATGGTATGATAGACTAAGTTCCTTTTTAATGGAAAATGAATTTACAAGAGGTTTAGTTGACACTACTCTTTTCAGAAAAACCTCAAACAAGCATTTCATACTTGTTCAAATCTATGTTGATGATATCATTTTTGGAGCCACTAATGAAAGCCTTTGCAAAGAATTTTCTAAGCTTATGCTGAGTGAATTTGAGATGAGCATGATGGGAGAATTAAAGTTCTTCCTTGGAATACAAATCAAGCAATGCAGTGATGGTATTTATATTCATCAAAGCAAATATATCAAAGAATTATTGAAGAAGTTCAAGATGTTGGATTGCAAGCCTATGTTTACACCTATGCATCCTACCTGCACTCTTAGTAAAGATGAAATTGGTAAGAAGGTAGATCAGAAACTGTATAGAGGTATGATTGGATCTCTACTTTATCTTACGGCTTCAAGACCTGATATTATGTTCGGCCTGCACCGTGCTAGATTTCAATCGGATCCTAGAGAATCACACCTAAGTCTTTGTCACAAAAGAATATTCAGATATTTGCAAGGAACTACTAATCTTGGTTTGCTTTATAAGAAATCAAAGATTACAAATTAGTAGGTTTCGTGATGCTGACTTTGCTTTGGAGATCGAATTGAAAGAAAGAGCACAAGTGGAGGCCGCCAATTCCTTGGAGCTAATCTTGTGTCTTGGTCAAGCAAAAGGCAAAGCACAATTGCACTCTCAACAAAGGTTTAATACATCTCAAGAAAGAAGTTGCGCTTCTCAACTTCGTGAATGAAGTATCAACTTGAAGACTACGATAAAAGAGAGTAACATTCCTATCTTCTCGTGATAATACATCCGCCATATGTCTTACTAAAAATCCCATATTGCATTCTAGAGCAAAGCACATTGAGATTAAACATCATTTTATAAGAGACTATATTCGTAAGGGTATTCTAGAAATAAAATTTGTAGACACCGATCATCAGAGGGTCGACATATTTACAAAACCCTTGTCAAGATAGATTCAATTTTATAAGAAGAAATTTAAACTTTCATCTTAAAGAAGAATGATTAATCTCAGCATCTGATATGACATAAGCATACTTGTGCATAAGCATCTTATTTGTCATATGCATCATAACTCATCATCCGGTGAATCGGTTGCGTGCGTCCGAGCACTTCCACACGTGTCACACGTGTTAAGGATTCAAGCGTCTCATCATATCTACTGAGTCATGATTATTTACGTTTTCGATAAAATCTTTTACTTTTATTTTGGCGTCTGTATTTAATAAAAAGGCGAATCTTTATTTTCTTTTCTTTTTGATTTAATTTATATGTGAAAATACGAAGCGATATTTTGAAAAAAGAACTGTACCATTCTCTATTAACTTTCCCACTACTCCACATTTTTCTCTCCACTCTGCGTTTTCTGCAAAACCGTACTCGTTCTCTCTTTCTCTCTATCTCTCTGTGTGTGTGTTTGAACCCTAAAACCTCCATCACCTTCATCTCAACTGCAATCATGTCTGGAGTAACAACCTCTGAGTATACGGCTATCTACGACACCATGGCTGAAGGAAAAGTTTTGTTGGAAAATTGTGTTGATTTAGAGAACTTCAAACTCTATGGCTTCGACTTCTACAGTGGTTTCAAGGCAATGGGCTGGGAACACTATTTCTTCTGGAACCAGGTTGAGGTTCTAGCGACGGCTATCAAAGAATTTTGGGGTAATGCTCGTCTACACAAAGGTGGTATATTTGAAGGAACCGTGAGAGGCTACAAGTTTGTTTTTACCATCAACAATATCTCCTCAAGTCACCTTTGGTTGTCCCTGTGAAGGTCTCGTCTTCTACAGATTGGTGACGATTTCATGGCATTGAGAAGGTCAATGATGATCTGTTTGAGAACTATAAGCAGTTGAAAGACTCTGGTGAAACTCCTACTGCAAAGAATCTGAAGAGTCATTACAGAGTACTTCACAAGATAATCACCAAGAGCGTCTTGTTGAAGGCTGGCTCTAGTGACATAGTCAACTATGAACAGAAGTTCATCATGAGACACTACATGGCTGGTAACAAGGTAAACCTGCCAAGGTTGATCTACAACAACCTGATTAATGCACTAGTAAATTCGAGGAAAGGTGTTGCTGACAAGAAAAACACCTACAAGTGCATTCCTTATGGTGTTCTGCTCACTAGAATGATGGTCAAGGGTCTGGTTATAAACAAGCTGACTGCTTTACCAGATCAAGAAAAGGTGAAGTATTTTGGTGCTGATAGTATTGTGATTCCGGACACCTTTGGAGTCAACAGTCTGGTCAGAATGAAACTGATTACTGGGTCCATGATCAAGAAGGTGAAAACAGAGCAGCAGGAAGGGAAGTCGAAAAGAAAACCACCGTAAGGTCAATGCCTGGTGTGAAAAGACTCTTGAGTCTCCTTCAAAGGAAACCAAGAACAAGATGGTTGGCTCTCAGACGATCGTTGAAGAACCGTAAGATGAGGACCGAGTTCCCATCACCAGGTTCGAGAAAAGGAGCAAGCGGGTCGAGAAACAAGTTTCAAGGTCCGGCCAATGTAAGAAGGAAATTCAACGTTCTCCTCCAGCCATCGCCTCTGCAGAAGTCGAAGAGATTGGTCAGCGATCTGAGCCTGAACCAAAGGTAATCGAATTCTTCCGATGATTACAGATCTATTTTTGAATCTGATGATACCATTCCTCGCTTCCACCAATATCTCTGCTGCACAACCACCAAACATTCAAACCCGCACGTAAAAACCGTAAACACTACCACCTTCATAGCTCCTAATCAACCTACCCAACCATCATCCACTACACTCAACCTTAACCTACCACAAATTTCCTCAAATACATCACTAACCTCATATATTTCCAAACTTCACTATCATCCCTTCAATCTATTATTCAAAATTCCTCCCATTAATCCCTTCAAACCCTATACACCTAAAACCTACAAAATCACCAAAACCACTCCCACCTTACTCACTATTACCATTAAACCTACAGACGCTGGTGGAAGAAAAAATATCTCATACAAACCACAGTTTGTCAAGTATGAGATATATAATAGCATCTACAATCGTCCCTCCACATGGCATTTGAAGACCTTCACCTCTAGAGCTGCCAAATTGGAGATTGCCTCTCCAATAAGTGCAACATTCAAGGATGGAGAAGACCACTTCCAAATGTCATTTAAAGGAAGGTTGAGAACAAAGATCCTAAGCGAGCAATTCCCTTCTCTGTTGATCTTCCTAGATCCCTACCACAATCAAAACCGCTCACGTTGGAAGAATGTGGAAGGTAGATCACAGATGAAGAAGCTGCCTTTATGGCACACTGTCTTGAGCAGAAAAGGCTTGAAGTCATAGGACAATATCGAGACCCATCATCTGTTTCTGTTAAGATAGTACCAGATAGACAAAGGTGGCTACCTTGGTCTATCCCTGGGAAAAGGAAGGAACCTGCCTCGCAAGCAAACCATTCAAAGAAGATCGGGCTAAAGGAGTATGAGAAGGCACATACAAAGTACAATCTTAAGGAATTCTCCCAGCTTTCGATTGCCAAGATCTCTGAGGATCATGCCAGAAGGTTTTACCTGACTTCTCTGAAGAAAGATGAATGGAGAACTGGCTCCTCAAACTGCCGCAATGCCGAGAAGGCTACTATTCCAACTGTTGGGACAATCGTGAGTTACCGACATCAATCTTAGAATAGTGTACTTCGATGATATGTTCAGATGCTCGATGTCGACCTTTTGACCGCATGAAGATATATGACCAATGGGTCAGCCGTGACCAAGCACTTCGACATTGGATTTACTTGGAGTCAATGGTCTGAGTCTTGGAAAGACAAAGCCATATTACCATGCCTCGACCCCCTAGTGCTAGAAGAAGATGACAGGGAAAATCTGAGAAGAATTTATCTGGCAGAAAATGAAGCACTCTCCTTCACCTGTGAAGCATTGAGTGTCTTTATCAGAAGTTTATGGGGAGAAGACGCTGGGAATAGGTTTGACTCTTACATTGCTGATGTTGTTCTACACAGAGAAACCATCTTCATGAATTTGCTGTATCCAGAAGATGTGAAGCATCAATGGGAAATTCAAACAGCATCTGAGCTTAGAAGACTTGGAAATTTCATCAAATGGTTTATACAAAAGGATGCATTTTTTCTAAAAGCTCAAAGGAAGAAGGAATTGAGACTTCAGCTATCTAACTGGGTGCTAGCAGAGCATCAGAAGTTGAGACCTGCACCAGTACCAGAAGCTGGACCTTCTACTTCTACTTCTGCAGTTGAGATGGTCACCATTCCCAAAGCAGAATTTGAAGAAATGAAGGCTACAAACATGAAGGTCACTCAGCTTGAGACTGCACTAAAGTTACTCTATGAACGTCTCAACATCCCTCCTCCACCTCTTCCAAACCCTTAAACCTTGTTTTGCTTTATATTTTTTTGGTACTAAGTGTTATTTTTTTTTGGTTGATACACTTATATATATAAATATTTTTGCTCAAATTATCTGCCTTATATTCAAATTTTTCTAAGTCTTATTTTGACTATGATGTGTTTTTACACTCTTTTTGTCTGATGACAAAAGGGGGAGTAAAAGAAAGGTATGGTGAACACATGAAAATCGATTAACTCCACCGTCCGATTTTCATCGTCCGATAAATACGCTGAATCAAGTATCATGCATAGCATTTCATACATAGCATTTGTATGGTTATTTATTAATGCGCTAATATTCATTGTTCTAGTGCTCTTATAATGTTAAATAAATATTTTTGGTACTAATACTCTTACAATGATAAACAAATTTGGTACAAGTTGATTAAATCAATCTTTTTAATCAGCATCTGATCTTACTCTGACACATCTACGTATTTTGTTTTGCGATCACTTAATTGAAGTTATTTATCAACTATCGCCTTAATACTAGAATTATCTTATATATCAAAATTGTTAAATTCAGGGGGAGACCATTGATGTCATTTTGAAACTAAATTGTTCATCAACCTTAGATATTTGTCATCATCAAAAAGGGGGAGATTGTTGGAACCTAAACGATTGAGAAGTTTAGACCCTCATTAATTTTGATGATAACAAAGTATTCACAAGAGAACAATTTATGCTCTAACAATTCTTAAAGTGTGCAGATACTAATATTACGTATAAAGCCACACAAGCAAGGTGGAAGAAATTCTCAAGAGAAGGATACACTCCATGTGTCAGCATCCGGATCATCTGAGTGAGCATCTGGAATTATCTCTTTATGACACTAGGCTTATCCATTTGCTTCGAGCATCCGATCTTCCGATTCTGAGCGAGCATCTGAACTTCATTTCAAATCACGTGTTGGTCACGTAGTTGCTCTTCCTCTCAAAAGTTTCTGGAACGGATTTCAAAATTGATCTTGAGCGCTAAAATTGTTGTACAAGGTATCAAAGGTGACACCTTTAGCTAAAAGACAATAATCGTACAAACAATTGTGAAAAACAAGGTAGTACGAAAACGGTAATATGTACTACTGGGATATTCTCTGGAAAAGAAGAAAGAGACAGCTTTTTGAATTTACCTCACTCAATGGAAAGGAGCCATTTTTACCGTAACGGTAATATCCTTGGAACTCCTATATATACCTCATGGTATCCATTGAAGAGTTGAGTCGATATACCGCCGATACATCACTGAAAATCGCCAAAACTGTACAAGAGTATATTGCCTTATTTGCTAAGAACAAGCTCTGATTGCTATACACTACAAAGAGTCAATACTCTGAAAGCATTGCTTCTGTGAGCAATCAAGTTTCGCTCTAAGTCTCAGGACTACAAGAACTGAACTCAGCGTCCGACCCCTTCTTTTACAAAGCATTTCTATATTGAGCTTAACATTTTATCCTCTCTGTGAGAGTTATTTTTACTTGTATTCAACTTACTTGTAAAAGTTGTTTTTTGGCCTAGTTAAGGCTGTTCCCTCAAAAGCTTGACTGTACTGAGTCGTTTTGAGAAGTTGAGAGTATTGTCAAGTTGTGACAGTAGAATACTCTTGAGAAAATTGTAATTAGATTGATTATAGTGGAAAATCCTTCAGGAACGAAGGGACTAGACGTTGCTACCAGTTTGGTAGTGAACTAGTATAAATCTCTGTGTCTCTTGCTTTATGTAACATCCCAATTTTTATGAAAATTATTTTGTAGTTCCAACTACTTGAAAATAAATCGTAGAGAGTCATGACCTCAATGGTTTGTTAAAAGTACGAAGAACTACCAAGATTTATTGTAAACGATTTACTGTTTTAGTAGTTAATTCAGATTAACAAACAGTGTAGACGTATACTGTTTTTAATATGAATTAATCCTGAAAAATGTGAAAAATGGCCATTTGATTGAGAAAAATTATTTTATTGTATGAGAAATAATTTTCAGGATTTAATAAATATTTTCAAGTCATAGTTTGATTTTTCATGGTTTAGTTATTGTATTAATTGTCTGTTTTACGTCATATTTAATATGACTATTATTTTAAAGATTTTGTTTTGATAATTTTATTATTTGAATAATATCTATATGATAAGAGAAATTGAAATTAGTGATCCTCACTAATTTACGCTTTTATTACTGCGAGAATTTCATTTAATTCTACCGTGAATTCAGGCTATTGTGTGTGTTTCTAACTGAAACATGCCCAAACGTGATCCAAATTTTTATAAAATTTGAGATCTTAGCATTTTCCAATATTTAGGATTTATTGTAATATTTCTAGAATTTTTGGGCATCAGAAAATATTTAGTGTATTTTCTATGGCCAGAGACTGCCTAATTGCGACGTTTCGGTTCGCATTTCGAGAAAACGAAATACGTGGGTACTTTTCTTATGCCTTGAGGAACATTTGTGATTTTTGGGTGTGGGGTTATAATTAGAATTATTTTTGGAGTTTTTATTATTAAAACCCTAGTATACGCGAAACGCCGCGCACCCGGTTGAGCGAGAACGCGCCATAGCGAGACCCTGAGATATTTTGGGCTAAGGGGAGATGTATCTAGCCACTAGGGGAGCTGAATGTGCTTTTAATGATGGCATTTACAAGTGTCAAGGTGTGATTGGTTGGTTAGTAAATGGTAGGAAGTTAGTTTAGTTGGTTTATGACTTAGTGAGTTAGTTTCTAACTAAATGAACCTTTCCTTCCCATTCTACCCCTGAAATTTCGTGGCCTCATCCTCATTACACACCAGCACCATTTTCCTCTTCCATTTGTGAAGAACTTGAAGAAAAAACTTAGAGAAAGAAAGTTGTGATTTTGGGAGTTTTGAAGATTCAAGTGTGCATCTTTGCTTCCTTTCATCTCCACTCTTGTTCAATCTTCATCTCCACTCTTGGTAAGCTCCATAAATCTTTCCTCATCTCTCTTGGGTTCCATGATATGGGTTTTGAAGGTTTTAGGAACTATTCTTGAATTTTAGTGCTTGTTTTGGCTAGTATGGCATGTATAGTTTCATAACCCCTTATTTTCTTCCATGAATCCCTTTGATTTTGGTATTTTGAGTTTGGAAACCCTAACCCCCTTTGCTGGCCGAAACCATGGGGCTGTCCCAAGCTTTGTTCTTGGCTTGTTCTTGTCAATTTGGTGTTAGTTTTGAAGGTTTAGTAGTTGTATGTTTGGATCCTAGTCATATAACTATGTTTACAAGTTTTTGGAAAAATTGATTTGGTGAAAAGGGGGGGGGGGGGCTGAACCGTGGCTCTCACATGATGTTAGGGGATGTTTTAATTTGATTTTTAAGTATGTTAGGTGTTAGGAAAAATTGGTTTAAGATGTAAAGATTTAAGTGTGATGGAATGATTTGTTTTGGAAATGAAAAAAAATTGAAATTTGGAATTGTTTTTGGGTGACCAAAACCGTGACCCTAATATGAATGAGGGGGTATGTTCTAAGTTGTTTTCAAAGTAATTTAAGTGTTGTGGAAGTTAGTTTTTGGTTAGAACTTTAAATCTATAAAGGTTTGTATGTTTGAAGCTTTGGAAAATTGTTTAAAAAAAAATGAATTTTGGGGCTGTTTGTGAGGCTTAAAAACAGTAACTTTTAAACATAATTTGGGTGAGTTAGAAATTGTTTTTAAGTGTCTTAAAGTGGTGAATAATTTTGGTTTTGATAAGAAGTTTTGATTGAATGAAGTTTGTAAGATTTTGATGTTAAAAGATTTGAAAATTTGAAGTTGTTTTGGAGCTTTGAAACCGTGGCCTCCAATGATATTTTGTAACTTGTTCTTGACTTGTATTTATGCTTGAAAATAGTTGTAAAAGTGGTTGATGATTTGATTTAGTAAAAC
Organism: Calophaca sinica; assembly: GCA_037113605.1. Classification (NCBI taxonomy): domain Eukaryota; kingdom Viridiplantae; phylum Streptophyta; class Magnoliopsida; order Fabales; family Fabaceae; genus Calophaca; species Calophaca sinica. The sequence continues at coordinate 53,601,114 of CM073736.1, forward strand.
AATTCAAAGAAGTATGATTTTGGGAAAAGTTTGAGTTTATGTTTCAAGAATTGTTTTGAACTTGTAATAGAATTGTTTCTAGAATTTTGTGACATGTTTTAGAGCTTTGAAAATGGTTCAAAGTTGGCAACACACTATTCTTTTGGTAAAAACACTATTCCAATTGGTAAGTTTTGGGTTTTGATATTTTCTAAGTGCTTAGCTTTTGAAAAAGTTTCAAAACTTGCATGGTTTGAATATGTACCTTGGCATATGGCTAGATAGCACCAATTAGGGATTAAGTCAAGTAATTCCTAGGCTTTAGGATGCCTAATCCGTGGCTGCCCTAGGGGCATTAGGACTAAGTTTTAGTTCTAATTTAGTTAAGTTTGTGTTGTTAAGGTTCGTGGCTTAAGGTACGCCATACAAGTGCGACTTGACGATTATTTCGGATTACCTTGCTTGGATTGTTAAAGCGCCAAGGTAAGGGAATTTTTTATATAATGAGTTTGGGCTTTTCGCCTTGTTTGTTGCTTGTTTGATTGTTTGATAGTGTGGTAGTACTTGTAGTACTTTTATGTGTTGTTGGAAATGTTGTAGCATGCTTTTGGCCCTGCGTGGCAAAGTGAAGTGGATTGGGTGACTTGAATCTTGTTTGAGTGAGTTGGTTAGACTTGAACTTGAAGAAACAGTGGAGCATGTTGTAGCCTATTGAATTGTTATATGCTGTTGAAATGCTATAGCATGTCTTTGGCCCTGTGAGGCATTATGATTGATGTTGTTTTCCATGAATCAAGTAGGATTTAAATGGAATTTGGTATTGACTTGGAATATGAAAATATTGTTGTTGATGATGGATTAATTAATAATGCGTTGATCGACTGCTATTGGTTGACGATTTACATCGGTAAATCTGATGCGATTTCACAAGCCGAATTCTGATTTCGTAAGCAAATTGTTAAGGGCATTTGAGTTAAAAGTAAGCGTGAGGGTTTTAGTATAACTAGCTAAAGCTTGCAAGGAAATTTCAATGGAACGATAGTAGAAAAAAAAGAAGTTGAAATAAATAGTACGATTTGCGAAAACGGTTGAGTTAAATGATGCGCCTGGGAAATTCTGGCTAGGAAAGACTTGGTAATTAAGAGTGTTCGCACCACCTCTCTTTCCTGGGAATTCTTCCAGTGTGTTACTTAACACAACTAGGGTTCAACGACCTAGAACTAAAAAGTATTTTCAGATACATAGGAGTGATATAAGAATAGAGAAAGAGAGTTCAAAGATCGAGTTTTTTTTTTTGAAAGATCAAAACATAGGGAACCTAGTGTTCCTATTGAGCATATGGACTATGTGTCCCTTTGGCCGACTTCTTGTCACCCGCTGCGTGCACGCTTTTTCTTGATTAAGGATTGGACCTAGTGTTCCGTATGGCGTGCCTAGTACCTTAACCTAAAAGTTGAGCCTAGTGTTCCGTGACACGTGCCTAGAGTTCCGATCCGAGATTAAGACTAGCTGTTCCGCAATTGAACACCCGGACTTTGTGTCCTGTGTTTGCACTCTAAGTAATTGTTAAAGGTATTTTGGCTTAAAAATAAGCATGAGAGCCATAGTATGACTAGCCTAAGCTTATAGATAAGTAGAAATGGAACCATACTAGATAAAGAATTTGATGAAACTCGGGTTCCAATGACCCAAAGCTAAATGAGTGATTTATTTTGGTACAACCTCACCTAGGTAATATAAGAATTGGAAGCATGAAAATTCACTAAGTAGAGTGAGTGAGTTGAGGTGTCGTCGATCCGCATTGATTAATTAAAACATTACTCAGCGCCTCACTATGAGCATGCCATGTTGTTGAATTTGTTTGGATGTATATCGACCATCGAGCATCGACACCTGAGCGCTTGATTGTCTTGAGGACTTCAAAAGGACGAGTTGTCACCGCATGCCCGTGTGGCGTAAAGCCTAATGTGTGGCAAGCCTTTGTGGCAATACCCTTGGTAGGGGAGTTGATTTGGACGTTGGGAAATAAAGTTCCTCGCCTCTGCCGACCTTGTTTAAGGTCAGCAGTGTATACACAACTAGCCATACCGCATTGACATGCATAGCTAACCGCATTTATGATATGTGATGAATTGTTTGATGAATTGGATATTGTGATGAATTGATCACTTATCTGTTGATAGATTTGCTCGCTTACATGCAATAATTGGATATTGTGATGACTTGATCACTTATCCGTTGATAGACTTGCTCGCTCACATGTAATGGTTGATATTGTAGTGACTTGATTGTTGATCTGTTGGTTGTTTTGTTTGCTCACATGCAATGCTTGATATACCGTGCTGATTGTGTGCGATCTATTAAGTATGTATATGTATATAAAAGCGTGTTGTTGTATTATATATGTATATATTGTTTGCATGCGACATAGCCTATGATAAACTCGTGGACAAAGGATTTACCCTTGCACTGTTGTTGGATTGGATGTCCTTATGGATGTCACTTCCAGATGGAGTTCGGTAGCTGTTGCAGCTTCGTCTTGTAGGAGCATTGAAGATTGAGCCAGTGGAGGTAGATTCCTCTGAGTACTTCGTGTTTGATCTTGCTGAGCTGTTTCTCAGTAAGAGTTATAGTTGTCAGCCAGCTTAGCTTAGGATTTTGTATTGGTTGTTTTGTAATCATTCTTTTCAGAAAATCTCGCCTTAGTGCGAAATGATTTTGTTATGTGAAGTATTATTTTGTGATGCATTATACTCTGATAATTGCAAAAGTTTGAATTGGCATCATTTAGAAAACTATAGTACTCTATGTCTTATTTTGAAAAGGGTTTCAAAGGAAAGAAAATGAAAAAGAAAAAAAATTACTCCTCTTTTTCCATTGCGAAATACATAAGAGTACTCTTTAACTGAAAGCATACAAGCATTAAATGTTTTCAGCATTAGATTGGGTTGCATAGTAGCGCTCCGGAATCGGGGTGTTACAATGGTGGTATCAGAGCAGTTCAGTTCTAACCGGACCGCTTTGTCTAAGCTGGCCTAGATTGTTGGGAATGGTCGGGAATAAGTTTGTTATGCCTAGGTTATGAGAACTTTGTTTGTGATTGTCTGTAATGTTTCCTAGTTGAAACAGGTGTGACATTGTGTGAAATTGTGTGCAATCATCTCAGATGATTGATTTTGCTGTGGGGATTTTGGTTAGTTTACTTTGTAGAAATTCGATGCCTTCGGGCGAATGAGTCTTTTGCTAGAGCTGGTAACTCAGATGTGAATCACGTAATTTGTGTGATAGTCTGGATAGCAACTGTTGTCGCACAACAGATTGCTGCAGAGAATCAACCCGATTGGCTAAGACAACGAACGGAGGAGCGGGCTATTGGAGGGTCAGTTAGGCCAGATTAGCTGGACCAAGGACGAAGACGAAGACATCAACTAGGAACATCTTATTTCCATCCTCAGGGAAATCACACAATCATAATTGTTCTGTGGCGTTGGCTATTGGGAATGGCCAGGAGTTGAAGTGGAACTGTCATCAATGTGGAACCAAAGAACACTTGGCAGATAAATACTTATCGAAGGACCAACTATGCTGTAACTGTAAGAATCCAAGACATTTTTCTAAGGACTATCAATTGCCAAGGGTGGAACAACTATAAATGCTGCAAAGGTTACACGCCCAACTACTGGAGCATATGTCTACATGGTAGACAAAAGAGGGAATCACAAGTATCGATAGCCGAAGACGCACTACTTCAACGGTGAAGATGAGGAGCACAACGTTAACAGTAACCAACCAAGGAAAGATTATGCTTTAACTACAAGGAATTGGGATATCTGTCCAGAGACTGCAAAGCACCACGAGCTGAGTCTATTGTCGACAATGTTGAAACTACAAGACCAACCACTAAGGGACGTTTCTACACCCCAAGTAGAGCAAAGAACTCATCATTTGAAGACTTCGTCTCAAGAACTGCGACACAATGGAGTCGAGTGGGCAGAGTTTTACGAGAGAGATTATCCATAGGTGACGCTATAATTATCGTACTATATGTATTATGGTGTGTGCGTGGTTCTAAATATAGACCACATAAATGTTTTAACTCTATGATGTATTTTATTATTATACTAGATTCCAAAATCCAAATTTTTATTATACTTTTGGTATTACGATGTATGTTCTTATAATTCTTGTATAATAATTTGTGATTTATGCTGTTGTTGATTTTGTGGTTAATGACTTTTAGAATTTTCCTTTCTTTTAATGTCATAAAATCGTGGGTTTTTGAAGAACTTGTGGGTGAGTATTTTAAATTACTTAAAACTTTTGATTTTGGGTTGTTTTAAATTGTTTGATTGATGGTTTTGGAAAATTTTGTTTTCTTTTGTTGTAAAAGATAATTCAAAATTTTTAGTCCATCTCGTCTTGTTGGGAAATGCTTTTGAACTTGTTTTCTTTTGGAAAACCAAGTTTTATATGTGTGAGGCTAGATTTCAAGTTTTAATAAAAGGTTCATAGTAATTTTGTTTTGTTGGTGTTTGATTTAAATTTTAGACTTTGAATTAAGTGTGTCTTGATGATTTTAAGACAATGAAAAACCTAATCTCAAAAGAACCATAATGTTCTTGAGAAGGTCGAGTCTTGAAGAGGTCAATTGTGATTTACGCAAATTAACTCTTGCTTTGTGTTATTTTTAGAAATTAGATGTTTTAAAAATAGAAGGAATTCGATGTTGGTTTTTGTGTTAAAACGTGGTTGCGTAGGTCTGTAGGTGTATTTGTGTTAGTGCGGTTTTATTGTTATTAGCATGTCGCCACGACTCAGTGTTGTTATGATCGTGTTCGTGACCGTGATGGAGTAGAGATCGTCGTTGGAATCAGGCGTCGTTCATGAGAACTTCTTCGACATGGAAGCGGAGTATTGTATTTGTAAACTTTAAGTTAATAGATGTAGTGCCTTACTTTAGTAAGTATATATGAATAAAATGTATGCTTTGTGTTTGAGTGTTTGAGTGAAAAATTATTATGTTGTATTAGTTTTCAAAATCCACAATTTATGGTATGTTTTTAGTATTAAGTTACGACTTTTCATAGTTTTGATTTTGTTTTGGTTCATAAGTTAATTTTCGGGGACGAAAATTTTTTAAGGAGGGTGGTAATGTAACATCCCAATTTTTATGAAAATTATTTTGTAGTTCCAACTACTTGAAAATAAATCGTAGAGAGTCATGACCTCAATGGTTTGTTAAAAGTACGAAGAACTACCAAGATTTATTGTAAACGATTTACTGTTTTAGTAGTTAATTCAGATTAATGCAAAGTGTAGACGATATCGCTTTTAATATGAATTAATCCTGAAAAATGTGAAAAATGGCCATTTGATTGAGAAAAATTATTTTATTGTATGAGAAATAATTTTCAGGATTTAATAAATATTTTCAAGTCATAGTTTGATTTTTCATGGTTTAGTTATTGTATTAATTGTCTGTTTTACGTCATATTTAATATGACTATTATTTTAAAGATTTTGTTTTGATAATTTTATTATTTGAATAATATCTATATGATAAGAGAAATTGAAATTAGTGATCCTCACTAATTTACAGTTTTTATTACGCTGCGAGAATTCTGTCAAATTCTACCGTAGCTAGGCTATTGTGTGTGTTTCTAACTGAAACATGCCCAACATGATCCAAATTTTATAAAATTTGAGATCTTAGCATTTTCCAATATTTAGGATTTATTTTAATTTTTCTAGAATTTTTGGGCATCAGAAAATATTTAGTGTATTTTCTATGGCCAGAGACTGCCTAATTGCGACGTTTCGGTTCGCATTTCGAGAAAACGAAATACGTGGGTACTTTTCTTATGCCTTGAGGAACATTTGTGATTTTTGGGTGTGGGGTTATAATTAGAATTATTTTTGGAGTTTTTATTATTAAAACCCTAGTATACGCGAAACGTCACAAGACCCTTGGCCGAGCGAGAACGCCATAGCGAGACCCCGAGATATTTTGGGCTAAGGGAGATGTATCTAGCCACTAGGGGAGCTGAATGTGCTTTTAATGATGGCATTTACAAGTGTCAAGGTGTGATTGGTTGGTTAGTAAATGGTAGGAAGTTAGTTTAGTTGGTTTATGACTTAGTGAGTTAGTTTCTAACTAAATGAACCTTTCCTTCCCATTCTACCCTGAAATTTCGTGCCCTCATCCTCATTACACACCAGCACCATTTTCCTCTTCCATTTGTGAAGAACTTGAAGAAAAAACTTAGAGAAAGAAAGTTGTGATTTTGGGAGTTTTGAAGATTCAAGTGTGCATCTTTGCTTCCTTTCATCTCCACTCTTGTTCAATCTTCATCTCCACTCTTGGTAAGCTCCATAAATCTTTCCTCATCTCTCTTGGGTTCCATGATATGGGTTTTGAAGGTTTTAGGAACTATTCTTGAATTTTAGTGCTTGTTTTGGCTAGTATGGCATGTATAGTTTCATAACCCCTTATTTTCTTCCATGAATCCCTTTGATTTTGGTATTTTGAGTTTGGAAACCCTAACCCCCTTTGCTGGCCGAAACCATGGGGCTGTCCCAAGCTTTGTTCTTGGCTTGTTCTTGTCAATTTGGTGTTAGTTTTGAAGGTTTAGTAGTTGTATGTTTGGATCCTAGTCATACAACTATGTTTACAAGTTTTTTGGAAAAATTGATTTGGTGAAAAGGGGGGGGGGGCTGAACCGTGGCTCTCACATGATGTTAGGGGATGTTTTAATTTGATTTTTAAGTATGTTAGGTGTTAGGAAAAATTGGTTTAAGATGTAAAGATTTAAGTGTGATGGAATGATTTGTTTTGGAAATGAAAAAAAAAATTGAAATTTGGAATTGTTTTTGGGTGACCAAAACCGTGACCCTAATATGATTGAGGGGGGTATGTTCTAAGTTGTTTTCAAAGTAATTTAAGTGTTGTGGAAGTTAGTTTTTGGTTAGAACTTTAAATCTATAAAGGTTTGTATGTTTGAAGCTTTGGAAAATTGTTTAAAAAAAAATTGAATTTTGGGGCTGTTTGTGAGGCTTAAAAACAGTAACTTTTAAACATAATTTGGGTGAGTTAGAACTTGTTTTTAAGTGTCTTAAAGTGGTGAATAATTTTGGTTTTGATAAGAAGTTTTGATTGAATGAAGTTTGTAAGATTTTGATGTTAAAAGATTTGAAAATTTGAAGTTGTTTTGGAGCTTTGAAACCGTGGCCTCCAATGATATTTTGTAACTTGTTCTTGACTTGTATTTATGCTTGAAAATAGTTGTAAAAGTGGTTGATGATTTGATTTAGTAAAACAATTCAAAGAAGTATGATTTTGGGAAAAGTTTGAGTTTATGTTTCAAGAATTGTTTTGAACTTGTAATAGAATTGTTTCTAGAATTTTGTGACATGTTTTAGAGCTTTGAAAAATGGTTCAAAGTTGGCAAAACACTATTCATTTGATAAAAACACTATTCCAATTGGTAAGTTTTGGGTTTTGATATTTTCTAAGTGCTTAGCTTTTGAAAAAGTTTCAAAACTTGCATGGTTTGAATATGTACCTTGGCATATGGCTAGATAGCACCAATTAGGGATTAAGTCAAGTAATTCCTAGGCTTTAGGATGCCTAAGCCGTGGCTGCCCTAGGGGCATTAGGACTAAGTTTTAGTTCTAATTTAGTTAAGTTTGTGTTGTTAAGGTTCGTGCTTAAGGTACGCGCGCGAAGTGCGACTTGACGATTATTTCGGATTACCTTGCTTGGATTGTTAAAGCGCCCAAGGTAAGGGAAATTCTTATATAATGAGTTTGGGCTTTTCGCCTTGTTTGTTGCTTGTTTGATTGTTTGATAGTGTGGTAGTACTTGTAGTACTTTTATGTGTTGTTGGAAATGTTGTAGCATGCTTTTGGCCCTGCGTGGCAAATTGAATTGTATTGCGTGACTTAAATCTTGTTTGAGTGATTTGATTAGACTTGAAGTTGATGAAACTGTGGAGCATGTTGTAGCCTATTGAATTGTTATATGCTGTTGAAATGCTATAGCATGTCTTTGGCCCTGTGAGGCATTATGATTGATGTTGTTTTCCATGAATCAAGTAGGATTTAAATGGAATTTGGTATTGACTTGGAATATGAAAATATTGTTGTTGATGATGGATTAATTAATAATGCGTTGATCGACTGCTATTGGTTGACGATTTACATCGGTAAACTGATGCGATTTCACGTTCGAATTCTGATTTCGTAAGCAAATTGTTAAGGGCATTTGAGTTAAAAGTAAGCGTGAGGGTTTTAGTATAACTAGCTAAAGCTTGCAAGGAAATTTCAATGGAACGATAGTAGAAAAAAAAGAAATTGAAATAAATAGTACGATTTGCGAAAACGGTTGAGTTAAATGATGCGCCTGGGAAATTCTGGCTAGGAAAGACTTGGTAATTAAGAGTGTTCGCACCACCTCTCTTTCCTGGGAATTCTTCCAGTGTGTTACTTAACACAACTAGGGTTCAACGACCTAGAACTAAAAAGTATTTTCAGATACATAGGAGTGATATAAGAATAGAGAAAGAGAGTTCAAAGATCGAGTTTTTTTTTGAAAGATCAAAACATAGGGAACCTAGTGTTCCTATTGAGCATATGGACTATGTGTCTGTCTTTGGGACTCATCAGCCCGCTTATGCGTACGCTTTTTCTTGATTAAGGATTGGACCTAGTGTTCCGTATGGCGTGCCTAGTACCTTAACCTAAAAGTTGAGCCTAGTGTTCCGCATTACGTGCCTAGAGTTCTGATCTGAGATTAAGACTAGCGTTCCGCAATTGAACACCCGGACTTTGTGTCCTGTGTTTGCACTCTAAGTAATTGTTAAAGGTATTTTGGCTTAAAAATAAGCATGAGAGCCATAGTATGACTAGCCTAAGCTTATAGATAAGTAGAAATGGAACCATACTAGATAAAGAATTTGATGAAACTCGGGTTCCAATGACCCAAAGCTAAATGAGTGATTTATTTTGGTACAACCTCACCTAGGTAATATAAGAATTGGAAGCATGAAAATTCACTAAGTAGAGTGGGTGAGTTGAGGTGTCGTCGATCCGCATTGATTAATTAAAACATTACTCGGCGCTCCTTCATGGAGCATGCCATGTTGTTGAATTTGTTTGGATGTATACTGACCATTGAGCATCGACACTCGGAGCGTTTGATTGTCTTCAGGACTTCAAAAGGACGAGTTGTCACTACATGCCCGTGTGGCAGAAAGCCTAATGTGTGGCAAGCCTTTGTGGCAATACCCTTGGTAGGGGAGTTGATTTGGACGTTGGGAAATAAAGTTCCTCATCTCTGCTGACCTTGTTTAAGGCTGCAGGTGTATACACAAACTAGCCATACTGCATTGACATGCATAGCTAACCGCATTTATGATATGTGATGAATTGTTTGATGAATTGGATATTGTGATGAATTGATCACTTATCTGTTGATAGATTTGCCTGCTTACATGCAATAATTGGATATTGTGATGACTTGATCACTTATCTGTTGATAGACTTGCCTACTCACATGTAATGGTTGATATTGTAGTGACTTGATTGTTGATCTGTTGGTTGTTTTGTTTGCTCACATGCAATGCTTGATATACCATGCTGATTGTGTGCGGTCTATTAAGTATGTATATGTATATAAAAGCATGTTGTTGTATTATATATGTATATATTGTTTGCATGCGACATAGCCTATGATAAACTCGTGGACAAAGGATTTACCCTTGCACTGTTGTTGGATTGGATGTCCTTATGGATGTCACTTCCAGATGGAGTTCGGTAGCTGTTGCAACTTCGTCTTGTAGGAGCATTGAAGATTGAGCCAGTGGAGGAAGATTCCTCTGAGTACTTCGTGTTTGATCTTGCCGAAATTCTCAAGAAGAGTTATAGTTGTCAGCCAGCTTAGCTTAGGATTTTGTATTGGTTGTTTTGTAATCATTCTTTTCAGAAAATCTCGCCTTAGTGCGAAATGATTTTGTTATGTGAAGTATTATTTTGTGATGCATTATACTCTGATAATTGCAAAAGTTTGAATTGGCATCATTTAGAAAACTATAGTACTCTATGTCTTATTTTGAAAAGGGTTTCAAAGGAAAGAAAATGAAAAAGAAAAAAAATTACTCCTCTTTTTCCATTGCGAAATACATAAGAGTACTCTTTAACTGAAAGCATACAAGCATTAAATGTTTTCAGCATTAGATTGGGTTGCACAGTAGCGCTCCGGAATCGGGGTGTTACACTTTACTGCTTTCTATTCTTTTCTATCTTGCTGTGTTAAAAACAAATTTTCACAAACTGCTTTTCTAGCATCCGGTTTATTTCCAGCGTCCGATAAACAAACAGTTTTAATTACCTTCTTGGATCAAACGGAGTAGTTAATTAGGAAGAAGACTATTAACTAGGTAGTTCTTAGAAATTTAGAGTGGGTGATTAGCTATCAATCAGGATATAGATCTCGTAGTAATTAATTAGTGAATTCAAGAGTAGAGTATCGATGAACCCGGTTCCCCTAGACCTTCCATAATATAGTTAATCCGTTCTTGCACTTAGTTTAATTGATTTATTTATTTACGTGACAACTTTTGCTATTCTCTAAGTACATCATTCATTAGCCTAATAGGATAGATTCTTTACTTCATTGGTACTCGCGTATTCCCTGTGGGTTCGATATTCAGAGTCTTAAAAATACTTCACTTTTATTACAAGTTACGATCAGGTGCACTTGCCTAAGCCGCAACAGGGTACACCAACTCGGCTATCACCACTGACAAACAGGGTATCGAAGGTAATACTTGCTATTACCATCTAGGGATTCACAATCCTCTAACTAGAGGGCGTCACCCTTGACACTAAGAACATACATCAATCATCACACTCATAGGTATCATATTTATTCAATCAGCACGTTATAGATATCAGAACATTAATCAAAATATCAACAGTTACAAGTAGTTAGCATATAGACTATTCCTAGCATCGCGAAGGCGACTGTCAACTAATCATGTTATCAATTAAGTAGACACGCAAGTCAAGCAAGCACACAAATAACACCTAGCAAAACCTACATTCGTTGATAGGTCTACAGTGACTATCCTTAGCCACCGTATACCGCAACCCCTCTCCTAAGGTGTTGCTGATATCAACCCTTAGTAGGGTTTGAGGTCCCCTACGCATAATAACAGTATTATTCTACTACATGTTTTCCCTAGTAATTTATGTATCTTCCCCCTCACCTGGCACTTCGAGCTAAGTTCCTATGCTTTGACCCCACGCTCCTGCCTTGGCTACTCCTCTTAGCCTACCCTTCTTTCAGACTTAGGGATTTCCAACTAAGAGTTTTCTGATGCATAGGATCCTCACTTGAGGCAAGTGCAGAGCATGGTTACTCCTTAGAGGAAGTTACAAGAGAGAGAAGAGGGTTTTGTGCGAGGAATGAAGGAGGGTGAGCACATATTTATAGGCAACTATGGGGTCCATCGCGTCGCGACCCATGCTTTACTGATCTCTTTGCATTGCAACCATTTACACATGTCATGGCTGGATTGGTGTTGATCATCGCGAGGGTTTCTTCACGGGCACCATCGCGTTGCGATGGAACTTCTAGAGAAATATCTCGTTTCTTTCCTTCTAGAAGTTTCTAGGGAATTCCATACTCGTCTAGGGATTTCTAGGCCTTTCCTAAGGTTTCTAGGTCTTTCCTAGGGTTTATGGGTCCCACTAAAGCCTATTTTATCCCATTTATCACCTGATTTCTGATCTAATTATACTCTAACATTATTCAAGATTATTTAAAAAATCAGGATGTCACATTACTACCATCCTAAAAAGAATTTTCATCCCAGAAAATTCAACGGATGTTATTCTTCTAGGAATACCACAACCCTTGGATTTACCTTGTATGAAACTCATCTAGTATCCTAACTTTTCAATCAACTTACCTACTATTCTTTCTTATGTCATTGGTAAATCCCCACCATTAGGATTTCTAGCATTGTTAATTAAATTACTGAGGTGATTAGTCTAATAATTTATTAACAATGTGAACCCCCTAATGATGGTATAAGTTGTCTCATCAGTCTAACCTAATTCAAGAAATCCCCTTGATGAACTTTCTAATAGGGTCATGGTTAAGAATGTCCAGATTCATTCTTATTACCATTCTCTAATAGAAATTTCATTATGGTCTTTCCATACTTCTATGGTGTCACATCTTGAGTTACCAGAAAAAGTAACCTATTGGTTCATTTCCTAAGATTGACTACTCAACTAGAATTTCCTAATATCAGACTCTCTACCCAAACCCTAACAGAGTTGTCATCTAATGTCGAGAAAACTAGACTCTAGACACGGCCAGTGACTCAATCCCACGGTCAGATTAGAACCGAACTGCTCTAATACTACCAAAATTTAACACCGCACCTCGACAGGGCGTCACCTTATTTCACACAAGTATAAGGCAATAACGCATGTTATTTATTATAAGAGTACGCAAAGCATGGCACATACACACATATTGATATATCCACCACACCCACAAGGGGTGATAAAAGGACACACTAGCCGTGATACAACTGTCCAAACACTGCCTTTATGTAGCTTTATCATTGCAGTCACCTTGGTTAGGTCCCACTCCCCAAGCTCTAATCACAGGCTGCTCCTGTCCATCTACTATTCATCATGATATAGTATAGAAATACACAAGAAACAAAGGGATAAGACATCCATCAATCACCAAAAAGTAGGAAAACAGAATAATAGAATAACTACCATCGTGCACAGTACAACTAACAACCAAAACAACAAACATCGACATAACTGATACCACATACGGACACCTGAGCACACGGTCACAGACCACATCGCACATTGATACCACATACTGACACAGACCTCTGAACATGTGGGTTGATCATCGGCCCTTCACACCCTAGACCGATCACTAGTCTCAGGGCACCAGAGAAATGACACATAAGTTAGTTGTCCCGGAGACATATCCTGATAAGCTACTATCTCTAATCATCAGAGTAAAGTACCGTGCTCATGCACAAGGACAACATTCCCTATATAGGGAATGGCCAGGAGTACCTCCTCGTCAGACGTGGACTCCTGAAGCCTCGTCAGGATGACCCAGCCTCACTCTGTCTATCCCCAAGGTCAATGATCAGCTCTAAACCACTCCGTACTTTCGGTCCGATCACCAATCCTCAGGTACTCCAGCCTCAGGTACACCGACCCGGCTATAACCACTGACAAACAGAGTATCGATGGTAATACTTGCTACTTCTGTCTAGGGATTCGCAATCCTCTAACTAGAGGGCGCCACCCTTGAAACTAAGACCATACATCAATCATCACACTCACAGGTATCACATTTATTCAATCAGCACGTTATCGATATTAGCACATTAATCATAATATCAAGAGTCACAAGTAATCAACGTATAAACTATTCATAGCATCGCAAAGGCAACTATCAACTAATCATGTTATCAATTAAGTAGACATGCAAGTCAAGCAAGCACACAAATCACACCAAGCAAAACCTACATTGGTTGATAGGTCTACGTTGACTATCCTTAGCCACCGCATACCGAAACCCCTCTCGTAAGGTGTTGCTGATATCAACCCCTAGTAGGGTTTTAGGTCCCCTACGCATGATAACAGTACTATTCTACTACATGTTTTCCCTAGTAATTGAGGCATCTTCCCCCTCACCTGGAACTCCTAGCTAAGTACCTATGCTTTGACCCTCGACCACTATCCGCGCTCCTGCCTTGGCTACTCCTTTGAGCCTCACCACTATCTCGTTTCTTTCCTTCTAGAAGTTTCTAGGCAATCCATACTCTTCTAGGGATTTCTAGACGTTTCCTAAGGTTTCTAGGTATTTCCTAGGGTTTATGGGTCCCACTTAAGCCTATATTATGCCGTTTATCACCTGATTTCCGATCTGATTATACTTCTAATATTCACTAGTGCAGAAGGAGGATTTTACACCGGTTAAAATCGACATTTTACACCGATTTTGTTGTCAGTGTAGATGCTTCCGGTGTAGTTTGTTCGGGATTTTACACCGGTTATTTAACCGGCGTAAAATATGGAGTTTTACACCGGTTATATATCCGGTGTAAAATTTCAATTTCCATTTGTTTTTTATTTTCTCTTTGGACCTTTTACACTGGTTATTAAAAAAAACTGGTGTCAAAAACTAACTTTTAACACCGGTTGTTGTTAATAACCGGTGTTAAATATCAGTATTTTACACCAATTTCTTGTATAACCGGCGTAAAATGTGCACTTTTTTTTGTTTTTCTATTTATTTTTATTCTTTACTACCCAGAGGCAATCTAAAATGACAATAAATATGTAGTAAATTTGACAACAATCAGTAGCAGAATTGGCACCAAATGTGCCCAAAATTCAAACCATCAAAAGCTATCAAATGTAATCCATAAACATATCAAATCAAATATACACATAAACAAAGTTAAGCACGTACATACCTACGTGCAAAAGACAGATATCAGGAATCATGCGATGTATAGCCGTACATAATAAGGCAGTACGGCCGTACATCCCTACGGAGTCAACAAAACTGAAGGGTCTCTTAACCTAATTTTGCAAACTCTATAAATAAAGACCCAAGGCTTCTCATTATGCATGTTTTTGTAGAGAAAAAAAGGTCAAATCCTAATTGTGAACCTGTGAAGCCGTCAAGAGGTCTTTGGAGCATGAGCCTGGATTCGTCTAGAGATTAGAAGGGGTTCTTTCCCAGTTTCTCTTACTTTTCCCAATATGTTTTCTGATTGTATTGCTTTTCTGTTTTGTGACCAGAGCAACTAAAACTCTCTTCTGGGGTCTTTAGTGTAGTTTACCTTAGTAGTTCCTTAGCTATGTCTTAGCGACAATTTTGCTCTATTTCTATTCCGAATTTATTATCCATGTCAATGTCTCTTAGCGTTATGATTGCTTGTGGTTTATTTATCTAAGTATGAGTCATTGCATTATCGGCGGAGGATCCAGGGTTTTACAACGGGACTGTAAAGGAACCTTAGGTTAATCAATTGCATATTTTAGTTAATTAATCTATCGGAGGATCCGGGGTTAATTAATGGATCTATAAGGGAATTGGAGACTTATAACGGAACCGAAAATGGGAGATATAGGACCTTTTGACCAATTCAAACTTCTAGACTATCATAAAACTTAATACTTTCAACCAAGGTTTGTTCAGGAAATTTGTCTTAGGGAGAAAAGGTTATTGGCTATTTGAGGATCAGGGCTAATAGATAGAAGGGGGTCAATAGCATTGAATCAAGGAAGAATAGGATTAAGAAAGGAATGAACAGGATAAACAAAACCAAGACCCTAGGCTCTAACTCTATTGTCTTCCAAAGCGTTTTCTATGCTTTCTTTCTCCATTGGTCATTCAAACCAACTATTCGAATGCTTAAATAATTAAGACGCCCGAAGTAGATTAATACTTATCCTTATTCCCTACGGGTTCGACAACCGGGACTTAAAAATCCCAATTTTATTACTATATGCGACCAGGTGTACTTGCTTGGGATGCAACATAATGCAACTATATGATATAATTCTTTAATAAGGTATTCAATCGCGGTCACAGTAACGGTTGTGATTGTAATGCGATATGTGATATTGCAAAGAATAACGGTCAAATGCGGCTGATGCCCAAATCACAGAGACACCAAAAATCATCTTATCGCGGCCCAAATCACGGTCGCTTACCTTTTTTTTTAAACCTTACTATCCTTTAACTTCAACACATGATTGAATGATATTTATGTAGATTACTCTAACAAACATTGTTTCATATTGCAGAGATAATTTACAGAGCTATTGTTTAGAAGTGGAAAACTTTGCATCACACTCATTAAGAATATCGAAAAAGCTCTAAAGATTGAATCAATTGAAGTTACAAAGTTATTTGAACATATGACTCAAGCAATGAGGTGGAATTATTACCCTCCATGTCCTTAACTAGAAAATGTCATTGGATTGAATTCTCATTCTGATATTGGTGCCTAATTGACCATCCTTCTCCAAGTCAATGAAATAGAAGGTCTTTGAATAAAAAAAGATGGACAATGGATTCCAGTTCAACCCTTCTCCAATGCTTTTGTCATCAACATTAGATACATGTTGGTGATCTTTTTATCATTTTACATTAAGTGGAATTTGAAAGTTACTGGATGCACCTCCGTTAGATTTAACCACACACCCAAAGTATATGGAGATAGTTTACAAATAAAACAAGAAAAAGTAATACACTTTTAGTTTTTTAGAATTATTGTTATTACCTTGTTTAATGGTTTTGCAGATAATGACTAATGCGATTTATCAGAGTATTGAATATCGAGCAAATGTTAACTCAAAGAAAAAGAGGATTTCTATTGCCTCATTTCAAAGGCCTCATCAATAGAAATATACAATCAAAGACCCATTTTAGAGCACTTTTTAACACGTGTCAATCGGAGAAAGCTCAGAGCAATTTAACTAACAGACAAAACTAATGCCATAAAGGGAAAACCATTTGAAAATCAATAATAAAATAATATATATAAAAAAAAAGAACAAACCAATGTGACAAAGAATGGACAAATATTACCGGACACCTTCGGCCCACATCTACCCAACCCAACCCGAAAACGAAATAAAGAAAACCTAATGAGCTCACCTCTCCGCCTCTTCTCGGTTCTTCTACGCAGGGCACTTTTCTACCACCATCTACTTCATTTTCTTATCAGTGCAAGTTTCCATCTTTTTGGTTCTCATCTACACAGAGAGGTGTTCTACCTCCCTTTACTCCATTCCATTAATAATGCAAGTTTCACAATCCTCTTCTCTCTCATCAACAGTGGTTTGCGGTATTACCCAAGTGGTAATCTCTCTTTGCATCCATTTGTGTCTCAATTACAACATGCAATATCCTTAGACCACTGCGATTTTTCCATAAAAGGCATAAGGAAACCTTCGAGCCACTACAATCACAGCAAAAGAGAGGAATACAACTCACTGGATTTGCTTCCCTCTTCGCGGTATTATGTTTGATTCCCTCTCTTTTTGACATCTAAAACTTTGAGCCACTACAATCACAGCAAAAGAGAGGAATACAACTCACCGGATTTGCTTCCCTCTTCACGGTATTATGTTTGATTCCCTCTCTTTTTTACATCTAAAACTTTTGAGATCATTTTGAAAATTTGATTTCATATTCATTTTCCATCTAGGGTTTAGGGTTTCTCGCTCATGTGCACAGTCTATAAATATTATGTTGTTGTTTAGGTTTTCATTTGCATTGCTGAGTTGTGTTTTAGGGTTTCATTTGCTTTACTATTGAGTCTCGAATTCCATACTAACTGAGTTTCATTATGTCTACTATTTTTACCCCTGTTGCTGATATTACTCCTGAGATTATGAGTTAGAACATCAAGGTGAGGGTCATCCAACTATGGTTCGTCTCAGATTTCACAAGGCCAAACATATCATTTCCATGGAGTTAGTTCTGGTGGATTCACAGGTATTGTTTCATTCTGCTTCATTTATTGTTCATTCTATCTTCAACAATGTTTTGATACATATTTTTTTGGGTTGTAGGGTGATAGAATTCACGCTTCTATTAGGAAGACACTTACTTATAAGTTTCAGAATGATCTGAAAGAAGGTTATGTATACTCTATCCAGTATTTTGGTGTTGCTGTCAATGGAGGTCAGTACAGAACGTGTAACACCCCAACTTTCCCTAAGCTTGGTAATTAAAGACCCTAAGTAGAAATGGGATTTATTTACTAAGTATGAGTAGTTTAATTGAGTAATTTACCTAAGGTTGAATTAAGGACCAAAGAGTAAATTATGAAATTAAACTAGGATTTGTTAGCTAAATTTTAATCAAACCATGTGTTACCCTCCACCATACACCACACTTCCCTCTCACACACCTAAGCACCCTCTCTTTCTCCCTATTACACACACGCAAGGAACAGAGAAAGAAAAAAAAAAGAAAAGGGTGAAAAGAGAAAAGAAAGAAGAAATGGAAGAAGAAAAAAGGGAGCACACGGAGGAGAAGGAGAAGGGGACGGAGCCGCGATAACTCTGGCATGGCCGCAAGCATGGCGGCAAAGAGGACAGTGGTGGCGCACCACCATGCGCGGAGAGAGAGAGACAGTGAGAGAGGGAGACCGAAACAGAGAGAGATCGAGGAAGAGAAGAGGAAATGGAAAAGGAGAAGATCAAGGCTCAAAGGGGAAGCTTGAAATCAAAGCGGTAATGGAGCTCAAACCCTAGAAATTGAGGATTTTATCTCCAATTTTGTAAATCCCTAAGGTAACATATATTCCATTCCCAAAACTTCCAAATTAGGGTGTGCTAGGGTTCTATTTCGTTGTTTGTCCTGGTTGGATTGAATAATTGATTTTGAACTTATGGGAACATTGATGGTAAATTTGAAGTGAGGTTGAAGATGATGTAACTATGTGTGGGTAGCTAGAAATACATGTTTATGTGATTGATGATCAATGCATTTTAATGCATCTTTTATAGCAGTGCACTTAGTGTTCTTAAATATTTATTTTACCCAACAACTACTTTTTAGCATGGTTTTATATCTTTGGGTCATGATTGGGCTTTAGTGGAATTATTTGCTAATTTTCGGATTTTGTTATATCCTGACCCATGTTGCTTCTGCAGGCCATAACTTGGGCTATACTTATCCGATTTCAGTGTTCTTTGTGGCGTTGGAAAGCTAAGAAGCAGAGCTACAATTCCTATGTTGGGACCGAAGCCTAGTTCTGCCGTTTTGAAGGCAGAAATTCCACTTTACTGAAGCTGACGAGCTGCACTACGAGTTTTGGGCATATTTTTAGTTTGTTATCGGGCTTTTATCTTATAACCCGTTTAGGGAATTAGGTTTTCGTTAAGCTGAGACTATTAGATAGAGGATCAGCTGTTTTCTTTCATTATCTTACGTTTTATTATTCACTTTGCGTACCTAGCCTCCATGGAAGCCTAAGTTCCTAAGTTGATTCATCGGTGAAAGGTTGTCGTTCTGCATTTTGAGGTTCGGTGCTTAATGTTTAATACAATTTCGTTTTAATTTCTTCAATTCCATCTCTATCAATTTCGAATTTGGTTTAAATGTTTGCAATCTATCCAGCTGCTCGCTTAGTTAATTGTTCTGTCTTCATTGCAAAAACGCGATTCGATTGTGTATGAACGCTTGATTTTATGCATCTGTTTCAGAATCGCAATATTTCAATTGCTTGATCGCTTAAGATTAATTGATTCGAGTAGAAATTGATAGAGGGTTGATTAGAATTCTGTTATGATATTGGTTTGCGTTTTATCGGCGCTTGTCCGCCTCCGTGATCGATTGAACCCATCAAGCTTTGCCGCTTGCTCGGAACGGTGTGAATTCGTATAAACTGATTAACGCTTGTTTAGTTAGTTTATGTCAACTGTGAATTCAGAATTAATTGAATTGTTGTTATTTAGAACCTGTGATAAATCCAAGACGTGCTCCCGGAAACTGGTGAATCAATTGTCTCTATAATCTGATAATTCTCTCAACAGAAACTGTTTTCACAAAACCCCCTTTTTTTGTTATTGTCAATTTTCTTATTTCCTGAATTTGGTAATTTTGGTGTTAGAGGTCTTCGTGAGACGACCAAGGTCTCTTGCCTTGTTACTATATTTACTGTTTAATTATATTTGACCCGTGTACGACCGCTGATCAATTGATTCAAATTAAGTTTCTGCATAACTAAAGCAAACTAGTAGTTCTTAAAATTGTAAAGTTGGTTTAATGCATGACAATTTGTATGGTTGAATGTAAATTCTTGTATTTTGGACTTGGATGTGAATTCTTGTTGTGACACTTTAAGTATGTGCTTGCTCATGATTTGATATGTGTAATGGGTTGAATTTTATGTATCATGGTGATGCTTGATTTGAAGGGTTTGGGAGGTATTGTTATGGATGGATTATGTTGTTTTTGGGTGTTAAAATGCAAGTTATGCTGTAAAAAATATGATTTTATGCATTTTGTCTTCATGAATCGATTCATCGGGTGGTGAATCGATTCACCAAAGGCGCCCAAGCCCTCATTTTGGTTCTGTGAATCGAATTGTGAACTGGTGAATCGATTCACAGTTTAGTGAATCGAAATCTACTTAAGTGGATGAATCGAATCACACACTTGTGAATCGATTCACACACTGCTTTTCTTCAGAATTATAAGTTTTATGAAATCCTTTCTTGGTACCATATGAAAGCAACGTTTTAGGGATTTCATAATTAACCTTATGCTATTCTTTAATGACATAATTGGCATATGATTAATGTTGGTTACAAATGGGTATTTTAATTGTATTATGATCGGGTTTAGTTTTAGATGATTACGTTTAGGTTTGTTTGGGAGGAGTTTTCCATATGTATCACACCACGTATGCCTAAAAACAGCGGCAAATGTTTTAAATTAATGTCTATGTTACTGAGTTTCCATAACTCACTATGTTGGTGCGTTGTTTTTAGGTACCAGCATATCGAAGAAGTTAGAGCATGAACCTATGCTCGGTCTTGCCACCACGTGAGACCTAGATTTATGACACTAGATCACGAGTCAAGTTTTGTCTTGTATTTTCTTGAGTTCAGTATTTTTTTTTTAAGTGGCAATGTGTATTTTATTAAGCGTCTTTTGTTTTACTTTGTAATTCATTTGTGGAAAGTCTCTGGTGGTAATTTGTACTTAAATACTTGTATATGCTAGAATTCTTATAGGATAAAATATTATATTTTTAAGGTTTTCCCCGTTACCATTTAAATGGTTAGCTTTCGAAAAAATTTCTTAGATTATCTTAAATTCTTTTCAAGTCTTTAAGTAATTCTCTAATTAGAGTTAGGGCATTACAGAACGACCCACCACAAATACAAAATCAACTTCCACTTTGGTATTAATGTAACTTTGTTGGATGGTGGTTCTGTACCTCCAAGACTGTACGAGTTTGTCAATATTTTTGCCATTATTGGAGGTGGTTTTGATACTGATTATTTAGTTGGTAAGACCTCATTTTACTGACCTTTGTATTTTAAAAGACAACTTTAGTTTTTTTTTATGTTTCTTGCATTGATGATATCATGGGATTGCTTACTAGTATTGGAACTGAAAGGGAGTATGATAGGAATGACACTTTGACAAAGATGAATATCATTTTTCTAGAGGCTGATGGGTATTTTTTTTGTTAAATTTTTTAAAACATGTATTTCCATTTTTTTTTATATATTCTTTTAACATGTATTTTATATGTTTATTTATTTATTCAGATGTAAGATAAAGTGTACCCTATTCGGCTCATATGTGGATGAGCTTAACACATCCTGGCTTCTGGAGAAGTTGAAAATGTTGTTGTTATTATGCAATTTGGAAAAGTAAAATGCTTCCAAGGTATTCCTCCCATGATGCATTTACAAAAATGGTTTAGGTAGTTACATAGTTTATTTATTCCTTTTAATTTTTTTTTTGTCCATGTAGATAATATAAATCTCCAGAATAGCTTTAACTGCACTAAACTGATCTTCAACCCAGACTGTGAGGAAAGTGTGAATCTTAAACAAAGGTAAACCTATTTTGTACTCCATTTTACTTTTTCATCATTCTAAATTTACTTTCAAAATGAGTCATTCTGAAGTATCTTTCTTTTCTTATTACCTACGTTTATTTTAATTTAAGATGTCCCAGGCCATAGAATCACTATCCCACGGTTTGAGTCAGTTGACTGATGGTACTACTATGAGGATTCCTAGAGTTACTATGGCAGAGGACTTCCTGGTACTTACCCTAAGAAGCACCATTGAGGGTCTAAAAGACGTCAAACAGGTTTAGTTTTCAATATTTTCTGTATTTCATTTACATATTGAATTATTTTTCTACTTATATATTTTTTTGGTTTAATAAATATGAAGGTTGCTTTATGGTTTTTGCTACTATCAAGCATATTATTGATGATGAGGACTAGTGGTATAATGCTTGCATATGCACTATGGCAGTGTATCCAGAATGTAAGATGTTCTTCTGTGAAAAATCTAACAAGCATGTTATGAAGGTTGTTCCAAGGTATTACTTAATTGTTTTTTAATTTTTTTATTTTTTATTCATTTATTTGTTTATAATTATGGATTATTGATTGTGGATCATGGATATGGATTATCGATTACATTTTAATATATTTTATTTATTATTTATTAGTCAACAAATAGGTATCGTATTAAGATCTGTGTCATTGATGAAACTGACTCTGCAACATTTGTCATCTTTGATCGTGAGGCCTCTTTACTATTCCATAGGACATGTGCATACATGTTTGAAACACATGACAAGTTTTAACATACATTTAAATATTTAAATAAGTTGTATTTACATTACTGTTTTTTGCAATTAGTAATTTTTGAATTGTTAACTATCTATTCAAATTCATGTAGAAAAAGGCTTCTGGATCTTTTCCCAAAGACATTGCTGATTTTGTGGATAGGAGTTAACTTTTCAAAGTCGAAGTTAAGGAGTACAAAAATTCAAGGTTTGAGCAATATCTGCCCTGATCTATCCATTGTCCAGAAGTTCATGGAAGGGTTTCCCAAATCACTGGTACTGTTATGATGTCTTGGTTTGTTCGGCACACTCTTATGAATAAATCATTGCTGACTTATAGTCTGTTGCAGGATGTCAATTCTGTCAACCTTTGCTTGACTAATGTGAAAGTGTCATGCATTGCTGATTCATCTACACTTATTGCACAGGTTTTCAACTATTAAAATTGTTTATTGACATTTATTTGCACCTATTTTTAGTTGTTTTTCCTAATAAATCAATTTTTGGTTGGCTGGTAACAGGATTTGATGAATAAATTCTTAGGAGTGGTTGTTGACACTGAGTCACAATCTGATGACAAGGGAGGATTAGATCTGTCTAGGGATTCAGAGGAATTAACTCCTCTTAAAAATGATGTTGTAAGCCTACCAACTGAAGTCATTGATCTCTCCAAGAATCATGAAAATACAAGAGGAGTTAATTCTTCCTGAGTTAACATCATATATGTAATGCATCAGAAATGTGTAGTCAAGCTATATGAACCAGGTTTAGACTGATAAGACTTAACACACAATGAATTGGTGTAGCCAAGCTATATGAACCCAAGACACTTCATGTATGTTAGAAGTCTACCACCTGCAGCTAACAAAAAAAAGGGAACTACTGCCATAGGGGAATCCCTTGATGAAAAGGAGTCAAGTCCTCCCAAAAGGGACTTTGAAATTGTGGAACATAAATCAGACTTTGATGTTCCACTGATAATGCTGAAGAAAAAGATCAAGGTTGAGAAGGATTGAGAGCTTCAGACAGGACTTTGAAGCAGTTTATATTGCTTTTCATTTTGCTTTTTGTTGTAATCCCCATGATGTTATTGTTGGGGAAGACTTTGTTTGAATTTCTTTCAAGACTATTATGTTACTCTATTTTTAATTTAGGGTTTTTCTTTTGAATTCAGAGATCCATCTGATATGGGGTCAAACTATATGTAATTGGTTCACCTATTTATCTTAAGGTTTTTGTGCTTTCATTGTCCCATTCTGCCCAAATAGATTTCAATTTCTATTATTCCTTTATTAATTAACAATTAACAATCATATTACTGTTAGAAATATCGATTAATGCTGATTGGAATAATATTTGAACATTGAAAATTTATATTGTTTTTCAATGTTAATTCCCAGTCAGCAAAAGTTTCCAAAAAAATTTGCCACAGCTTAAACAGATAATCATGAGGCATCGTGTTAGATCTTTATTTCATGTTTCATCTATATTTCATATGTATTTTGATACAACCTACATGAAGTATTTTATTACTACTGTAAATGTTGACTGCAGATTAATAGTGTTTCAACATTGAAAAACAATATTCAGTTTTCAATGTTACTTATCAGTCAGCGAACATTCATTTATTGGACCTATATACTACACATTTTAAATCGGATAAACATATTGGGCTTCTGTTTCAAAATTGATTTCTTTATAAGTTTATGTGATAGGAAATTAATAATGGATAAATAATATAGATTAAATTAATTGGAACACATCTTGGGCCTCTATTTCTAAATTGAATTTGTGAATCGTTTATTTGGGCCTATGTCAATTACAAATAATTGGAACACATCTTGGGCCTATTTTTTTTATATTTGTTTAGTTTTTTATTTTTGTATATTTCACTTTTATTGGGCTTATATAATACACATTTTAAATCTGCTAAACATATTGGGCTTCTGTTTCAAAATTGATTTCTTTATAAGCTTATGTGAAAGGAAATTAATAATGGATAAATAATATATATTAAATTAATTGGAACACATCTTGTGCTTATGTTTTTTATTTTTATATTTGTTTAGTAGATTTGGATCCTCTAAAGTGAGCAATTCACTTTAGAGTGTAAAGTAAATAATTTCAACCATTGATGAGAAAATCAAGGATTGATATACAAAGTAATGAATAAAAAACCAACACTTGATTTTCTCATTAATGGTTAAGATTACCCACTTTACACTTTAATCACTTTAAAGGATCCAAATCCTTGTTTGGTTGTTTATTTTTGTATGTTTCACTTTTATTGGGCTAATATAATACACATTTTAAATCTGCTAAACATATTGGGCTTGTTTTTCAAAATTGATTTCTTTATAAGCTTATGAGAAAGGAAATTAATAATGGATAAATAATATACATTAAATTAAATGGAACACATCTTGGTCCTATATTTCTAAATTGAATTTGTGAATCGTTTATTTGGGCCTTTGTCAATTACAAATAATTGGAATACATCTTGGGCATATGTTTTTTATTTTTATATTTGTTTAGTTGTTTATTTTTGTATGTTTCACTTTTATTGGGCCTATATAATACACATTTTAAATCTGAAACATATTGGGCTTTTGTTTCAAAATTGACTTCTTTATAAGCTTATGTGAAAGGAAATTAATAATGGATAAATAATATATATTAAATTACGACACACTAAACGTATTAAATTAGATACCTTAAATAAAACTTTGGGCCTAGGTAAAATCAAATCTGTAAACGTAAGTCTGTACTAATAAATACATTGTGTTATTATTTATTTTCATATCTTCATATTGATGTTATTTTTTATTTTAAATTATATTAAAATATGACTGTACATGATATGACTATTGAAACCGTCACTATTAGAAATCTCTAGAAGATTTCACAATCTTTCCTCTCAGTCTACCTAAAATCTGAGAGCTCCGAGGCATTATAAAGTAGGGAGATGGCTATAGATGTCTTCACGTTTTTTCTTCTATATCCTTCCAACTTCCTATTATTATCCTCCTCCATCTCCATCACCCACACCCATGTCAATTTGGGAAAGCATCCGTAATAGAGAAACAAAGGGAAAGTTTCTTACGATTAATATGAAAGAAGAGGTATTATGGTTTTGCTTGCTTCATTTTCTTCATTTTTCACTCATACTTCATTACACATTCTGTTGTTCACATGTTGTTTCTGTCATTCACATCCATATGGGCGAGGTCGACCCCAGTTTTGCGAGACAGTTTTACGATAAACTGTATACAACATGGTTCTTGTGGGATCATAACAGTAACTGACACACCATTTGATACAACAAGGGAATGACCAACACTATAATCACAACTGAGTGGACAGAACTTCGCACCTTTTATGGATTGACTACTGACCATTCTGTTTTTTTGGGTATCTAGGGGACTCATTTTTCCAAATTACTGTTTGGAAGATTCCAGCAACCCCAAGATCTTTTCCTCGGTTCCACTCTCAACATTTAAATAACATAAACCACATAACCTTTGAAGTTAAATTGTCTCCATACAAAGCATCTGGGAGTCAGCTGGTGGTGTAATTTTTATTAGTAAATTAAATCAATTACATAGTTTTTTTCTCATTTTGTTCATCTTTTTCTTACAGAACTTGCCAATGGACTTTGCCGAGTTTTTATGGAAGTCTGGATTCACCACACTCAAGCTTTGTGATCCTTCAGGATTGGTGACAAGCTGCAAGATTCTCAAAAGGGCTATTCCACATAAGAGCCTTAAACTTGGCAAAGGATAGAAGACGTTTACTAATCAGTACCTTCTAAATGAAGTGAAACGTATTGTTTTTGAGTTTGGGAATGAAAATGTCAATTTTGTTAATGTTAAGAAATTAGGAGCTTAGGGGGGGTCTCTCTATAGTACTTTATGTACATGTAAATGGCTTTTGCCGGATACTTTTCGGGGATTTATCTTTTTGTCTTCTAGGTGCTCTGTGGACCAAACTTTGGTGGACACTATGTTTGTGTGATTCTGGTTTTGTTTGCATACCTCTAATGGATGTGGAGCTATAAAAAATATTTGCTAATCAATGGAAAAAAAGTATGTTTTTATCTTCATTCATTTATTTAATTCATTTGTCTGCAAGGATTACCACCGAATAACTTCAACAAATCAACTACTACCACTAAAAATGTACAATTCATCAGTACATACATAAAATTACCACTGTTAAATTAAATTATAAAACTAATTTTATTCTATTTTACTTATATAGGAAAAGGAATTGACTGAGAATGCAACAATGTTATTGGATGCACATTATTACAATGAATTGACCCACAATAGAAGAATTTTTCAAACCAAGACAAACACTTGTAAATCAACCAAACAAAGCACGGTAAACAATCCTTTTGTTTGCCTTTTATCATAGATTGGAAGCAAAAGCACACTACTATATGCAGTGTCGGATCTCAAAAAAAAAAAATTCCCTTTTTTATCATAAAAGATAAAAACTGTCAGCATTACTCAAAAGCAATTTTTTTCACCTAATATTAGTGCAACACAGAGGCAGGACTCATTAGGTTAGTCAAAAGTCCACTCTTTCTCAAAATTTGAGGACACAGGTGTGCTTCCTTGAAACACCATTTCTGCCAGAAAATGGATTACAATGAAGGAAAATTTGCTAAAATGAAAAGGAAGGTTGTTATGAGGCAAAAATCAACCACAACAAATCCTCAAATGATAGGTTAATTGTTATTTGTTACATGTCTTCATCTATTTGTATTTCATGGAGCATAGGTATTATGTTTTGTGTCCTCTGTCTCTCTTACTTAGAACTAGTGGATCAACATGTTTGTTTTGCACTACAGATTCAGATTCTCAGGATAATACATGGCAGCAAACTCCTACCAATTCAACTATCACAAATGGAACCACAACACCATTTTCAACACTGTCTAATGGTAATAAACTCCTCAAAGAATTGATCAACATACTTATTATTTTTTTTTTAAATATGATCCCAAATCAGCATCTGCTAATACCGAACAGTCCCTTTATATATAACATAAGGAGAGGTTACGCTGCAACTCCTAATTCTTCTATTATAAACTTTTTTTCAGTTTTATTTATTCTCAACATATCACTGCTACATTTGTTGCTATTTATTTGTGTCTCTTTCTCAATTGCAGATGAAAAAACACTGCCAACAGGGCTGTGTCAAACTGCTATGCCTCAAAGAATGAGAAATGTTATAAGGACACCATTATCAACACTGTCTGATGGTAACATTGTATATTTAAAATTGTAATGTTGTACAATCAATTTCAGTTCATTCTATGTTCAAATTATTTATCATATATTTGTTAATGAAACTCATTTTATTACACTACAAAAAATAGCATCTAGAAATACTCAACAAACTCTTCACAACAGATCAAATGTTGCGACCAGCAGTGTCTCTAACAAAAAGAGAAGCTTTTGTGCAGAAAAATCAACTCCTAAGTCAACTATTACTAATTCTGCCAATGTGAACGCTGGCCAGTCACTTCAAAGAAAAATTAAGACCAAACATGACTCCAGTTAGTATATCAATTTTCGACAAGTTCAATTTTCCTTAACTATTGAATTTTTATAAATTATCATGACCTTATTTGTTGTTATTCTTTCGCTCTGTCCCTCAAATGTAGGTTTCTATCCTGCGAGCTCAAAAATAATCAATCCAACTTTAGAAGTAATCAATCCAACTCCTACTCATAATGATAATAAAGGCAAATATATTAGGCAATCTGCCGATGTACTAAATGCAGTAGAAACAACTAGATTGGATTTTGAACAACTTTTTCAACAACAGCATGAAAACAATAGTGACTGCAATTCAGGTTCGTATATGTAGTTTCATATTATATATTATATATTATGTATAGGTTCATTTACTCTATTGAATTACTATATCAAATGTACACACTTCTTAAATACTTGCCAAATACTATGTTGTTATTAGGGATTCCATCAGAAAACGACCCAACACTATCTTTTGTATCACAACTGTATTCCAAAGCTAAAATTCAAGGTACAATTGGAATTAAATTATTGAAAGACTTTTCTATGTAATAATAAAGTTATTTTTTATGCATGATGTTGCCTTATGCATTTGTAACAGAATTTGTGAATTATGGACTACCTAACATTCAGTGTCAAAATTGCGGTACTTTGTTATGGTTTGAAGAAAGAGCTGAGAAATCAAAAACATTAGGACAAGTTTCTTTTCCTTTATGTTGTATCACTACAACGGATTGTTAAAAAAAAGTGCCACCTTAAACAGCACTACATAATAAAAGCACTGTTTAAAAATCATAGAAGGCCTTAAACAGCGTTTTCTAGAGAAAGCGCTGATTAAATTTTTTTAAATAGATAACGTTTATTTGAGAAAATGCTGTTAAAGAGATTCGCGAGACATAGACTGCGCTTCCCCGAGAAAGCGCTGTTTATTTGTGTGATATAAACATCGAGTACTCAAGAAAGTGCTGTTTATTTTCGTGTTATAACCAACGCTTATTTAAGAAAACAATGTCTAATATTTTTCTAAAATTTTAATCTACTCAAACATAACAGCTAGCTCTCATTCCCTCGTTCTCTCGTAAACAAAACATAGTCTTCCTCTTCCTCTTCCACGCCATTTTCAACCACGGTGTTTTTCTAAAATTTTAATCTACTCAAACCTAACAGCTAGCTCTCATTCCCTCGTTCTCTCGCAAACAAAACACAGTCTTCCTCTTTCTCTTCTTCTTTAACCCTTGCTCTCATTCCCTCTTCCTCACCGTCTTCAACCACAGTACCACCGCCGTCTCATCTCTCGCCGTCTTTAACCATAGTACCACTGCCGTCTCAGCTCTCTCTCCCTCATTGTCCCTCTCTGAAACTATGACTATCATTGTCCCTCGCGTGCGAAGATGACCACCGCCTAGCCCCTCTTCCTTGTGCTTTGTCCTCATCTCCACCGTCGCCCCTCGTCCTCGTTCCTCTTCCGGTTGTGAAGCTCTGAAACCGTTCCACGCTGCTGCCAGACAGAACTTAAATTAAGGTATTTTCTGTTTTTTGTTGTTATTGTTGTTGTTGTTTGGACTTGCAT
This sequence comes from Calophaca sinica, assembly GCA_037113605.1. Classification (NCBI taxonomy): domain Eukaryota; kingdom Viridiplantae; phylum Streptophyta; class Magnoliopsida; order Fabales; family Fabaceae; genus Calophaca; species Calophaca sinica. The sequence continues at coordinate 53,630,623 of CM073736.1, forward strand.
ATTGTAAGGAAATAGGGGAGATGGTTCAAATTTTGTTTTCTAGTTCATTTATAGTCATTTATTGGGTTAATACCTAACTCATTCCCTCATTAGAGTTGCACTATAAATATGGTTCCTAATGTTGTATCTTTTGATTTAATTATTTGTGGTCATTTTGAAAATATGAGAAAGATAAGACTGAGTAACTTGTGTCTAATGGTTGCTTTCGCTTGTTGAAAGGATAAAAAATGATGTAACATTGGTGCTCTGCCGATGGTGTGGGGAGTGCCTTCCCTAGCTATCACTGTTCTCCACAAAAAACGAAAAAGAATGCAAATTCAATTAGAAAAATTTCTCCAACTACTTCGAGTTGACAATCATGTGCAGCTACTTCAACCTATTAACAAAGCATACAGCTTTGGTTAACTATGTCAAAGTTTCAAAAGTCATGACCTTGAACCATTTTTTACAACATTTAATAGAAGAAGTTATTACAGCTCCTCCTAACCTCCATTTTCGGTGGAAAAAAGTAAACCTGACACGTTATATTTGAAATAGTTTAGACTTTTTTATTGCTTCATTAATGTGTGCATTATTTATTCCTTGAATAAGGTTTTCTTACTTCTGAGCGTGGGTTTGAGTTTCTTGTCGTCAGTAATCTCTAATTTCAGTGGTCATTCCTCTTTTGGAATGTTACAAAGGAGTAGCTATCTTACTACCATACTTATATATTCTCCCACTAAGGAAATTTATATACTCCCACTATGGAGTAGCTATCTTACTTCCATACTTATTTAGATGTAAAAACATTTTAACTAATTATTTCCCACTAAGGAAATTATTGATAATTTTAATACAAATATTAAAATTATCAATAATTTATATTATTTTTCTCAAACTATCCTTCAATTTATAGGATAAAAAGTATGCAGTTTTGTAAAAGGCGAAGACTAAAATTGGTTTTTTTCACACAATTATAGTGTAATCAGATAATATTCATTAACCTATTAGGTTTACTTGTAAATTATGGTTTTGAAAAATTGAAACTTGCGTGGGACCTCCCGAGTTTAAGATTGGATATCCAATCCCATTATTTATATCTCGGTGTCACTCGACGAATTAACTCAAGTAAGAGAATTGTTGAGAGAAATAAACAAGAAGGTTACCAGAAACAATATTTACAGCTATGGATTCCCAAACATTCAAGCTTGGAAGCTCTCTCCTTGTGCCTTCGGTCCAGGAGCTAGCTAAGCAGCCCCTAACTAAAGTTCCAGAACAATATGTTCGGCTAGACCAAGACCCTTGTGTTGTATCTAGCACAATCTCTTTACCACAAGTGCCAGTCATCGATTGGAACAAATTGTTGTCTGAAGATGGAACAGAGCTAGAGAAGCTTGACCATGCATGCAAAGAATGGGGTTTTTTCCAGGTTTTGATTATTATCCTCCATTTTTATCAAAACTATGGAAAAAAAAAAAAACAATTGCGATCACAGTAAAGAGTTCACATATGTGTAATAACAAAATCAGGTAAATTCTTAGATGGTTTAACTTTAATTAAGGTTTCTTGCCCAATCTACGTAGCCAAATTCGAGTGTGTGGAGAGTTATTTTTTTATTTTTTTTTAGTTTAATTTGTGCAGGTGTTTTTGCCATGGTAATTAAAACCGGACCGGATATTAAACCGGAGAGGGTCAGGGTTCAGGATTTTTGGGTCGGACCGGGGTCGAACCGGGTTTAATAAAATATTATTTTTTAAATATATATATATATACCAAATATATAATATATATAGTATATATATTATATATTTGGTATATATATATATATATTAAAAAATAGAAAAGATATAGATAATATTTCAATTTATACACAAAATAACATGTAGCGTAGTGGTAAGATAGCTTGTTGTGGCCTTGAGAACAGGGATTCAAGCCTTGTTGAGACCAAAAACTGATTTTTTTTAATTAATAAAGGCAATTAAAATTTTCAAAAAAAAAAAAGAGACGAATCGGTTCGACCCTGAACCGGCCGGCCGGTTTGGCCGGTTCCGGCTGGCCGTGACACCGAACCGGCCGGTTCTCTGCCAGCCGATCTAAGAGGGTCACCCAGACCATGGCCCGGCTCCCGGTCCAACCAGTCGAACCGGTCCGATTTTTGTTACAATGGTTTTTGCCCTGAAGGTCCAAGCGTTTTGGGCTATACACCCCAACATTATATAAACTTTAGTTGCCAGTCTACTCTTCGATGTGGGACTGATTTTCTGTTCTCTAACACCCTCTTCAATTCTAATGAGCTTTTTTTTTATTGGCCCAATTAGAAACTTTGATAGTTGTTATTTTTTTTCAGATCATTTATATTTAGGCCTTTGTTGTTACCCCCTCCCCCATTAATTTTCTCACCTCCCCATTTAATTTCCAATTTTACCCCTACCATCTCTCACCTCCCATCTCTCTCTCAGATCTCTCAGCTTGATCTTTTTGTCTCTCGGTCCTGACCCACGCCGCCACCACCTCCTCGCCGCCGCTCACGGCCACGTCGGAACCATGGAGGTTCCAGTTCCCTCCTTCTTCCCCGATCGCGTCTCCTTCCCCAACCACGCGACAGAAGCAGAAGAAAAAAAAAGAAAGAAACAAAGGATGAAAGGGAAAAAAGAAAAGGAAGGAAGAAAGGGAGAGGAGAAGAGGGAACGCGATGGAGGAAAAAGAGAGGGGGGCGAGCCGCGTTAGCCCTGCATGCGGCAGTGCGCCAGAGGAGAACAGAGGACGAGGCCGAGAGAGAGTTAGCGAACGAGAGAGAGAGACTGAGAAACAGGCAGTGTCTTTTTTTTCCTCTCTACTGGCATCAACAAGGTGATGACACAATTGGAAAAATTACTACTGGAGTCAACTTATTGACACAGCCCCGCGTCAATTTGTTGACGCCATTTAACACGTTTGTCAACAAATTGACGAGGGTTTTCGTCAATTTGTTGACGAAAACTCTCGTCAACAAGTTGACGTGAAGTTCAAATTTTTAGGGGGAAAAAAAGGACAATGGGTTCGAAAAATTAAGTAGGGGTAAAATTGTCTTTTCATGGGAGAGGGGGGGTGGGAAAATTAAACGTGGGAGGTGGGAATAACAAAGCCCTTATATTTATAGGCTGTTACACCATATGAGCTTTGATACCGGTTAATATTCTAGTTACCACATAGGCCCAATCTACACATCCCAATTCAAGGTTAACATTCTAGTTACCATATAGGCCCAATCCACATATCCCGATTCAAGAGCGCGAAGAGTGAGCTTTTTTTAGTTTAATCAATATTTGTGTAGGTGCTTTTATCCAAAAAGTCCAGACATTTTGGACTACACACCCCTACTTTATATAGACTTTAGTTGGCACACTATTGTGGGACTCATCTTTTGTTTTCCAACAAGGTTTCATTTTTATAGATAGCTTTCCTTTGTACCAAACATCTAGATTATAGAAGTAATATTCCTTGCTCGAACATTTGGAAGTAAAGTTCACTCACATGGCTAACCAAGATTGATATAGTTGATAAGAATGCTGCTCATATATATCCCACAAGAACGTGAGTTTGAATCCTGCTTCCAATGTTAGGACCTCATTGGGAGGTAATATGTAAGTATCTTTATAAATGCTCTTTAACCCGTGAGGCATTCTCTGATCCTGGTGAGCCCCAAGAACCCAACTCAGTTAAACTTTTCATTATATAAAAAAAAAAAAGTTCACTCACATGTATTTGTTTTTATTCATCCTCCTTTTGTAGTTTTCAAAGGGTATTTATTCTTCCAAATTAATAATAATATGACGAGCGAAAAAAAAATTGAATTTATTCATATTAATTTTAATGCAAAATCTGCATTATAGATATAATGCTTTTGTAATATCTAACAATCCTCTGAATTTTAATGGATATAATTTATAATGGAAATGACTTTAACACAAGAATTAATTGCAGCTGATAAATCATGGAGTCAACCCTTCATTGGTGAAAAATATAAAGAAAGGTGTACAAGAGTTGTTCAGTCTTCCGATGGAAAAGAAGAAGAAATTTTGGCAGAAACCGGGAGAATTGGAGGCTTATGGTCAGAATTTTGTTGTCTCTGAGAAACAAAAGCTTGAATGGGCAGATATATTCTACATAACCACTCTTCCACCATACGCAAGGAATCCCCATTTATTTTCTAGCATTCCCCAACCACTCAGGTTGTCTTCAATCTCTTTCTCTCTCTCTAGCTCTGTTTGTTTTGGCATCATACAATTACTCTTATATATATCATACTACCACCTTAACTATAACATCATTGATTGATTATGTAACTATAACTAAAACAAATTTTGTTTTATTGCAGTAATGATCTAGAGAGCTATTGTTTAGAATTGGAAAAACTTTGCATGACAATCATCAAACTTATGACAAAAGCTCTAAAGATTGAATCTAATGAATTGCTAGCGTTATTTGAAGATGTCAGTCAGTCAATGAGGATGAATTGCTACCCTCGATGTCCCCAACCGGAACATGTCATAGGTCTTAATCCTCATTCCGATGCTGGTGCTCTTACCATACTCCTACAAGCCAATGAAACAGAAGGGCTCCAAATAAGGAAAGATGGAATGTGGATTCCTATTAAACACCTCTCTAATGCTTTTGTAATCAATGTTGGAGATATTTTGGAGGTAATTGGTTGAAAATCAACCATAAATGTAAATTACCAATTTAGTCCCTGAAATTGTAATGTACTGTCAATTTAATCCCTAATTTTATCAACTATTCTAAAATAATCCTTAAAATTAAAAATCTTTGATCATATTAAATTTTTTGAACCGTTGAGTTTAGTCTTTGAAATTGTCTGGCAGGGAATAATGTGATTAATTTTCAAATCTAGGGATAATTCTAGAATTTTGTTAATTTTGGAGGACTAAATTAGTGATTCGCTATAACTCCGTTTTACCACTCGCCTAGGAAGCATTTTTACCACAATGTTAGAATACAAATTAGAATATACACTAAGCATTTTGACTTTTACGAATTTTTTATACCACTCTTAAATGTTTTGGCATTTACCGGAGCATTGAACATCGGGCAACAGTCAATTTAGAGCGGGAAAGAATTTCCATTGCCACATTTCACAGGCCTCAAATGAACAAAGTCATTGGTCCGATACCAAGCCTTATTACTCTTGAAAGACCTGCATCATATAAAAGAATTGGCGTAGCAGATTACTACAAAGGATACTTTTCACGAGAGTTACAAGGGAAATCATACATCGATGTTGTTAAAATCCAAAATGGGTAGTGCTTTAGATGAAATTTAACTTGGATAAAATAAAACAAGCTTACAGCCTGTAGTTATGTACGTCACTGTGGACATGGCTGTTGAACAATAATAATGTTGATAAATATTGATTCCCAACTTCAAGCTGAACATGGTACCTTGGATGTTAGTGTGAATTGGCAAGTTTTCACTAAATATGTATACACTAAAGATTGACAATGGAAAATTTTAGTGTTATTTGTAGAAGCCATACCAGATTAGGATCTTATCCTATCAAACTGTTTCTGTATTTTAGGATCTTATCTCATCAATGTGTACATAAGCATTAGTTGTAACAGATTAGGAGCCTACAACATAATTTTAATTTCAAACTTGTATCAGATTGCATATATCAGTTTGTAATACTCACACTAGTTTAATGAAACACAATTCTATTATCTTCTATATGGTATCACAGAGAGAGTTGCGTGGCTGAGAGTGCTATGAATGACTCTTGAAATGATTGGGGCGATTTGAAAAGGTATTTCCACAGTGAGCATATTTAGTGGTATGATGTTTGTTAGGCAAGCAACCGATCCAACCAAACCAAGGATTCAGCAAGTTTACACTAGAAGGAATAGGAGGGGATGAAGTTTATCTGTTAAGATTTTTTATTACACTACAAGAATTTCCGCTGTTACGGACTGCCATTTTCCGTCGGTAACGCACGAAAGCCGTCGATAAATTGTTATTACCGACGGCCTACCGACGGCCTCGGGGCCCTTGGCAAATGGCTCGTAGGAAATCTGTTACCGACGGCTATTTAAAGCCGTCGGTATTACCGAAGGCTAAGCCTTCGGAAAACCATAAACAACCGTCAGTAACTCGGTGGTAATGTGACAAAAAATTTAAAAATACCACCGAGTTACCGACGGCTAAGCCGTCTGTAATTTACTGACGGCTCAGCCGTCACTAAATTACTGACGAAAATTTGCGACGGATTAGCCGTCGGTAATGCACGGACGACTGATTCGTCAGTAAATTACGACGGTAGTTTGCGACAGCTTAGTCGTCGGTAATATACCGACGACTGATCAAAATTACAGGCGGCTTAGCCGTCGGTAAATATGCCCAATTAAGCGAAAATAAGGATTGATTTTGCAACGGCTTAGCCGTCGGTAATTAAAAATTATAAAAATCCATCCATTTTTGCGACGGTGTGGCCGTCGGTATTGTCAAAAAAAAAATTGGAAATTTTTGTTTTTAAAACCGCCCCAAAATTTTACGGTACCTAACATATAAACGCAACAGCAGCAAAGGTATCAATGGCCATCAACATACATTAACAAAAGAGATATCAACATACATTTTTAATCATTAAAAGTCATAGTAAACAATCCATAATGTAAAAACCACAAATCCATAATGTCAAAAGCCAGAAATCCATAATGTCAAAACAAGTCAATAATAAAAAAACTCCTGATCCCGCTCCGAGGCAATTCTCCTTGCCTCCCGTGCCTCCCGAGCCTCCTCATCTGCCTTTCTCCTTGCCTCTCGTGCTTCCTCCCGTGCCTCCCGAGCCTCCTCCTCTGCCTTTCTTGCGCGCTCCTCAAAAGCCGCAATCTGTGCAGCCACCTCAGCAGAGTAATCGAAGTCGGGATCGGATATCGTGCCGATGCACGAGACTCTGGGTCGTAGAGAGACACTGCACCTAAAACATCCGGACAAGCCTCCGACACCGTACAGCCGTCCCCAAGTCCTACCCCCAGCAGATTGGGCCCATAACTACAACTGAGTTGAGGGGTCAACACTGCCAGTTGCCTCCCCTCCATCAGAGGCCTGAAAGGCGGCCTGCTGCACTTTCTCTTGATAGGCTTCCTGCTCAAAACAAAACAGAGTAAAGATTGGTTACAATATTGTTTATGAAACAAAATAAAATTAATTAAATAAAAAATGCAATGATCTGACTTACATATGTCTCCCTGGATCTGTTGTCCACCCAAGACTTATCCTTCTTTTCTGTGTGAGTCTTCAAGAAGATCTCATCCACCGTGGGCTCTCTACCCAACTCATCAGACTGAACCATAATTAAAAACATTAGAAACATATATATAACAACAAATTTATGTGATGAATTTTAAGCAATGAAATGTTTAAAAAACATACCAGGCATAAGGCATGCTCAGTGATAGATATAGATCCACCAGTATGCATAGAACCACCCTTAGAAGAAGCACGGTTCTGCTTGGCCTTGGTGCATTTCTCCTTATAGTCTGGAGCCTTCAACTTGGCATTAAGTTCTACATAAGCCCCCTCGCCTATCCAGGTTGGGCGTTTACCATTCTTCCTCACCTCCATAAGCATCTCAGAAAGACGCTTTGAGCCTTTGGTGTTGAAGAGCTTCTCAACTAGATAATGGTCTTTACGATCCCACGAAACATGGTCCTACAATATTATATTACAAATAAGATCAATATTCATTATTAATATCAACATACAATAACGAAAACCCTTAAATAAGAAAAGTAACATTATCTTACTTCAAATTTCTCAAACCATTTCTCCATCGTCTCTCCTGGAATCTCTCCCCAAGTATGATATGGTTCCCGGAACTGTGATTGAATGACCGCGGTGATGGCCTTAGAGGCTACTTTACCCGGAATGAACCTATAAATAAGTTATAAACATAATATCAGCATTAACTAAAGATGCATTCTCAAACTACCTTTGTTTTCTTTAACCCTTGCGAAATAAGATATAAAACCAAAAATCAATGCCTGAATGCTTGAACTGGGTAAGAATGAATGCTTGAAATACAAACAGTGGGAATGTTCTTGAAAATCTAAGTAAACAATTTTTTTCCTATCTTAGGTTCAGGGACGGTGTATGTGTGAAATTTCAATTTCAATTTCAATTAGCATCACTCATGTATCGGACATTGTATCAACTAGAAAGCCCTGTATTTGAAAACTATAGCTTCAAAGAGATCTTTCTAACATTAGTTCACCATTTCAATACATGTTTAAGTTTGTTTATTTGAATCATGTACAAGCATATTCATTAAAATCAAAATAATGGGGGACGGCCAATAGGTACTGCATCAAAACATAAAACTAAGGGAAGCAAAATCAATTTACAACACCCTCAAAGGTGGGATTAGTGTTGTAACTTAAAATGAGTAAATTAGTGCTGTAAGTTGAAGATGCAATAAAACACCACATTCCAATAGTTATTTTTCATGGTTTTTAACAAGGATTTAAAATTTCTTCAGCAAGAAAAACAAATCAAAGTTGGCTCTGGTTCTCCAATATGACCAGATTGCATATTTTTAGGTATACACAACAAGTTTCAAATCCAAAAATTAGGCTATAAAGTGACGTACGATTTGCCATGAACCCTAATGATGGGTTTCCCATTAGGTGTCACCTTAGTCCCGGCCGGATGAGAATATCATGACCCATGCACTGTCGGACCAGTACGTGCAGTGTGCGAAGGTCCTGCACCTGCATCATCCTGACTCAGAGGAGTGTGCTGCTCAGAAATGGGTGTCGCCTGCGGTGAAGGGGAAACGTGCTCATACAATAAAAATCAATTTGTTACCACAAAGGGAAAGCAATTAAAAAAAACCAACAACTAGTTAAATACATACCTGTACAGGAGGAGGTACGAATCCCGGATTTGGGATCATCATTATAAGGGACAGGGGAGGTGGTATCACTTCGGTAGTCTGCTGAGCAGGAGGTTGCTGACTAGCCTCACAGAGTGGTGTGCTAGCGTCGTCCTCCAGTGGTGACTATGTCAATCGATTTGCCAATTGTTGTGGCAAAATCGTCTTAGCCTTTTTCGTAGGCAGCTTAGACCTACGATGCACTTTCTCTTTAGGAGGCATCTATCAAAAAAAAAAACAAGCATTCACATATATGTTCACACATATTGTCAGTCAACATGTACAATAATTAAATAAACAAGTATAATGACTTCACTAACTTTTAGAATAAACAAGTACAATGACTTCACTAACTTTTAAAATAAACAAGTACAATGACTTCACTAACTATTTAAATAAACAAGTACAATGACTTCACTAACTTTTAAAATAAACAAGTACAATGACTTCACTAACTATTTAAATAAACAAGTACAATGACTTCACTAACTTTTAAAATAAACAAGTACAATGACTTCACTAACTTTTAAAATAAACAAGTATAATAACTTTAGTCAATGTCTTCATCTTCATCATCCACAGCCATATCAGCATCTCCCTCATTAGAGTCAAGCTCAGACTCATAATTATCATCATAAATGCGACATCCATGTCAACTTCATTACCAATATCAATGTTTGGAATTGACGTAACATCGACCTCTTCATCACTATGTGTTTGATCACGCAAGCAATCCATTTCTTCAATTTCAGTTATCTGCTCTATGCGTGTCATCTCTTCATCTTGATAGGGAATGTCATCGTCAATTTCATTCACCTCTACACGGCCTCTGGGCTTTGTTTTTATCACTGCACACCAACCACGTTTGTCTGTCCTCATATCTGGGTAAGGTACATAATACACTTGTCTAGCCTTTTGTGCAATTATGAATGGATCGTAACGATCATAATGCTTGTTCATCTTGATATCTACAATGCCATATTGCGGATGAACTTTGGTTCCTCTATTCCGTCTTGGATCAAACCATTGACAATAAAACAAGGCAACCCTGTGAGGCAACTTGTGATACGTTAACTCGTAGATATGTTGTATGACACCATAGAAATCATCTTCTCCTCCTTCTGTAACCCCTTTGACATAAACCCCACTGTTTATGATCTTTTTACCCTGAGCCCATGCTTGTGTGTGGTATTTATACCCATTAATGAAGTATTTGTGCCAACTTATGGCCTTTGACTCTGGACCCCAAGCTAATGATATCAAGTTTATGTCAGTCACACCATTTGATTCATTAGTAACCTATACAAACAAGACACTCACAATGAGGAAAAGAAGACAATTTATTTGCAATAGGATTTTGGTCAAATACTTACATAGGACCGAAACCATTCTGGGAATTCAGCATAAATACGAAGTTTGAAAGTCAAGGATCTGCTTCATCGATGGAGTTATATTGCAAAAAGTAACTGCCAAGAAAGACAGAGTTGTTGTAAGTATATACTAGTAAATACATTGAGTGTGGGTTTAATGGTGTATTACTTACTCAATATATGGCTTAACCTCGATGCAATTGATGAGGATGTGTACATGTGTAGACCTCCATTCAGCATCACTCAACCAGTGAGCTTTGGATTGCCCACTAGGACGTCCTAGTCCATTGCTAATTGACAATGTTGATGTGACATCGTCACTCAATCTTACAGCTTCATTACGTTGACTTTTGGCATACAAGTCAATCGTTTTGAAATAATGTGAACAAAAATATGTTGTCTCCCGTTGTAAGTAGGACATACATATTGAGCCTTCTACTCTAGCCTTGTTTTTCACTGACCGCTTAAAATCACCCATCATTCTACAAATAAATGAGAATAAAATGGTTTATAATAAAGATATGACAATATAGAGGGAGGTAATTGCAGATATCAACGAATACCTTTCAAATGGATACATCCATCGGTATTGAACTGGACCACCAAGTGTTGCCTCGTGTGGGAGGTGAATTGGAAGATGCTCCATTGAATCAAAGAAACCTGGTGGGAAGATTCTTTCAAGTTTGCATAAGATTAATGGAATGTTTTCATTCAATTTGATCAAATCATTCTGGCTCAAATTATTACTGCACAAGCCCTTAAAGAATTGACTTAACTCTGTAAGTGGTCTCCACACAAGGTCAGGAAATGAACTAAATGCAAATGGGAGCAAACACTCCATAAATACGTGACAGTCATGACTCTTCATCCCTCTATTAACATCTGCACATCTTGCCAAATTTGAAGCATACCCATCTGGCATCTTGATCTCTTTCATCCACTTCATCACATTTTTTGCCTCACCTGAAGAAAGACAATAATTTGCCTTTGGTTTTGTCATTTTTCCATTGGCTTTTGGAATCAACTCCAAGTCACTACGTTGGCATATGAGGGCCAAGTCCATTCTTGCTTTTTCATTGTCCTTTGTTCTGCCCTTAACATTCATGACTGTCATAAACACATTATCAAATATATTTTTCTCTATGTGCATCACATCTAGATTGTGCCTTAATAAATTGTCTTTCCAGTATAGAAGATCCTAGAATATGCTTCGCTTTATCCAATTGTGACTACGTCCATACTCAGGTAACTTTTCAACTTTTCCATCTTCTACCACACTTGGAACCCCACTGACCCAATTCCATATGATATCACCCGTCAGTATTACAGGAGGCCCATGTTTCTCAACCCTGTTTTTTGTAAACCTCTTTTTACTTCTTCTGAATTTGTGTTCACGCGGTAAAAATCGACGGTGGCAATCGAACCAAGAGTTTTCCCCCCCATATTTTAGTCTAAACGACTTTGTATCGTCCATACATATGGGACATGCCAATTTACCTTGTGTACCCCACCCAGACAACATACCGTATGCGAGAAAATCATTAATTGTCCACATCAAGGATGCTCTCATTTGAAAGTTTTGCTTTTTAGATATATCATAAGTCAAAACACCCTCACTCCACAACTGTTGTAGCTCATCTATTAAAGGTTGTAAGAACACATCTATTTTTTCTTTCGGATTAGATGGTCCGGGTATGAGGCAAGTCAAAAACATAAATGGTTTAGTCATACACATTTTAGGAGGGAGATTATATGGGGTCACAACAACTGGCCAACATGAATATGGGGTTGTAGATGCCTGAATATAAGGTGTGAACCCATCGGAACATAAACCGAGCCTTACATTTCTTGGTTCGTTTGCAAAGTCTGGATACACCGCATCAAAATGCTTCCAAGCTTCACCATCAGATGGATGGCGTAAAATGTCGACCCAGATCTATTGTGAGAATGCCATCTCATTTCACCGAGTCTCTGTTGATGCATAAAGTCTTTTTCAACCTAGGAGTTGATTGGCAAATAGAACATCCTCTTTCTTTGGAACATCGTTGTACTTACCCATCCCTGTCTTACGGGGAACATACCGTGGTTCTTGACAAAACTTACATTGTCGTTCTGCACTATCATCCTTGTAATACAACATACACCCATTAACACAACAATCAATTTTTTGAGATTCCAAACCTAGCATGGACACCAATCTTTTTGCTTGGTAAAATTTTTTTGGCAATTTCTCCTTTGAAGGACACACGTCTCCCAACATACTTGCAATGAAATCAAGACACTTTTGAGGAATGTTCCAATTTGTCTTGCATGCCAACAATTTCACGCATATTGAAAGCTTTGACACAGAAGCACCCTCATATATGGGCTCGTTTGCAGCAGTTAGCAAATCATAAAAGTCTTGAGCGTTAGCATTTGGGGGCTCTTCATGAATATATTCCTCGACTTCATGAATATCTTCCTCGTCTTCCTCATTACCCACATCATCCATACTTTGGAAGTCATACCTAGCCTAAATGCATCGTCGACCATATGTTGCATTAGCGTGAACGGATCATCATTATCCATTTGTCCACTACTACTAGGCACATCTACTGGGTGAACACGTGGCGCTTCTTCACCGTGCTCAGTCCAATACCAATAATTTGGTTGGAACCCAACACGATACAGATGGACCTTGACTTCTCTTTCGCATAATATGCTCCTAAACTTTGCAAATGTCCCAAGGACATCTGATTCCACCTTTACTTGCAACTTCAGGTTGTACTCTAGCTTTCAGTATAAACTCTTCAACCCCTTTTGCAAAGCTTAGTTTCACCCCTCCTCTACCAGGATAAAGCCTATCATATACCCAACTCCGATCCGAGGGTAACCATCCATTTTGAAATGTGTCACTTTTAGTAAGGCGACCAAAAATTATGCTTATAATGTTACAAACAATATACTACATCAATTCAAATTAAATAAATAAACAATGAGACCTCTCCTTGTACTCATCTTCCAAGGAGGTAATTCAACACTATACTACATCTACTATTCTTTGTTAAGGCATACAAACACAGATTGAAATAAAATATCGATAATTGATCAAACTGTCATGTTATTGGTATGGCTAACAAGACAAAGTGAGTAGAATGCAGCCCTTCAAATTAGTTAGTGTGAATGGTAGTTACATCTTATTAGCTACAATATGTTAATTTATTAAGAGAATCCTTATGTCTATGAAAAAGTTGAAGAAAGAAAAGAAAAAGGAAGGCAAACAAAAATTATCTTTGATCTTTGTTCCAAGAGAGGTAATTCAACGGTATACTACATCAATTCAAATTAAAGCATGTGATTTATAATCAAATAACATAAAAAAAATTCCTAATAAACCAATCATGCATCTAAGCTACTGAAAACATTCAACAACATCCAATCATGTTCATAACATAGTGGGCTCACTTTTTCTTGCAACATCTACTTGCTATATGTGCATAACATAGTGGGAGAGCAGATTTTCACATACACAAAACAATGGATGATGCTCAGAAGGTACTAACATACTTGTAACTTTAATATATACTTACATTGAATCGGATGTGAAGTTGAAATACTGAAATAATATTGCCACAACCAAGAAGACAATACCAACAACTATACCCAATGACTCAGGCCTGCAAAGAAAAATGTAGCATAGTCAAAACTTAGTAACAAAAATCCAAAGGGATGTGATGAACAATCCGGGAACAAGTATAGGATAAAAAAAGGAGCTTAAAGCTCACATGGAATTGCTTATACCTCATATTTTGTAAATAGTACATGCTTGAAGCCATTTCAATCAGTTTTATTTAGTGCTTACTCTACTAATAAAGTAATAACCCCTTTGTACCAAAATAAATAATTTCTACTACTAAAGTTACTTCAGGTTTCCATGCACAGGACATTTTTCTCAACCATCGTTCCATTTCAGCTGCCAACCCCTCCCTCCCTATAAAAACACTACTAATAATTAATATTTATTTTCTTTAGTTTTACTCACCATTAAGACAATCCAGCTATTCATATAAATATAATCTTCACATAAGAAACCAGGTCACTAATTAAAGAGAATAAAACTTTCTGAACTTGATTCAAAATAGTACCTACATATCAATATTTCATATATGTATTGTTCCTTATCATGAATCAATACTACCTAAGATTTGATCCTATCTTGTTTTAAGAGTTGATACTATCATGAAACCAAAAAAAAAAAAAACCATCAACAATGCCTTTTATAACCTGGAGAAGAAGAAATTAAATGAGGAGAGAAACTCAAATAAGCATTATCACAACAAGCTCAAAGTTCAAACCAAACCAAACTAATTAAGCACACCTATTACCTGTTCAGCAACGTCTACATCAAGGTGGCTACCTTTCACATACATAGTGAAGGAAAGTTAAGGCAACCAAAGTAATAACCAAGAGGGTATAGTACTATATAATAGTGTATACTCATGACCCCAAACCCCACCCTTTTTTCCCTTATAAAAACCAAAGTAAAGTAAAGGTAATATATAGTCAAAAAGGAATCAGTGATTATTAATTGCAACATCGAAACCAAAGAGCCACTTATAGCTAACCCCTAACAACTCCAAGCTACAACATGTGCCCAAACAATGCAAGATTCAACAACATAAACAACAAAAATTAACAAAATAACAAAGAACTTTGATTTGATTGTAACAAAATAGCAATACACATGAAGTTGGAATCAAACAAACGAATCATTAATCCAGAAGAAACATCTCCTGCATACTTAAGTTTCTTCTCCAACTCGGATCCCGTTCCAAGACCAATAATGTCAAAGGATCTAAGCACCAGTTTCTTTGATTCTGATTTGTATCTATTATCTTCAAATAATCCCAGCACAACCCCTAGTACAGTTCAAGTCCAAACATCAAATGTAACTATAAAAATCACAAGCTTACATTCACACAAACACACACACATCAGACAATTATAAATCATAAGATCAATACCAGATGCAATTGCAGAAGCAGTGCTAAGCTTCAATTGTGGAGAAAATCCTTCAGAAGAGGCAAGAACAATGGCAACATCGCTTGCCTGAGCAGACTTGGCAGCCACCACAATGGCCTCACTAAAACCCTTGAACACTGCTGGGGTAGAAGTTGAATGTCCAAGACCAATCAAGCCAACCCGCTTTGATCCAAGTCCTGTAATTCTTAGAACAGTTGATTTGCCAACTTTGCCAGAGAAATCCTCTTCAGAAGAGGCTTCAGCTAGCAGAACACCCAACTTTGAGTCAATCTTGTTCAAAATCATATTCTCAAACCTAGATTTTGCATCTCTGGTCAAGTCTTTCTCCGTAACACCCACTACCAGTATGTCTCCTTTCCATTCTGTCACATCAACATCTTTGGCAGAAAAGGAGATCTTCCAAGAATTTTCACAAACACAAAATAGGCATTCTCAGTATCACACCAATCAAACGCCAAAAGCGATAACACATTCGAATCCAACCAGGCATAACAATCAACCTCAACAAATCAAATTGAAAATGCAAAAAAAGTTGAATTCAAAAACACCCCGAGCGAGAAAATCCACAAGTTAGTGACTTTTTCATCGTTAACGCAAATAAAGTATCAAACAAAACATGGGCATGCGAAATTGAGGAAGAAAAAGCGAGTAATGAGTTTGACCTCGGGGTTTCGGCGTTGGTGGGGTGAGTGAGGCCGAGGGTGGTCTAGTCGTCGGATTCAAGTCCGGCGATGGGAAAGATGATGTGTCTTCTACGGGTTCGAATCAGGGAGGAACCAGGGTTTCGTGCAGGTCGGATGTGTGGGTTGGGTCATTGTAGTGACGTAGCGCCAAAAGCAGCGTCGTAGTAAAGGTGAACCTCGGCGAGTTTGACGCGGTTGTCGAGGAGGACCGGGGGAGACACCAGGAGTGCGCCTTGGTTGACGCTGGTGGCCAAGGCGGTGGCTGTGTGGTCGACTTCGATTGCGATGGTGCGGATGACGAGGCCGTGGGAGGCGGAGAAGGCGAAGCAGGATGAGGCATCGAAGGTGGGAATGGAGAAGGAGAGGGAAAGGGTTTTTGAGATTGAGAAGGTGAGGGAATGTAAAATCTGAAAGGGGAGAACATAAATGTGAAATTATAATTTGAAGATTACCGAAGGCTTAGCCGTCGGTACAGTCAAAATTAAATACGGGATAAAACTTTTACTGCTTAATCTACATACCGACGGCTTAGCCATCGGTAATATGTTAGATTTACCGACGGCTAAGCCGTCAGTAATTCTAATTTTTACAAAAATTCTATATCGACAACTAAGCCGTCGGTAATTAGAGAAGCCGTTGGTAATTACCGACGGACTCGGGGCCGTCGGTAAAAGTCCGTCGGTAATGGCGAGATTTCTTGTAGTGTTAGGAGTTTAATTATTTTTCTGTTAGGATTTCAATTTGAATTCAAAGATTTGTTATTAGGATAGGATAAGGATTTATTTCTGATTTGTTATTAGGATTATCTTATCTATTAGGGATAGGGATTTATTTCTGATTTGTTGGAGATTTATTTCTGATTTGTTAAGGATTTATTTAGGGAGGATAGATTAGTATAAATAGGGGAGTTGAGTTGTGAAGAGAGGTAGAGAAGAACTAAATTTGTACTGGGTTAAGCCAATGGAGAAAGGAGAGGGCTCCTTTGTGTTTCTTCCATTCATATTCAACTATTCAATAGATAATATTCAGTATCTCTATCCTCTATTACTGAATTTGCGAGAATCTACTTTCAATCAAACGAGTTTCCTAACAATTTGGTCCGACCTGTTGGATACGAAATTCCAATGGAGAATTGAGTAAGCTACCTGGAAAAGAAGGCCAGCGAACACAGTGCACAATTGACGGAAGTGAGAAAGGAAATCGTCCTCATCCGCGAAACCATGCCCACACTACAGCAGATCCAGGAGTTGATTGTGAAATGCATGTCGAAGAAGAAGAACCCCTATGAGGTGGGAGACGACGATTCCGTCAACAAGAAGGAACCTTCCAATGAGAAGAAAACAGAGGAGGAGGAGACAGAGGAGGATGAAATTGAATTCCATCGTCTGTGGATGAAGAAGGTGGAGTTGCCGACTTTTGAAGGAAGCGACCCGCTGGGTTGGATTGCCAAAGCTGAGAAATTCTTCGAAATCCAACAAGTGAAATCAGCTGAGAGATTGAGACTGGCGCTAATTTGCATGGAAGGGAACGCGGTACACTGGTTCAAATTTTGGCGTCAGAAATCCAAGAACCTTTCGTGGGAGGAGTTCAAGGCGGCGTTGTTGCGCAGGTATGGTGGCAACGGACGAGGAACAGTATTTGAAAGGTTGGTGACGCTCGAACAAACTAGAAGCATGGATGATTACATCCAAGAATTTGAGCTTCTGGTGGCTCAAGCGGCAGCAACACCGGAAGAACAACTGATGGGATATTTCATGGCTGGATTGCGCTCCGGCATACGCGGACAAGTACGACCTCATGACCCCCAAGATCTGATGCGAGCCATGGAGGTGGTACGAGACATTGAAGAAGCGCAGAGGGAAAACCTGAGTTTCAATGGAAGGAATAGCAACGACGGATTCCGTCACCATGGCAATGGTGGGGTGGCGGCTCGAATTGAGAAAAACGCATCCAGCGGCGCTACTGGTGGAGTACGCATGGGCTCAGGAGGACATAAGGGATCATCGTGGGCTAAACCTGGAGGGACTACTCCTTTTTCGGCAAGAAATAGAGCCATTCGTAATCTTCCTTACAAATAATACTTGAAGAGAATAGAAGAGAAACTATGTTTTCAGTGTGGATCAGCTTTCGGGCCTAGACACCGCTGTCCCGAAAAGAGCTTAAGAGTGATGATTCTGGTAGAAGATGAACAGGTAGAAGATACAGGGGAGCTGGTTAATGTCGAACAGGACTATCAGGAGGACGATGAAGAAGAAGATTCAGATGTAGATTATCAAAAGTTAGAATTGTCAACATGTTCAGCGGGAGGTTTAACTCAGCCTAGAACCATGAATTTATGGGGGGAGGTACAGGGCCAGAAGGTGTCTATTTTGATTGATATTGGAGTAAGTCATAACTTCATCTCCACGGGTTTAGTGTAGAAATTGGGAGTGACAATGGAGTCAACAAAGCCTTGCTTTGTTAAATTGGGTGATGGAAACTGAAAGCCCACTCAGGGTTGTTGCGATCTATTTGCAGTGACCCTCGGAAACTATGCGATGTCCGGCAAGTTCTATGTGTTTGAATTGGGAGGAGTAGATATAATACTGGGAGTAGCCTGGTTAGCTACCTTGGGGACCGTAAAAGTGAATTGGAGGACTTTAAGCATGGCCTTTAAGCATCAAGGACAGATTGTCAGAATCCAAGGGGACCCTAGTTTGGTGAAATCAGTGATTTCAGTGAAAGCCTTAAAAAAATTAGCTATGGAAGAAGTAGAAGAAGCCTCAATGTTGTGGGTTCTAGAAAAGCAGCCGAACAGTGGCATCAACCTACCCGAATCCCAGGAGAAGCAATTACAAGGTTTACTGGAGGAAATGTCTCAAGTTTTTAAGGAACCAAAGGGCTTGCCTCCTACTAGGGAAGTCAATCACAGAATACCCCTGAAGACGGGTACGGATCCCATAAATGTCCGCCCATACCGCTACCCCCACTTACAAAAGAATGAGATAGAGAAGCAAGGGGCAGAGATGATAATAAATGGAGTTATAAGGCCAAGTAACAACCCCTACTCGAGCCCAATAATCCTAGTGAAGAAGAAGGATGGGAGTTGGCGTTTTTGCGTGGACTATCGCGCCCTTAACAAAGCCACCATTCCGGATAAGTTTCCCATCCCCGTGATTGAAGAGTTATTAGATGAATTGAATGGAGCGGCCTACTTCTCAAAGATTGATTTAAAATCCGGCTATCAT
Organism: Calophaca sinica; assembly: GCA_037113605.1. Lineage (NCBI taxonomy): Eukaryota > Viridiplantae > Streptophyta > Magnoliopsida > Fabales > Fabaceae > Calophaca > Calophaca sinica. The sequence goes on from CM073736.1 coordinate 53,649,830, forward strand.
CAAATTCGAATGCACCAGCCTGACATTTCTTAGACAGCCTTTCGGACACATCAAGGACATTATGAGTTCTTAGTCATGCCCTTTGGATTAACTAATGCACCGGCTACGTTTCAATGCTTGATGAACACGGTTTTGAAGCCATTTTTGAGGAAGTATGTGCTAGTATTCTTTGACGACATACTTGTTTATAGTAAATCTTAGGAAGAGCACTTGAATCACTTAAGAAGGGTGTTGGAAACATTGAGTCAGCATAGTTTGGTGGCCAATCTATAGAAGTGTTGTTTCGGACAAAGGGAGATAGGTTACTTAGGCCACATCATCTCTCCAACAGGGGTGTCCATGGATCCACAAAAGGTAGAAGCTGTCTTGAACTGGCCACTTCCTAGATCTCTTAAAACTTTGAGGGGATTCCTGGGCCTTACTGGTTATTACCAACGTTTCATTCATAATTATGGGAAAGTAGCACGGCCGTTGACTAATATGTTGAAAAAAGGGAACTTCGAGTGGAAGGAGGAAAGCGTGGAAGCATTTCAGCAATTACAGAAAGCAGTCACTACAGCACCAATGTTGGCAATGCCTGACTTTGATCAACCTTTCTCAATTGAATGTGATGCATCTGGGAAAGGGATTGGAGCGGTACTGACCCAAAGCAAGAGACCTATTGCTTATTTCAGTAAAGCTTATTCTGATTCTACTCTCAATAAATCAATCTATGAGAAAGAGCTAATGGCATTGGTAATGGCCATCCAACATTGGAGACCATATCTTTTGGGGAGGAAATTTACAGTTTTTACTGACCAAAAGAGCCTGAGGTATCTATTGGAGCAGAGAATCACCACCTAAAACTAACAGAACTGGTTGGCCAAGTTACTGGGTTACGAGTTCGAAATTGTGTACAAGGTAGGTGTGACAACCACCCTGAAATTTCAATGGAGCCGCCACCAATATTTATTTTTTAGGAAAACATTGGAAAACCTATTTTTTTGGATTTTTTGAATTTAACGATAAAGAAAAAGTCTTTGAACCAAATTTTGAGTCCGGGAGTTGGTTACGTATAGGGAAGGTTTTAGCACCCCTAAAACGCCCATTTACAATGGTACCCTTTGATTATTTGGAAAAAGATGTTTGCTTAAAATTGATTCCCTTTTGGTTTTTATTATTATTAACCATTATGAGAAAAAGTAAAAAAAAGAAATATTTATTTTTCTTTATATTTATTATTATTAATGTCTAAAAACTAATTTATGAAAAAATAAGGGAAATACTTTATTATAGAAAAAAGCTTTTATTTCTATTTATTATTATTCCATCCTTTTAATAAAACAGAAAGAAAATATGAGCTTTAGAAAATAAATCTAATTTACTTTAGAAACATAACTTTGTTCATTTTGGAGAAGGGACATGCAAACAAATAGGAAAAGTTCCAAGAGCCTCTTATTTGTTTTTATACCCTTGTTTATCTTTGTTTATTTTTGATTACAAAATAAAAAAGAATGTAAATTGCGAATGGGTCCTTCGCTTAGGTTCGGCCCCTTTGGAAGGCCACACCTTAACCCCAATTACCCTAGATCATCGCGTGAATCAAAGAGAAAGAACAGAAGCATCTCATAATCATAAAATTCATCCAGAATCCAGAAAAATTACATATATGAAAAGAAATGACAAAAAAGATGGAGGATACACCGTCACCCCAATTCATACATTATAGTCCAAACCAAAATTTTCATTACATGAACAAAAGAGATAAGGGGCCGAAATTAAAAAAGGAAGAAAAGGTAACCTGGGTTATGCTTTGCCCCAAAAAAAAAAAAAACCTAAAACTATGAGAGTGTTTATTTGGTTAGTGGCCTCACGGGTGTTCTTCGTCTTCTCGCTGTTGGTGTAAGCCCTAGAGGCCAATGTTTTTCCTTTGGACTTATATTTTGTATCATGTCATTTATTTATTATATGAGGCATTTTCAGTTATTATGTTTGTTTCAACGTAATAAAGTCCTTGAGTAAAAGTTTGTTTTCAATAGAACATCGAGTAGACGACTCGGTTGTGAGATACTAAAGAACTTACTCTAAATATCCATAGTCGAGTATTATTATTATTAAGGACAATAATAATGCATCAAGACTATTATGTGGGTGGACTGATAACCTCATCTCACAGGTTATAGATATGAGATATCAAGTCACCACATAGGTACACGTTAGGGTAATTGTGTACTGGATTGACCCGCCATGAGAATACTACATAGTGTGTTATGTAAGTGTCATGAGTTATTCTCATAGTGATAGTGGTGTATGCCACCCTCAGACCTGAAACCACTATGGTCCCTACATGAGGAGTTGGGTGTTTTATTGCCGTCAAACATTGTCTGTAACAGGACAATTATAAAGTCGGTTAACTGGGCACTCAACGAGTCATGCAAAGAGACATGAGTGACCTAGATGGGATTTGCCCCTCCTACATAACAGGAGTAATATCTGTGGGCCCCTTGATAGAGTATGACTGTAAAATGCATGGCCATGCTGAAATAAGTCAATATGAGATATTGATCTTATTTGTTGTTACTAAGTCTACTCGGGCATCAAGGAATATAATATTGAACTATACAAGGGTGACACATACTATGCCTTGTGTTCAATATAGATATAAGGGCAAAAGGGTAATTATACACATGATCATTATCACGGAAAGGTTACGTCACAACACTGACATTCTCGTTACTTGGGTAGCAGTGATGTGTTGCTAGACACCGCTCACTGTTTATAATATTAAATAGTGATTTAATATTATTGCCAACGTTACGGGAACCTACAGGGTCACACACATGAGAACAAAGCTAATGGGAGATTAAATAAATGAGTGAGACTCATTTTATTCGGTGGTGCATTCTTCACGATGCACCAGCGAGTCAAGAAAGACGCAGAACACGATAAGTTACGGTGTCTTTGAGAGCACCACGGTAAGCTACGGATGCGCTAGGTCGATCTTAAGTGAAGTCTATAAATAGACTCGTTAAGACTGAATTCAAAACATGGAATTAAAACCCTAGCCATTTCAAAGATCGTGACTTGCATCGTGGATCGGTTCCAGACGTCGCCTAGCACTGCGGACGAGACCGCTCCCATTCAAGGTCGTTGTCGTGGACTACGTAGAGGCGTTGTTTTACGTGCGGCGCTGCGTGCTCGATTCCAATTTTCGTCTGCAAACGATCTGCGCTACAAGAGGTAATTCATATAACCCCGAGTCATGACCATTCGCAAGGATCCATGGAAGGGAAAGTTTAAATTTCCGCGCGTTTTTAATCTCTGTTATTACGCTATTTCCTACAAAGGGTATCAAAGCCACTTGCGAAACCATGAGTCGGTTTACTATGGTTACATGTGTGTATGACATGCATTCTTGTATGCTAGATTACGAATCTGTTGGTTTTATGGTAGATTATGAATCTGTTCGCTTTAAAAGTTATACCTTGTATGATTGCGAAAACCCGGTTGAGCATATATGTGATATATATATGTTGCTTCGAATAATCTATACATATATGAGATATATATATATATATATATATATATATATATATATATATATATATATATATATATATATATATATATATATATATATATATTGTGATTCTGTATATTTGTTTGATTCGGTTTTTGTGTCAAGTGTTGATGCAACATGTTTTACTGCGGGTTTAAGGATAGGCATCGATGGGTCCAAGTGTTGGTACCCAGAACCGTGTTGGTCACAACGTGAATCTGCGAAGCGAGTTTTTTTGAAAGTTTTAATTTTTAATTAATTGCTTTTAATCACTATTAATGACAAGATTAATAGTAATAAATGTGTATTATTATTATTGATTGTCATTAATGTTTTTGTGATGCATGGTGAGTGGTTATGGCCTTAGTCCCTTTTATTTATTTTGGAATTTTAAATACGGCCTGCGTGCTGTGCCTTTTGTTTAGTTTAAAAATACGGCCTGCGTGTCGTGCCTCTCTTTTAATTTTGAATGTAAATTCTCTTCTTATCTCACTCCCTTGTATGTAAAACGAGTACTCTCATTAATTTAATGAAGGAGACAAGAAGGCAAAATCATAAGAGGGCTACATTGAAGGTCACACTTGGAGAAGTATGATCGTTCCTAGGTTTAGCTTAGATTCTCTCATTGGCTTGTGAGAATCAATGCGTTAGGGGCCATAACCACATCACATTTATTTACTATATATGTATGAGATGCATGTATAAATATAGTAGGTTAAATAGTTTAACAAATTTTGTATGAGATGCATGTATAAATATTATAGGTTAAATAGTTTAACAAATATGTATGAGATGCATGTATGAATTTGGTAAGTTAAATAGTTTAACAAATGGTGAGATCAACTTTAATAAAAATCCTCAAAAGAAATATTAAGTTTAAATGCCTTCCAAAGCTGGCACTCATCAAGGCTAATATCGAAAATGTGGGTTCGCCAAAGCGAGTGCATTTTCCATACTAGTAAAGATGCGATGGGATAAATGTAATATCCAACTGCTATCTTTGGGTCTAACTTAACTAAACCGAGTATAATAGGATTGAAAGGTGTAGAGGCAAGTGAGTTGGGAACCATCCATATGATGGATTAGAATAAATAGTTATTCACCCAACTATCCGAGAATTGTATAAGATACAATTGGAAGGAGTTCCTACCTAAATAACTGAATTTTAAGTGATCAGCCAAAGCTGACTTAAAATAAAGTGAAATATGGATCTCGGCCCACTAGAAAATCTTCCAACGGGATTTTCCGAATCAATGATGAGGGTCATTGGTTTGAGTAAAATAGTGGGAGGCGTATTTAATTAAAGACCTAATTAAATATGTTTATTGCATGATACTTATATTCTGCATATTTTCTTAATGTAGATTACCATGGCATAAAACACTCACAATAACCTACTACGATCAATCCTTGAGAAGGAAAAGTTGTCTGGAACAAACTTTCTGGACTGGCACCGAAACTTGAGGATTGTCCTCAAGCAAGAGAAAAACCTGTATGTTCTTGAAGAGCCAATACCCCAAGAGCCACCTGCTGCTAATGCCCCTAGGGCTGAAAAAGATGCTTATAAGAAGCATCAAGATGATGCCCTAGAAGTTGCCTGCCTCATGCTAGCCACCATGAACTCTGAGCTTCAGAAGCAACATGAGCTCATGGAAGCGTTCGATATGATCGAACACCTCAAGATGCTCTATCAAGAGCAAGCAAGGCATGAGCGGTATGAAGTTTCCAAAGCCCTTTTCCAAAGCAAACCGCGTAAGGATGCCCGATGAGGTCCTTATGTACTCAAAATGATTGGGTATATTGAGAACCTCGATCGATTGGGTTTTCCTCAGCGTGAGCTTGCGATTGATCCGATCCTGCAATCGTTCTTGGAGAGTTTCAATCGGTTGTCATGAATTTCACTATGAATGACATGGACAAAACTCTGCCAGTATTAAGCATGTTGAGAAGCTGAACATAACATCAACAAAGGGAAAGGGAAGGCCATTTTGATGGTCAATGGTGGAAGGGGCATGAAGCACTTCAAGAAGCCCGTGAACAAGTGTAAGGGCAAGGGCAAGGGAGTTAACAAGCCCAAACCTGCGACTTATGCCTTGAAGCCTAAGGGCGGTGTGGCTAAAGAAGGCAATTGCTTCCCTTTGCGGTGTATTTGGACATTGGAAGAGGCGCCCAAAGTACCTGGAAGAAAAGAAGAAGGGAAGTGAGACTTCCACCTCGGGTATTTTTGTTATAGAAGTCAATTTATCTACTTCGCATCATGGGTATTAGATCTTTGGATGTGGGTCTCACATTTGTACTAATGTGCGAGGAGCTCAAAAGGAGTAGACCGTTGTCAAAGGCGAAGTTGATCTACGAGTTGGCAATGGAGCAAAAGTTCTTTGCTTTATTGTCGTAACTTATGTATTAACTTTGCCTAGTGGGTTTATTTTTCAGTTAGAGAAGCTGTTATTTTGTGCCTGGCAATTAGCAGGAATATTATTTTCGTTTCTTGTTTGGACAAGTCTGGTTTTTCATTTATAATAAAGGACAAATGTTGCTCTATTTATTTAAATGATGTTTTCTATGCTAGCGCACAAATGAGTAATGGACTTTATGTCCTTGATCTCGAAATGCCCATTTATAACATCGATACCAAAAGGATAAAACCAAATGAGTTGAATCCGACTTATCTTTGGCATTGTCGCTTAGGCCATATAAATGAGAAGCGCATTTCCAAACTTCATAAAGATGGATTCTTGGACTCTTTTTATTATGAATCATTTGAGCCATGTGAGTCTTGTTTATTAGGAAAGATGACAAAACTCCCATTCACAGGACAAGGTGAAAGGGCTAGTGATCTTTTGGGCCTCATACATACTGATGTATGTGGACCACTAAACACATTAGCCAGAGGGGGTTTTCAGTATTTGATTAGATTTATTGATGTTTATAGTAGGTTTGGATTTGTGTATCTCATGAAACACAAATCGGAATCTTTTGAAAAGTTCAAAGAATTCAAGAATGAAGTACAAAACCAACTAGGTAAGAATATTAAGATCCTTCGATCAGATCGAGGTGGTGAATATTTGAGCCTTGAATTTGATGATCATCTGAAAGAGTGTGGGATCCTATCCCAACTTACCCCTCCTGGAACACCGCAATGGAATGGTGTTTCTGAAAGGAGAAACCGAACCTTGTTGGACATGGTCTGGTCTATGATGAGTCATGCGGATCTTCCAAATTCCTTCTGGGGACATGCTCTATTAACTGCAGCTTTCACACTTAACCGTGTTCCATCCAAAATTGTGGAAAAGACACCATATGAGATATGGACTGGCAAGAAACCCAGTATGTCTTTCATGAAGATTTGGGGCTGTGAAGTGTATGTGAAAAGACAAATTTCCACTAAGCTTGAGCCCAAATCTGACAAATGCTTCTTTGTGGGGTATCCTAAAGAAACCAAGGGATACTACTTTTACAATCCTTCTGAGGGCAAAGTGTTTGTCGCTCGAATCGGGTGTATTCCTAGAAAGTGGAATTCGTTTCCAAAGGAATTAGTGGGAGGAAAGTAGAACTTGAAGAAATTCAAGTATCACAGAGTAGTGACACATCTATGGAGGAACAAGAGCGACTGCACAAGATGTTGTGACAGTAACAACTGCTCAAGTAACACAAGACCAGCGTAGGTCTAGCAGGATACGTCACCAACCCGAGAGATATGGATTTCTCATGACTCAGCAGGGTGATGTATTTCTCATGGATCAAGATGAGCCTGTGACTTACCAGGAGGCCATTACTGGCCCTGAATCTGAGAAGTGGCTTGAGGCCATGAAATCTGAAATGGATTCCATGTACACTAACCAGGTATGGACCTTGGTAGAGCCACCTGAAGGGGTTACTCCCATAGGGTGCAAGTGGGTCTTCAAAAGGAAGAATGACATGGATGGTAAGGTTCATACCTATAAGGCACGACTGGTTGCTAAGGGTTTCAAGCAAATTCATGGTGTAGACTATGATGAAACCTTCTCGCCAGTTGCGATGCTTAAATCTGTTCGGATTTTACTTGCCATCGCTGCATACCATGACTATGAAATATGGCAAATGGATGTCAAAACTGCTTTCCTTAATGGAAATCTCCTTGAGGACGTGTACATGACACAACCTGAGGGCTTTGACACTTCAGATGATGCCAAGAAAGTATGCAAGTTGCAGTGATCAATTTATGGATTGAAGCAAGCTTCCAGAAGTTGGAATCTTCGTTTTGATGAAACTGTGAGACAGTTTGGATTCATTAAAAATGAAGATGAACCTTGTGTTTACAAGAAGGTTAGTGGGAGCATAGTTGTATTCCTGTTGTTATATGTGGATGACATATTACTCATCGGAAACGACGTCCCTACTTTGAAACAAGTTAAGACTTGGTTAGGGAATTGCTTTTCTATGAAAGATTTGGGTGAAGCTACCTACATATTAGGAATCAGGATCTATAGAGATAGATCGCAAAGATTGCTTGGCCTAAGTCAGAGTACATACATAGATAAAGTGTTGAGGCGGCTTTAATATGCATGATTCCAAGAAAGGGTTCTTGCCCATGACACATGGCGTATGCCTATCAAAGGCACAATCCCTTCAACTCGGGAAGAGAGGGATCGCATGAATAAGATTCCATATGCATCCGCAATTGGATCTATCATGTATGCCATGTTATGTACTCGACTGCATGTCTCGTATGCCTTGAGCACAACGAGCAGTACCGATCGATCCCTGATGGTCATTGGGTTCTTTGTCAAGAATATCCTTAAGTACTTGAGAAGAACTAAGGATTCTTTCTTGGTATATGGAGGTCGGGAAGAGCTCATTGTAATAGGTTACACCGATGCTAGCTTCAGACGGATAAAGATGATTCTAAATCGCAATCTGGTTATGTGTTTTGCCTAAATGGTGGTATTTGTGAGTGGAAGAGTTCAAAGCGAGGAAATAGTCACGATTCTACTATAGAGGCCGAGTATATTGTCGCTTCCAATGCGATAAAGAGGTCGTTTGGATCAAGAAGTTCATTCTTGAACTTGGTACGCTTTCTAGCATTGTGAACCCCATTGATCTCTTTTGTGATAACAATGGTGCCATTGCACAAGCTAAGGAACCCAGATCTCACCAACGATCCAAACACATACTTAGGCGCTTCCATCTCATTCGAGAGATTATCGATAGAGGAGATGTCAAGATATCTGTGGTACCAACACTTGACAATGTTCTTTGACCCACTTACAAAGCCTCTTACCCAAGCAGGCTAAGCATGATGGTCATACTAGATCTATGGGTATTAGGTACATGCCTAATTGGCTCTAGTGCTAGTGGGAGATTGTTGGTGTAAGCCCAGAGGCCAATGTTTTTCCTTTGGACTTATATTTTGTATCATGTCATTTATTTATTATATGAGGCATTTTCGGTTATTATGGTTGTTTCAACGTAATAAAGTCCTTGAGTAAAAGTTTGTTTTCAATAGAACATCGAGTAGACGACTCGGTTGTGAGATACTAAAGAACTTACTCTAAATATCCATAGTCGAGTATTATTATTATTAAGGACAATAATAATGCATCAAGACTATTATGTGGGTGGACTGATAACCTCATCTCACAGGTTATAGATATGAGATATCAAGTCACCACATAGGTACACGTTAGGGTAATTGTGTACTGGATTGACCCGCCATGAGAATACTACATAGTGTGTTATGTAAGTGTCATGAGTTATTCTCATAGTGATAGTGGTGTATGCCACCCTCAGACCTGAAACCACTATGGTCCCTACATGAGGAGTTGGGTGTTTTATTGTCACAAACATTGTGCAATGCAGGACAATTATAAATTCGGTTAACTGGGCACTCAACGAGTCATGCAAAGAGACATGAGTGACCTAGATGGGATTTGCCCCTCCTACATAACAGAGTAATATTCATGGGCCCCTTGATAGAGTATGATGTAAAATGCATGGCCATGCAGAAATAAGTCAATATGAGATATTGATCTTATTTGTTGTTACTAAGTCTACTCGGGCATCAAGGAATATAATATTGAACTATACAAGGGTGACACATACTATGCCTTGTGTTCAATATAGATATAAGGCAAAAGGGTAATTATACACATGATCATTATCACGGAAAGGTTACATCACAACACCGACATTCTCGTTACTTGGGTAGCAGTGATGTGTTGCTAGACACCGCCATCGCTTATAATATTAAATAGTGATTTAATATTATTGCCAACGTTACATGAACCTACAGGTCACACACATGAGAACATGCTAATGGGAGATTAAATAAATGAGTGAGACTCATTTTATTCGATTGGTGCATTCTTACGATGCACCAGCGAGTCAAGAAAGACGCAGAACACGATAAGTTACGGTCTTGAGAGCACACGGTAGCTACGGTGCGCTAGGTCAGTCTTAAGTGAAGTCTATAAATAGACTCGTTAAGACCAAGTCAAAACACTAATTAAAAACCTAGCCGTTTCAAAGATCGTGACTTGCATCGTGGATCGTTCCGCAGACATCACCTAGCACCGTGACGAGACCGCCTCCCATTCAAGGTCGCTCGTGTGGACTACGTAGAGGCGTTGTTTTCTGTGCGACGCTCGTGCTCGATTCCAATTTTCGTCTGCAAACGATCTGCGCTACAAGAGGCAATTCATATAACCCTGAGTGATGACCATTCGCAAGGATCCATGGAAGGGAAAGTTTAAATTTCCGCTGCGTTTTTAATCTCTGTTATTGCGTTATTTCCCTACACTCGCCTCAATCTTCTTTGTTCTTTCCTTCCCACTTCCTTGCTTTTGTTCTCCTTCGATTCACTCGTGGGTTCCCCTCCCCCTTTTTCTGCTTCTTCTTTGTGTGTTTTATAGCCTTCCATTTCCTCAGATCCTACAAAAAGAAACAAATCATAAAATCTTAAAACAGAATTTTAAAAATTAAAAACAGGAAAGGAGGAGATGGGAACTTCCCAGATTCGTCAGATTCGCGCATCTTCCATCTTTATCTGATTCGAACATTCAAGATTTTGACCAAATCATAAGGGAATTGGTCTGGTTTTAGAGGGATTCGGTTTGGAGATTGAGATTGAAGAGGAAAGAGGAAAGAAAATGGAAGGTTGAGGAAGAAATGGGAAAGGAGGCGGGGGAGAAGCTTGCGGCGCAAATGGAGGGCCTAGGGTTGGTCTTGATGAGGTATGGAAAGGGGAGGATAAAGTGTGGAGTCATTTAGGGTTATAGAAGAAGGGATAGCGTGGGGGGTGCCGCGGCTAGGATGAAGGGATTGTGTTTTAGGTTTAGGGTTTGGATGGAGAAGAGGAGATGAGAGGGATGAAGAAGGAGAGAATGGGAGGCGAGAGAATAGGGGTGAAAGAGAGAAAGTGGGAGAAGGGTAGAGGGAGCAGGTGTTGCGGCTGAAGGGAGAGGAAATGAGGAGGGACGAGTGAGGGAATTTTAGGGTTTTTTTGGGGTTGGACTTGGGCTGCTGGGCTGGTTTTGGTGTGTTGGGCCGTGTGGGTGTGTGCTGCGTGCATGAGGGAGAGGGAGACGCAGGGGAGGCTGGAAACAAAAAAAATGGGGGTGCACTTAGTGAGGGAGAGAAGGGATGCGCTGGGGGTTGCAAATAGAGGGGGTGCATGTGTGGGCTGCTAGGTGAGGAGTATTGGGCTGGGTTGGGTTTTAGGAAATGGGGTGCAGTTTGCTAATTGCACCCCTCAAATATGCTATTCGCAACCCTTTTCTTTCCTTTTTCTTTACTTTCTTTTCTCCTTTTTTCTTTTTACTCTTTCTTCTTTTTATTATGAAACCAAAAATATTATTCTTATAATTATAAATTTAGAAAAAGTTAAAATAAATGATAAAATAAAATAAAATAAAAGGCCGGACAAAATTAGGGTACTACAACTGCCCCTCCTTAATTACATTTTACTCGAAGGTCTTCGTGCATTCGTTGTAAAAGGTAATTAAGGATAAAGAACTCTAATTTTGTCCAGAACGAAATTGTTTGAGGATGCGAGATTGGCTCCCGACTTTGCTTTGGGATTTTAGGTCTGATTCCTAGTGAATTCCCGGTAAGGCATAGGTTTGGTTCCTAACTCTTACAAAATTGGTGAGAGATTCTAGGTTCGATTCCTAGTGAATTCCCGGTAAGGCATAGGTTTGATTCCTAACCCTTACATCTTTGGTATTGATTACTTCCCTACTTAGGGAAAGTTTAGGATGCGAGCTTCTTCGTCACTCGACACAGGTTTGGGTCACATTCCCAACAAGAGTAAGTCAGGTTCTTAACTCTTGCTAAAAGGTACGGATCAGCTACCCTATTTTAGGAAGGTCCGCATTATGAGTTTCTCTGTCACTCAATATAGGTTCGGGTCAGATTCCTGGCAAGATGTAGGTCAGAATCTAAATCTTGCTAAAGCATGGAGTGGGTTCCCCATTGCAGTGAACGTCCGATTAATGCGAGCTTCTCTGTCACTCGAAACAGTTCGGGTCAGATTCCTGACAAGGTGTAGGTCAGATTCCTAATTCTTGTTAAAAAGGTGTGGATCGATTTCCATAATTGAGGAAGATCCGAGACGCGGGTTAGGTTCCTGACTAAAAGATTGGGATCAGATTCCCAAGGTGGTGGGTCAGATTCTCAGCGAAGTGTAGGACAGGTTCCTAGCTTTTGCTAATAAATTGGATAGGCTGAGTACTAATTCTTACTGAGTAACAATAGACCAACTGAATGTAATATTTGAGAGGGTGGGTCAATGGACCCAAAAGTATTGATGATCATGCAAGATGCAATGAATAATATGTCATGCATGAAATTTTTTATTTTTTAGAGAAATATTTTTTTTTAAGTGGGTCGTGGACCAAAAAGTATTGATGATCATGCAGGACGCAATGAATGGTATGCCATACATGAATGTTGTTTTGTTTTTTAGAGAAATGATTTTGGAGGTGGGTTGGGGACCCAAAAGTATTGATTGTTATGCAAGATACAATGAATGGTATGCTATGCATGAGAATTATTTTGCTTTGGAAGACCCCTTTTTTCTTTTTCTTTTTGATTCCCCTGAATCCGTTTTGAGGACGCTGCCCCTAGACTCGTGGGATGATAACTTTCTGTCGGATTGCTTGTCCGAATAGTTGACTTTGTACCGCACTAGGTTTGCATATTTGCCTCTTGATAAATCATTTTATGGATCCTCAAATTTTCAGCTTCGTGCTTTGAATGCCTTTGGGAGGATTAGATTGACGACTTTGATCCATAAAGACTTTTCAATGTCCTTTAAGCTTTCGTCTAGCCATGTGAGGAAGGACCTATGTAGGGACGCGAATCACCTTGTGTAGTTCTGAAACTGGAACGAAATCTCAAATGCTAAGCTTGTAGACGATGGGCACAGCTTTTGCCCCCAGCTTCTTGGTTTATGTTTAGATCTGTGAGGTCCAATCTGGGTTGACATGTTTGTAAATTTAACCCTAACTTTTGCCTAGGCCCCTCTTTGCGAGTTTTCAATCTAGCGAGTCGCTCTAACTTCTGCCTAGACCGCCCTTTCAGGTTTTCAACCTAGCGAGCATTTTATTTTATATTCTTATTTTTAGGTAAAGCAACTGCACTGAGGGGTTTATATGGATCTCCTCTTGCAAAAATCAAGTTTTAGGAAAATATGAGCAATTTGACTTTAATCAGAATGGACTTTATTAGGGTTGTAACGTGGCCAAGGGTTAAGGGCTATGAAAAAAAGGATATTTCAGGCTCAAAAAGTATTTAAGGGTTTATGAAAACAAGAATCCTTAGTGCCAAGATGCACTTGGATGGTTGCTAGCACAATTGTCTTGTTTTGCTTTTGCATTTTTATTCCTTTTTTTTTTTTTGCAAGTGTCTTGATATATTGCATTTGATATTTGCTTGCTCGCCACCTTTTTTTTTCAACAGACAAAATTTAATGGACTATTGTGCTAGCCTTCAATGTATGGGTGATCCTTGTTTAGGGTATTTGAAAGAATTTTTTTTTTTAGGCTCAAAAGGGGTAGCAAGGGATAAATATTTTTTTATATTTTTTGGATAGAGAAAAACGGCCAAACTTCATCTCAAAATCTTATTACTCAAATTTTCACAAAACTTAATTTTTGATGATTTGTGCAATTCCTTTACCATTATTCTATGAGCTAAGATTGAAAAAAGAAATTCAAATTGCAGTTTTATTGATGAAAAGATGAGAACATAATGAGCCCTTTACAAGATATGCCCCAGGGCTTCGGGCAAAGCGTAAAAATAAATGAAGGTTGCTTAAACAGGGCTATTCCTTGAAGTTTTATCACTCGGCGTTGATCAGAGCCCAACAATTCTTAATGGAGTGGCCCACTGCCTCAGTGCATGTCGTGATGAGCATCATTTGTTTCTTCTTTATCTCTTGGCTTATACTGCGCAATGGCTGTTGAGCTTCGAGATTGCCAATCCTTCCGCTTATTATCCCTGCTTCCACTCTTTCCCCGACAATGATTGGGTCTGAAAAGCTTGAACAGATATTTCCCATCATCAGATCATAGAAGGGTTGTTGAAGTGTGTCAATGAACGTGGTAACCATCTCTTTCTCAGATAGCGGAGGTTCCAATTGGGCTACAATCCCTCTCCATCTTTGGGCATACTCTTTGAAGCTTTCATTGCCCCCTTTTACCAGGGTTTGCAACTGAGAGCGGCCAGGAGCCATGTCCATATTGTACTTATACTGATTGATGAAAGCTTTGGCCAAATCATTCCAGGAGTTGATTTTACCCTGCTCTAACTGCATATACCAGTGTAGGGACGCCCCTGTAAGACTCTCTTGGAAGAAGTGGATTAAGAGCTTATCATTACTGGAGCAGGAGGCCATCTTCCGGCAGTACATGATGAGGTGGCTTTTTGGACAAGTTAAGCCTTCATACTTGACAAACTCAGGAACTTTGAATTTTGGAGGAATCACCACGTCCAGGACCAAACATACTTCTGAAGCTTTGAACCCAATATGATTTGCCCCTTCAATGGCTTTCAGCCTATCTTCCATAATTTGGAGTCTCTTCTGATCTAGGGGGTCTCCTAATGGGCCATTGGAAGCCTCTCGATACTCATTAGTGCTGATGGAATGGTTCTTATCAGTGGTCAATTTTGGATCCAAGTTCTGCAGAAGGTCAAATAACTTGTCTATCTTACCATTGATTTGGTCGAGCTCTTCTCTCATCGCTTGCTGATTCTGTTCCAACAAATCCATGAGTCTAGATTGGGCTCGAGTCCTGTAGGGATGCAGGGAAAGCTTATTTGTATCTATTTTTCTGTTTAGGGGGGGAAATGAAAAGAAAGAAAAAAAAATGAGTTTTATTATGTAAATGCCATGATTATGCATGTCATGAATGTCTTTTTTTTATGCACATTTTATGCAAAATAATATGACGGATAATAGAGAAACATTTTTAATTTGTTTTTTTTACAAAAATAAAATGAATGCAATGATGTTGCTAAAAAGAGAAAATGCATTTTTTTTTTAGAATTTATTTTTTATTTAGAGGGAAAAAGGAATAAGAAGGGAAAATATTTTTGAAACTATTTTTTGCATAAAAGAATAACAAATAATATTTTTAGAGAAAAATATCATCCGTTATTTCTCACAATTTTTGAAATGTGAATGGAAAATAAATGGATGAAGGAAAAACGGGCAGCGTGTGTCCCTTGTGATGTAGACCAGTATTTCCTAAGATCTTAGGTCATACGACTTTTGTCACGTGGAAAATGGGATAAGGTATGCTCTTTTTGTGATATAGGCCGGTAGCTCCCTATAAGGATTTAGGGTTTATATTAAGTGCCTTTCTATTGGGTGGATTTAAGATACTAATCTAAAAGGTCCCTAGAGCTAAAGGTCCCATTTTCGAATGTTACTGCCAATAATAGGTAAACTATTAAAGGGAGTTTTTTCTCAAATAGGGCCAATCTCTAGGTGAGGCCTTCGCAAGGACCCAACTGGCCGTACGTCCAGCAGGTGCTCACTACACAGCCTCTCCTAACTTAAAGTTTTTTTTTTTTAAAAACCCGGGTATAGGGTTCCACTCGTAGTGTGCAAAAATGTGTTAAGTGGAGTGTGTGAAGGAGCAATGACCTAAAATACTACCCGCTGCAAAATAAATTAACAAATACACTTATATACAAGGTGGCTATCCTAAAGTTCATATATACATGTGAAACAAATAGAATAAAGTAAAATAAAAACAAATAAATCCAAGATAAGAATAAAAGAAAGAAAAGGGAAATAAATCATATAATAGGCAAACAAATTAATTCAAACAATTTTACGGCCTAAATCTCTAAGGTCCCCAACGGAGTCGCCAGCTGCGACAATCACCCTGAAATTTCAATGGAGCCACCACCAATATTTATTTTTTAGGAAAACATTGGAAAACCTATTTTTTTGGATTTTTTGAATTTAACGATAAAAAAAAGTCTTTGAACCAAATTTTGAGCCCGGGAGTTGGTTACGTATAGGGAAGGTTTTAGCACCCCTAAAACGCCCATTTACAATGGTACCCTTTGATTATTTGGAAAAAGATGTTTGCCTAAAATTGATTCCCTTTTTGTTTTTATTATTATTAACCATTATGAGAAAAAGTAAAAAAAAGAAATATTTATTTTTCTTTATGTTTATTATTATTAATGTCTAAAAACTAATTTATGAAAAAATAAGGGAAATACTTTATTATAGAAAAAAGCTTTTATTTCTATTTATTATTATTCCATCCTTTTAATAAAACAGAAAGAAAATATGAGCTTTAGAAAATAAATCTAATTTACTTTAGAAACATAACTTTGTTCATTTTGGAGAAGGGACATGCAAACAAATAGGAAAAGTTCCAGGAGCCTCTTATTTGCTTTTATACCCTTGTTTATCTTTGTTTATTTCTGATTACAAAATAAAAAAGAATGTAAATTGCGAATGGGTCCTTCGCTTGGGTTCGGCCCCTTTGGAAGGCCAAACCTTAACCCCAATTATCCTAGATCATCGCGTGAATCAAAGAGAAAGAACAGAAGCATCTCATAATCATAAAATTCATCCAGAATCCAAAAAAATTACATATATGAAAAGAAATGACAAAAAAGATGGAGGATACACCGTCACCCCAATTCATACAATATAGTCCAAACCAAAATTTTCATTACATGAACAAAAGAGATAAGGGGCCGAAATTAAAAAAGGAAGAAAAGGTAACCTGGGTTATGCTTTGCCCCAAAAAAAAACCTAAAACTATGAGAGTGTTTATTTGGTTAGTGCCTCACGGGTGTTCTTCGTCTTCTCGCCTCAATCTTCTTCGTTCTTTCCTTCCCACTTTCTTGCTTTTGTTCTCCTTCGATTCACTCGTGGGTTCCCCTCCCCCTTTTTCTGCTTCTGCTTTGTGTCTTTTATAGCCTTCCATTTCCTCAGATCCTACAAAAAGAAACAAATCATAAAATCTTAAAACAGAATTTCAAAAATTAAAAACAGGAAAGGAGGAGATGGGAACTTCCCAGATTCGTCAGATTCGCGCATCTTCCTTCTTTATCTGATTCGAACATTCAAGATTTTGACCAAATCATAAGGGAATTGGTCTGGTTTTAGAGGGATTCGGTTTGGAGATTGAGATTGAAGAGGAAAGAGGAAAGAAAATGGAAGGTTGAGGAAGAAATGGGAAAGGAGGCGGGGGATAAGCTTGCGGCGCAAATGGAGGGCCTAGGGTTGGTCTTGATGAGGTATGGAAAGGGGAGGATAAGGCGCCGTGGAGCTGTTTAGGCTTATAGAAGAAGGGATAGCGTGGGGGGTGCCGCGGCTAGGATGAAGGGATTGTGTTTTAGGTTTAGGGTTTGGATGGAGAAGAGGAGATGAGAGGGATGAAGAAGGAGAGAATGGGAGGCGAGAGAATAGGGGTGAAAGAGAGAAAGTGGGAGAAGCGTATAGGGAGGAGGTATTGGTGAAGGGAGAGGAAATGAGGAGGGACGAGTGAGGGAATTTTAGGTTTTTAGGGTTGGACTTGAGGCTGTGAGGCTGGTTTTTGGTGTGTTAGGGCCGTGTGGGTGTGTCTTTGCAAGCATGAGGAAGAAGGGAGATCTGAGGGGAGGTGAAACAAAAAAAAAAATTGGGAGTGCGCTTAGTGAGGGGAGAAAGGATGCGCTGGGGTTGAAAATAGAGGGTGCATGTGTGGGCTGCTAGGTGAGGAGTATTGAGGTGGGTTGGGTTTAGGAAATGGGGTGCGCTTGCTAATTGCACCCCTCAAATATGCTATTCGCAACCCTTTTCTTTCCTTTTTCTTTACTTTCTTTTCCCTTTTTTTCTTTTTACTCTTTCTTCTTTTTATTATGAAACCAAAATTATTATTCTTATAATTACAAATTTAGAAAAAGTTAAAATAAATGATAAAATAAAATAAAATAAAAGGCCGGACAAAATTAGGGTACTACAGCTGCCCCTCCTTAATTACATTTTACTCGAAGGTCTTCGTGCATTCGTTGTAAAAGGTAATTAAGGATAAAGAACTCTAATTTTGTCCAGAACGAAATTGTTTGAGGATGCGAGATTGGCTCCCGACTTTGCTTTGGGATTTTAGGTCTGATTCCTAGTGAATTCCCGGTAAGGCATAGGTTTGGTTCCTAACTCTTACAAAATTGGTGAGAGATTCTAGGTTCGATTCCTAGTGAATTCCCGGTAAGGCATAGGTTTGATTCCTAACCCTTACATCTTTGGTATTGATTACTTCCCTACTTAGGGAAAGTTTAGGATGCGAGCTTCTTCGTCACTCGACACAGGTTTGGGTCACATTCCCAACAAGAGTAAGTCAGGTTCTTAACTCTTGCTAAAAGGTACGGATCAGCTACCCTATTTTAGGAAGGTCCGCATTATGAGTTTCTCTGTCACTCAATATAGGTTCGGGTCAGATTCCCGGCAAGATGTAGGTCAGAATCTAAATCTTGCTAAAGCATGGACTGGTTTCCCTATTGCAGGTGAACGTCCAGTGTACGAGCTTCTCTGTCACTCGAAACAGTTCGGGTCAGATTCCTGACAAGGTGTAGGTCAGATTCCTAATTCTTGTTAAAAAGGTGTGGATCGATTTCCATAATTGAGGAAGATCCGAGACGCGGGTTAGGTTCCCGACTAAAAGCTTGGGATCAGATTCCCAAGGTGGTGGGTCAGATTCCCAGCGAAGTGTAGGACAGGTTCCTAGCTTTTGCTAATAAATTGGATAGGCTGAGTACTAATTCTTACTGAGTAACAATAGACCAACTGAATGTAATATTTGAGAGGGTGGGTCAATGGACACAAAAGTATTGATGATCATGCAAGATGCAATGAATGATATGTCATGCATGAAATTTTTTATTTTTTAGAGAAATGTTTTTTTTTAAGTGGGTCGTGGACCAAAAAGTATTGATGATCATGCAGGACGCAATGAATGGTATGCCATACATGAATGTTGTTTTGTTTTTTAGAGAAATGATTTTGGAGGTGGGTTGGGGACCCAAAAGTATTGATTGTTATGCAAGATACAATGAATGGTATGCTATGCATGAGAATTATTTTGCTTTGGAAGACCCTTTTTTTCTTTTTTTTGATTCCCCTGAATCCCTTTTGAGGATGCTGCCCCTAGACTCGTGGGATGATAACTTTCTGTCGGATTGCTTGTCCGAATGGTTGACTTTGTACCGCACTAGGTTGGCAAATTTTCCCCTTGATAAATCATTTTATGGATCCTCAAATTTTCAGTTTCGTGCTTTGAATGCCTTTGGGAGGATTAGATTGACGACTTTGATCCATAGAGACTTTTCAATGTCCTTTTGGCTTTCGTCTAGCCATGTGAGGAAAGACCTATGTAGGGACGCGAATCGCCTTGTGTAGTTCTGAAACTGGAACGAAATCTCAAATGCTAACTTGTAGACGATGGGCACAGCTTTTGCCCCCAGCTTCTTGGTTTATGTTTAGATCTGTGAGGTCCAATCTGGATTGACATGTTTGTAAATTTAACCTTAACTTTTGCCTAGGCCCCTCTTTGCGAGTTTTCAATCTAGCGAGTCGCTCTAACTTCTGCCTAGACCGCCCTTTCAGGTTTTCAACCTAGCGAGCATTTTATTTTATATTCTTTTTTTTAGGTAAAGCAACTGCACTGAGGGGTTTATATGGATCTCCTCTTTCGAAAATCAAGTTTTAGGAAAATATGAGCAATTTGACTTTAATCAGAATGGACTTTATTAGGGTTGTAACGTGGCCAAGGGTTAAGGGCTATGAAAAAAAGGATATTTCAGGCTCAAAAAGTATTTAAGGGTTTATGAAAACAAGAATCCTTAGTGCCAAGATGCACTTGCATGGTTGCTAGCACAATTGTTTTGTTTTGTTTTTGCATTTTTATTCCTTTTTTTTTTGCAACTGTCTTGATATATTGCATTTGATATTTGCTTGTTCGCCACCTTTTTTTTTCAACAGACAAAATTTAATGGACTATTGTGCTAGCCTTCAATGTATGGGTGATCCTTGTTTAGGGTATTTGAAAGAATTTTTTTTTTAGGCTCAAAAGGGGTAGCAAGGGATAAATATTTTTTTATATTTTTTGGATAGAGAAAAACGGCCAAACTTCATCTCAAAATCTTATTACTCAAATTTTCACAAAACTTAATTTTTGATGATTTGTGCATTTGCTTTACCATTATTCTATGAGCTAAGATTGAAAAAAGAAATTCAAATTGCAGTTTTATTGATGAAAAGATGAGAACATAATGAGCCTTTTACAAGATATGCCCCAAGGCTTCGGGCAAAGCGTAAAAATAAATGATGGTTGCTTAAACAGGGCTATTCCTTGAAGTTTTATCACTCGGCGTTGATCGGAGCCCAACAATTCTTAATGGAGTGGCCCACTGCCTCAGTGCATGTCGTGATGAGCATCATTTGTTTCTTCTTCCATCTCTTGGCTTATACTGCGCAATGGCTGTTGAGCTTCGAGATTGCCAATCCTTCCGCTTTATTATCCTCGCTTCCACTCTTTCCCGACAATGATTGGAGTCCAAAAGCTTGAACAGATATTTCCCATCATCGATCATAGAAGGGTTGTTGAAGTGTGTCAATGAACGTGGTAACCATCTCTTTCTCGGATAAGCGGAGGTTCCAATTGGGCTACAATCCCTCTCCATCTTTGGGCATACTCTTTGAAGCTTTCATTGCCCCCCTTTTACCAGGGTTTGCAATCGAGAGCGGCCAGAGCCATGTCCATATTGTACTTATATCGATTGATGAAAGCTTTGGCCAAATCATTCAAGGAGTTGATTTTACCTCGCTCTAACCGCATATACCAAAGGTAGGGACGCCTGTAAGACTCTCTTGGAAGAAGTGGATTAAGAGCTTATCATTACTCGAGCAGAGGCCATCTTCCCAAGAAGACATGATGAGGTGACTTTTGGACAAGTTAAGCCTTCATACTTGACAAACTCAGAACTTTGAATTTTGGAGGAATCACCACGCCCAGACCAAACATACTTCTGAAGCTTTGAACCCAATATGATTTGCCCCTTCAATGGCTTTCAGCCTATCTTCCATAATTTGGAGTCTCTTCTGATCTAGGGGGTCTCCTAATGGGCCATTGGAAGCCTCTCGATACTCATTAGTGCTGATGGAATGGTTCTTATCAGTGGTCAATTTTGGATCCAAGTTCTGCAGAAGGTCAAATAACTTGTCTATCTTACCATTGATTTGGTCGAGCTCCTCTCATCGCTTGCTGATTTTGTTCCAACAAATCCATCAGTCTAGATTGGGCTCGAGTCCGGTAGGGATGCAGGGAAAGCTTATTTGTATCTATTTTTCTGTTGAGGGGGGGGAAAAGAAAATAAAGAAAAAAAAATGAGTTTTGTTATGTAAATGCCATGATTATGCATGTCATGAATGTCTTTTTTTTTATGCACATTTTATGCAAAATAATATGACGGATAATAGAGAAACATTTTTAATTTATTTTTTTTTACAAAAATAAAATGAATGCAATGATGTTGCTAAAAAGAGAAAATGCATTTTTTTTTGAGAATTTATTTTTTATTTAGAGGGAAAAAGGAATAAGAAGGGAAAATATTTTTGAAACTATTTTTTGCATAAAAGAATAACAAATAATATTTTTAGAGAAAAATATCATCCGTTATTTCTCACAATTTTTGAAATGTGAATGGAAAATA
Organism: Calophaca sinica; assembly: GCA_037113605.1. Taxonomy (NCBI): domain Eukaryota; kingdom Viridiplantae; phylum Streptophyta; class Magnoliopsida; order Fabales; family Fabaceae; genus Calophaca; species Calophaca sinica. Next base: position 53,671,569 of record CM073736.1, read on the forward strand.
AATGGATGAAGGAAAAACGGGCAGCGTGTGTCCCTTGTGATGTAGACCAGTATTTCCTAAGATCTTAGGTCATACGACTTTTGTCACGTGAAAAATGGGATAAGATATGCTCTTTTTGTGATATGGGCCGGTAGCTCCCTATAAGGATTTAGGGTTTATATTAAGTGCCTTTCTATTGGGTGGATTTAAGATACTAATCTAAAAGGTCCCTAGAGCTAAAGGTCCTATTTTCGAATGTTACCGCCAATAATAGGTAAACTATTAAAGGGAGTTTTTTCTCAAATACGGCCAAACTCTAGGTGAGGCCTTCGCAAGGACCCAACTGGCCGTACGTCCAGCAGGTGCTCACTACACAGCCTCTCCTAACTTAAAGTTTTTTTTTTTTTAAAAACCCGGGTATAGGGTTCCACTCGTAGTGTGCAAAAATGTGTTAAGTGGAGTGTATGAAGGAGCAATGAACTAAAATACTACCCGCTGTAAAATAAATTAACAAATACACTTATATACAAGGTGGCTATCCTAAAGTTCATATATACATGTGAAACAAATAGAATAAAGTAAAATAAAACCAAATAAATCAAAGATAAGAATAAAAGAAAGAAAAGGGAAATAAATCATATAATAGGCAAACAAATTAATTCAAACAATTTTACGGCCTAAATCTCTAAGGTCCCCAACGGAGTCGCCAGCTGTGACAATCACCCTGAAATTTCAATGGAGCCACCACCAATATTTATTTTTTAGGAAAACATTGGAAAACCTATTTTTTTGGATTTTTTGAATTTAACGATAAAAAAAAGTCTTTGAACCAAATTTTGAGCCCGAGAGTTGGTTACGTATAGGGAAGGTTTTAGCACCCCTAAAACGCCCATTTACAATGGTACCCTTTGATTATTGGGAAAAAGATGTTTGCCTAAAATTGATTCCCCTTTTGTTTTTATTATTATTAACCATTATGAGAAAAAGTAAAAAAAAGAAATATTTATTTTTCTTTATATTTATTATTATTAATGTCTAAAAACTAATTTATGAAAAAATAAGGGAAATACTTTATTATAGAAAAAAGCTTTTATTTCTATTTATTATTATTCCATCCTTTTAATAAAACAGAAAGAAAATATGAGCTTTAGAAAATAAATCTAATTTACTTTAGAAACATAACTTTGTTCATTTTGGAGAAGGGACATGCAAACAAATAGGAAAAGTTTCAGGAGCCTCTTATTTGTTTTTATACCCTTGTTTATCTTTGTTTATTTCTGATTACAAAATAAAAAAGAATGTAAATTGCGAATGGGTCCTTCGCTTGGGTTCGGCCCCTTTGGAAGGCCAAACCTTAACCCCAATTATCCTAGATCATCGTGTGAATCAAAGAGAAAGAACAGAAGCATCTCATAATCATAAAATTCATCCAGAATCCAAAAAAATTACATATATGAAAAGAAATGACAAAAAAGATGGAGGATACACCGTCACCCCAATTCATACATTATAGTCCAAACCAAAATTTTCATTACATGACCAAGAGAGATAAGGGGCCGAAATTAAAAAAGGAAGAAAAGGTAACCTGGGTTATGCTTTGCCCCAAAAAAAAACCTAAAACTATGAGAGTGTTTATTTGGTTAGTGGCCTCACGGGTGTTCTTCGTCTTCTCGCCTCAATCTTCTTCGTTCTTTCCTTCCCACTTCCTTGCTTTTGTTCTCCTTCGATTCACTCGTGGGTTCCCCTCCCCCTTTTTCTGCTTCTGCTTTGTGTCTTTTATAGCCTTCCATTTCCTCAGATCCTACAAAAAGAAACAAATCATAAAATCTTAAAACAGAATTTTAAAAATTAAAAACAGGAAAGGAGGAGATGGGAACTTCCCAGATTCGTCAGATTCACGCATCTTCCTTCTTTATCTGATTCGAACATTCAAGATTTTGACCAAATCATAAGGGAATTTGTCCGATTTTAGAGTGATTCGGTTTGGAGATTGAGATTGAAGAGGAAAGAGGAAAGAAAATGGAAGGTTGAGGAAGAAATGGGAAAGGAGGCGGGGGAGAAGCTTGTGGCGCAAATGGAGGGCCTAGGGTTGGTCTTGATGAGGTGTGGAAAGGGGAGGATAAGGCGCCGTGGAGTTGTTTAGGGTTATAGAAGAAGGGATATCATGGGGGGTGTCGGGGCTAGGATGAAGGGATTGTGTTTTAGGTTTTGGGTTTGGATGCAGAAGAGGAGATGAGAGGGATGAAGAAGGAGAGAATGGGAGGTGAGAGAATAGGGGTGAAAGAGAGAAAGTGGGAGAAGAGTAGAGGGAGGAGGTATTACGGCTGAAGGGAGAGGAAATGAGGAGGGACGAGTGAGGGAATTTTAGGGTTTTTTTAGGGTTGGACTTGGGCTGCTGGGCTGGTTTTGGTGTGTTGGGCCGTGTGGGTGTGTGCTGCATGCATGAGGAAGAGGGAGACGCAGGGGAGGCTGGAAACAAAAAAAATGGGGGTGCGCTTGGTGAGGGGGAGGAGGGATGCGCTGGGGGTTGCAAATAGAGGGGGTGCATGTATGGGCTGCTAGGTGAGGAGTATTGGGCTGGGTTGGGTTTTAGGAAATGGGGTGCAGTTTGCTAATTGCACCCCTCAAATATGCTATTCGCAACCCTTTTCTTTCCTTTTTCTTTACTTTCTTTTCTCCTTTTTTCTTTTTACTCTTTCTTCTTTTTATTATGAAACCAAAAATATTATTCTTATAATTACAAATTTAGAAAAAGTTAAAATAAATGATAAAATAAAATAAAATAAAAGGCCGGACAAAATTAGGGTACTACAGCTGCCCCTCCTTAATTACATTTTACTCGAAGGTCTTCGTGCATTCGTTGTAAATGGTAATTAAGGATAAAGAACTCTAATTTTATCCATAACGAAATTGTTTGAGGATACGAGATTGGATCCCGACTTTGCTTTGGGATTTTAGGTCTGATTCCTAGTGAGTTCCCGGTAAGGCATAGGTTTGGTTCCTAACTCTTACAAAATTGGTGAGAGATTCTAGGTTCGATTCCTAGTGAATTCCCGGTAAGGCATAGGTTTGATTCCTAACCCTTACATCTATGGTATTGATTACTTCCCTACTTAGGGAAAGTTTAGGATGCGAGCTTCTTCGTCACTCGACACAGGTTTGGGTCAGATTCCCAACAAGAGTAAGTCAGGTTCTTAACTCTTGCTAAAAGGTATGGATCAGCTACCCTATTTTAGGAAGGTCCGCATTATGAGTTTCTCTGTCACTCAATATAGGTTCGGGTCAGATTCCCGGCAAGATGTAGGTCAGAATCTAACTCTTGCTAAAGCATGGACTGGTTTCCCTATTGCAGGTGAACGTCCAGTGTACGAGCTTCTCTGTCACTTTCGAAGCTTGATTCGGGTCAGATTCCCGACAAGGTGTAGGTCAGATTCCTAATTCTTGTTAAAAAGGTGTGGATCGATTTCCATAATTGAGGAAGCTCCGAGACGCGGGTTAGGTTCCCGACTAAAAGCTTGGGATCAGATTCCCAAGGTGGTGGGTCAGATTCCCAGCGAAGGGTAGGACAGGTTCCTAGCTTTTGCTAATAAATTGGATAGGCTGAGTACTAATTCTTACTGAGTCACAACAGACCAACTGAATGTAATATTTGAAAGGGTGGGTCAATGGACACAAAAGTATTGATGATCATGCAAGATGTAATGAATGATATGTCATGCATGCAATTTTTTATTTTTTAGAGAAATGTTTTTTTTAAGTGGGTCGTGGACCCAAAAGTATTGATGATCATGCAAGACGCAATGAATGGTATGCCATACATGAATGTTGTTTTGTTTTTTAGAGAAATGATTTTGGAGGTGGGTCGGGGACCCAAAAGTATTGATTGTTATGCAAGATACAATGAATGGTATGCTATGCATGAGAATTATTTTGCTTTGGAAGACCGCTTTTTTCTTTTTTTTGATTCCCCTGAATCCCTTTTGAGGATGCTGCCCCTAGACTCGTGGGATGATAACTTTCTGTCGGATTGCTTGTCCGAATGGTTGACTTTGTACCGCACTAGGTTGGCAAATTTTTCCCTAGATAAATCATTTTATGGATCCTCAAATTTTCAGTTTCGTGCTTTGAATGCCTTTGGGAGGATTAGATTGACGACTTTGATCCATAGAGACTTTTCAATTTCCTTTTGGCTTTCGTCTAGCCATGTGAGGAAAGACCTATGTAGGGACGCGAATCGCCTTGTGTAGTTCTGAAACTGGAACGAAATCTCAAATGCTAACTTGTAGACGATGGGCACAGCTTTTGCCCCCAGCTTCTTGGTTTATGTTTAGATCTGTGAGGTCCAATCTGGGTTGACATGTTTGTAAATTTAACCTTAACTTTTGCCTAGGCCCCTCTTTGCGAGTTTGCAATCTAGCGAGTCGCTCTAACTTCTGCCTAGACCGCCATTTCAGGTTTTCAGCCTAGCGAGCATTTTATTTTATATTCTTTTTTTTAGGTAAAGCAACTGCACTGAGGGGTTTATATGGATCTCCTCTTTCAAATATCAAGTTTTAGGAAAATATGAGCAATTTGACTTTAATCAGAATGGACTTTATTAGGGTTGTAACGTGGCCAAGGGTTAAGGGCTATGAAAAAAAGGATATTTCAGGCTCAAAAAGTATTTAAGGGTTTATGAAAACAAGAATCCTTAGTGCCAAGATGCACTTGGATGGTTGCTAGCACAATTGTCTTGTTTTGCTTTTGCATTTTTATTCCTTTTTTTTTTGCAAGTGTCTTGATATATTGCATTTGATATTTGCTTGCTCGCCACCTTTTTTTTTCAACAGACAAAATTTAATGGACTATTGTGCTAGCCTTTAATGTATGGGTGATCCTTGTTTAGGGTATTTGAAAGAATTTTTTTTTTTAGGCTCAAAAGGGGTAGCAAGGGATAAATATTTTTTTATATTTTTTGCTAAACTTCATCTCAAAATCTTATTACTCAAATTTTCACAAAACTTAATTTTTGATGATTTGTGCATTTGCTTTACCATTATTCTATGAGCTATGATTGAAAAAAGAAATTCAAATTGCAGTTTTATTGATGAAAAGATGAGAACATAATGAGCCTTTTACAAGATATGCCCCAGGGCTTCGGGCAAAGCGTAAAAATAAATGAAGGTTGCTTAAACAGGGCTATTCCTTGAAGTTTTATCACTTGGCGTTGATCAGAGCCCAACAATTCTTAATGGAGTGGCCCACTGCCTCAGTGCATGTCGTGATGAGCATCATTTGTTTCTTCTTCCATCTCTTGGCTTATACTGCGCAATGGCTGTTGAGCTTCGAGATTGCCAATCCTTCCGCTTATTATCCCTGCTTCCACTCTTTCCCCGATAATGATTGGGTCTGAAAAGCTTGAACAGATATTTCCCATCATCAGATCATAGAAGGGTTGTTGAAGTGTGTCAATGAACGTGGTAACCATCTCTTTCTCAGATAGCGGAGGTTCCACTTGGGCTGCAATCCCTCTCCATCTTTGGGCAAACTCTTTGAAGCTTTCATTGCCCCCTTTTACCAGGGTTTGCAACTGAGAGCGGCCAGGAGCCATGTCCATATTGTACTTATACTGATTGATGAAAGCTTTGGCCAAATCATTCCAGGAGTTGATTTTACCCTGCTCTAACTGCATATACCAGCGTAGGGACGCCCCTGTAAGACTCTCTTGGAAGAAGTGGATTAAGAGGTTATCATTACTGGAGCAGGAGGCCATCTTCCGGCAGTACATGATGAGGTGTCTGTTTGGACAAGTTAAGCCTTCATACTTGACAAACTCAGGAACTTTGAATTTTGGAGGAATCACCACGTCCAGGACCAAACATACTTCTGAAGCTTTGAACCCAATATGATTTGCCCCTTTAATGGCTTTCAGCCTATCTTCCATAATTTGGAGTCTCTTCTGAGGGAGAGAAGGGATGCGCTGGGGGTTGCAAATAGAGGGGGTGCATGTGTGGGCTGCTAGGTGAGGAGTATTGGGCTGGGTTGGGTTTTAGGAAATGAGGTTCAGTTTGCTAATTGCACCCCTCAAATATGCTATTCGCAACCCTTTTCTTTCCTTTTTCTTTACTTTCTTTTCTCCTTTTTTCTTTTTACTCTTTCTTCTTTTTATTATGAAACCAAAAATATTATTCTTATAATTACAAATTTAGAAAACGTTAAAATAAATGATAAAATAAAATAAAATAAAAGACCGGACAAAATTAGAGTACTACAGTAGGGGCCTCTAATAGGGAGGCAGATGCTTTGTCAAGGAAAGAGGAGGAGAAAGAGTTGCAAGCAATTTCTAGGCCTTTTTGGCAAGACATAACTAGTATTGATGAAGAGGTCAGGGATGACCCAGGGTTGGCTAAAATTATAAAAGAGTTAGAAGAGGACCCAGATTCCCACCCTCAATACACTTTGGAAAATGGGAGGTTGCATTATAAAAAAAAACTGGTTTTGGCTGCTAATTCAACTTGGATCCCAAGGCTTTTGCAGGAGTTTCACTCTTCCCCTACAGGAGGACATTCGGGTGTTTATAGAACTTACAGGAGGATAGCTCGATCACTTTACTAGGCTGGAATGAAGGGGGCTGTGGCAGATTATGTAGCAGCTTGTCATATCTGTCAAAGGAGTAAATATCAAGCTTCTTCGCTTGAGGATCGCTTCAACCACCGCCACCTCGAGTGCAATTTAGGAAGAAATTAGTATGGATTTTATTGTGGGACTGCCGAAGTCCAAAGGTTATGATGCAGTTCTGGTTGTGGTTAATAGGTTGAGTAAATATGGGCATTTTATACTGCTCAAGCATCCTTACTCAGCTAGGTCCATTGCTGAGGTATTTGTTTGGGAAGTTGTTAGACTCCATCGGGTGTCGGTATCAATTGTTAGTGATAGAGATCCTACTTTCATCAGCCACTTTTGGCAAGATTTGTTCAAGTTGCAGGGAACTAAGCTGAGGATGAGTACGACCTATCACCCGGAATCGGACGGGCAAACAGAGGTACTCAATAGGACTTTGGAGACGTATCTCAGGTGTTTTAGTTTTGAGCAACCAAAAACTTGGGCCGAGTTTATTCCTTGGGCTGAATACTGGTATAATACCAGTTACCAAAGTGCGGCCCACTGCACCCCATTTGAGGTTGTGTATGGGCGGCCTCCTCCCTCTTTGGCAAGGTACATTCCAGGAGAAACATTAGTAGAGGAAGTGGCTCAGGACTTGAAGGACAGGGATAAGGCACTGAGACAGCTGAAGTATCACTTGGGGAGGGCTCAAGCCCAAATGGCTAACTATGCAAATGCTAAAAGGAAACCAGTAAAGATTCAACCTGGCGATAGGGTCTACTTGAAAATCAGACCTCATAGACAGGCTTCAATGCCCACCAAACTCCATCCAAAGCTCTCAGCCAGATATTATGGTCCTTACTTGGTGGTAAAACAAATAGGAGAAGTGGCCTTTCAACTGCAACTACCCGAAAACGCTCGCAGTCACCCTGTTTTTCATGCATCTCAATTGAAGAAGGCGACTGAAGATCATTAGGTGGAAACAGAGTTGCCCACGGACCTTCAGGGTGAAACGACCAGTTATCAACCAAAGCAAATATTGGGAACCCGTGCAATTACTAAGTATGGAACGCTGGTACAACAGGTCTTAGTGCAGTGGCAAGACAATCATCCCGAGGAAGCTACTTGGGAAGATGCCTCAAAAATTAGAGACCAATTCCCAGACTTCAACCTTGAGGACAAGGTTATTTGGGAGGAGGGAGGTATTGTTAGGCAAGCAACCGATCCAACCAAACCAAGGATTCAGCAAGTTTACACCAGAAGGAATAGGAGGGGATGAAGTTTATCTGTTAAGATTTTCTATTAGGAGTTTAATTATTTTTTTGTTAGGATTTCAAATTGAATTCAAAGATTTGTTATTAGGATAGGATAAGGATTTATTTCTGATTTGTTATTAGGATTATCTTATCTATTAGGGATAGGGATTTATTTCAGATTTGTTAGAGATTTATTTCTGATTTGTTAAGGATTTATTTAGGGAGGATAGATTAGTATAAATAGGGGAGTTGAGTTGTGAAGAGAGACAGAGAAGAACTAAATTTGTACTGGGTTAAGCCAGTGGAGAAAGGAGAGGGCTCCTTTGTGTTTCTTCCATTCATATTCAACTATTCAATAGATAATATTCAGTATCTCTATTCTCTATTACTGAATTTGCGATAATCTACTTTCAATCAAACGAGTTTCCTAACAATGTTCTTCTCTTTGAAGGCATATTTCAAAGTCCACCAATTTGTCAAATAACTCATCAAATTGTAATGGTGAGTCTAGAGTGCGAATGGAGGTGCTGAATTCACGGAATGTCGGTCCTAAACCATTGAGTGCAATAATAACCAAGTCCATATCATCAACCAGATGGTCAGTTAGTGAAAGTTCATCACCAATGGATCGAACAGTGCATAAATAATCATGAGAAAAAGAGGAACCCTTTGATAGAGAAGCCAATCTTTCCTTAAGTGACATGATTCAAGCACGAGAAAGATTGGAATAGCCCTTGGTTTGTTTGGCCCACACATCATTAGAGGATGTTGTCAAGGATATGATGACTTGTGTTTCTGGTCCACAATATCTGAGAAGTGCAAGAGAGGCATGACTATGTCACAAGCACCACTGCCTATCCTCCAAAAAAGATTGGCACTGACGAGGCAATCATACCTAATCCTGCATTCTCTCACGGCATAACCTTATGGTTTTGTTCATTCACAATATCCTCAACATGTGTGTAAACTACACAAAGCACTTTATGGACTCAAACAAGCCACACGGGCTTATTTTCTGGTCTATGTTGATGATATTCTTCTCACAAGTTATGATCCACAATTCCTCAGCCAGTTTCAACATCCCTTATACACCAGATTCTCCCTAAAAAATCTTGGCACTTTAAGTCACTTTCTAGGAGTCGAATTTCTGCCTACTACAAAGGGTTTGTTTCTATCTCAACATCACTAGATAAGGGATCTACTCCAATCCACCAATATGCACAATGCAAAGGCTGTGTGCACTCCCATGTCCACTTTTTGTTTACTAACTGTACCTCCTGACACTCCTCTTTGTGATGTTACTGCATATCGTAAGATAATTCCATCTCTTCAATACCTATCCTTGACTAGCTAGGCCATGCATCTCCTTCTCTGTCAATTGATTGTCTCAACACTTAGTTGCTTCTACAACACTGCATCTTCAAGTAGCCAAGCTTGTTCTATGTTATTTAAAGAGCACCATCACTTAAGGTCTTCATCTTACTAGTGATAGCTCCTTTACTCTTACAACGTTTTATAATTCTTATTGGATCAAAGATCCCACTGATTACTAGTCTATAGTTGCATATATTATCTATTTTTGGATCTAATCTAATTTCTCTGTCCTACAGAAAGTAACACACTGTTTCAAAGTCCTCTAAAGAAGCTAAATATAGAACCATTGCATCAACTACCATGGAAATTCTCTGGTAACAGCAGTTGCTAAAGAAGCTTCATTATCCTCTTCTCAATAACCCAACTATTTACTCAAACAATTTGGTGCCACCTATCTTTGTGCCAACCCAGTTTTTCACTACAGAATGAAGCATCTAGCGATTGACTACCACTTCGTTAATGCACTTGTTCAAACTAATTAGTTACAAGTCCTCCATGTTCCTACTGGTTCTCAATTGGCAGATCTGCACATAAAACCATTGTCCAGCTCATGACATTCATTATTAACATCCAAGATTGGTGTCATTACCCCTCCATCATCTTGGAGGGGTGTTTAGAAGCCATACCTGATTTGGATCTCATCTTATCAAACTGTTTCTGTATTTTAGGATCTTATCTCATCTGTTTAGTGTAAAATAGGAATAATAATTTATTGTTATCTTATCAGTGTGTACAATAGCATTAGCCATAACAAATTAGGAGCCTATAAAAGAATTTCAATTTCCAACTTATATCGAACTGTATATATTAGTTTGTAATACTCACATTAGTTTAACTTAACACAATTCTATCATCTCTTACAATATTAACCTAGAATAATATTTCACTTGCCAAAAGCGTAAGATGGTGCTTACAAATAAATAAATAATTATTTCATATATGAAAATTACACAAAATTATTTTGAATCATAATATTGTGTTATTGCTAATAAATGAGGGACTAAACACATAAAACAACAATATTCAAAATACAAAGAAAGCTCTTCAAGGTACAAAAATTCCCTCTGTTTGTACTCGCAAGTATCAAGTGTCTTCTTCAAACCTTTGAGCTCCCTATATGTAGTCCTGTGATCAACTTCCTTCCTCCTTGTAGCGGGCAACGTGGCCGAGGGGCCACATTTGGCACTTCCACAGGTAGGTTGAACTACTCTCCCCCACACAATGGAGTGTTTGGTGATCGAAGGACACAGTCTCAAACCTTCCTCCGCCCGACCAACAAGAATATGGGTTACTTGAGCTCAACTCAAATAGGTAAATATGCGTTTTGATTAGCCCATGTCGGCCTATACCAAACATATAATATTCAATTTTCTAGGTACTCTAATCCTTCCGCTAATTTTGTGATTAAAGGTGATTAGGTGGTTGAGGTTGTCTATGGAGGATTAGGACCTTGAGTTAGGACTTGATATGGGTTTAGGGTTAAAGAGGATGAGAAACTGAGATTTTGGATTCTGGACAGTTTCGTAACGCGAACAAGAGTCTTTGCGATGCAAACAGTTCGCGACGCTGTGTGACGTCACTGCGTGTGCAGGCTTCGCAACACAAACAAACGGTGTTTGCTATGCAAAAATTGTTTTTGAGGCCTATAAATAGCGCCTCTCATTCCTCATTTCTCACACCTCCAACATCTTCTCTTTCTCTCTCTAGTTTGTCTCTCTAAAGTTTTTAGTCGCGAATCTCAACATTGTGGGTTCCGGCACTATGGGTCGAGCAAGGGTCGACGGTCGGAGTCTCAGAAAGCAGTCTGCTAATCAAAGGAAGGGGGTGTGAAAGAAGAAAAGGGGGTATACGTAGCAGTTTCTTTTTGGCTAAAGTTGGTCGTTTAGCTGTATCATCCCTAATATGACTATGCTTTCTGCAAGTTATAGTTTGTAGGTTTATTTTAGTCCTTATAAGTAATCTATAATCTTTTCCTTATTTCCAGTGCAACCAACTCGATACGCGGTTTAGTTCTCGGTGATCATGGGGGTAACATCAGTAATCCTTGCCAGAGCAAATAGAAGGAAAACGTTGCTGAAGTTGGTTGTACAAAATTCTGTGACCAGTGGGAGCACAAGACCTTACACACTGGGACCGTAGAGTATAATAATATGTATAAATATGCGTAGAGTGACCTAAGACCTACTACGGGTTAATAAACAACAAAATCTAAGGATCGACATTGTGGCCTACGATGGCCAAGGATAGTTGTCGTAAGTCTATCAACCTATGGATTGATATACTGATATCTATGTATGGATGATAACCTTAGGATAGGTGACGTTTGATGATTGATGACTTATTGGTTATATATGATTGTTGTATATGCATGATTGTTTATGTGTTGGTTGATAACATGATAGCAGTTGGTCACCCATTGCGACACTAGGGTTGATCCATACGTCGACCAAGAATGTTTGATGTCTGCTATTACTAGTGGACTTTGTGTGGCCAAATGCTTAGTTAGTTGGCTATGGTATGGTAGAGTTGATGGTTTAGCTAGTGATATGGTATGATATATGGATAGGACGGTTATAGATAGGATATGCCGATAGAGTGGAAAAATAAGCTGTATATGCTATTGACTAACCCTCTATTATGGAAAAAGAGTGGTCATTGTTGTTGTACGACACTCTGTTGTGGAAGAGAGTGTTTATTGTTATTTTTTGACACTCTGTAGTGTAAAGAGTGTTTGTTGTTGCGCATAATTTTTGTTGTTGTTGTTGTTGTTTGACACTTTACTATGGTAGAGAGTGTCTGTTGTCGTTGATCATTGTTGTTGTGAGGATTAGGTTAGTGTTGGTAAACCACTCTCGTGTGGATGTGGCAGCACATGAAGTCACATGAGATCATTATCAGGAAGGAGTCTTTCTTCCACCTTTACTTTCCTGATCATATCAGCAGTGCACAGTCCCATTCTTACTAGACTTGCTTGGCCAAAAACAACAACAACACCTCTAGCGTTTCTGTCCAAGTACTTCTCCTTTGCTGCTTCATCCATTTGTTCAATCTTGTGGATGATTCATTATTTCCTCAACAACCCAAAGAGAAGCATGCCCTAGGGAATGGCTTTGTTGGGTTTCTCAAGAGCAGTGCCTCTCCGAGTTTGAACTACAGCTTGAGTTAATGTGTTAACAATCAACCTTGGAAGGTTGAGTTTAGTTCCAGCAGCATAGTGTCGCTTTATGAACTTATGGTCTTTGTTCACAATGTCTGAGGACCCAGCTTTCAGCTAAACACATTTAGTGATGATTTTCTGAAGAACCCTAAAGTGACTCTTCAAATACACAACATTGAGAGGCTTTCCAAATGCCTTCAAACCTTCCAGATTGTCAAACAGGAGGCTATCCACAGCTTGTACACCTCCAAACTGAGTTTCCCATCCCTCAGTGAGCAGTAAACCTTCATCTGGACATTTTATTAAATCTGAGACAGTTTGAGGAGAAACTATTAACTCAAAACCAGCAACCTAACCTTTTAGTGTTCTTCCATGGAATGGCTTTGCAGAGCCAAAAACTCTTTGATAGCAGTGATGTAGACTTGTTTCTCTTCTGGTGAGAAGTATTCTCTCTAACCCATGAGTGTTAAACCTCTCCTGAGATTGAAGTCATACTGAGCCAGTTTGTCAAGGTCTACCCAATGTTCATTCAAGACCTTTCCCTTAGCCATGGTGTCAAAGGCAGCAGATTGAGCGATATCTTTGAATGCCATAGTTGTGAAGAGTGGAAGCTTAGAGAGGAAGTTTAAGGGTTTTGAGAGAAAGAGGTTTTACAGTAACAGAGAGAGAGTAGAATAGTGAGTAATGGAAAGGGTAAAGTGAAGAAGTGGAAGAGTTTTTATAAACCGTGCCAAATTAAAAAAAATATGTCCTAAAACATTTATTCGAAACAGATGCTGAGTCACGCAAGATGTAGCATGATATCAGATGCTAAATATGTCCTGATGCTAATGACATTAGATGCACACTGAGCGAGGTGCTTTCTTAACCAGATGCAAATATATATGATAAGATGCACACATTACCAGATGCATATTGTAACATCTCGATTTTCAGAGCGCTACTTAACGAACTAAAACCCCAAATGCGGAATAATTTCGAAAGTATAATACTCTTCTTGCCCTATGAAAACACAGGTAAATTTTTTTCTATTTAAACATATTTTCAAAACTACAAGTCGGAGTATCACAGCATTTAGAAACATGATGGCATAATCCTAACATGATGAAAATACAACTGAACATACATATATATATATATATATATATATATATATCAAATCCTTAGCCCGGAGACGATACAAGTTTTCATAATACAAGTACAACTCTCCAAATACGACGCCAAAATAAAAGTACACCTTGAATATGAATCACCTATGCCTAAGAACACTCATACCCATAGGGTACTTCCGGCAAACACCTTTGCAAAGGGCTGCTTCAAAATACAAAAGAGATACAGACGGACTCCAAAATAAATATACAACAGATGCTAAGCTGGTTGACACACCTAACTCAAGCACCAGGAGCGGCCGACCGCTCCCTATGCATAGTCTCAAAATGGGCGAGTCAGTCCGAACAAGACATCAAGGAGTGGAAAGTACCACACAACTCGCACCTCTGTGACTCTAAATCGTACTCCTCAGAGGGATCCTCCTCCTCCTCTTCTGCCATCACTGCATCCACCATCTTGTCGTCTGCTACTGGCATAATGTCATCATCATCATTGCCAGCATAGTCGACGACAGGGATAGCAGGAGATGCATCCTTAGCACTGTCCTCCTCGTTGGATGAATCTATGATCCAACCTCTAGATTAGCACTCCACTGTACCACAGTGAGGGCAAACAAATGGATCCGCTGAGGGAGTAGGCTCGAGGACAGGAATAGAAGAGGCAGGAGTATACTCTGTGGGAGTCGCTGGTTCCACAGAGGAAAACGGTGAGTCCACAGCTGCGTGAGAGGTGGACACACCAACACCCATCCTCCTGGGCCACCAATCCCTATTGGTTAGTCTATATGCCAATACAATAAGGATGTGCCACAAATCCCTATTGGTTAGTCTATATGCCAATGCACATGATTCCGAAATATCATCACATTTACCTATACCAATGGGCATTCAGAGCTCTGGGATTTCCTACCAGGCTCAATCATGACTCCCCTAGGGATTTGTGTCCAGATCATTATGAACGTGAACATAAGAAGGGGTTGAATTGTGTTGAAAACGTTTCGCAAACTTTAAGTTAAAAACACTTTAAAACAAGTTTGTTTGAAAAACGTTTGTTACCGGAAGCTGAGATAGGACCGGACGCTGAAGTGTAGTTTATAAAAAAAAACTTGTTTTTCTTGGCAAGACAAAAGTAAAGGTAAAGTAGCAAAGAATGAGACTCATAGATTTATACTAGTTCACCACCAAACTGGTAGCTACGTCTAGTCCCATCGTTCCTGAAGGATTTTCACTATAATCAACCTGATTACAAATTCCTTAAGAGTATTCTACTATCACAAACTTGACAATACTCTTAACTTCTCACAACGACTCAATACGTTCGAGCCTTTGAGGAAACAAGTCTGTTACGAGGCAATACAAGTTACACAAAGAAGTTTTGAATACAATCAAATAACTCTCAACAAGAGAGGATGAAAAACTTAAGCTCAAAACAATTTGCATTCTAAAAGAAAAAATATAAAACGCTGAAGTTCAGTTCTGGTTCTGAGAAACTTGGCACATAAACTTGGTTGTTCACTGAGTAATAACTTTAGCAGTATGTCGTTTCTAGCAAAGTTGTCAACCTTCTTCAGTGGAGAGCTTGGAGTATATATAGAAATCCTTGATGATATTACCGTTGCAGAAATACACAGCTCCAAATCATTGAGTGATGAAATTTGAAAACGTCCTTATTTTTCTTTTTTAGAGAATTTCAGAATAGTACACTGTACCGTTTTGTACTATTTGCTTTACAATCATTTGCAGTGTACGAATTTTGTCTTATCCCAAAGGTGTCACCTTTGATTCCTCATACAAAAGAATTGAGCGCATAAAATCAAATTCGAATTTCGTTCTAGAATAGCTGAGGTAAAGAGCAGAAAGAATAAACGTGACCATCACATGTTTCATTAATAAGCCGGATGCTTACTCAGAATTCATAGGACGCTCGCTACAATGTTGCATTCCATGTGACTTAAGTAATGCTATACTGAATGCTCACTAGAAGTGTAAGTATAAGACGCTTGAGTGAGCCGGATGCAGACACATAAGAAAGTATTCATCTTCTTGTGAATTTCTTTTACTTGCTTGAGTGAGTTATAAAATATGAGAGATTTTAATACCTACACACTTCAAGACTTATTAGAAGTTAAACTGTTCTCTTATAGATACTTTGTTATCGTCAAAATTATTGAGGGTCTAAACTTCTCAATCTTTAGGTTCCAACACATTACCATCTGCTGACACACTCCCGTTTTCCACTTGATTGTCGGTACGTACTCGTGCTTAGGTTTGGGAGACTCTACGACACCTCTCTTCTGGCATTGATGTATGTATGAAAAATGCACCACCATCATCACAGTTAGTTCACCTCAACTGGACCACTCACATGGAGTGTCCGAAAAGAATCAACTCTTTTCTAACTCCCTTAGTCAGAACCTGTAAAAACCCGTTTTCGGACCGTTACTAAACTAGAAATAAACCTATATGCGACGCGTTTTTAAAACAGTACTCTTGTGTCCTTTGGAAAATGCGGTCTATTTTTTTTTAAAACAATCATATCCGCATAGTACTCATAGTACACACAGAGTTGCCACAACGTTTAGAAACATGGTGCAATCTAAGACACAAGATACGTGCACTGGAAATGCATACATATATATATAAACACGTCAGCGTAAACAGTACGTACAAAACAAAGACAGTGCATAAAGATGTCCCAAAAGAATACACCTACGGTATGAAGACCCTCATGAGAGCAATCATACCCCG
This sequence comes from Calophaca sinica, assembly GCA_037113605.1. Classification (NCBI taxonomy): domain Eukaryota; kingdom Viridiplantae; phylum Streptophyta; class Magnoliopsida; order Fabales; family Fabaceae; genus Calophaca; species Calophaca sinica. Next base: position 53,687,774 of record CM073736.1, read on the forward strand.
GGGGTACTCCTGGAAGATACTAACGCAGGGGGCTGCTTCAAAAGTAAACCACCAGTCTACCCTGTAATACAAAAAAACATCCACCAAGCCCGACTGGTCACTAGACAAACTGTACACCAAAAACAAATACTACAATCATCCAAAACAATATAAACAGATAGTCAGACAACATGACGACTACAGATAACCATCGAGATCCTCAGATGGGTCCTCCTCCTCATCATTGTCCATCGGGTCCTCTCCAGTCAAATCAATAAAAGGTGTTATTGCAGGCACGTCCTCAGGCACGTCCTCTCCTACTAGCACATCTTCCACAACACCTGCGCCGCCACATCCCACCTCTCCGCACACGCTACACACATGAGGAGGGTCCACCGGCGGAGTAGGGGTATTATCAAGCATGGGGAAGGTTGGCTCTGCCGCTAGCTCTGGCTCAGGCTCTGCCAAAGGACTCAGAGTAGCAGCCGCCCTGGAGGTAGAAGCTCCTGCAGTCCCTCGTCTGATCATGTTCTTACGAGCGGTCCATCGAACCCTCGGTCGTCATCCTCGTCCTCAGGAAACAAGTCGGGAAGCAGTGCGCCTCGGGATCTCGAGAGGTCCCTCTGGCGAGGAAGATGATGTTGGCATAGTCCTCTCTCTCTAAATAGCATGCCAGGCGTCCACTACCTGCATCGTCCGAATTGGAAAGCTCACTGTGCGCCGTGAAGTCTCCTGTCTCATTACTATACCACCCTCTCGGAAGCTCTGTACAACATCCCCTGTATAAATAACGCGATAGGAGATGGGGTCAAACTCCATTGCCGTGGGCATCTCTATGTTGAGAAAATCAAAGATGATCTCTGACGATGTCCTCATCGCCGATATCACCACGCTCTTCGTCATCGCCTGGGTAACCATCATTGGTTGAAGGCACCACGGGAAAGGGTCAACTTCTCAATACACATAGCAATAGTAAAGCATAAAGCAAGGAACATTCAAAAGCACAGGTTTCAGAACGCGACTCAAACTCTCGCACTAAACACTTTCGACAATTCCAGAAAGTAACGCCGATCCATCCACTGAATACCAGCCGTAGCTTTGGGCTCCACGACCACCCTAGGACATCCAGCTCTGGTTCCTTAACGCTACAATGTCTAGCTAGGCTACCGAAAAATGAAGGTGTCCTAGCACCCTAAGTTATCCTGATTGAAGCTCACAAATGTCACGACACGACACATCTCACAACAATGAATAAATCGCCGCATACGATAATTCAAGAAGCAACACGAATAATTATTCAATCGCGTATCAAATAATATTCATGCCAAGTTTAACACAATGCACTCAGATCAAACGTATAAGTAGTATAAGCATTCACATCATATCAAGCATCGACACCAACAACTCAGTTCATCCATCTGCAACTCAGTGGAGTTGGCAGAGAGGCAATCATACAAGTGTGGGGGGTTGGGACATCTACCAACCACTTGCAGACAAGCCCACTAAATAATCATAAATAAAGTTTTAAGAAATAAAAAGTCGAAGGGGTACGAGACCCTCACTTCGAACTCTGAGGTTCTCAGACTTCTTCGCTTTAAGACTTGAAATTAAATAATAAAACTTATCCATGTCTAAGAGTTGCCCTTACCACAGTTGGTTGCTAGCGTGGTACCGCAAGCCTCGAGTCCACGTCGCACGATCTCCTGATTCGCAACTCCTATCATCACGAGTAAACTTAGCACAATTCTATATGCTAAACTAGAAACTTAGGCTCTAAAAACCTAACCTTTTTCTAGCCAAGCACTTTCACTTAGAATTTAATTTGAAATACTAAATTCATACTTGAAATACTTGTTTTAAAGAATCACTTACACTTGAAATAGTTCACTACTAATAAACAAAATAACCTTTCAAAACTAAGAATCATTTTCTTGAAAATTAAGGCATAGAACATTATCAATTAACCACTTCTTTTCTAACACTTAAGCAAGGCTCCACTTGGTTTCTTGGGTCTCAAGGAACGCAATTTTCCTTATGTGCTTCAGAGTCTCAAAATTCCAAAACAAGTCCAAATTCAATCAAATCTTTTCCAAAATTTTCCAAAACTTAATCATACATCAACACAACCATTATAAACTAGAATACGAAACAATTTCTCTCCCAAAACTCCTAAGGAGCTCGCGACCTCATTTTTCCTTCATCTAAACAAAAATTTGCAACTTCCAATTTAATTTAACAACATCATTTCCTATGCCAATTCTTTCTTAAATCAACAACCAATTTCACAAAACCAAAGCCTAAACACCACCAATCATAATTTAAACTTCTTTCAAGAATAGGTTTTCAACCAAAAACAACTCAATCAAAGTTCTAGTTCAAAATTAAAAGCTAAAACAACACCACCACCACCAAATAAGCTAGAATCAACAACCAATTTAATTGATTCACTCAAGGATCACACCATCCCTCTTTTTCCCCTTAGGTTGCGCCTAGGGTTCCAAGGATTTTGGGGATTTTGGTGCTCACTTCCATCATTGATCATGATCAAGCATTTAATGAAGCATAAAAACAAGACAAAGCAAGAAAAACCACTACCTCCTCCTCCTATGGGACTCACGGCCAAGGGGCTGTTTTGGGGGAGAAAATTTGTGCTCTCAACTTGCTTGGATGATAAAGAAGATGGTAGTGAAGAGAAGTAGAAGTTATTGCAAGAATTTTAAAGGATTAGAAGTGAACAAACTCAAGAAATGAGATGGAGGAATGTTGCCATGGAAGCTCCAAGCTTTCTCTCTCAAGAAATGTTGAAGATGAAGTAAAATGAGGGTGGAGAGTGGGAGGGGCTGCGTGGGGCTGTTTAAGGGAGGAGAGGAGGAATAAAAAAAATATAACTTAATTGAATACTTGACTAAAAATGGTTCAAGTAAAGTAATTAAAACTAATCACACATTAAGTGACACCTCTCCTAAAGCAAAGTTGCTAATCACATCAATTAGACTAACCCATCTAATCTCTCATGATTACCTTCTAATCCTAGAGTCTTAGGGTTACTAAAACACGGTGTTGAATAATCGTGTTACCGATTAACACTCCGCCTATAAAATCACAAAATTTAATTTTCCGAGAAATTAATTCACCACGTGATATTATTTTATTATAAATAATAAAAACACTATCAAACATTCAAAAATGATCACAAAAAGTTGCGATTCGATTTTTATCGAAATCGGGGTTCATTTAAAATTTTATCTGCAGCAAAACTACCCGGTGATTCGAAACGAGACGAAACTTCATTAGAATTTTTAGACGATATTCGAATCATGAATTAATACAAAATGTTAACTCTCAATTATAATTTGTTCTTGATTTAATTAATTCACTTACTTAGCGAACAAGAAATTGCTTATTATAGCATAAATACGACAAATTATACAATAATAACGTTAAATAACGCATCGGGAAAATACGAGTGTTACAATACTCCCCCTCTAAAAATAGTTTCGTCCTCGAAACTAAAGGTAAGATACATACCAAAGAAAAGCTCTGGATACTGATCCTTCATCTTCTCTTCCAGTTCCCAAGTCGCGTCACAGGTCTTCTGATTCCACACGACCTTGACAAGTTGGATTTCTTTGTTCCTCAGTTGCTTAGTTTTTCGGTTGACAATCCTTGTAGGTCATACTTCAAATGATAGGTCGTCCCTCAGTTGAATCACATCCGGTTCAATAACATGAGAAGGGTCGAAAACATATCTCCGTAATTGTGAGACGTGAAAGACGTCATGAATGTTTGACAAGAAAGGTGGCAAAGCAATCTGATATGCCACTGGACCAATACGACGAAGAATCTGGTAGGGTCTAATGAACTTAGGAGTAAGTTTCTTGGACTTGATCGCTCGACCAACTCCAGTAGTAGGTGTAACTCGGAGGAACACATGCTCTCCCTCTTCAAACTCTAGCGGTCGGCGACCTTGGTCCGCATAGCTCTTCTGTCTACTCTGAGACGTCTGCATTCTATCTCTGATCAATTGGATTTTCTCGGTAGTCTGTTGAATCATGTCTGATCCCACAACAGAACTCTCACCATCCTGATATCAACAAAGAGGCATCTGACACTTATGTCTATACAGCGCTTCGTAAGGTGTCATGCCAATGCTCGCATGATAACTGTTGTTGTAGGTGAACTCCAATAGCGGTAAGACATCGTCCCAACTTCCTTTGTGATCCAACGTACACACTCTCAGCAAGTCTTCTAGTGATTGAATCGTCCGCTCAGTCTGACCATCGGTCTGAGGGTGATATGCTGAGCTAAGCTTGAGCTTGGTTCCCATCGCTTCTTGTAATGCCCTCCAAAAGTGAGACGTAAACTTTGAATCTCAATCGAAAACAATGGAAGAAGGTACGCCATGCAGTCACACAATCTCCACTATGTAGATCTCTGTCAGCTTCTCCACGTTGTATGTCGATCTCACAGGCAAGAAATGAGCAGATTTGATCAATCGGTCGATGATTACCCAAATCGAGTCATTCTTCTTCCGCGTTCTTGGCAATCCTACAACGAAATCCATAGAATTGCTATCCCACTTCCACACTGGTACGTCAAGCTGTTGCAGTATCCCTGCTGGTCGCTGATGTTCCACCTTCGCCTTCTGACAAGTCAAACAGGAAGCCACATAGTCTGCCACTTGTTTCTTTATTTCGGGCCACCAAAAATGCTTCTTCAAGTCCTGGTACATCTTTGTAACTCCCGGATGAATACTCAATCTACTCTTATGCACATCATCGAGAATCAACTTCCTCAGTTTCGCCACATCCGGTATACACACGCATCCGTTGCACCTCAAGAAGTTGTCCGCTCCAATCTTGAATTATGTCGCTTTCCCTTGTGCTATCAGTTCAACCTTCTCTTGTAGTAGCTTGTCATTAGCTTGATGGTTTCTAATCTCATCCAATAATCCATTAGAAATGGTGAGCATCCCAAACTTCAGCTTCCCCGGTGACACTTCCATGTTCAACTTCAAGTCTCGGAACTTCTCTAGCATCTCCAACTCCTTAATCATCATTGCTGAAGCTAAAATGCTCTTCCGACTCAGTGCATCAGCTACCACGTTCGCCTTCCCTGGATGGTATTCCAAAGTGAAGTCATAATCTCTCAAAAATTTTGTCCATCTTCGTTGTCGCATGTTGAGCTCCTTCTGATCGAACAAGTACTTCAAGTTCTTGTGGTCGCTGTAGACGGTGAACGTACTCCCATACAGGTAGTGCTTCCAAATCTTCAATGCAAAAACCACTACAGCAAGCTCCAAGTCATGCGTAGGATAGTTCCTCTCGTGAATCTTGAGCTGTCTCGAGGCATAAGCCACAGCTTTCCTATGTTGCATCAGTATGCATCCTAATCCCTGGTGTGACGCATCGCAGTAAACTTCGTAAGGCTCTTCCGGTTGAGGCAAGGTCAACACAGGCACTGTCATCAAAAGCTCCTTCAACCTCTGGAAACTGGTTTCACACTCTTCGGTCTAAGCGAACAGTTGATCCTTCCTCGTAAGTCGTGTAAGTGGTGCTACGATCTTCGAGAAACCTTCAGTAGTAGCCTGCTAAACCAACGAAGCTTCTGATATCTGTTACAGTCTTTGGCTGTTCCCATGCTAACACAGCTTCAATCTTGGTTGGATCCACAACTATTACGTCTCTGGTTATCACATGTCCAAGAAAGTTCCCCTCTTCGAGCCAGAACTCACACTTAGAAAGGTTGGCATATAGCTGCTTCTCTCGTAGCATCTGCAGTACTTGGCGTAAATGCTCTTCATGTTCTTCTCTGCTCTTCGAATAAATCCGAATGTCGTCTATGAATACCACCACAAACTGATCCAAGAATGGGTGAAAGATCCTGTTCATGTAGTCCATGAATACTGTGGGCGCATTCGTCACTCCGAATGGCATCACTAGGTACTCGTAGTGACCATATCTTGTCCTGAATGCTGTCTTGGGAATATCCTCTTCCTTTACTCGAATCCTCTTCCTTTACTTGAATCTGATGGTAACCTGACTTCAAGTCAATCTTGGAAAATATCGCAGCTCCTCGTAGTTGATCCATCAAATCATTGATATGCGGCAACGGATACCAATTCTTGACAGTAACTTTATTGAGTTGACGATAATCCACGCATAATCTTGACCGTCCATCCTTCTTCTTCACCAGCAACACTAGAGCTCCCCAAGGTGACACACTCGGTCGTATGAACTGCTTCGACTCCACGTGCTCAATCTGAGACTTCAACTCTTTCATCTCGGCTAGAGACATCCGATAGGGTGCTATCGAAATCGGTCCTGTTCTTGGAAGCAAATCTATGGAGAATTCGATTTCCCTCACTGGCGGTAATCCCGGCACATCTTCCGAAAAAACATCTGAGAAGTCGCAAACCACAGGAACATTCTTCAACTCGAGCTCTTGAGAAACTTCTGAACTAGCCAAATACATGTATTCCTAAGTTCCCTCTTTCAATGAAACACCAATGTGATTAACAGATAGGTAGTTGGAATTTCCAAGATCGGGAAAAACCACTGTTTTTCGGGCACAGTCCAAGAGTACATGGTGGTGAGACAACCAATCCATCCCGAGAATTGCATCTAGACCCTTAAGTGGCAAATAGACTAAATTAACCACAAATTTTCTACCCTGGATGACCACTACACAATTAAGGCATGCAGTGTTGGTAACCAAAATTTTAGCAGCTGGGGTAGTAACTACTAGTTTGAAAGGTAAAGCAGTCACAGTCAATTTTAAACGATCTACCCAATCCGAGGAAATAAAAGAGTGGGTTGCACCGGAATAAAAAAGGACGGATAAGGATTTACCCTCAATCTCACAATCTCCCTGAATAAGATCCTCAGCCTGCTCCGCCTCTTTGCCGCTCATGCAGAAGACTCTGCCTTTGGCCATCAGACGTTTCCCTTTAGCTCTCGCCGCATTCACACTGGTTCAACCTTGCGTTCTGGACAGTCCTTGGCGAAGTGTCTCGGCTTCTTGCAGTTGAAGCACACATCATCCTTCTCAGCGCCACTACTCGAATAGTGCCCTGGTCTACCACAACAAGATGGCAAATGACTCATCGGGTTTGACTCCGCCTCGTGATTCCGAGTCATTGGGCTGCATCGCCTTTGTTGTTGTTCCTCGAGGTCGATCGCGACTTCGCCTCAAGGCCTGGGTCTCACCGTCCCCTGCACTCACTCCTCTTCTTGGCGCTTCTCATAACTTCCACCTCAACACACCTGTCAATCAGGTCTTGAAGATTCCTGATTCTTAGAGACGTCACAAATTTCTGGATGTCGAACCTTAATCCCCGCTGAAATCTCTCGCTCGACCATCCCTGTCAGCATGGTCACGAAACAGACTAAAGTACCTTGCAAGTGATTCGAACTTAGCGGCATATTCCGACACCTTCATGCTACCTTGCTGTAGTCGGAGGAACTCTTGCTCTTTCTCCGCTCGTGCAGTATCAGGAAAATATTTATCCATGAATTTTCTGTGGAAAACTTCCCAAGTAATCTCACGACGCTCTGCCATCAAAGTCTGCTTCACTCCTTTCCACTAGTACTCGACATCTCCTAGCAGCAAGTAGGTTGCATAGTCCACCTTGACATTCCCTTGGCAATGGAGTGCCTCGAAGATTTTCTCTATCTCCTGCATCGAAAGGTCTTCCTTGTCTGGATTCGGCTCGCCGTAGAATTTCGGTGGGTCGTGCTTATGGAAGTCAGCAAATCCTCTAGCCTCCGCATTCCTCTCAGCTCTCTGCTATTGTTGCAGATTTTGCTAGGTCAAAGCTGCAGTCTGCTGAGCCATAGCATTAGAATGTTGAGTCGCAGCAGCTGATTATTGAGCCATGGCTGCCGCCATCTCCGTCATTGCTTGAATCGCCCTCTCCATATTGGGACTATCAGATCCGGTCGTAGGGTCTCTGCGAGGTGGCATGGGAGTCCTCCAAGGTCCAAAAACCTGTCAGAACCTCAAAATCAAGAATGTGTTAACACATACTGCTTCAATCAAGAAACAATCCAAACAACTTTTAAGCAATAATTTGCTTCACTCAACAAACAATAACAATACAACACGACTAATTACCCAACAAACATAACTCGACACGGTGACTAGCTCCAAATTTCCTATGCACAGTCGGGTTAGAACCGAACTGCTCTGATACCACTATTGTAACAACCCGTTTTCAGACCGTTACTAAACTAGGAATAAACCTATATGCGACACGTTTTTAAAACGGTACTCTTGAGTCCTTTAGAAAATGCGGTCTATTTTTTTTTTAAACAATCATAACCGCATAGTACTCATAAAATACACAGAGTTGCCACAGCGTTTAGAAACATGGTGCAATCTAAGACACAAGATACGTGCATTGGAAATACATACATATATATATATAAACACGTCAGCGTAAACAGTACGTACAACATAAAGACAGTGCATGTAACATCCCAATTTTTATGAAAATTATTTTACTGTTCCAACTACTTAAAAATAAATCATAAAGATTGATCACCTCAATGGTTTGTTAAAAGTACGAAGAACTACAAACATTTATTGTAAACAATTTACTGTTTTAGTAATTAATTCAGATTAAGAGACAGTGTAGACGTATATTGTTTTTAATATGAATTAAGCTTGAAAAATGTGAAAAATTGTTGTTTAATTAAAGAAAAATATTTTATTGAAGGAGAAATAATTTTTAGGACTTAATAGATATTTTTAAGTCACAGTTTGGATTTTCAATGTTTAGTTAATTGTCAAATTGTCTGTTTTATGTCATATTTAATATGACTTTTATTTTTATGATTTTTATATTGATGATTTTATTGTTTGAATAATATCTAGATGACAAGAGAAATTGAAATTAGTGATCCTCACTAATTTACAGTTTTTATTACGCTGCAAGAATTCTGCCGTAACTAGGCTATTGGGAGAGTTTCTAACTGAAACATGCTCAAACGTGATACAAATTTTATAAAAGTTTAGATCATAGAATTTTCCAATATTTAGGATTTATTGGAAATTTTTCTGGAATTTTTGGGCATCAGAAAATAATTAGTGTATTGTCTACACCCAGAACTGCATTACGGTAGCGTTTTAGCTCGTAAATCGAGAAAGCGACATTCATAGAAATACTTCTAATATTTTTGGGGACATTTTGGTTGATTAATAATTTTTGAGTATAGAATAACTTATTAGATTTATTTTTGGAGTTTTTGTTACAAAAACCCTAATAGACGTGGAACGCCGCGCACCTGGTTGATCGATAACGCGCCGAAACGAAACCCTTTGATTTTTTGGGGGGATGTCGACCACTTTAGACCAATGGGAGCCAAGACACATGCTTGGGACCGACCTTGGGCAAATGGAATGTTTTGATTAGCTTAGGGTTTTGTTTTGATTATTTGCGTAATTACGTATTGCCTTGTAATTACAGTCTTCGAAAAAGTCGCCTCAGTGCGAAATGATAATGTTATGTCTTATGTGATCTGAAGCATTAATTGTGATGTGATATACTTTGATATTTGCAAAAGACTGATTTGGCATCATTTAGAAAACTGCAATACTCTTTATGTCTCAATTTTGAAAAACATTTTAAGGAAAGAAAAAGAAAAAGAAAAAAATTACTCCTATTTTCCATTGCAAAATACAGAAGAGTACTTTTTACTGAAAGCATATAAGCATTAAGTGTTTTTCAGCATTCGATTGGGTTGCACAGAAGCGCTCCGAAAATGGGGTGTTACAATGTGGTATCAGAGCAGTTCGGTTCTAACCGGACCGCTTTGTCTAAGCTGGCCTAGATTGTTGGGAATTGTTGGGTATAAAGTTGTTATGTCTAGGTTATGTGAATCTTGTTTGTGATTGTCTGTAATGTTTACTAGTTGAAACATCTGACATTGTGTGAAATTGTGTGCAATCATCCCAGATGATTGATCTTGTTGTGGGGTTCTGGTTAGTTTACATTGTAGAAATTAGATGCCTTTGGGACGAGCGAGTCTTTCGGCTAGAGCTAGTAACTTAGATGTGAATCACGTAGTCCAAGTGATAGCCGGGATGGCAACTGCTGTTACCCAACAGATCGCAGTAGAGAGTCAACACGATTTGCTAAGACGACAAGGGGAAGAGCGAGCTATTGGAGGGCTGTAACACTGGTAGTTTTACTACGGCTTAATTATCGCTACTGTATTGTAATTCCTTGTATTACGCATTAATATGCATAATTAATATTTTGTGTGCTGTTAATCAAGTGGATGAATTTAACTAAAATGAAATTATATTTGGGACTTAATATACTATATTAAGTCACAGTTAAATTTTCAGTTCAAAATTCCACCGTTTTCCGGTCGCGTTTTGAACTACCCGGGTAAGTTTTTGCCCGATTGAAAACTCTAATTCGACCCGAATATTTAAATATTTGGGAATTTGATGTTTTATAATATTTCTGATTTATTAGAATTTTTTTGGCAATTTTACCTAATTTTTAATAATACTGTATTTTCTACGCACCGGAGACGCGAGACACGTAAACCTAACGCAGCTAAATCGGGAGCTGAGAGACCCTAGGGAGAGGGCGAGTAAAATCAGAAAATATATGATTAGATTATGTTAGATTTTAAGAGTGACATAAGGATAGGGTGATGTGATTAACTTACCTTAAATGTTAAAATTTAGTTCTATCTATGGTAAGAGTTAGTAAGGTCTTTGTGCTAGCTTGCACCCATGGATTTGGCCAAGATTTCCTCCTCTTTTTCAGCCCATCATGGTCGAAATATTGCAGCTGATTTAGAGGAAAATTTCACTCCAAAATCATTCACCAAAATCTTGATTTCATGCATGATGATTTCCTACCTTTTCCTAGCTTTTCCTACTATGTCCTAAGATCACTTCAACACCAAATCTCCTTCTTTTTTTAACATCAAATCTCCTCTTTTGCTGGCAGGAAATCAGATCCTTAAGTGATCAAATCCATCACTTTTCTTGAGTCATTTACTAAGCACAAAATGAGGAACTCAAGGGTAATAACCATGAAATCTTTTGACTAGTTTTTAACCACTTGAGCAAGTAAAATTCTGCCCATTTTCACTTCAGCTTGGCGTGCCCTCAAGGCCTATATAAGGTCAACAACTTCAGCTCATTCACTTCATTAAGTTGAGAAAAAAAATAGTGGAAGAAGTGAGGTAGTTGGAGAGAGTATTGAAGTTGTTTTGTTCACAAAAATTCTGCACTTGTTCCTTTTTTTTCAAGCTGCAACCAGCAGCTCTTTGTGGTAAGAAACACCCTTCTTCTTCCTTCTTAAGCTCACTTTATATCACTAGTAGTTGGCCATGATCCCTACTTAAGTTCTTCCAAAGCAAAAGAAAGATTTTATGCTACTTGTATTGCTATTTTCCTTCCATAGTTCTAGTTACTTAAGCATGTGTTTTCTTTTTATTTCAAACTTGATGAGAAGCCAAGAACATAGATGGATACATATATATATATATATATATATATATATATATATAAGTGTGTGTGTCATGAATGGTCTATGTAAAGGCTTGAGAGCATTTCTTGAAGTTGTGACTTAGGTTTTGTAGTTCTAAAAACTAACATATTGGTTAATATGACTATCAAAGTTTTGTAAATGAGTTAATAAAAATTTGAACCTTGGAGAAAAGAACTCTACTACATCATTTGTAATATAGTAATAAAAAGGTTTTTGAAACAACAAAAATATTTTCTTGTTGCTTCTTGTTGACCGCCCCTTTCTCCATTTTGGGAGTAAGAATCAAAAATTTCCTCCTTACCTTCTTGAATACCATGAGTAGAGAAAAATATGTATATTTTAAAACTCCATTGTTTGGGCTATGATCTAAAAGAGAGCCTCACTTTGAATGGGTGAAACATCTACTTGATGAAAGGATGTAACCCATGACAAGTTTCTTACTACTTTCATTCTCTTATCATAATTTGTTGATAAAGGGAGTGGGTATTTAAAATAAGAAAGAATGATCTAGGCATTTTATGGCCTTGAGGCCGTGAGCTCCACTTGGAGAAGGAGACAAATTCTCCATTTGATTCCTTGTTTTCTTGATAATAAAGAATAATGTTTTTTTTATATAGTTAAGTGATCCTACACTTTTTTTTGAGAAATAAACTCTCATTGCTCTTTCCTTGTAGAACCGTGGCCGTAGGGTAGGGATTAGGACACTAGGTTGAGTTCTAACTTAGTTGAATAACTTGATTGGTTGAAGATGTGAGAAAGTAAACTTGTAGAGCAAAATCGTGCGTTGGAAGGAAAGCGTCTACGGTGAGGGCAACTCTTAGATATTGTTAAGGATTAAGCTTTATATGCTTGTATTTTACATGCTTATGTTTCATATGTTTTATATGCTTGTATTTTACATGCTTATGTTCCATATGCTTATGTGTAAGAACATCTTTAAGTGTGTATATTAGTAATATGTGAATGCATAAATTAAGTATGTGACAATATGATGAACAATGTGATGGAATGATTTTCTTGAATGATGCCTTGTGATTATGATTATTGTGTTGAGATCATTGACTATATTTGAGAATATATTGTTAAATGACTGTGAAAAATTTGGGGAAGTGCCGAGAGCACGTGAGTTGGGTTACCGTCGCATCAACGTCAAATAAATCTTGGATTTTGAAATAAAAACTAAGAGGCATTTTATTAAAATCGAAGAGACACTTAAAAATAGATCTTTTTAAAACCTTAATTAGTAATGGACTAACCACCTTTTCATTAAAAAGAATTAAGTGAGAGTTAGAATAATTAAATTAATTATTTTGAACTATTAGTGGATTTCCAACATAAATCATTTCATAACTAGTAGGAAATTTTCTAAAGAAAAGAGACTTAGGACTATTAAGGGAGATCTTGAGCCGAAAATATGGGGTTCTAATTAAGGGAGTTAGTACAAGAATAGATGATCTCGGACACTCCGTGTGAGTGATCCCGTCGAGGTAAACTAACTATGATGATGGAGTTGCTTGTTCATGCATACATCGATGCCAGAAGCGAGGTGTCGTAGAGTCGCCCAGACCTAGGTGCGAGCACGTACCGACAGTCAAGCGGAAAAACGGGCGTTGTGTCATCAGGGGGATTGCTCTGGGCACAAATCCCTGCGGGGAATAGCGTTTGAGAAAGCCTGGTAGCGGACTCCAGAGCTCTTAAGGCCCTTGCGAGGGTGATATTCCGGAATCATGTGCATTGGCATATAGACTGACAAATAGGGATTTGTGGTGCATCTTATTTTGTGGACTATTCGTTATGATATTGTGTTATGCTTGCCTATTCGTATATGTTGTCATTATTTATGTCTTGTTAAGAAGTTGACCCTTGTCCGTGGTTCTTTCAATTGATGAATGTAACCCAGACGATGACAACGATTGAGCTGACCCCGCTAGTCATGTCGTCCATGACGACATTTGAGTTCCCGGACTCGGGAGCCCCGTTCGCCTGGGAGGTAGACCACGCCTCAGGCCAGGTGACGTACACAGGGAACGTGGTCGAGACGACGCATACCGACGGACAGGCTACACACATAGGGATCACGCGCCGAGTGATGCGGTTTTCGGTGCCCTTCGCACACATATTAGCTGCTTGGGTAGACGCACACCCTGATGGAGACACCTCAGTTTCAGAGGGCATGTCCGAGATTCCACGCCGGACCACTTTTCGCAGCGAGCCTCGGGCTACGGATTCAGCGTTACGCGCTACTCCCCTTAGATTTGTACGGCGCATGCGACCCAGGAGGATGGACGTCGGAGCACCCTCTTCTCACACTACTGTAGACCCGTCGGGTTTCCCTGCTAGATCCGTATCACCCGTAGAGTATACTCCCTCGTCTCCGATTCCTATCCCTGAGACTACTCCCTCGGTCGATCCTTCTGTATGCCCTAGCTGTGGCCAGGTAGGGTGTGGATCTGGAGGTTGGATCATAGATTCATCTGACGAGGAGGATAGTACTAAGGATGCACCTCTCGATATCCCTACTGTCGACGCCATTGGTGACGACGACGTCATTACGCCCGTGGTAGACGATATGGAGGAGGATTCGATGGTGGAGGATGAGGAGGAGGAGGAGGGCCTCTATGAGTGGCAGGCACCGCCCTTGGCAGTTCATTTTGAGGCGGACCGAGATCACATAGCTGCCCCTGCTGCTTGAGTTAATGTGTTGATCAGCTTAGTGTTTCTTATGTCGGAGTCTGTCTGTTGTATTTTGGGATTATGTCTGTACTTGTAGTAGTTTAGTAGTCGAGTGAGGCTCTACTTTTGGAGCAAACTCTGCGTAGGTGTCTGCCACGAGTACCTCGGATGTATGAGTATTTCTTATAGGAAATTCATATGTCGATGTATTCCTATTTTGATGTTGTATTTTGTAAAACCTTGTAGGATGTATTGCCTCGTGATTTTATATATGTATTCCAGACGTATTTCCTTTTATTCTCTTTGTATGCCATGTTCATTAACGCGTTGTATTTACTCTGTCATGTTATTTGCAAAAGGGTTTTATAAAAAAAAAAATTAACCGTGATTTCTATCGAACAGTATCAAAACTATTTCATACTTGGTGGTTTTGTCTCGTAAGTAGCGCCTGGATTTCGGGGTGTTACATTGTGGTATCAGAGCAGTTCGGCCTCACCGGACTGTGAGTTGGGTAGTCTAAGCTGATCAAGGTCGTCGGGTTGTTGCTTGCTTTTGAGCTGTGTCTGAATTGTACTCGTTTGCTGAGTGAAGCATATATGCTTATAATTGCTTTAATTGTTTCTTAATTGAAGCAATGTGTGCCAACACACCTATTTGTTGTGGGGTTTTGACCGGTTTTAAACCTTATAGGAACCCTATGCCTCCAAGACGTGAAGTCCCTACTGAAGGAATGAACAACCCGGAGATGGCACAGATGGCTCAGATGGCTCAAGCCATGGCCGAGATGGCGGCTAGCGTTGCTCAAAGCTATTGCCAAGAACCAACGGGATTTACACAAACAAGAGAGAGGAAGCACGAGTCGAAGCAAGGGATTGGTTGATTTACGCCGACGACCCCAGAAGTTTCATGGAGAAGTCGATCCGAGAAAGCGGACCTATGGCTGCGGGGAAGTAGAAGATCTTTGAGGTAATACGTAGCCCGGTGGAAGTAAAGGTGAACTATGCGACTTATCTGCTCCTGGGGGACGCAGAATACTGGTGGAGAAGCACAAGACTGATGATGGAGGCAAACCATCAGGCAATTACCTGGGAGGCCTTTCGGGAGAAATTCCTGGATAAGTATTTCCCAATTAGCGCAAGGACCAAACTTGGAGACGACTTTCTGAAGGTACGACAAGGCAATATGACGGTCGGTGAGTACGCTGCAAAGTTCGAGTCACTGTCTCGATATTTCCTCTTCTTTCGGCAGACTGTGGATGAAGGATACATGTGTCATCGATTCATGGAGGGACTCCGTTATGACATCCAAGATTCAGTGCTACCACTGGGAATCCGACAATTCCAGCCATTGGTAGAGAAGTGCAGAGAAGTGGAGACCATGAAGAACCGAAGACTCAATCGGGGAGGCAACAACTCTGGGGGACCAATCAGGCAGAACGACCAGAACCAAAGGGGAAAACAACAGCAGAAGAAGCCGTACAATAGGCCACAGGGACAAAACAAGGGTCAGTATCATCCAATGGCTCACAACTCAGGAGGTGGGAGTCAGTCTCAAGGTGCAGAGGTACGTTGCTACCGCTGTGGAAAGTCAGGACATTTCGCCAACCAGTGTCCCACCAAGGATGACCTATGCTTCAACTGCAAGAAGCCGGGTCATTTTGCCAAAGACTGCAAGGCGCCTAAGGCAGAACCATCAGTGAATGCCGCAAAAACCAACCGCCCGACTGCAAGGGGACGAATCTTCTGCATGAACGGAGAGGAAGCAGAGCAATCTGATGAGCTGATTCAAGGGGACTGCAAGATCGCTGGTAACCTTCTATCCGTACTCTTTGATTCCAGTGCAACCCATTCATTCATTGCCATGGATTGTGTGAACCGCTTGAAATTATCTGTGACTGCATTGCCATTTGACTTAGTAGTCACTACTCCGGCTGCTAAGACATTAATCACTAACACCGCATGTCTTCATTGTCCGGTAGTCATTCAGAGTAGGAAGTTCTTTACAAATTTGATATGTCTGCCTTTGAAACATCTTGAAATTATTCTCGGGATGGATTGGTTGTCACACCACCATGTCCTTTTGGACTGTGCCCGTAAGACCGTGATTTTTCCCGACCCTGGAGTTTCTAAGTACTTATCTGCCAATTCCGTCAGAGTTTCCTTGAAAGAGGGGACTCACGAATACATATCGCTCGCTAGCTTAGAAGTCACTCAGGAGATAGATTTGAAAGATGTGACCGTGGTGAGAGATTTTCTGGATGTTTTCCCTAACGACGTACCAGGTTTACCGCCAGTAAGAGACATCGAATTCTCCATCGATTTACTACCTAGAACGGGCCTGATTTCAATAGCACCCTATCGGATGTCCCCATCTGAATTGACAGAGCTGAAGGAGCAACTAGAAGACTTGATGTCCAAACAGTTCATCAGACCCAGCATCTCGCCGTGGGGAGCTCCAGTGCTATTAGTAAAGAAGAAGGACGGACGGTCAAGACTTTGCGTGGATTATCGGCAACTCAACAAGGTTACCATCAAGAACCGATACCCCTTACCGCGTATTGACGATTTGATGGATCAACTTAGAGGATCCGTAGTCTTTTCGAAGATCGATCTAAAGTCCGGGTACCATCTGTGACACCCTCTACCCCGTCATGGCATTTTAGCAATGTAAGAAGAAAATAACACAAAATAAAAAAAAAATATTCATTCGGATAAAACTTTCCTTTCAAACGAAATAGAGTTGTCACGTTCACAACATGCGGAAATAGAAAATGAGTATGAAATACAAATAATGAAAATAACCCAAATTCCCGATGTCACAATAATTCAGAGCTCTTCCCCTAATTATTACATCGGAAAAATACAAAGACTTAAACCAATAAACACAAGTCTTCTATCTATCACAACGAGCTATCGTGATTACTCGCCGGCATTCACATCCTCAATACCTGCAGTCTCAGCATCTACGCATACCCGGTGGGATATGCATAGCCACAAGAGGGGTTAGTCATCATAACCTCAAATAGTGCATACAGTGTAGGAAATTAATGAACAATGCACAATATACAACAATTCCAATGAAGACGTCTAATCACTAGTACTAAGGCATAAGATGGTACCGCAACGGCCAAATATCACATGCTACAGCATCAATCACAACATTAAGGTACATTACCACAACAATTATATATCACATGCCACGGCATCAACCACAACAACAAGGTACATTACCAAACACTAAACAACCAGGCATGTTATCATGTAAGACGATGTATTTCTAGAACCATAACTATATGCAAGTGGATCCACTTATAACGAGGCCGGGATACCTTGCCCGTTTCGGAATACCATGTCCGTAGTGCCCCAGTAACAACAGGACCGGGATATCACGCCCGTCACGGGATACCTTGCCCGATTCGCCCCATTAACCGTAGGACCGGGAAACCTCGCCCGTCACGGGATACCTTGCCCGATACGCCCTACTAACAACAACAACAACAACAATGCCGACACTATGATGCATGAACACGACCAAATGCGGTGTCTAACCATAATATCCTCTATCGCAATATCCTCGATAGAGTAGCAACAACAACAACCACAGCAGAACACAAGTTCATAAATTAGCCAGTGCCTTCTACCAATAACATAAACATTTAATGTTCTTAGCAACTTTGATTAAGCACATAACATCCAAGTGAAGCTTTGGAATAAAATTATTAGTTCTCTCAAATTATCACACTAATAAATCCTTAGGCATCATAAATGAACTTTAGACATCCTACTTAGGCTTTACAACATCAACCTAATTGCGGAAACCCGCGGAAACACGACGAACAACAAGAGTGCATGCTGTCACTGGGCGCCTGGCGCCCTACCACTATCATCCAAATCGCAACAGAGGGTTTGTACCCGTTCGGGGATCTAATGCCTCACCATTACGTCCCTCAGAACTTAGTTGGACATGGTCTAGAGTTCCTTGATCCATGTTTAGTGATTACACATTCATAGGGTCTAAAGCTCACCATTTAGCTATTTAAATTCCTTACCCTATCATTTGGTAGCAAACAATTTCTGTACAACTCAACTCATCCCTATCGTTGACCCTCAATTCTCTTGTTAAAACTTCAAGGTTCTCTATCAAGGCATGGTTTATTCATATGTCAATTATTCTAAATAATTAACCCTAACTTGATTCACCTTTTATTCCATTTTAACCTCTCCAGCATTCTGTTTTTAAATCGTCATCACCGCTAATTCTTGCAACAACACTAGTGGTTTAGGCAATTCAACACTTTTAAATACTAACCATATCAGTACCTAGGCACACAACACAAATGATGTAGCATGTCATCAAGTCTTGTAGGAGTTCATACAATAGCAATTTAAAGTCGGCAACAACCAAGATTTTCACCTCTCTGAACAATAAAAGGATAATCAAGAGAAACAAGCATGTAAACAATCAAGACTCAATCACCACACCAAATTCATCAATCCAATGAAATTATCACATCACGTCACAGTAAATATCACCACCAAGAATAATAATTGAAGAGTTCGAATGTCTCCCTATCACGGTGGTGATAGTGCTGGTTTTAAATTACGGTACGAGGCATAGGGGTCTTGGGACACCCCTATTGTTCACACATGTTCCATACACTCACTAGAAGAGAACAACTACCCCTTACCTCAAGTGAATTTCGTACTCCTAGGATGGGATGAGAGAACACCAAGCTTTTCCTTTCCTAGTGAAGCTTTCTTCAGCAAAACACAAGAGCAAGGGTTTAGGAATGGAAAAATCATAGTTTAGAACCCTAACATTGATCTTAAAGACAAAGTTATCATTAGAAGGCTTACCACTTTCTATTCCTCACAATGAGGCTGTAAGAATCACATTAACGATGTTCCCTAGTCGGGTTCCCTAACGTAGTTTTGAGTTCAGAGCCTTTGATAGTAGAAAAAGTTGGAAAAAGGGGAAGAAGAACTTTTCTCTATTTTAATCGGTCTTATGAGCAGCTCCTAATCCTGTTTAGGGTTTTAGAACTGATGCTTAGTGGCTAGGTTAAGCCTAGGGGTCGTGGTTGCTTCTACAGGTCGAGAATGGGTCACACGGGGTCACAGAACCGGCCCAAAACGAGTTAAAACACGAAAAAAAATGCACAGCCACTAATCAGCTAGGGGCGCCCTGCGCCACCACTCCCTGAGCGCCCTGCGCCTGGTCTCTGTGTGGCCTGGCGCCGAAGCTTGATCTGGGCGCCCTGCGCTTCTCGGTGAGGCACTGGGCACCGAGCTTGATCTGGCGCCTGCGCCGCTCTCGATGAACTGGCGCCGAAGCTTGATCTGGCGCCTGCGCCTCTGGCCGTGTCTGCTGCCAGTTTTGTGTCTTGATTCGCCTATACGCGCACCGTGCCAAGCTTATTGGGCTTCTAACTAATCAATAGCATATTTAACACATCCACATACATGAAATGCTTAATCAAGAACACAAGGAATTATAAGGTTCTAGCACAAAAGAGAGGGTGTTACAATCCTCCCCCCCTTAGAAAAATTCCGTCCTCGGAATTTACACTAACCTGTAATGAAAAGTTGCGGATACAGCTCTCGCATCTTACTCTCCAACTCCCATGTTGCACTTTCCTCGCTTGCTCCACTCCAAATTACCTTCACCAAGGGAATCTCTCTTCCGCGTAGTTGCTTCCTCTTCCGGTCTTCAATCCTTACCGGTGACGTTTCAAACGTGAGATTGTCCTTGAGTTGAATCGCATCCTGTGCTATCACATGACTGGGGTCATGTATGTACTTACGGAGTTGTGACACATGAAATACATTGTGAAGGTTCCCCAGTAACGGTGGCAGTGCCACCTGATAAGCTTCTTCGCCAATTCGCTTCAAGATTTGGTAGGGTCCAATGAACCTAGGAGTAAGCTTTTTAGCATTTAAAACTCTACCAACTCCCTTAGTTGGGGTCACACGTAGGAAAACGTGTTCTCCTTCCTTAAAAGTCAACCTCTTGGTCCGGTTGTCGTAATAACTTTTCTGTCTGCTTTGAGCAGTCCTCATCTTCTCTTGAATCAACTTCACCTTCTTGGTTGTCTCTCTCACCACTTCTGGTCCCAACACCAGGCTTTCACCGGGCTCACACCAACAAAGGGGAGTACGACACCTCTTCCCATAAAGCGCCTCATATGGAGCCATACCAATACTAGAGTGATAGCTATTGTTATAGGTGAATTCCACCAAAGGTAAGAACTTATCCCAACTCCCGGGTTCCTCCAACACACAAGCCCGCAACAGATCCTCTAATGACTTAATAGTCCGCTCCAATTGACCGTCTGTTTGGAGGTGATAGTGAAGCTCGATGCGAGTTTGGTTCCCAACGCTTCATGCAAGCTATTCCTAACCCGGATGTGAATCTAGGATCTCGGTCAGATATGATACTAGAGGGAACACCATGCAGTCTAACAATCTCTTTGATGTACAGTTTCGTTAACTTCTCTAGAGGGAATTCCATGTTCACCGGTAAAAAGTGAGCCTCTTGGTTAGCCGGTCAACAACCACCCACACTGCATCATAACCAGCTGGAGTCCTGGGAAGTCCGGACACAAAATCCATAGCGATACTGTCCCACTTCCATTCCGGGATGAATAAGCGGGCCGCGCGTCCCGAAGGTTTCTGATGTTCAATCTTGGCCTTTTGACAAGTCAGGCATGCGTATACAAATTCAGCTATTTGCTTCTTCATACTAGGCCACCAGAATAATCTCTTTAAGTCTTGATACATCTTAGTAGCCCCGGGATGGATTCTCAGGCTACTCCTATGACCTTCTTCCAGAATCATATTTCAATTCGTGGATGTCCGGGACACAAATTCGATCCTGGAGCCTTAAAATTCCATCGGTCCCCTCAGTAAATTCTCTTGGCTTCCCTTGAGTAATCGAGATCTTCTGCTCAACTAAGAACAAATCGGTTTTCTGCCCTTCCCGGATTTGACCCATTAGATCATTAGTCACTTTCAACATGCCAAGCTTCACGCTCACGGGGGTCTTTTCACACACTAGACTCAAATCTCTGAACTCTTCTATTAACTTCATTTCCCTAATCATCATAGTCGAGCAATGCAACGCCTTTCTACTTAGCGCATCTGCCACGACATTTGCCTTGCCTGGATGGTAGTTCAACTCAAATTCGTAATCTTTTAGGAATTCCATCCAACTACGTTGCCTCATATTTAACTCCTTCTGGTCAAACAAATACTTAAGGCTCTTATGGTCTCTGAAAACCTCAAACCGAGCCCCATACAGATAGTGTCTCCAGATCTTCAAGGCAAAGACAATTGCACCTAATTCCAAGTCATGGGTAGGATAATTCTGCTCGTGTACCTTTAATTGACGAGACGCATACGCCACAACCTTACCATGCTGCATTAGCACACCACCTAGTCCTTGCTTTGAAGCATCACAGTAGACCACAAAAGGTTTAAGAGGGTCGGGCAACACCAACACTGGTGCCGTAGTCAACTTCTTCTTTAGTACCTGAAAGCTTTCTTCACACTTAGCATCCCATAAGAAAACTTGTCCCTTCCTGGTAAGACGGGTCATCGGTAGTGCTATCCTTGAAAAACCTTCGATGAACCTCCGATAGTAACCAGCTAAGCCCAAAAAGCTTCTTATCTCGGTTCTTGGGTTAGGAGCTTCCCAATGCAATACAGCTTCCACCTTTGCTGGGTCCACAACTATACCGCCTTTAGAAATTACGTGGCCAAGAAATCCCACCTCTTCCAAGCAAAACTCACACTTCGACATCTTGGCATATAATTGTTTTTCCTTCAACACTTGTAGTACAGTTCTCAAGTGCCCTTCATGCTCCCTTCGAGTCTTGGAGTAAATCAAGATGTCATCTATAAAAACCACCACAAACTTATCCAAGTACGGGCGAAATATCGTGTTCATGTAATCCATAAACACCGCTGGTGCGTTAGTCACACCGAATGGCATAACTTGGTATTCATAGTGACCGTAACGCGTTCGAAATGCGGTTTTTGGGATGTCCTCCTGCTTCACCCGAATTTGGTGGTACCCAGACCTCAAATCAATTTTAGAGAATACACATGCTCCGACTAGTTGGTCCATAAGGTCATCTATCCTCGGCAAAGGGTAGCGGTTCTTGATAGTAACTTTGTTAAGTTGTCGATAGTCAACACACAACCTCATCGAACCATCCTTCTTCTTTACCAACAACACCGGCGCTCCCCATGGAGATACACTTGGTCTAATAAACTTTTTCTCTAATAAGTCCTCCAACTGCTTCTTCAACTCTTCTAACTCCAAGGGAGACATCCTGTAAGGTGCCATAGAGATCGGTCCCGTTCCCGGAACAAGGTCGATCGCAAATTCTACGTCTCGTTCCGGTGGTAAGGAGTTAACTTCTGCAAACACTTCCGAAAACTCACAAACGGTGGGTACATCTTTAGCTTCTACTTCGTCTCTATAGCCATGGAACACAACATCACATATACTTGTGCACCTTCCTTCAAAGATGATCGAATCTTCTTGGCGGTAACCACCCGTGGATCACTAGGTTCAGTCACTCCAAACACCACAGTTTTATCAAAGCAGTTCAAAAGTACATGATTAGCAGTCAACCAATCCATACCTAAAATAACGTCTATCCCCCGAAGAGGTAAACATACTAGGTCCACTACGAAATTCCTACTCCCAATCACGAGAGTGCACTCCTTGCACACATGAGAAGTAATAACAGGTTTATGAGAAGGAATATCCACAGACAAATCAAAAGTTAAACGAGATACAGGCAGTTGCAAATTTTTCACACACTCGGCAAAGATGAAAGAGTGGGTCGCACCAGAGTCATACAACACCACTAAGGGAACTCCTCGAATAAAGCAAGTACCTTGGATGAGATCTTCTGATTCTGCTGCCTCTGTGCCAGTGAGAGCAAACACTCTGCCAGTCGACTTCATCCTATTAGCCTGAGGTCTCGGAGTTCTGTTACTATTTACTGGCTCGTTCTTCAGTCCATCACAGTCGCGGCTAATATGACCAGGCTTGTTGCACTTGAAGCAGATGACAGATGTTTCCTTGTATAAATGAGTATAATGGTCCTTGCCACACTTGCCATATCTAATCTGATTGTAGGGCCAAGAGCTTCCCCCAATTGCTTTTCCCGCGACGAGATTAGCCCTCTAAGGTGGTATTTTTAAATGCTTTAGCGATGAGTGCTAAAGGTCGCTCTCCCTCTTCCTTGGGTGGGTTTAGGTTTCTCCCTAATGTTTCTGAAAGTAGCTACCCTCTCATTATAGGCCTCTTCAAAGTCTCTGGTCTTCTGAACAAAGTTCCCAAAGTCGGTAAGTGGCAGGAGACGCCCACGCTTGAGTTCAGTCGTAGCCGTTCTTAAACTTAACACACTTCGACGGTGCTTGATTGCTAGTTAGTAGCGAGGATAGTAGTGGGATAATTCCTCAAACTTCACCGCATACTCATCTACTGCACATATTCCTCGTGTTAAAGCTAGGAACTCACCTCCTTCCTTCCACGAATCTCGTGGAAAATATTTTTCCAAAAATCTGTCCTTGAATACCTCCCAAGTTATAGCAGTTGCGGCATTCTCCACCCTCCGACTAGTGTTCTCCCACCAATACTCAGCCTCGTCGGTCAGCTTGAAAGCAGCAAAAGCCACCTTCTGTTCATCAGTGCAGCCCATCACTCTAAAAATCTTCTCCATTTCACGTATCCAGTGTTGGGCTCCATCAGGGTCAAATGCCCCCTTAAAGGTTGGAGGGTTGTTTTTCTGAAAATCAGCAATGCTTCTGAAGTTAGCAGGCCTATCGATGCGGTTCGTTGCGCCCAAAGCTTCAAAGAACCCGCCTAAGGCCTCAATCACAAAGATCGGCTTGCCTTTGCCATTCCTCACTTCTGAGACAAACAGAAAAAGAGTTAGCCTATAAAATGAGTCCGACTATTCCTACTCCTATTTATTCTAGCATAAATAACCATACCGAGTACACAGGCAAAAACACAATAGACACATACCACGGCCTGAGAATCAAGCCGAGCTCTGATACCACTAAATGTGACACCCTCTACCCCGTCACGGCATTTTAGCAATGTAAGAAGAAAATAACACAAAATAAAAAAAAAATATTCATTCGGATAAAACTTTCCTTTCAAACGAAATAGAGTTGTCACGTTCACAACATGCGGAAATAGAAAATGAGTATGAAATACAAATAATGAAAATAACCCAAATTCCCGATGTCACAATAATTCAGAGCTCTTCCCCTAATTATTATATCGGAAAAATACAAAGACTTAAACCAATAAACACAAGTCTTCTATCTATCACAACGAGCTATCGTGATTACTACTTTGCATTCACATCCTCAATACTGCAGTCTCAAGATCTACGCATACCCTGGGATATGCATAGCCACAAGAGGGGTTAGTCATCATAACCTCAAATAGTGCATACAGTGTAGGAAATTAATGAACAATGCACAATATACAACAATTCCAATGAAGACGTCTAATCACTAGTACTAAGGCATAAGATGGTACCGCAACAGCCAAATATCACATGCTACAGCATCAATCACAACATTAAGGTACATTACCACAACAATTATATATCACATGCCACGGCATCAACCACAACAACAAGGTACATTACCAAACACTAAACAACCAGGCATGTTATCATGTAAGACGATGTATTTCTAGAACCATAACTATATGCAAGTGGATCCACTTATAACGAGGCCGGGATACCTTGCCCGTTTCGGAATACCATGTCCGTAGTGCCCCAGTAACAACAGGACCGGGATATCACGCCCGTCACGGGATACCTTGCCCGATTCGCCCCATTAACCGTAGGACCGGGAAACCTCGCCCGTCACGGGATACTTGCCCGATACGCCCTACTAACAACAACAACAACAACAATGTCGACACCATGATGCATGAACACGACCAAATGCGGTGTCTAACCATAATATCCTCTATCGCAATATCCTCGATAGAGTAGCAACAACAACAACCACAGCAGAACACAAGTTCATAAATTAGCCAGTGCCTTCTACCAATAACATAAACATTTAATGTTCTTAGCAACTTTGATTAAGCACATAACATCCAACTGAAGCTTTGGAATAAAATTATTAGTTCTCTCAAATTATCACACTAATAAATCCTTAGGCATCATAAATGAACTTTAGACATCCTACTTAGGCTTTACAACATCAACCTAATTGCGGAAACCCGGGGAAACACGACGAACAACAAGAGTGCATGCTGTCACTGGGCGCCTGGCGCCCTGCCACTGTCATCCAAATCGCAACAGAGGGTTCGTACCCGTTCGGGGATCTAATGCCTCACCATTACGTCCCTCAGAACTTAGTTGGACATGGTCTAGAGTTCCTTGATCCATGTTTAGTGATTACACATTCATAGGGTCTAAAGCTCACCATTTAGCTATTTAAATTCCTTACCCTATCATTTGGTAGCAAACAATTTCTGTACAACTCAACTCATCCCTATCATTGACCCTCAATTCTCTTGTTAAAACTTCAAGGTCTCTATCAAGGCATGGTTTATTCATATGTCAATTATTCTAAATAATTAACCCTAACTTGATTCACCTTTTATTCCATTTTAACCTCTCCAGCATTCTGTTTTTAAATCGTCATCCCCGCTAATTCTTGCAACAACACTAGTGGTTTAGGCAATTCAACACTTTTAAATACTAACCATATCAGTACCTAGGCACACAACACGAATGATGTAGCATGTCATCAAGTCTTGTAGGAGTTCATACAATAGCAATTTAAAGTCGGCAACAACCAAGATTTTCACCTCTTTGAACAATAAAAGGATAATCAAGAGAAACAAGCATGTAAACAATCAAGACTCAATCACCACACCAAATTCATCAATCCAATGAAATTATCACATCACGTCACAGTAAATATCACCAGTCAAGAATAATAATTGAAGAGTTCGAATGTCTCCCTATCACGGTGGTGATAGTGCTCGTTCGTTATCACATGAGGCATAGGGGTCTTGGGACACCCCTATTGTTCACACATGTTCCATACACTCACTAGAAGAGAACAACTACCCCTTACCTCAAGTAAGTTTCGTACTCCTAGGATGGGATGAGAGAACACCAAGCTTTTCCTTCCCTAGTGAAGCTTTCTTCAGCAAAACACAAGAGCAAGGGTTTAGGAATGGAAAAATCATAGTTTAGAACCCTAACATTGATCTTAAAGACAAAGTTATCATTAGAAGGCTTACCACTTTCTATTCCTCACAATAAGGCTGTAAGAATCACAGTAACGATGCTCCCTAGTCGGGTTCCCTAACGTAGTTTTGAGTTCAGAGCCTTTGATAGCAGAAAAAGTTGGAAAAAGGGGAAGAATAACTTTTCTCTATTTTGATTGGTCTTATGAGCAGCTCCTAATCATGTTTAGGGTTTTAGAACTGATGCTTAGTGGCTAGGTTAAGCCTAGGGGTTGTGGTTGCTTCTACAGGTCGAGAATGGGTCACACGGGGTCACGCAGAAGCGCCCAAAAGCGAGTTAAAGCGAAAAAATGCCTGACCAGCGATCGGTGGGCGCCTGCGCCCGGCCTCCTGGGCGCCTGCGCTTTGCTCGGTGAGGCCTGGGCGCCGAGGCTTCGATCTGGGCGCCTGCGCCTCCTGGGGACCGTGTCTGCTTTGCCGGTTTGTGTCTGATTCGCCTATCGCGCCGCGTGCCAAGCTTATTGGGCTTCTAACTAATCAATAGCATATTTAACACATCCACATACATGAAATGCTTAATCTAGAACACAAGGAATTATAAGGTTCTAGCACAAAAGAGAGGGTGTTACACCATCAGATACGTGTGAAGACCGAAGATATTCAGAAGACCGCGTTCAGAACTCGATATGGACATTACGAGTATCTTGTGATGCCGTTTGGAGTAACGAATGCTCCAGCAATATTCATGGACTACATGAACAGAATCTTCCACCCGTTCCTGGATCGATTCGTTTGTGGTATTTATCGGCGACATCTTGATCTACTCAAGGAGTCATGAAGAGCATGAGGAGCATCTGCATCAAGTTTTACTGATTTTAAGAGAAGCGACTTTACGCTAATCTGTCAAAGTGCGAGTTACGGCTCGAGGAAGTCAAATTCTTGGGACCACGTTATCTCAAAGGACGGAATTGCCATGGACCCAACCAAGGGAAACTGGTATTGGCATGGGAACAACCAAAGACAAAGATCTCGATATTAGAAGCTTTGTTGGACTAGCGGGATACTATCGGAGATTCATTGAGGTTTCTCGAAGATCGTAGCACCACCGACTCAACTTACCGAGAAAGGACCAGCGTTCGCTTGGGCGGAGAAGTGTGAGAGCGATTTTCAGCTGAAGAAACGCTGACGACATCACCTGTGTTGGTCACGCCACAAAGCAAGAAGAACCTTACGAAGTTTATCACGGCGCCTCATCGTGACTCGGATGCGTGCTGATGTAACACAAGAAAGTGGTGGCCTACGCCTCAAGACAACTAAAGACCCATGAAAGAAACTATCCCACGCATGATTTGGAACTTGCTGCCGTAGTTTTTGCACTGAATATTTGGAGACATTATCTCTACGGGAGCACATTTACCGTGTTTAGTGACCACAAGAGCCTAAAGTATCTGTTTGATCAGAAGGAGCTCAACATGCGACAACGAAGATGGATGGAATTCCTGAAAGACTACGACTTTACGCTAGAGTATCATCCCGGAAAGGCAAATGTAGTGGCTAATGCCTTAAGCAGGAAAAGTATTTTGGTCTCGACGATGATGATTAAGGATTTGGAGTTACTGGAAAGGTTTCGGGACCTACACTTGGATGTGGAGCTGTCATCAGGAAGGATTAGTTGTGGGATGATCACTATTTCCAGTGGATTGTTGGATGACATTAGAGAACAGCAAGTTAATGATAGGTTGCTATAGGACAAGAGGGAATTGATCGTGCTAGGAAAGGCACCTGAGTTCAAGGTTGGACCCGACAATATTCTGAGGTGCAATGGGCGTGTGTGCATACCCGATGTGACCGAACTAAAGAGGACAATCCTAGAAGAGGCGCACAAGAGCAAGTTGAGCATACATCCGGGAGCAACTAAGATGTACCAGGATCTTAAGCAGAAGTTCTGGTGGCCTAGAATGAAGAAGCAGGTGGCTGAGTACGTGGCGTCGTGTTTAACTTGTCAGAAGGCGAAGGTGGAGCATCAACGACCTGCCGGGATGCTGCAATCGTTGGACGTACCAGAATGGAAGTGGGACAGCATTTCTATGGATTTTGTTGTGGTACTGCCCAGAACGCAGAAAAGATACGACTCAATTTGGGTAATCGTCGATAGATTAACCAAATCCGCTCACTTCTTGCCAGTAAGGACGACGTACAATGTGGGGAAACTGACTGAAATCTACATTGTAGAGATCGTGCGATCGCAGGATTCCCTCAGTATCGTGTCGATCGAGATCCGAAATTCACTTCTCACTTTTGGGGAGCATTACAAGAAGCCTTGGGGACAAAGCTGAGACTTAGTTCTGCCTACCACCTTCAAACTGACGGCCAGACCGAGAGGACAATCCAATCACTTGAGGATCTACTGAGAGCTTGTGTATTGGACGATCGTGGGAGTTGGGACGACTTACTGCCACTGATCGAGTTCACCTACAATAACAGCTATCACGCAAGCATAGGGATGGCACCGTACGAGGCCTTATATGGACGCAAGTGCCAGACGCCACTCTGCTGGTACCAAGATGGTGAGAGCGCAATCATAAGACCTGACATAGTACAGCAAACCACTGAAAAGGTGAAGAAAATCCAAGAGAACATGAGGACATCTCAGAGTTGACAAAAGAGCTACGCAGACAATCGTCACCGACCACTGGAGTTTGAAGAAGGCGACCATGTATTCCTCCGTGTCACACCCACAACTGGAGTTGGTCGAGCGATCAAATCCAGAAAGCTTACTCCTAAATTTATCAGACCCTACCAAAATTCTTCGTCGTGTGGGGCCAGTTGCCTACCAAATAGCTTTACCACCATTCCTATCAAACATTCATGACGTCTTTCATGTCTCGCAGTTGCGAAAGTACATATCTGATCCGTCTCATGTCATTGAACCGGATGTGATCCAGTTGAAGGATGAACTCTCATTCGAACTACCCCCGATCAGAATCACCGACAGAAAGATCAAGCGACTGAGAAACAAAGAGATTCCACTGGTTAAGGTAATCTGGAACCAGGCAACTGGAGATGCGACTTGGGAACTTGAGGACAAGATTAGGGAACAGTATCCAGAGCTATTCTCTAACCCTTAGTTTCGAGGACGAAACTATTTTAGTGGGGGAGTATTGTAACACCGGTAGTTTTACTCTGACTTAATTATCGCCATCTTGTATTGTAATTCCTGTATTACGCATTAATGTGCATAATTAATATTTTGTGTGCTGTTAATCAAGTGGATGAATTTAACTAAAATGAAATTATATTTGGGACTTAATATATTATATTAAGTCACGATTAAATTTTCGATTCAAATTCCACCGCTTTTCGGTCAGCGTTTTGAACTACCCGGGTAAGTTTTTGCCCGATTGAAAACTATAATTCGACCTGAATATTTAAATATTTGGGAATTTGATGTTTTATAATATTTCTGATTTATTAGAATTTTTTTGGCAATTTTACCTAATTTTTAATAATACTGTATTTTCTACGCGCCGGAGATGCGAGACACGTAAAACCGAACGCTTGATTTAAATCGGGAGCTGAGAGACCCTAGGGAGAGGGCGAGTAAAATCAGAAAATATATGATTAGATTATGTTAGATTTTAAGAGTGACATAAGGATAGGGTGATGTGATTAACTTACCTTAAATGTTAAAGTTTAGTTCTATTTTGGTAAGAGTTAGTAAGGTCTTTGTGCTAGCTTGCACCCATGGATGTGGCCAAGATTTCCTCCTCTTTTTCAGCCCATCATGGTCGAAATATTGCAGCTGATTTAGAGGAAAATTTCACTCCAAAATCATTCACCAAAATCTTGATTTCATGCATGATGATTTCCTACCTTTTCCTAGCTTTTCCTACCATGTCCTAAGATCACTTCAAAACCAAATCTCCTTCTTTTTTTAACATCAAATCTCCTCTTTTGCTGGCTAGAAATAAGCTCCTTAAGTGATCAAATCCATCACTTTTCTTGTGTCATTTACTAAGCACAAAATGAGGAACTCAAGGGTAATAACCATGAAATCTTTTGACTAGTTTTTAACCACTTGAGCAAGTAAAATTCTGCCCATTTTCACTTCAGCTTGGCGTGCCCTCAAGGCCTATATAAGGTCAAAAACTTCAGCTCATTCACTTCATTAAGTTGAGAAAAAAAATAGTGGAAGAAGTGAGGTAGTTGGAGAGAGTATAGAAGTTGTTTTGTTCACAAAAATTCTGCACTTGTTCCTTTTTTTTCAAGCTGCAACCAGCAGCTCTTTGTGGTAATAAACACCCTTCTTCTTCCTTCTTAAGCTCACTTTATATCACTAGTAGTTGGCCATGATCCCTACTTAAGTTCTTCCAAAGCAAAAGAAAGATTTTATGCTACTTGTATTGCCATTTTCCTTCCATAGTTCTAGTTACTTAAGCATGTGTTTTCTTTTTATTTCAAGCTTGATGAGAAGCCAAGAACATAGATGGATACATATATATATATATGTGTGTCATGAATGGTCTGTGTAAAGGCTTGAGAGCATTTCTTGAAGTTGTGACTTAGGTTTTGTAGTTCTAAAAACTAACATATTGGTTAATATGAGTATCAAAGTTTTGTAAATGAGTTAATGAAAATTTGAACCTTGGAGAAAAGAACTCTACTACATCATTTGTAATATAGTAATAAAAAGGTTTTTGAAACAACAAAAATATTTTCTTGTTGCTTCTTGTTGACCGCCCCTTTCTCCATTTTGGGAGTAAGAATCAAAAATTTCCTCCTTACCTTCTTGAATACCATGAGTAGAGAAAAATATGTATATTTTAAAACTCCATTATTTGGGCTATGATCTAAAAGAGAGCCTCACTTTGAATGGGTGAAACATCTACTTGATGAAAGGATGTAACCCATGGCAAGTTTCTTACTACTTTCATTCTCTTATCATAATTTGTTGATAAAGGGAATGGGTATTTAAAATAAGAAAGAATGATCTAGGCATTTTATGGCCTTGAGGCCGTGAGCTCCACTTGGAGAAGGAGAAAAATTCTCCATTTGATTCCTTGTTTTCTTGATAATAAAGAATAATGTTTTTTTATATAGTTAAGTGATCCTACACTTTTTTTTGAGAAATAAACTCTCATTGCTCTTTCCTTGTACAACCGTGGCCATAGGGTAGGGATTAGGACACTAGGTTGAGTTCTAACTTAGTTGAATAACTTGATTGGTTGAAGGTGTGAGAAAGTAAACTTGTAGAGCAAAATCGTGCGTTGGAAGGAAAGCGTCTACGGTGAGGGCAACTCTTAGATATTGTTAAGGATTATGCTTTATATGCTTGTATTTTACATGCTTATGTTTCATATGTTTTATATGCTTGTATTTTACATGCTTATGTTCCATATGCTTATGTGTAAGAACATCTTTAAGTGTGTATATTAGTAATATGTGAATGCGTAAATTAAGTATGTGACAATATGATGAACAATGTGATGGAATGATTTTCTTGAATGATGCCTTGTGATTATGATTATTGTGTTGAGATCATTGACTATATTTGAGAATATATTGTTAAATGACTGTGAAAAATTTGGGGAAGTGCCGAGAGCACGTGAGTTGGGTTACCGTCGCATCAACGTCAAATAAATCTTGGATTTTGAAATAAAAACTAAGAGGCATTTTATTAAAATCAAAGAGACACTTAAAAATAGATCTTTTTAAAACCTTAATTAGTAATGGACTAACCACCTTTTCATTAAAAAGAATTAAGTGAGAGTTAGAATAATTAAATTAATTATTTTGAACTATTAGTGGATTTCCAACATAAATCATTTCATAACTAGTAGGAAATTTTCTAAAGAAAAGAGACTTAGGACTATTAAGGGAGATCTTGAGCCAAAAATATGGGGTTCTAATTAAGGGAGTTAGTACAAGAATAGATGATCTCGGACACTCCGTGTGAGTGATCCCGTCGAGGTAAACTAACTATGATGATGGAGTTGCTTGTTCATGCATACATCGATGCCAGAAGCGAGGTGTCGTAGAGTCGCCCAGACCTAGGTGCGAGCACGTACCGACAGTCAAGCGGAAAACTGCGTTGTGTCATCGTGGGATTGCTCGGGCACAAATCCTGCGGGAATAGCGTTTGAGAAAGCCTGGTAGCGGACTCCAGAGCTCTTAAGGCCCTTGCGAGGGTGATATTCCGGAATCATGTGCATTGGCATATAGATTGACAAATAGGGATTTGTGGTGCATCTTATTTTGTGGACTATTCGTTATGATATTGTGTTATGCTTGCCTATCGTATATGTTGTCATTATTTATGTCTTGTTAAGAAGTTGACCCTTGCCCGTGGTTCTTTCAATTGATGAATGTAACCCAGACGATGACAACGATCGAGCTGACCCCGCTAGTCATGTCGTCCATGACGACATTTGAGTTCCTGACCGGAGCCCCGTTCGCCTGGGAGGTAGACCACGCCTCAGGCCAGGTGACGTACACAGGGAACGTGGTCGAGACGACGCATACCGACGGACAGGCTACACACATAGGGATCACGCGCCATGTGATGCGGTTTTCGGTGCCCTTCGCACACATATTAGCTGCTTGGGTAGACGCACATCCTGATGGAGACACCTCAGTTTCAGAGGGCATGTCCGAGATTCCACATCGGACCACTTTTCGCAGCGAGCCTTGGGCTACGGATTCAGCATTACGCGCTACTCCCCTTAGATTTGTACGGCGCATGCGACCCAGGAGGATGGACGTCGGAGCACCCTCTTCTCACGCCGCTGTAGACCTGTCGGGTTTCCCTGCTAGATCCGTATCACCCGTAGAGTATACTCCCTCGTCTCCGATTCCTATCCCTGAGACTACTCCCTCGGCGGATCCTTCAGATGCCCTCGTGGCCAGGCCAGGTAGGGTGTGGATCTGGAGGTTGGATCATAGATTCATCTGACGAGGAGGATAGTACTAGGGATGCACCTCTCGATATCCCTACTGTCGACGCCATTGGTGACGACGACGTCATTACGCCCGTGGTAGACGATATGTAGGAGGATTCGATGGTGGAGGATGAGGAGGAGAAGGAGGGCCTCTATGAGTGGCAGGCACCGCCCTTGGCAGTTCATTTTGAGGCGGACCGAGATCACAAAGTCGCCCCTGCTGCTTGAGTTAGTGTGTTGATCAGCTTAGTGTTTCTTATGTCGGAGTCTGTCTGTTGTATTTTGGTATTATGTCTGTACTTGTAGTAGTTTAGTAGTCGAGTGAGGCTCTACTTTTGGAGCAAACCCTGCGTGGGTGTCTGTACGAGTACCTCAGATGTATGAGTATTTCTTATAGGAAATTCATATGTCAGATGTATTCCTATTTTGATGTTGTATTTTGTAAAACCTTGTAAGATGTATTGCCTCAGGATTTTATATATGTGTTCCAGACGTATTTCCTTTTATTCTCTTTGTATGCCATGTTCTGTCAACGCTGTATTTACTCTGTCATGTTATTTGCAAAAGGGTTTTATAAAAAAAAAAATTAACCGTGATTTCTATCGAACAGTATCAAAACTATTTCATACTTGGTGGTTTTGTCTCGTAAGTAGCGCCTAGATTTCGGGGTGTTACAAGGGCCAGTTAGGCCAGATTATCGGGACAAAGGATAAAGAGGAAGACAATAATCAGGAGTTATGAGTGGATAGAGATTTACGAGAGATTATCCATAGGAGACACTATAATTATCGTATTATGTGTCATGGTGTGTGCATGGTTCTAACTATAGACCACATAAGTGTTATGACTCTGTGACATATTTTACTATTATATTAGATTCCAAAAATCCAGATTTATAAAATACTTTTGGTATTACATTATATGTTATTGTGATTATTTGTATAATTAATTGTATGATTATTTTGTGAGCGTATTATTATACGCAAATATTTTTAGAGCGCATTGAATTAAATTTCTCTTGATAATTTAATTTATGTGATTTATCGCCAATCGAGCTACCAATTACGCGACTACCTTGACACAGTGATTTCGTGCGATGCAGAGGCCGTGGGGGGCTAAGTTAGGAGAGCAATTGGAGTAGGTAAGAGTTAGTGGAGGGAGTATAGTGCGTGATGATTATTGGTTAGACATTGTTGCAAAATCCTATCCAACCTTTTCTTTGTCTTCACACACATGGATAGCTAAGTGGAAACTTTAGGTGGGGGTCATTTTTCTTCCTTTCTTTCTTACCAATTCTTTCTCGATAATAATGGGAGAGTATAGGTCTATTATTCGTGTTGATGTTAGTGGAGAGAAAACATAAGATTCCTTTCTTGTTTTCTTGTGAGTTTTTTCCTTCTTTTTAACCTCTTGGCCAGTTCCTTTTAATACATTTAGGGGGAAGAATTTTCTTCCATTTAGTGTGGAGTGTTGGTGAGTTTTCGTGTGAGAAAAACCAAACCTTCATCTTTTTCTTCTTGCAAGCCGTGAGCATTAAGATGGTTTTAAAGGAAGATACCATTTGGCATTTATGCTGGTTGATGTTATGGTTGATTTTGTGTTTGGTGATTGTGCAAATCCTTCTTTCTTGTTTTGTCTACAAACCGTGGGTTCCTAGAAGATTTTAGGTGAGTATTTTAGTTCTTTTGCTTTCAATTCTTGTGTCATTGTAGATGATCTTGTTGATTATGATTTAATAAACAATGGTTTTCCTTCCTTATGGTTGTATAAAAAAAAATATTGATGATTTCAAGTTTTCTTTGAAGATCTTTTGTCAGAATTGTTGTTGAGAAGATTGATATTAGAAAAATGCTTTTGATTTTGTATTGTTGGAAAACCAAGTTTATGTGTGTGGGGTCGAAGTGAAAATTAAAATTTTTCGTGTTAAATTGGAAGCATGAACCCGTGACCACATTTATATGTGTGAGGTTGGATTTCAAGTTTTTCCAACTTAAACTTTTGATGATTTGCTGTTTATTGTGATTTAGGAGTTGTAGAGAAAATTTTTGTGTTGATCTTTTGTTAAAAAAAAAATTTTGAGTGTGAGTAGAATGATTTTGAGAAATGGATTTAAGTGTATGTGTGTGCAAGCCGTGAGGCTCTTTGAGAAAACGAAAAGGATTTCAAGTTCTAATAATAGGTTCTTAGTGATTTTGTTGTTGTTGATGTTTAAAAGCTTGTAGGGAAAGTGTTAATTTTGATCCAAGTATATTTTGATGACTTAAAATTTTGCTGTAAGTTTTAGTTTTGATTTAAGTGTGCCTTGAAGATTTTGAGACAATGACAAACCTAATCTCAAAAGAATCCTAGTGTTCTTGAGAAGGTTGAGTCTTGAAGAGATCAAGTTGCGTTTTATGCAAATGGAGTCTTGTTTTGTGGTATTTTTAGAAGTTAGATGTTTTTAAAAGAATAGAGATTTGATGTTGGTTTTTGTGTTAGGACCACGTTTGTTTGGGTGTTTTGTGAGTGTGATGTTTGGTTGGTGTTTAGCGTGTGGTCGTGGCTCAGGAGCTGTCGTGACCGTGTTCGTGATCGTGGATGAGTAGAGATCATAGTTTGGAATAAAGCGTCGTTTGCAAAGACTTTTTCCACGTGGGAGCTTATCATTGTGTTTTGTGAATGTTGAGTCGAAGATGTAGTGTTTTAACATGTTACTGATATATGAATAAAATGTATGCTTTGGTGTTTGACTGTTTGAGTGTAATAATTACCATGTTGTATTAATCTTCAGATATTTATGATATGTTGTTTAGCATTAAGTTATGATTTTTTTCAAATTTTTGATTTTGTTTTGGCTTATAAGTGAATTTTTGGGGACGAAATTTATTTTAAGGAGAGTGGTAATGTAACATCCCAATTTTTATGAAAATTATTTTACTGTCCCAACTACTTAAAAATAAATCATAAAGATTGATCACCTCAATGGTTTGTTA
Organism: Calophaca sinica; assembly: GCA_037113605.1. NCBI lineage: Eukaryota > Viridiplantae > Streptophyta > Magnoliopsida > Fabales > Fabaceae > Calophaca > Calophaca sinica. Next base: position 53,724,106 of record CM073736.1, read on the forward strand.
AAAGTACGAAGAACTACAAAGATTTATTGTAAACAATTTACTGTTTTAGTAATTAATTCAGATTAAGAGACAGTGTAGACGTATACTGTTTTTAATATGAATTAAGCTTGAAAAATGTGAAAAATTGTTGTTTGATTAAAGAAAAATATTTTATTGAAGGAGAAATAATTTTTAGGACTTAATAGATATTTTTAAGTCACAGTTTGGATTTTCAATGTTTAGTTAATTGTCAAATTGTCTGTTTTATGTCATATTTAATATGACTTTTATTTTTATGATTTTTATATTGATGATTTTATTGTTTGAATAATATCTAGATGACAAGAGAAATTGAAATTAGTGATCCTCACTAATTTACAGTTTTTATTACGCTGCGAGAATTCTGTTGAATTCTGCCGTAACTAGGCTATTGGGTGAGTTTCTAACTGAAACATGCTCAAACGTGATCCAAATTTTATAAAAGTTTAGATCTTAGAATTTTCCAATATTTAGGATTTATTGGAAATTTTTCTGGAATTTTTGGGCATCAGAAAATAATTAGTGTATTGTCTACGCCCAAAACTGCATTACGGTAGCGTTTTAGCTCGTAAATCGAGAAAGCGACATTCATAGAAATACTTCTAATATTTTTGGGGACATTTTGGTTGATTAATAATTTTTGAGTATAGAATAATTTATTAGATTTATTTTTGGAGTTTTTGGTACAAAAACCCTAATAGACGTGGAACGCCGCGCACCCGGTTGATCGATAACGCGCCGAAGCGAAACCCTTTGATTTTTTAGGGGGATGTCGACCACTTTAGACCAATGGGAGCCAAGACACATGCTTGGGACCCACCTTGGGCAAATGGAATGTTTTGATTAGCTTAGCGTTTTGTTTTGATTATTTGCGTAATTACGTATTGCCTTGTAATTACACTCTTCGAAAAAGTCGCCTCAGTGCGAAATGATAATGTTATGTCTTATGTGATCTGAAGCATTAATTGTGATGTGATATACTCTGATATTTGCAAAAGACTGATTTGGCATCATTTAGAAAACTGCAGTACTCTTTATGTCTCAATTTTGAAAAAGATTTTAAGGAAAGAAAAAGAAAAAGAAAAAAATTACTCCTATTTTCCATTGCGAAATACAGAAGAGTACTTTTTACTGAAAGCATATAAGCATTAAGTGTTTTTCAGCATTAGATTGGGTTGCACAGAAGCACTCCGAAAACGGGGTGTTACAATATTGGTATCAGAGCAGTTCGGTTATAACCGGACCGCTTTGTCTAAGTTGGCCTAGATTGTTGGGAATTGTTGGGTATAAAGTTGTTATGTCTAGGTTATGTGAATCTTGTTTGTGATTGTCTGTAATGTTTCCTAGTTGAAACATCTGACATTGTGTGAAATTGTGTGCAATCATCCCAGATGATTGATCTTGTTGTGGGGTTCTGGTGACCAATGGGAGCACCCTAAGTTACCCAGATCGAAGCTCAAAAACGTCACGACACGACACATCTCACAACAATGAATAAATCGCCGCATACGATAATTCAAGAAGCAACACGAATAATTATTCAATCGTGTATCAAATAATATTCATGCCAAGCTTAACACAATGAACTCAGATCAACCGTATAAGTAGTATAAGCATTCACATCATATCAAGCATCGACACCAACAACTCAGTTCATCCCTCTACAACTTAGTGGAGTTGGCAGAGAGGCAATCATACAAGTGTGGGGGGTTGGGACAGCTACCAACCACTTGCAGACAAGCCCACTAAATAATCATAAATAAAGTTTTAAGAACTAAAAAGTCGAAGGGGTACGAGACCCTCACTTCGAACCCTGAGGTTCTTAGACTTCTTCGCTTTAAGACTTGAAATTAAATAATAAAACTTATCCATGTCTAAGAGTTGTCCTTACCACAGTTGGTTGCTAGCGTGGTATCGCAAGCCCCGCGTCCACGTCGCACGATCTCCGGATTCGTAACTCTATCACCACGAGTAAACCTAGCATAATTCTATATGCTGAACTAGAAACTTAGGCTCTCAAAACCTAACCCTTTTCTAACCAAGGGCCCGTTTGTTACGGCTTAAAAAAAAGTGATTATGTTTTAAAATAATCTAGAGATTATTTTTTATAGATTTTAAAAAAATCTGAAGCTAATTTGTGTTTGTTTAGGATTATAAAAATCATTTTTTCAACTCTTATGAATGAGAAGCTACTTTTTTCAGCTTTTCATTTTTAACCTAAAAATCATTTTTTTTTAAAAATCATTTTCTAAAAAATCTGAAACAAACACAATTAAAATTAAAAAAATGTTTTTTAACATAAAAAAAGTGATTTTATTCTAAAAAAAGCTGTAACAAACGCCCCCCAAGCACTTTCACTTAGAATTTAATTTGAAATACTAAATTCATACCTGAAATACTTGTTTTAAAGAAACACTTACACTTGAAATAATTCACTACTAATAAATAAAATAACCTTTCAAAACTAAGAATCATTTTCTCGAAACTTAAGGCAAAGAACATTATCAATTAACCACTTCTTTTCTAACACTTAAGCAAGGCTCCACTTGGTTTCTTGGGTATCAAGGAACCCAATTTTCCTTATGTGCTTCATAGCCTCAAAATTCCAAAACAAGTCCAAATTCAATCAAACATTTTCCAAAATTTTCCAAAACTTAATCATACATCAACACAACCATTATAAACTAGAATGCAAAACAATTTCTCTCCCAAAACTCCTAAGGAGCTCGCGGCCTCATCCTTCCTTCTTCAAAAAAAAAATTTGCAATTTCCAATTTAATTTAACAACATCATTTCCTATGCCAATTCTTTCAGAAATAAACAACCAATTTCACAAAACCAAAGCCTAAGCACCACCAATCATAATTTAAACTTCTTTCAAGAATAGGTTTTCAACCAAAAACAACTCAATCAAAGTTCTAGTTCAAAATCAAAAGCTAAAACAACAACAACAACACCAAATAAGCTAGAATCAACAACCAATTTAATTGATTCACTCAAGGATCACACCATCCCTCTTTTTCCCCTTAGGTTGCGCCTAGGGTTCCAAGGAGTTTGGGGATTTTGGTGCTCACTTCCATCATTGATCATGATCAAGCATTTAATGAAGCATAAAAACAAGACAAAGCAAGAAAAAACACTACCTCCTCCTTCTATGGGACTCACGACCAAGGGGCTATTTTGGGGAAGAAAATTTGTGCTCTCAACTTGCTTGGATGATGAAGAAGATGGCAGTGAAGAGACGTAGAAGTTATTGCAAGAAGTTTGGAGGATTAGAAGTGAACAAACTCAAGAAATGAGATGGAGGAATGTTGCCATGAAAGCTCCAAGATTTCTCTCTCAAGAAATGTTGAAGATGAAGTAAAATGAGGGTGGAGAGTGGGAGGGGGCTGCGTGGGGCTGTTTAAGGGAGGAGAGGAGGAATAAAAAAAATATAACTTAAGTGAATACTTGGCTAAAAATGGTTCAAGTAAAGTAATTAAAACTAATCACACATTAAGTGACACCTCTCCTAAAGCAAAGATGCTAATCACATCAATTAGACTAACCCATCTAATCTCTCATGATTACTCTCTAATCCTAGAGTCTTAGGGTTACTAAAACACGGTGTCGAATAATCGCGTTACCGATTAATTCTCCGCCAATAAAATCGCGAAAATTAATTTAGCGAGAAATTAATTCACCGCGTGATATTATTTTATTATAAATAATAAAAATACTGTCATACATTCAAAAATAATCACGACAAGTTGCGATTCAATTTTCATCAAAAACGGGGTCAGTTAAAATTTTATCTGCGGCAAAACTGCCTGGTGATTCGAAACGCGACAAAACTTCGTTAGAATTTTTTGACGATATTCGAACCATGAATTCATACAAAATATTACTCTCAATTATAATTTGATCTTGATTTAATTAATTCACTCACTTAGCGAACAAGAAATTGCTTATTATAGCATAAATACGACAAATTATACAATAATAACGCTAAATAAGGCATCGGGAAAATACGAGTGTTACAAAACCTCACATCATCGTCCCGAGACCTCACTTCATATCCCTATGTTCTCTTTCTTAGAAAATTCCTACTTGTTTCAAAAGATCTGAGTTGAGAAATTCCACTAGTAGTTCGAAAATAATTATTTTAATTATTCTAACTCTCACTTTATTCTTTTTAAAGAAAAGGTGGTTAATCCATTACTAGTTAGGGTTTTTAGAAAATTCCATTTTAAAGTGTCTCCTTGATTTTAATAAAATACCTCTTAGTTTTTATTTCGAAATCCTTTGATTGTTTAACGTCATTCCGGCAGATTCACAAACATGTTCACAAACATATTCACAAATACAGCTAATGATCAATGATACAACAATTATAATCATAAAGCATCAATTAGAGCATCATCATCCACGCAAGGAATGTTCACTATTTCAACATCATCATTATCAAATAAAATACAACATAATCAACATTATGCATTCACACACCAATAATTTATATTTGGAAGATGCTCTTACCTAAAAGCTTTCCTTCCACGTCAATGTCGCAAACACAATCTCTACGGCAAATACGATCACGAACACGTACGCATGATCCTAACCAGCAACCCCGTAGGGTTTAGTAACAAAACTAATATCCTAAACTCCTAGGAACCATGGCTTCCACAACCTTAAACCCCAACAAACCACTTCAAATTCTAATTTTGTTACCCACACTCACGGAGGTAAACAGGTAAAAACATAGTTTAAAGTACTAAACACTTTTTAGAAAACTTTCAACAATTTATCACTAAAATCATTTTGGTTAGTATGCTAAGATGTGAAACTAGCCCTTCTCACAATTAGAAGGCCCACAACTTGATTTCCTATTGGATCAAGTCTTTGTTTCAACTTCTTTTACACATACTAGGCTCATCCATCTAAGGAATTCATAGCCCTAAGACCTTAAGCTACTAAAACCTTGAAATCACTAAGCTAAAACCCTTTTAATCTTCAAAAGCACATGAAATAAATTTTCTATCATACTCCTCTTCCCTTGTGAGGTCATGATCTCAAGGGTTTCATGGGAGAAATCCATTTCTCTTCTCAAAACAAGGATCAAAGAGTAGTAATCATGATCAAACATGTTTTTACAAAATCTTGGTAAAGAATAACAACACCTAACCCTTTCCTTGACTCAATCTCTTTCTTGAAAACACTTAGTTTTTTTCAAGTTTAAGATCCTCATCATCAAGAGGTTTTGAACATCATTTTAAGCAAGTAAAAATCTTAAAATCTAACTCCATACATATAAGTATGGCCATAGTTTTGAACACAAAACCAATCACCCTCTTTTCTAAAATTATTTCCAACCAACAAATCAACACAAAATGAGTTGAAAAAGTTCAAAATCTCTTTCTCTTAACCATGTAGATGCCACGATTTTGAAGGAAGAAAAAGGGAGAGAAATTTTCCAAAATCACCTCTTTGAAAACCATGAATCAACAACAACAATAACATCAATAACAACAAAACAACAACAACAACAATAACAATGAAAGCAAGATTTAAGCTAGAAAATTTTCAATCATCTTCCTCCTCCAACCATATCATGGTTACGATTTTAGAGAAAGAAAAGGAGGAGAGAAATTCTTCAAACTTTAACTACTTAATCATGCTAACACCATAAGGAATTAAATGGAAGAAAAAAGTTTAAAATCTCACCCTCAAATGCTCTAGATGGGCACGGCAAGGAGGAGAAAAGAAGGAAGAAAAATGCTTGCTCCAACTTCACCACTTTCTTGATTTTTCACTCACCAAAACTAAGCTTCCAAAGGTACTAAAATAGTGACCAAAATGAACTAAATATAGGCCAAGGAAGGGAGGTGCTACGGCCTAAATAAGGGAAAGGAAAGGAGAAGAATTTTTTTGGCTTCAATAACTTTCATGACACAAAATGGTGCACCATGCTTTTCCTTACACAACCATACTTCTCTTACACCACTCTAAACCCCTCCAACCACTCCCATCACTCACACTTTGACCAAAAGAAAGCTTGCTCTCCAAGCTTCCCTTTGGTGGTGCCTAGCGTCTCTGCACCCAAGGTTCTCACGTTCGTTCATTCGTGTTACCAATTAGTCGTGTAAATTAATTTACCGAGAAATTAATTCAACGTGTGATTAAGAAATTATCCGCGAATAATTTCTTTACCAATAAATCACAAATCCACTTTAAAACAATCATATACTAACCCAACGAGCTACGATTCGATTTTCGTCGAAATTGGAGTTCGTTACAAATTTTCTCGCGGGTAAAATTTACCCGGCGGCTCAAATATAATTTTGTCTTGATGAAATTCAACCACTTTATTAACAGACAAAAATGTGCACATTAATTACATAATACAACAAAATTACAATACAGTAATGTTAAATAAACTATAGTAAACTACGGGTATTACACATATATGTACACATCAGATACACGGAGTGTACCAGATGCTGAAATTTAAATGCTCATTCATTTATAAGATGAAAATTTAAATTCCTTCTTATAAATTTGAATCTATCTTCAGCAAGGGGTTTTGTAAAGATATCAGCCTATTGATGGTCTGTATCGATAAATTTGATTTCAAGTACACCCTTCTGAATATAATCCCTTATAAAATGATGTTTAATTTCTGCACGAGAATGCAAGATGGGATTCTTAGTAAGACAGATAGCAGAAGTGTTATCACAGAAGATAAGGATGTTACTCTCTTTTATCAAATAATCTTCAAGTTGATATTTTATCCACAGAAGTTGAGAGCTGCAACTTGCCGTAGAAATGTATTTAGCTTCTGCTATTGAGAGTGCTATAGTACTTTGCCTTTTACTTGACCAAGACACAAGATTTGCTCTAAGAAATTGGTAGCCTCAACTTGTGCTTTTTCTTTTACGGTCTCCAGCAAAATCAGCATCGCAGAAACCTACTAATTTGTAATCTTTTGATTTCTTATACAGCTAGCCAAGATTAGTAGTTCTTTGTAAATATCTAAAAATTCTTTTAATAGCACTCAAGTGTGATTCTCTATGATCAGATTAAAACCTAGCACATAGGCAGACGCTGAACATAATATCAGGTCTTGAAGCAGTAAGTTAGAGAAGTGACCCAATCATACCTTTGTAGAGCTTCTGATCTACCTTCTTACCATTTTTATCTTTGCATAATGTACAGGTAGGATGCATCGGTGTGCTCATTGGCTTGTAGTCTACCATGTTGAATTTCTTGAGTAATTCCTTGATATATTTAATTTGATGAATATAAATACCATCATTGCATTGCTTTATTTGAATTCCAAGGAAGAATTTCAATTTTCCCATCATGCTCAATTCAAATTCAGCCTATATTAGCTTAGAAAATTCTTTACAAAGGCTTTCATTAGTGGCACCAAATATAATGTCATCAACATAAATTTGCACAAGCATAAAATGCTTGTTTAAAGTTTTTCTAAACATAATAGTGTCCACTTGTCCTCTTGTAAAACCATTTTCCATTAAAAAGGAACTTAGTCTATCATACCAAGCTCTTGAAGCTTGTTTGAGACCATATAGTGCCTTTTTAAGTTTGAAGACATGTTCAGAAAATTCAATGTCTTCAAAACCAGGTGGTTGTTTCACATACACTTCCTCTGTTATGAAATCATTTAAGAAAGCACTTTTAACATCTATTTGATAAAGAATTATCTCATGGTGTGCAGCAAATGAAAGAAAAATGCGAATAGCTTATAACCTTGCAACAGGTGCACATGTTTCAGTCTATACCTTCTTCTTATGAGTAACCTTGGGCAACTAATCTTGCCTTGTTTCTTACCACTTTACCATCTTCAACAAGCTTGCTACAAAATACCCATTTCGTTCCAATGGATTGCTTATCTTCTGGTAGAGTAACCAGCTTCTAGATATCATTGCATTGGAATTGATTTAGTTCTTCTTGCATGGCTAAAATCCGTCCTTCATCTTCTAAGGCTTCATTAATCGTTTTAGGTTCCATTTCAGAGAGTAGAGCGAGATTAGTGTGCTTTTTAAAAGAGGATCTTGTTCTCACTTTGTCACCCAGTTCCCCAATGATTAGATCTTCTGGGTGATGAGTTTTGAAGCTCCAGTTCCTTCTGGTTTCAACTTCTGTCTGGTTTGAAGCTTGCTTTTGGTGATTAGTATCAGACGCTGACTCCTCATGTTATTCACTGGTTCCTCCAATGTCTAAACCTAAAAATAGCTTATCTAGCTCTGGCATTTCAGTGTCAGGCTTCTTATCATCAAACTTGACATGGATTGATTCTTCCACTGTCATAGATTCTTTGTTGTATATACTCTAAAAGCTTTTGAGCGTCAGCTCTAAAACCAAACTTACAAAGTTGATTCTTAGTATTCAAAATATAACAGTTACATCCAAAGGAATGAAAATGTGATATGTTGGGTTTTCTTACTTTTCACAGTTCATATGGAGTCTTTTTCAAGATAGGCCTTATATACATTCTATTCTGAATATAACAGGCTGTGTTTACTGCTTCTGCCCAAAAGTGTCTTGCAATATTTGCCTCATTGATCATGGTTCTGCCCATCTCTTTGAGAGACCTATTCTTCCTTTCTACAACACCATTTTGCTGTGATGTTCTAGGAGAGGAGAAATTGTTGGAGATACCTTTTTCTTCACAAAATTATTGAAAGTTTTCATTGTCAAATTCTCCCCCATGATCACTTCTAATAGTTGAAATACAAATCCATTTTTCATGTTGCACAGTTTTGTAGAAGGCAGGGAACACTTTGAATGACTCATCCGTATGGGCAAGAAATTTAACCCATGTCCATGTAGTGTAGTCACCTACAAAGACTAATCTATGTTTCTTTCTAGTCAAAGAGGCTGTCCTTGTGGGACCAAATAAATCAAGAAGCAGAAGTTCAAGTGGTCAAGAAGTGGAAACAACATTTTTATAATGAAATGAGGTTTTAACTTGTTTCTCTTTTTGACATGTCTCAAATAGAGCATCAGATTGGTATCTAAGATTTGGTAAGCCTCTAACAAGACAATGCTTGTTCAACTTTGAGATTAATCTCAAGCTGACATAACCTAATCTTTTGCGCCAAATCTGTTGCTCATCATTGATAGACATAAGACACTTGACATCTTGTTTTGCTAAATCAGAGAGATTCACTTTATAAATATTGTTCTTCCTCTTTGTAGTAAACAATATAGTGTCATCCTTTTGACTATTTAATATACAGGCCTTTTCAGTGAATACAACATCATAACCACTGTCACATAATTGACTTATGCAAAGTAGGTTATGCCTTAAGCCTTTAACATGTAGTACATTATCAATAGAAGGAAGAGAGTCCTTATCAATACGACCAATTCCAGCTATTTTACCTTTTTGGTTTCCACTAAAACCAACAAATCCATCATCTTTATACCTTAGTTCTTGGAATATATGCTTTTCTCATGTTATGTAATGCGAGCATCCACTGTCTAAGTACCAAGACTGGTGTGTTGACTTTGTTGCTAAGCATATCTGTAATATAGACTACCTTGTCTTTAGATACCCAAATTGTTTTGGGTCCTTTCTTGTTAGTTCTAGAATGATACTTGTCCTCCTTTGTTTTGAAAGCAGAGCATCCACTTTTAAGGTGACCATACTTTTTACAGTATGTGCAAAGCAAGTTTTCATTATGATCATGGGTATCATCAGATTTAAGATTTGTATTTTGTAAAGTTGGCTCATCTGATTTGCTGTGTGTCACACTCTCAGCAAGGAACTTTTGAAATGCATTATCATATTCATTTGACTTGCATTTTGAATTTCCTCTTCAGCCTTGGAGCTTTCAGTCACCAAACGGTGATTTTCAGCTCTTAGCTTCTCATTCTCCTCATTGATCTTCGTGTTTTTATCGTTCAAAATTTGAGATTCTTTTGATTGCTTTGAAAATTTTCTTTTCAAAGCTTTGTACTCAATGGAGAGAGTGGAAGAGTCTTTAAGAAGTTCATCAAAAGCAGCTTGAAGTTCTGAGAAGGAATCAGAATTTACCTCTTCATTTTCTTCTTCTGATTTTGAGTCCATGTCAGCAATAAGAGCTATGTTAGCTTTTTCTTCTGTTTCATCTTCTTCTGAAGAAGATAGATCCAGATCTTCCCATGTTGCCATGAGACTCTTCTTCTTGCCTTTGAAGGCATTCTTCTCAGGTTTCTCCTTGTTGAGTTGTAGACATTTTGACTTGAAGTGTCATGGCTTCTTACATTCATAGCAAATGACTTAACTCTTGTATTTGGTTTCCTTCTTCTCCATGGAGCTCTTCTTTTGGAACTGTCTTCTGAAGCTCCCTTTCTTCTTCCATATTCTTTGGATCTTTCTGGATATGAACGAGAGCTTATCGTTTGATCCTTCACTATCTTCATCAGAAGCTTCATCTTCTGATTCTTCCTCGGCTTGCAAGGCTTTAGAAGTAGTAGTTTTATTCTTGTTGGCCTTCAAAGCAATAGACTTGATTTTCTTTACAGATTCTTCTTCATTTGGCTCAAGTTCTTGAGCTTTTAAGGAACTTAATAGATCTTCCAGACGAAGAGTGATAAGGTCTTTAGCATCTTGTATAGCAGTGACTTTTGGTCTCCACTGTTTGGATAAGCTTCTCAAGATTTTCTCACATGATCAACAGTGGTGTAGCTTTTTCCAAGGGTCTTCAAACTGTGAACAAGTGTTTGAAATCTTCCAAACATTTTCTCAATGTTTTCATCTTCTTCCATTTTGAATAACTCATATTGGCCAACCAACATGCTTGCTTTAGTTTCTCTGACTTGTGCTGAACCTTCGAAAGATAGAACTAATGAATCACAGATTTCCTTTGCAGTATCACTTTTGCCACATTTTTCATATTCTTTTTCTGAAATAGCACAAATAAGAATATATCTAGCTTTTTGATTTAGCTGATATTTCTTTTTCTGATCAGCATTCCATTTGTCTCTAGGCAGAACAGTGTCATCATCAGCAGTAGGAATGGTGAAACCAGTTTCAACCATATCCCAATTCAAGTTATTAAGATTCAAAAAATGGTTTGATTTTATCTTACCAATGTCAAAGCTTTCCCCAACGAACAATGGAGGATGGTTCATGTGGCCACCTTCAGTAGACATTTTACGAAAGATATGATCTTTTCTTCTAACACTGTCAAGTGCTCAACTAAGAGGCCGAGCTCTGGTACCAATTGAACGTGAACACAAGAAGGGGGTTGAATTGTGTTATAAAATGTTTTGTAAAACTTTGATTAAAAGTAAGTTCTTTCAAAACAAATTTACTATTGGACGTTGAAAAGCACCGGATACCGCAGATAAGTTATGAAAACCGTTTTTCTCTTAACACAGAAAATAAGGCAAAGAGTTAAGAGATAGAGCAGGCACCAAAATTTATACCAGTTCACCACCAACTGGTAGCTACGTCTAGTCCCTTCATACCTGAAGGATTTTTCACTATAATTACACTGATTACAAAAACCTTGAGAGTATACTACTGTCTTAAACTAGACTATATTCTCAACTTCTCAAAATGACTCAGTACGGTCGAGCCTTTAAGGAATTAGCCTTTCACAAGGCTTAACAAGTTACAATGAAATAATTTGAAAATAGGTTAACTCTCAACAAGAGAGAATACAGAATATAAGCTCAAAACAAAATAACTTTCACAAAGAAAGAATAAGACGCTGAGGCTTGTTCAATGATGGTCCACAGATTCATTGTTCACTTGATTTCTCTAACTGTTCTACAATCTCAGAGAATGAGTATTTATGGAGATCTTTAATGTTACCATTGAGAGAGAGGTTTCAAACTTTGAGTGATATATTTGAGGAGAAATATCAACATTTTTTTCTGAAGAATATTCAAATAATAGTACGCTATTACTGTTGTACGATCTGCTTTTCCAATTATTTGAATCATTATAGCCTAGCACAATTTGAAAAGTGTACGATTTTGTTTGTCTTTTAGCTAAAGGTTACACCTTTGATACCTAGTACCACAAAATTGAGCGCTAAGGAATATTTTGAATTTAATGCGCAAGATTCACTAGATAAGAAGTTGAGATTAGAGGATGTTGAGTAGAGCGTGCTTTTCACGTGCTTCTAAAGTGGACCAGATGCTCGCTAAGATGTAAGACAGATGCTGGGAACTACCGGATGCTAGACTTGAAGTCATGTGCGTTTAGATGTGCTCCACATGTCTTAATCTTGAGATACCAGATGCTCGCAAAGAGATAGTATCCGATGCAAGCTTGTTTACCAGATGCTAGGTTTTCAGCGCTTGATTTCACTCATAACTTCCTTCTTCTTGCTTGAGTGGTGTTCTTGATTTGTATGAATACTTAGAAAGATAAGTCTTACACACTTCAAGACTTATTAGAAGATAAATTGTTCTTGCTTAGATACTTTATTATCATCAAAATTATTGAAGGCCTATATTTCTCAATCGTTTAGGTTCCAACACATCCTTCTTTTTGTAGCGTAATGTATTACACTAGGGGCACATTTCTTTGTCTTCATTCTCTTTCCAGTACAATAAGCAGTCATTGGGGCATGTGTATATTTTCTTATACTCCACACCTATCGGATATGATATCTTCTTCGCCTCATAGTTATGGTTCGACAATGTGTTACCTTATGGAAGCATGTCCTTCAACAACTCAAGCAATTCAATGAAGCTATTATCAGTCCATCCATTTATCGCCTTGATATTGAACAATCTCAACACCACTGACAACCGTGTGAATTATGTGCAACCCCGATAGAAAGGTTCTTCATTGTCACGACATAGAGTATCATACACACATACTCGCTGAAAAGAGTGTTGTCCAATATCACGAATCATGTCCTCCAGTCGATCACCCATATCTACCTCAACTTCCTCTCTTTGGGACACACTTGGCATATGTAACAATTCACCATGTCGTATAACCCTGGTAAATCCCATTAACACGAAGATGATCCCGTATTTTGTCAACTTTTCGTGGAGCCTGATTCAAACACTTAACACAAGGACAACAAAAACTTCCATGATTATCAGGAAGATTTGTTTGGGCAAATCTTAGAAACTCTTCCACTCCATTCTTACACTCATCACCCATGCAATTTTTTTCCATCCAACTATGATCCATAACTGCGTTTCTGAAATAATATACTCACACTTATCACGATCTTCATATATTTGGTATGACCCTATACCATTTGGGAAGAAACTTTTTCTTTATTTAGTTAATAGTTAGTCATTAAATCTTATATTTTATACCTAACAAAATTTCAGCAGCATTTCTCATTGGTCTCCAAGTACACAACTCAAACGTGGTGACATCCACCACGATCAAGCATGCAGCAAGAGACAATAGAAAATGTAGCAAACTAAAATATCATCAAATATTAGATAAAAGATTGAAAGACAAACTATTAACCAAATAAAAGAAAAGGTTTATTCCCAAACTGTCCTACTTGGACAATTCAAGAATCAATACAATGAGTGGTACCTTCCCTGGTACACACGCAACCATTATATTGAATCTTAAACGGAAAAACTAAGGCTTCTCAAAATTTCAAAATATAAATATCAAATATAAAAACAAACTTCAAATATATCATAATTATCCAACATAATTATATATTATCCAAACTTCGAATATGTCTCTAATAAAAAAGTCAAATACATCCCTAATAAACATTGTCAAATATAATAATTATAAAAGTCCTAAAATATCTCTAAGAGTGCCTTCTAGAGGGCTCCCCAGGACAAAACTGGGTTGTAGAAAACTTGGAAGGAGTCGATGGTCTGTACTCCGGTATCGAGGGACTATACTCTAGTGTCAAGGGACCATACTCCGGTATCACGTCATCGCTAGAGATGTCAATAAAGTCTGGAGCCGGAACCTCCCTAGTAGCTTGGGGCCTCCTAGACGACTGTTGTCTCCTCGCCACTATGCACATGCGATGGCCTAGACCCGAACGATCAGGAACATGGGAAGGAGCTGGGGCTACCATCAGATCGCGATCCTTATCACGATCCTCCCTCTCTATCCTCTGAAAACTAGCGCGATACTCCCTAGCAAATAGTAACCTCCAAGACCATAGGGTACCAGGTATCCTCATCGGAGCCATGCGTGTACAACGCCCCTGGTGCCCACAATGACAATAGAATAAATCTAATTTGAAACTTGTCAAACAGTTGGATAAACATATGATTTATAAAAACCATGCACCTCCTTTACAGAATAGCAATTTCTTATACCATCTAAAAACCATATCATTTATAAATGCATAACCCAAAGACTTGAAACTAACCAATATATGAATGACCCAATCCCACTCGTAAGTATGGCTTTCAGCTCAGTCTTAAAATTAAATGTAATCAGTAATTGCAAAGCAACGAGTCCAGCAACACAATTAATATAACACATCCATTCCACTATTTAGCTTAAAACATGATCTTAAAAACAACCTTGTCAACCCACCCACACACAATGTGATCATCAAAACTAGAGTGATACCAACAAATCCTAAGGACATTAAACTCAGCACAACCATTAAACATGTATTTTCCAATAGATACTAGTATTTTACACATCTAAGACTAGACTCAACCAATTATTATTTGCTCAATCACTTGAATTTCAAGCAACTCAGGGTATCACAACACTATATGGTTCTCAATTAGGATGTAAAATTAATTCTCTTATCTTTGAGATACAGTAGAAAGAAGAGAAACAATAGCCCCGAGAGGTAATATTCTCACACCCCCACCTCAAAGAATTCTAAAACATGTAAGGACCACAACCATATTAGGCATACAAATTTATATCCTCAGAAATCAAAGTCCACCTAAATCTAAAAGGAACATAGTATTCTAGGATGTAATAACTAGTTTTACCAGAAAGATAGAGAACAATTGTGAATAAAAAAGATGAATAGAAGAAAGATAAAATGGAAGAATAATATGCAATCAAAAGTTCAACTACCTTCCTGGTGTGGAGGACCAAAACCAGCTGAAGAGAGTTTCATTTCAACAATTCCAAACACAAAAGTTAAAACCGACCCCAAAATCAATTATTTAAGCACTCCAGAATATCATTCTTCTTATCTTTATCAACCGAAACCCCATTTAAATTTAAATATAAACAAAAACTCAAACACCCAGATAAATTATTTCCCCAACAATCAACCGAAAATTTTAAAAGGCTCAGAAGATTCCCACCCTTTTAATCCTTAACTCAACCAAAACCAACTTCCAAGATTGTGATATATAGGATCCAACAACACGAAATCACCAACAAAACTGAAATGGACGAGCAAACCTGTTAAGCGAGCGAACGAGATGAGATGAGAATGACGAGTGACCAGGATGAGATAAACGAGCCAGAGCGCTTCAACGTTGTTGAGGACTGCCCCGTCTTGGTGGGAGAGATGACGGCGAGATGGTGGGAGAGACGACGACGACTACGGTGAGAGGAAGAGAGAAAGAGGCAACAGTAAATGTGACGGCGAGAGTAAGAGAGAAGGGAGAACGAGGGTTTTGAATGCAAATGAAACAGATCGCAAAATATAAGGCAAAGGATTTTACATCGATTGTGCCAAACCATCGGCGTATGAAGCTTTTTTTCCCATAGAAACACGTTTTGACGCCGGTTATTTAAATAGTCAGCGTTACAAGTGATGTGACAATTTCAAAAATACCATCGCATATTTTTAACGCTGGTTATTTAAATAACCAGTTTAAAATCCTTTTTTTTTTACCCTTTTGTGCACTGGTGGAAATCCCTCTGGCAAGGTCGTTAGCAGGAGCAAACCAACCTGGTCTGCATGATTTGATCCCCACTTTGTCTTGGACAGACAGATCTCCTTTCTAAGTGGAAAATTGGCCTTGGGATGGCCTAATGCTTCTTGATACTATTCCTAGTCTTAGAGGACTCTTATTTTTTCTTATAATAAAAAAGCAATAGTCAAGATAAGACAATCTTGTCTAGTCAAAAAAAAGATAAGACAATTGTGTGCTCATTATTACTCAACGTTGAAATTTCAAAGCTGAAAATTACGTACAACTACTTCCACGATTTTAAAAAACATACGATATAAACAGAAATGATATTTAAACTTTATTTTTGCGACACCTACGGGAAACACTGTATTTTCGTACGGTTTATATGGTACAGATATATATGGAATTGTACAGAGTCTGTACGGCTTTTTTTTTTTACAGAAATAGATTTTTTTAACTGGTTAACGCATTTCATATAAGTGGTTAATGCAGTCCACTAACTGGTTAATAGACAATTTTTTTACTGGTTAATGTAGTTCGTGTAAGTGGTTAACGCAGTTCTTGTAAGTGGTTAACGCAGTCCACTAACTGGTTAATAGACACAGAATAATCGTTAACCAGTTAGTGAACTGGATTAACCATTTATATGTACTGCATTAACCACTTTTATAATATTTTTTTTGGAAAAAAAAGTATTTTTCTAAAGAAATTTTTTAAAAAAAAAATTGAAAATATTTTTTTATCCATACGTATACGGACATACGATTTGTATACCTACGGACTACGGTATCGCCAAATTGGGTGTCCATTTAGCGCGACCACAATATAAATATATGAATAACGCTAATTATACTGTATGTCCATATGATTGCAGTTTTTAATTAAAATTTTCATTATGCACAATTTTTATTAAATCTTTGGAAATTTAATAATAAAAGGTTTACTTGTTAGATAGTTAAGTCATATATAATTCTATAATTAAATCCTTTAAGCTTGTAAGAGCAACATAAAGTGACCCGTAAATAATTTAACTTTAAATTTTCACTGTCGGGTCCACCGCCATTAACTTGTAAAGATCTATTTAAAAATTTGATTAAACTTATTTTTTTTAAAAGGCAATCATTTTTTTTTTTGGATACATTTGATGGCAAAAAAACCCGTACCCGTGGGTACCGCGGGTAAAACCCGTTACGGATTTTAAACGGGCGATTAAAATGCCGCGGTGTAATGGCGGGTATTTATTACCGTGTATAAAGCGGGGGACAGTATCATACTACCCTGCATTCGCGGCATTCGTGATATATGAAATTACTTAATACTCCTTCACCCTATATAATTTGAGAACCCTAATTTTTATTCCCTCGCTGTGCGCCACACCCACTGGCCAACGTCTCTGTAATTCTCCTCTCTCAAAGCTTCGCAAATCGCCGGTCTTCTCACACGCGGCACGCCCTGCCCTAGTCCAGACCTCCCAGTCTCTCCTCTCTTCTAACAGCTTCGCAAGAGCCACCTCCCACCGTCGATTTCATTCCCTCCGCTTCACTGTCTCTCCTCTCCTCTCCTCAGTGTTTCCTCTCCTCTCACTTTGCAAGAGCCACCGCCGGTCGCAAGAGCCACCGCAGAGTCACCTCGCTTGGAGCCACCACCGATCGTGATTTTCACATTGCTTGGAGCCACCGTCGTGTTGTTCTTGAAGGTCAGATTTAGCTTCCTTTTTCATTGATCTGTCTTTCTCAGAATTCAGTTCTGCTTCTCTCAATAATTATTAATATTGTCTCTCCTCTCCTCTCCTCAGTCTCTCCTCTCCTCTCAATTTGCAAGAGCCACCGCCAGTCGGAAGAGCCACCGCAGACTCACCTCGCTTGGAGCCACCACCGATCGTGATTTTCACATTGCTTGGAGCCACCGTCGTGTTGTTCTTGAAGGTCAAATTTAGCTTCTTTTTTCATTGATCTGTCTTGCTCAGTTTTGTGTGATTAATTAGCATAAGTTCTGCTTCTCTCGATGATTTAATTTTTACAATTTCAAAACATTCAGTTTAGGGATAAATTGATAAGTTCTGATTAATTAACATAAGTTCTGCTTCTCTCGATGAGTTCTTTACACAGCAAATTCAGTTGTGGTGTGTTTCAGTGCTCTAGTGCCTAATTTCATTGTTGGAAATTCAGTGATTGCTGGTGTCATTCAGTGATTTTCATGCATTATTTATCTCTATTTAAGTATCCATTTGAAGGCATTCTAATAAATGAGTTCTCCAACTCAAAGAAGTGCTTGCAGTACATGTTTGGGGCATGTGTGATGAAGGGAGAGGATGTACTCAAAGAAGAAGGGTATGGAGGAGAGAGTAGTAGATGGAAGAATATTGGGATGATGGTGTGCTTCATCTTTGTTTACAGATTTATTTCTTATGTAATTCTAAGAATACTCTCTGCTCATATATCCCTGCTATTCCTTTTCATTGTAATTTTAAAATCCCTGAATGCTAATGGCCAAGTCTCCTGAATGCTAATGGCTCAATATTGTTGATCTGTCTGGCTCAGTATGCTTAAATGGAATATCAATTTTTTTGTTGATCTGTCTGGCTCAATATTGTGAATTTGTGATCGTGCCTCCTTTAGGTCAATAACTTAATTGTCATGGATGTGTAAATTTGTACTAGATTATTGCATGTAAAGCTTTCATAAGGGAATGATCTTTTGCACATGTTGAACAAATCTCTAAATATGTGTTATTCATGTCATTTTTATAGAATGTCTTCTCAACAAAATTCTAATCCCGTTGAGCAGCAACAAGAGCAACAAGTGAATGTAAAAATAGGAAGTAATATGGGTGCATCAGTTGCTGTTGATTCTATGAATGTAGAGAGCAATTCAACTCCTCATGAAATTCAAAGCGCAAATCCAAGTGATACTCCTCATGAAATTCAAAGCGCAAATGCAAGTGACACTATAGGTCTTAAAAGAAAGCAAACTTCGGATGTTTGGAATCATTTCAGAAGGCAAAATATAGATGGAAAGTGAAAGGCCGTTTGCAATTATTGTGGCTCAAAACTTTTGGGTGAATTAAAGCAAGGAACATCACACTTGCGTAGTCACTTCCATTCTTGCAAACTCCGAACAACTCGAGATATAAGGTAAGCTTTTATCAAAACCGAGAAAGTTGGGAATCAAACGGTAGTGGTTGGTTCTTATGCATTTAACCAAGACATAGCAAGGCGTGCAGTATCTAAGATGATAATTCTTCATGAGTATCCTTTGGCTATGGTTGACCACATTGGTTTTAAAGAATTTTGTGCAACTTTGCAACCTTTATTTAAGGTGATTTCTCGTAACACTGTTAAGGCTGACATCATGAAAATGTATAAGGATGAGAAAGAGAGTATGATGAAGTTGTTGTCAAATAATCAAAGCCGTATTGCAATTACTACTGATATGTGGACGGCTAGTAATCAAAATAAAAGCTACATGACAGTCACGGCTCACTTTATTGATGATTCATGGACCCTACAAAGTCGACTTGTAAGGTAATACTACTAAAGTTTTTGCAAGATGTGTTACTTGAATGTTTGGTTTACATCTTAATTTCTTATTGAATTTTAATTTATATGTTAGGTTTATTTATGTGCCTACTCCTCATCCTGCTAAAGTTCTTGCCGATGTGTTACTTGAATGTTTGATGGATTGGAATCTAGATCAAAAGTTGTCCACTGTGACTGTTGATAATTGCTCTACAAATGATGTTATGATTAAACGCATGTTAGACAAGCTTTCACCTAGGTTGCTTATCTTGGAAGGTAAATTGTTTCACATGAGGTGTTGTGCTCACATATTGAATTTAGTTGTACAAGATGGTATGTCCATAATCTCTAATACCATTGTGAAAGTTAGAGGAAGTGTTGAATATTGGACAGCAACACCTAAAGGAGAGGAGAAATGCATAGAGACATGTAGTCAAGTGAATATGTTATATGAAAAAAAGCTCATTCTTGATTGTAAGACTAGGTGGAATTCTACTTATTTAATGCTTCAAGTTGCCATAGATTACAAAGATGTGTTTGCTCGATTGGCACAGTGTGAGAATCAATATAAATCCTTGCCTAGTGAAAATGATTGGATGAAGGCAAAATCAATTTGTAGTAAGTTGAAAGTATTTTATGAAGTTACACAATTGTTTTCTGGTACATTGTATCCAACTGTCAATGTTTATTTTCCAAAAGTCCGTGAAATTAAATTGGATTTGATTGAGTGGCTTGGATCTACCGATTGGCTATTCGTGATATGGCCGCAACGATGATTGAGAAATTTGACAAGTATTGGGGTGTGATCAATGAGGTGATGGCCATAGGCACTCTGTTGGATCCTAGGTACAAACTTGAATTGATAGATGTTGTTTTTCCTAAAATTTATGGAGAGAAAGCTGATGATGAAATTGCTAATGTAAAAGATATTTGTCAAAATTTGGTTAGTGAGTATGATTTGAAAATGAAGGGTAAGGAGTGTGTTTCTTCATCTGCAAATTAAACCAAAATTCCATAGATGTTGGTGTTGTTGGAAGAAAAGAAGCTTGGAAGGAGAAGCTTGCACAGCGTGCTAGTACCAAAAAAGGGGTCCCAAGTGGTAAATCAGAACTTGATCGGTATTTGGAGGAGCAAGTGTTACTTGCTTCAGACAATTTTGACATCTTGGGTTGGTGGAAGGCTAGTGGATTAAAATATCCAATCTTGCAAATGATTGCAAGAGATTTTCTAGCAATTCCTATTTCAACTGTTGCTTCTGAGTCTTCATTTAGCACGAGTGGACGAGTTGTTACACCCCATCGCAGTAGATTGCGTTCAGATACTTTGGAGGCATTGATGTGTGTCCAAGATTGGCTATGGACCGATGTGAAAGGTAACTACTTTTTTAACTTAAATATTTATATTGATTGATTATTACTAGTTTTTAGTTAACTTATTTTTTTTTTGGTAGGTTCTTCAAAATTAAAAAAATGACATCATTAAATTTAATAAAGTATTGGAAGATACATATGGTGACCTGGTAAGTAAATATTTTTAAGATTTCATTTTAAAGTTCACAATTATTTTGGTTGCTTGGATTTTGATTTGGATGCACTCTTTTTTCATGAAGCAGGTGGTCAAAGTTGTTACTGAAGTGGTGGATACTTGATGGATATTGAGCTGCAACATTTTACTTGTTATGTTTTGATGTTGTTTAATTGGATATTTTATGGATATTTTGTTGTAATTTCCATGATGTTTTATGGATAGTTGTTATGTATGGATGTTAAATTTGGATGCACTCTTTTTCTAAGAACATGTGGTGGTATTTTGTAAATTCTCATTTGAAACTTTGTCTAAGAATCTAGGTATAAAATAATTTTTCTTTAAAATAAGTGTATTTTTTAAGAATTTATTAAGTATCCATGAATACCCATGGGTACCCACGGATTCTCAAAAATCCATTAAAAATCCGTCACGCGAGTACCCACGCGGGTACGAGGGGCAAATTATCCAACGGGGTGGGTAGCGGGGGCTACTACCCGTGTCCGTAGAGCCCATTACCATCCCTACTGTAGTGGCTACTGTAGTGGCTAGTAACTCACGCACACAGGATTTGAGAGAGAGATATTGTGGGATCGATCCTACGTCTCAACACACAATGTCCTGGCAGCTGAACCGTTGAGGCAAACATATTTATTATTAGAAGGGTGCATTAGAGGTACACCAACCCCATTAAACTATTAATTTAACTAATGTTGGATATATTGCTTTTTAATTAGGTAGTGCAGTGGCACTTGTCGTGTTCATTACGGAGACATTGAAGAAACGTGTTCCTACTTTCTTTGTTCTTTCGTGACAGTCCTCGTTCAAGCGTTTCACTCTCATTCCTTTTTTTATATATATATAAGCGTCTCATTCCATTTAACACAGTTCTATCTCAATTCACCATTGAAGCTATCTTAGGCTTTAGCGGAGAAGGTAAGAAATATCTCACTTTTACTTTCACCTAATTCTGATGTATGCAGTATCTGTTTTTCTGTTGTTCATGGAAATACCGTTGAGATTGCTGGTTGATGAAACTGAAATTAAATTAACTGATCTGCGGGTTGAATTTGAAACTGTATCTGTAATTATATGCAGTCGCGATCAAAATTCAAGCTCGATATTTTATATTTTTAGAAAAATAAGAAACGTGTGTGTTTTGTGAACTGTTGGACGGCCGATCTCGGCCAACTGCGTGACTACATTTCCGTAATTATATATCCTCTCTTTAAAATGTGATTATGAGATTTGTGTTTGTAAAATCATGCTGATTTCGGCCTTTTGACAATTTCTTCATTCATTTGGTGTTCTAGCCCAAGTTTGGTCCAATTAATTCGTATTGAACATCAGTGGGGCGTGCAATTGAAATCGAATCGACCTAAGGAAGAGTATTAATCACTTGAAGAAAAATGTCCAAGCTTGGAACCTCTTTATTGGTGCCTTCTGTCCACGAGCTTGCAAAGCAATCCATCACCAAAGTTCCAGAGCGATATCTTCGTCCAAATCAAGACCCTGTTATTGTATCGAATAAAACTTCTTTACCACAAGAAGTCCCTGTTATTGACCTAAATAAATTGTTATCTGAAGATGAAACTGAGTTACAAAATCTAGACTACGCATGTAAGGAGTGGGGTTTCTTCCAGGTTTGAACTATTACTCCTCCTTTTGTTGTATTTTTCACTAGAACATTCTTCTGCCCAATCACATATCCAGTATTTTACATCGTTAAAATGAAATCCAAAGTAAATAGAAATGGAATTAGTTGAAGACAGATTAAATATTTATAAATTATTGTATGTCGATCAACTACATGGCTATATGATTACCTTGACCGAATATGAATGATCACTGCAATCATGCAAGGTTCAAATCCAGCAATCACAGAATTCTGACTAATAACTAAATATGCTAATTAGTTAAATGCTTTCAGATCATTCCTTCTAGCTTAGATTTTTGGAGATAACATAAAATTTCTCAAGGCATTCAGTATTTTTCCTAATTAATAACACTTCATGAGAATAAAAATGAATTTGGGCATACATTTGAGGAAAATCTGTAGTTTCACCGACAAAACTAATTTTTCCAAGAATTTGGTTTGTTTGCATCACGTTTCATTTTTTATTGAAATCACCCTTTGGGTGACCCCGCAGTTTCATAAGGAAACAGTTTCTGGACTAAGCTGCGATCGGTCGGGAGGTAAGTGTTTGGCCATAAATTATTCTATCGTCAGATATGGAATTTGGATACTAGCTGAATCTGTCCATTGAAATAAAGCGCTTAAACCACTTGCGCGGTGAATATTAGTGCATATATATAGTACTAGAAATAATTTATGGACTGTGACTTTAATAAATATAAACAAAGAGCTAGTGTAAATAATTTTAGTTTTAATTACTCGTTTGGTCCCTGAACAATATGAGAATTTTTAAATAGGTCAATGAACTTAAAAAATTTGCAATAGGCTTCCTATACTTATCAATAATTTTTAATTGGATCCCTGTCTTTTATTTGAGTCCCTGAACATCAAATAATTTTTAATTAGGTACCTGAACTTTTAAATAATTTTAACGAGGTACCTGAACTGTCTACTTTAATATGGACCTAGTTATAAATTATTTAAAAGTTTATAAAGTCTAGGGACTCAGTTACAATTATAGACAAGTTCAGAGACCCAGTTACAAACTTTTTTATTTTAGGGACCTATTTTGAAAGTCTCATATAGTTTAGGGACTATGGAGTAATTAAACCTAAATTTTATTAGAAATTCAATCATATTCCACTATCTTCATACAATAAAAGCAAATTTTATGTATCAAAAGAAAAAAAAATACAAACAAATTTTAAGAAGTAATATTATAATGTAACAAGATCTAGTTATTAAATTCTAGTTTTATTAGCTTTGTAGGATTTCTGAAATTGAAATTGATTACAGCTTATTAATCATGGAGTCAACCCTTCATTGGTGGAAAACGTGAAGATAGGTGTTCAAGAGTTCTTAAGTCTTCCAATGGAAGAGAAGAAGAAATTTTGGCAAACCCCAGAAGATATGGAGGGGTTTGGTCAATTATTTGTTGTATCGGAGGATCAAAAATTAGAATGGGCAGATTTATTTTTCATCAATACTCTTCCTTTGTATGCAAGGAGCCCCCGCTTATTTCCAAATGTTCCTCAACCATTTAGGTTTTATTCCACTCTCACTTGGTTTTTGTTTTCTAGCGTTGGCTTTCCTCTAAATTACAACAAAATTGAATGATTATGTAGGTACTCTAACAAACATTGTTTCATATTGCAGAGATAATTTAGAGAGCTATTCTTCAG
This sequence comes from Calophaca sinica, assembly GCA_037113605.1. Taxonomy (NCBI): domain Eukaryota; kingdom Viridiplantae; phylum Streptophyta; class Magnoliopsida; order Fabales; family Fabaceae; genus Calophaca; species Calophaca sinica. The sequence goes on from CM073736.1 coordinate 53,748,272, forward strand.
AACTGGAAAAACTTTGCATCAAAATCATCAAACATATGGAAAAAGCTCTTGAAATTGAACCAAAGGAAGTGTTAGAATTATTTGATGATTTAAGTCAAGCAATGAGGTGGAATCACTACCCTCCGTGTCCCCAACCAGATAATGTCATTGGGCTGAATCCCCATTCTGATGCCGGTGCCTTAACCATCCTGCTCCAAGCCAATGACATAGAAGGCCTCCAAATAAGAAAAGATGGGCAATGGATTTCTGTTAAACCTCTCACCAATGCTTTTGTCATAAACGTTGGAGACGTTTTGGAGGTAATGGACTTTCACAAACCCTTTTATTGTTATACCCCTTCAAGTGTTTTCACTAGTGTGAAAGAATAAAAATGAATTTCACATTGAACAATAAGGTACGGTTCATTTAGCAAATGGAGCTGTGTAGGAACAAACATGACATGGAATGTGAAAACTTACTGCCACTAGAAGTAGCTACTAGCCAAGGCAAAGCTAACACCTTAGTTAGAATTAATCACATCCCCAATCTCCCAAAGTATGGATATATACTCATAGCCTACCAATTTAAACAATACAAAAATAATACACTTAATTTTTTATTTTTAAGAAGTATTGTCACCTCACCTTAAATGGTTTTGCAGATACTGACGAATGGAATTTACCGGAGTATCGAACATCGAGCAACAGTTAACTCAGAGAAAGAGAGGATTTCCATTGCCACATTTCACAGACCTCAAATGAGCAAAGTTATAGGTCCATCACCAAGTCTTGTTACTCCTGAAAGGCCCGCATTGTTCAAAAGACTTGCGGTAGAAGATTACTACAAAGCATTCTTTTCAAAAGAGCTACAAGGCAAATCATGCCTTGATGTTATGAGAATCCAAAATAAGATTAGTAAATGATAGAAGTTCTAGGACTATGCGGGTGGAAAAATAAAACATGTATCTCTTAAAATAGTGACACATCTCTTAAAATAGTGATACCATATTTTGTAGCTAAGGTATAAGTATAAGAATAATGTAATAATGGTGATGAGTATGTTCAAGGCTTCAATTTGATGATACAATAGCCTGGCAGTGGATGTTGATTTGCAAATTTATATCATAGTACTTGAAATTTATATTTTGGAACTAGATGGGTGATATGTGCATTAGGCAAGTTCCCCAACTATTGGCAACAAATACTTTGCTCACATCTTATGTGCGGTGTTATTTAAACTAGACTGTGACCTGCGGGTTGCGTGGGTGCAGTTTTTTCTTTAAAGATAATTATAATAAATGTCATTAATTTAACTATTTTTAACTATTTTTTATTAATTTAATATTTCTTAAGCTTTATTTTGTTTCTCTGTTATGTGCTCTAGTCTTGCATCTCCACTTGTAAACTTGCAAGGGTAGAAAATAGTGAGGTACGTGTAAAGCAAATTTTGCTTTTCAATTGTGACTCAAATTCTTGTTAGAGTGTACAAAATGAAGAGATAGCTAACTTACTTTAAACCATTCTACTTGTTTTCATGTGCCAATGTGTAAAATAATTTTCATATCTACTTCAGCAGGACCATTTTATTTCACTTTCATCCATACCTTGCAATCCTTAGTGAGCTATTTTAGCCCAGAAATTATGGATTTGAACCTACATTTTCTTGTTTTATGTCTTAATTACTTTTTTTCTTATGTTTTAGTTGACATTTTTTAAGTTGGCTCCGATGCAATATAAGTAGGCAACGCATGGTCCGTCTCAAAGGAGATTATATGAAGCTATTCTATTTGTTTGGAATTATGATTTGACATGTTTCCCATATTTATTTATTAACGAATATAAATAAACTAAAACTCACAAATCAGCATAACCTTAAAACTTACAAGCATCAATCAGCAATAATATAAAATGCACAAATCGTATCATTCAGAATCTTAGGCCACAATGTTGGAATTAAATCCTTATTAATAACAACAACAAAAATAAGCATGCTAAAATTTCATAGAAGAAATACTTTAGGCGGAAGCTATTAAGACATACAAGCATGCTCAACAAGAACAACAAGTTCTCTACCCTTAGGATCTATGACATGTTGGATTATCAAGGATTAGAAGAATATCTGGATCCATAATAATCAATCACCTGAAGCGGAATACCAAAGAATGATCACGAACAAACTACGATCAACTGGATCCACAGCAACAAACGAGCATGTTAGCGGTGGCTTTATGGTTCTTCCTCAACCGAATATTCTTGAGCTCTCAACACGAGACTTTAGGTTCTCTTCAGATGGGAAGAAGAGAATGGATGACGGCGATCCGGTGTATTGGGGACCATAGCCTTCTTTATAGTGTAACCTAACAGGGTACCCATTATCCCATTGTCAGGTCACATTTACATCTACTCATAGAAAGCTCATATCAATTAAATTATGAATCAAATGAGCTTATTCTATTTTAACTTTATTTGATCGCATAAAATATAGCTCATTTATGATAAATAACTAATATAATTATTAATGATATCAGCCCATATTATTTATTGGAATATAAAATTCCAATAATCTTCCACTTGAGCTGCATATCGTAATAATTATTATTATATCAGGATTCCTTAGTGCGCATATCTGAATGCTATTTATCATTAGTCTTTCTCCTTACAATCTGGGCCACCTCATGTATCAATAATGAGACCACCGCGGCTTTTGTCACTTCCGTAAATTGCTACTAAACCCCGACGATCACCACATCAACACACTTGACGACATAGATCAATATGGATGAGTAGCATGGAAATTACATGGAATGTGATATCAATCATGCCTATTTTCAACTGGTCCTACTTAAATCTTTAGTGAGATCAATTTTGCAAAATTTAATTTTGCAAACCAAAGTCCTTCATGTGTAAATAAAAATTACACACAACAAGATACAAAAAGGTTTATAATGAACTAACTTTATTTCTGCAGAAAAAACCGAAATAGCATAAAATTTGTATCTCAAACATAGAACACAAATAAAGACTCCCACTAAACTAAGGCAGTCTTAGTGACAACACACTCATATGAGCAACATGTTCATTAAAAAAGCCTTAGGTGTCAAGCCCTTAATTAGTGGACAACTAGCATGGAATCAGCCTCTATGTGCTCTATAGAAATTATTTTATCCTGAATTCTTTATTTCAACAACAAACACCTTTATGTCAATAGACATTGTAAAATTCTTTATTGTTGTTGAAGTATGATACGATGGATTTATCTGTCACAGTGTAACTTAAGTGGTATTTTAATACCTTTTACTGTATGCAACCTAGTGACATAGATATTTTAGTCATATCCCACAATTTGATGTCCATAATATTAACATCCTGAATGTCAGAGTCAGAGTTCTTGATGATCTCTAATCTTTCAGATCTCTGATATGTGGGCATATAGACTTTTGTTCTCCTTCATGATCCTTATGGTTACCTTTTGTAATAATTCAAACTAGAATTGCTCAAGTATCTGCCAATCGATCCTACCATATATGTCATTTCCAAATGCGTACAGATAAGACCATGTACCAGACTTCCTACAGCTAGAGCATATGGAACTCCCTATATTTCCTGAATTTTCAGATTTTCTTTTGGGCAAAAATTGAGACTAAAATTCTCTCCCTTAGTAATTGAGGTATACCTTGGTTTACTATTTTTCATGTCGAATTTATTTAAACCTTATCGATTTAGCTCTTTTGTGATGACCCAAGGACATCTCGAAAGTGATCTCTAAGTATCATGGATTCCTAATACAAAAAAGATGTTCCCAAGATCTTTCATCTCTAAATTTTGTTAAAGATTTCTTAGTTTTTGCTCAACCTGACTATATCATTATTCAATAGATAAAATATCATCGACATATAGTAGCAGTAACACAAAATTACTCCCACTGACCTTGTAATACACGCAGCTATTGGGTGGATTCTATCAGTTCGCGAACCATCTTTGGGTCTATCGACACAAAGTATCTCGATTGCACCATATACATTTATTTCATTAATGTTTCCATTAAGAAACACCATCTTGACATCCTTCTTATGTAGCTCCAAAGTTATAATGAGCAATGAGTGTTGTGATTGTCCGAAAAGAGTCTTTCAATAAAACCAAATAGAATGACTCTTTACTGTCAATCCTTTATTTTATGGCTCCCGATGCTCTAGTTCTTGAGGGTGTTGAGTTTGATCATCATGAATAATTTTCTTAACTTGATTGGGAGGAAGAAAAATAATGTCATCACGAGGATTCAAATTTGCTACACCAATAGCACCTGTATGAATTGGTTCAAGAATTAGAACCGCTTCATCCTCACTCAATTTTGTTCTCTAACCTTATCTCTCCCCCAAACTCAATATCCTCAAAGAATTTTGCATTTCCATCTCAAAAAATTTCTTTAACTTAGGACCAAAATTTATACCTCTCAATCCTTTAGAAATTATAGATTGTCATGAGTCATAGCTCAATTGGCTCTAACAATATTTAAATTTAAAAGACAAATTGAATCCATTGTTTAAAAATAAACCCAAAATCATCTTAATTTGATCAAAGAGAAACAAAAAACCAAACGTTATCCCAAAAATTAGTTCAACCAAATTGTCGTTTAATTTCAAATATAAGCCAGTAACAACAATCTAAAATACCCAGAGTCTCAATCTTCACCGACTTTGTCAACTCCTATATGGACGCATTTTTCAGCGTCACTTAGCCTTTGTCAGTTCAGACAACCCTAGTTGTTTCTTTTAAACAGACCCTTAGCAGATTCATCCTTAATTTTCTTTATTTGCCCTTATCATTTGAGGTATTTGTCAAATTAGCACTATTTTATATTCCTCTTGCTTTAGCATTTCTTTTCTTGCACACATTATAAAGATTATTTCTTCCTTTGACAATTGTAAACTGACATCTGATTGAATTGTGCAGGAAAGAATATCAATGGTAAATGTCTGAACAAGTCATTAGACTGCTCAAGTTTTAGCGCTTTCATACTAAGCTCCTCATATTTCCTTTACTTTCATACTTAATGAAAATTAAGCTTTCTAACGAGTGCTCATTTTCATCTCATTGCCGTTTATAAGTGTAGTACCCTAATTTTGTCCGGCCTTTTTATTTTATTTTGTTTTATTTTATTATTTATTTTAAATTTTATTAGTAGTAGTAGTAGTAGTAGTAATAATAAATAAAGATAATATTTTTGGTCTCATAGAATGAATAAAGAAAAAAGAAAGAAAAGGAAAAGAAATAAAAATTATTGAAAAACGGTTGCATATTGCAATTTTGGGGGTGTTAATAGCAATCAACTAAAAGGGCTGGTGGCCCAGCCTAGTCTGCACCTCCCCTCTCTCATTCGCTTCCTGCACCCCCTTCTTTCTATGACACGCCCCTGCGCACCTTGCTTCCCCTGGCTCGCTACGTGCACCCCATTTTCCTTCTTGCGTGCCCCCTGTTTTATCAGCCCAGCTTCACGCTTGCAATTCACGCAGCCCAAGCCCAAATCTAATAACTCCTTTAACCCTAACCCTAATCCAGACTTCTCCTATTTTTCTCATCTTCTCACTCACCCTCACTTCCCTCGGCCGCAACCTTCTTTCTCCCCCCTTCATTTTCGCCTTTTCTCCCTCATTCTCTCCCTTTCTCTCATCATCTTCATCTTATCCTAAACCCTAATCCCTATCTTCTTCTCCTTCCTCCATTCAAAAATCCCTCCTCATCTCCAACCCTAGGCCGCCGCGGCCAAGCCTCATCCTCTCCACCTATCTCAGCCTCCATCTCTCCCTCATCTCTCTCCCTCGTTTCTCGACCTCTTCCTTATCTTCTTCACCCAGAAAATCGGATTGAAGCTACCATCTTAATCTCCAATAGAATCACAAAATCGGATGCAAAAAAGGGGGTTTTCGTTTTCCATTTTTTTTCTTATCTCCTTATCTTTATTTATTTGATTTTGAACTGATTTGTTTGTTGATCTTTCGCAGATGTTGTGCCTATAAAAGGGAAGCACGCAAAGCGAATCGAGGGAAGCGAGTAAGAAAGGAGAGGTTCGACGGAGAGGAATGAGAAGCGAAGAAGGAGGGTCTTAATTTTTTTTTCTCTTTCTTTTCTTCAAACACTATTAGATTTTAGAGTTTTGGATTTTTTTATCTTTGTGGATTAGGAGCTGTGAATTCCAGGTTTTGTTTTCTTTTTCTTTTCTTTTCTTCTTCCTCTTCTCTGTAAATTTTCAATAATTTTGTTATACACTTTATTTTGTTTGATCATATTCTAGGCTTGGATCTGAATATATAATATGCAAACGTGACCCCCCTCGTTTTGTATACTGATTGTGGTTCAATTGATTTAATTCTGTCTCTGCCTTCTCTGTCATACATACCCTGCGTTCTGCAAACTAAGGTTACGGGATTTGGCCTTCCAAAGGGGCCAAATCCAAATTAGGGATTAGGTTGCAAATAATTTAAGTGCCATAATTATAATAAGGTATAAATTTACGTATAAGAACAAAAATGCATGCCTTTGTAAAAAACGATTTTTATGAAATAAAACCAGATTTTTTTTTGGTCACTAAATTAATCAAGGTTCCGTTTTTATTTGCTAATTGTTAATAAAAAGGATTATATCTTTTAGAATGAAATATGTGAGGTAGGTTTAGTTAATTCAAATTGATTTCTTAAAAGTCAAAATTAGAGCTTTAGGATTTTTATTTCTTTCTTGATTTTCTAAATAAAAAGGCAAATAAACTCAAATATTGATTAGATCCAAACGTGTGACTATCTCAATCAAGTAAGTACGTCATCAATCAATATTTCATATTTACGCGTATAGAAAATGTCATTAGCATGCTTATATTTTTGTGATTTTCTTTTTAAAACATTTTGGGAAATTATTTATTGGCAAACAATATTTTTCAAACAATTAACGGGCACCATTTTTTTAAATGGGCGCATATGGGTGCTAATCCTTCCTTGCGCGTAACCAACTCCCAAACCCGAATCTGGTTCAAAGACCTTCTTTTTTTTTATTAAATGCAAAATATTCTAAAAATAGGTTTTCCAATGTTTCCTATGAAAATAAAATATTGGTGGCGGCTCCATTAAAAATTTTAAGGGTGGTTGTCACAATAAGCACTTTTAATTTCAGCAAGAAAATTTACGACACAAATTATGTCATCGAAAATAACATCCCTAAAGGTCTTTGAAATATTGTACTTTATGATCATCAGACTTATGCGGCTGGAGCGGTCCTATTTCTCATACTTGATTCTCACTTCATAGATACCGAATTGAGTGACAGAAAGTGGATTTCTCCATTCTTATGCTAAGTCCTGATCCAAAACTTTCTTTAATGTTCTGTCTTTAATCCAAAAACGCTAAACTTTTAAGGATTAAATTGAACTCAAAACCACAGATACACAAGCTATTATAGTTCAAAGAGAAAAAAAGTACTAAAATATACTTATTAAAATACTCGATGCAACATTAATACTAAGTCTTTGGACAATGATACTAATTGCTGGGATATTTTGTTGTAATGATCAAACACTGTCGATAAGTCCTGTCAAACAATGGTTGTCTTCGGACATCCCATTGCTCACATAGAGAAATTAACCTTATAATTGCCACATGTTTACCATCACAGGTGTGAATGCAACCTGGCCAAATATTGACCTTCCTTTGGGCCGATTAACATTTGCATGGATACACACCCACACAATATCAGTTGACGCGTCAAATTAAAATAATTAATAAGATATGCTCAATTATTCTTTATCTGTAAATTCAAGACCCAAACAAGATACCAAGCGCATCATTAATCCCCAATCTTTGTATTGTAAGGACTAACTGCAAGTGGTACTCTCAACGCAACGATCAAACGTTAGCAATAAGTCCTGTTAAGCAACGGTTGCCTTTAGGCATCCCAATTGCTCACATGGATTAATTGTCTTTATAATCACCACACATTTATCATCGCATGCATGGAATTATATGGCCAAGTTGCGCCTTCCTTTGGGCCTACAACAACTCACATGAATAACTCCACGCTATATCTTTCGTAAATTTAATTGAACTAATCTATGCAACAGAGGTTACTTTGGCAACATGTTTCAATCAACCCAATTAAAAATACTAGACAATTATTAATTAAAAATGGGAGGGCCTTAGTTTACATAAATTCCACACCTAGGTGTAGGAGTATCCATAACTGTATGTTTACAATACTACACATCAGTCAAAAGACCGCTTAGCAGTCCTAAAGTGAGATAAGTATCTCGCACATCACCGCCTAGTGGTGTTGTTGGCCGCCCGATAGCTCAAATACGATAAAATGACGAAATGAGACCACCGCCCAGTGGCCTGCTGAAATTGGCACTACCGCCCAGTAGGGCACTACCGTACAAAACTATAATAAGAATCTTAGGCCACAAATAAGCAATAATTCTTTCAAAATCTAAAGTCATATTGAACAGTAGCAATTTCGCTACTTATGCCATAAAATTTTTGTTGTTCCTAATTGGTTATACAACAAATTGTAGTAATTTTGAATAGATCAATTGCTATCTCTTTCTACAAAATCAAGAATAGGAATATAGGATCATGTAATTAATCATCTTTCAATATGATTTTACTGTTTTGTATTCCCATAAACAATTGTGAATCATGTGTTTCCTGCTTATTTTAAATTATGTTGAGCAAACAATTTACTGGTCTGTAGGCTTTCAACTTTTCATTGATCCTCAGTTCAACATTAATCTTCAGCGAACCCAGTCACAAAAGCATCCTCCCAACTAAATAACAACCGGGTCAACACTCGTCAATTCACCTGCTCAATAACCTTGAAAATTCAACCTGCCAAAAACAAAAAAAATAAGCATACAGGTTCAAATAACGGTCCGTTTCACGCGTCGCGGCCATGACAAAACGGTCCAGGAAACGACCGAAACCATGTTTGACCAAAATCACGGTGTGCTTGAAAATCACATGAAATGGACACGACGAAACGGTGTTGCAGCCGCGACGACCTCGACAAAACGCCGTTCATGAACAAAAACCGGTACAGACAATTTTTTACCCAAAATCCCGTTTTGGAACCAATAATTCCAAAAAAAAAAAGGTATAAAAAGACAATCATTTCTGAATCTGATCTAAAAACCCTAACCTGGTTTCTCCGTGCTTTTCTTGTCTCGCCGTCTCGTCATATCTCTCGCGTGCCCTTTGCTGCTTCTGGTTCGTCGTTCACGGTAGTGTAGCATAGATCTGAGCTGAGATCTCGTCGGGGTTCTTCGATCTCCTCTAGCCCATGCTCAACAGGTACTTTGCTTCGATCTCTCCTGTCTCCTCATCTCTGTTCGTCACACACTGAACTGAAACAAGGGAAAGGATTGAGAGGGACTGAAGGGTGAGTCTGTGAGTAGAGTGGAGGGTGATAGAGGGGCGACATGACGCGATTCATGGAGAGTGAGAGGAAAACAAAAATTTTAGAGGGAGGGGTCTTGGAGAGCGATTCTTGGAGGCGGTCCAGGGGGAGATGCATGCGGAGCTCAGCTGCCTGAGAGGCTCCCCTTTCCTTTCTTATGTTCAGCGACTGCTGAACGCGTTTTGACCTAAAAAAATCCCTTTTATTTTTTTTTTTTTTTTTAGTTAGTCAGTTATTTCATTTTTTTTTAATTTTGTGTTTATTATCATTTTAATTTTTTTTGTTAGTCACTTAATTCATGTGGACTAGATTCATTAATTAGTTGATGTAAATTTAGTTGATTATCATTTAACTAATCAATAAAATGATTCATTATTATTAATTGTCTTATGGCTTTTATAATTTATATTTGAGTTTTTTAATTTAAAATTACATTATTTATTTGCAGATTAGTTAAACAATGCCTCCAAGAGAAGAATTTCCAATCGGTAGAGCAGAAGGCGCTCCGAGTGATGACATTGGTTGGCACTTTGGAATACCTGTATCGGGTAAAAATAGAAGCTGTATACAATGTAAACTTTGTGCAAGAGTAATAACCGGTGGAATTACTAGGTTGACGGAACATCTTGCACGCATGTCAGGAGAAGTTAAAGGTTGTGCTAGAGTCACAACTTTTGTTAGAGAAAACATGATGAAGCTTCTATTAGACAGTAAAGCGAAAAAAAAAATGATCAGCTAAAAAGAAACGAAGAATTTGTCTCATGTTTAAGAGGGGATGAAGATGATGAAGTTGATGTTTTTATTGATGAAGATGCATCTATGAGACAAGCTACACAAGAAAGCTTGATGTCACATAGACAATGGGAAGATAGACAAAGATTTTGTTCAAGTTGCATTGGTATTAGTGGTAGTAGTGGAGCTTCTTGTCAATATCAACGAGGTGATCTTCAACAAAGATTGAGGGCTGAAGATGTTGATCTAGAAAGAAGTAAGAGTATGAAGCAAACAAAAATTGGCGAAGGAATGATGAAAACCATGAGAAAGAAGTTAGTAGCGACGGTATCTAAATTGATAATATATGAGCGTCTACCTATGAACTTGAGCACTTCTCCTTGGCTACACATGTTGTTAGCTGAAGGTGCAAAGTTGGGACCATGTATTAAATGTCCTTCTCCTTATGAGATTTCAAAGATATACTTGAACAATGAATATAAGGACATGCAAGATTATATACAGGCTGAATTAAAACCAGTATGGAAAGAAAGGAGGGTGACTATAATGTGTGATGACTGGACAAATGCTATAAATCACATGCATATCATGAATTTTTTAGTATATTGTACGAAAGGAATAGTGTTCTTGAAGTCTATTGATGCCTCTTATGTTCCTAGTAGAAACACTGACTATTACTTTTGTTGTGTTTGTAATGCTGTGTGTCTAATGTGACCACACAGTGTATATTTATAATCAAGAGAGATGTACAAATAAGGAAATAAGGAAACATAATGAATCCTAATAATAATTACAATATCGACAAGAATCCCTAATTAACCGTATATTTAACACTTCCCCCCAAGCCGGATCATATATGTTATATGAGCCGAGCTTGTTACAAATGTGATTAACTCGAGAACCTTCGAGGGACTTAGTGAACATATCAGCCAACTGGTCTTCAGACTTGACAAAATCTGTGGTGATTTCTCCTGAAAGTACTTTGTCTCTTACATAATGACAGTCTATCTCTATGTGTTTGGTTCGTTCATGGAATAGCAGATTGGATGCAATGTGGATTGCAGCTTGATTGTCACATATAAGCTTTGTGGCATGAAGGTCTCCTAGTTTTAGCTCTAGAAGTAGATTCCTAAGCCACCCAAGCTCCTTTGAAGCTGCTGCCATAGCACGGTATTCAGCTTCCGCACTAGATAAGGCAACTGTGTTTTGTTTCTTGCTTCTCCATGAGATCATATTTCCTTCAATGAGAACACAATATCCAGAAGTGGATCTCTTATCTGATGGTGATCCTGCCCAATCAGCATCTGAATAGCAAGTGATTTTGGCATTGCCTTTATCTTCATATAATAGTCCTCTCCCTGGTGCATTCTTTATGTATCGAAGAATACGGACGACTGCATTCCAATGGCTATCACAAGGAGCATTCAGAAACTGGCTTACAATACTTACTGCAAAGGTGATATCAGGTCTGGTGACTGTGAGATAATTGAGCCGGCCCACAAGACGTTGATATCTTCCCCGGTCTTTCAATGGCTCCCCCTGACTCGGAAGAAGCTTGACATTGGGATCCATAGGGGCATCAACAGGGCGATAATCAAGCATACCAGTTTCATTCAGAATATCCAGAGTATACTTACATTGGTTAATTGCAATGCCTGAAGAGGACTGGGCAACCTCAATGCCCAAGAAGTATCTGAGTGGACCTAAGTCTTTCGTTTGAAAGTTTTTGAAAAGATGGGCTTTGAGCTGCTGGATATCATCTAGATCGTCTCCAGTAATGACAATGTCATCAACGTATACAACAAGGAAGATACGGCAACCAATAGAGGAATGAATGAAGAAAACAGAGTGATCCGCTTCACATCTAGTCATACCAAACTGCATTAACGCAGAGCTAAATTAACCAAACCAAGCACGTGGGGACTGTTTCAACCCATAGAGAAAACGGCGGAGCCGACAGACAAGACGAGAATTACCAGGAACAGTGAAACCTGCAGGCTGGTCCATATAAACTTCCTACTGCAACTCTCCATGTAAAAAGGCATTTTTAATGTCGACCTGGTGAAGTGGCCAATGATGAATGGCAACCATAGCAAGTAAGAGACGAATAGAACTGATTTTGGCCACTGGGGAGAACGTGTCGCCATAATCGAGACCAAATATCTGTGTGTAACCCTTAGCTACCAAACAGGCTTTAAAATGATCAATCTGACCATCTGGCCTAACTTTCACTACATAGACCCATCGATAGCCCACCGTTGTCTTATCCGGAGGTAGGGAAACAATGTCCCAACTATGATTTGAATGTAATGCGGCCATCTCTTCCACCATCGCCTGACGCCAATTGGGATCAGTCATGGCTTCACCTGTAGACTTAGGGATAGACACAGAATCCAAAGCAGAAACAAAGGAAACATAGGAAGTAGACAAGCGGTTATAGTTTAAAACACAAGCATATTTAGGATTAGGGTTGCGAGACTGAATACCTTTTCGTAATTCTATTGGAAGTTCAGTCTGACGCGCTGGAGAAGCGATTGGAAGCGAGGAGATGATCTTTGGAGGATCAGTGGAAGAAGGTACCGCTGGAGGATGTGTCCGTCGCTGGTAGACACACAAGGGTGGAGTAGGAGTAGGGGCTACAATGGGTGCTGGGACGGCAGGTGGGATATCCCGAACATCCATAGTGCAGTTATCCTCAAGTGTCACAGAAGCGGAAAAGAATGGGCAAGTTTCAAAGAATATGACATCCGCGGAAACAATGTACCGTTGAAGTTGGGGACAAAAATAACGATACCCTTTCTGTACACGTGAGTAGCCCAAAAAAACACATTTGAGAGATTTAGCTGAGAGTTTGTTTTTACCTGGAGTGAGGTCATGAACAAAGCATGTGCAACCAAAGACACGAAGAGGAATGGGATAGAGATCTTGCTGTAGATACAAGGTAGAGTATGGAACCTGATCTTGAAGAATAGAGGAAGGCATGCAGTTGATAAGATGACAAGCCGTGAGAAGTGCTTCACCCCAAAATTGAAAGGGGACATTATGGTGAAGCAGAAGGGTCCGTGCGGTTTCAACTAAATGGCGGTTCTTCCGTTCAGCTACACCATTCTGTTGCGGTGTGTAGGCACATGATGATTGGTGAAGAATCCCCTGTGAAGTTAAAAAGGATTGAAACAGGGATAACAAATATTCACGAGCATTATCAGTGCGTAAAGTTTTAATGGAAGTACCAAACTGATTTTGAATTTCCGCAAAAAAACTCTTTAAATATATTGAAAACTTGTGAACGATTTTTCATTAGAAATAACCTAGTACATCGGGAGAAATCGACAATGAAAGTTACAAAATAATAGTAACCCAAAGTTGACCTGACACGACTTAGACCACAAATATCTGAATGAACTAGAGCAAAAAGTGACACAACACTTTTATTGACTCATTGACTATAAGTGTGACGAGTATGTTTACCCATCTGACACGACTGACACTCAAATGACGAAAGCTTAGAAAAACTAGGAACCATAAGACGCATTTTATTAAGGCTAGGGTGACCCAAACACTGATGTGTAAGAGTCTGAGAGGCAATAGAGACACATGCCACCGGCGGTGAGAGATGATATAATCCTCTAGACTCATGTCCTGCTCCAATAGTCCGTCCCGTACGTCGTTCCTGGACATAAACAGAATTATCAACAAAGTGGACTGAATAATCAAGGGTATGAGTGAGTTTGTTAACAGATATTAAGTTGAAAGGACAAACAGGAATATAAAGCACAGAATCTAAAGAAAGGTTTGGAAGTGGGTGTGCCTGACCAAGGCCTTGAACTTTGATTTTAGAGCCATCCACCACGGTGACAGAGGGCAAAAAATCAGAGTAAGACAAGTTAGATAAAAGAGATTTATTACGCGTCATATGATCAGAAGCACCAGGGTCAAGTACCCAAGGTCCAAGGGAGGAGGACGTAGAGACAAAGGCTACAGGATTACCAGACTGAGCAACGACAACAGATGATGATGGCTATTGGGCTGCTTTGAACTGAAGGAACTCATTGTAATCAGCGGCCGAAATAGTAACATCTCTGGCAATGGAAGGATGAGCAACATTGGCAACCTTAGGTTGTTGTTGTTGTTCTCTCACTTTGGTGCGACATTTAGCTTCAATATGGCCATTGCGGTTGCAATAGTTGTAGCGAGGACCTCGACGTGGGCCACCACACCCTCCGTTCCGTCCACCACGACCAGGGTAGTGGGAAGCGAGAACAGAGGAATCAGCAGGAGTGGTGACTTGACCAAAAGCATGAGGTGTGGCAAGATGCAACAATTGTTCACTAACCGTATCATATGAAGGAACAGTAGATACCGATATAATCTGGTTTCGTACGGAATCAAGCTCTGGTGGTAGGCTGACAAGTGCCATTATCATGAAAAACTTGCTACTTTGGTCGGCATAAACTGTTGCATCGCTAGTAAAGGCATTAGGGATTGAAAATCAGCCATTAAATGATCAAGCTTACCAAGATAAGTCTGCTCGTCCATATTTTCAAGCTTCAGAGATGTGAGACTAAGAATGACACTATAGGGGCAGTGGATGTCGTTGGAGTAGACCTTCTTAGCCTTTTCTCAGACATCATAACAGGTGGTGAATGCTTGGTATTGCGGCTGGAGTTTGGGCGCAATGGAAAACCATAGGATAGTGCATAAGGATGCGTCAACTTGCTTCCATTTGGTTCGGTGAACGGTGGCGATATCTTTGGCTTGTTTGGTCAAGTGGTCGTCTTGGCCTTGACCTTGAAACCAAAGCTTGACGGAAGTGGCCCTGATGCTGTAGTTGGTTGTCCCGGTAAGTTTCTCACACGGGATAAGCAGAACCTTGGTGAACGTGACGGTGTCAGTGTCGGAGTCATCACCCATGATGAATGTAGGCGAGAAGTGACTGGAACAGGGCTCCGGGTAGTGAGGAGGGCAGCGAAAGGCGCGCCGGATGATAGGTGGCATCAAAAACTGCAGAAAAATGCAGAACTGGAGTGCGCGTCGGCGTCACGCGCCGAGGAAGGAAGCGCGCGTGTGGGCGCTTCCGGCGATAGTTGGCGGCGAGCTTCCGGTGGCCGAGTCGACTCGGCGAGGCGATTCGTGTAGTGGTGTTGGATCGGAGATCGGACCCGCGGTTGCAGAGAAAAAGGCCACGAAGTGCTTCCGGTTACTGTTCACCGTGAGGGAAAACAGAAAAAAGATAAAAAAAAAGGCACTGTGGCCCCAAAGAAAAGGCGGAAAGAAGAACCTAGCTTATGATACCATGTTGTGTTTGTAATGTTGTGTGTCTAATGTGACCACACAATGTATATTTATAATCAATAGAGATGTACAAATAAGGAAATAAGAAAACGTAATGAATCCTAATAATAATTACAATATCGACAAGAATCCCTAATTAACCGTATATTTAACAACTTTAAGTTGCTTGACAAAATTGTGGAAGAGGTGGGAGAAGAGTATGTTGTCCAACTGGTCACTGATAATAAGGCAGCATTAAAAGCTGCTGGTTTGAAACTGATGGAAAAAAGACCTCGTCTTTATTGGTCTGCATGTGCAGCTCATTGTTTGGATTTATGTTTAGAAGATATTGGAAAAAGGTCAAATGTCCAAAAACTACTTGATGAAGCAAAAACAGTAACTTTGTTCATATACAACCATATTTGGACTGTCAATCACGTGAAGAAGTTTACTGGTTGTAGGAAAATTATTCATCCAGCGATCACACATTTTGCCACATAATTTTTGCAACTTGAATCTATTGTGAAAGAGAAACAGGGTTTGAAAAATATGTTTGATTCTGAGGAATACAAGAATTCCAAATGGGGAAAGGAGAAATCAGGACCTGCATATGAAGCCAAAAAGATTGTTATAAATAAAGAATTCTGGAATAAGGCAAGTGATATAATAAAGGTATTTGAACCAATTGTCAAGGTTTTGAAGTTGGTGGATGGTGACGAAAAACCAACAATAGGCTTTCTTTATGAAGCAATTGATAAAGCTAAGTAAGCTATTGAAAAAGATTGTCGTTACCACACCTATTATAATATAATCATTAACAAAAGATGGATCTTCATGCATTCTGATTTGCATACAGCAGTTATGTATCTATATATTCAATTTTTTTAAATATTTGTATTTAATTTTGAAGTAGAAATACTAGTTATTCCTTTAATCTTAAGGTTATTTTCTCAATCCCCAATTTCAATTTGGAGTCGCGCATGGAAGTCATGTGGCTAGGGAAACCATGGATGGAACCACAAAAGTAATATGCAAATTAGAACCAGATGTTGATAATCAAATAAGAGCTATTAATCATGTGAGAAATTTGTTACTGTTATATATTTATAATATTGTAGTAAATTTTAGAATCAAATTATTCATTTAAGATTTATATGATATATTGGTTCTTGTAATTGTTACTTTTTCGAGATAAGCAAGAGACGTTTGGAACTTTACTAGCTCAAAGAGCTTGGTCTCAAATGGACCCTGGTAAGGTTTATAATTTATGCTTGTTGATATGCAAGTATGAGAATATTGCTAACTTTTATTTTTGTTACATTGGTATACATAAATAATTTCCTATCTTCTTTTTTTATTCAGTTGAATGGTGGATGATATGTGGATCTTATGCTCTTGAACTTTAACGTGTAGCTGTAAAAGTTCTCAGTCAAACAACTTCAGCTTCAAATTATGAGCGAAACTGGAGTACGTTTAGCTACATACATACAAAGACAAGAAACAGGCTGAAGTATCAAAAGCTACAAAAATTTGTCTTTACATTTTACAACATGAAGCTAAAAATGAGGAACGACATGAGAAGAAGTTAGGAAGACATTGAAAATAGCTTCAATCCTATTAACCTTGATTATATATTTCAGGAAGACGATCCTTTATCTCCATGGATTGAGGAGAGAGAGGGACCATTGTTGGATGGCATCCAAAATGAAGATTGGCTTCCTATTGATTCTGATGATGAGGTTGAAGAAGAAATAACTGGTGCAAATGCCTCATATTCAAGTCAGACACCTAGTCAAGGTGGTGATGGTGGTTTAAGTCCACCCAGTAATAACAATAGTGGTGGTAGTGGTGATGGTAATCAAGGATAAAGTCAGGGAGGAGGTGAAGGGTCATTCCATTCTTTTCAAGAGGAACCATATATTAGACATGATCAAAATCTATTGCCTCGTAGGATGGATGAGGATTCTTTTGATGACATGATTGGTGGTAGTAGTAGAGGTCGGGCTAGACGTGGTAAAAGTATAAGGCATGAAGCAACTCCAATGGATGATTTTTCCTGGTCTAATGTAGCACAATCATTTGGTGATTTTGGTATTGCTGCACCAATTAAAGGTAGTCAAGGTAATTATGCATCATATTACCAACATCCTTCTTACATGTCACATGGTTATTATCCAAATATGCTAATCCCAAACCAACCATATTACCAACCTTCTATGAATTACCATGATTCATCAAAAAATTCTTCACATGACCACCAACAAATAGAACCATCAAGAAACTCTGGATTGTTTGATTATGTTTTTAGAGGAAGTGGATATAATGATGATTAAGCTGATAGTGGAAGTTATGATCCTGCATGTCGTTCTACCATGTGGTGACTAGTGATGGAATAACTTTTCTCTAAACTTTTTTTCATATGTATTAGTACTTTTTTATGATGAGAACTTGAGATAACTAATTTATCATGAAGTTTGTTTAAGGATATTAGTAATTATTAGTTTATTTATGTTGAACCTGTCAAACATATATGACTTTTGTTAAATATATTAGTAGCTACTAAATTATTCACATTTTAATTTTACTTTTTTATTTTATTTTATTTTAGATATCTTAAAATAATGAAAAAACATTAGTTTAAGTTATTATATATTATATGATAACACAAATAATTTTAATATAATTTGTGCAATATTGTAATTAATTCACACCGTGACGACCGCAATTCGTAACGCAGCATCCGCAACAGCCGAAATCACAAAATCCTTAACGCGAGCACGACCGCTATTTAGAACCTTGAGAACACCCCATGGTTCCAACACACACCAGCACAAACAACCCAGATTTTTTTTTTAAAAATGCACAAGATGCTTTCAAGTGTTAAACATGGTCATGAAATAAAATCCAAAAAGTAAAATGCTCACTTGTAGATAAATAAAGTAAATGGCAGAGAATAACAATGCCAAATGCTCGATTATTACATATTTTTTTTTGAAATGAGAAGTAAGCAAAAATTACAGTTGTTGGAGCTATAAACTTAAGAAAGATAAACTTGCAGTCCAAGGTCCAAAAGCAGTGGGAGAAGGGAAAGTAAGCACACATATTTCACCAAGGGCATTATCAGTGATGAACCTACCTCGAACAAAAGCGCTTTGTTCCACATCAACAATATCTGGGAGAATAACCTTTAGCCTATTGGCAATAGTCTTGGTCACAATCTTCAGCATTACATTGCACAGACTGATAGGCTTGAATTGCTTTGGGGAGTTAGGGTTCTTGCACTTTGGAATTAGAGCTAGGAAGGTTCTATTAAAGCATTACGAGGACTAACCGTCGTTGAGGATACTAAGGGCTATGGATTGAACATCCCTACCAACCACATGCCAATATTTATGAAAGAAGAGGGCAAGTAATCCATCTGGACTTGGAGCTTTTATGGGAAGAAGGGTATGATGGCACTAAAGCTTGACATGGCAAAGGCCCATGACCGCATTGAGTGGCCTTTTGTCCAAGGGGTGTTGTCCTCTCTGGGTTTCCCCCCAAAGCTCTCCAACACCATCATGTCCTGCATTACCTCAGTCTCGTATCAGATACTAATCAACGGGCAGCCTAGCAAATCTTTCATTCCTGAAAGAGGTCTCAAGCAAGGGGACCCCCTCTCACCTTACATTTTCATACTTTGTGCTCATGCTTTGTCTGGATTGTTACATAAGGCCGAATAAGAAAAGAAACTGCATGGTATCCAAGTAGCCCAGAGATGATAGCCTCCTCTTTGCCCGGGCTAATCCTCAGGAGTCAGATTCTATCATGTAAGTTCTCCATACCTATCAAATGGCTTCTGGCCAATTGGTAAATCTTGACAAATCAGAGGTGTCATATAGTCGAAATGTGCCAAACTCTAAAAAAGATATTATCTGTAACAAGATGGATATTAACTCTGTGACTAATTATTCAAGATATCTGGGCTTGCCAGTGGTATTTGGTAAATCCAAGAAAGATGTCTTTTCCTTTGTCCAAGATCGGGTGTGGAAGAAGCTTAAAGGTTGAAAGGAGAAAATCTTATCTAGAGTGGGGAAAGAAACTCCCATCATGTCTGCGGCTTAAGCAATCCCAAATTATATCATGAGCTGCTACAAGGAGATAGAGACCATGCTTTCAAAATTTTAGTGGGGATCTACTGAGACAAATAAGAAGATTCACTAGATGAGCTGGGATAGATTGGGAAGAGCTAAAGATTGAGGAGGTATTGGTTTCAGAGGGTTTAGTAATTTCAAGAAACCTCTTCTCGAAAAGCAATGTTGGAGACTAATCCAAAACCAAGATTCCCTTCTTGCAAGGGTCTTTAAAAGTAGATACTTTCCTAGACACAACTTCATGGAGGCCAAGCCGGGTTATCAGCCGTGTTATTCTTGGAGAAGCTTAATGAGTGCCTTGGAAGTCATTTCTAAAGGAGCTAGACGGGAGATTGGGGATGGGAAGAATGTCAACATATGGGATGATCATTGGCTTCATGCGAAAGGTGTATCCAAAGTGTGCAGCTCTATCAGTAGCCTCAGCCTTGATGCTAAGTGAGTGTTTTAATAGATGAAGATATCAAGCAATGGAGGAGAGATATTGTTTTCAGCAATTTCAACCTCTATGAAGCAAGTTTAATTATGAAAATCCCCATTTCTATGAGACTTCCAAAGGACAAGCTAGTTTGGCATTGGGAGAAGCATGGGTACTACTCTGTAAGGTCAGCTTATCACCTTCTTTGTGAATCAATATCCTAACAGGTTCCTGAGTCTTCAAGTTCAAGTAGCCAGGATTTATGGAAGGAAATTTGGAAATCCTCGGTGCCAAATTGTATTAGAAATTTCCTTTGGAGACTGGCTAGGAACATTCTCCCTACTCGCAGCAACTTGGAAAAAAAAGGCCTTGCCATTGATACAATATGCCCTCCCTGCTTTTCTGAGAAAGAAAGCCAAAACCACCTCTTCCTTCATTGTTAAGTCATTCAACAGGTTTGGTTCTCCTCTCATCTTGGAATTCATGTCCCTCCCCAACTAGACTTAAATGCTTGGCTTAATGAGTGGCTTAAATGTTCTGATAGTTTTGCTAGTCAAATTTTCTATTGTTTGCTGTGGAAGATTTGGAAATACAGGAATAAATCCATTTTTAACGGTGTCTCTTTTAATACAAGAGAGGTAGCTATTTTTGCTTCCATGTTCTTAGATGAGTTCAATTTGGCAAACAAAGTTGGAACCTTGAAAACTAAAAGGTTGGCATTGGATAAGTGGGATCCCCCTAGCCCAGGGTACTTGAAAATTAATGTTGATGCTGGCTGTTGGGCTGATGACATTACGGGTCATGGCATGGTGGTAAGAGACCAAATGGGCACTGTAAAATTTGCTGCCACAAACCGTGAATTTTCTAATCTGGCCCCAACTATGGTAGAGGTGCTCGGTCTTAGATGGTGTTTTCTCTGGGCTGCAGAACAAGATTATCATGATCTGGTGCTTGAATCCAATGCAGAAGTGGTGGTTAATTGTTTTCATGGGCTGAACAAGTTATTGGAAATTAATGCTGTTATCAAGGACTGCAGAGAAATAGCCACTAGTTTGAAGAATGTCAAGGTTCTTGCAATCCCAAGAGAGAAAAACAATACAGCGCATGGTTTAGTCAAATTAGCTAAGGAGCTTGGTCCTTATATTTGGTTAGATTCTGTCCCTAGTGTTATTGAAACAATTGTTTGTAATGAATCTGTTTTTGTTGGTTGAATGAAATATCCTTTCTGTCAAAAAAAAAAAGCACACATATTTCACTGCATCAAAATAAGGAAATTTGGCATACAATCTAATATATAGGTTAAAGCAAGAATAATTCAGATCCTCCTTACCATGGTCATGTTCTAAAGAATATTTATATATGAAGCATTCGTCTTTACAATATTTATAACTTTTTATAAAAATCTACATAAACAAAATTGTATAAAATGATAATAGCATTTCAATTTCCCCTTACCTTGGTGATGTCTTTGATGGCACCGTAAACTCTTCTCCAAGACTATAGCTCCTCGATGTCTGAAAATGTAATCCTGACCCCAAGAACAAACACAACAAAAAGATAAAAAGCTTATATAAAAAGGAAAAAGAACAAAAAAATACACTGTTTTCAATCATTTTCACAAACACTTAGCGTGCATATAAGTACAAACCCCCCTTCACGTTAGTACACCCAAACCCCAAAATTTTTTACCGTAGATTTAAATACCACTTTGATACTATAATTTATAAAATCCCACAGTATTAATCACTCAACATCAAAAACTAAGATACGCACCTTTTGTCATAAATGAAACGACCAACAATCTGATATGGTGGCGAGGAGCGGCTTCGACGGAGACTCGCAGTTCAGCTGCGACGTATAGAGGCATAGAGACCCTCACTTCCCCCATGGGTGGATAGAAGTCTTGTTTACATAGTATTGGATGGAGGAATTAAAGAGATGTAAGGAGAAACAATTTTCGTATTAAGGTTTTTAATAGTTGTGTAACTGATAAAATTTCCATGCATATCGATTTGGAGATTGAGGGAGAGGAAGTTGATGTTTTGTGCAAGCCAAAACGCACAGTGGAAGGGGAATGGTCATGAGGTTCAGGTCACGTGGGAAAATGGTTCTTGTTTTTCTATAGAGATGCTGAGAAATAGCAGAGGAAAGGTTTTAGAGATGACACGATTCTGACATGGAAAAAATGGTTTTACATGGCATACGAATGAGTAATGTTATTCCAACACCCATTTTTCCTATACCGTATACAACACCGTATTTTTCGTACGGTCCGTACGGTACGGATTTGTACGGATCCGTATGGAATCCGTATCTTTTTTTTATTTTTTTTATTTTTTATACATGAGCATATTTTTTTAAGTGGTTAACAGAAGTTATTTAAGTGGTTAACACGAGTTGTGTAAGTGGTTAACGCAGTCCACTAATATTAATACACAGATTTTTTAAGTGGTTAATAGAAGTTATGCAAGTGGTTAATACGAGTTGTGTAAGTGGTTAACACGAGTTTGAAGTGAGATCTGATTATATTTTGAAGTGGTTAATGGACTTTCTGTAAGTGGTTAACACAAGTTATGCAAGTGGTTAATACGAGTTGTGTTGGTTAACACAAGTTTGAAGTGAGATACAGTATATTTTGAAGTGTTTAACAGGCTTTTTGTAAGTGGTTAACACAAGTTATGTAAGTGGTTAATACGTGTCGTGTAAGTGGTTAACACTACATTGAAGTGAGATGCAGTGTTAACCACTTACACAACTCGTGTTAACCACTTACATAACTTCTGTTAACCACTTAAAAAAATATGTTCCTGTAAAAAAAAAACACCGTACGGATTCCGTACGGATCCGTACAAGTCCGTACCGTACGGACCGTACGGAAAATACGGTGTTGTATACGGTGTAGGAAAAGGGGTGTTGGAATAACATTATTGCATACGAATTGCTGAAATGTCAGTGTACAGTGTCGCGTTTCTATTTTTATAAATTATAAATAGATAGATAGATAAATAGATATGTGTGTTTTGAACTTGATTTCAGACAATAAGTCTATCATTTTTTCACTTATATGTTCATCGCAATTTATTTCACATGATAGGAATTGGTATTTTCATTAGAAATAAATAGGGATATAGTCCCAAATTACAAAGATATTACAAAAATTCCAAGGTTATCTCCCTAGTCGAAGGCCTCAAATCTCTTTCAAATGACAAGATATATTCTTTACTCCAAACATTTTTAATTATTTATAGGAAAATGCTTAATCTCACGAAGGTTGATTTGAACGATATCCTACAAATGACGTGTCCATTTGACGGGAAAAAAATTTCAGTCACGTGAGAGCCCTTTTTGCACTTTGTTTTTGTTTTCAGTTACGCAAGACAGAGACCTCTTTTCCCTTTGTTTTTGTTTCATCCTGCGCATTAACTAAATCGATCCATCCTCTGTGTTTCTTGCGCAAAGGAAGAAGAGGGACTCTTCCAGGCATCAGTGGCAAACGCGGAAGTGTTGGAATCAAGTGGCTTTAGAAACAATGACCCTTAATTGTTTTGATGATAACAAATGATTAAAAGAACAATTTATTCTTTTATTTGTTTGTTAGTGTACAGAAATCACTATTTATCAGAAGAAGATATCTCAAAAGACTTAGTAAAATCTTGAATTTCACACATCTAAGTCTGACTTGATCCTCTGTTTTGATGCTGACATGATGTGAAAGCATTGCTCTGAAGTTGGTCAACTCTGTTGGTGGTCAACGCTCTGGTGAGACCATACATGACTTAGTCAACTCTGTTTGACCAGTTAACTCTGTTGGTAAACCAAGCTCTGGCAAGACTAGCTCTTGACTTGGTCAACTCTGTTTGGTCAGTCAATGCTCTGGTAGACAACACTCTATTGAGACCACATTCTGTTTGGCCAACGCTCTGGTCTCTAGTCAACGCATACAACAGACTATGGTTAGACCACTTTGTGGAAGCCTTCATGCAATTCTATAAGACTCTCTGTTATATGAAAGGCAAATGAATTCTACGTTGAATAAGTTGTCTCTATTTCAAGCTCACTCTGGTGAACATTTTAGCTCTGATAGGAAACAGACTGAAGCTTATTTAAGGCTACTTCACGTATTTAAGAGACTTCATTGATGAAACATTTTAATATACGAGGTATCAAAGGCCAAAGGGAATGTCAACGAATATAATCATCAGGAAACTTGCTCTCGAAGGGTCTAATATTCAAAAAGCTCACAAGAGACAAACACTCTGATTTTGTCTGCTATGTCAGTATGCTTTGAGCAGAGTGAAATATGACGTGACTTGTTAAAGCCACAAAAGGGGATCTGAAGTCTTTTGACCTAGGTGAAAAGAGTTGTTAGGTCACAATGGCACTATTCACAACCCTAGCTATATAGACCTTACTTCATCCACTGAAGTAGGTCAACACTATGATACAAAGTGAGCAACTAAGAATCATTCCAAGTATCTGAGATCACATTGAACAAAGCACTTAATCGTTTTTATTCTTTCATTTTGAAAGTTATTCATTATGCTTAAGTTTTTTATTTTATATCCTCTTTGTGAGAGTTATTTGATATTGCTTCAAAACTTTTTTGAACATTGTATTTAGTCCAATAGTGGCTGTATTCCTTAGAGGCATGACTGCACTAAGTCGTTCTAAGAAGTTGTGAGTATAGCCAGGTTGGCAGTATTATACTCTCAAGTGTAATCAGGTTGTTTATAGTGGAGAAATACTTCATGTGTGTGAAGGGACTAGACGTAGCTATCAGGTGATAGCGAACTAGTATAAATCACAGCGTCACTCTTTTCTCTCTTCTCTTTACTAACATACTGCCTTATTTTATTAACGAGTTGTTTTGTAAAGGTTTTCATAAACACACAAGCTTTGCGAAAAGATTTCTAAAACCCAATTCAAACCCCCCTTCTTGTGTTTTTGCCACGTTCAATTTGTACCAGAGCTCGACCTCTTGGTTGAGCACTTAACAGTGTAAGAGGAAAAGATCTTATTCTTTATTCATGGCAAGCTACGAAGCCGGTGGTCATGTTAACCATCTTTCTTTGTTCATTGGAACAAACTTCGACTACTGGAAAGATAAATTCAAATCCTTCTTCGAGTCTCAACAACTCAAACTCTGGGATATGGTTCAAAAACAATACACTGAACCAGTTGATTCCAAAGAAAATCTCATTCCTAGGGATAAATGGACAGAAGAGCATAAGAAAGCTTATCAACTATATCAGAAAGTAAGATATTTCCTTATCTGTGCTATCTCTGAGAAGGAATACGAGAAAGGTGGAAAGAATGATACTGCCAAGGAGATTTAGGACTTATTGGTCTTGGCTTATGAGGGTACTTCCCAAGTGCAAGAAACCAAAGCTAATATCT
This sequence comes from Calophaca sinica, assembly GCA_037113605.1. Classification (NCBI taxonomy): domain Eukaryota; kingdom Viridiplantae; phylum Streptophyta; class Magnoliopsida; order Fabales; family Fabaceae; genus Calophaca; species Calophaca sinica. The sequence continues at coordinate 53,773,630 of CM073736.1, forward strand.
TGGTTAAACAATATGAACTCTTCAAAATGGAAGAGGGTGAAAGCATTGAAACTATGTTTAGAAGATTCCAAACACTAGTTCATGGTCTAAAGGTTCTTAAGAAAAGCTATACCACTACTGATTACGTTAAGAAAATATTAAGAAGCTTGCCAAAGAAGTGGAGACCTAAGGTCACTGCTATTCAGGAAGCAAAGGACCTGAATGCCTTGTGACTTGTAGATCTTCTAAGTTCCTTGAGAGCTCATGAGATTGAGTTAGAGGAAGAAGAACCTCTCAAGAAATCAAAGTCTATTGCTTTGAAATCTACAAACAAAGCATATTCCTCCAAAGCTCTACAAGCTGAACTTGAAATAGACGAAGCATCGTCTGATGAGAGCGATGGAGACACAGACGAAGAAATTTCCTTAATATCAAGGAAAATTCAACGTATATGGAAAAACAAAGGAAGGTTCAGAAAGCAGTTCCACAAGAAGGACTCAAGAGAAAGACAAGACTCAAGGGATAAGAAGGACTACAAAGACAAAAGCCAAGTTACTTGCTACGAGTGCAAAAAGCCAGGACATTTCAAGTCTGAATGTCCATAACTTGAGAAACCAAGAAAAGGTGGTTTTAAAAGCAAGAAGAAGAAAGGTCTCATGGCAACATGGGATGATTCTGATTCATCTTCATCTGATGATGATGAGGAACAAGCAATCATGGCTCTAATGGCTACCATAGGGTCAGACAGTGAAGAAGAAGATGAAGAGGTAGATTCTAATCCGTCTTCTGATATTGAAATAGTTTTTGATGAACTATTAGATGAGTCTTCTAAACTCAACACTGAGTATAAAGCTTTGAAAAAAAAATTCTCTAAACTTTCAAAAGAATTTCAAATACTCAATGAGGAGAATGAGAAGCTCAAAGCTGAAAATCACCGTTTGGTGAATGACAGCTCTAAGACTGAGGAAAAAGTTGAATGTAACTCTTCAAAATATGAAGAAGGATTTCAAAGATTTCTTGTTGAATGTGTTACACTAAGCAAACAAGCATATATAATTTGGGGCATAAGCCAAAATGGTAAAAAGGGTCTTGGTTACAAACCAGAGGAACCCACCTTTCAAGACACAAATTTGAAAACCAAAGTTACCAACAATCATAGTGACTGTCTGCTTTGTACCTTTTGCAATAAGAAAGGACACATTAAAAGTACTTGTTATGAATTGAAAAATAAGAAGGACAAGTTTCCTTCTAGAACTAACAAAAGAGGACCCAAAAAGATTTGGGTACCTAAGGACAAAATTGTATATGTTGCAGATCTGCTAAGCAACAAAGTTACAATACCAGTCCTGGTACTTGGACAGGCTCACGTCACATGACAGGAGAAAGGCGTATGTTCCAAGAACTCCAACTTAAAGAAAGTGGAACAGTAGGTTTTGAGGAAACCAAAAAGGTAAAATCATTGGAAGTGGAAAAGTTGGTGAGAAATTCCTACCTTCTATTGATAATGTCTTATTGGTTGATGGCCTGAAGCCTAATCTACTAAGTGTAAGTCAATTATGCGATAGTGGTTATGATCTTGGCTTTAGTGATAATACCTGTATAGTCAAAAGTAAAAAGGATGGATCCATTTTATTTAAAGCAAAGAGAAAGAACAATATTTATAAAATAAAATTTTCTGAGTTGGCAAATAAAAATGTAAAATAATTTTTGTCAGTTGATGAAGAGCAATAGACTTGGCACAAAAGATTGGGTCATGCCAGCTTGAGGTTAATCTCAAAGCTTAACAAGAAAGAACTTGTTAGAGGCCTACCAAATCTTAGGTTTCAATCTGATGCTCTTTGTGAAGCATGCCAAAAAGGAAAACAAACAAAATCTTCTTTTGAATCCAAAAATATTGTTTCCACCTCAAGGCCACTTGAGCTTTTGCATTTAGATTTGTTTGGTCCAACTAGAACCGAATCTTTGTCTGGAAAGAAATATGGGCTTGTTATTATTTATGACTATACTAGATGGACATGGGTAAAATTCCTAGCTCACAAGGATGAGTCATTTGCAATATTTTCTATGTTCTGCAAACAAGTGCAAAATGAAAAAGGTTCTTGTATTACAACCATTAGAAGTGATCATGGTGGAAAATTTGAAAATGAATCATTTCAAAACTTTTGTGAAGAGCATTGCATCTCTCACAATTTTTCATTCCCTAGAACACCACAGTAAAATGGTGTTGTAGAAAGGAAAAATAGATCTTTACAAGAAATGGCCAGAACCATGTTTCACGGAACTAATATTGCAAAGCACTTTTGGGCAGAAGCAATAAACACTGCATGTTATATTCAAAATAGAATCTATATCAGACCTATCTTGAATAAGACTCCTTATAAATTGTGTAAAGGAAGAAAACCCAACATTTCATACTTTCACTAATTTGGATGTGACTGCTTTGTTCTTAATACAAAGGACAGTCTTGGAAAATTTGATTCAAAATCGCACAAAGCTATTTTTTTAGGATATTCTGAACGCTCTAAAGCTTACAGAGTAGACAACAAAGAAACATTAATTGTTGATGAATCTATGCATGTGAGATTTGATGACAAGAAGCCTGACAATGAAACGTCAAAGCTAGATGAAGTCTTTGCAGATTTACAAATAAGCAAAGAAACAGATGAAGGTGTCACAGGTGCTGACTCTGATCCTGTGTCTGGTTTTGCGTTTAGTGATAAAACCCAAGCAGAATCAACAACAGACTGGAAGTTCAAACATCATCATCCAAAGGACCAGATTATTGGTGAACCAAGTGATAGAGTTAGAACAAGATCGTCTCTCAGGAAACACTTTGACTTTGCATTGTTATCAGAAATAGAACCCAAAATAATTGATGAAGCACTAACAGACGCTGGATGGATACTTGCTATGCAAGAAGAGCTCAATCAATTTAAGAGGAATGTTGTTTGAAAATTTGTGCTTCCTTCAGAGGATAAGCAAGCCATTGGAACCAAGTGGGTTTTCAGAAACAAACTTGATGAAGATGGCAAAGTGGTAAGAAACAAGGCAAGACTTGTTGTTCAAGGGTACTCACAAGAGGAAAATATTGATTATACTGAAACCTTCGCTCCTATAGCTAGACTTGAAGTAATTAGAATCCTATTATCATTTGCTGCACATCATGGCATTACTTTATATCAAATGGATGTAAAGAGTGCATTTTTAAATGGTTTTATAAGTGAGGAAGTGTTTGTAAAACAACCACCTTGATTTGAGGATATTGTTTATCCAGAACATGTCTTCAAACTTAAAAAGACTCTTTATGGTCTTAAACAAGCTCCAAGAGCTTGATTGACAGATTAAGTTCCTTTTTAATGTCAAATAGTTTTGAAAGAGGACAGGTGGACACTACACTCTTTAGAAAATCATCTAAAAAGCATTTTATTATAGTTCAAATATACGTTGACGATATTATCTTTAGTGCTACTAATGAATTTCTTTGTGAGGAATTCTCTAAGCTTATGCAGAATGAGTTTGAAATGAGTATGATGGGAGAATTAAAATTCTTCCTTGGTATTCAAATCAAGCAATATCAAGATGGAACCTATATCCATCAGAATAAATATGTGAAAGAACTCTTAAAGAAGTTCAAGCTTGAGGAAACCAAACCTATGAGTACACCAATGCATCTAACATGTTCTCTTGGCAAATATGAAACTAGTAAAAAGGTAGACCAAAAGGTATATAGAGGTATGATTGGTTCACTCCATTATCTTACTGCCTCAAGGCCTGATATTATGTTTAGTGTTTGCTTATGTGCAAGATCCAATCTGATCCTAGAGAATCCCACTTAACTGCTGTTAAGAGAATCTTTAGGTATCTCAAAGGAACTACTAACCTTGGTTTGCTTTATAAGAACTCAGAAAATTATAAGTTAGTAGGTTTCTGTGATGCTGACTTTGCTGGAGATAGAATTGAAAGAAAGAGCACAAGTGGTGGCTGCCAATTTCTTGGAGCAAACCTTATCTCTTGCTCCAGCAAAAGGCAAAACACAATTGCACTATCAACTGTAGAAGTTGAGTATATATCTACTGCAAGCAGTAGCTCACAACTACTATGGATGAAGTATCAGCTTGAGGACTATCAGATTAAAGAAAGTAACATTCTTATATACTGTGATAATACCTCTGCAATATGTTTGACTAAAAATCCTATTTTGCATTCACGTGCTAAATATATTGAAATTAAACATCACTTCATTAGATACTATGTTCAGAAAGGGATACTTGAAATTAAATTTATTGATACTGACCATCAATTGGCAATATCTTTACAAAACCTCTTACTGAAGATAGATTCAACTTTATAAGAAAGAATTTAAATTTTCATCTTATAAAGGATTACATGTTCAATTTGAATATGGTTGCCTCTGTTTTGTGTGCCTCTGAAATGTCTGCGTCTGATTGCTTATTTGCCTCTGTTGTGTTGTTGCCTCTGTGTTGCACACGTGCCTCTGTTGTCACACGTGCCTCTGTTTGCATATGTGAGTCTGTCTGATATGTGCCTCTGTTTATATATTAGCTCTGATTATTGCTTAATTATTAATCATTTGTTTATAATTTATTATCTTATTATTATTATTTAATTTTTGTATCATCTGTTTTGATGACTGTTCATATAAGTCTGTTGCATTTATCACAAAGGTGCCTCTGGGAATCTTCGTGTACATGTGTTTCTATTAGACTGGTTGATGCATTAGTAGCTGAGAGTTACTCTCACTGAGTCATTATTATCTTTTACTACCCGAGGACAGTTTTACTGCGCCTCGTTTACTCAGTGTGTGGCACGTTTCAGTTTTGAAATGACAAATTATTTATTTTTTATTTTGAAAATTGAAAAAGGAGGTTTGCCTTCTTCAACACGTTTTATTATGCACTCACTCACTTACTACACCCACTACTCACATTGTCTCTCTAAGAAGCCTCACTGTTCGTAACCCTAAACCCCTTTCATCTTTTATCTTCTCTCTCCAATTCTCTGTATCTGCAATGGCTGCTCCACAACTATTTGCTTATGGTCCTGAGGAAGAACCTCAACCTACCTTGGTGAACGCTGAGCAACACCAACTGAAGGTGATGGTGGAACACCAAGTTAACTTCCAAGACTTAGCTGATAAAGGGTACCCCTTCCGAACTGATTTCATTAATATGGGTATAATGGATTTCTTTTGTATGGAAAACTACTCAGTATAAGAGGAACTGGTAAAGGAATTTTGGATGTATGCTCAGTGCAAGGACAACACATTCACAACTACATTTAGAAGAAGAATATTCTGATCACTTGGGACATCATTGCTGATGTTATCAAATGTCCTAATTCTGAAGCTGTTATCAAAGAAGGCTGGGAAAAGGATTTTGGTGGCTGGGAAACAATCAACGACTCCATCTATGAGAAACCTGGTAGTTCTAAGGCTGTGGACATGAAGAACAGGTTCAGAGTGCTCTTCAAGATCATAATGCACTGCATTGTTCCGAAGTTTGGATCCGTGGACACTGTTAGCAGTGACCACAAGTTCATTATGTGGAACTATGAGACCAAGGCCAAAGTCAACATGCCAAGCCTCATTTTTGATCATCTGCGCAGAAACATTATGTTCTCCAGAAAAGGAAAAAACTTGAACATCCCTTATGGAAGGATGCTCTCTGCTATAATAGAAACTCAAGACTTTATTCGGCATCTTCAAGAGCTTCACACTGAAGAAGCTGGAGTTGCACTCAAAACCATGAGTGTACCAACCTTCTCCAGTGAGAACTTGAGGAGAATGAAGCTTCTATCTGAAGAGGTTATTGCTGAAATGCAAAAAGAAGAAGAAGGTGGGAGAAAACCTGTAAGGAAGGGAAAGAGGAAGATAAGTGAAGTTACTGCTGAGCCAACTAGGAGAGTAACTAGGAGCATTGGCATCCACATTGCTGAGCACAATCACTTGGTTTAACCAGTGAGACCTGCATTCATGCCCTCAGTGATGCCAGAAGAAATTGAGGAGAAGAAAGTTGAGGTTGATGAGATGATAGCCAAATGCAAGGAAGACAACTATCAATATTACTTGCACCTCAAAGAAGAAAGGCTAAAGGGTCAAGCCTCAGTTACAGCTACTGCTCCTTCCTCCACTGCCCCTACTGTTGCCTCCGGCACTACTGCTACTGCAACAACCACTTCTACTCCTGCAACCATCAACACTACTGTTCTTGCCACTACTGCTACTGCAACAACCACTCCTGCTCCTGTAACCATCAACACTTTGTTCCTGCTACTACTGCTGCACCGGCTACTTCAAAGTTGAAGCGGATGACCAAGTTGGGTGATCTCCCAGCAGTAAAGAAAACCAAGGTACTAGATGATGCAGTACGTTTGTATGATTCTATTTATGGTTCTGCATCTGTTGGGTCTGAACATTCTACACAACCCGTTGTGTCTAAACCAATCCCTCTTCCACAACCCACTAAACCTATTCCTCCATCAAAACCTTCTCAACCCAAACCTTCTAAGAAACCCTCTCCTCCTAAAAAGCCTTTGCCTTCTTTACCCTCTGACTCATCTTCATCTAATGAAGAGAAAGCTGATTATGTCCCTCTGAGACAGACAGAGACAGAGACCACTACCCCAAGTTCAAATTCCTTATATTGAACCCATTTCAACTATTCACTCGTCAACCTCTACTTCTGCATCACCTTCACTGCAAACCACTCACATTCCATCATCTTAACCACAAACAACCAAAACACCTTCATCACAACCTAAACCTACTACTCCTCCACTTAGCCCCAAATCACCACCTAGACCTCCCTCACCTCCTTTAATTCAACCTGATCTCAACTTACCTTCACAATCCGAACCTGTTACTGAAACAGAACCTGAGCCCATTGTCTAGGAAACCTTAATCACCTTACCTGGCTCTGATACTGTTTGTGAAGAACTACCCCTCACCATACTTCAACCCTTGCCTGACCCCACATTTAGACTCCCTATTCTTGTCCCTTTCCTGCCTCAATCCATTTCTCCACCCCATTCACCCATATTGGCAAAACCTGCTTCTATTGTAGAACTTATGGAGGAAGATGAAATACCCATTACAGCTGTAATTGCCCCTGAGATAGTTCAGGATCTTGTTTTGGAATCTGATGATGATGATGTTACCATCATTGATCCTCCAACTCTGGCTCTTCTTGCATCCCTTGGTCCAGATGCTCAGAGTGAGTGTGAACCCTCACTAAAAGATGTGCCTAAATGCTATCCCCATTTGATTTCCAGTTTTGAATCTCTTAAGGCTGAGAGATACCGAGAGTCTCGCTTCTGGAAATTCCTTGGAGAAAAAAGAGTTGATGAAGCTTTGTCTGAACTAGCTCAAGAGGACCGCTATGAAAATTGGGTAATTGTGCGTAACTGGTTTGATAAGCACAAACAAGATCAACTTGAAAGAAATATTAGATGGCACGCTGCTCTTACATGGAAAGTTCCTCCAAAGGATATAACTCCTGTTGTTTGGGAACCTGTACCTGCTCCAATTCTTCTACCTCGTCCTCCTCCTCCTCGTGTATCACCACCTCAACAAGAACCTATTACCCCTCCTCCTGCCTTTATTGCAATGATTGCTCAACCATCCTCTTCAGGGACAACTTCTGTCTCTGCTACTGAAAGCCATTCTGTGGTGGTTCCTCACGATGTTTTCGATAAACTTGTTGAAGAAAACAAGAAGCTTACCAAGTTCATGGAAGCAACTGAGAAGCATTTTGAAGAATCTGACAGAAGGTAGGACCAGGTGACTGAGCTACTACAGGCTATTCTAGCCCGATTGGACAAGCCATAGAAAACCTTAGGCCTTTTCCATTTTTTTTTCAGCCTCTTATTTTCTTTTTCTTTTTTTGTCATTACATCTTTTGTACTTTGACTTTATATTATAATGAAATCAATTTTTGGCACTTATAGTTTTCACTTTATCTTTCTTAAACTGTTTTGACTGTGATGCTCTTTATTTCTGTCTTAACTTTTTTGTCTGATGACAAAAGGGGGAGAAGAAAATATAGATAGAGTAATTGATGAACCTAATGCATCAACCAAGTGTTATCATGCATTGCATTTCTTACACTATTAACTCTGACGCATTAACTAGGAATGAAGTTATGTGCTCTGAAAGTTGTATATAATTGTTTGGCAAGTTCTGATAGTGCATCAAATTCTCTAATACTGTATTGAATGTGATCTGATATTTACACTTAGAAAATATTTATATATACTTAATTCAGGGGGAGCCTCTGAAATTATTTGAAATAAATATTTTTCTAAAGATAAATTGTTCATCAATATATGTATTTGTCATCATCAAAAAAGGGGAGATTGTTGGAATCAAGTGGATTCAGAAACAATGACCTTTAATTGTTTTGATGATAACAAATGATTAAGAGAACAATTTATTCTCTGATGTGTTTGTTAGTGTGCAGAAATCACTATTCATCAAAAGAAGATATCTAAGAAGACTTAGTGAAATCTTGAATTTCACACATCTAAGTCTGGCATTGATCCTCTGTTTTGATGCTAACATGATGTGAAAGCCTTGCTCTGAAGTTGGTCAACTCTGTTGGTGGTCAACACTCTGGTGAGACCATACATGACTTAGTCAACTTTGTTTGACCAGTCAACTCTGTTGGTTAACCAAGCTCTGGTAAGACTAGCTATTGACTTGGTCAACTCTGTTTGGTCAGTCAATGCTCTGGTAGACAACACTCTATTGAGACCTCATTCTGTTTAGTCAATGCTCTGGTCTTCAGTCAATGCATACAACAGACTATGGTTAGACCACTCTGTGGAATCCTTCATGTAATTCTACAAGACTCTCTGTTATATGAAAGGCAAATGAATTCTACGCTGAAGAAGTTACCTCTGTTTCAAGCTCACTTAGGTGAACAGTAAGCTCTGATAGGAAACAGACTGAAGCTTATTTAAGGCTACTTCACGTATTTAAGAGATCTCATTGATGAAGCATTTTAATGTACGAGGTATCAAAGGCCAAAGGAAATGTCAACGAATATAATCATCAGGAAACTTGCTCTCGAAGGATCTAATATTCAAAAAGCTCATAAGAGACAAACACTCTGATTTTGTTTGCTGTGTCAGTATGCTTTGAGCAGAGTGAAAAATGACGTGACTTGCTAAAGCTACAAAAAGGGGATCTGAAGTCTTTTGACCTAGGTGAAAAGAGCTGTTAGGTCACAACGACACTATTCACAACCCTAGCTATATATACCTTTCTTCATCCACTGAAGTAGGTCAACGCTGTGATACAAAGTGAGCAACCAAGAATCATTCCAAGTATCTGAGATCATATTGAACAAAGCACTTAATGGCTTTTATTCTCTCAAGTGTAATCAGGTTGATTATAGTGGAGAAATCCTTCAAGTGTGTGAAGGGACTAGACGTAGCTATCAGGTGATAGTGTACTAGTATAAATCACTATGTCACTCTCTTGTCTCTTCTCTTTACTTACGTACTACCTTATTTTATTAACGAGCTGTTTTGAAAAAGTTTTCATAAACACACAAGCTTTGCGAAAAGATTTCTAAAACCCAATTCAAACCCTCTCTTTCTTGTGTTTTCGCCACGTTCAGGAAGGTCACGTGCACGTGCGGTAACGCTATGGATGGTGATGACTTTACGGTGCACGTTGTCGACGAAGAGAATGATTAATTCTATCGGGAACTGGTTATTTCCTACTTCATTCCCACTTTCTCTCTATATCTCTGTCACACATAAAGATGAATTATTGGATGCTTGCCAAAGGATTTCAACATTCATATAATATTATTAATAATAGTAATAATTGCTTTAGTAACACTGACATGTTCTTACAAACCATGGCATAAAAGGTTCCTATGCTCTAACTTACTAGAACAACCAATAAAATAGAGTGATTAGGTGTTCAAAACCTTTTTTCAAAATTAAATTTCCCTTTCACTCTTGATTATCTGTGATATTATGCCTAATGCCATTGTTCACTTCCTTAAGTTTTTTCATTTCTAGGATAATCTGTAACTGCATTACTCGGGATTTCATACACCTCACTATCATAATATGTCTAATCTTGTTGAGGAAAATCTTGCATCACAAGTATGTCAGGGTATTTCAATTCAATTTATCTGAAGATATGGTTTTCATACAATGCAAGATATGTGGTTACTGGTTATGATCTATGAAGCACGGACACAGATACAGGACGCGACACGGACACTAACACGTAGGCACCGCTAATGTCCAAAATATAGGACACCGATACATAGATATTTATACTTAAGTATATATATAATATAAAATAAAATATGAGTATCATTTATAAAAGATCTAAATTGATAATCAAGGATGAAGAAGAGACTCGAGTGAAGAAGAACCAAGAGCGATCTTCCATTGCGGAGGGAGCGGAGATATCGACGAGATGGAGCGAAGATGTTACTGCGGACGAAGCATTGATAGGGAGGGAGACGTCTACTGTGAATAGAGTAAACATGAGTTTTGACTTACATATGTGAGAAAACTTGCCTATGCGGGAGTCCCTTCCCACCAAAAGGGTGTATCACCCGTGTTTGAGAGGCGTCACTACGAAAAAATATTTTTTTTTAATTGGAAACCTATATGAGGTGTCGTACAAGTGTCGTACGGATGACGGTGTCCGAAACATGTCAGACACGGGACACGCCTAAAACTAGAGGTGTCCGTGCTTCATGATTATTTAGAGAAGTTATGCTAATATCTCTGTTTATGTGCATGTCATAGTAGATAAGAAAGCATGCTCGATTGTAGCTATCTGGCTCATCAGATGATTCTCCAAATGTGTTATATTTTTAGGTAACATATATAACATATGCACTTTCTAAGACCCATTTAACAAAACGTGTGTGTGGTCGTGTCTATAGTCAAATTGAAGAGTTGATGCGGCAAAGGTAGAGATGGGCAGCAGGGAGAGAGATGGCACAGTTACGCGGGAGTTCTTATTCTAGAGGTAGCAGCAGGTGAGTGAAATACTTTGAATACCTTGATTTTATTTTATTTTATTATTTGTAAAAAAACCTAGAAGCTGGGTTTGTAAGTCACGAGCTCCTAACGGCGCGTTCATGTGTTTCTTGTGAGAGACCTTCGTAAAAAATAGCAGTGCTATTATTTATATATACACTAAGATCCACCTCTAACAAATTTCAACTAACTATCTAACTGGGTAACTACTCAAGCTTCTTCAACATAGATATATCAATATACTCCTAGTTACGTTAAAGTTCCACCTTATTTTCAGTCGATACCAGACTATTTTCATCTAAATTTTTACATGTTAAAGCAATTTACATTCCTGCTTAAGTAAGTGCCAAAAAAGCAAACAGATCAAGCCGTACAGGTTGCCTTTATCAATTATCTGTCTTGATTCAAGTGAAAAAGCACTCAAAAGAAGGAAAAGAATGGCAACAACATCTAAAGCATAAACCATTAACAGCCATTCATACCTTGATCAGTTTCTGTGGCATTGAGAGGTGTTTCAACGTGAACTCGTACACAAGAAGATTAACTTAACTCAATAATGGGAACTTCAACCTGCATAATCATTTACATAATTACAACTCACACAAGTCCTATGGTCCGTTTCTCTTAAACAAGAATAACTACAACATATAGAAATTCATACTTCAGATGCTTTAAACAAAATAATACATTAAAAAACAATTCTATTCTAAACTGAAATTAACAAAATCTAAAGCCTAGAATAAAGTAAGACTAAAACTCCTCATCTCTTATTGCTGTAAAATATGAAATTAAAAGAATCTCAGATAACTGAATCAAATAATCACTATAAAGAAATAAGGAAGTTGAGAAATTACAGTGTTCATCCATTTTATAGCAAATCCTCGACCGAGCAAGGTATCCAACATGCCAGATCTTCATATCCATTATCATCAACCAATCGCAATACCATAATTGGTGAAAGGTATATAAACACTTTTTTTCATTTGGTTTCGTGCAAAAACAAAATGACAAATGGTAGAGCGCAATGAGGCTCACAACGAAGCATATGATTACTGCCAGGGGCGGACCCACATAATGCTCGGGGTCTACAGTTGCACCCCCTCGACTTTTAATATTTTTACTTACCCTCCTCCTATAATTTTTTTTTTGAACCCACTAACTGTACTAATTTGCACCTCCCAACCCCACAGTCTCTCACCTCTACAATCTTGTTTGTCTCTCTCTCTCTCTCCCTCTTTCTCTCTCAGAAAAAAGAAAACATAGAACCTATTTCTCTAGCATTTGTTTTCCCTACTCTGCTCCCACTACGATTTTGCTACGAAATACGATCGGTGATAACCATGCAGTCACAGCTTCGACTGGCGACCACCACATGACGCGGCGCGACCGCCTGTCCTTCTTTCATCGAATCCACTACGTGGTCGTCTCTCTCTCTATTTCTACTTTTTGTCGCAGTTCTGCTGCAGTAGCTCTGCTCTGACCGATGCGACGTTTCGACAACCACCGCGTCAGCTCTGAAGGTGAGTCTTATTTCCCCCTTTGTTTCCTCTCTGCCTCTTGATCATTTTCCCTCCTTTTCACACCTCAAACCCTAATTCGAAAAATTGATCCACCACGTTTACGCTGCAATCGTGCTCTATTTGTTATTGTTTCAAAGATTATTGGTCTCATTTGATTTTCGCTGCTCGTTTGTTTTGCTGATGTTCAGTTCCGGTCCTGTTAATTTTTGTGTTGCCAAATCAATGGAGTGGGTAGCTGAGTGTAGCATTAGGTGTTCTATAAATTTGCATAAGTCACCTTTAGCATTTACAGAGCTGCGTGAGATAAGGATGGGTCCTTTGATTTCAGTAGACAATCTCCAATTGTCCCTTGTTTATGGTTCTGATGGAATTTGGCTGTTGATGGGAGCTGTAAAAATTGCTTGTAATTGATGCATTTAGGCAGCAATTACTTTTGTACTGATATCTGATAGATTGCCTTTGGTTCTGTGCTTTAGCAATAGTTGTCACATGGTGTACTACTTGTAATTTTGGTGCTCTTGGCTCAACTTGAGCCAAGTCACTCATTCTTTAATAAAATCTTTAGCTTCTTCAAAAAAAAAAGATAGCTTGTTATGTTTTGTTCTAGTTTTGGTAGCAGATTTGTGGTCCTGTTCTGTTTGTTGTTAATTTGGAAAAATATTCAAACAATCAAAATGATAATGTTGTTGTTAATTTGATTATCTATTTCTGTTTTTAGATTAAGAGATAATGGAAAAATATTTGAAGAGGAGATTACCATCAAATGACCCACACTCTCGTTGTGAATCAAGTTCCCATTAAGAACACGTTGAAATCAACTTAGAAGAGTTGCCATCGAATCTGGGAAAGCGGATTAAAATATCGGCATATCATCTTAATGATCAAGAAAAGATACGAAGAGCATATTTACAAAAAGGATCATGCCAACCTACTCAACACAAATTTCCCCGAAAAAAAATTGGAAATTCTTTGAGAAGATTTAGTCCCTCTTGGTTTAATGTGTTTGGCAGTTGGTTAGAGTATAGTATAGAAAAGATGCCGCATTTTGCTTTTGGTTGTGCTGTTATCTTTATAGACCGGATTTCGAAAAGCAATCAGGAGGTGTTACATTTGTGACAGAGGGATTCACAAATTGGAATAAGAAAGATAGACTGTCATCTCATGTTGGAGGTCCTAATGGTGCTCATGACATTGCTTGTAAAAAATGTCAAGATTTGATGAATCAAAATCAGCATATTGAAGTTGCTATAGCTAAGCAATCTGAACAAGGTCATGACTTGTATCGTAAGCGTTTAACAGATTCAATTGTTTGTATTCGCCTTATATTAAAGTTAGGATTACCACTTCATGGTCATGATGAATCACCAGAGTCTACTAATCAAGGTAATTTCCTTGAAATTCTTAAATTCCTTTCTGAAAATAATGAATCAGTAAAGCATTTTATCTTGGAAAATGACCTAAAAATCTTCAATTGATTGCTCCAACAATTCAAAAGGATATTGTTAATGTTGCTGCATTAGAAACCACTAATGCTATTATTACAGATCTTGGAGATGAATTATTTGCTATCCTTGTTGATGAAGCCCGTGACATATCCAATAAGGAGCAAATGGTCGTTGCCTTGCGTTATGTTAGCAAAAACGGATGTATTGTTAAGCGCTTTCTGTGTATTGTTCATGTTAAAGATACTACATCTTTATTATTGAAAATGGCAATTGATGAATTATTTTGCAAACATGGGCTTAGTACATCAAGAATTCGTGGACAAGGTTATGATGGTGCTAGCAACATGCAAGGAGAATTTAATGGTCTCAAAAGTTTGATCTTAAGGGAGAATTCATCTACATTTTATGTACATTGTTTTGCTCATCAATTACAACTTACATTAGTTGCTATGGCAAAAAATCACATTCAAGTTGCCTCTCTTTTTAACTTAGTGTCTGCTTTGATAAATGTTGTTAGGGGATCTTGCAAACGACATGACATGCTTCGTGAGAGACAATTCATCAATGTTAGAGAGGCATTGGGAAAAGGAGAAATTCATAGTGGGCAAGGTTTGAATCAAGAAATTAGTCTCAAACGAGCTGCTGATACTCATTGGAGTTCACATTATGCAACTTTGATCAATTTGATATTGATGTATTCTGCTATAACTGATGTTCTTGAAATTATGAAAGAAGGTGCAACAATGCCAGAGCAAAGAGCTGAAGCCAATGGTCTTTTACTTTTGATGGATGATTTTGATTTTGATTTTGCATTCACATTGCATTTGATGAAAAATGTCTTGGGTATTTCAAATGAATTGTCACAGGCATTGCAAAGGAAAAATCAAGACATCATCAATGTTATGAACTTGGTTAACATCACAAAGGAGCGTTTACAAACTATGAGGGATAATGGATGGGAGTCTTTATTGCAAGAGGTAATTTTATTTTGCAATAAGCATGACATTAACATTCCTAATATGGAAGATATATTTTCTACGGGAAAATCATGATGTGGAGACAAAGCTCAAGCTGTCATAATAGAGCATCACTATCGCGTTGAATTACTTTATACTGTTGTGGACATGCAACTTCAGCAGCTTAATGATCGTTTTAGCGAGACAAATTCTCAGTTGCTCCTTTGTATGCCTTGTTTGAGTCCAACCAATTTGTTCTCTACTTTTGATAAGGAAAGATTGATTGAATTTGCGAAGTTTTTTTCACGTGAATTTTCTTCAACTAATTTGATGATGCTTGATAATCAACTTGAGACTTACATCATTGATATGTGTAGCAATGTTAGATTTGCATCTTTGAAAGGAATCAGTGGTCTTTCAGAGAAGTTGGTTGAAACTAAAAGGCGTATTCTTTATCCATTAGTTTATCTTCTTTTGAAGTTAGCAATGATTTTTTCCGTTGCCACAACAACCGTTTAAAGACCTTTTTTTGCTATGAAGATTGTAAAAAATAGGTTGCGTAATCGAATGGGGGATAAATGGATGAATGATTGTCTAGTGACTTATATTGAGAAAGAAGCGTTCATGAACACTGACAATGAGTTGATCATTTAGTGATTTCAAAACATGAAGTCGCGTAGAGGATAATTATAAATATGTATATAATTTTTTTCGATTGGATATATTAAAGTTTTATGATTTTTAACATTTATATCTCTATTTTTATACATTATGATTTTAAAATTTTATGAAGTTAAATAGTCTGACCTCCTGACCCAGGGTCCTGGATACGCCATTGATTCCGACCCGCCACCATTTTGAGAGAAACCCTCCCTGCAACTTGCAATAGGGATGAACATGTGGTGTTGTCTTAACCAAATAAGACCTAAATCGAAAAGACAAATTAAAACCAAAGCGGACCTAAAATATTTAAAAACGCGAGAGTTACTTAAGTTTTTTAATTTCATATCAATGTTGTGACTATTTTGTTAAGAGTTATAAAGAGTCAATGGAATCAAAAAGACAAGAAATAATAAACCAATAAATTAAGAAAGAGATATATACAAATTAAAATATTTATTTTATTGAATATAAATATATATATATATATATATATATATATATATATATATATATATATATATATATATATATATATATATACCGTTAATTTTGATCCTGTGGTTGTTATTGATACTTCTCAGGTCTCATAACAAGCAAGAGTTCTCACCTCATACTCTCTCTCTCTCTCTCTCTCTATATATATATATATATATAAGTAAAAGTGGGACTGTGAGAGATCTTTGATAATTATAATGACAAGATGACAAGGTTCGAACTTGAGACCCGGAAGCACCTTGCCACTAGCTCAGTTGGTAATGGCAAAGTGCTTCCAGGTTACTTAAACCCCAGGGTCCCGGGTTCGAACCTTGCCGATGTCAAAAACTCTACATAGGGTGAAGAAGATCATGAGTACAGTGCGACGGTGGATAGAACCATCCCAAGAGTGTTCACTCACACGCTTTCTGGAAAACTTCCCAGAAGATCACCCATCCCAAGAGTGCTCCAAGTCAAGCACGCTTAACTGTGGAGTTCTTATGTTTTGGGCTCCCGAAAAGAAGATGCACCTTTTTGGTATAGGTAGTACTAATTAATTCCTTTAAGCCTTCCTTCACCTGTGCAGTCCCATACCTGCACAACATCAGGATCCCTCTCATTCCGGTGTGAATTCGGTTTATTCACATGTCCCCTGGCCTAGAAGTTTCCAGGAACCGCTCTTTGTTCATGATCAATGCACTGGCGATCACTCTCTGCCCTCTTCAGCCTCAGGTCTCACACGCCCACCTTCTTCCGCCTGGTTTATCCCCGAACCACACCGTACTGGGAGAGGTTCGCTCTGATACCATTTTTTCTTTTGTAACAGACGAGGTTCTATCCACCCTCGCACTGTACTCACGATCTTTTCCACCCCCATGTGGAGTTTTTGCCTTCAGCAAGGTTCGAACCCGGGACTCTGGGGCTTAGGTAACCCGGAAGCACCTTACCATTACCATCTGAGCTACATAAGCCCTAGAGTCCCGGGTTCAAACCTTGCCGAAGGCAAAAACTCCACATGGAGATGGAAAAGATCGTGAGTACAGTGCGAGGGTGGATAGAACCTCGGCTTTTACACATGACGTGTTAGAGCATTTGTGCTCATGAGAGGGAGTGGAAAAGTAACCCCACTGACTTTGGGTTCTCAAAAGTACCACCAATGGAGGAACCTTGTTGAACCAGCGGAAGGGATGGGGTAAAGGGAAGAGTGGTAGTGGTGGGTGTTGGGAATTTACGAGAGATGGATGAAATACCATAACTCATAGTGGAAATAAAAATTCACTTTAAGAGGAACTCAACGAATGAGCATGATTTATATTATAGCATTTACTTCTTGAAGCGTAGAGGTTACGACTCACAACAGCTCCATGGTAGTAGTGCAACCTCCACTTAGCCCACACGAATAGGATTGCTTTGGAACGAGTGCAGTGCTAGTTAATGGCTGAAGGAAAAGAGGCGCGATTCTCAATGTGATACATTATCGGGTTAACACATACTTAAACAATGCATCCCTCCTCCCTTACCCTAACTGATGGAGAGCAAAAAAGCTCAATTGGAGGCCTAAAGTTTTTGTAACACCCCGTTCCCAGAGCGCTACTGTACTAAAACTTAACTCTAAATGCAACAAAATTTGCAAAATAATACACTTCTTGTCTTTTGGAAAATACGGGTTTTTTTTAAAACGTCTTTTGCAAAACACAATCAGAGTATCTACAACGTTTTAGAAACATGATGGAATTATACCATGCAAAAGACGGAGACAACTGAATATGTATACAACTTCCAAAAGATATACACTACCAGCTTATACAAAAAGACAACAGTAAATAAATATACACATAAGGAATACACCTAAAGTATGAACACCCTAGTAAGAGTAACAGACTTCTATGGTACTCCTGGCAGTTATCCATGCAGGGGGCTGCTCCAAAAGCAAAACCTTAACCTACCCAAACCACAAAAGACTAACTGTAGCAAAAGGCTGGTCATCACCAAAACTATATCCAACACAGACAGATGCCATCAACTATACATCACTACCCAAGTCCTCCGATGGGTCCTCCTCATCCTCCTCCATCAAGTCGTCCTCATCATCGCTAGTCAAATTGATAAATAGTACAAAAGCAGGTACTCTCCCTAGCCTCTCCTCCCCCACCAGTACATCATCAATCCATCCCACGCCATTGCAGCTAGCCTCCCCGCACATCCGACAAACGGGAAGAGGATCCACAGCTGGAGTGGGTGTCCTGATACGTAAGGGAGGAGTCGGTATAGCCTTCGGCTTTGGCTCGGGATCCGATACGAGACTAGGAGAGTATGCTAACATCCCAATTTTTGAGAAAAAAAATGTTTTAACAATAAAATCTCGAATACTCGAAGGTAAGTCATGGAGACTGATCACCTCAATGATTTACAGAGAGTACGAGGAGCTATTTTGAATTATTTTGAATAAATTGATTTATTTTAGATAACTATTATTTATGATGTCAATTCAAATTAATAGACAGCGTAGACGTATGCTGCTTTTAATGTGAATTCATCAACCGAGTATTCGGTGAGTTTTCTGTTTGACGCGGTGACACGTATTTTTGTTGACTAAGAAAGTGGGTGAATTTAACTAAAATAAAATTATATTTGGGACTTAATATATTATATTAAGTCACAGTTAAATTCGATTCAAAATTCCACCGCTTTTTAGTCGCGTTTTGAACTACCCGTAAGTTTATGCCCGATTAAAAACTCTAATTCAATTCGAATATTTAAATATTTGGGAATTTGATGTTTTATAATATTTCTGATTTATTAGAATTTTTGGCAATTTTACTTAATTTTTATAATCTTTGTATTTTCTACGCTACGAGACGCGAGACACGTGAAACCTAACGCTGATTTAAACTGGGAGCTGAGAGACCCTATGGAGAGGGCGAGTAAAATCAGAAAATATATGATTAGATTATGTTAGATTTTAAG
The DNA here is from genome assembly GCA_037113605.1 of Calophaca sinica. Lineage (NCBI taxonomy): Eukaryota > Viridiplantae > Streptophyta > Magnoliopsida > Fabales > Fabaceae > Calophaca > Calophaca sinica. The sequence goes on from CM073736.1 coordinate 53,792,671, forward strand.
AGTGACATAAGGATAGGGTGATGTGATTAACTTACCTTAAATGTTAAAGTTTAGTTCCATTTTTTGTAAGAGTTAGTAAGGTCTTTATGCTAGCTTGCACCCATGGATTTGGCCAAGATTTCCTCTTCTTTTTCAGCCCATATGGGACGCATCATGCAGCTGATTTGGGAGAAGAATTTCACTCCTAAATCATTCACCAAAATCTTGATTTCATGCATGATGATTTCCTATCTTTTCCTAGTTTTTCCTATCATCTCCTAAGATCACTTCAACACCAAATCTCCTTCTTTTTTTAACATCAAATCTCCTTGATTGCTGGCTGGAAATCAGCTTCTCTAATTGATCAAATCCATCACTTTTCTTGTGTCATTTGCTAAGCACAAAATGAGGAACTCAAGGGTAATAACCATGAAATCTTTTGACTAGTCTTTAACCACTTGAGCAAGTAAAATTCTGCACTTCTAAATTCAGTTTTGGTGCGCCCTCAAGGTCTATATAAGGCCAACAACTTCAGCTCATTCACTTCCTTGAGTGGAGAAAAAAATAGTGGAAGAAGTGAGGTAGTTGGAGAGAGTGTTGAAGTTGTTTTGTTCACAAAAAAAATCTGCACTTGTTCCTTTTCTTTCAAGCTGCGACCAGCAGCCCCTTGTGGTAAGAAACACCACTCTTCTTCCTTCTTAAGCTCACTTTATATCACTAGTAGTTGGCCATGATCCCTACTTAAGTTCTTCCAAAGCAAAAGAGAGATTTTATGCTATTTGTATTGCCATTTTCCTTCCATAGTTCTAGTTACTTAAGCATGTGTTTTCTTTTTATTTCAAGCTTGATGAGAAGCCAAGAACATAGATGGATACATATATATATGTGTCATGAATGGTCTATGTAAAGGCTTGAGAGCATTTCTTAAAGTTGTGACTTGGGTTTTGTTGTTTAAAACTTGCTTGGAAGATTTCATTTTGTTAATACTACTACCAATATTTTAAGATAAGTTATAAACTCCAATGAGCTTGATGAAACACATAAAGGCTTGATCATTCCAAAGGTCATGACCCAAGTTGTTGAGAGCAAGAGAACTCCATTTTTTTCACTCTTTCTTGTTGAAGAGTTTATGGACTCAGGAACCTCAAAGAAAAGAACTCTACTACATCATTTGTAATATAGTAATAAAAAGGTTTTTGAAACAACAAAATATGTATATTTTAAAACTCCATTGTTTGGGCTATGATCTAAAAGAGAGCCTCACTTTGAATGGGTGAAACATCTACTTGATGAAAGGATGTAACTCATGACAAGTTTCTTACTATTTTCATTCTCTTATCATAATTTGTTGATAAAGGGAATGGATATTTAAAATAAGAAAGAATGATCTAGGCATCTTATGGCCTTGAGGCCGTGAGCTCCACTTGGAGAAGGAGACAAATTCTTCATTTGATTCCTTGTTTTCTTGATAATAAAGAATAATGTTTTTTTTCTATAGTTAAATGATCCTACACTTTTTTTTGAGAAACAAACTCTCCTTGCCTTCCTTGTAGAACCGTGGCCTTAGGGTAGGGATTAGGACACTAGGTTGGGTTTCTAACTTAGTTGAATAACTTGATTGGTTGAAGGTGTGAGAAAGTAAACTTGTAGAGCAAAATCGTGCGTTGGAAGGAAAGCGTCTACTGTGAGGGTAACTCTTAGATATTGTTAAGGATTATGCTTTATATGCTTGTATTTTACATGCTTATGTTTCATATGTTTTATATTCTTGTATTTTACATGCTTATGTTCCATATGCTTATGTGTAAGAACATCTTTAAGTGTGTATATTAGTAATATGTGAATGCATAAATTAAGTATGTGACAATATGATGAACAATGTGATGGAATGATTTTCTTGAATGATGACTTGTGATTATGATTATTGTGTTGTGATCATTGACTATATTTGAGAATATATTGTTAAATGACTGTGATAATTTGGCACTACAACATTTTTGCTTTTTGGCAACAGTTGAAAAGTGTAGGCAAAACTCTAAAAAATGTTGCCTAAACGTATAGGCAACAGTTTTTGGGAGTAGTCTGTATAAGCGTTACCTATTGTTTAGGCAACATTTTTTCATACCTTTTGGCCACACTTCAAAAAACTGTTGCCTGTTGTTACGAATAGGCAACAGTTATCACGCTAACCTAACGCAACAGTCAGAAAATGTTGCTTAACTTAACTACAGGTCACAACTGTTCCCTAAACTATAAAACGCAACATTTTAACATCATAACTATAAACTTATAGACAACATTTTTAACCTGTTTGTACATAGTATTGGGTACAGTTTTAACATGTAAGCATAACCCTATTTCGAGTTAGTTGATAATCGTAGCCTAAACGACTAAAGACAACATTTTACAACTGCAATCTTAATTTTATTTTAATTTCAAAAATTTAAAAACGCTATCAAATTAAAAACTATTTTGCCTTAATATTATATTCCACAAGTTTACAAATAAAATCATAAATTGATTCCATATTCAATTCGCATCCAAATTTAAATTTTCAAAGATGATTCATAAATAATAAATGGATCAAGTGTCACATAATATATGTTCTGTAATAGTAGTTAAACAACAAATTAGTTTAAACGTCAATCCAAATCATAAACAAAATAACATCATAGTTTGACCAGATCTAACATTTTGAAGCATGAGGCTAACAAAAAAACACAACCAAAACAAATATCTAGTGAGAACTGAAACCCATATGCGTGGAACTCCTCCATAAAATCTTGCATCTGCTCGCTGTTAACTAAAATCCAAATCGTCATCTTGGAACTCCTTCACAAAATCTTGCATCTCCTCGTCATTTGCATCTTGTCCAATGAGATCATTCTACACAAAAGAATGAAAAATAAGACCAAAACTTTTGAATAATGTAAAAACGATAAATTTGTAAGTTATGTATAATAATTACCTTCTTAAAATTTGGAACATGTGTTGATGTGGAAGAATGCATATGTGGCTGTCCAATCACTTTTTGGACACTATTTGCATCACCAGGAGATAATTCTAACAAATTTTCTAATGATTCCATACTATCTCCGGGCGACAATGTTGGAATAAGGCTTTCATAGCATATTTTAACCTACCCACTATATCTTCCATAGTCTGCACTTTTTCATTTAGTGAAGTGACCTCTTCATTATGTGCTTGTTTTAAAGCGATAATTTTTTTCTTTTGCTTTAAAGAAGTTTTTGTGACATTTCTCCCATAACAACGCACCATTCCAGGATGCCTCCACTTTTGTTGAGCTCTACTTCTAGTGTTTCTTTCACTGATTGACTGCATATATGTTCTGTAATAGTTGTTAAACATCAAATGAGTTTAAACACCAATCCAAATACACAGTCATGAACAAAATAACATCATAGTTTGATTAAATCTAACATTTCAAATTATGAGGGTAGCAAAAAAACACATCCAAAACAAATATCTAGTGAGAACTAAATTCCAAATGCTTCATCTTGGAACTCCTCGATAAAATGTTGCATCTCCTCATCATTTGCATCTTGTCCATTGACATAACATACTAACTACTAACATTTGCTGTCCAAAAAAAAAATACCTATCTTAGCATGATGTCCTTCAACAAGATCACCCAAACCAATTTCCTCCCAAAATTCATCATCCCACCCACAAGCTTCCATATCTCAGGAATCTTTAGCATTGACATACTGCATGTGAACATGACCAAGATATGTCCATTCACAAACAGTGGTGCACAGACTGCGAGTATCATCTCCAATTGCCCTAAATAATAGCCAGAAATCAATCCAAGTACCACAAGACTCAAACACCAAACTGATCCTGGACATCAAGAAGACTTAAGCAACATAGAGTACCTGTATGACAACCAGTCACTCAGGTTCATCCACTTGAAAACCATTGACTAAGATTCTCGCAAATTTTCTTTAACCCATAGAAGCTGGAAAGTTAGATTGCATCAGTAAAATTTGATAAATCATAATTGAATCGATAAAAGGAGTATCATACTCAGTAATAAATAAAAGTACAATGCATTATATGAACAAACTATTACACTACACTCCAAAAGTCCAAATAAGAATATAATGATACAAAAAAAAGAGGAGCAACAAAACAAAAAGCTTAAAGAGCAAAACCAATTTTTGGGAAAGAATAATCATTTAATAGATAATCCTACAAATCCTATCAATCGAGTCTAATCGTCATCAATTGGTCACCACAAATTAAGTATCGGTGTTCAACTTATCTTCTCTACCTACACAATTACCAGAGACATCAATAAATTCATCGAGCACATACAAGGTTTTTAGTCAATCAGATATGATGAAGGCCTTTTCATTCAGGGTATAGCTAGCGACACTTCTTTAACTCTTCCTCTATGTTGGCAAGCAACTTGCTAGTCTTGTTCATGCAAGCATGTAGAATTTCTTAACAACAAAAAATACTTGATGTCCGATCTCGGTAGTATCATATTTGTTGCTTAAATCGGAGCATCGACGAACTTGGTCAACGTACTTGTTTTGCATATCCTTAAGTTGCTAGTTAAAACATATAAAACAAGTCAAGCATTACAGAGACAAAAAGCTGGTGCATAATATCTTCTATAAGACTACGGATTATAGTTTTTTTTAAGAAAACAAACCTTCTGATAAGATTCTATTGTGAGGCCCATCTGCTCAATCTGATCTGCCATAGCCTTAACACAAGAAAAACATGCATCAATAAAAGAGCCTTAGAATAGTGATTTTAACAATCACAGAATAACAAACCATAGCTAACTTGTTAGTAGCAGGTTCTTTGCAAAAAGAATGACCCATAAAGCACCTAGCTTGTCCCAGTACACTTGAAACATAATGAATTGAAATTGAAATAACCAATATTCAGAGGATTTTGGCAACAAAAATAATCATGTATCATCCCAATAATAGATCATATAGAGAAATCAAGTTAGTCCCTGAGATTATAATTGTATCATGAATTGGTTTAAACATATATCTAGTTATACTTATTTATCATGAATGTACAATTAAAATGCTATCATCCCAAGCCCACTAATTTGGGACTGCCTATAAACCCCCATCCCCCCACTTGGCCAATATCGTAACTAACTTCATTTGCCACTAATTTTGGCTTAAAACACTTTTACAAGGACTTTGATTATGTGAAAGATTGAACTGCTTAAGGGAGATTTGCTTGTCATCACATCTTTACATATTACTAAATGTGCATCCACTGGGCAGAAATTTAGAAATAGTATGTAATGTCATACGAGACTAAGAAGATGAAAAAGGAAAAATTAGTTAAACCAATGAACTAGGATAAGGCACAAGTAACCTATCTATTAGTTGGAGATGACTCATTGTGTTATGGCATTCTCTACAACACAATCCCTATGGAGAATCAAGAAATTACAAAACAGTGGATTTCATGAATAAATAGAAAGTAGGGTTGGGAAAAAGATACACATTTTGTAAAATAATGTGGCTCAAACATTTTATCAAACAACTATTACACGATTGAAATAGCAATTAACCATAACAAAGTCCAGGAACAAACCAGGTTCGAAGTACGGGGGAGGTGCAGCAAAACGGTGGTCTGAGCGCACGATGTTCAGCGTCACCATTGGTGGTCCAAGCACCGTGTTCAGCTTCGGTGGTTTGTGTAGTCGTCCGAGCACGACAGTGAGGGAGTGGTGGGGCGATGGGGATGCGATGGTGCGATGGGTCAAAGAAAAAGAACGACAGTGAGGGAGTGATGGGGCGATGGGGATGCAGGACAGCGAGAGAGATGAAGAGATCGAGAACGAGGGTTTTCTGATTTGGTGTTTCTCTTTATTTTCTTTGGTAATTTTCAATATCTTCTAATTGGTAATGTGTTTCTCCCTTATTTTTAATCTAAAATAAATTTTCCTTCATCTAATCTAAACTTATTTTTGTTCAGATTTAATATTTCTTTAAAAAATTCCTTGAAAAAATATTTTGAATTTTTTTAATAAAATAAAATTTTGGAGGGAAGGATGATTAGATTACCACCAAGTATTTTTTACCCAGTATTCAATTGAAAGGCAACAAGATAGAAATGTAGCCTTTTATAATAACCAGGGAAACAGTTGAAAACTGTTGCCATTTATGGTTTAAGGAACATTTATTAATTGTTACGGTAAAAATGACATAGTGACAGTTAAGAACTGTTCCCATTCATATTTTAGGGAACATTTACTCAGTATTACGAAAAGAGCGTTGCATAAAACACTCATTTTGTGGCAACACTTCGAAAATGTCGCCTGATCTACTCTTAGGCTACATTTTCCACCTATTGTGAAAACATGTGTTGCCAGAGGACATAAATGTTGTAGTGTGGGGAAGTGCCGAGAGCACGTGAGCTGGGTTACCGTCGCATCAACGTCAAATAAATCTTGGATTTTTAAATAAAAACTAAGAGGCATTTTATTAAAATCAAAGAGACACTTAAAAATAGATCTTTCTAAAACCCTAATTAGTAATGGACTAACCACCTCATCAATTTGAGCAAGGTCTCCGACCAGAATTGAGGAATGTCGTGTGCGGATTTGAAGAGACTGATTATGCCAAGCTAGTGGGAAAATGTATCATTGCTGAAGAAGCGCAGAATGCTTTGAAAATGGATCGTCAAGAAAAGTGGAAGAAAAAGAATGAGGAACACAAGCCTAGTCAACCCTCCAAACAAAAGAGAAACCCCAACAAAGGAAAGCAAACTCAGTCTCCAAACATAGACAAATTAAAGACGTGTACCACTTGTGGCAGATACCATAGAGGGGAGTGCTTGGGCAAGGACTACTGTTTCTATTGCAAGGAAAGGGGTCATTTTACAAATGATTGCACCGCACTTAAGAAGAAGAGCGAGAGGAGAGAAGCAACCAAAACCGGTGACTCTAACCAAGGACGTGTTTTTGCTCTAGACGCCAAGAGGGCAAAGGGTGCTGACGGACTGATCAAAGGTACATGTCTCTTGAGTGACCAGCCTGTCATTGTCCTTTATGATTCTGGTGCCACTCATTCCTTCATCTCGTATAAATGTGTATTAAGATTAGAGTTGCCTTTTACTTCATTACCATCCCCTTTAAATGTTTAGACACCTGCTAATGGTAACATCTCTACTTCCTTTTTATGCGAGAATTGTCCTCTCGAAATACAAGGAAGAGTGTTTATGGTCGATTTAGTTTGTCTACCCTTGGAAGGTATGGATATTATTTTGGGGATGGATTGGCTTTCGACTAATCAAGTCGTTTTGAATTGTTATTGTAAAACCATAGAGTTTACAAATTTGCAACCTCCCCAAAAGAATGTTCATCCTAGTGTCTTGGCCAGTGTTGCTCTATTAAACCAATGCTTAGAAGAGAGACAATTTGGCTATGTTCTATTATTCTCTTCATCTTCAGAGGTTGAACTAGATTTGACTGCTATTCCGGTTGTGAACGAATACTTAGACGTGTTTCCTGATGAGGTGATGTCCTTACCTACCGAGAGAGAAATTGAATTTTCCATAGATTTGGTTCCGGGGACGGGACCAATATCAATGGCTCCATATAGGATGTCACCTGCAGAACTCAAAGAGCTTAAGTGTCAATTGGAGGACCTAATATCCAAACAGTTCATTAGGCCTAGTGCTTCTCCTTGGGGAGCACCAGTGTTGTTAGTTAAGAAGAAGGATGGTAGCATGAGACTGTGTGTGGACTATAGGCAGATTAATAAGGTCACCATCAAGAATAAGTATCCGCTTCCCCGGATAGACGATCTTATAGATCAGCTTAGGGGAGCTTCATTCTTTTCCAAGATTGATCTAAGGTCTAGTTACCACCAAATTAGGGTTAAGGCAAAGGATATTCCTAAGACCGCTTTTAGAACCCGATACAGTCACTACGAGTATTTGAAGGTGAGGCGAGAGGTTAAAGGAGAAGGCTGAGGAGAGGTGCTCTCGTTCTTGAAGAAGATAGAGGTTCTGGTGCTTTCTTGTTCTCGCTCTTGAAGTGCTCTCGTTCTCATCTCGTTCAGAGGGTATAGGAGAAAAGAGAGAGGAAAGGAAATAGGGGTGGAGCGGTGCAGCGAATTAGGATTTCTTTTAAGGTTAATATCACAATCCTGTACTTTGTAGTGGTTTGGGCCGTAGCCCATTTTGTTAATGGAAAGCCCTGCTATTTTTGACCCAAAAAAAAAAAGGCCAGGATAAACTTAACTCTTTTCATAATAATTATTATATATAAAACATTAATAATAAAATAACTACAAATATCAGGTTATTAAGAGAATGTTAAGTGAAGTTTAATTTTTATGGTGTGAAGTTATGAATATTAGTTTATTTTTTATTTATTATTTATCTATATATTGTATTAAATATTTTAAAAATAATATTTTATCTATATATAGTATATATATTATATATTTGGTATATATATATTTAAAAAATAATAATTTATTAGACCCCGGTCCGACTCCGGTCCGACTCAAAAACCCTAAACCCTAGCCCTCTCCGGTTCATTGCCCGGTCCGATTTTAATTACCTTGATTACAACTCACTACAAAACAGTATTTAACTACATTATATACTATTATTTAAGAACTATTAAGTTTGACACTTATTTTTTAATTATAAGGAGAGTATATTAATATACCTAATAAGAAAAAAATTTATGATATTGTTGTAAAATAATACAAATAAAATCAAAGTAAAATTCTAATTAAAAAATTACTTTTAAATTTAGTTGTTAGTCATACACATGTCTTTTTATGTCGATAAAATTGGGTAAAAATAAATGTCACCATCTATTAATAATTACTGACTACAAAAAATATTAGTACATGTTAATGTCGTTATAAAAAAATATAAATGGCAAGTTGACAATTAAATTACTTAAGATATTATCATAAAATAATTTTAAAATATTTATATTTGAAATTAAATCATAAAAATAAAATTTACAATTCATGTATTTGTTCTTTTCTACAATAAAATTTGCATAAAAATATTTGTCCCTAAATTTTAATAATTTTATGTTTCCTTAAAAAATTAAAACAAAAACCATCTAGTAAAAATGTATTGTACATTCATTGTCTATAGAATTTAATATATAAAATAATATGAAAAAAGAAACACATAGGTACATTAATTACAGGTAAATACTATACTTACTAAAATAATATATATATATATTTTTCAAAAATTTATATACACACACACATATGTGGTAAGATTCACTGAATATTTTAGACGTTAATGATAATGTGCATATTTTATTTGAGTAGAAGACTTTTGAAAATGAAAATTTTATGCATATAATTAAAATAATAATTATTCAAATTCGTGTTATGGCGATACTAATTACTAATCATAATTTAAGAAAATCTAGGTTCATATTAACGTAATGAAATTACATAATATTAAATATCACTTATAACATAAAAAATTTTCTTATACATAATTAAAATATTAAATATTAAAATTATAGACTATGATAGTGCCAAATATTATTCACAGATTCGAAAAAGTTTGAAGAAAATAATTAAATAATTTTTTAATTTATCAATTATAGTTTTAGATGTAAAACGTGATGGCAATGCTAATTGAGAATTATGATTTTAATTAAGATTGTTTGAAAATAAAATTACATTATATATTATTAAATATTAATTATTGTGTATGTTACATTTATTTCAAAATATTAAAATAATGCGTACATGGTTGGGGCTGTTTTCTAATTTTGGAAAGACGTTAATTTAATTAATAAAATATAAATTATAAAAATATTTCTAAGATGAAATTATTTAATAGTTAAACTAATAAATATGAATATTTATGAATTTAATAATTTTAAAATTTCATACATATACCATCATAATATGATAGAATAAAATTGAATGAATGTTTTTTATCCTACTTAAATAATTTTTATGTAACTATTGATAGGCCCGTAAGTGCACGGTTTTTATAACATCCCAATTTTTAAGAAAAGTAATTTTAACGGTAAAATCCTGAATACTTGAAGATAAGTCATAGAGATTGATCACCTCAATGATTTACTGAGAGTACGTGGAATTATTTTGACTCATTTTAAATAATTTATTTATTTTAAATAATTATTATTTATGATGTCAATTCGTTAATTGACAAAGATAGGCGTATCGCTTTTAAAGAGAATTCATCAATTATATTTATTATAAGTTTTGATGACGCAGAACGCCGTATTTTGTTGACTAAGAAATTGATTGAATTAAATCAAGATAAAATTAAATTTAAGAATTAATATTTAATATTAATTCATGAGTCGAAAATCGTCGGAAAACTCTAACGAAGTTTCGTCGCGTTTCGAATCGCCGGATAAATTTTACCCGCATTAAAATTTAAAATGAATTTCGATTTTCATCACGATGAAAATCGAAATGTAACTTATTTTGATGGTGTTTGAGTGTATTTTATTGTTTTTATTATTTATGATAATATTTTATTTCGCGGTGAATTAATTTTTGGGTAAATTAATTTTCGCGAATTAATCGGCGAGAGAATTAATCGGTAACGCGGTTACCCGATGCTGTGTTTTAGTACACGTTAGACTCTAGAATTAGAGGGTAATTATGAGAGATGTGAAATTAGATGGGATAGATTGGTTGATGTGTTTAACATCTTGCTTATTGACTACACTTTGTGTGATTAGTCTTTTCCACACTTTATTTAAGCTAGTTTTAACCAAGTATTTCACATTGTTTCATTTATTTAATTATTTTTTTTTCTCTCCACACCATTCCCTTGGCCTTTCATGCCGTGACCTGCTCCCCACCCTATTTTCATTTCTTTTCTCTATTTTAGTGGAGAAACACCAAGTAATATGTTTGCTATATATTAATTTTTTTTCTCCTCCCTTTAAGCCATCAGGCGTGACTTTTTTTTGTGTTTTCTATCCCTCATTTCTTTTGCTTCTCTTCTTCTGGTTCAAGTGGAGAAAAGGTGAGTAAACAAGGCAACTTCCATGCCCTTCTTCCTTATCACTTCCAGCGTGACCATCTTCCCCATTCTCCATCACATTTTATTTTCTTCTAATTTCTTTCTCAGCTGGCCGAGGCAACCCCTCCCATTTACTCACTCATTTTGATTTTCTTTCACTTTGTTCATGAGTGGAGAAACTCCAAGAACCAAGCTCCCATCCATGGCTTCTTCTTCCATCATCTCCTTTGGCATGATTTCACCTTCAACCGTCAACTCAACTTGTTCGTAGCGTCATCTTCTTCTTGATACTTTCTTCTCAACCTTGTGGGTAAGCATGAAAGCAACTTCTTCTTTTTCCTTTTTCTTGAACAGAACCGTGGCCCTAATCTAGGAATTAGGAAATGTTCCTTTTTATTCTTTCATGTTTAATGCTTGATTATGCTTTGATTATGATCATAAGAGATGTGGAAATGTTTTTTTTTCCCAATTTTTTTGAACCCTAGGCCGAAATTGTGCTCCAAGGATGGGGGTTTTGTAATCTCTCATGTGAACCATGTAATTAGTAGATAATTCTTGTGTTTGAGTTAGTATAGCTCTTATTATGTTAGTGGAATTGTTAAAATTAAGTGAGTTAATGAAATTTTATTAAAAACTCTTATTCTTAAGTGGGCTGAAAAATGATTTTGGGACTTGGCTAGGCTTTGTCTTTGGTTATAGTTGTTGGTTGTGAAGAATATTGCATATTAAATGGCATTGAAAATTATTTGGAAATGGTTTGAATCAAAAGAGTTAGAAAAGTTATATGGGAAAACCTTGTTCTTGAGAGAGTTGGAAACATTCTTGAAACTTAAATTAGGCCTTGTTTTGTGAAAAGGTTTGTTGTTTTGTGAAAGGAATTTCCTAAGAAAATGATGTGGTTTAATTAGCTAGAGCTATTAAGCTTGGGAGGCAAATATATTTGTACTTCTATCATTTGAATTAATTGTATTTAGGATTTTAAGAATTGTATGAACTTTGGAAGGAAAATTATTTTGTGTGAACTTGTTTAAATGGTTGTATGGATGTATTTTTAGACTCTAAAAAAAAATGATGATTAAGTTTGCTTGATGAAATTAGTCATTGATTTGTGCAAGAATTAATAAATAGAATGGTTTTGTTGATGCTTGTTTGAGTTTTAGAAGAAAATTAGGGAAGTGGTTTGCTAATTTTAAATTGAAGTTGTTTTAAAGCTTTGAGGCAATGAAGCATTCAGGTGGAATGGATTCCTTGTGATCTTAACACCAAGTTGAGCCTTAATTCAATATTGCCATGAAATATATTTGAGTTTAGTAGTATTTGGAATGTGATTTAGCATACTAAGACTATGAAACACTTATGTTAGAGAAATCCTTGTGTTTCTTTAACAAAAGTGGAGTCTTGTTAAGGATAGGATCAAAGTATTAGATTTTAGTATTTACTTCATGATTTTAAGATTTTATGTTTGGAAAGAATAGATTCTTAGTCTTTGAAATTTTAGTCTTTTAATTGTGAGTAGTTTTTTTAAGTTTATGGAATTCTTTTGAAAACAAGTATTTTAGAATTTTAAGACTCTTGAAGTGTTTAATTGATTTTGTGTTATGCTTAAGGTTCCAAGAAAAGGGTTCTTTAAAAGTTAGTATTTTCTTAAATTAGGTGATATGTGTTAACTTTGTAAGAAAATTGATTTTTAAAATTGATTTTTGAGTCAAAATCTTATTCCTTTTAAGTAAGTTAGTATTTTCGAATTAATGTGTTATGTTAACCTTTCAAGAATTGATTTTGATTCTAAAACCCTTTTTTTTTTAGTAGCAAGTAGATTAGATGTTGAATGGAAATGCTTGGTTAAAAAGGGTTAGATTTGGAGAGCCTAAGGTGTTAGTGTAGTTTAGAGTTGTGCTAAGTGTGCTCTGTGTATTAGGTTCGAGGGATCCGAGACCGTGCGGTGTAGAAATCGAGGAGTACGTGGACGCGTAGCTTGGAGTTCGGTAAGGGCACTTCTAGACATTTAGGATTCATTTTTATGTCCCTGTGTAAGGACAACTTTGGATATGCTTAAGCTATTGTTTGTTATTTAAATCGCTTTATTTAAATACGAAGAAGTCTGAGAACTCTACGAGTTCGAAGTTAGGGTCTCGAACCCCTTCGTTTATTGTTGTCGTGCAGTCGAACATATTCCGAGTCATTCGTGGGTGAAAACTTTGTGGTTGGTCTGCTGAACCCAACCCCCCACTTGTTTGTACCTCTCTGTTAATTCCATTGAGTTGCAGAGGGATGGATTCCTTGATTTGCGTGTCAAGCATGTAATGTTGTGATATGATTGAGTTATGCATTATTTGATATGAGATTGAATATATGCCACGAATTGCGTGTTCTTTGTTGAATCATGCGTTTCTTCATGCAGGTGTTTTTATTGCTTAAAATGTCGAATGCGTTTTCTTCATGTTAAGCATGCTCTCTTTATTTGATATGCGGTCAAGTAATTTTATGCGCCACTCTTTGAATATTGTAGCGAGAGTCGTTTCATCGAGTGAGAGCTAAAGTAGTCGTTATGACGTTTTGAGCCGTGACCGGATAACTAAGGGTGCTAGGTCCCCTTTGTTTACTGGAGATTGACTAGGCGTCGCAGTAGGAACCGCATCGTGCATATCTAGGGAGAAGCGAAAGATCCCAAGGCTACTACCGTATGTCAGTTGATGGATCTGCCCCGCTTCCTAATAATTGTCGAGTCGAGAGAAAATGAGTAGTGAGTCGAGTCGAGTCTAGAGTGAGAGAGTTGAGTCACGTTACGTGAATGATATGCATTGTTGTTTGCTTAATACCGTGAATTGTATAAAATGTGATTGCTTATTGCTTTATGCTTTGGTTTATCATGATCCGCTGAGAAGTTGACCGCCGCTGGTTCACGATTAATGATTGTAACCCGGATGGCGAACAAGCAGAGGATTGGAACTGCAGGAAGAAAGCAGAGATGGTTAACTAGCTTGATTGTATGTAGAGTCTACTGGTAGTCTAGTAGGGAACGTATTGTCTTGACGGCTATAGAATAATCATCGTTGTTCAGTATTGTAATAAATATCTGTTATGTTTCAGGACATGTATTGTTAGACGTGAATTGATGAAATAATTGAATGTGGTTAGGTAGTGTTTTTAAATAATTCCGCCATGTTTCTAAAGTCGCTGCAATACTCTGACAGTCATTTTTGAAAAAGAAGTTAAAAAAAAAAATATAGAACCACATTTTTGGAAAACGTGCAAGGCAGAGTATTTCACCTTTCAGAAATACGTAAACAATTGTCAAGATACTGACTTAGTAGCGCCCTGGAAATCGGGTCGTTACAAAAGTGGTATCAGAGCGGTTCGGTTCTAACCGGACTGTGAGTTGGGAAACCATAGCTGGTCATGTGTCGGGTTTTGTAGAAAACAATTGTTAGAGGTTAAACTGGGTCTTATGGTGAGTCAAACCATGCTTATGTACTTGTTCCTCAAGTGGAGTAATTTCACTTGTAATTGTTTGAAATTGTTCCTTAATTGAAACAACGTGTGCTGAGACACACCAAACCTATTGTGGGATTTTTATTAGGTTGAGAAACCTTGTGGAAATCCAATATCTCCGAAATGAATGATTGTCCCCGTTTTAGCAGATAAGTCAGAGATGGATCAGTAGATTCAGATGACCCAGATTCCAGACACAGGGACGTGTCTCTTCATTAAGCAAAGGAGAGAGCTTAGCAGCTGAAGAATTTATCTCAGGGAACACATCAATGAGGTGTTATGCACAGGCGGAGATTTGGAATAGAGATAGTTCATAGGAGACGTTATTAGCATTATTGCATATATGTGATCCTTGAAGTATTAGTGGTTCTAAGTATAAGCCACAATGTTTGTCGTTTGAATTATTTTGATACGTACTAAATTTGAAAATGAAAACTGTTTCATGATTTTCTGAATGCTACATGTTTGCTACTAACATCTATGTTTCGCAGTAGTCTACCTTAGCAATCGCTGCGTGAATGTATATAATTGATGGTATGTTTGATATTTGTGTTAGCGCATTAATATTTTCCAAAGGAAATATTAAACGCGACTACTTTCTAGCAAGCGCAGATTAATTGTCTTGTGACAACTTAATTTATGTGGGAACCATTTGACTCAGTTGAATGGGAGCTAGAAAATTTGTGAGAGTCATGGATAATGGTTTTAGTACGTGACAAAGTTGCCTAGCTAGTAGTGGGTAGTAACCAAAATTCTTTTACTAAACCTTCTCCCGAATTTTAGATCACATAATTTTCCTTTTAAGAAGAGAGCCAAGCAAAGCAGAATAATTTATTTTCATCTTTCATTGTATTTACTTGGCCGACCACACACTTGTAAAGAGTGCAAAAGGAAATATTCTGTTTTAGAATTAGTGCTAGTAGGTGATGAAGACCTTGGACCAAAAGTTTGTGAATTTTTCCCCTCCTTTAAATTTATGCTGACGGTTTAAAAAAAGGAGAATAATTCATTTTGCATTATTGGTCCTAGTGTTGGATTTGGATTCCTTTCTTTTCCTTCTAGGGTGTATCACGAACAAATCCTACTTAAAGGACCCCACTATTCTTCAATTCCTTCCTTAGGTGACACTAAGTTTAGAAAAGAGGGAGAGAATAATTAGTTGTATTATGAGTTCTATTGTGGGCCTAGAAAGATAGGAGGAACATAGTTCTCTTTGTTTTCCTTCCCTTATGTACAAGTATGCTTTTTACACAAGGGATCCTCATTCTTGTCCAATCCTTTTCCTAAATAAGCCGTGTAATGGTGAGAAGTGGGAGGAACCGTGAAAGGAAAAAAAAAAAAATTAGAAGGTGACAACCCTCGATTCCTTCCTTCTTTTCCTTTTATGCGTTTTGGATAAATTCTATTAAGGGACCCCTATGCTATTCGATCCTTCCCTTAAGTAGTGCTAGACCTTGTGGCATTTGAAGTGTGTGAGAAACTTAGAAATCATTTCCTTCCAGTCCTTAGTAGAGCCAAAATGTCAAGTGAGGACTATTCCTTATATCCTCTGTACCCTTGGGTGATGTTGTGGGCAATTTTATGGTTGGTGATCATAGCAATCCTCCTGTCCCTCCCCAAAACGCGAGTTCCTGGAAGATTCTAGGTGAGTGTCTTAGTCCTTTTGTTTCAATGCCGTACCTTTGTTAATGATCTAGTTGACAATAGTCTTAAGTTTTCTTTATGATTCTTGTTAAATCCTGATTTTTGTAATGAAGCTTGAAAATGATTTTGTTCTCTTTTGTGAAAAAGATAGTAGTTTTGATGATTAAACCTTTTACTATAAGTCCATATATGGGTAAGTATGGTTTTGAAAAGACTTTTGGAGTAGAGTACTAGAAACTTTAATTTCATTTGGTTCTTGTTTACTTCCTTGGAAACTTATAAGTGATTTCAACCTATTTACAAAAAAAAAAAAATGGTTTTTGTTGAAAATAGTTTCAAGTTTTAAAAGAATTCTATTAAATCATAAGTTAATGGAACAAGTTTGGTTAAGCTAAGAATTTTGTAAAATGTTATTGTAGTATTTTAAGACAATGATACACCTAACGTCAAGGGAATCCTAGTATTCCTAAACGAGGTGGAGTCTTAGGGACTTAGACATTTAAAATTTTCAATTTGTTTTAGCATGAGTCCTATAATTACAAAAGCTCTTGAGAGACGAAAATTCGTAGGTACTATCTTATTATTTTGAAACCAACTGAGCTAAGCATTTAAAATTTAGAGTTAGTTTTAGACTTTAATTAAAGTATGTGTAATGATTTTGAGACAATGAAAACCTAATCTCAAAGGGACTCTAATGTCCAAGAGAATGGTTGAGTCTTGAGAAAGTTTGTTTTACCAGTTCTTCATTTAATATGATTCTTAAGAGCTTTGATGTTGTTTTATGAAAAATGAATGATTTGAGAAAAGAATTTTAACCTTTCTGTAAGTTTTAAGTGAATTTTTGATATTCCCGATATGTGTAAACGTGGATACTGCGAATAGGTTAGCATTATTTCGTAGTAATGGTGTGAAGCCATAGTCGTTCTCGTGTCCGTGTTCGTGTTGGTATTCGCGTTGAGATTAAGCAAAGAACATGGCTCTGGAATGAAGCATCAGTCAGCCGCAAGGAATTTTTCCGCCCACTAGCTACGCTTACTTTGTGGTGTGCTACATGTTTATGCCTTGTGATTGCTACTATTGCATGCTATGTTATGTAGCTATAATTATTATAATATTGCATATATTAATACGTACTAGAATGTCCTTGGGTGCAAATTATTTTATGGATTTGGGTATAGTATTTTTTTTTTGTATTTTACTATCAGCGTAGTTTTAGAGACTAAACTATTTTAAGGGGATGATATTATAACATCCCAATTTTTAAGAAAAGTAATTTTAACGGTAAAATCCTGAATACTTGAAGATAAGTCATAGAGATTGATCACCTCAATGATTTACTGAGAGTACGTGGAATTATTTTGACTCATTTTAAATAATTTATTTATTTTAAATAATTATTATTCATGATGTCAATTCGAATTAATTGACAAAGATAGACGTGTATCGCTTTTAAAGAGAATTCATCAATTATATTTATTATAAGTTTTTCGATTGTGGCGTAACGCGTATTTTTGTTGACTAAGAAATTGATTGAATTAAATCAAGATAAAATTAAATTTAAGAATTAATATTTAATATTAATTCATGAGTCGAAAATCGTCGAAAAACTCTAACGAAGTTTCGTCGCGTTTCGAATCGCCGGGTAAATTTTACCCGCATTAAAATTTAAAATGAATTCCGATTTCGATGAAAATCGAAATGTAACTTATTTTGATGGTGTTTGAGTGTATTTTATTGTTTTTATTATTTATGATAATATTTTATTTCGCGGTGAATTAATTTTTGGGTAAATTAATTTTCTCGAATTAATCGGCGAGAGAATTAATCGGTAACGCGGTTACCCGACGCCGTGTTTTAGTACGCGTTAGACTCTAGAATTAGAGGGTAATTATGAGGGATGTGAAATTAGATGGGATAGATTGGTTGATGTGTTTAACATCTTGCTTTTTGGCTACACTTTGTGTGATTAGTCTTTTCCACACTTTATTTAAGCTAGTTTTAACCAAGTATTTCACATTGTTTCATTTATTTAATTATTTTTTTTTCTCTCCACACCATTCCCTTGGCCTTTCAGGCCGTGACCTGCTCCCCACCCTATTTTCATTTCTTTTCTCTATTTTAGTGGAGAAACACCAAGTAATATGTTTGCTATATATTAATTTTTTTTTCTCCTCCCTTTAAGCCATCAGGCGTGACTTTTTTTTGTTTTCTATCCCTCATTTCTTTTGCTTCTCTTCTTCTGGTTCAAGTGGAGAAAAGGTGAGTAAACAAGGCAACTTCCATGCCCTTCTTCCTTATCACTTCCAGCGTGACCATCTTCCCCATTCTCCATCACATTTTATTTTCTTCTAATTTCTCTCTCAGCTGGCCGAGGCAACCCCTCCCATTTACTCACTCATTTTGATTTTCTTTCACTTTGTTCATGAGTGGAGAAACTCCAAGAACCAAGCTCCCATCCATGGCTTCTTCTTCCATCATCTCCTTTGGCATGATTTCACCTTCAACCGTCAACTCAACTTGTTCAGAAGCGTCATCTTCTTCTTTGATACTTTCTTCTCAACCTTGTGGGTAAGCATGAAAGCAACTTCTTCTTTTTCCTTTTTCTTGAACAGAACCGTGGCCCTAATCTAGGAATTAGGAAATGTTCCTTTTTATTCTTTCATGTTTAATGCTTGGTTATGCTTTGAGTATGATCATAAGAGATGTGGAAATGTTTTTTTCCCAATTTTTTGAACCCTAGGCCGAAATTGTGCTCCAAGGATGGGGGTTTTGTAATCTCTCATGTGAACCATGTAATTAGTAGATAATTCTTGTGTTTGAGTTAGTATAGCTCTTATTATGTTAGTGGAATTGTTAAAATTAAGTGAGTTAATGAAATTTTATTAAAAACTCTTATTCTTAAGTGGGCTGAAAAATGATTTTGGGACTTGGCTAGGCTTTGTCTTTGGTTATAGTTGTTGGTTGTGAAGAATATTGCATATTAAATGGCATTGAAAATTATTTGGAAATGGTTTGAATCAAAAGAGTTAGAAAAGTTATATGGGAAAACCTTGTTCTTGAGAGAGTTGGAAACATTCTTGAAACTTAAATTAGGCCTTGTTTTGTGAAAAGGTTTGTTGTTTTGTGAAAGGAATTTCCTAAGAAAATGATGTGGTTTAATTAGCTAGAGCTATTAAGCTTGGGAGGCAAATATATTTGTACTTCTATCATTTGAATTAATTGTATTTAGGATTTTAAGAATTGTATGAACTTTGGAAGGAAAATTATTTTGTGTGAACTTGTTTAAATGGTTGTATGGATGTATTTTTAGACTCTAAAAAAAAAATGATGATTAAGTTTGCTTGATGAAATTAGTCATTGATTTGTGCAAGAATTAATAAATAGAATGGTTTTGTTGATGCTTGTTTGAGTTTTAGAAGAAAATTAGGGAAGTGGTTTGCTAATTTTAAATTGAAGTTGTTTTAAAGCTTTGAGGCAATGAAGCATTCAGGTGGAATGGATTCCTTGTGATCTTAACACCAAGTTGAGCCTTAATTCAATATTGCCATGAAATATATTTGAGTTTAGTAGTATTTGGAATGTGATTTAGCATACTAAGACTATGAAACACTTATGTTAGAGAAATCCTTGTGTTTCTTTAACAAAAGTGGAGTCTTGTTAAGGATAGGATCAAAGTATTAGATTTTAGTATTTACTTCATGATTTTAAGATTTTATGTTTGGAAAGAATAGATTCTTAGTCTTTGAAATTTTAGTCTTTTAATTGTGAGTAGGTTTTTTTAGATTATGGAATTCTTTTGAAAACAAGTATTTTAGAATTTTAAGACTCTTGAAGTGTTTAATTGATTTTGTGTTATGCTTAAGGTTCCAAGAAAAGGGTTCTTTAAAAGTTAGTATTTTCTTAAATTAGGTGATATGTGTTAACTTTGTAAGAAAATTGATTTTTAAAATTGATTTTTGAGTCAAAATCTTATTCCTTTTAAGTAAGTTAGTATTTTCGAATTAATGTGTTATGTTAACCTTTCAAGAATTGATTTTGATTCTAAAACCCTTTTTTTTTTAGTAGCAAGTAGATTAGATGTTGAATGGAAATGCTTGGTTAAAAAGGGTTAGATTTGGAGAGCCTAAGGTGTTAGTGTAGTTTAGAGTTGTGCTAAGTGTGCTCTGTGTATTAGGTTCGAGGGATCCGAGACCGTGCGGTGTAGAAATCGAGGAGTACGTGGACGCGTAGCTTGGAGTTCTGATAAGGGCACTTCTAGACATTTAGGATTCATTTTTATGTCCCCGTAAGGACAACTTTGGATATGCTTAAGCTATTGTTTGTTATTTAAATCGCTTTATTTAAATACGAAGAAGTCCGAGAACTCTACGAGTTCGAAGTTAGAATCTCGAACCCCTTCGCTTATTGTTGTCGTGCAATGAACATATTCCGAGTCATTCGTGGGTGAAAACTTTGTGGTTGGTCTCTTTGAACCCAACCCCCACTTGTTTGTACCTCTCTGTTAATTCCATTGAGTTGCAGAGGGATGGATTCCTTGATTTGCGTGTCAAGCATGTAATGTTGTGTTATGATTGAGTTATGCATTATTTGATATGAGATTGAATATATGCCACGAATTGCGTGTTGCTGTTGAATTGCGTTTCTTCATGCAGGGTGTTTTTATTGCTTAAAATGTCGAATTACGTTTTCTTCATGTTAAGCATGCTCTCTTTATTTGATATGCGGTCAAGTAATTTTATGCGTCACTCTTTGAATATTGTAAGCGGAGAGTCGTTTCATCGAGCGAGAGAGCTAAAGTAGTCGTTATGACGCTTTTTGAGCCGTGACCTGATAACTAAGGGTGCTAGGTCCCCTTTGTTTACTGAGATTGACTAGGCGCCGCAGTCAGAGGAACCGCATCGTGCATATCTAGGGAGAAGCGAAAGATCCCAAGGCTACTACTGGTATGTCGATTGATGGATCTGCGTCGCTTTTAGGAATAATTGTCGAGTCGAGAAAATGAGTAGTGAGTCGAGTCGAGTCTAGAGTGAGAGAGTTGAGTCACGTTACGCGGAATGATATGCATTGTTGTTTGCTTAATACCCGTGAATTGTATAAAATGTGATTGCTTATTGCTTTATGCTTTGGTTTATCATGATCCGTTGAGAAGTTGACCCTTGCCAGTGGTTACATCAATTAATGATTGTAACCGGATGGCGGAACAAGCGAAGGATCGAACTGCAGGAAGAAACAAATTGTAGATGGTTAACTAGCTTGATTGTATGTAGAGTCTACCGGTAGTCTAGTAGGGAACGATTGTCTTGGCCACTATAGAATAATCATCGTTGTTCAAGATTGTAATAAATATCTGTTATGTTTCGTGACATGTATTGTTAGACGTGAATTGATGAAATAATTGAATGTGGTTAGGTAGTGTTTTTAAATAATTCCGCCATGTTTCTAAAGTCATTTGCAATACTCGGCAGTCATTTTTGAAAAGAAGTTAAAAAAATATAGAACCACATTTTTGGAAACGTGCAAAGGCGTAGTATTTCACCTTTCAGAAATACGTAAACAATTGTCAAGATACTGACTTAGTAGCGCCCTGGAAATCGGGTCGTTACAAAAGTGGTATCAGAGCGGTTCGGTTCTAACCGGACTGTGAGTTGGGAAACCATAGCTGGTCATGTGTCGGGTTTTGTAGAAAACAATTGTTAGAGGTTAAACTGGGTCTTATGGTGAGTCAAACCATGCTTATGTACTTGTTCCTCAAGTGGAGTAATTTCACTTGTAATTGTTTGAAATTGTTCCTTAATTGAAACAACGTGTGCTGAGACACACCAAACCTATTGTGGGATTTTTATTAGGTTGAGAAACCTTGTGGAAATCCAATATCTCCGAAATGAATGATTGTCCCCGTTTTAGCAGATAAGTCAGAGATGGATCAGTAGATTCAGATGACCCAGATTCCAGACACAGGGACGTGTCTCTTCATTAAGCAAAGGAGAGAGCTTAGCAGCTGAAGAATTTATCTCAGGGAACACATCAATGAGGTGTTATGCACAGGCGGAGATTTGGAATAGAGATAGTTCATAGGAGACGTTATTAGCATTATTGCATATATGTGATCCTTGAAGTATTAGTGGTTCTAAGTATAAGCCACAATGTTTGTCGTTTGAATTATTTTGATACGTACTAAATTTGAAAATGAAAACTGCTTTCATGATTTTCTCAATGCTACATGTTTGCTACTAACATCTATGTTTCGCAGAGTCTACCTTAGCAATCGCTGTGAATGTATATAATTGATGGTATGTTTGATATTTGTGTTAGCGCATTAATATTTTCCAAAGGAAATATTAAACGCGACTACTTTCTAGTAAGCGCAGATTAATTGTCTTGTGACAACTTAATTTATGTGGGAACCATTTGACTCGATTGAATGGGAGCTAGAAAATTTGTGAGAGTCATGGGTAATGGTTTTAGTACGTGACAAAGTTGCCTAGCTAGTAGTGGGTAGTAACCAAAATTCTTTTACTAAACCTTCTCCCGAATTTTAGATCACATAATTTTCCTTTTAAGAAGAGAGCCAAGCAAAGCAGAATAATTTATTTTCATCTTTCATTGTATTTACTTGGCCGACCACACACTTGTAAAGAGTGCAAAAGGAAATATTCTGTTTTAGAATTAGTGCTAGTAGGTGATGAAGACCTTGGACCAAAAGTTTGTGAATTTTTCCCCTCCTTTAAATTTGCGTTGACGGTTTAAAAAAAAAAGGGGAGAATAATTCATTTTGCATTATTGGTCCTAGTGTTGGATTTGGATTCCTTTCTTTTCCTTCTAGGGTGTATCACGAACAAATCCTACTTAAAGGACCCCCACTATTCTTCAATTCCTTCCTTAGGTGACACTAAGTTTAGAAAAGTGGGAGAGAATAATTAGTTGTATTATGAGTTCTATTGTGGGCCTAGAAAGATAGAGGGAACCTAGTTCTCTTTCTTTTCCTTCCCTTATGTACAGTGCGTTTTTTTTACACAAGGGATCCTCATTCTTGTCCAATCCTTTTCCTAAATAAGCCGTGTAATGGTGAGAAGTGGGAGGAACCGTGAAAGGAAAAAAAAAAAATTAGAAGGTGACAACCCTCGATTCCTTCCTTCTTTTCCTTTTATGCGTTTTGGATAAATTCTATTAAGGGACCCCTATGCTATTCGATCCTTCCCTTAAGTAGTGCTAGACCTTGTGGCATTTGAAGTGTGTGAGAAACTTAGAAATCATTTCCTTCCAGTCCTTAGTAGAGCCAAAATGTCAAGTGAGGACTATTCCTTATATCCTCTGTACCCTTGGGTGATGTTGTGGGCAATTTTATGGTTGGTGATCATAGCAATCCTCCTGTCCCTCCCCAAAACGCGAGTTCCTGGAAGATTCTAGGTGAGTGTCTTAGTCCTTTGTTTCAATGCCGTACCTTTGTTAATGATCTAGTTGACAATAGTCTTAAGTTTTCTTTATGATTCTTGTTAAATCCTGTTTTTTGTAATGAAGCTTGAAAATGATTTTGTTCTCTTTTGTGAAAAAGATAGTAGTTTTGATGATTAAACCTTTTACTATAAGTCCATATATGGGTAAGTATGGTTTTGAAAAGACTTTTGGAGTAGAGTACTAGAAACTTTAATTTCATTTGGTTCTTGTTTACTTCCTTGGAAACTTATAAGTGATTTCAACCTATTTACAAAAAAAAAATGGTTTTTGTTGAAAATAGTTTCAAGTTTTAAAAGAATTCTATTAAATCATAAGTTAATGGAACAAGTTTGGTTAAGCTAAGAATTTTGTAAAATGTTATTGTAGTATTTTAAGACAATGAAACACCTAACGTCAAGGGAATCCTAGTATTCCTAAACGAGGTGGAGTCTTAGGGACTTAGACATTTAAAATTTTCAATTTGTTTTAGCATGAGTCCTATAATTACAAAAGCTCTTCAGAGACGAAAATTGTGAGGTACTATCTTATTATTTTGAAACCAACTGGGCGGAGATTTAAAATTTAGAGTTACTTTTAGACTTTAATTAAAGTATGTGTAATGATTTTGAGACAATGAAAACCTAATCTCAAAGGGACTCTAATGTCCAAGAGAATGGTTGAGTCTTGAGAAAGTTTGTTTTACCAGCTTCTTCATTTAATATGATTCTTAAGAGCTTTGATGTTGTTTTATGAAAAATGAATGATTTGAGAAAAGAATTTTAACCTTTCGTAAGTTTTAAGTGAATTTTTGATATTCCGATATGTGTAAACGTGGATACCGCGAATAGGTTAGCATTATTTCCGTAGTAATGGTGTGAAGCCATAGTCGCTCTCGTGTCCGTTCGTGTTGGTATTCGCGTCGGAGATTAAGCAAAGAACATGGCTGTGGACTGAAGCACCAGTCACCCGCAAGGAATTTTTCCGCCCCCTAGCTCCGCTTACTTTGTGGTGTGCTACATGTTTATGCCTTGTGATTGCTACTATTGCATGCTATGTTATGTAGCTATAATTATTATAATATTGCATATATTAATACGCATTTAGAGTGTCCTTGTGTGCAAATTATTTTATGGATTTGGGTATAGTAATTTTTTGTATTTTACTATCGCTGTAGTTTCGAGGACTAAACTATTTTAAGGGGATGGTATTATAACATCCCAATTTTTAAGAAAAGTAATTTTAACGGTAAAATCCTCAATACTTGAAGATAAGTCATAGAGATTGATCACCTCAATGATTTAATCGAGAGTACGTGGAATTATTTTGACTCATTTTAAATAATTTATTTATTTTAAATAATTATTATTCATGATGTCAATTGAATTAATTGACAAAGATAGACGCAGTCTTGCTTTTAAAGAGAATTCATCAATTATATTTATTATAAGTTTTCGGTGTGACGCGGTAACGCGTATTTTTGTTGACTAAGAAATTGATTGAATTAAATCAAGATAAAATTAAATTTAAGAATTAATATTTAATATTAATTCATGAGTCGAAAATCGTCGAAAAACTCTAACGAAGTTTCGTCGCGTTTCGAATCGCCGGGTAAATTTTACCCGCATTAAAATTTAAAATGAATTCCGATTTCGATGAAAATCGAAATGTAACTTATTTTGATGGTGTTTGAGTGTATTTTATTGTTTTTATTATTTATGATAATATTTTATTTCGCGGTGAATTAATTTTTGGGTAAATTAATTTTCTCAATTAATCAGCGAGAGAATTAATCGATAACGCGTTACCCGCCGTGTTTTAGTACGCGTTAGACTCTAGAATTAGAGGGTAATTATGAGGGATGTGAAATTAGATGGGATAGATTGGTTGATGTGTTTAACATCTTGCTTTTTGGCTACACTTTGTGTGATTAGTCTTTTCCACACTTTATTTAAGCTAGTTTTAACCAAGTATTTCACATTGTTTCATTTATTTAATTATTTTTTTTTCTCTCCACACCATTCCCTTGGCCTTTCAGGCCGTGACCTGCTCCCCACCCTATTTTCATTTCTTTTCTCTATTTTAGTGGAGAAACACCAAGTAATATGTTTGCTATATATTAATTTTTTTTCTCCTCCCTTTAAGCCATCAGGCGTGACTTTTTTTTGTGTTTTCTATCCCTCATTTCTTTTGCTTCTCTTCTTCTGGTTCAAGTGGAGAAAAGGTGAGTAAACAAGGCAACTTCCATGCCCTTCTTCCTTATCACTTCCAGCGTGACCATCTTCCCCATTCTCCATCACATTTTATTTTCTTCTAATTTCTTTCTCAGCTGGCCGAGGCAACCCCTCCCATTTACTCACTCATTTTGATTTTCTTTCACTTTGTTCATGAGTGGAGAAACTCCAAGAACCAAGCTCCCATCCATGGCTTCTTCTTCCATCATCTCCTTTGGCATGATTTCACCTTCAACCGTCAACTCAACTTGTTCGTAGCGTCATCTTCTTCTTGATACTTTCTTCTCAACCTTGTGGGTAAGCATGAAAGCAACTTCTTCTTTTTCCTTTTTCTTGAACAGAACCGTGGCCCTAATCTAGGAATTAGGAAATGTTCCTTTTTATTCTTTCATGTTTAATGCTTGATTATGCTTTGATTATGATCATAAGAGATGTGGAAATGTTTTTTTTTCCCAATTTTTTTGAACCCTAGGCCGAAATTGTGCTCCAAGGATGGGGGTTTTGTAATCTCTCATGTGAACCATGTAATTAGTAGATAATTCTTGTGTTTGAGTTAGTATAGCTCTTATTATGTTAGTGGAATTGTTAAAATTAAGTGAGTTAATGAAATTTTATTAAAAACTCTTATTCTTAAGTGGGCTGAAAAATGATTTTGGGACTTGGCTAGGCTTTGTCTTTGGTTATAGTTGTTGGTTGTGAAGAATATTGCATATTAAATGGCATTGAAAATTATTTGGAAATGGTTTGAATCAAAAGAGTTAGAAAAGTTATATGGGAAAACCTTGTTCTTGAGAGAGTTGGAAACATTCTTGAAACTTAAATTAGGCCTTGTTTTGTGAAAAGGTTTGTTGTTTTGTGAAAGGAATTTCCTAAGAAAATGATGTGGTTTAATTAGCTAGAGCTATTAAGCTTGGGAGGCAAATATATTTGTACTTCTATCATTTGAATTAATTGTATTTAGGATTTTAAGAATTGTATGAACTTTGGAAGGAAAATTATTTTGTGTGAACTTGTTTAAATGGTTGTATGGATGTATTTTTAGACTCTAAAAAAAATGATTAAGTTTGCTTGATGAAATTAGTCATTGATTTGTGCAAGAATTAATAAATAGAATGGTTTTGTTGATGCTTGTTTGAGTTTTAGAAGAAAATTAGGGAAGTGGTTTGCTAATTTTAAATTGAAGTTGTTTTAAAGCTTTGAGGCAATGAAGCATTCAGGTGGAATGGATTCCTTGTGATCTTAACACCAAGTTGAGCCTTAATTCAATATTGCCATGAAATATATTTGAGTTTAGTAGTATTTGGAATGTGATTTAGCATACTAAGACTATGAAACACTTATGTTAGAGAAATCCTTGTGTTTCTTTAACAAAAGTGGAGTCTTGTTAAGGATAGGATCAAAGTATTAGATTTTAGTATTTACTTCATGATTTTAAGATTTTATGTTTGGAAAGAATAGATTCTTAGTCTTTGAAATTTTAGTCTTTTAATTGTGAGAAGTTTTTAAGTTTATGGAATTCTTTTGAAAACAAGTATTTTAGAATTTTAAGACTCTTGAAGTGTTTAATTGATTTTGTGTTATGCTTAAGGTTCCAAGAAAAGGGTTCTTTAAAAGTTAGTATTTTCTTAAATTAGGTGATATGTGTTAACTTTGTAAGAAAATTGATTTTTAAAATTGATTTTTGAGTCAAAATCTTATTCCTTTTAAGTAAGTTAGTATTTCCGAATTAATGTGTTATGTTAACCTTTCAAGAATTGATTTTGATTCTAAAACCCTTTTTTTAGTAGCAAGTAGATTAGATGTTGAATGGAAATGCTTGGTTAAAAAGGGTTAGATTTGGAGAGCCTAAGGTGTTAGTGTAGTTTAGAGTTGTGGTAGGTGTGCTCTGTGTATTAGGTGGGAGGGACCCGAGACCGTGCGGTGTAGAAACCGAGGAGTACGTGGACGCGTAGCTTGGAGTTCTGATAAGGGCACTTCTAGACATTTAGGATTCATTTTTATGTCCCCTGTAAGGACAACTTTGGATATGCTTAAGCTATTGTTTGTTATTTAAATCGCTTTATTTAAATACGAAGAAGTCTCGAGAACTCTACGAGTTCGGTTAGGGTCTCGAACCCCTTCGCTTATTGTTGTCGTGCAATAACATATTCCGAGTCATTCGTGGGTGAAAACTTTGTGGTTGGTCTCACGAACCCAACCCCCCACTTGTTTGTACCTCTTGTTAATTCCATTGAGTTGCAGAGGGATGGATTCCTTGATTTGCGTGTCAAGCATGTAATGTTGTGATATGATTGAGTTATGCATTATTTGATATGAGATTGAATATATGCCACGAATTGCGTGTTCTTTGTTGAATTGCGTTTCTTCATGCAGGTGTTTTTATTGCTTAAAATGTCGAATTATGCGTTTTCTTCATGTTAAGCATGCTTCTTTATTTGATATGCGGTCAAGTAATTTTATGCGCCACTCTTTGAATATTGTGTTTGAGAGCCGCTCATCGAGTGAGAGAGCTAGGCGAGTCGTTATGACGCTTGAGCCGCGTGACCCTGATAACTAAGGGTGCTAGGTCCCCTTTGTTTACGGGAGATTGACTAGGCGCCGCAGTAGAGGAACCGCATCGCATATCTAGGGAGAAGCGAAAGATCCCAAGGCTACTACCGGTATGTCGATTGATGGATCTGCGTCGCTTCCTAATAATTGTCGAGTCGAGAGAAAATGAGTAGTGAGTCGAGTCGAGTCTAGAGTGAGAGAGTTGAGTCACGCTACGTGAATGATATGCATTGTTGTTTGCTTAATACCGTGAATTGTATAAAATGTGATTGCTTATTGCTTTATGCTTTGGTTTATCATGATCTGTTGAGAAGTTGACCTTGCCGCTGGTTCCGCCAATTAATGATTGTAACCTAGATGGCGGAACAAGCAGAGGATTGAACTGCAGGAAGAAACAAATTGTAGATGGTTAACTAGCTTGATTGTATGTAGAGTCTACTTGGTAGTCTAGTAGGAACGATTGTCTTACCAGCTATAGAATAATCATCGGTGTTCAGTATTGTAATAAATATCTGTTATGTTTCAGGACATGTATTGTTAGACGTGAATTGATGAAATAATTGAATGTGGTTAGGTAGTGTTTTTAAATAATTCCGCCATGTTTCTAAAGTCGCAATACTCGTGATCATTTTTGAAAAAGAAGTTAAAAAAAAAAATATAGAACCACATTTTTGGAAAACGTGCAAGGCAGAGTATTTCACCTTTCAGAAATACGTAAACAATTGTCAAGATACTGACTTAGTAGCGCCCTGGAAATCGGGTCGTTACAGTTTTATCGCGTAGTAAAATATCTGTAACACCCCAAATTTCTAAACTAAGTTGAGAATAAGTTATGAGAAGAATTGTGAGATTGTATTCAAGCTTAATTTGATTTTTAAGTGAGTGAATATAATTACACAAAGTTTTGATAAGAAAGTTAATGGGTTTGAGTTGAGGAATAAGTTGTATTTAATCTTAAGATGGTTAAAGGTGTTGATTTGTAGTTATGGAAGTTAATTTGAGAAGAAAGTCTCAAGGTTTGGTGTTAGAACTAAGTTTTCTTGGTTTTTCTGCAGTGTGAATCGATTTATATAGCCCAGGAATCGATTCACAGCATTAAAAATCCATAGGCATCGAATTTTAGCAATGGGAATCGATTCATAGAAGCCAGGAATCGATTCACAGAAGACAGGCCACTGGGACTCGCATGCAGGAATCGATTCACTCATTAAAACTGCGATTCATGCACTTTTTACACTGTGTGAATCGTTTCACACTATGCTGTGAATCGATTCACAGCTGCAGAAATGTTTAAAAATGTTGTTTCAACGAGCAGAACGCGGAAATAAAGAAAAAGGGAAGGAAAAGAAGAGAAATGGAAAGGAGAAAGAGGAAAGGAGAGCTAGGGTTTCACCCTTTGAGAAGGATTGAAGAGATTCATGTTAGATTTCTTCAATCACTTGCCTAAATGGAGAGTTTGAGAGTTGAGATTTGGGTATTTTGAAGATTTGGGTTTGAACCCTAGAGAAGAAGAAGCACGAATCGAGAAGAATAAGTGGGAGAAGACCAAGCTCCAAAGAAGGATGGCTCAAGTTCTTGGATTGAGAAGGAAGATTGAAGGTTGAAGATCAAGATTTGAGAAGTATTTGGAGAAGCCCCAAGTTGAGCAAAGAGGGAAAAGCTTGAAGAGGAGCAAAGAGTCCAAAGTTCAACCTTCCTAGCTCAATGTCTTGAAGAATAGAGGTGAGTTCTTCAACCCTTAGGTGATGGGCACCCATAAGTCCCACATATAGGAATTTCTCTTCCTTTAGTAACATGTGAACCTTAGGTTCAAGTTAGGTTTTAAATACCTATAAGAGGTTGAGTTGTTATTGTTATCATTGTTATGATTGTATAGTGGGCTTGGTTAAAAGAGGTTGGCGACTACCCCCAACCCCCCACAGTTGAATGTATGTTTGATGTTTTCTCTCTTGAGAACTCCATAGAGTTTCAAGGGATGAGTTAATGTATGTGTTGTCCATTAATTTGGTGAATTGTGAGGCTTGTCAATGAGCCATAAGCTTTAAGTCAAAGAGGTCAAAGAAAGGACCCTAGGAAAAGTATGTGATAGGAAGAATGTGTGAATTAGTGTTCATGATGGTGTAATTCATATTATGAATAAAGTATCTGAATGTCTAAAGTAGATAATTATGATTGACATAAGTCTTATTATGAGCATATCATGTTTTAACCTCTAAGTGAGTAATTAGATAAAAAGGAATGCTATTAATGTAAGCTTGATTCATTGAAATAATTGTAATTTCCTTGAATAGTTAAGTAATGAGGATGATGTTAATAAATCCTAGTTAGCCAAGTTGCATTTCTATGAACATGCATAAAAGCATAAGCATAAGCTAAAGTCCATGGCAAGACTCCTCTATTTAAAGGAGTAGATCGATTTGGTTAGCCAAGTGGGACGCCCTTGGATGGTTATGACGTCTAACCACCATACCGAAAGCGTGTAATTGGGGTCTAGGGACCAAAGCCTACGACACTACCCAATAACACAAAGCAAAGGAGAATAAAAATTAATATTCTCAGCAAAAAGATGCATTACATTGCATAGCCTCATATTATATATCTTCTTATGAATGGTATAATATGTGAAGTGATGTTAAGTTTATGAATGTTAATGGATTCCTTGCATATATATCTATGTATTCGGAATTAGCTTAATTAATTGTATGAAATCTTGGATAGCACATCCCTAGTTGCTTAATTATTATATAGCAATG
Source organism: Calophaca sinica (assembly GCA_037113605.1). Classification (NCBI taxonomy): domain Eukaryota; kingdom Viridiplantae; phylum Streptophyta; class Magnoliopsida; order Fabales; family Fabaceae; genus Calophaca; species Calophaca sinica. The sequence goes on from CM073736.1 coordinate 53,823,764, forward strand.
GTGCCTAGAAGTAGAAAGAGATGTGACAAGATCAATTTCAATAATATAAAGAAAAGCAAAGAAGTGTTAAGTATAAAGTAAGTAAGTAAAGAAGAACAAAATGTTCTTAGTTAAGAAAGTTTGCACTTACGTAGCATTGGGTTAGTTATGCTAGATATAGCTAAAGAAGTAATGTTTGAATTAGTCTTTTCAGGCTAGTAAGGATGGACGAGAGAACGATGACGAGTCCGTGAAGGGCTCACTGAGATTTATAATTTCACCCTATTCCTTTTATTTGTTTTCAGATAAGCAGGTACCGAAGACGATGAGCCGAAGCTCCAAGCTTGGGACTCATAGGCTAGTTTTATATTGTAATGGAAATTTTATATTCCAAGTTATGTATAATATGTAATCTATTTATTAGATTAATGAATTAAGTTTAATTTATGACTTGGATTACTGTAATCAAGTTTGTAAATTATTAGAAATTCCTGTGCTTTAATGTAATTTGTCGTACTTTCAATTATGTTGAGGTGCAGGTGTTACAATATCGTTCCCACAAGGACTTAGAATTGAGTACCAATTTCTCTCACTAAGATGATTAGCTAAAGGAATAAATTAGAATGCTATTGTTGTTGCTGAAAAATAAAATGAGTTTATTTTAGAAAATAAAAGGCTCTTGGGATTGATGTTCTTCAAATGAAAATTTCTTTTAAGCTAATTCCTTGTCACTTTCCTTTGAGTATGAGCAATGGATTCTTAAAGGTCAAATAATCAAATGTGATTATTGTCTTCTTTCAAAGTACAATAAAATGTTTCAAACATAGAATCTACCTATTTTCATGGTAGAAGGAATGATAAAACTCATTAAGAACAATTATTTCTAAGCCTCAAGAAAACCAATTCTATTTTCATGAATTGATCCCCTTGTTTAATCTTGTAATTCCAATATCGAATTTTCACTTTTCAGTGCTTAATAAGATATCTAGGATTCATACAATCATATTAGTTATGATTGCAGAGAAAGTAAAATTCAATATTAAATTAAGAATGGAACAATGCTCATAACATCTAAGGGAAGAAAATTAGACTTAACGATAATTCATCATTGGAATATAATCAATCCCAAGATAAAAGAAACTACTCACACATGATAGGAATGTAAATAAGACGATGTAAATTAAGCATTCAGAACTTGAATAAGTAAAGATGAAGATTAGAAGGTAATAGAAACTGAAATTCATTCAAAGCTTAAAGCCATAGAAAAGTTGCTTGAACATACATGAAGAAAACCACAAAAGAACACAAGTTTAGCTAAGAAAAATGGAGAGGAAGAGGATCCAATTTCGTGCCCTGAAAGCCTCAATTTATAGCCCAATTCTACCCCAATCAAGTGTCATTATATCCCCTTTAAGACCCTCTAAAACAGCTCAACAGATTCAGCACTTAAATTGAGCTGTTACAAAATTCTGCCATAAACATGGCCGTAATGCGCAACACTGGGGGGCCATAATCTTCAAACTGTGACTTTTCAGCTCATCCACCACGAATTACGGCCATAATGGAAAACACTGGGGGGCCGTAATCCTCTCTGTTTCTTCACTTGACCTTCCAACTGCTTCCCACGAATTATGGCCATGTTCTTCAACACCAGCCGTAATCCTCTCTTTTGCATCAAATTCATCAACTCTTCAACTCCTTTTCCTACAAATCAAAATATAAACCAAAAGGTAATAAAAATAAAACATAAATAAAGATAAACCACTAATAAAACCTATTAAAGCAAGGTAAAAAACTAGATAAATTCTAACTTATCAACTATTAAATCATATATATAGATATAAGTTTAAAAAATATATACATGTCAATAATAAAATATAATATAATATGTACAATTACTTAATTTCAAATGAGCGTACTTGGAACTTATTTTATTAATAAGTAGTATAGTATAAATTTAATAAAAAATAAAAATGTGATAAAAGTTTGCAGCATACATGTAACAGCCCAACCACCCCCCAGGCACTAGGCCCAGTTACGAAAGGGCTACAACGGTACTGTTACTCACAGGACTTCTCCACACCCCAATAGTGGAGTTTTAAGCCCGCCCAGGAATCGAGCCATGTACCTGGGCTTAAGTACAATGGTTTTTGATTCCTGGTACCAACCATTTATGCCCCTGGTCCCGGGTTCGAGCGCTCCTGAGGGCAAAAACTCCACTTAGGGGTGTGGAGAAGTCCTGTGCGTGACATACCCTTAAGCCCTTTCGTAACTGGGCCTAGTGCCTAGCTGAGTGGGTGGTACCAGGAATCAAAAACCATTGTACTTAAGCCCCAGGTACATGGCTCGATTCCTGGGAGGGCTTAAAACTCCACTATTGGGGTGTGGAGAAGTCCTGTGAGTAACAGTACCGTTGTAGCCCTTTCGTAACCGGGCCTAGTGCCTGGGGGGTGGTTGGGCTGTTACAATAAAAGGCGCCTTTTATTGTAACAGCCCAACCACCCCCTAGGCCTTTGGCCCAGTTACGAAAGGGCTACAACGGTACTGTTACTCACAGGACTTCTGGGACCCCTTAATTCCCAGTTTTTGCCCCACGGGAGGCTCGAACCCGCGCCCAAAGGGATATAGGCAACGAAAAGCACCTCCCCACTACCAACTGAGCTATAGCTCAGATGGTATTGAGGAGTGCGCTTCCATGGTACTTATGCCCCTGGTCCCGGGTTCGAGCGCTCCTGAGGGCAAAAACTCCACTTAGGGGTGTGGAGAAGTCCTGTGCGTGACATACCCTTAAGCCCTTTCGTAACTGGGCCTAGTGCCTGGGGGTGGTTGGGCTGTTACTCACAGGACTTCTCCACACCCAAATAGTGGAGTTTTAAGCCCTCCTAGGAATCGAGCCATGTACCTGGGGCTTAAGTACAATGGTTTTTGATTCCTGGTAGCCGAGTGGTTGGTACCTCAAATATAAGTTTAAAAAATATATACATGTCAATAATAAAAAATAAAATAATATGTACAATTACTTAATTTCAAATGGGTGTACTTGGAACTTATTTTATTAATAAGTAGTATAGTATAAATTTAATAAAAAATAAAAATGTGATAAAAGTTTGTAGCATACATGTACGATTTATGGATTTTAATTAATGATTTAAGTTATGATCTAATATCAGATATTTACAGATATATGTTATGCATAAATCATATAAAATCAAGGGTTGTAAATTCTTATTATTAATAAGAATATAGGGGAATTAATTTAAAAAATATTCTATGCTAAAAATATATTTAAAAAGTTTTTTACTTCCTGGTATAAAATCAGAATTTCAAACATAGTTTACCTTTATTTACATTATATTTTTAATAATTAACATCATCAAAATAAATGAAAATTTTCATTAACCTCATCAACACATAGAGCACATAATATTGTTGCCTAGGAAGACTAATTATTTAATAAAAATTTCTAATATAATTTCCTTTGAATATTTTATTATATTTTGAATAAATAATTTTATTCCTTACAATATTTTTATATATTTAATTGGTAACAAATTTTTTTATTATTTTTAAATTTCACTCTATATATATTGCTATAATTGAAATTTAAATAAACTCGTGAAACACACAGGTATTACCTCTAGTAAATGAGCAAGAGAGTATGATATGTTTGAAGTAAAGTTAGGATTGTTTAAAATACTATTTCTTAATTAACAATATGAATTTAATTATTATAGATGAATATTGTATACTTTTATTAAGTAGTATAGTATTATTTAATTATTTTAAAAAAATATTTACCTATAATTTGAATTATTAATAATTATTTTTAAGTCATAATATTACTATTATGTAATGAATAGCTAATATTTAAAAAATTTATAGTGTCATTCTATTAAATGCATGAGCTTTTCTAAAAATATTAACAATAATTTATGTTGTAAAGCTTATTTTACTTTTATTATGTTATTATATATGAGTAGCTTTATATTTAATTGTCAACATACTTTATATTATAAAAAGATCGTTAAATACGTTTATAATTTTTTAACCAAGGTAGTTATTAATTAATGCTGATATTTATTTTTTTCATGTGAATTTTATTGATATAATAATATTAGAGATGATGGACAGATATGCATCATGAAAATCCAACTCATTCTCGTTATATCTCAATTTTTTGTATATAAGTGTGCTTACAGACTTATATATCACACAGGAAATACTGCCTTGTATGGTCAAGAACAACACCATGACAAAGAGCACGACGTTAGCATTTCCGCTTGTCCTTTTGATTTGTATAACAGGTTGGGTCTCTCACTCTTTCTCTGTTTATCTCTCTCGATTAATTTTATATTTTTTCTTGATTTGATCATTATGTTCATTAAATAATTGATAGCAGGAAAACCGTTATCAGTTGAAGCAAGGGGACTCATTGAATGCAAAGACAATTACAAAATATTCTGTAAAAGATCTCCCTACTTCTGCTTTCAGGGTCAATGCATTTGTAAACCTTGTTGTGGTTTGACTGATGTATCGTCTGCTGAGCCTAATTCTCAATTCAATTAGCATGTTCTTACGTAATGTATCACAGTCCATGCAATAAAATAATGAGCTTGATATGTGTTAGTTTAAACTTTTTATTCCAATTTTTTAGTTAAATTTTTGAGGAAATTAGTTATCCTAACTTAATGATTGGTAATGGTAGCCATTTGTTCAGTCGATGCCAATGCTTACATGAGAGTCTCCTTAAGGATAGTTTCTCGGGATATAGAACCATTTATGGCTCTATTAGTAAATGTTGGAACCTAAACGATTGAGAAGTTTAGACCCTCATTAATTTTGATGATAACAAAGTATTTCTCAAGAGAACAACTTATCTTCTAACATATCTTTGAGTGTACAGGTATCAAAACTTCATATATATGTACGAAACAGTCAAGGAAGAAGAAGAAATTTACAAAAGAATTGAATACAATCCACTAGTGTCAGCATCCGAACTCATTCCAAATGCCTTGCTAACAAAGAAGCGCCCAAAGAGTGTTACTCTTTGACACGTGGAATACTCAATTGTCAGCGAAGGCCCGTCCTTCCTGCTCCGAGCGAAGGCCTGATCTCTTTAATGAAGCACGTGATGATCACGTTTTTGCTCTTAACCTCAGACTATTCTGGAACGGAATTCGAATTTGATTTTATGCACTCATTTTGATGTACGAGGAAGCAAAGGTAACACCTTTAGCATAAGACAAAAAATCGTACAAGGCAATTGCAAATTACAGATAGTACAAAAATGGTAATATGTACTATTCTGATATTCTCTGGAAAGAAAGAAAAGGACTACATTTCAAATTACCTCACTCAATGGAAAGGAGATATTTTTACTGCAACGGTAATACCCTTGAAGACTCCTATAAATATCCCAAGGTATTCATTGAAGAAAAGTTGGGAAAAACTGTGAAGAAACTTCATTCTGAAAGCAATATTACTCAAGTGAGCAATCACGTTTCGTGCCAAGTTTCTGGTCTACACAGAACTGAACTCAGCGTCTTATACTTTCTTTGAGAAAGCTATTCTGTTTTGAGCTTAATCTTTTCGTCCTCTCTGTGAGAGATATTTTGATTGTATTCAAAAGTATAATCTCTTTTGTAAACTGTATTTGGCCTAGTTAAGGCTTTGTTCCTCAAAGGCTCGACTGCACTGAGTTGTTTTGAGAAGTTGAGAGTATTGTCAAGTTTGTGACAGAAGAATACTCTTGAGTAAAATTGTAATCAGTTGATTATAGTGAAAAATCCTTTAGGAACGAAGGGACTAGACGTAGCTACCAGTTGGTGGTGAACTAGTATAAATCTCTGCATTTCATCCTTTACTGCTTTACATTTATCTTTACCTTGCTCAGTAAAACAAGTTTTCATAAGCGGTTTATTTTCTGCATCCGGTTTATTTCTCTGCATCTAATATACAAACAGTTTTGAAAAATCTGTGTTGAAGTGTTTTTTACGTAAAGTTAGCGAAAAGTTTTTAACACAATTCAACCCCCCTTCTTGTGTTCATGTTCAGTTGGTACCAGAGCTCGGCCTTAACAGTGTTAAGAGAAAAGATCATATGCTGTTAACATGTCTACTGAAGGTGGTCATATGAACCGTCCTCGTCTATTCGATGGAGAAAAATTTGATTACTGGAAAGATAAGATAAAAGCTTTCTTTGAAACACAATAACTTGAGTTGTGGGATATAGTTCAAAGTGGTTACATTCCTCCCACTAATCCTCGTGGTGTTGCTATAGCCAGAGAAGATTGGAATGATGGGCAGAAAAAGAGATATCAAATCAATCAAAAAGCTAGATTCATTCTTATCTGTGCTATGACAGAAAAAGAATATGATAAATGTGGCAAATTTGATACTGCCAAAGAAATCTGGGACTCACTCGTTTTATCTTACGAAGGCTCTGCCCAAGTAAGAGAAACCAAAGCTAGCATGTTGGTTCGCCAATACGAGTTGTTCAAAATGGAAGATGGTGAAAGCATTGAAACCATGCTTGGAAGATTCCAAACACTTGTTCATGGGTTACAAGCCCTTGGAAAAAGTTACACTACACCTGACCATGTTAGAAAGATCTTAAGAAGCTTGACTAAGCAGTGGAGACCCAAGGTCACTGCTATTCAGGAAGCAAAAGATCTAAATGTCCTACGGCTTGAAGATCTTATGAGTTCGTTGAAAGCTCATGAACTTGAGCTAAATCAAGAAGAACCTGTCAAAAAGGGCAAGTCTATTGCTTTGAAAGTCACTCAACATAAAGCTAGTTCTTCCAAAGCCCTTCAGGCTGAAGAAGAAGAATCAGAAGATGAAGCTTCAGAAGGAGATGTTGACACATCAGAAGATGAGCTCGCTTTTATATCCAGGAAGATATAAAGAATGTGGAAGAAGAGAAACTTCAGGAGGAAGTTTTAGAAGAAAGATACTAAGGACAAGAAGGAAAGCAAGGACAAGGACAAAGCTCAAGTCATTTGCTATGAATGTAAAAAGCCTGGACACTTCAAGTCCGAATGTCCTAATCTTAAGGAGAAGCCCACAAGAAGTTCTTTCAAGAAAAAGAAGAAGAGTCTCATGGCTACATGGGAAGATCTAGATTTATCCTCATCTGAGGAAGATAATGAAGTAGAAGCAAATCTCGCTCTCATGGCAGACACTGACCTTGATTTAGAAGAAGAAGTTGAAGAGGTAATAGTATATGATTCCTACTCTGAACTTCAACTTTCATTCGATGATCTTCTTAAGGACTCTGCCACTCTCTCTGTTGAGTATAAGAATTTGAAAAAGAAATTTTCAAAATTATCACAAGACTTTCAAGCTTTAAACAAAGAAAAATATGTACTCAATAAAGAGAACTGTTTAAAACCTAAAATCAAGATTCGATGGATAACCAAATGGCCTGATCGCTAACAAGCAACTGAGGTGAGAGCTCTCAAGTCAAAGCTCTAAAGTTACAGGAAATCTTAAATGCAAATCAAATGATTATGAATATGCTTTTCAAAAGTTTCTTGCAGAGAGTGTAACTCGAAGCAAGCAAGCTTAAATGATTTGGGGCGTCAGTAAAACGACAACTCATGGTCTTGGTTATATATCAGATGAACCTCTTTTAGAAAATTATTCAAAGATCTGATAAATCCAATAATCATAGTAAATGCTTGCATTGTACTTACTGCAATAAACCTGGTCATTTGAAAAGTGCATGTACTGTTTTTAAAACTGTGAAGGATAAGCTTCCTTCAAGAACTAACAAGAAAGGACCCCAAAAGATATGGGTACCTAAAGATAAAATAGTCTATGTTGCAGACATGCTTAGCAACAAAGTCAACACACCTATCTTGGTACTTAGACAGTGGATGCTCGCGTCACATGACGGGAGAAAAGCATATGTTCCAAGAACTAAGGCTTAAAGAAGTTGGATTCGTTGGTTTCGGAGGAAATTAAAAAGGTAAAATAGTTGGAATTGGTCGCATTGGTAAAGGCTCTCTTCCCTCTATTGATAATGTACTATATGTTGAAGGACTTAAACATAACTTATTGAGCATAAGTCAATTATGTGACAATGGTTATGAAGTCATCTTTACAGAAACTGGATGTCTAGTAAAAAGAAAGAAAGACGGCTCTATTTTCTTTACTGCTAAGAGGAAACAAAATATTTACAAAATTGATCTCTCTGAACTTGCAAAACAAGATGTCAAGTGTCTCATGTCTGTTGACGAAGAACAATGGATTTGGCATAAGAGATTGGGTCATGCCAATTTGAGATTAATCTCAAAATTAAACAAGCACAGTCTTGTCAGAGGTTTACCAAATCTTAAGTATTAATCCGATGCTCTCTGTGAGGCATGTCAAAGAGGAAAACAAGTTAAAACTTCTTTTCATTCAAAAAATGTTGTTTCAACCTCTAGACCACTTGAGCTTTTGCATCTTGATTTTTTTGGTCCAACAAGGACAGCCTCTTTAACTAGAAAGAAATATGGGTTAGTCATTGTTGATGATTTTACTAGATGGACATGGGTTAGATTCCTTGCTCACAAAGATGAGTCATACAAGGTATTTCAGATTCGCAAAACAGTTCAAAATGAAAAAGGAATTTGTATTTCTTCTATTAGAAGTGATCATGGGGGAGAATTTGAAAATGAAAGCTTTCAAAAATTTTGTGATGATAACGGCATCTCCCACAATTTCTCCTCTCCTAAAACACCTCAACAAAATGGTGTTGTAGAAAGGAAGAATATGTCCCTCCAAGAAATGGCCAGGACCATGATCAATGAGGCTAACATTGCAAAACATTTTTGGGCAGAAGCAGTAAACACAGCTTGTTACATTCAAAATAGAATTTTTATTAGACCTATTTTGAAGAAGACTCCATATGAACTGTGGAAAGGAAAGAAACCAAACACATCATATTTTCATTCATTTGGTTGTACGTGTTATATTTTAAATAGTAAGGATCAGCTTGGTAAGTTTGATTCAAAAGCTGACAAAGGAATCTTTTTGGGATATTCTGAAAGATCTAAAGCTTTTAGAATATACAATAAAGAAACTATGACAGTGGAAGAATCCATTCATGTCAAATTTGATGACAAGAAGCCTGACACAGCCATGTCAGAGCTAGATGAATTATTTTCAGAATTAAATATAGGTAATACTATAAATAGTAAACCTACATCTTCATCGTCCGGTGGTGACCAGACACAAGAATCTTCAGAAGCTGAATTCAGAAAGAGCTGGAAGTACAAAGCCAATCATCCTAAAGATCAAATCATAGGAAAACCCAGAGATAGAGTAAGAACCAGATCCTCTTTTAAAGAGCATGCAGATATGGCACTACTCTCAGAAATGGAACCTAAAACGATTGATCAAGCATTGGAAGATGAAGGTTGGATTCTGGCCATGCAAGAAGAGTTGAATCAGTTCCAAAGAAATGATGTATGGAAGCTAGTTACTCTACCAAAAGATAAGCAAGCTATTGGTACTAAATGGGTATTTAGAAACAAGCTTGATGAAGATGGAAAAGTTGTGAGAAATAAAGCAAGATTGGTTGCTCAAGGTTACTCACAGGAAGAAGGTATTGATTTTACTGAAACATTTGCACCTGTTGCAAGGTTAGAAGCTATACGCATTTTACTTTCTTTTGCTACACATCATGATATAATTCTTTATCAAATGGATGTGAAAAGTGCTTTCTTGAATGGTTTTATAACTGAGGAAGTCTTTGTAAAACAACCTCCTGGATTCGAAGATATTGAATTTCCAGATCAAGTCTTCAAGCTTAAAAAGGCCCTGTATGGTTTTAAGCAAGCTCCCAGAGCTTGGTATGAAAGACTGGGTACATTTTTGATGAAAAATGGCTTTACCAGAGGTCTAGTTGACACTACTCTTTTTAGAAACATATCAAACAAGCACTTTATAATTGTTCAAATATATGTTGATGACATTATTTTTGGAGCTACTAATGAAAGCCTTTGCAAAGAATTTTCTAAGCTAATGCAGGCTGAATTCGAGATGAGCATGATGGGTGAACTGAAGTTCTTCCTTGGAATTCAAATCAAACAATGCAACGATGGTATCTATATACATCAAAGCAAATATATCAAAGAATTGCTAAAGAAATTCAAAATGGTGGATTGCAAACCTATTTGTACTCCTATGCATCCCACATGCATACTTGGTAAAGATGAAACTGGTAAAAAGGTAGATCAGAAGATGTACAGAGGTATGATTAGATCTCTACTTTATCTTACAGCTTCAAGACCTGATATTATGTTCAGCGTCTGTCTGTGTGCTAGATTTCAATCAGATCCTAGAGAATCACACTTGAGTGCTGTTAAAAGAATCTTTAGATATTTGCAAGGATCTACTAATCTTGGTTTGCTTTATAAGAAATCAACAGATTACAAGTTAGTAGGTTTATGTGATGCTGACTTTGCTGGAGACCGAATTGAAAGAAAAAGCACAAGTGGAGGCTGCCAATTCCTTGGAGCAAATCTTGTGTCTTGGTCAAGCAAAAGGCAAAGCACGATTGCACTCTCAACAGCAGAAGCTGAATATATTTCAGCAGCAAGTTGCAGCTCTCAACTTCTGTGGATGAAATATCAACTTGAAGACTATCTGATAAAAGAGAGTAACATTCCTATCTTTTGTGATAACACTTCTGTAATCTGTCTTACTAAAAATCCCATATTGCATTCACGAGCCAAGCACATTGAGATTAAGCATCATTTTATAAGAGACTATGTTCAGAAGGGTACTCTCGAAATAAAATTTGTAGACACTGATCATCAGTGGGTTGACATATTTACAAAACCCCTTGCTGAAGATAGATTCAATTTTATAAGACGAAATTTAAATTTTCATCTTATAGAAGAATGATTAATCTCAGCGTCAGATGATATGCATCATCTCAGCATCTGGTATGACATAAACATGTATACGTATAAGCATTTTATTTGTCATGTGCATCATAACTCAACGTTTGGTGAATCAGTTGCGTGCGTCCGAGCGCACACACACGTGTCACACGTGTAAAGGACTTAAGCGTCTCATCACATCTACTGAGTCATAATTATTTATGTCTTTCGATAAAATCTTTTTACTTGATCTTACTTTTCTTTTGGCGTCTTCATTTAATGAAAAGGCGAATCTTCATTTTTCTTTTCTTTTTTGATTTAATTTTTGTGTGGAAATACGAAGCGATTTTTTGAAAAAGGACTGTACCATTTTCTATCAACTTTCCCACTACTCCACATTTTTCGCTCCATCACTTCACTTTGCATTTTCTTGCAAAACTGTTCTTTCTCTCTCTCTCTCTCTCTCTCTCTCTCTGTGATTTCAAACCCTAAAACCTCCATTACCCTCTCTGCAACTACTACCATGGCTGATAGAAAGGTTGGACAGTACACTGCTGCCTTCGATGTCTTCTCAGAAGCAAAACTCATGAATGAGAACAGGATTGATTGAGAACTTCAAGCTATATGGTTTTGATTTTGAAGAAGGTTTGGAGAAACTAGGCTGGAAAAATTACTTTATCTGGGAACCAGTCGACATACTGAGCTGTGCTATAAAGGAGTTCTGGGGAAACACATACCTACTTCCGGGAGAAATTATAGAAGGACACATCAGAGGCTTCAAGCTACGCTTCACCATCAACTCTATTGCTCAGACGATCAAGTGCCCTTGTGAAGGAATCAGTTACCATGCTAACTGGGTTGACGCCTACAAAGGACTGGAAAACGTCAACGAAGCCCTGTTTGAAAACTACCGTGAGTTGAAGAAGAAGAACATAACTCCCACTGCCAAAGACTTGAAAAGCCACTACAGAGTATTGCACAAAATCATCGCTAAGAGTGTGATTCTGAAGGCTGGCTCAAGCGACATAGTGAACTACGAGCAAAAGTTCATTATGAGAAACTACATGGATGGGAAGAAAATCAACCTGCTAAGGTTGATTATCAATAACCTTATAAATGCTCTTGTCTTCTCAAGGAAGAGTGTCGATAAGAAGAATATCGTCAAGGTTATCCCTTATGGAGTTATTCTCTCCATAATGATGATTAAAGATGGTGTTGTGAGAAAGCTGGCTGACTCTACCAACACAGAAGAAAAAGAAACATACTTTGGTGTTGGCGCTGTTGTTCGTCCTGAAGTTTTTGGAGTCAACAGTCTAGTCAGGATGCAGCTGATAACTGGCTCTATGATAAAGAAGGTGAAATTAGAGCAACAGGAATGAGAAGCTGAAAAGAAAACCACCAGAAGCTCAATGGCTGGTGTGAAGAGACCTGCTAAATCTCCTTTAAGGGAGACAAGAAGAATGAAACAGAAGGTGGCTCCTGCACCTACTGTTGAGGAACCAGAAGATGAGGATAGAATTCCTATCAGAAAGGTCTTGGAGAAAAAGAATAAGCCAACAGCTGAAAAAGATGCTTTAGCGTCCGGTCAAGGGAAGCAAGTCCCTCCTCCTCCTCCTCCTGCCGTTGTTGCCCCTAGAGGAACAAAAAGAAGGCTGGTTAAGTCTTCTGAGCTTAACCCATTGTCTGTTTCACAACCACAAACTAAGAAAACCAGAATGAGCCTCCGACAAACCTCTACCCTCTCAAAACCTACCCAAACACCGTCCTATACACTCAACCTTGACCTACCACAAATTTCCTTAAACACCTCACTTACCACATACATTTCTAAACTTCACTCTTATCCCTTTAACCTATTATTCAAAGTACCTCCCATTAATCCCTTCAAACCCTACACACCTAAAACCTATACAATCACTAAAACCACTCCCACTTCACTCACCATTACCCATAAACCTACAGACTTTGGTGGAAGGAAGAATGTCTTGTGCATTAACAAACCTCGGTTTGTTAAGTATGAGTCATATCACAGCATCTACAATCGTCCCTCTACATGGCATTTGAAAACCTTCACCTTTGGAGTTGCCAGACTGGATTTTGCCTCTCCAATGAATGCTACCTTCAAGGATGGAGAAGACCATTTTCAGATGTCATTCAAAGGAAGACTAAGACCAGTACCTGGTAGAAGAGCAATTCTTTTCTCTGTTGACCTTCCTAAATCCCTACCACAAACTGAACCTCTCACACTGGAGGAGTGTGGAAGATGGATTACAGATGAAGAAGCTGCCTTCATGGCACACAGTCTTGAGATGAAGAAAATTGAAGTTATCAGACAGTTCAGGGATCCTTCTTCTGTATCCGTAAAGATTGTGCCAGATAGACAAAGGTGGCTACCTTGGTCTATCCCTGGGAAAAGGAAAGAACCTGCTCCTGGCAAGCTGCCATTCAGCAAGATCGGGTTCATAGAGTATGAGAAGGCTCCCAAGAAGTATAATCTTAAAGAATTCTCTAAGCTTCCAATTGCCAAGATCACTGAGGATCATGCCAGAAGGTTTTACCTTAGTTCTCTGAAGGAAGATGAATGGAGAACTGGCTCCTCAAACTGCTGCAATGCCGAGAAAGCCACAATTCCAACAGTTTGCACTATCAGCAGAGTTACTGACACCAATCTGGGAACTATATACTTTGATGATATGTTCAGGTGTTCAGTATTCAAGCCACTTGACTACATGAAGACATATGTCCAATGGGCTGCTGTGACCAAGCACTTTGACATTGGATTTACTTGGAGTCAATGGTCGGAGTCTTGGAAAGACAAAGCTATGTTACCGTGCCTCGTCCCCCTAATGCTTACAGAAGATGACAGGGAAAATCTGCGAAGAATATACCTGGAAGAAAATGAAGGACTCTCTTTCGTTTTTGAAGCTTTGAGTGCCTTCATCAGAAGAATATGGGGAGAAGAAGCTGGAAACAAGTTTGATGCTTTCACTGCTGATGTGCTTCTGCATAGGGAAACTATCTTCATGGATTTGCTGTATCCAGAAGAGGTGGAGAAAAGAAGGAGAATTCAGGCAGAATCTGAGCAGAGGAAACTTGGAAGTCTCATCAAATGGTTTATACCAAATGATGCGTTCTTTCAAAAGGCTCAACAAAAGAAGGAACTGAGACTGAAGCTCTCCAACTGGGTGCTAGCAGAGCATCAGAAGATGAAACCTGCACCAGAATCAGAAGCTGGACCTTCTACTTCTACTCCTGCAGTTGAAATGGTCACCATTCCTAAAGTAGAGTTTGAAGAAATGAAGGCCACTAACCTGAAAGTCACTCAGCTGGAGAATGCACTGAAGTTATTATATGAACGTCTCAACATCCCTCCACCACCTCCACCAAACCCTTAAATTTTTTTTTTGTGTGATATAAATTTTTTTTGGTACTCTTATATATATATTCATTGTTTTTTACTCTGATTATCTGTTTATATATATATACCTATATCTGATTATCTGTTTATATATATTCAAATTTTTCTAAGCCATATTTTGACTATGATGTGCTTTACACTCTTTTTGTCTGATGACAAAAGGGGGAGTAAAAGAAAAGTTTGATGAACACATGAAAGTCTGATTGACAAATTCACCGTCCGATGAATACACTAAAACTGATAGTATCATGCATATCATTTCATACATAGCATTTGTGTGGTTATTCATTGCTCTAATATCTATTAATGCGTTGATATTCATTGACCCAGTACTCTAATAATGATCAATAAAATTGGTACAATAAAAATCTTTTTGATAAAATGAAAATCAGCATCCGATCTCACTTTGCTAAATATATTCTCTGATACATCTACGTATTTTTGCGATCACTTAAATGAATTTGTTTATCAACAATCGCCTTAATATCTGAATTGTTCTTATATATCTAAATTGTTACATTCAAGGGGAGACCCTTGATATTATTTTGAAATTAAATTGTTCATCAACCTTGGATATTTGTCATCATCAAAAAGGGGGAGATTGTTGGAACCTAAACGATTGAGAAGTTTGGACCCTCATTAATTTTGATGATAACAAAGTATTTCTCAAGAGAACAATTTATCTTCTAACATATCTTTGAGTGTACAGGTATCAAAATTTCATATATATGTACGAAACACTCAAGGAAGAAGAAGAAATTTACAAAAGAATTGAATACAATCCACTAGTGTCAGCATCCGAACTCACTCCAACGTCTTGCTAACAGCAAGCGTCCAGCAGTGTTACTTGATAAGTTAGAATTTATCTAGTTTTTTACCTTGTTTTAATAGGTTTTATTAGTGGTTTATCTTTATTTATGTTTTATTTTTATTACATTTTGGTTTATATTTTGATTTGTAGGAAAAGGAGTTGAAGAGTTGATGAATTTGATGCAAAAAGAGAGGATTACGACCCCCCAGTGTTGAAGAACATGGCCATAATTCGTGGGAAGAAGTTGGAAGGTCAAGTGAAGAAACAGAGAGGATTACGGCCCCCCAGTGTTTTCCAACATGGCCGTAATTCGTGGTAGATGAGCTGAAAAGTCACAGTTTGAAGATTATGGCCCCCCAGTGTTGCGCATTACGGCCATGTTTATGGCAGAATTTTGTAACAGCTCAATTTAAGTGCTGAAACTTTTGAGCTGTTTTAGAGGGGTCTTAAAGGGGATATAATGACACTTGATTGGGGTAGAATTGGGCTATAAATTGAGGCTTTCAGAGCACGAAATGGGATCATCTTCCTCTCCATTTTTCTTAGCTAAATTTGTGTTCTTTTGTGCTTTTTCTTCATGTATGTTCAAGCAACTTTTCTATGGCTTTAAGTTTTGAATGAATTTCAGTTTCTATTACCTTCTAATCTTCATCTTTTACTTATTCAAGTTCTGAATGTTTAATTTACATTGTCTTATTTACATTCCAATCATGTGTGAGTAGTTTCTTTTATCTTGGGATTGATTATATTCCAATGATGAATTATTGTTAAGTCTAATTTTCTTTCCTTAGATGTTATGAGCATTGTTCTATTCTTAATTTAATCTTGAGTTTTACTTTCTCTGCAATCATAACTAATATGATTGTATGAATCCTAAATATCTTATTAAGCACTGAAAGGTGAAAATTCGATATTGGAATTACAAGATTAAACAAGGGGATCAATTCATGAAAATAGAATTGGTTTCCTTGAGGCTTAGAAATAATTGTTCTTAATGAGTTTTATCATTCTTTCTATCATGAAAATAGGTAGATTTTATGGTCTAAAACATGTTATTGTACTTTGAAAGAAGACAATAATCACATTTAATTATTTGGCCTTTAAGAATCCATTGTTCATACTCATAGGAAAGTGATGAAGAATTGGCTTAAGAGTAATTTTCATTTGGAAAAACATCAATCCCAAGAGCCTTTTATTTTCTAAATTAAACTCATTTTATTTTCCAGCAACAACAATACCATTCTAATTTATTCCTTTAGCTAATCATTTTAGTGAGAGAAATTGGTACTCAATTCTAAGTCCTTGTGGGAACGATATTTTACTACGCGATAAAACCGTGCACTTGCGGGCCTATCAAGTTTTTGGCGCCGTTGCCTGGGACTTATGCTATTGATATTGATTTCCTAACAGCAAGTGTCCAGCGGTGTTACTCTTTGACACGTGGAATACTCAATTGCTACGAGCGTCCGTCATCTGTTCTGAGCGAGCGTCTGATCTCTTTAATGAAGCACGTGATGATCACGTTTTTGCTCTTAACCTAAGACTGTTCTGGAACGGAATTCGAATTTGATTTTATGCGCTCATTTTGATGTATGAGGAAGCAAAGGTGACACCTTTAGCATAAGACAAAAAATCGTACAAGGCAATTGCAAATTACAGATAGTACGAAAACGGTAATGTGTACTATTCTGATATTCTCTGGAAAGAAAGAAAAGGACTACATTTCAAATTACCTCACTCAATGGAAACGAGATATTTTTACTACAACGGTAATACCCTTGAAGACTCCTATAAATACCCCAAGGTATTCATTGAAGAAAAGTTGGGAAAAATTGTGAAGAAGCTTCACTCTGAAAGCAATATTACTCAAGTGAGCAATCAAGTTTCGTGCCAAGTTTCTGGTCTACACAGAACTGAACTCAGCATCTTATACTTTCTTTGAGAAAGCTATTCTGTTTTGAGCTTAATCTTTTCATCCTCTTTGTGAGAGATGTTTTGATTGTATTCAAAAGTATAATCTCTTTTGTAAACTGTATTTTGCCTAGTTAAGGCTTTGTTCCTCAAAGGCTCGACTGCACTGAGTCGTTTTGAGAAGTTGAGAGTATTGTCAAGTTTGTGACAGAAGAATACTCTTGAGGAAAATTGTAATACGTTGATTATAGTGAAAAATCCTTCAGGAACGAAGGGACTAGACGTAGCTACCAGTTGGTGGTGAACTAGTATAAATCTCTACG
This sequence comes from Calophaca sinica, assembly GCA_037113605.1. Classification (NCBI taxonomy): domain Eukaryota; kingdom Viridiplantae; phylum Streptophyta; class Magnoliopsida; order Fabales; family Fabaceae; genus Calophaca; species Calophaca sinica. The sequence continues at coordinate 53,841,082 of CM073736.1, forward strand.
TCTCATCCTTTACTGCTTTACATTTATCTTTACCTTGCTCGGTAAAACAAGTTTTCATAAGCGGTTTATTTTCTGCATCCGGTTTATTTCTCTGCATCTAATATACAAACAGTTTTGAAAAATCTGTGTTGAAGTGTTTTTTACGTAAAGTTAGCGAAAAGTTTTTAACACAATTCAACCCCTCTTCTTGTGTTCACGTTCAGTAAATAGAAGATTTTTTTTATAGCTCTATTAGCTAATAAAAGATTAGAAAATTGTTGTACATACTAATGTACAAGAAAACCAAGGTGTAGGCACATTCATAAAAGCTCTTGGTAACACCTAAGCTGTAAAAAAGTACCTCCTGGTTATATTGGGTGTTGTTGGAAATTTCTAATCTCAAACTGGCATATTTGGAGGGAGGAAAGTACTTGGTTAAAAATTCGGTCCAAGTCATTAACGGGCCAGAACCACAGTGACAAAGATGAAAATCAATAATTAACTTTTTTTCATCAAAGAGAATAGAAGAATCCTTAGTCGAATAAGTAATAACATCAATGTTGTATTAGATTGTATTAACCAATCTTAATTAGAAACTTTTTGATGTGTTTCTTAGGATCCTTTGTTGTTGAACCTCCAAACTGTAAAGAATTATAACACATTGAGATCGATTCCAAGTGGATCTCAACATTAATACCTATCATGATTGGAACAACGATATTATCAACTAGACCTTCATTGTTCAGCATGAAATAATCTAAAAGAGTCCTCCTTTGATCATGTCTCCAAACCACACTAGAGAGATGTGCATCAAAAAAATTCTCATAAATATAAAAAAAGCAGAACAACAAAATGAATAAATTGGGAAAAGCAAAAACATATGGATAAAATGAAGAATGTTAAGGAATTCATACAGCAAAGCGTATAATATAACCAAAATTGAATTTCCTAATACTTTCAAATAATCCACAATAACGATGACAAAAGCTCGTTCGCCTGCAAGTGCGCTTATCAACGAGTTAGATAGGAGTTAGTAAGAAAAATAGCACAATAAGGCAAATCCAAATAGGAAAAAAGGAATCATGGAATCATATCAGCATGAAGTGGGAAGTAAATAATAAATTTTTAAACTAATATATTTTTCGGACATTAGCTTTATTTGAGAAATTATACGTAAACTCAATTTCCTTTTTGAAAGATTATTTCTAATATTATTAGTGGTATACTTTGAGCTCAATTGGAATATATTAAATTACTACGCTATTTTTTATCAGTTTGATTATATTTTGGTCATTATCTCATCTTAAAAAAATTTTGAAACATTTATATATTTATATATATATATATCTATATATATTCAAAGTTAAAAAATAATTCCAATTAATTCAATAAATAATAAATTATTTTTATTCTTAAATATACTATACAGCCTTTACACATGTCCAAAAATTAAGAACGAAAATATAAATCCTGAAAATTAAATTGTTTTAAAGAGATTAAAAAATTTATTAATTTTATTGCTTTGGCAATGCAATCATAAAATGATTAATTTATATCGTTATTCAAAACAAAAAATTGCAAACACAATTACGCAATTTCAATATCTACTTTTATTGGTAGTAAAATAATCATATACCATGAACTATTTTAACGCCTTTTCCCTTTCTTTCAAAATTTTAAGTTATGTCATTGTGTCTTCGCACTACTTTACGGACGATTTATATGGCTTAAGTGCTTCCCCCTCCGCTGTTAATAAAAATCCTCTCCCCCACTCCCATCATCTATTTAACAAAATCATACTTTTATTTTGCATATCACATACATTGTATGATATGAAAAGGTATCTGCTTTAATATTATTTAATCAATTGGATCTAAAACTTATTGACAAGCAACTACAACTCACTACATAACAGTATTTAACTACATCATATACTATTACTTAATAACTGTTAAATTTGAGACTTATTATTTAGTTATAATGAGAGTATATTAATATACCTAATAAGAAAAAAATTTATGATATTGCTGTAGAATAATACAAGTAAAATCTGAGTAAAATTCTAATTAAAAATTTACTTTCAGATTTAGTTGTTAGTCATACACATGTCTTTTCATGTCAATAAATTGAGTAAAAATAAATGTCACCATATATTAATAATTATTGATTACAAAAAATATTAGTACATGATATGGGCTGTTTTCTAATTTTGGAAAGACTTTAATTTAATTGGTAAAATATAAATTATAAAAATATTTCTAAGATTAAATTATATAATAGTTAAACTAATATATATAAATACTTATGAAATTAACAATTTTAAAATTTCATACATATACCATCATAATATGATAGAATAAAATTGAATGAATGTTTTTTATCCCACTTAAATAATTTTTATGTAACTATTAAATCATATATATAGATATAAGTTTAAAAAATATATACATGTCAATAATAAAAAATAAAATAATATGTACAATTACTTAATTTCAATTGAGTGTACTTGGAACTTATTTTATTAATAAGTAGTATAGTATAAATTTAATAAAAAATAAAAATGTGATAAAAGTTTGTAGCATACATGTACGGTTTATGGATTTTAATTAATGATTTAAGTTATGATCTAATATCAGATATTTACAGATATATGTTATACATAAATCATATAAAATCAAGGGTTGTAAATTCTTATTATTAATAAGAATATATGGGAATTAAATTAAAAAATATTCTATGCTAAAAATATATTTAAAAAGTTTTTTACTTACTCGTATAAAATTAGAATATCAAACATAGTTCACCTTTATTTACATTATATTTTTAATAATGAAAATTTTCATTAACCTCATCAACACATAGAGCACATAATATTGTTGCCTAGGATGACTAATTATTTAATAAAAATTTCTAATATAATTTCCTTTGAATATGTTATTATATTTTGAATAAATAATTTTATTCCTTACAATATTTTTATATATTTAATTGGTAACAAATTTTTGTATTATTTTTAAATTTCACTCTATATATATTGCTATAATTGAAATTTAAATAAACTCGTGAAACACACAGGTATTACCTCTAGTAAATGAGCAAGAGAGTATGATATGTTTGAAGTAAAGTTAGGATTGTTTAAAATACTATTTCTTAATTAACAATATGAATTTAATTATTATAGATGAATATTGTATACTTTTATTATGAAGTATAGTATTATTTAATTATTTTTAAAAAAATATTTACCTATAATTTGAATTATTATTAATTATTTTTAATTCATAATATTACTATTATGTAATGAATAGCTAATATTTAAAAAATTTATAGTGTCATTCTATTAAATGCATGAGCTTTTCTAAAAATATTAACAATAATTTATGTTGTAAAGCTTATTTTACTTTTATTATGTTATTATATATGATTAGCTTTATATTTAATTGTCAACATACTTTATATTATAAAAAGATCGTTAAATACGTTTATAATTTTTTAACCAAGGTAGTTATCAATTAATGCTGATATTTATTTTTTTCATGTGAATTTTATTGATATAATAATATTAGAGATGATGGGCATATATGCATCATGAAAATCCAACTCATTCTCTTTTTATCTCAATTTTTTTGTATATAAGTGTGCTTACAGACTTATATATCACACAGGAAATACGGCCTTGTGCTGTCAAGAACAACACCATGACAAACAGCACGACGTTAGCATCTCTGCTTGTCCTTTTGATTTGTATACACTACAACAAATGTTGTTTCTGGCAACACTATTTTTGGCAACAGGTGTGAAATGTTGCCTAAAAGTGGATTAGCCAACATTTGACAACTGTTGCCATTAAATATGTGTTTTACACTACACCTTTTATGTAACACTTGAAAAACTGTCCCCTCAAATTGAAATGGGAACATTTTTGAACTGTTACTAGAACATTTTTTTCGCATCAGTTAAGAAATGTTCCCTAAACTATATCTGGGGACAATTTTTAACTGTTGCACTTTTTTTGATAAAAGGCAACGTTTTTTGGTTGTTGCTCTATTAGTGAAATTAGTGAAATTATGGGAGGCAATTTTTTTATCCTTCCCCGCCTCTTCAATTTTTTAACCTTCCCCACATTGCCAAACCTTCATATTCCTTCCTCTTTTCACTTTTGAACCCTAATGCTTTTTGACACCATCACGATTTCCGCCACCATGGCTCCCGGCGTCATGGCCGCCAATCACTCCAGCAAGAGAGCCACCCCTGGCCCTCCTCAACCCGCCAAGAAACCCGTCTTCAAGATCCACAAAGGTCCCCTCTCGCCTTCTCTCTCCTCGTCCACCTTCCAAGTTGTTGTTGAGGGGCGCAACGAACATAGCGATGTCATCGAGGGACGGATCAGTTAGGTTGTGGTCTCAGGACAATCGTAAGTTCGTGTGTTCCAAGGTTCTGGTAGGGCACTCGAGCTTTGTGGGACCCTTGACATGGATTCCACCGAGCCCTGAATTGCCACAAGGTGGGGTTGTGTCTGGCGACATGGACACTCTCGTGATGGTGTGGGACTTGAACACTGGTGAGAAGGTTCACACCCTCAAGGGTCATCAATTGCAGGTCACTGGCATTGCATTCGATGATGGAGATGTTGTATCCTCTTCTATTGATTGGTAGTTTTTTTTTTTCTATTTCAATTTCACTTTAACATCATCAATTTCTTTTGAAGTCTAATTGCCCTGCACTTCTCAGTTTACCTGATTGATGATTCCTTATTTTTGAGATTTGGATGAGATCAAATATAATGTATTGAGCCAATTAACTTCATTTACTTCAAGAGTACCTCATAGCTGCCTTGGCCTCAGATCAACCTCAAGTGAGCTAGTGTAGTGCCTTATTTTGTAAATTTTCTAGTATAGGCTTCTTAACATCTTAGGTTTTCCACTTATCCGGTAGGAGCAATTAGAATCTCTTGATACTGGTTTATGTTTCAGATCAAACAAATTACTGCTGTTTTAATTTAACCCATATTTTGCAAACTTTACTGTTGTATTTGACATTGATATCTTTGGACTTGTTGTGTATATATATTGAGGTTATATTATATATCTTGTAAAATTTCTCATCCTGGATTTTTTTTTGTCATTATTTACTACAGGTTTCTTGTGCGATACTTTGAGACTGTGGAGGAAGGGCGGTGTATAGAGACCTGGGAGGCTTATAAGGCACCGATCCAAGCGATTATAAAGCTACCTCTGGCAAGCTTGTTACAGGTATAGCTACTTGTTGATACATTTTTGTGAACAGCTTTTCGTTGTCAGTTGTTTGGTTATAGTCATGTTAAGGAAGTATTTATACTTGGTGTTCTGCAGAGCTTGCCTAAGATCTCTTCATGTTACCTATAAGCCTTTTATTCTTGTAAACGATATTGAAATGGTATTAGACTGAAGTGAGTTTGTTGACTTTTCTTCTGACATTTAGGTTCAAGTGACACTACTTTAAAGACCTGGAAAGGAAAAACTTGTTTACATACTTTTGAAGGACATGCAGGTTTGCTTTCCTGTCTTTAGACATACATTTTAATCTTTTATTTTGTCATCAGTTTATAATGAATTTGTTAACATCTGTTTTGTTTTTGTTCATATATTTCTTTGAGTGGTTAGGAATGGCATAATTTGGTGTTGAAGCTCTCTCTCTCTCTCTCTATATATATATATAACCTTGTGATTGTGTAAAGGTAGATCTATTATGATGATAATCTGATTCATGAAGTGTAAAGCTTCTATTGGTTCATATTTCTAAATTAGTGATTGTAGGTTGGGCTACAATTGAGCTCTTATTCGATGTGATTTACTTTTTAGATATTTTCATTTTATCACTTTTATCTAGAATATCTCATGTGTCTTGTGATTATGTTCAGTGTGCCTATAAAACATGGAAGTAGAGCAGTGTGAGTTTATTTTCCTTATTTGGAAATGGAATGTATTTGTGTCATTGTGCTTGTTTGATTCTAATAATTAAAAAAATTATGATGAGAGTTTTAAATATGCCTAATCCACTTTACTACTTACAATGTGGTTTTTTCTACTAATTTGTGCGATTCATACCATCAAGAATTAGAAGCTGAGAATGCAGATTATCTCGACTTGCTTATTGCCACTACTCTGAGGTTAGCTAGTAAATTGTTTCACAGGTTTTAGCATTTTTTGCTCTATTTTTGTTTTATCTTCTTAGTCATGGAGCACAGTGATTGTTTTCAGTCTGGAAGAATTAACCAAAGAAAAATAAAAGGTAAGCGACAGATGTGATGTCTTTGATGGATTTCTGTACTGATTTAAGTGCTTTCTTGATTTGTATGTTTACTTTGTTTATGTTTTTAAGCTCCATAAGTGCTTTTTGTTTTGTATGGGCCATTTGTTCTATATACATGGGTTTTCTCTCTTTCACATGTTGTAGTAGCTTCTAATGAAATTGAAAATGTAAATGAAATAAAATAGATTTTATTTCATTTATCTGTTTTTGGCCTTTTATCTTTTTGTCATAAAATAGATTTAATAACTTTACATGAACATGAATCATCAAATATTTTTAACTGACGCAATACTTTTTTCTTACACAGGAAAGCTATCAATGAAGGGGACATAGATGAAGAGTTGCAAGATGATGCATTTTGATCCTATTTTTTTGATTAGATATATATTTGTTTTGGATTTAACTTTTTTGTTAGACACATACATCAAAATGAGATTTGATCAAATCATGTCCTTTTGTTGACTATTATGGTACATCAAAATGAGATTTGATCAAATCATGTCCTTTTGTTGACTATTATGGTATTGATTCTGTATTAGCAACTATTGTGGAACATATTTATAGTATTATGCCGCAGTTGATTAATTTTCAGTAATTTATGAATTAGTTCTTGTTATGCAAATATTGGTGACCAAATTAAAATTAAAAAGAAAATGTGAGTAATTATTGTATAGGTTCAAATTATGGTTCCATTTTCAAAGATGATTAGGAAAAAGATAATATTACCTATGGGTACAATTAATGTAAAATATTGCCCATAAATTTTTAAGCTACAATTATCAATTGTGCCCAAAACAAAATTATTTTTAAGGTGAAAAATGTTGCCTATAATCTATAGGTACAGTTAAAAGTTGTTGCCTATATAAGTTAAAGCAACATTTAAAAAATGTTGCATTTGCACATCGTGCAACGCATTCTAATCAGATTTAGTAATGGCAACACTTGAAAACTGCTCCCATTAGTTAGCGTCATAATCGTCCCTATTCCTATGGTATAGGGAACAGTTTAAGAAGCGTTGCAGAAAGTGCAAAAACTGTTGCCATAAGTAATAGGCAACTGCCGTCGCATAAGCGACCCTTGAAAATCCCTATACTTTTAGGCAACAGTTTTCTTGGTTAAGACAACATTTTTTAACCATTCCCATAAAGAAAAAATGTTGTAGTGATAACAGGTTGGGTCTCTCAATCTTTCTCTGTTTATCTCTCTCTCGATTAATTTTATATTTTTTCTTGATTTGATGATTATGTTCATTAAATAATTAATAGCAGGAAAACCGTTATTAGTTGAAGCAAGGGGACTCGTTGAATGCAAAGACAATTGCAAAATATTCTGTAAAAGATCTCCCTACTTCTGCTTTCAGGGTCAATGCATTTGCAAACCTTGTTGTGGTTTGACTGATGTATCGTCTGCTGAGCCTAATTCTCAATTCAATTAGCATGTTCTTACGTAATGTATCACAGTCCATGCAATAAAATAACGAGCTTGATATGTGTTACTTTAAACTTTTTATTCCAATTTTTTGGTTAAATTTTCGAGGAAATTAGTTATCCTAACTTAATGATTGGTAATGGTATCCATTTGTTCAGTCGATGCCAATGCTTACATGAGAGTCTCCTTAAGGATAGTTTCTCGGGATATAGAACCATTTATGGCTCTATTAGTAAATAGAAGATTTTTTTTATAGCTCTATTAGCAAATAAAAGATTAGAAAATTGTTGTACATACTAATGTACAAGAAAACCAAGGTGTAGGCACATTCATAAAAGCTCTTGGTAACACCTAAGCTGTAAAAAAGTAACTCCTGGTTATATTGGGTGTTGTTGGAAATTTCTAATCTCAAACTGACATATTTGGAGGGAGGAAAGTACTTGGTTAAAAATTCTGTCCAAGTCATTGACGGGCCAGAACCACAGTGACAAAGATGAAAATCAATAATTAACTTTTTTTCATCAAAGAGAATAGAAGAATTCTTAGTCGAATAAGTAATGACATCAATGTTGTATTAGATTGTATTAACCAATCTCAATTAGAAACTTTTTGATGTGTTTCTTGGGATCCTTTGTTGATGAACCTTCAAACTGTAAAGAATTATAACACATTGAGATCGATTCCAAGTAGATCTCAACATTAATACCTATCATGATTGGAACAACAATATTGTCAACTAGACCTTCATTGTTCAGCATGAAATAATCTAAAAGAGTTGTAACACCCCAAATTTCTAAGCTAAGTTGAGAATAAGTTATGAGAAGAATTGTGTGATTGTATTCAAGCTTAAATTGATTTTAAAGTGAGTGAATATAATTACACAAAGTTTTGATAAGAAAGTTAATGGGTTTGAGTTGAGGAATAAGTTGGATTTAATCTTAAGATGGTTAAAGGTGTTGATTTGTAGTTATGGAAGTTAATTTGAGAAGAAAGTCCTAAGGTTTGGTGTTAGAACTAAGTTTTCTGGTTTTTCTGCAGTGTGAATCGTTTCATTTAGCCAGGGAATCGATTCACATCATTAAAAATCCATAGACATCGAATTTTAGCAGTGGGAATCGATTCACAGAAGCTAGGAATCGATTCACATAGGACAGGCCACTGGGACTCGCATGCAGGAATCGATTCACTCATTAAGACTGCGATTCAGGCACTTTTTACACTGTGGGAATCGATTCACACTGTGCTGTGAATCGATTCACAGCTGCAGAAGTGTTTAAAAACGCTGTTTCAGCGAGCAGAACGCAAAAAGAAAGAAAAAGGAAAAGAAGAGAAAGGGAAAGGAGAAAGAGGAAAGGAGAGCTAGGGTTTCACCCTTTGAGAAGGATTGAAGAGATTCATGTTAGATTTCTTCAATCACTTGCCTAAATGGAGAGTTTGAGAGTTGAGATTTGGGTATTTTGAAGATTTGGGTTTGAACCCTAGAGAGGAGAAGAAGAAGCACGAATTGGAGAAGAATAAGGGGGAGAAGGCCAAGCTCCAGTAAGGATGGCTCAAGTTCTTGGATTGAGAAGGAAGATTGAAGGTTGAAGATCAAGATTTGAGAAGTATTTGGAGAAGCCCCAAGTTGAGCAAAGAGGGAAAAGCTTGAAGAGGAGCAAAGAGTCCAAAGTTCAACCTTCCTAGCTCAATGTCTTGAAGAATAGAGGTGAGTTTTTCAATCCTTAGGTGATGGGCAACCATAAGTCCCTCATATAGGAATTTTCCTCAAAGAAGTTTTTGAACCCCAAAGGGTTCAAAGTTAGGGTTGTTAACCCCTTTGATTTTAAGTTAATGTTAAAGTTATTATTATGAAATTATATGGGGTTTGACTGAAATAGGGTTGCATTCTGTCCCCATCCCCCTAATTATTATGTGATGCTTGAATCCTTGAATGCTCCAAAGAGCTTCAAGGAGATTATGTATGTTTGATGTTAGTTCCTATGTTAGCCCCATAGAGTTTCAAGGTATATGTTTAATGTAGGTATTGTCCATTAATTTGCTCAATTGTGAGGCTTGTCAATTAGCCCTAAGTGTATGTCCATGGTGTTAAAGAAAGGACCCTATGAAAGTATGTGATAAGTGAATGATTGAAGTAGATATTCGTAATTTAGTGTAAGTCTTATTATGAGTATAGCATTTGTAAGCCTCTAAGTGAGTAGTTAGCTAGAAATGAATGTTGTTAAGGTTAAGCTTGATTCATTGAAATAATTGTAATTTCCTTGAATAGTTAAGTAATGAGGATGATGTTAATAAATCCTAGCTAGCTAAGTTGTATTTCTATGAACATGCATATAAGCATAAGCATAAGCATAAGCATAAGCTAAAGTCCATGGCAAGACTCCTCTATTTAAAGGAGTAGATCGGTTTGGCTAGCCAAGTGGGACGCCCTTGGATGGTTATGACGTCTAACCACCATACCGAAAGCGTGTAATTGGGGTCTAGGGACGGAAGCCTACGACACTACCCAATAACACAAAATGCATTACATTGCATAGCCTCATATTATATATCTCCTTATGAATGGTATAATATGTGAAGTGATGTTAAGTTTATGAATGTTAATGAATTCCTTGTATATATATATATATATCTATGTATTCGGAATTAGCTTAATTAATTGTATGAAATCTTGGATAGCACATCCTTAGTCGCTTAATTATTATATGGTAATGGTGCCTAGAAGTAGAAAGAGATGTGATAAGTTCAATTTCAATAATACAAAGAAAAGCAAAGAAGTGTTAAGTATAGAGTAAGTAAGTAAAGAAGAACAAAATGTTCTTAGTTAAGAGAGTTTGCACTTACGTAGCATTGGGTTAGTTGTGCTAGATATAGCTAAAGAAGTAATGTTTGAATTAGTCTTTTCAGGCTAGTCAGGACGGACGAGAGAACGGTGAGGAGTCCGTGAAGGGCTCACTGAGATTTATAATCTCACCCTATTCCGTTTATTTGTTTTCGCATAAGGTGTACCGAAGATGATGAGCCGAAGCTCCAAGCTTGGGACTCATAGGCTAGTTTTATATTGAAGTGGAAATTTTATATTCCAAGTTATGTATAATATGTAATCTATTCATTAGATTAATGTATTCAGTTTAATTTATGACTTGGATTACTGTAATCAAGTTTGTAAATGCTCAGTAATTCCTGTGCCTTAATGTAATTTGTCGTACTTTCAATTATGTTGAGGTGCGGGTGTTACATTATGGTATCAGAGCAGTTCGATCTTATCGGGCTGTGAGTCACTAGTTTAGTAAAAGACTTGGTTTAGGAAGTGTCAGTTTAGTCCTTGTTGGACTGTAATCAGTTAGCCGGAATTTTCCTTTGTCCGAGAACTTCTCTACATATTCTTATGCTTAGTATGGAATATTAAGCCTGATCAACTTAATACTCCATACCGTGTACGAAGAATGTAGTAGATGGAGCTGGCGGATGAGGGAGGAGACCGAATAGGAGCGTGAACTCTGAGGAAGTTTGATGGATAAGGATGATGCAGACAAGGAAGGAGCGGATGCAGGAGCTCTCATTAAGTGAGAACCTTCGGAATACGGAAAAAGGGAAACAAGTTCCCACCTTTCCGGAACCAAGAGTTAAGGAATGTTTCAAGAGTAGTCGGAACCATAGTGTTGAGGGTTCGGCTAGACGAAGCGTGTAATTCATGTACCGTCAACCGAGACGCTCTGGAAGTGATTAGAAATGACGAGCAAGTAAGGGGTCTTAATTGTGAGGTTTCAATCGACTTAGGATGGGCAATTGTAATCGGTTAGGGTTACAACACTGGTTATGCTATCAAGTTGTTTCGCCTAATCCATTATGAATGGATCCTAGAATGATTGAGATCTTATGATGATTCCCAAGTTAATTCAAGTGCCCTTCGTGGTTAACAGTAAGTGCTCTTAATTGTAGGATTTCAATTGAGTAGGATGGTCAGTTATAATCGGTTAGGATCTCAACACTTGTTGTTTCAGCAAGATTGGTTAACCTAGCCGATTGTAGGTGGATCCTAGGTCGATAGAAATCCTATGATAATCCCTGAGAGAACCTTAGCGTTCAGAGTGGTAGTGGTAAGGGTAAGGAACAAGATGGAGTTAGGCGATATGCTACAACGCCCAAATGGTAGTATGGGTCCTCAAGGGTGATCATGCCCTAGTGAAGCAGAAAGAAAACTCTAAGTCTTCAAGGAAAGGTGTCCTTAGTGGAACAACGAACTTCAGAGGATCGGATGAGATGTAGTCTTCAAACTATAGAAGTTTCAAGAAAAGCTGAGTCAGCGGAAACCTAAAGTTATTGATGTCTACGTTTGATCTAATTGTTCAGTACGTAAAGTGAATTCAATTGACCAATTATAGACTTTGCCTTAGCCAAGTAAGAATATTAGTTGGAATAAGACTTAGTCTGTGATTGGGTAATGAGATCACTTAATTTCCTGAGCAATTAGTTCCTCTATAGAGATTAATCCCTTCCAGGGTTTCTAATGATTCAGATTGGGTAAGGATGATAAGACAGGATCAATAAGGTAGATTGTTCCCAAGAGTATCAAGGATTTATTTTCTGGATATTTGTTGGTCCATTGGTTATTACATGCGTCGATCTACACCGCTATCAGATAGAGCCATGTGGGTTCTAGTTTAATTCCAATAGCATCAAGAAAGGGAGTTAATCCATCAAGCGAAGGAGTGCAATAGTAAAGTTCATTTAAGAGTGAATATGGTGGACATCTGAGACTATAAGTTACTGCGAGTCAAGTCGTTAGGTTGGGTCTGAGGTGATTCTAACTAGCCACTTGCAAGTTAAGTCTCCAACCAAGTGAGGCTTAGACCTCGTGTGAGACAAGTTTGTAATCAACTAATGAAAATCAAGTCAGTTTAACCAACGGATACCTCCCCAGAGTTGAACAACCCTAGAGTTTCAAGTTTCCTAGGCCAAGTCGGTTGCAAGACCAAGTATAGTGAGCTAAATATGAGTATCAACTCCGTAGTTGTGGAAGGGGTCTCTAAGAAAGGATTTCCACTGGTAACATAAGAGTGAACGTCACGAATGGGAAAATTTGTTCAAGGTATGTATTAGTTACCTCTAGGTGACAATTCTATTTTGATAAGATAGTTGCCCAACGAAGGGTTACGAAACCACCAACGATAGTATTGGATGCTGTCTTGGGTGAACTTCCAAAGAGTATTCGAAGGAGAGTACCTTCCAAGAAGTCTAAAGAGATAGAAGGAGCAAAGATTCACTCGCTTGACACCAAAAGGCACGTCTGCAAGGAATTGTGTGGACAAATTCAAAGAATTCTCCACATACTTAACCTACCTTCAACATGTATAGGATGATGAGTAAGCGACTCATCAGTTGGGTTGAAAACCCGAACCGAGTTAAGAAATGTCGTGTAACAATTTCCAACAGTCAAGAGCAACCGAAAGATAGAACAGCACCAGAGTTAAACTCTCAGACTGCAAGTAAAGTATTCCATCTGATGGAGATAAGACGAAAGGAGTTCATTCATTGAAAAGACGTAAGATCAGAGTTCACAGCGGAAGCACCAAAAGCCAATTTATTATACAGAAGGATGAAGTAAGAAAGAAAGGCGTGGTTTGGGGACGAGATTCCATGGAGGTAAATCTCTGTTCGCATCCCATGCTGCCAACGCTAAGAAGTTCCTACACCCTTAACTCCACATAAGGAATTTGGAAGTGAGAACCTATCTCATGGGGGAAAGATTTGAAGATAGTAAGGATGTGAGTTACCACCAAATTGGAGGATACCTAGAGTCATTCACGATTGCGAGTATTCTATCGACTAGTGCTTAGAGTGATTTCACTTAACCAGTTACACACACACCGTTTCAACCGATTAAATTATATTCATCGCCAGAGCTTAGTGCTGTGACTGTTAACGCTATCGCAACTAATCTAATCGATTAATGCTTTGTGAGAGTTAATCGTTTCTAGGTTTTCCAATGGATGGAATGGGCTATGACAGGAAGTTGTAGTTGAAGTTCCAATGAAAGATGCAGTAATTTTCGAGGACGAAAATTTTTAAAAGGTGGGTAGTAGTGTAAAACCCCAAATTTCTAAGCTAAGTTGAGAATAAGTTATGAGAAGAATTGTGTGATTGTATTCAAGCTTAAATTGATTTTAAAGTGAGTGAATATAATTACACAAAGTTTTGATAAGAAAGTTAATGGGTTTGAGTTGAGGAATAAGTTGGATTTAATCTTAAGATAGTTAAAGGTGTTGATTTGTAGTTATGGAAGTTAATTTGAGAAGAAAGTCCCAAGGTTTGGTGTTAGAACTAAGATTTCTGGTTTTTCTGCAGTGTGAATCGATTCATATAGCCCAGGAATCGATTCACAGCATTAAAAATCCGTAGACATCGAATTTTAGCAGTGGGAATCGATTCACAGAAGCTAGGAATCGATTCACATAGGACAAAGCATCGACTCGCATGCGAGAATCGATTCACTCATTAAGACTGCGATTCGTGCACTTTTTACCTTTGTGGGAATCGATTCACACTGTCTTTGTGAATCGATTCACAATTTGCGAAGTGTTTAAAAACGCTGTTTCAGCGAGCAGAACGCAAAAAGAAAGAAAAAGGAAAAGAAGAGAAAGGGAAAGGAGAAAGAGGAAAGGAGAGCTAGGGTTTCACCTTTTGAGAAGGATTGAAGAGATTCATGTTAGATTTCTTCAATCACTTGCCTAAATGGAGAGTTTGAGAGTTGAGATTTGGGTATTTTGAAGATTTGGGTTTGAACCCTAGAGAGGAGAAGAAGAAGCATGAATTGGAGAAGAATAAGGGGGAGAAGGCCAAGCTCCAGTAAGGATGGCTCAAGTTCTTGGATTGAGAAGGAAGATTGAAGGTTGAAGCTAGATCAAGATTTGAGAAGTATTTGGAGAAGCCCCAAGTTGAGCAAAGAGGGAAAAGCATGAAGAGGAGCAAAGAGTCCAAAGTTCAACCTTCCTAGCTCAATGTCTTGAAGAATAGAGGTGAGTTTTTCAATCCTTAGGTGATGGGCAACCATAAGTCCCTCATATAGGAATTTTCCTCAAAGTAGTCTTTGAACCCCAAAGGGTTCAAAGTTAGGGTTGTTAACCCTTTTGATTTTAAGTTAATGTTAAAGTTATTATTATGAAATTATATTTTGACTGAAATAGGGTTGGATTCTGTCCCCAACCCCCCTAATTATTATGTGATGCTTGAATCCTTGAATGCTCCAAAGAGCTTCAAGGAGATTATGTATGTTTGATGTTAGTTCCTATGTTAGCCCCATAGAGTTTCAAGGTATATGTTTAATGTAGGTATTGTCCATTAATTTGCTCAATTGTGAGGCTTGTCAATTAGCCCTAAGTGTATGTCCATGGTGTTAAAGAAATGACCCTATGAAAGTATGTGATAAGTGAATGATTGAAGTAGATATTCGTAATTTAGTGTAAGTCTTATTATGAGTATATCATGTGTAAGCCTCTAAGTGAGTAGTTAGCTAGAAATGAATGTTGTTAAGGTTAAGCTTGATTCATTGAAATAATTGTAATTTCCTTGAATAGTTAAGTAATGAGGATGATGTTAATAAATCCTAGCTAGCCAAGTTGTATTTCTATGAACATGCATATAAGCATAAGCATAAGCATAAGCATAAGCTAAAGTCCATGGCAAGACTCTTCTATTTAAAGGAGGAGATCGGTTTGGTTAGCCAAGTGGGACGCCCTTGGATGGTTATGACGTCTAACCACCATACCAAAAGCGTGTAATTGGGGTCTAGGGACGGAAGCCTACGACCCTACCCAATAACACAAAATGCATTACATTGCATAGCCTCATATTATATATCTCCTTATGAATGGTATAATATGTGAAGTGATGTTAAGTTTATGAATGTTAATGAATTCCTTGTATATATATATATATATATATATCTATGTATTCGGAATTAGCTTAATTAATTGTATGAAATCTTGGATAGCACATCCCTAGTCGCTTAATTATTATATGGTAATGGTGCCTAGAAGTAGAAAGAGATGTGATAAGGTCAATTTCAATAATACAAAGAAAAGCAAAGAAGTGTTAAGTATAGAGTAAGTAAGTAAAGAAGAACAAAATGTTCTTAGTTAAGAGAGTTTGCACTTACGTAGCATTGGGTTAGTTGTGCTAGATATAGCTAAAGAAGTAATGTTTGAATTAGTCTTTTCAGGCTAGTCAGGACAGACGAGAGAACGGTGAGGAGTCTGTGAAGGGCTCACTGAGATTTATAATCTCACCCTATTCCTTTTATTTGTTTTCAGATAAGCAGGTACCGAAGACGATGAGTCGAAGCTCCAAGCTTGGGACTCATAGGCTAGTTTTATATTGAAGTGGAAATTTTATATTCCAAGTTATGTATAATATGTAATCTATTCATTAGATTAATGTATTCAGTTTAATTTATGACTTGGATTACTATAATCAAGTTTGTAAATGCTTAGTAATTCCTGTGCCTTAATGTAATTTGTCGTACTTTCAATTATGTTGAGGTGCGGGTGTTACATTATGGTATCAGAGCAGTTCGATCTTATCGGGCAGTGAGTCACTAGTTTAGTAAAAGACTTGGTTTAGGAAGTGTCAGTTTAGTCCTTGTTGGACTGTAATCAGTTAGCCGGAATTTTCCTTTGTCCGAGAACTTCTCTACATATTCTTATGCTTAGTATGGAATATTAAGCCTGATCAACTTAATACTCCATACCGTGTACGAAGAATGTAGTAGATGGAGCTGGCGGATGAGGGAGGAGACCGAATAGGAGCGTGAACTCTGAGGAAGTTTGATGGATAAGGATGATGCAGACAAGGAAGGAGCGGATGCAGGAGCTCTCATTAAGTGAGAACCTTCGGAATACGGAAAAAGGGAAACAAGTTCCCACCTTTCCGGAACCAAGAGTTAAGGAATGTTTCAAGAGTAGTCGGAACCATAGTGTTGAGGGTTCGGCTAGACAAAGCGTGTAATTCATGTACCGTCAACCGAGACGCTCTGGAAGTGATTGGAAATGACAAGCAAGTAAGGGGTCTTAATTGTGAGGTTTCAAATCAACTTAGGATGGGCATTTGTAATCGGATAGGGTTACAACACTGGTTATGCTATCAAGTTGTTCCGCCTAATCCATTATGAATGGATCCTAGAATGATTGAGATCTTATGATGATTTCCAAGTTAATTCAAGTGCCCTTCGTGATTAACAGTAAGTGCTCTTGATTGTAGGATTTCAATTGAGTAGGATGGTCGGTTATCATCGGTTAGGATCTCAACACTTGTTGTTTCAGCAGGATTGGTTAACCTAGCTGATTATAGGTGGATCCTAGGTCGATGGAAATCCTATGATGATCTCTGAGAGAACCTTAGCGTTCCGAGTGGTAGTGGTAAGGGTAAGGAACAAGATGGAGTTAGGCGATATGCTACAACGCCCAAATGGTAATATGGGTCCTCAAGGGTGATCCTGCCCTAGCGAAGCAGAAAGAAAACTCTAAGTCTTCAAGGAACGGTGTCCTTAGTGGAACAACGAACTTCAGAGAATCGGATGAGATGTAGTCTTCAAACTATAGGAGTTTTAAGAAAAGCTGAGTCAGCAGAAACCTAAAGTTATTGATGTCTACGTTTAATCTAATTGTTCAGTACGTAAAGTGAATTCAATTGACCAATTATAGACTTTGCCTTAGCCAAGTAAGAATATTAGTTGGAATAAGACTTAGTCTGTGATTGGGTAATGAGATCACTTAATTTCCTGAGCAATTAGTTCCTCTATAGAGATTAATCCCTTCCAGGGTTTCTAATGATTCAGATTGGGTAAGGATGATAAGCCAGGATCAATAAGGTAGATTGTTCCCAAGAGTATCAAGGATTTATTTTCTGGATATTTGTTGGTCCATTGGTTATTACATGCGTCGATCTACACCGCTATCAGATAGAGCCATGTGGGTTCTAGTTTAATTCCAATAGCATCAAGAAAGGGAGTTAATCCATCAAGCGAAGGAGTGCAATAGTAAAGTTCATTTAAGAGTGAATATGGTGGACATCTGAGACTATAAGTTCTTTGCGAGTCAAGTCGTTAGGTTGGAGTGCGAGGTGATTCTAACTAGCCACTTGCAAGTTAAGTCTCCAACCAAGTGAGGCTTAGACCTCGTGTGAGACAAGTTTGTAATCAACTAATGAAAATCAAGTCGGTTTAACCAGCGGATACCTCCCTGAGAGTTGAACAACCCTAGAGTTTCAAGTTTCCTAGGCCAAGTCGGTTGCAAGACCAAGTATAGTGAGCTAAATATGAGTATCAACTCCGTAGTTGTGGAAGGGGTCTCTAAGAAAGGATTTCCACTGGTAACATAAGAGTGAACGTCACGAATGGGAAAATTTGTTCAAGGTATGTATTAGTTACCTCTAGGTGACAATTCTATTTTGATAAGATAGTTGCCCAACGAAGGGTTACGAAACCACCAACGATAGTATTGGATGCTGTCTTGGGTGAACTTCCAAAGAGTATTCGAAGGAGAGTACCTTCCAAGAAGTCTAAAGAGATAGAAGGAGCAAAGATTCACTCGCTTGACACCAAAAGGCACGTCTGCAGGGAATTGTGTGGACAAATTCAAAGAATTCTCCACATACTTAACCTACCTTCAACATGTATAGGATGATGAGTAAGCGACTCATCAGTTGGGTTGAAAACTCGAACCGAGTTAAGAAATGTCGTGTAACAATTTCCAACATCAAGAGCAATCGAAAGATAGAACAAAGACACGAGTTAAACTCTCGGGCAGAAGTAAAGTATTCCATCCGATGGAGATAAGACGAAAGGAGTTCATTCATTGAAAAGAGCGTAAGATCGAGTTCACGGAAGCACCAAAAGCCAATTTATTATACAGAAGGATGAAGTAAGAAAGAAAGGCGTGGTTTGGGGACGAGATTCCATGGAGGTAAATCTCTGTTCGCATCCCATGCTGCCAACGCTAAGAAGTTCCTACACCCTTAACTCCACATAAGGAATTTGGAAGTGAGAACCTATCTCATGGGGGAAAGATTTGAAGATAGTAAGGATGTGAGTTACCACCAAATTGGAGGATACCTAGAGTCATTCACGATTGCGAGTATTCTATCGACTAGTGCTTAGAGTGATTTCACTTAACCAGTTACACACACACCGTTTCAACCGATTAAATTATATTCATCAGTTAGAGCTTAGTCTGTGACCGGTTAACGCTATCGCAACTAATCTAATCGATTAATGCTTTGTGAGAGTTAATCGTTTCTAGGTTTTCCAATGGATGGAATGGGCTATGACAGGAAGTTGTAGTTGAAGTTCCAATGAAAGATGCAGTAATTTTCGAGGACGAAAATTTTTAAAAGGTGGGTAGTAGTGTAAAACCCCAAATTTCTAAGCTAAGTTGAGAATAAGTTATGAGAAGAATTGTGTGATTGTATTCAAGCTTAAATTGATTTTAAAGTGAGTGAATATAATTACACAAAGTTTTGATAAGAAAGTTAATGGGTTTGAGTTGAGGAATAAGTTGGATTTAATCTTAAGATGGTTAAAGGTGTTGATTTGTAGTTATGGAAGTTAATTTGAGAAGAAAGTCCCAAGGTTTGGTGTTAGAACTAAGTTTTCTGGTTTTTCTGCAGTGTGAATCGATTCATATAGCCCAGGAATCGATTCACAGCATTAAAAATCCGTAGACATCGAATTTTAGCAGTGGGAATCGATTCACAGAAGCTAGGAATCGATTCACATAGGACAGGCCACTGGGACTCGCATGCAGGAATCGATTCACTCATTAAGACTGCGATTCAGGCACTTTTACACTGTGGGAATCGATTCACACTGTGCTGTGAATCGATTCACAATTTGAAGTGTTTAAAAAGCTGTTTCATTGAGCGAGCATAAAAAGAAAGAAAAAGGAAAAGAAGAGAAAGGGAAAGGAGAAAGAGGAAAGGAGAGCTAGGGTTTCACCTTTTGAGAAGGATTGAAGAGATTCATGTTAGATTTCTTCAATCACTTGCCTAAATGGAGAGTTTGAGAGTTGAGATTTGGGTATTTTGAAGATTTGGGTTTGAACCCTAGAGAGGAGAAGAAGCACGAATTGGAGAAGAATAAGGGGGAGAAGGCCAAGCTCCAGTAAGGATGGCTCAAGTTCTTGGATTGAGAAAGAAGATTGAAGGTTGAAGCTAGATCAAGATTTGAGAAGTATTTGGAGAAGCCCCAAGTTGAGCAAAGAGGGAAAAGCATGAAGAGGAGCAAAGAGTCCAAAGTTCAACCTTCCTAGCTCAATGTCTTGAAGAATAGAGGTGAGTTTTACAATCCTTAGGTGATGGGCAACCATAAGTCCCTCATATAGGAATTTTCCTCAAAGTAGTCTTTGAACCCCAAAGGGTTCAAAGTTAGGGTTGTTAACCCTTTTGATTTTAAGTTAATGTTAAAGTTATTATTATGAAATTATATGGGGTTTGACTGAAATAGGGTTGGATTCTGTCCCTAACCCCCCTAATTATTATGTGATGCTTGAATCCTTGAATGCTCCAAAGAGCTTCAAGGAGATTATGTATGTTTGATGTTAGTTCCTATGTTAGCCCCATAGAGTTTCAAGGTATATGTTTAATGTAGGTATTGTCCATTAATTTGCTCAATTGTGAGGCTTGTCAATTAGCCCTAAGTGTATGTCCATGGTGTTAAAGAAAGGACCCTATGAAAGTATGTGATAAGTGAATGATTGAAGTAGATATTCGTAATTTAGTGTAAGTCTTATTATGAGTATAGCATGTGTAAGCCTCTAAGTGAGTAGTTAGCTAGAAATGAATGTTGTTAAGGTTAAGCTTGATTCATTGAAATAATTGTAATTTCCTTGAATAGTTAAGTAATGAGGATGATGTTAATAAATCCTAGCTAGCCAAGTTGTATTTCTATGAACATGCATATAAGCATAAGCATAAGCATAAGCATAAGCTAAAGTCCATGGCAAGACTCCTCTATTTAAAGGAGGAGATCGGTTTGGTTAGCCAAGTGGGACGCCCTTGGATGGTTATGACGTCTAACCACCATACCAAAAGCGTGTAATTGGGGTCTAGGGACGGAAGCCTATGAAACTACCCAATAACACAAAATGCATTACATTGCATAGCCTCATATTATATATCTCCTTATGAATGGTATAATATGTGAAGTGATGTTAAGTTTATGAATGTTAATGAATTCCTTGTATATATATATATATATATATATATATATATATATATATATATATATATATATATATATATATCTATGTATTCGGAATTAGCTTAATTAATTGTATGAAATCTTGGATAGCACATCCCTAGTCGCTTAATTATTATATGGTAATGGTGCCTAGAAGTAGAAAGAGATGTGATAAGGTCAATTTCAATAATACAAAGAAAAGCAAAGAAGTGTTAAGTATAGAGTAAGTAAGTAAAGAAGAACAAAATGTTCTTAGTTAAGAGAGTTTGCACTTACGTAGCATTGGGTTAGTTGTGCTAGATATAGCTAAAGAAGTAATGTTTGAATTAGTCTTTTCAGGCTAGTCAGGACGGACGAGAGAACGGTGAGGAGTCCGTGAAGGGCTCACTGAGATTTATAATCTCACCCTATTCCTTTTATTTGTTTTCAGATAAGCAGGTACCGAAGACGATGAGTCGAAGCTCCAAGCTTGGGACTCATAGGCTAGTTTTATATTGAAGTGGAAATTTTATATTCCAAGTTATGTATAATATGTAATCTATTCATTAGATTAATGTATTCAGTTTAATTTATGACTTGGATTACTATAATCAAGTTTGTAAATGCTTAGTAATTCCTGTGCCTTAATGTAATTTGTCGTACTTTCAATTATGTTGAGGTGCGGGTGTTACAAGAGTCCTCCTTTGATCATGTCTCCAAACCACACTAGAGAGATGTGCATCAAAAAAATTCATATACATATAAAAAAAGCAGAACAACAAAATGAATAAATTGGGAAAAGCAAAAACATATGGATAAAATGAAGAATGTTAAGGAATTCATACAGTAAAGCGTATAATATAACCAAAATTGAATTTCCTAATACTTTCAAATAATCCACAATAACGATGACAAAAGCTCGTTCGCCTACAAGTGCGCTTATCAACGAGTTAGATAGGAGTTAGTAAGAAAAATAGCACAATAAGGCAAATCCAAATAGGAAAAAAGGAATCGTGGAATCATATCAGCATGAAGTTGGAAGTAAACTAAGGAATATATAATATATGGACAAATAATAAATTTTTAAACTAATATATTTTTTGGACATTAGCTTTATTTGAGAAATTATACGTAAACTCAATTTCCTTTTTGAAAGATTATTTCTAATATTATTAGTGGTATACTTTGAGCTCAATTGGAATATATTAAATTACTATGCTATTTTTTATCAGTTTGATTATATTTTGGTCATTATCTCATCTTAAAAAAATTGTGAAACATTTATATATTTATATATATATATATCTATATATATTCAAAGTTAAAAAATAATTCCAAATAATTCAATAATTAATAATTTATTTTTATTCTTAAATTTACTATACAACCTTTACACATGTCTAAAAATTAAGAACGAAAATATAAATCCTGAAAATTAAATTGTTTTAAAGAGATTAAAATTTTTTTTAATTTTATTGCTTTGGCAATGCAATCGTAAAATGATTAATTTATCTCGTTATTCAAAACAAAAAATTAAAAACACAATTATGCAATTTCAATATCTACTTTTAATGGTAGTAAAATAATCATATACCATGAACTATTTTAATGCCTTTTCCCTTTCTTTCAAAATTTGAAGTTATGTCACTGTGTCTTCTCACTACTTTACGGACGATTTATATGGCTTAAGTTCCTCCCCTCCGCTGTTAATAAAAATCCTCTCCCCCACTCCCATCATCTATTTAATAAAATCATACATTTATTTTGCATATCACATACATTGTATGATATGAAAAGGTATCTGCTTTAATATTATTTAATCAATTGGATCTAAAACTTATTGACAAGCAACTACAGCTCACTACATAACAGTATTTAACTACATCATATACTATTACTTAATAACTGTTAAATTTGAGACATATTATTTAGTTATAATGAGAGTATATTAATATACCTAATAAGAAAAAAATTTATGATATTGCTGTAAAATAATACAAGTAAAATCTGAGTAAAATTCTAATTAAAAATTTACCTTCAGATTTAGTTGTTAGTCATACACATGTCTTTTCATGTCAATAAATTGAGTAAAAATAAATGTCACCATATATTAACAATCATTGATTACAAAAAATATTAGTACATGATATGGGCTGTTTTCTAATTTTGGAAAGACTTTAATTTAATTGGTAAAATATAAATTATAAAAATATTTCTAAGATGAAATTATTTAATAGTTAAACTAATATATATAAATATTTATGAATTTAACAATTTTAAAATTTCGTACATATGCCATCATAATATGATAGAAAAAAATTGAATGAATGTTTTTTATCCTACTTAAATAATTTTTATGTAACTATTAAATCATATATATAGATATAAATTTAAAAAATATATTCATATCAATAATAAAAATAAAATAATATGTACAATTACTTAATTTCAAATGAGTGTACTTGGAACTAATTTTATTAATAAGTAGTATAGTATAAATTTAATAAAAAATAAAAATGTGATAAAAGTTTGTAGCATACATGTATGGTTTATGGATTTTAATTAATGATTTAAGTTATGATCTAATATCAGATATTTACAGATATATGTTATACATAAATCACATAAAATCAAGGGTTGTAAATTCTTATTATTAATAAGAATATATTGGAATTAATTTAAAAAATATTCTATGCTAAAAATATATTTAAAAAGTTTTTTACTTCTTGGTATAAAATCAGAATTTCAAACATAGTTCACCTTTATTTACATTATATTTTTAATAATTAACATCATCAAAATAAATGAAAATTTTCATTAACCTCATCAACACATAGAGCACATAATATTGTTGCATAGGATGACTAATTATTTAATAAAAATTTCTAGTATAATTTCCTTTGAATATTTTATTATTTTTTGAATAAATAATTTTATTCCTTACAATATTTTTATATATTTTATTGGTAACAAATTTTTGTATTATTTTTAAATTTCACTCTATATATATTGCTATAATTGAAATTTAAATAAACTCGAGAAATACACAGGTATTACCTCTAGTAAATGAGCAAGAGAGTATGATATGTTTGAAGTAAAGTTAGGATTGTTTAAAATACTATTTCTTAATTAACAACATGACTTTAATTATTATAGATGAATATTGTATGCTTTTATTAAGAAGTATAGTATTATTTAATTATTTTAAAAAAATATTTACCTATAATTTGAATTATTATTAATTATTTTTTATTCATAATATTACTATTATGTGATGAATAGCTAATATTTAAAAAATTTATAGTGTCATTCTATTAAATGCATGAGCTTTTCTAAAAATATTAACAATAATTTATGTTGTAAAGCATATTTTACTTTTATTATGTTATTATATATGAGTAGATTTATATTTAATTGTCAACATACTTTATATTATAAAAAGATCGTTAAATACGTTTATAATTTTTTAACCAAGGTAGTTATCAATTAATGCTGATATTTATTTTTTTTCATGTGAATTTTATTGATATAATAATATTAGAGATGATGGACAGATATGCATCATGAAAATCCAACTCATTCTCGTTATATCTCAATTTTTTGTATATAAGTGTGCTTACAGACTTATATATCACACAGGAAATACTACCTTGTGTGGTCAAGAACAACACCATGACAAAGAGAACGACGTTAGCATTTCTGCTTGTCCTTTTGATTTGTATAACAGGTTGGGTCTCTCACTCTTTCTCTGTTTATCTCTCTCGATTAATTTTATATTTTTTCTTGATTTGATGATTATGTTCATTAAATAATTGATAGCAGGAAAACCGTTATCAGTTGAAGCAAGGGGACTCGTTGAATGCAAAGACAATTGCAAAATATTCTGTAAAAGATCTCCCTACTTCTGCTTTCAGGGTCAATGCATTTGCAAACCTTGTTGTGGTTTGACTGATGTATCGTCTGCTAAGCCTAATTCTCAATTCAATTAGCATGTTCTCACGTAATGTATCATAGTCCATGCAATAAAATAATGAGCTTGATATGTGTTAGTTTAAACTTTTTATTCCAATTTTTTAGTTAAATTTTCGAGGAAATTAGTTATCCTAACTTAATGATTGGTAATGGTAGCCATTTGTTCAGTCGATGCCAATGCTTACATGAGAGTCTCCTTAAGGATAGTTTCTCGGGATATAGAACCATTTACGGCTCTATTAGTAAATAGAAGTTTTTTTTTATAGCTCTATTCGCAAATAAAGGATTAGAAAATTGTTGTACATACTAATGTACAAGAAAACCAAGGTGTAGGCACATTCATAAAAGCTCTTGGTAACACCTAAGCTGTAAAAAAGTAACTCCTGGTTATATTGGGTGTTGTTGGAAATTTCTAATCTCAAACTGACATATTTGGAGGGAGGAAAGTACTTGGTTAAAAATTCGGTCCAAGTCATTGTGGGCGTAACCCACAGTGACAAAGATGAAAATCAATAATTAACTTTTTTTCATCAAAGAGAATAGAAGAATCCTTAGTCGAATAAGTAATAACATCAATGTTGTATTAGATTGTATTAACCAATCTTAATTAGAAACTTTTTGATGTGTTTCCTGGGATCCTTTGTTGATGAACCTCCAAACTGTAAAGAATTATAACACATTGAGATCGATTCCAAGTGGATCTCAACATTAATACCTATCATGATTGGAACAATGATATTGTCAACTAGACCTTCATTGTTCAGCATGAAATAATCTAAAAGAGTCCTCCTTTGATCATGTCTCGAAACCACACTAGAGAGATGTGCATCAAAAAATTTCACATAAATATAAAAAAAGCAGAACAACAAAATGAATAAATTGCGAAAAGCAAAAACATATGGATAAAATGAAGAATGTTAAGGAATTCATATAGCAAAGCGTATAATATAACCAAAATTGAATTTCCTAATACTTTCAAATAATCCACAATAACGATGACAAAAGCTCGTTCGCCTGCAAGTGCGCTTATCAACGAGTTAGATAGGAGTTAGTAAGAAAAATAGCACAATAAGGCAAATCCAAATAGGAAAAAAAGGAATCGTGGAATCATATCAGCATGAAGTGGGAAGTAAACTAGGGAATATATAATATATGGACAGATAATAAATTTTTAAACTAATATATTTTTTGGACATTAGCTTTATTTGAGAAATTATACGTAAACTCAATTTCCTTTTTGGAAGATTATTTCTAATATTATTAGTGGTATACTTTGAGCTCAATTGGAATATATTAAATTACTATGCTATTTTTTATCAGTTTGATTATATTTTGGTCATTATCTCATCTTAAAAAAATTGTGAAACATTTATATATTTATATATATATATATCTATATATATTCAAAGTTAAAAAATAATTCCAAATAATTCAATAATTAATAAATTATTTTTATTCTTGTAACACCCCAAATTTCTAAGCTAAGTTGAGAATAAGTTATGAGGAGAATTGTGTGATTGTATCCAAGCTTAATTTGATTTCAAGGTGAGTGGATATAATTACACAAAGTTTTGATAAGAAAGTTAATGGGTTTGAGTGAGGAATAAGTGTTGATTTAATCCTAAGATGGTTAAAGGTGTTGATTTGTAGTTATGGAAGTTAATTTGAGAAGAAAGTCTCAAGGTTTGGTGTTAGAACTAAGTTTTCCTGGTTTTTCTGCAGTGTGAATCGATTCATATATCCTGGGAATCGATTCACGATTAAAGATCCATTGGCATCAAATTTTAGCGATGGGAATCGATTCACGAAGCCGTGAATCGATTCACATAAGACAAAGCCACTGGGACTCGCAGTGTGAATCGATTCATTCATTAAAACTGCAATTCAGGCGCTTTTTTACACTGTGGGAATCGATTCACACTATGCTGTGAATCGATTCACAGCTGCAGAGGTGTATAAAAACGCTGTTTCAGCGAGCCGAACGCAGAAAAGAAGAGAAAGGGAAAGGAGAAAGAGGAGAGGAGAGCTAGGGTTTCACCCTTTGAGAAGGATTGAAGAGATTCATGTTGGATTTCTTCAATCACTTGCCTAAATGGAGAGTTTGAGAGTGGAGATTTGAGTATTTGGAAGATTTGGGTTAGAACCCTAGAGAGGAGAAGAAGAAGCACGAATTTGGAGAAGAATAAGGGGGAGAAAACCAAGCTCCAGCAAGGATGGTTCAAGTTCTTGGATGGAGAAGGAAGATTGAAGGTTGAAGATCAAGATTTGGGAAGTATTTGGAGGAGCCCCAAGTTGAGCAAAGAGGGAAAAGCTTGAAGAGGAGCAAAGAGTCCAAAGTTCAACCTTCCTAGCTCAATGTCTTGAAGAATAGAGTTGAGTTCTTCAACCCTTAGGTGATGGGTGTAACACCTGAGGACGAGATCGACCTCGTATTAGGACGTCGTATCGAGACCTCGCGTCGAGATCTCGTGTCGAGACCTCGTACCAAGACCTCGTGTCGAGATCCCGTGCCAAGATCGCGTGCCGAGGTCATATGTCGAGCTGATGAGGTCGCGTACCGAGCTGAGGAGGTCGCATGTCGAACTGAGGAGGCCGCGTGCACGAACTCGTGTTAGAGCCTTGTGCGCTTGCACAGGCACCCTGATCGACCTCGTGTCGAGACTGTAACACTCGTATTTTACGAACGTTATTTAGCGTTGATGATTCTATTGTTTGTAATATTTATATTATCGGTTGCAGTTCTCGTTGCTGTGTTTTAGATCTGTAACCTATAGATTAGAGGGTAATCATGAGAGAGAAGAGATTAGATGGGTAGAATGATTGATGGGATTAGCATCTCATAACAGTAGTTACACGTCAATTATTTGTGTTTTGTTTTAAAAAGAAAAATATCTTTTAAAGGGTTTCTTGACCAGCTGTATTCGATCAGCCCCTCACAACTCTCACTTTCTCTTTTCTTCTTTCTTCTTCTCTGAGTTTCCTCTTCCTCTCCAAACCTCCATCGAAGAACCTTGAGTTTTATCGAGCTTCTGCATAAACTTTCTTCATCAACCTTGTTTCTTATCATCTCCTCGACATATATCACCATCTCGACCATCATCTGAGGTATGGAAAAACAGATTTTCTCTTCTTTCATGCTACTGTTAGCGCCACTTCTTCTTTCCATTTTAGCCAGTTTTATGCTTCCAAATCATGTCATATTGATAGGTTTTCTTCTTCATGATATTACCTACCTTTCTAACCAATTATTTGAGCTTGTAAAACAAATTGCTTTCTCTGTTTTCTGCAATAGGCAGTGCCCAAAACCCTCCCTACTTGGTTTGTTTTGATTTCTTGTTTTAGTATGTTGTACGTTGCCTCTTGTCGATGTTTGTTGTTGATTTATTTGTTATAGAATCATATAACCTTTTTCATGAACTTTTGATCGAAAACCCTAACTTTGTGTTAGAGGAAAAATGGTTTTGTCTGGTGATGTATGAAAGAAGTTTTAATAAAATTTTAGAGAAAAGGAGTTAAATTGTAATGTTTGAATTCTGGTTATATTTGTTTAAGTTTTTGAGTTTTAATGTTTACTTGGGTTGTGGTTAAGATTGGGATAATGAGAGCTAAGTGTTATTAGAACCCATAGATAGAACTAAGTTGTGCTCGTATTAGGCAGTGTGACTCCCGAGATCGTGTGATTTCCGAACCCGAGGACGTGGGAGCAGTGGGATCCAGATTGAGGACGGTACGTGTCGAGGTCGACTGAGGAGCGTACGTGTCGAGGTCGATTGAGGACGGTACGTGTCGACGTCGTTGTCGAGCTCGATTGAGGACAGCGTGAGACACGTAGCGGAGTTCGGTAAGGGCACTTCTAAACATTCTAGGATTTTTATTGTTATATTACTATGTATGGATTCCTTGATTTGTGTCGAGCATGTAATGTTGGGATATGATTGGGTTTTTGCATGTATTTAATATGTGATTGAATATATGTTGTGAATTATGTATTATTTGTTGATTTGCGTTTCTTCATGTCGAGCTTGCTCTTTTTATTTGACATGCGGTTGAATATCTTGTGTATAACTCTTTGAATATTGTAAGCGGAGAGCTGTTCATCGAGTGAGCGAGCTAAGCGAAGTCGTTATGACGTTTTGAGCCGTGACCGGATAACTAAGGGTGCTAGGTCCCCTTTGTTTACGGAGATTGACTAGACGTCGCCACGCTATGGGACCTGAGTTGACCGCCCTAGGGAGAGCGAAGATCCCAAGGCTACCGGACTTTCCAAAGATACTGATGCAGCGTGTGCATTCGGAAAAATTGTCGAGTCGAGAGAAATGGATAGCGAGTTGAGTCGAGTTTAGAGTGAGATGGTTGAGTCACGTTTGGTGAATGTTATACTTTCTTTGTTTACTTATTTCTTTATGCCGTGTTTATCTTGAATTGTTGAGAAGTTGACCTTTCCGTGGTGCCTTCAATCCATGATGGTCACCCAGCAGGTCGAGGCGCAGGAACTCGGCCAGATGATGGCGAGGAGGAGCTCGACGAGGATCGAGGCGGCGACCTCTACTTGTCGTGATTTGCTTTGTCTATGTTTTTGTGTATAGTGGTTGTGACCAGTTTGGGCTAGATGTTATTTTGAGCACAGGGTAGGCGGTGGTCTTACTTTTGGAGCGACCCCTGCGTGGGTGTCTGTAGGAAGTACCCCCAGGGTATGATTGCTCTCTTGAAGTCGTCATACCTTAGGTGTATTTTCTTTATACATTATTACTCTGTATTTTGTATACATCATCATTTCGAGTGGTATATATGTATATTATGCATGCATGTTTTATTAGAATTTAAGTCTTGTGTCTTAGTTGCACCATGTTTTCGAAAAGCTGTAATTACTCTGATGTGCACGAGCTGGTCTTAGAAGAAAAAGAAAAATATACCGTAAATTTTTATAAGGCACAAGAGTACCGTTTTAAACGCATCGCATACAGGGTAACTTGAGCTCGATGTGTTGAGCTCGGTAGCTCGAGCTCGGTGTGTTGAGTTCGGTAGCGGTCCGGAAACGGGTCGTTACAATGGGCACCCATAAGTCCCACATATAGGAATTTCTCTTCCTTTAGTAATATGTGAACCCTAGGTTTAAGTTAGGTTTTAGATACCTATAAGAGGTTGAGTTATTATTGTTATGATTGTCATGATTGTTATGATTGTTATGATTGTGTAGTGGGCTTGATTAAAAGAGGTTGGCGACTGCCCCCAACCCCCCACAGTTGAATGTATGCTTGATATTTTCTCTCTTGAGAACTCCATAGAGTTTCAAGGGATTAGTTAATGTATGTGTTGTCCATTAATTTGGTGAATTGTGAGGCTTGTCAAAGAGCCATAAGCTTAAGTTATAGAGGTCGAAGAAAGGACCCTAGGAAAAGGATGTAATAGAAAGAATGTATGAATTAGTGTTCATGATTTGGAGTCATTAGATAAAAAGGGATGCTATTAATATAAGCTTGATTCATAGAAATAGTTGTAATTTCTTTGAATAGTTATGTAATGAGGATGATGTGATGAATCCTAGTTAGCCAAGTTGCATTTCTATATGAACATGCATACAATCATAAGAATAAGCATATGCATAAGCTAAAGTCCATGGCAAGACTCCTCTATTTATAGGAGTAGATCAGTTTGGTTAGCCAAGTGGGACGCCCTTGGAGGGTTATGACGTCTAACCACCATTCCGAAAGTGTGTAATTGGGGTCTAGGGACTGAAGCCTACGACACTACCCAATAACACAAAATGCATTACATTGCATAGCCTCATATTATATATCTCCTTATGAATGGTATAATATGTGAAGTGATGTTAAGTTGATGAATGTTGATGAATTCCTTGTATATATATATATACATATATGTATTCGGAATTAGCTTAGTTAGTTGTAAGGAATCTTGGATAGCACATCCCTAGTCGCTTAATTATTATATAATAATGGTGCCTAGAAGTAGAAAGAGATGTGGTAAGATTGGTTTCTATGATATAGAGAAAAGCAAAGATGTGTTAAGCATAAGTGAGTAAGTAAGAACAATACATTCTTAGTCAATGAAGTTGCAATTTACATTGTAGTAAGGTTAATCGTGCTAAGCATAGGTTAAAGAATGAAGGTTTACAAGATTGATGTGGGTTGGCTACACATTATTGTGTTCAGTTTAATCACAAGTTGATAAGTGGTATATTGGACCTAGGATTACCATATTTATAATATACTAAGTTTTTTATTCAAGCTAGCACCTTCTAAAGCGTCTTAGCTTAGGGAGATCAAGAAGTTTCAGGTCAAGTCCTTATGGTACATAGAGAGAGTATGTCTAGGTTTGAAATGCCTAAGTTAGTTGTAACACCCCAAAATCCCCAAGCTTGATTTGTATGTGGATATAAGCCTAGTATGGCTTAAAGATGAACCTTAAGTGGTATTCTCATTAATTTCTATAGTTAAATGTGTGAAAAATGGTGTTTGGTGAATTTTTGCCCAGTGTGAATCGATTCCTAGTCCCTGTGAATCGATTCAGTATGAGTTTCTTTGGGACTCGATTAGGTTTTCATGAATCGCAGAGGAATCGATTCACAAAGGTCGATCCTCCGTGAATCGCAAAGATGAATCGATTCACGTAAGTCAGTTCTCTGTGAATCGACCGAGAACCGCAGGAATCGATTCCTCGCACTTAAAGTCGCGATTCTGTCAATTTTACCTTTGAGTGAATCGATTCACCTGCATCGTGAATCGATTCACACCGCAGATATCGTAAAAACTCAGCAGAAAAGAATGTAACGCGAAGGATAGAGAGAGTTAGAGAGAGAGGTGCGACGAAGAGAAGAAGGAGAAGGGTCAAACACCTAGGGTTCACAAACTAGAGGGAAAAACATGGATTCATGCTAGATTCACCATCAATCTTAGCTTGAATCCAAGTTGGGGAGGGTTTTCTCTTGATTTGGGAAGATTGGAGGAACTCCTAGAAGGCCAGCTGAAGGAGAAGAGGAAGAAGGAAGAAGAAGGAGCTGAAACATCAACCTTGAAGCTTGAATCTTGGAAGTTGTAGTGAGTTCTTCTTCCTCTTAGGTGTTGGGCACCCATAAGTCCCACATTAGGGTCCCTTTTGAAGAAAAACCATGAACCCTATATTAGGAAGTTCTCCAAATCCTCATTTATGCACAGTTTTTATTTTTGATAGCTATGCATGTGTTATTGGGGCTGATTAAGGGGGTATTGTTGTACCCCTATAGATGTTGTGATGAATGTTGACCATTGAGAGCTCCATGGAGCTCTAATGGAAGTTATTTCTTGTCTTAATGTGTTTTCTTGGACTCATTATGATATATGCTCTATTTTGAACTTGAAATGTATCTTTACATGAGTGTATTCAGTTGCAAGTTGAGTTGAAGTAGCTTCTAATGGTATCCTTAGAGTAAAGCATGCATTTAAGGATATAGTGGTGATTTAATTCCCTAAAAGATACTAAGATGCCTCTAAAATGGGGTGATCGATATAGTTAGCCGTGTGGGACGCCCTCGGACGGTTAAGACGTCTAACCACCATATCGAAAGCGTATTTATGGGGTTGTATGGACGTAAGCATACAACACTACTCATAAATACGAGCCAAAGATGAATTAGAAATTCATAGTAAGAATATGCATTGCATAGAGGTGTCATATAAATGCTTGACTGGTGATAATTTGTATGAGTAAATGGTGAGGAGTCGAGGGGAGAACTCACTGAGATTATTATCTCACCCCACTCCTTTGTTTAATTATTTTACAGATGCACAGGTACCAAAAGATGACTGACAGCTGCGTGCTCTTGGCGTTTGGTTCCCTGTATTAGTTATAGTAGCACTTTGGAATTGTAATTCTTAGAACTCATGTATTGTTGTTGTAACGTTCTAAACGTATGCACTTGAGTTTCAGTTTTATGACATTTGAACTTAATGTTGGATTTAAGTTTAAATTTATATTTGGGATTACTGTATCTAATGATAATTCTCTTAACTTCATGTTAATGAAATTAAGGTGTTACATTATGGTATCAGAGCAGTTCGATTCTAATCGGACTGTAGGGGTTGCTAGGAATAGTTTCGTGAATTTCTTGAGTCTGCTGTTGTTTTTCTACTTATTATGCTAAGAGATATTGAGCCTGATCAACTCAATGCTTGGTGCATTCTATGCAGAATTATGGCTTCAGGTTACGGAAGCGCGGAAGACCTAGAAGGAATGTTGAGGTACCTCAATCCTCCGTAACAAGAGAATGCTTGGCTCTGAGGATATTGCAAGCCATTCAGAATCAGAGTATTGCAACCAACAACCTTGCGGCTCAGTTGGCCCAACAACAACAACAACCAAGCCCAACCTCCCCCGCAAGAGGAGGAATTAGACCGAAAATTCCTCAAGTTCCTCAAGACAAAGCCTCCAACCTTCAATGGAAGAATGTAAGCCATGGCATCCCAACATTGGTGGAAGCCGTGGAGAAGAGTTTTAAGGTTGTTCAGCATGCAGGAACAAAAGGTCGAGCTAGCTACTCATGTACTTATAGAGGATGCCGAGAACTAGTGGAAAGGGCCGAGCTTATATGGTGGCTCAGGGATACCATTAACTTGGGAGAACTTTCGGAGGATTTTCCTGGAGAAGTACTTCCCACTGGTATGAAGGATATGATGGACCGAGAGTTAGTCCAAGCTGCGTGAAGGAAAATCTACGGTTTCAGAGTATGTGAATAAGTTTGAAGAGTTGGTAAGATACTCCTCCGTTGCTCAATTTGCTCCGGATGATAATTGGAAAATCAAACAGTTCAGGTGGGGATTGAGACCAGACATCCAGAACAGTATTTCACAAACTGAATTCACTGATTTCGCCAAGGTAGTTCATCAGAGCTACGTGGCTGAAGCAAGCTTAAGGAGGATGTGTGAGGATAGGCAAACGAGGTGGCAAGATAATAACAAAAAGAAGGAGGAAGATAAGAGCGCTCAGCGCGTGAGACCAAAAGGGAACCTTTTCAAGGGAAAGCAGGCTCAGACCTCCGAGTCTTCCTATCATGCATGCTCGAACTGTGGAAGGGTGCATCAGGGAGAGTGCATGAAAGGCAAGAATGTTTGTTTTGTCTGCCACCAACCAGGGCACATGGCTAGAGAGTGCCCCCAATACACAAAGGGAAAAGGATCCAAGTCTAGTGATCCTAACCAAGGGAGAGTCTTCACTCTTGACGCCCAAAGAGCAAAGGGAGTTGAAAATCTGATGAAAGGTACTTGCTTTCTCCGGGATGAACCTTTAATTGTTTTGTTTGATTCGGGAGAAACACATTCCTTTATCTCGTGTACATGTGTTCAGAGGTTAGGGTTGTGTCTTACCTCCTTGCAAATTCCGTTGCATGTGTATACACCTGCCAACGGTAGCATTTCCACTTCCTTAGTATGTGAGAATTGTCCTCTCATAATTCAAGGGAGGATGTTTTTAGTAAACCTTGTGTGTCTACCTCTTGTAGGGATGGACATTATCTTGGGTATGGATTGGCTTTCCTCCCATCAAGTTGTTTTAAATTGTTTCTGTAAAACGATTGAGTTTCCAAATGTGCACTCTATTATTGAAGAGTCTAGTCATGTTACAGTAGTAATGATTTTCTATTGAGTCACTGTCTAGTGGAAGGTCTTGCGGGATATATGATCTTACTTTCTTCAACCTGTAGAGGTTAGCCCCGACCTGGATACTATCCCTATAGTGAACGAATTCTTAGATGTGTTTCCTAGCGAGGTAGCAACTTTACCACCTGAGAGAGAAGTTGAGTTCTCCATAGAACGGCTCCTGAGCAGGACCAATCTCCATAGCTCCTTATAGGATGTCACCCTTGGAGTTAAGGGAATTAAAGACACAGTTGGAAGATTTGATTGCTAAGCAGTTTATTAGACCTAGTGTGTCACCTTGGGGCACACCTGTCCTTTTGGTGAAGAAGAAAGATGGGAGTATGAGGTTATGTATTGATTACCGGAAAATCAATAAGATCACAGTGAAGAATAGGTACCCCTTGCCTAGGATAGATGACTTGATAGATCAACTTAGGGGAGCTTCGGTTTTCTCTAAGATTGATCTAAGGTCTGGTTATCACCAGATTAGAGTTAAGGCAGAGGATGTTCCGAAGACGGCATTTAGGACTAGTATGAATACTTGGTTATGCCTTTTGGTCTAACCAATGCCCCAGCCGTATTTATGGACTACATAAACCGAATTTTTAGGCCTTTCCTTGACAAGTTTGTAGTGGTCTTCATAGACGATATCTTAGTTTATTCTAAGGATCCTCGAGAGCATGAGGAACACCTTAGGATTGTTCTGAGTACCCTCAGGGAGAAAAGCCTTTTTGCTAAACCGGAGAAATGTGAGTTTTGGCTCAATGAAGTTAAGTTTCTTGGTCATGTGATTTCTCAGGCGGGAGTGTCGGTTGATCCTAGTAAAGTAAAAGCAGTCCTTAGTTGGGAGCGACCAACCACGATCCACGAAGTTAGGAGCTTTCTAGGATTAGCGGTTACTACAGAAGGTTCATTAAAGGGATTTTCGCAACTGGTACTTCCCTAACAAGATTGACCCGAGAAAGGGGAGCCTTTTGTATGGACTAGGAGCCGTGTGAGCGGTTTCCTAGAGCTTAAGACCAGGTTGACTTCTACCCGGTCTTGATTATCCATGACCCGCTTTGGGATTTGAAGTTTATAGTGATGCCTCTAAGAAAGGGTTAGGATGTGTTCTTATGCGAGCAGGCAAGTTGTAGCTAATGCATCTAGGCGATTAAGGCCCCATGAGGAGAACTACCCTACTCATGACTTAGAGCTTGCGACCATTGTCTTCGCTCTAAAGATTTGGCGGCATTATCTCAGATGGTGCTCAATTCGAAGTGTTTAGTGATCACAAGAGCTTGAAATACCTTTTGATCGTAAGGAACTTAACATGAGAGCAGAGAAGGTGGGTTGAATTCCTGAAAGATTATGACTTTGAGTTGAAGTATCATCCGGGCCAAGCGAATGTAGTCGCTGATGCCTTGAGTAGGAAATCCTTGCATGTGTCCTCACTGATGATAAAAGAAATGGAGTTGTTGGAGTCCTTTAGGGACCTTAACTTAGGGATTTTCCCATCAATGAACAGTCTCATGCTTTACCATTTAGAAATTTCCTGCAATTTTAGGGAGCAGATTAGACTTGCCCAGAGCTTAGATGTAGAGCTGCAGTCTAGTAAGCACCGCCCCGGTTTTTCTGAAGCCGAGGATGGCACTTTATTGTTCCATCAAAGAATCTGCATACCAAAGGATGATCTCATTAAGCAGCAGGTTCTAGGAGAAGCCCACAAGAGTGGATTCTCGATACACCCTGGTTCCACCAAGATGTATCAAGACCTTAGGCAGAGGTACTGGTGGCCAGGCATGAGGAATGATGTAGCAGAATTTGTGGCCCAATGTCTGGTTTGTCAGAAAACCAAGGTGGAACACCAAAAGCCTTCAGGTTTTCTTCAGCCCTTAGAAATTCCCGAGTGGAAGTGGGATAGTATAGCAATGGATTTTGTGGGAGGATTACCCTACACTCAGCTAGGATATGACTCTATATGGGTCATAGTGGACAGATTAACCAAATCTGCTCATTTCCTTCCCATAAAATCCACTTACAAAACTGCCCGGTTAGCTGAGATCTATATCAGAGAAATTGTTAGGCTCCACGGAGTTCCAACTAACATTGTCTCTGATAGGGATCCAAAGTTTACCTCTCGGTTTTGGAAAGCACTTCATCAAGCCTTAGGGACGAGATTGAGTCTTAGCACAGCCTACCATCCTCAGACAGATGGCCAGTCGGAGAGAACCATTCAAACCTTAGAGGATATGCTTAGAGCCTGTGTTTTAGAGGATGGCGGTAGTTGGAGCAAGTATTTGCCCTTAATTGAATTTTCTTACAACAACAGCTATCACTCTAGCATAGGAATGACACTGTATGAGGCTCTCTACGGTCGCAAGTGTAGAACTCCTCTATGTTGGTTTGAGGTGGGAGAAAAACAATTGTTAGGCCCTGACCTTGTCCAAGAAACTACTGATAAGATTCGCATGATTAGGGAGAAGATAAAGACTGCTCAGAGTAGGCAGAAAAGTTATGCAGATCGTAGGCTTAAACCCCTTGAATTTGAGGAGGGAGAACATGTATTCCTGAAAGTCACTCCCACTATAGGTGTTGGTAGAGCTCTTAGGGCCAAAAAGCTAACCCCTCGGTATGTGGGTCCCTTCCAAATCCTCAGTCGAGTTGGTCCTGTCGCGTACCAAATTGCCTTGCCTCCTTCCTTGTCAAATCTCCACAATGGTTTTCATGTGTCTCGACTTAAGAAATACATTAGGATCCATTCCACTCTATAGACCATGAGTCTATACAACTTAGATCTGATTGCACATACCAGCCCGAAGCCCCAAATAGTGGACCGTGCTTCCAAGGCACTCAGGAATAAGACTATCCCTTTGGTTAAGGTGATCTGGGAAGGATCCACTCCCGAAGAAGCTACTTGGGAACTCGAAGAGGAGATGCAAAACCAATATCCGCAGCTTTTCCAATAGGTATGTTAATTTATCAATTTTGAGGGCAAAATTTTTTTAAAAGGTGGGTAGTAGTGTAACACCCCAAAATCCCCAAGCTTGATTTGTATGTGGATATAAGCCTAGTATGGCTTAAAGATGAACCTTAAGTGGTATTCTCATTAATTTCTATAGTTAAATGTGTGAAAAATGGTGTTTGGTGAATTTTTGCCCAGTGTGAATCGATTCCCAGGCCCTGTGAATCGATTCAGGGATGTGAGTTTGCTGGGACTCGATTAGGTTTTCAGTGAATCGCAGGAGGAATCGATTCACAAAGGCTGATCCTCTGTGAATCGCAGCATGAATCGATTCACAGAAGTCAGTTCTCTGTGAATCGAATCTGAGAACTGCAGGAATCGATTCCTGCACTTAAAGCTGCGATTCCTGTCAATTTTACACTGAGTGAATCGATTCACCTGTGCTGTGAATCGATTCACAGCTGCAGTATATCAGAAAAACTCAGCTGAAAAAAGAACAGAACGCGAAGGATAGAGAGAGAGTTAGAGAGAGAGGGTGCGACGAAGAGAAGAAGGAGAAGGGGTCAAACACCTAGGGTTCACAAACTAGAGGGGAAAAACATGGATTCATGCTAGATTCACCATCAATCTTAGCTTGAATCCAAGTTGGGGAGTGTTTACTCTTGATTTGGGAAGATTGGAGGAATCCCTAGAAGGCCAGCTGAAGGAGAAGAGGAAGAAGGAAGAAGAAGGAGCTGAAACATCAACCTTGAAGCTTGAATCTTGGAAGTTGTAGTGAGTTCTTCTTCCTCTTAGGTGTTGGGCACCCATAAGTCCCACATTAGGGTCCCTTTTGAATAAAAACCATGAACCCTATATTAGGAAGTTCTCCAAATCCTCATTTATGCACAGTTTTTATTTTTGATAGCTATGCATGTG
The DNA here is from genome assembly GCA_037113605.1 of Calophaca sinica. Lineage (NCBI taxonomy): Eukaryota > Viridiplantae > Streptophyta > Magnoliopsida > Fabales > Fabaceae > Calophaca > Calophaca sinica. The sequence goes on from CM073736.1 coordinate 53,879,453, forward strand.
TTATTGGGGCTGATTAAGGGGGTATTGTTGTACCCCTATAGATGTTGTGATGAATGTTGACCATTGAGAGCTCCATGGAGCTCTAATGGAAGTTATTTCTTGTCTTAATGTGTTTTCTTGGACTCATTATGATATATGCTCTATTTTGAACTTGAAATGTATCTTTACATGAGTGTATTCAGTTGCATGTTGAGTTGAAGTAGCTTCTAATGGTATCCTTAGAGTAAAGCATGCATTTAAGGATATAGTGGTGATTTAATTCCCTAAAAGATACTAAGATGCCTCTAAAATGGGGTGATCGATATGGTTAGCCGTGTGGGACGCCCTCGGACGGTTAAGACGTCTAACCACCATATCGAAAGCGTATTTATGGGGTTGTATGGACGTAAGCATACAACACTACTCATAAATACGAGCCAAAGATGAATTAGAAATTCATAGTAAGAATATGCATTGCATAGAGGTGTCATATAAATGCTTGACTGGTGATAATTTGTATGAGTGAATGGTGAGGAGTCGAGGGGAGAACTCACTGAGATTATTATCTCATCCCACTCCTTTGTTTAATTATTTTACAGATGCACAGGTACCAAAAGATGACTGACAGCTGCGTGCTCTTGGCGTTTGGTTCCCTGTATTAGTTATAGTAGCACTTTGGAATTGTAATTCTTAGAACTCATGTATTGTTGTTGTAACGTTCTAAACGTATGCACTTGAGTTTCAGTTTTATGACATTTGAACTTAATGTTGGATTTAAGTTTAAATTTATATTTGGGATTACTGTATCTAATGATAATTCTCTTAACTTCATGTTAATGAAATTAAGGTGTTACATTGGTCTTCTCAGCCTAGAATGTTCCGAGGAGATAATGGTGAGGAGTCCGTGAAGGGCTCACTGAGATTTATAATCTCACCCTTTTCCTTTTATTTGTTTCAGATAAGCAGGTACCGAAGACGGTGAGCCGAAGCTCCAAGCTTGGGACTCATAGGCTAGTTTTATATTGAAGTGGAAATTTTATATTCCAAGTTATGTATAATTTGTAATCTATTCATTCGATTTATGAATTTAGTTTGATTTATGACTTGGATTACTGTAATCAAGTCTGTAAGTTATTAGTAACTCCTGTGCTTTAATGTAATTTGTCGTACTTTCAATTATGTTGAGGTGCGGGTGTTACAATTCTTAAATATACTATATAGCCTTTACACATGTCAAAAAATTAAGAACGAAAATATAAATCCTGAAAATGAAATTGTTTTAAAGAGATTAAAAAATTTATTAATTTTATTGCTTTGGCAATGCAATCGTAAAATGATTAATTTATATCGTTATTCAAAACAAAAAATTGCAAACACAATTACGCAATTTCAATATCTACTTTTAATGGTAGTAAAATAATCATATACCATGAACTAATTTAATGCCTTTTCCCTTTCTTTCAAAATTTTATGTTATGTCACTATGTCTTCTCACTACTTTACGGACGATTTATATGGCTTAAGTTCCTCCTCCTCCGCTGTTAATAAAAATCCTCTCCCCCACTCCCATCATCTATTTAACAAAATCATACATTTATTTTGCATATCACATACATTGTATGATATGAAAAGGTATCTGCTTTAATATTATTTAATCAATTGGATCTAAAACTTATTGACAAGCAACTACACTACATAACGGTATTTAACTACATCATATACTATTACTTAATAACTGTTAAATTTGAGACTTATTATTTAGTTATAATGAGAGTATATTAATATACCTAATAAGAAAAAAATTTATGATATTGCTGTAAAAAAATACAAGTAAAATCTGAGTAAAATTCTAATTAAAAATTTGCTTTCAGATTTAGTTGTTAGTCATACACATGTCTTTTCATGTCAATAAATTGAGTAAAAATAAATGTCACCATATATTAATAATTATTGATTACAAAAAATATTAGTACATGATATGGGCTGTTTTCTAATTTTGGAAAGACTTTAATTTAATTGGTAAAATATAAATTATAAAAAAAATTCTAAGATGAAATTATTTAATAGTTAAACTAATATATATAAATATTTATGAATTTAACAATTTTAAAATTTCGTACATATGCCATCATAATATGATAGAATAAAATTGAATGAATGTTTTTATCCTACTTAAATAATTTTTATGGAACTATTAAATCATATATATAGATATAAGTTTAAAAAATATATACATGTCAATAATAAAAAATAAAATAATATGTACAATTACTTAATTTCAAATGAGTGTACTTGGAACTTATTTTATTAATAAGTAGTATAGTATAAATTTAATAAAAAATAAAAATGTGATAAAAGTTTGTAGCATACATGTATGGTTTATGGATTTTAATTAATAATTTAAGTTATGATTTAATATCAGATATTTACAGATATATGTTAAATCACATAAAATCAAGGGTTGTAAATTCTTATTATTAATAAGAATATATTGGAATTAATTTAAAAATTATTCTATGCTAAAAATATATTTATAAAGTTTTTTACTTCCTGTTATAAAATCAGAATTTCAAACATAGTTCACCTTTATTTACATTATATTTTTAACAAATAACATCATCAAAATAAATGAAAATTTTCATTAACCTCATCAACACATAGAGCACATAATATTGTTGCATAGGATGACTAATTATTTAATAAAAATTTCTAGTATAATTTCCTTTGAATATTTTATTATTTTTGAATAAATAATTTTATTCCTTGCAATATTTTTATATATTTTATTGGTAACAAATTTTTGTATTATTTTTAAATTTCACTCTATATATATTGCTATAATTGAAATTTAAATAAACTCGTGAAACACACAGGTATTACCTCGAGTAAATGAGCAAGAGAGTATGATATGTTTGAAGTAAAGTTAGGATTGTTTAAAATAATATTTCTTAAATAACCACATGAATTTAATTATTATAGATGAATATTGTATACTTTTATTAAGAAGTATAGTATTATTTAATTATTTTAAAAAAATATTTACCTATAATTTTAATTATTATTAATTATTTTTAATTCATAATATTACTATTATGTAATGAATAGATATTATTTAAAAAATTTATGGTCTCATTCTATTAAATGCATGAGCTTTTCTAAAAATATTAACAATAATTTATGTTGTAAAGCTTATTTTACTTTTATTATGTTATTATATATGAGTAGATTTATATTTAATTGTCAACATACTTTATATTATAAAAAGATCGTTAAATACGTTTATAATTTTTTAACCAAGGTAGTTATTAATTAATGCTGATATTTATTTTTTTTCATGTGAATTTTATTGATATAAAAATATTAGAGATGATGGACAGATATGCATCATGAAAATCCAACTCATTCTCGTTATATCTCAATTTTTTGTATATAAGTGTGCTTACAGACTTATATATCACATAGGAAATACTGTCTTGTGTGGTCAAGAACAACACCATGACAAAGAGCACGACGTTAGCATTTCTGCTTGTCCTTTTGATTTGTATAACAGGTTGGGTCTCTCACTCTTTCTCTGTTTATCTCTCTCGATTAATTTTATATTTTTTCTTGATTTGATGATTATGTTCATTAAATAATTGATAGCAGGAAAACCGTTATCAGTTGAAGCAAGGGGACTCGTTGAATGCAAAGACAATTGCAAAATATTCTGTAAAAGATCTCCCTACTTCTGCTTTCAGGGTCAATGCATTTGCAAACCTTGTTGTGGTTTGACTGATGTATCGTCTGCTAAGCCTAATTCTCAATTCAATTAGCATGTTCTTACGTAATGTATCACAGTCCATGCAATAAAATAATGAGTTGATATGTGTTAGTTTAAACTTTTTATTCCAATTTTTTAGTTAAATTTTCTAGGAAATTAGTTATCCTAACTTAATGAATGGTAATGGTAGCCATTTGTTCAGTCGATGCCAATGCTTACATGAGAGTCTCCTTAAGGATAGTTTCTCGGGATATAGAACCATTTATGGCTCTATTAGTAAATAGAAGATTTTTTTTATAGCTCTATTCGCAAATAAAAGATTAGAAAATTGTTGTACATACTAATGTACAAGAAAACCAAGGTGTAGGCACATTCATAAAAGCTCTTGGTAACACCTAAGCTGTAAAAAAGTAACTCCTGGTTATATTGGGTGTTGTTGGAAATTTCTAATCTCAAACTGACAAATTTGGAGGGAGGAAAGAACTTGGTTAAAAATTCGGTCCAAGTCATTGACGGGCCAGAACCACAGTGACAAAGATGAAAATCAATAATTAACTTTTTTTCAACAAAGAGAATAGAAGAATCCTTAGTCGAATAAGTAATAACATCAATGTTTTATTAGATTGTATTAACCAATCTTAATTAGAAACTTTTTGATGTGTTTCTTGGGATCCTATGTTGATGAACCACCAAACTGTAAAGAATTATAACACATTGAGATCGATTCCAAGTGGATCTCAACATTAATACCTATCATGATTGGAACAACGATATTGTCAACTAGACCTTCATTGTTCAGCATGAAATAATCTAAAAGAGTCCTCCTTTGATCATGTCTCCAAACCACACTAGAGAGATGTGCATCAAAAAACTTCACACAAATATAAAAAAAAGCAGAACAACAAAATGAATAAATTGGGAAAAGCAAAAACATATGGATAAAATGAAGAATGTTAAGGAATTCATACAGCAAAGCGTATAATATAACCAAAATTGAATTTCCTAATACTTTCAAATAATTCACAATAACGATGACAAAAGCTCGTTCGTCTGCAAGTGCGCTTATCAACGAGTTACATAGGAGTTAGTAAGAAAATTAGCACAATAAGGCAAATCCAAATAGGAAAAAACGAATCGTGGAATCATATCAGCATGAAGTGGGAAGTAAACTAGGGAATATATAATATATGGACAAATAATAAATTTTTAAACTAATATATTTTTTGGACATTAGCTTTATTTGAGAAATTATACGTAAACTCAATTTCCTTTTTGGAAGATTATTTCTAATATTATTAGTGGTATACTTTGAGCTCAATTGGAATATATTAAATTACTATGCTATTTTTTATCAGTTTGATTATATTTTGGTCATTATCTCATCTTAAAAAAATTTTGAAACATTTATATATTTATATATATATATATATATATATATATATATTCAAAGTTAAAAAATAATTCCAAATAATTCAACAATTAATAAATTATTTTTATTCTTAAATATACTATACAGCCTTTACCCATGTCAAAAAATTAAGAACGAAAATATAAATCCTGAAAATTAAATTGTTTTAAAGAGATTAAAAAATTTATTAATTTTATTGCTTTGGTAATGCAATCATAAAATGATTAATTTATATCGTTATTCAAAACAAAAAATTGCAAACACAATTACGCAATTTCAATATCTACTTTTAATGGTAGTAAAATAATCATATACCATGAACTATTTTAATGCCTTTTCCCTTTCTTTCAAAATTTTAAGTTATGTCACTGTGTCTTCTCACTACTTTACAGACGATTTATATGGCTTAAGTTCCTCCCCCTCCGTTGTTAATAAAAATCCTCTCCCCCACTCCCATCATCTATTTAACAAAATCATACATTTATTTTGCATATCACATACATTGTATGATATGAAAAGGTATCTGATTTAATATTATTTAATCAATTGGATCTAAAACTTATTGACAAGCAACTACAGCTCACTACATAACAGTATTTAACTACATCATATACTATTACTTAATAACTGTTAAATTTGAGACTTATTATTTAGTTATAATGAGAGTATATTAATATACCTAATAAGAAAAAAAATTATGATATTGCTGTAAAATAATACAAGTAAAATCTGAGTAAAATTCTAATTAAAAATTTACTTTCAGATTTAGTTGTTAGTCATACACATGTCTTTTCATGTCAATAAATTGAGTAAAAATAAATGTCACCATATATTAATAATCATTGATTACAAAAAATATTAGTACATGATATGGGCTGTTTTCTAATTTTGGAAAGACATTAATTTAATTGGTAAAATATAAATTATAAAAAAATTTCTAAGATGAAATTATTTAATAGTTAAACTAATATATATAAATATTTATGAATTTAACAATTTTAAAATTTCGTACATATACCATCATAATATGATAGAATAAAATTGAATGAATGTTTTTTATCCTACTGAAATAATTTTTATGTAACTATTAAATCATATATATAGATATAAGTTTAAAAAATATATACATGTCAATAATAAAAAATAACATAATATGTACAATAACTTAATTTCAAATGAGTGTACTTGGAACTTATTTTATTAATAAGCAGTATAGTATAAATTTAATAAAAATAAAAATGTGATAAAAGTTTGTAGCAAACATGTACGGTTTATGGATTTTAATTAATGATTTAAGTTATGATCTAATGTCAGATATTTACAGATATATGTTATACATAAATCACATACAATAAAGGGTTGTAAATTCTTATTATTAATAAGAATATATGGGAATTAATTTAGAAAATATTCTATGCTAAAAATATATTTAAAAAGTTTTTTTACTTCCTGATATAAAATCAGAATTTCAAACATAGTTCACCTTTATTTACATTATATTTTTAATAAATAACATCATCAAAATAAATGAAAATTTTCATTAACCTCATCAACACATAGAGCACATAATATTGTTGCCTAGGATGACTAATTATTTAATAAAAATTTCTAATATAATTTCCTTTGAATATTTTATTATTTTTTGAATAAATAATTTTATTCCTTACAATATTTTTATATATTTTATTGGTAACAAATTTTTGTATATTTTTAAATTTCACTCTATATATATTGCTATAATTGAAATTTAAATAAACTCGTTAAACACACAGGTATTACCTCTAGTAAATGAGCAAGAGAGTATGATATTGTAACACCCCAATTCCTCAAGCTTGGTTTGATGTGTGTGCACAAACTTAGTATGGCTTAATGATGAATTTTAAGTGATTTCTCATTGATTGTCAAAATTGAATGTGTGAATATTGTGTTTAGTGATTTTTGCCCAGTGTGAATCGATTCCCAGGCCCTGTGAATCGATTCAGGGCTGTGAGTTTGCTGGGACTCGATCAGGCTTTCAGTGAATCGGAGAGTGAATCGATTCACAAAGGTTGATTCTCTGTGAATCGAAGCTTGAATCGATTCACGAAAATCAGTTCTCTGTGAATCGAATCTGGGAGCTGCAGGAATCAATTCATCCACTTAAAACTGTGATTCCTGTCATTTTTGCACTGAGTGAATCGATTCGCCTATGCTGTGAATCGATTCACAACTGCAGTATATCAGAAAAACTCAGCAGAAAAAGAATAGAACGCGATTTTGGGAGAGAGTTAGAGAGAGAATGCGATAGAGAGAAGGAGGAGAAGGGATTAAACACCTAGGGTTCACATTTTGAAGGGGAAACCATGGATTCATGCTAGGTTCATCATCAATCTTAGCTTAAATCCAAGTTAGGGGAGTGTTCACTCTTGGTTTGGAAGTTGGAAGGAATCCCTAGAAGGCAAGCTTGAAGGAGAAGAAGCAGAACGTGAAGGAGGAAGAAGGAGGAGTTGAACATCAACCTTTGAGCTTGAATCTTTGGAGTTGTGGTGAGTTCTTCCTTCCCTTAGGTGATGGGCACCCATAAGTCCCACATTAGGGTTCTCTTAAAGAAAACCCTTGAGCCCTAAAGGGGTTCAAGGTTAGAATTTCCCAAAACCCCTATAATTTGTGAAATTGATGTTTGACCATTGGGAGCTCCATGGAGCTCTAATGGAAGTGAGTCTTGTCTTGATATATTTTCCTTGATCGAGCATGATATATGTTTTCCTTTTGAATGTGAAATGTATCTTTGACATGAATATGTTTAGTTGCATGTGAAGTTAGAGTAGCACCTGATTGTATTCCTATTTTTGAATAAGGCATGCATTTAAGGATATAGTTGGTGAATTAAATTCCCTAAAAGACACTAAGATGCCTCAAAAAGGAGGTGATCGATATGGTAAGCCGTGTGGGATGCCCTCGGACGGTTAAGACGTCTAACCACCATGTCGAAAGCGTATTTATGGGGTTGTATGGACGTAAGCATACAACGCTACCCATGAATACGAGCCAAAGATAAATTAGAAATTCATAGTAAGAATATGCATTTGCATTAATGTGTGATATTAAGTTTTGACTGATAATAAATGGTATGAGTTGATTGGTGAGGAGTCGAAGGGAGGATTCACTGAGATTATTATCTCACCCCACTCCTTTATTTAATTATCTTTACAGATGCACAGGTGTCAAAGGAGGACTGATAGCGGCTAGCTCTCGGGATGTTATTTATTTTGTAGCAGTCTTAAGTAACACCCTAAATATGTAATTTCTAGAATTATGTATTGGGTTGTACTATCAGGAAACTTATGTATTTGAGTTTTAGTTTTTGTGGTTTTCTGGACTTAATGTTGAACTTAAGTTTGAATTAATTTTGGGATTACTGTACCTAATGATAATTATCCTATTTTCAAGTTAATGAAAGCAAGGTGTTACATTATGGTATCAGAGCAGTTCAATTCTAATCGGACTGTAGGGAATTGCTAGGAATAGTTTCGTGAATTTCTTGAGCCTGCTGTTGTTTTTCTACTTAGTATGCTATGAGATATTGAGCTTGATCAACTCAATGCTTGGTGCATTCTATGCAGAATTATGGCTTCAGGTTCTGGAAGGCGCGGGAGACCCAGAACGAATGCTACGATGCCTCAGAATCCGCCAGGGCAAGAGAATGCTTGGCTACAAGGGATATTGCAGGCTATTCAGAATCAGAGTATTGTAACCAACAATCTTGCGGCTTAGTTAGCCCAACAACAGCAGTACCAAGCCCAACCTCCCCCGCAAGAGGAGGAATTAGATCGGAAATTCCTTAAGTTCCTCAAGACGAAGCCACCAACCTTCAATGGAAAAGTAGAAGCCATGGCATCCCAACACTGGCTAGAAGCCGTGGAGAAGAGTTTTAAGGTTGTCCATTGTACCGAGGAACAAAAGGTCGAGCTAGCTACTCATGTGCTCATAGAGGATGCTGAAAACTGGTGGAAGGGGGCCCGAGCTTATATGGTGGCTCAAGGGACACCACTAACTTGGGTGAACTTTCAGAGGGTCTTCTTGGAGAAGTACTTCCCACAGACTGTGAAAGATATGATGGATAGAGAATTAGTCCAACTTCAGCAAGGAAAATCTACTGTTTTAGAATATGTGAACAAGTTTGAGGAGTTGGTAAGGTACTCATCTGTTGCTCAATTTGCTCCGAATGATAACTGGAAAATCAAGCAGTTCAAGTGGGGACTAAGGCGGACATCCGTAATAAAGATTTCACAAACTGACATTCACCGACCGCCAGTAGTCCATCGAGCTACGTGGTGAAGCAAGCTTGAAGAGGATGTATGAAGATAGGCAAGCGAGGTGGCAAGATAAGAACAAAAAGAAGGATGAGGATAAGAGTGCTCAAGAGACCGAAAAGGAAATCTTTTTCAAGGGAAAGCGGCTCAAACCTCCAGTCTCGCTTTATCATGCATGCTCGAGCGTGGAAAGGTGCATCAGGGAGAGTGTATGAAGGGCAAGAATGTTTGCTTTGTTTGTCACCAACCAGGGCACATGGCTAGGGAGTGCCCCCAATACACTAAGGGAAAAGGAGCCAAGTCTGGTGATCCTAACCAAGGGAGAGTCTTTACTCTTGACGCCCAGAAAGCAAAGGGAGCAGAAAATCTGATGAAAGGTACTTGTTTCTTTCAGGATGAACCTCTAGTTGTTTTGTTTGATTCGGGAGCAACCCATTCCTTTATCTCTTGTAAATGTGTTCAAAGGCTAGGGTTGTATCCTACTTCTTTACAATTTCTGTTGCATGTATATACACCCACCGAAGGTAGCATTTCTACTTCCTTGATATGTGAGAATTGTCCTCTCATAATTCAAGGGAGGATGTTTTTAGTAAACCTTGTGTGTCTACCTCTTGAGGGAATGGATGTTATCCTGGGTATGGATTGGCTTTCCGCCAATCAAGTTGTTCAATACGTAAAACGATTGAGTTTCCAAGCGTGCATTCTACTATTGAAGAGTCCATATGTTGCACGAGTAATGATCTTTTATTGAGTCATTTGTCTAGTGGAAGGTCTTGCAGGATATATGATCTTACTTTCTTCAACTGTAGAGGCTAACCTAGATCTGGACATTATCCCTATAGTGAACGAATTCTTAGATGTGTTTCCTAGCGAGGTAGCGACCTTACCCCCTGAGAGAGAAGTGGAGTTCTCAATAGAACTGGTTCCTGGAGCGGGACCAATCTCCATAGCACCTTATAGGATGTCACCCTTGGAGTTGAGGGAACTAAAAACACAGTTGGAAGATTTGATTGCTAAGCAGTTTATTAGACCTAGCGTGTCACCTTGGGGCGCACCTGTCCTTTTGGTAAAGAAGAAAGATGGGAGTATGAGGTTATGTATTGATTACCGAAAAATCAACAAGATCACGGTGAAGAATAAATACCCTTTACCCAGAATAGATGACTTGTTAGATCAACTTAGGGGAGCTTCGGTTTTCTCTAAGATTGATCTAAGATCTGGTTATCACCAGATTAGAGTTAAGGTGGAGGATGTCCCAAAGACGGCATTTAGGACTACATACGGGCACTATGAATATTTGGTTATGCCTTTTGGTCTGACCAATGCTCCAGCCGTATTTATGGACTATATAAACCGAATTTTTAGGCCTTTCCTTGACAAGTTTGTAGTGGTCTTCATAGACGATATCCTAGTTTATTCTAAGGATCCTCGAGAGCATGAGAAACACCTTAGGATTGTTCTAAGTACCCTTAAGGAAAAGAGCCTCTTTGCTAAACCTGAGAAATGTGAGTTTTGGCTCAGTGAAGTTAAGTTTCTTGGTCATGTGATTTCTAAAGCGGGAGTGTCGGTTGATCCTAGTAAAGTAGAGGCAGTCCTCAGTTGGGAACGACCAACCACAGTCACAGAAGTTAGGAGCTTTCTAGGATTAGCCGGTTACTACCGAAGGTTCATTAAGGGATTTTCGCAGATGGTACTTCCCCTAACAAGGTTAACCCGAAAGGGGGAGCCTTTTGTGTGGACTAAGAGCTGTGAGAGTAGTTTCCTAGAGCTTAAGATCAGGTTGACTTCCACCCCAATCTTGATTATCCCTGACCCAGCATTGGGATTTGAAGTTTATAGTGATGCCTCTAAGAAGGGGTTAGGATGTGTTCTCATGCAGAATCGACAAGTTGTAGCCTATGCATCTAGGCAATTAAGGCCCCACGAGGAGAGCTACCCTACTCATGACTTAGAACTCGCAGCCAATGTCTTTGCTCTAAAGATTTGGCGACATTATCTGTATGGTGCTCAGTTTGAAGTGTTTAGTGATCATAAGAGCTTGAAATACCTTTTTGATCAGAAGGAACTTAATATGAGACAAAGAAGATGGGTTGAGTTCCTAAAAGATTATAACTTTGAGTCGAAGTACCATCCGGGCAAAGCGAATGTGGTCGCTGATGCCTTGAGTAGGAAATCCTTGCACGTGTCTTCACTGATGATAAAAGAAATGGAGTTGTTGGAGTATTTTTGGGACCTTAACCTTGGAATTTTCCCATCAGTGAACAGTCTCATGCTTTACCATCTAGAAATTTCCTGCAATTTTAGGGAACAAATTAGACTTGCCCAGAGCTTAGATGTAGAGTTATAGTCTAGCAAACACCGCCCCGGATTCTCTGAAGCTGAGGATGGCACTCTAATATTCCATCAGAGAATCTGCGTACCAAAGGATAATTCCATTAAGCAGCAGGTTCTAGGAGAAGCCCACAAGAGTGGATTCTCGGTACACCCTGGCTCCACCAAGATGTATCAGGACCTTAGACAGAGGTATTGGTGGCCAGGCATGAGAAATGATGTGGCAGAATTTGTAGCTCAATGCTTGGTTTGTCAGAAAACCAAGATAGAACACCAAAAACCTTCAGGTTTTCTCCAACCCTTAGAAATTCCCGAGTGGAAGTGGGATAGTATAGCAATGGACTTCGTGGGAGGGTTACCCTACACCCAGTTAGGATATGACTCTATATGGGTCATAGTGGACAGATTAACCAAATCTGCTCATTTTCTCCCCATAAAGTCCACTTACAAAACTGCCCGATTAGCTGAGATCTACATCAGAGAGATTGTTAGACTCCACGGAGTTCCAACTAACATTGTCTCTGATAGGGATCCAAAGTTTACCTCTCGGTTTTGGAAGCCACTTCACCAAACCTTAAGGACGAGGTTGAGTCTTAGCACAGCCTACCACCCTCAGACAGACGGCCAGTCGGAGAGAACCATTCAAACCTTAGAGGATATGCTCAGAGCCTGTGTTTTAGAGGACGGTGGTAGTTGGAGCAAGTATTTGTCATTAATTGAATTTTCATACAATAACAGCTATCACTCTAGCATAGGAATGGCACTGTATGAGGCTCTCTACGGTCGCAAGTGTAGGACTCCTCTATATTGGTTTGAAGTGGGGGAGAAACAATTGTTAGGCCCCGACCTTGTTCAAGAAACCACTGATAAGATTCGTATGATTAGGGAGAAGATAAAGACTACTCAGAGTAGGCAGAAAAGTTATGCAGATCGTAGGCTTAAACCCCTTGAATTTGATGAAGGAGAACATGTATTCCTGAAAGTCACTCCCACTGTAGGTGTTGGTAGAGCCCTTAGGGCCAAAAAGTTGACCCCTCGGTATGTAGGTCCTTTCCAAATCCTCAGTCGAATTGGTCCGGTCGCATACCAAATTGCCTTACCTCCTTCTTTGTCAAATCTCCACAATGTTTTTCATGTGTCTCAGCTTAAGAAATACATTCCAGATCCATTCCACTCTATAGACCATGAGTCTATACAACTGAGATCAGATTGCACGTACCAGCCCGAACCGGCCCAAATAGTGGACCGAGCTTCCAAGGCACTCAGGAATAAGACTATCCCTTTGGTCAAGGTGATCTGGGAAGGATCCACTCCCGAAGAAGCCACTTGGGAACTTGAAGATGAGATGCGAAGCCAATATCCACAACTTTTTCAATAGGTATGTAAGTTTATCAAATTTTGAGGACAAATTTTTTTTAAAAGGTGGGTAGTAGTGTAACACCCCAATTCCTCAAGCTTGGTTTGATGTGTATGCACAAACTTAGTATGGCTTAATGATGAATTTTAAGTGATTTCTCATTGATTGTCAAAATTGAATGTGTGAATATTGTGTTTAGTGATTTTTGCCCAGTGTGAATCGATTCCCAGGCCCTGTGAATCGATTCAGGGCTGTGAGTTTGCTGGGACTCGATCAGGCTTTCAGTGAATCGGAGAGTGAATCGATTCACAAAGGTTGATTCTCTGTGAATCGAAGCTTGAATCGATTCACGAAAATCAGTTCTCTGTGAATCGAATCTGGGAGCTGCAGGAATCGATTCATCCACTTAAAACTGCGATTCCTGTCATTTTTGCACTGAGTGAATCGATTCACCTATGCTGTGAATCGATTCATAGCTGCAGTATATCAGAAAAACTCAGCAGAAAAAGAATAGAACGCGATTTTGGGAGAGAGTTAGAGAGAGAATGCGATAGAGAGAAGGAGGAGAAGGGATTAAACACCTAGGGTTCACATTTTGAAGGGGAAACCATGGATTCATGCTAGGTTCATCATCAATCTTAGCTTAAATCCAAGTTAGGGGAGTGTTCACTCTTGGTTTGGAAGTTGGAAGGAATCCCTAGAAGGCAAGCTTGAAGGAGAAGAAGCAGAACGTGAAGGAGGAAGAAGGAGGAGTTGAACATCAACCTTTGAGCTTGAATCTTAGGAGTTGTGGTGAGTTCTTCCTTCCCTTAGGTGATGGGCACCCATAAGTCCCACATTAGGGTTCCCTTAAAGAAAACCCTTGAGCCCTAAAGGGGTTCAAGGTTAGAATTTCCCAAAACCCCTATAATTTGTGAAATTGATGTTTGACCATTGGGAGCTCCATGGAGCTCTAATGGAAGTGAGTCTTGTCTTGATATATTTTCCTTGATCGAGCATGATATATGTTTTCCTTTTGAATGTGAAATGTATCTTTGACATGAATATGTTTAGTTGCATGTGAAGTTAGAGTAGCACCTGATTGTATTCCTATTTTTGAATAAGGCATGCATTTAAGGATATAGTTGGTGAATTAAATTCCCTAAAAGACACTAAGATGCCTCAAAAAGGAGGTGATCGATATGGTAAGCCGTGTGGGACGCCCTCGGACGGTTAAGACGTCTAACCACCATGTCGAAAGCGTATTTATGGGGTTGTATGGACGTAAGCATACAACGCTACCCATGAATACGAGCCAAAGATGAATTAGAAATTCATAGTAAGAATATGCATTTGCATCAATGTGTGATATTAAGTTTTGACTGATAATAAATGGTATGAGTTGATTGGTGAGGAGTCGAAGGGAGGATTCACTGAGATTATTATCTCACCCCACTCCTTTATTTAATTATCTTTACAGATGCACAGGTGTCAAAGGAGGACTGATAGCGGCTAGCTCTCGGGATGTTATTTATTTTGTAGCTGTCTTAAGTAACACCCTAAATATGTAATTTCTAGAATTATGTATTGGGTTGTACTATCAGGAAACTTATGTATTTTAGTTTTAGTTTTTGTGGTTTTCTAGACTTAATGTTGAACTTAAGTTTGAATTAATTTTGGGATTACTATACCTAATGATAATTATCCTATTTTCAAGTTAATGAAAGTAAGGTGTTACAGATATGTTTGAAGTAAAGTTAGGATTGTTTAAAATACTATTTCTTAATTAACAACATTAATTTAATTATTATAGATGAATATTGTATAATTTTATTAAGAAGTATAATATTATTTAATTATTTTAAAAAAATATTTACCTATAATTTGAATTATTATTACCTATTTTTAATTCATAATATTACTATTATGTAATGAATAGTTAATATTTAAAAAATTTATAGTCTCATTCTATTAAATGCATGAGCTTTTCTAAAAATATTAACAATAATTTATGTTGTAAAGCTTATTTTACTTTTATTATGTTATTATATATGAGTAGATTTATATTTAATTGTCAACATACTTTATATTATAAAAAGATTGTTAAATACGTTTATAATTTTTTAACCAAGGTAGTTATTAATTAATGCTGATATTTATTTTTTTCATTTGAATTTTATTGATATAATAATATTCGAGATGATGGACAGATACGCATCATGAAAATCCAACTCATTCTCGTTACACTACAAAAAAACACGGGATTACCGACGGCCTAAAGCCGTCGGTAAGCGATAAAAGCCGTCGGTAACCCACTTTTACCGACGGATAACCGACGGCCTACAACCCGTCGGAAATATGGTCGTCGCAAAGGATTACCGACAGACTCTTCTTCGCCGTCGGTAATACCGACGGTTATACTGCCGGTAAATGGACGTCGATTCATCGACGCAAAGCCGTCGGTAAATGACGTCGATTTCCGATGGACGTAACCGTCGGTAAATCTGAATTGTTTCCGACGGCTTAGGTCGTCGGTACCGACGGACGTGACCGTCGGTAAATCTGAATTGTTTCCGACGGCTTGGGCCGCTTAATCGGGAATTTTTTTTAATTAAATTTATTAATAAATTAATTTTAATTAATAACCAAATTAATTTTATTCTTTAATTAATTAAATAATTTAATTATTTATTTGTTTAATTATAAAAATAATTTACTCTCATATTAAAAATATTTATTTATTAATTTAATTAAAAATTACTTGTAATTTAATTTAATTTAATTATTAATTGATTTTCCATATATAAAAATGTGATAACGTAAACTAAAAAGCAAATTAAAAAGAAAACATAATAAATAAAAATTCAACAAATAAAAATCAAGAACTAAAATAAAATTTAAAACGAAAAAAAAATGATATCCAAAAATATGAAAAAATATAAGTACAAAAAAGAACTAATAGTCCTGGTACTCCTGATCATGATCGAGATGCTCTACATCATCTGCATCATCGACATGACCATGAGTACGCGGAGGCGAGGCGAGGCGAGGCGAGGCGAGGCCGAGGCCGAGGCGGAGTAGGCCGGGCGAGCTAGCAACCGGTACATTTGCTCGCTGCCGCAGCGACTGAGTCAAAAGCTCCTCGCCGGGCCACGGCCCGCTTCAACTCGGCTATCTCTTGGTCATCCGCGGCGAGCGACCGATTGGCGGACACTACTACTCGACGACTCTCCGGTGTGTGGCGGCGGGCCCTTTGTAGTTCTTTGGCAAGGTCGCCAAGCACCATATAAGCGCTCTTCTTCTTCCGCCAACCACTTTCGCCAAACCTCGGGTGTAGATAGATCGTCAGTGGCTCGAGATGGAGAACATGATGAGCTCGAGATCTAAGCTGAGACATCCTCGCCTCAAACTCCTCCTGTTAAACAAACAAATAAGTCAAATCTTTTTTTTTTAACAAAACAATATAAACATTATTAAAAAAATATTTATTATATTTTATAATTACCTGAGTCCGCCTCGAACGCTCATCAACGAAATCACCAAGATTCTCTTCAGATGAGTTGCAAGATGAAGCTCGTGCAACTGAACTTCTCTCCCCAACCTCCTCGACTGAGATTGTATTAATAAAAAAATTTAAATAAATAATAATAATAATAATAATAATAATAATAATAATAATAATAAAATAATAATAATAACAATTTTATAACACGTACAAGTCTAATCAAGGTCGCTACCGACCGACATCGCCTCCAGTGCAAGCTGCCACCCTTCTCAGAGGCCCTATTCTTCTTGGCCTTCGCGCTGGTCGCCTGGAACTCAGGGGAGTTCCAGTGCGCTACCAGCTGCTGCCAGAGCTCGTCCCCTATCCAACTGGGCTGGCGATCCCTGATGCGGGCATCTCGAAGCATGTCAGAAAGGCGGTGGGAGGCCTTCATATGAAAATTCTTCTCCATCAGCTCCTCATCTTTTTCCTCCCAAGCAACCCTAAATGCAGATCAATATAAGACATTATTAAACATAATAGAAATTTACGAAAATAAAATATGTAATAAAATAAAAATTGCGACTTACTCTGAAAGAATTAAACATATGGTCCGCTCAAAATCCTTGATGTCCCCAGGTGGGCCAAAACTCCTGGTAATTCTCCTCAATTGTTCTTTGTGATAGCTAACGCAAAGCAGCTTTGAGGAAGAAACTGAACAATAAAAACATGTTAAATAAAAAAAAATATATATATATATACATGTAAATTATTAATAAAAATTATTAATAACTCGAAAAAATTGCAAATACTTACCCTTTACCAGATGGCCTGATAGGAACTCGACCATCATACAACATCTCAAGAGTGTCAGGCTCCTGGCCCTCCCCCTGCTCAAGACCCTCCTCCTGCTGAACCTCCTGCTCCTCCCCGTCCTGCCCAACATCAGTGTCATCAGGTGTATGGCCCGTACTATAATCATGGTCGGACTGATGAGCATCGGCCACCGGATCAGGCACAACATGGGAACTCAAGCGCCATGTGCAAACCGGAACCCCGGTGGGGATCATGTCAATGTGAGGCAAAGGTGCCGAACGTGCCCGAAGTCCTGTGTAGCCTGGTGCCCAATGTGCCTGAGTCTGTGTAGGTGGTGCGTATATCGCCTAGGTGCATGAGGTGTATCATCTTTGTCTCGGCGTAGATGTACTAGGACGACGTGTAGATGACAACGCCGAAAACCCGATGAGGTCACGCCTAATGATGGCCGGCCTCGACGACGAGGGGGTCGAGGGCGATCCTTCCTTCCATTTACCACCACCGGGTGGTCGGGTCTGCTCCTGAACCTTGCGATGCCATATCTGTCTATAGAGCAATTGAATAATACTTGATCATGAAATATTATATTTAAACATAACAATATTACAAATGAATTCCATAAAAATAAACAAGTTATGAAAATAATCGACAAATTAAAATATATTGTTACACATTAATTTCTCAAATTGTAAAAAGTTAAACAATATCAATCGCCCATTCTGCCCACTCAATTTCAAAGATCGTCTTCAGATCTTGATGGTTACGCCACTTCTTCATTTAATTCCTCATCCCCATCTACATCTTCATATGTGATTGGATTGTCACGTAGTCGAGTAATGGGTTCAACTTCGTTTACTACATTGACATGAGACATCTCATCCACTTGATAAGCCACTTCTTCCCTGTGTGTCATCTCGCTTCAATGCGACCCGTGGTTTTATCTTTATTGCGACACACCAACCTTGTTTGTCCCTTCGAGTTGATGGATAAGGGACATAATACACTTGTCTTACATGTTGTGCCATGATAAGCGGATCAAACATTTGGTATCTTACGCTCATGTGTATGTCAACAAAGATATATTTTTGATCCACTCTTGTGCCTCTATTTGATGGATCAAACCAATTACAATAAAATAGCACTATTTTTTTAGTATAGTCTAAAGTATTGTACGTCAGTTCATATATATGTTGAATCACGCCGTAAAAGTCATCTTCACCTCCATCTGTGGCACCTTTTACATTAACCCCGCCGTTAATCGCTTTTTCCCCTCTGCTTTTGGTGGGTTTGGACTTTCTATCCACTTACAAAGAATGTGTGCCATTCTTTTACACGTGATTTAGGACCATGAGATAAATTTCTCAAGTGTTGGATTTTAGGGGATTCTGCCTCGCTATACACCTGTGTACACACCATGTGCAAACAAATTATGGTTCGTATTTTCAAACAATATTTTTGTATTTTCAAACAATAAATAATAATAATAATATATATATGACGACTCAAAAACATACCTGGTTCTTAAACCACGTTGAGAAATATTCATGAATATAAGCGTAAGAGTCTTATGCGCTTATGGGCTTAGTTAACAAGAATGCCCTGATCAAGTCATTATCAAACAAATGATCAAGAGCAATTGTGGATTAAAGAAATTGAAAGTGGTCAAAATGATACATACGTTAGATACGGTGATACTTACGCACGGTTGATCAACACGTGAGCGTGGTGACTTCCACACTTCGCCTGTTATCCGGTTATCCACCTCTTTTCCACCATGACTAGGAAAGGCAAAATCGATAAGGCAAGCGGGTGTCTTTCACTTTCAATTTCTACTTCGTTCCTACTATTTGTTGGTGTCAACATGAAGTTCGTAAAATAATGGGAACAGAAATGGATTGTCTCACGGTGTAAGTAAGTTGCACAAATAGATCCTTCAACCCTGGCCTTATTTTTCACCGACCGTTTTGAGTCACCCATAAATCTACAAAATAACAACGTTGATGATAAAAATTGATACATTTAACCCTTCAAATCACTATTTATTTTAGAGAATACTTTATTATAGTACCTTTCGAAAGGATACATCCATCTGTATTGAACCGTCCACCAAGCCTAGCTTCATGTGCAAGATGCACGCTAGATGCTCCATAGAATCAAAGAAAGCGGGGAAATATTCTCTCCAACTTACAAAGAATGACTGGTATGTTCTGCTCCATCCTTATGAGATCATCCTCTCTCAATGTCGCAGAACACAAATCTTTAAAGAATTGGTGAGTTCACGGTGGATTTAAAACATTTGTGTGACAAGGAACTAAATGCAATAGGAAGTAAACACTCCATGAATACATCACAATCATGGCTTTTCATCCCAATCATGGTTCCTTTGTTCACATCGGCACATCTTGCCAAATTAGAAGAATAACCATCCGCATCCGAAGTTCTTTTATCCACCGACAGATCGACTTGGCTTCCTCGGCAGCTTAAAGAGTAACAAGCTTTGGGTTTCGAGGTCTTCCCATCCATTGATTCGTCAAATGCAAGTCCTTTCGCCTCTGATAAAGTGGTAAGTCTAGTCCGCCTTCTCATTGTCTTTTGTTTTTCCTCGACGTTCATCACCGTGAGAAAAACATTGTCAAAAAGTTCTTCTCAATGTGCATAACATCAAGGTTGTGTCTCAATAAATTATCTCTCGATATGGCGGATCCCAAAAATACTTCTTTTTGTCCAATTATGCCATTGTCCATATCCTTCAAATCGATCCAACTTGCCAAAATCGTGATTTTGGCGGTTCCATAACCCTTTCCCGGATACGTTGCAGCGTCAACCTTGAGGCGGGCCATCTAATTCAACTTCCCCTTCTTGAAAGCGTTCTTATTCCGCCTAAATGCATGATCATCGGGTAAAAACTGCGATGTGAGTCAAACCAAGAACTCTTCCCCCAAATTTCAAGGTAAAGGCCTTTGTATGCTCCATGCAATGCGGACATGCCATTTTACCATGAGTACCCAACTAGACAACATGCCATATGTAGGGAAGTCATTAATGGTCCACATAAGCGCCGCCTCATTGTAAAATTCCTCTTTCGTGCAATATCGTGCGTCACAACACCATTCCACAACCTTTTGAGATCGTCGATAAGAGGCTCTAAATAGATGTCAATACCATCTGTCGGATTATCTGGACCGGTATAACACAGTCAAGAACATATAAGGCTTAGACATGCACATTTCGGAGGAAGATTGTATGGGAGTAACGATAATCGCCAACAAGAATAAGGTTTCGCCGTGGATTGAACATACGGTAAAACCATCGAGCATAAGCCAAGTCGTACATTACGTGGATCTGCTGCAAAATCGGGATGCACGCATCAAAGTGCTTCCAAGCTTCACCATCGGAAGGGTGGCGCGCAACATACCAAGTGCTTCTATTCTCATAGTGCCATGTCATTTTGTCTGCGATGCGTGGTGATGCAAACATTCTCTGCTCCTTGGAATAATTGGCAAATAAAACATTGCCTTCACTGGAACTAGTTTTTGTCTACCCGTCCGATTATTAGTATGTGACATATACCTAGGCTCACCACAAAATTTGCATTCAACTAGCGCACCATCGCTTTTACCAAACTCATTGTCGTAATACAACATACACCCTCTCACACAACAATTAATCCTTTTTAGATTCCAGCCCCAACTTGGACACTAAGCTTTTAGCCTCGTAATAACTTTTTGGCAAACCATCTTTGTTAGGTGACGAGTCCAACAACATTTTCGTTAGGGGAGCCAAGCACACTTCGGTAGCACCACGCAGTTGGACTTAAGAGCTAAGAGCCTCACACACATTGATAACTTAGAGTCTGAGACCCTTCAAACAACGGCTTATTTGTTTCTAACAATAGATTATAAAATTTTTGTCTTTGTCTCATTTGGAAGTTCATCTGTGTCATCATCTTGTTGCTCCTCGCATAACCTGTTCTCCCCCAAGGCATCACAAACCATATCTTGCATCAATTCAATCTGCTCACCACATCCCGAATCTACGTGAATCGCCAAGCACCTTCGCAATTATCACCAACCCCTAAATCAACGTGAGGCAACTTTTCACCATGTCTAGTCCAAATCCAGTAATTAAGCCTAAATCCAATCAATACGGTGGTGTGTGACCTCACTTGGGCTCTTAATCATTCTGCAATCGCAATTAAAGCACGGACATCTAATCCCTCCATTAGTTTTGAAATCTTTATGTGCCATTGCGACTTGGACAAAATCACGCAACCCAGCGCAAAAATCTGGTTTCAAACCCCTCTCCCTGATACAACCTATCGTACATCCAACTACGACTCGAAAGATAATATTCCATCTTCTCGCATGTCAAAAAAATCACAATTTCAGCAAAGACGACGTTCTTACAACCGCTCTCTTTCTTTAAATGGTATGACCCTATCCCATTCGAGAAAAAACTTTTTGAACTTCGTATAATAATCATTCCTTAATTCTCGTATCTTATACTTGACAAAATTTGTGACATTTCCATTGGTCTCTCGAGTACACAAAATGAACGCAGCTTATGAACACCGCAATCAAGTATGCACCCAGAGAACAAAAGGAAATGAATCGAACGAAAATTTCATCAAATATAAAGATACGAGAATTAAGCAACAACTATTATACGAGTAAAGAAAAAGTTTTTTCCCAAACTGTCCGACTTGGACAATTCAAGGTTCAATATACAATGAGCACATGGTACCCTAAAAGAGTATATGAACTCAATAATATATTAAACCTCAAACGGGAAGCTAAGGCTTCTCTCCGATACTAATAACAAATATCAAACATCCATTCGATCAATGATTAACATAACAATTAGACAAGCAGAAGTGACAAGGGTAGAATTAGTTTTATTATATATATATATATATATTCATTTAATTTTTTATATGATAATTTTTAATGTTGTTATTTTTTATTTCTTTTTTATTGAAATTTTTTTAATTCTTCTCTTCTTCACTTCTTCAGATCTTTTTTCATTTTTGTTATATCATATTTTTTAACGATTGTTTCCCTTGTTTCTCTTTTTTTAATTCTGCTCATCTGTTAATTATTTTTACAATTCTGTTTTTTCAATCCGTCTAGTTTTTTAATTATGTTATTTTTCAACTCTATCTCATTTCGTTTTGTTATTCTCTTATTTCTTTTTTAAAATCTTCTTTTTTATTCTATTGTTCTTAAAAATTCTGCTTTTTAATTTTTTTTTTAAATCTATTTTTTAATTCTATTATTATTTGTCATTTCCAATTCAAATCTGTCTTGTTTCTTTGAGCAATGCTCCATTTATTGTGTGTGTAGTTTTATTAATCATTTAGTTGCCACTACGCCATCCGCCATATATAATAAAAAAAATTTATTTTTCAATAAATAATAATTATTAACAATTCAATCAATATTGCAATTTTAATTTATATATTTTATTTTCTTAAAACGGAAGAGCTACTTATTCATTCAGGGTTTATTTAAACTTATTTTACATCACTTAAAATAAATGCTGATATTAATATTCAAATATATCAACATAAAAAATATATTTGAATATTATCTCTTCATTTTATTTTAATAAGCCTCTAAAGTAATTTATGAATAAATAATCACTTAAGTTTCTAAAAATAGCTCATTAAATAAATATTTTATTATCTCAGTTCATATTTTGTCTTTGAACGTTAAATATTATATGTCACTTTTTAATATATAATTTTATAATTTTATTTATTTCACCCGCTATTTAACTTACGCTATCTCGCTCGCTATTTTACGCTATCCTAGCTACCAATTTTACGCTATATTTAGCGATCCTCGATTAACAACACTGAATTAGAAAAATATACTAGGTCATTTAAAAATGATAGAATTAAACAAGGTAGTGGCAAGGGAAAGAAGTGCAGAGATGTGCAAAGCAAATTGCAGCCAAGCAACATCACCAATGTAAACTTCTTAAATTGAAGAAATTTTATCTAGTTGTAAACTTATAAGCGGCATTGTAGATTTTAAAATGGCAAAGCATGTGGATATCATTGGATTTCTTCCAACTATCTTTTTGTTTTAAATCACATTCACGTGATAAGCTATCTCATGTTGATTTACTTGCATGTTGATAATCTTGATCTTTGGGATTAAAAGAAATCTAAACTATAAAAGTTTAAGGTATAAATCTATTAC
Source organism: Calophaca sinica (assembly GCA_037113605.1). Taxonomy (NCBI): domain Eukaryota; kingdom Viridiplantae; phylum Streptophyta; class Magnoliopsida; order Fabales; family Fabaceae; genus Calophaca; species Calophaca sinica. The sequence continues at coordinate 53,903,065 of CM073736.1, forward strand.
AGAGAAGTTCATGGTATAAATCTATTAAAAAAAACCTCTTCTTATTCCTTCTGTGATTTCATTCAATATTTTCTCTTGGTGTTCGTTCTTTTACAAAAGTGACAAACATTGACGAGATGCAAACGGCGAACCAAACACGCACTCATATCTATAAAATTCAAAGCGCGTGAAATCAGAGTGACAATCCTCATATTGAGAGCATTTTCTATGCAACAAAAATAGCATTAAAACTCTAAATAAGAAATCAAGGAATTCAACATAAATCATTACTATGAATTTAGGGCTCTATGTCAAGCCTCAAAACTTACCAACATAATGGACAACACATAACCACACTCATACCTTTGGAGCTCAATGGAGCACACAAAGGAGCAAACATCAAACATATAAGTTGTGGGAGGTTGGGGGCAGGAAGCCAACCTCTTTACCAGACCCACTATACAATCAAATCAATAATAATAAACTTTAGTTTATAAGAGTATTCGAAATCCCTAACTTGAACCTAAGGTTCACATGTTACTAAAGGAAAGGAATTAATCCATACTTGCAGAAGAGAAGAATGTGGCGTCTTTGCGATACGGAGGAAGGAAGAGGCGGAGGCTGTGTCACCGCATGAGTAATCGCAAACACAAGATTAAACTCAAAGAACTACACAAGAACAATAAAAGCATATACTAACAGAAAAACAAAATCATTACCCAAACAAAGGCAAAGGTCTTGCTGGATTGTGGACCGAAGGGGGAGGTAAGAACCGAGCGCTTACTAAAGCTCAGACTGTGCAGACATAATTGGAAAACCAAATTAAACTCATAACTCACAAAGGATAAAATTAGACAAGCAGAAGTGGCAAGGAAAAGAAATACAGAGAGAAGTGCAAAGCAAATTGCAGCCAACTTGTAAACAGTTCTTACCATCTTGTCCCTTATCGCTAGCAACTATAAAGTCGTAACACTCGATGAAATAGCCACACATAATCACTTAAACTATCCCTCAAACAAAATTGAATTTTTCAACCAATCAGTTAAAGATTCAACTAGCCATCTCACAAAAAAAAACATACAAATTCAATAAGAATAATAAAAAAAGGGAACCAACATTACCGTATAAAGTGTAAACCACAGTTTATGCATCAAAAAAACCTAAAGATCATACTGTTAGGTGAGTTAGTATAGTAAATCAGAGCTTCTAAATGTCATTGTTATAAAAAGCCAAATGTTCAAATTAGAGTAGTTAATCCCTTCAAAGCTAAAACACTAACGAAATCACGCACACGCAAGATCACAATAAAAAGCATTAGCAACAGTTAAATTAGGAGTTTGAAGTGAGAGAGGAAATGATTGGAGTTAGGAATAGGTAACTGGAGACAGCGAGAAGGAACTGCACGAACAAAATAAAGTAAATATCTCACGAAACCAAACACTGGCAGTGTCATACACACTAGTGTCCTAATATGAAATCCATCACACACCGAACATCTGAAGGCGACATAAAAAATTCAAATATTTCAATTTGAAAAGGAAAAAAACACTCAAGGGAAAATAAAGTGGGACAACTAAACGTCCTTATCCTACGTTTCTAATCAAGCAACCATATCCAGATTTCTAAAGTAAAATAAGTGGTTCTATTCTATTGGAAGAGAGCTCATTCTAACTCATAAATGTATTTCCCCCAATAGAGCACATACATATTATGGTTTAAAGCGTAAAGCTTGTTTGAACAAGAGAAGAGTTTAGACCAAAATTGCTTCATGCTTGCTCAAGACAAAGACAAATGGAAGGTTGTCAAAACAAGATAACAAATGAGCTAAAAACTAATAAAGAAGAAGCAAATTCGAAACTTTTCAATTGGGGTTGACTACATGAATTAAATGATACCATAATTTCCTATACATACTAAGTTTAAAGGTAGACAATTATGAATCTCTGTTAATGGTTTAACCTACACTTTTTATTGGTTTCTCTTCACGTCTAACTATTGAATAATCCTCCAACCCCTTTAAAAATCACGACAAGACTTCCACCATCTTTTTAATAATGGGAGCAATCCCAATTTTTTCTAATTACTGTAATTATAATCACACTATTTTGTGTAACCATTCATCCAACTTAACATTCTCATCTATGTGTTAGAGTTTACTTATTTGGCATTACCGCCCAACATTCAATCTCATACAACATCATAGGTTAGCTATATATGGTGAATTTCCCTCTAAGCTTGAGATTGTTCATGCGCTTTTCACCAACACACACAAACACACTCCAATCCGATCAAACCAAACAAGACCTTTCTTGTTCAGTCACCATCTAAAGCATACACTCTTTTCATATATATATATATATATATATATATATATATATATATATATATATATATATATCCACACACATGCCAATCAAACTGAACAAGGCCTTTCTAGTTCAGCCATCATCTAAAGCATCTCCCTGTTGTCTGTAGTTCTATAGAAGCACACTATAAATCATATCATAAACAAAGAACATAACAAGAAGCGTAAAATAGTCCATGCTCATATTTTTTAATTTCTATAATTTATCCCATTGCCAAGCAATATAAAAATTGAGAATGCAAATCAATGGTATTATCCTCACCAAGCACCCACAAACTCGTAAGAGCCTCCAAACAAACAAGTAACTTTCTAAATTTTTATGCTGCCAACAAGCAAGTAATGTTTTATTGTGTTGTCCCCCAAACTGAAGGTGGAGAACAAATGGACATAAGTTGAGATGTAATTGTCAGTGTGACCACAATAAGAGGTAATGCTTTTTAAGCTTTATTAGTGGATGATTCATGACTATATTACATCTCTAATAGGTTTATGATTATTTGGTTAATATGCTGGCTCTAATAGGTTTTACCTGAATTTCCCGACTTGAAAAGATCTAAAGTTTTGTAAAACAGAACATAATGCAACCAAAATTTAAATGGGCTCAATTTACACTTTCACATGAATTTCACCAGTAATAAGCCCAAATCAACCAAGGATTTTATCCAATCAAATTGTCATTGTCTCAATCTTATAACAATAAAATAATCTTATAACATACATCATTTCAAAATTCTCTCTGTGGAGAGAACTATGAAGGAAATCAAATAAATATGTCGGTGTGGGGGTCTCTCAGCCGACCCTTTTCCACCCAATGAGTAAACCGACATTTCGTTAGAGTGCATACCTCAAAAAAAGCTTCTCCTCAAATGTCAACTTCGAACTGGTAGTCACGAGACAAACCTAGCTTACTGCGATGGAGAACTTGCTCGAACACCTGTTTTGAACATAATCCCCAAAATCAAACTTACAAAGAACATAATACACTTGACTTTGGATGATCAACCAACACAAAATTGATGGAAGCATATAACTTTTATAATATTTGTTTAAAAATGCAGCTAAAATAATTATCACACATTAGACATTCATTCAACCTGACTAAACTAATCACACAAGTTACTTTTGTATTTTAAATTTTAAAGTTTTAATTAAATGAGACTCGTGGTTAAATACTAGCCCCTAGTTCTAAAGAAACTATGCCGGAGAAGATGCCAAAAGGAAAAGCTCAATTCCAGAACTTCACAAACAGCAAACATAAATAAATACGTAATGAAATCTAAACTACTATAGAAAGGGATTCCTCATTTGTAAGCTGAATTTGGTCTTAGATTATAGTAGTTTTGGTCTTAATTTCATTTTGTATTTGTTTGAATTGGTCTCAGTTTCATACCTGGTTATGCCTTCCGGTGATTGTTTTTTATTTTTAATTTACGTGTTGGATTCCATTTATACAAAACTTGCATAATATCTTGTTTGTTTGCTTTAAATTGAGTTTTAGGTTGTTAAAAATAAGCCAAATTAATTGTATGTGGTCCATAATACCCACTAACATCACAAGCCTTGAATCAGCAAATACCCACTAACAGTAGAACCTAGCAGTAGAATCAGCAAATACCCACTAACATCACAAGCGCCCGAATGAAAGACAAAAAGGAACAACACAGTGAAATGCCCGAATGCCAAAATTCAAAAACAAGACAGTGAAATGCCAAATGAACAAACCGAGGCACAAAGGAACCAACCTAAAAATGCCTCAGATTACAAATCAGATTCAGAAGGGTGTCGTGATATGGAATCTGGAGAGGAGAGCCTGAGAGATGAGATTTTTGAATTAGGGTTTTAGAGGGAAATTAGGGGAAATTAAACTAGGTAGCAGAGAGAGAGTTAACCAGTGAGACTCACCAATAGGCAGGCCGCGTCGGAATGTGTGATGGTGTGTTGGTGAAGGTGTGGCGATGGTGATCTCCAAGTGTGGTGCACCGCTACTCGTTCGGATTCTCTCACCCAGAGCAAAACAATCGTTTGGCAATGACTTTCTGTCTGCGAGAGGCGAGGGAGACGAAGAAAAAGGGGTCGTGGCGTCGGGAGAAGAAGAAAGGGTAGAGGGTCGTCGGGTGTCGGAGAAGAAGAAAGGGTGGAGGGTCGTGGGTCGTTGGGCGTCGCCGGAGAAGAAGAAAGGGTGGAGGGTCGTGGGTCGTAGGCGTCGCCGGAGAAGAATTGGATTCGGAGAAGAAGAAGAGAAAAGAAGAAGAAGAAAAGGAAACTGGGGGGAAGGGTCGGGTTATACAGCTAAACGATGCATACCGACGGCCATTTTAATTATACCGACTGTTTTAGACCGTCGGTAAGCTCGGTCTTACCGACAGTCATTTTACATACCGACGGGCTATACCGTCGCTACAATCTGCCCGTTGTCGTCTCACCCTTACCGACGGACTAAGCCGTCGAAAACCAATTATCTTTACCGATGGGTAGGATTTTACCGACGGGTTTACCCGTCGGTGTGTGAAAACTGGGAGGGAAAATAAAAAGTGGGGACATTCGGCGCTGGCTGGCATTTACCGACGGCTTTAGCCGTCGGAAATCGCGAGTTTTTTCCGACGGGTAATACCCGTCGGTAAAAGCCGTCGGTACCTGCGCTTTTTCTTGTAGTGTTATATCTCAATTTTTTGTATATAACTGTGCTTACAGACTTATATATCACACAGGAAATACTGCCTTGTGTGGTCAAGAACAACACCATGACAAAGAGCGCGACGTTAGCATTTCTGCTTGTCCTTTTGATTTGTATAACAGGTTGGGTCTCTCACTCTTTCTCTGTTTATCTCTCTCGATTAATTTTATATTTTTTCTTGATTTGATGATTATGTTCATTAAATAATTGATAGCAGGAAAACGTTATCAGTTGAAGCAAGGGGACTCGTTGAATGTAAAGACAATTGCAAAATTTTCTGTAAAAGATCTCCCTACTTCTGCTTTCAGGGTCAATGCATTTGCAAACCTTGTTGTGGTTTGACTGATGTATCGTCTGCTGAGCCTAATTCTCAATTCAATTAGCATGTTCTTACGTAATGTATCACAGTCCATGCAATAAAATAATGAGCTTGATATGTGTTAGTTTAAGCTTTTTATTCCAATTTTTAATTTAAATTTTTGAGGAAATTAGTTATCCTAACTTAATGATTGGTAATGGTAGCCATTTGTTCAGTCGATGCCAATGCTTACATGAGAGTCACCTTAAGGATAGTTTCTCGGGATATAGTGTAACACCCCAATTTTCGTATTAATACATATGTATATATGCCTGAATATATTAATAATTTTTGTGATAATTTTTATGTAAGTTACTTTGGAAATTAGTATTTTTAGTAATGCTTTATTGTTTTATTATTATCTTTATTTTTGTAAAACATTAGTTTGAAATATTAATATTATCTTGTTAATAATTATTTAAATTTAAGGAGTATTGGAATGATATTTTATTATTATTCTTAGTACTATTGTTAAGTGAGAATTGTAACACCCTCAAATTTAAGTTCTTAGGATCTATAAATTGTGTGCTTATATGGTAATTTTTTGACAATTTGTGTGTGTTTGCCTTAATAATTAGTATATTTTTAATTATATTATTTTACCTTATTTTATTAAATTGGTCTTGAATTTATTGTGAATATTTTATTTTATAACAATAGTTTATTCTAGGAGTAGTATAGAAATGATGTGTTATTTTTTTTTTTGTGAATATTAAATGTATGTATATATGGATGCTGATGCTGCTGATGCTCTGAAAACAAAACAAAAAAAAAAGAAAGTAGGCCCACGTTTAAAGCCCAGCAGGTCACGTCCTTTTTTCCTTTACTGCGACTGTTCATCGCCACTCTCAGCAGGCATCCTCCATACGCGCAGCACTCCAAAAACCCTCACTTTGAATTTCTCTGCTCTTGTTCTCTCTTCCTAGGCCACAAAAAAATCCCAAAACTTACCACCCAACTCGAAATCGACCATAGAACATGTTTCCGGCCTCTGTTCGTTCAACCGCGACTCCGTTCGTTGCGTATATTTTGGTGGGGCGAGCTGTAATTTCCTTTTTCCGGCCACCACAGTTTTCGGTTCGAAAAACGGACGCCATTTTCGGATTCTTCGCGTCGAAACCTTCAAGAAGCACTACTCCTTTGCTCGATTCGGTGAAGTTGACGCCGGACCCCTTGTAACCCTTTTGTCTCGGTATGACGTTTTTTGGTCACTCTTTTTGCTCCCTTTTAATTTCGTTTCAGCCTTAAAAATTCTAAAAAATTATATTATACTAATTGTTATTTTTTCCAGCCGTGTTTCGCTCTTTCGTAAATTTTATCCTGTGCTCAGTTGGTGCTCAAATTGTCGTTGTAGCCAGTTTTCTTCGCCTTGGAATACTTCAAACCTTTTTATTGAGGTAAGGGGGTAGATGGATACAAGATTAGTGGGCTTATGGATATAATTAGGCAATAGGACGTCCCATGGTCCCTAGACTTGGTGCGGTTGTGCAAAATAAGTACCATTGCCATTGTGATGAGAAAATTTGATATTAAATTATGTCATGATGTTAATGTTAATTGAAATTGTCTTATAAGGTGTTGTTTGAATTGATGTGTTACGATGAAATGTCATGTATGGATCATATGATGATTTGGTTGTCTTGGGTTGTTATTGATAAATGTATGTAAATGTGTTTAAATGAGATTGCTTGTTGCTATTTGATGTTCTGGATTTGTTGTGTTGAGTGAGAGCTAGATGATCATAGAGGGTGGTTTGTTACACTTAGATTCTCTAGGTGGTATATCATGGTTATGTGAAAGGATAAAGTATGGATGATGGGTGTAATTGTTAGAAGTTAACTAAGGTATAATGATATTTTTAGCGTTTAAGTTATGGTACAAGCAAGTCTTAGGACTAGGATATGATGGTCATATTGTGGTGTCGATGGTTTAAATGCTTTAGAAGCAAGATTTGGTGTTATGAGTATTTCAAATTTAGTTGACAACTTAGAGTAATAGTTATCTGAGAAAAATTATGCAGAAAGATGACTAAGTCTAAAATTATTTTAGCAAAGTCTCACTAATTGAATTTTTAAATTCAGGATATAATAAGTATTGACCCAAACTCTCTTGGATAGTGTCCTATAATTTTAGGGGAGTAGTACGTACGTCCGGTCAAATAAGTAAGTTGAAACACTTGAGTTAAGAGTTGGAAATTTAGTTAAGTTAGCCTAGACTTAGTGTGGTGAGGTAGGTTGATAACTTGGACTTGTTCCAAGATTGTGGAAAATTTGTCAGTTTACTGACGAGTAGTACCTTGTTATCGTTGTTATAGCCGGTCGCTTGATGAGATGGTTGGTGAGTTGTTGTTGTTGTTGTTGTTAGACACTGTGTTCATGCATCATATGTGTCTTGTTAAGTTAATGTTATTGGGGGTGAGCAACGATGATGCGATATAGTATTGGCCATGATGGGCAAGGTACCCGGCCTTGGGGGTCAATCTGGTAGGAGCGTCTTATATAAAGGTGGTGGATAGCTACCACAGCTGGGGCGTGACCAATAAATATACCGGTTACCCTGACTAGACATTGTTCGTACTCAAGAGTGATGATGTTTTCTCACTCGCTCATCTGAGTTGGTTTGGATCCACATGTTCGGTGAAGTAGACGTTGTCTAGGATTGCATAAGTACTCGTTGAGTCAAGCACTCATGTTATGTGTTGATTAAGTTAACGTGTTATATGCGCATTGCTTAAGCTATGTCCTTTGCCGTTTTGTGCTATGATTGTATATGATGTCTAACCACTTTTTGCTGTGGCTACTCATACACCATTGTGTGTGTTTAGACGATGAGACTGCAGGTGACGATGACGACGTGGCTGAGGAGTAATCTATGGGCGCGGTCATCGTAGATTAGGATTTTCGATGTTTTGGTTATTATCGATGTTGTTATTTTTGAAGTACATGTTTAGGGTCAGCTCTGAGACGTTGTGACATCGGGGTGTTTGTATCATTTGAATTTTATTCGTGACTGTCAATTGATTATTTCCGCAAGTTTATGAGAGTGTGACGACTCTATCCTTATTTATGAAAATTTTATTTGACTGTATTTTTCAGCGCTACATTTTTCTTAATTTATTTTAAATAACGATAACATGCGGGGTAGAGGTGTCACATTTAGTGGTATCGAGCAGCTTTGGTTCTAACCTGACTTTGTGTGTGGTCTATTGTGTTTCAAAGGTCGTGAACTCGAGTTGAGTTACATGCATTACTTGTTTAATTTTGTTTGTTCTAGTACACGAACAATTCTCGATGGGCTAAGTTCACAGGAGTATATGATAGATAGAGCTAAGATAGTAGGTACCTGAACCATTAGCTATGAATCTTGGGTTAGCAATTTCCTAAGTTGTTAATTTCTTAGTATCTTGTTTAAAATTACGCTTAGTGAATTGAGAAGGATCAACCCAGAACTGAGAGATACAGGTTAACCCTTAGTTGTTGCACTTAAGGTGCAAGACTTTTATCCATTACCTTAAAGGAATTCTAGTAAGTACGATGGGCTAGTAGCTTAACTAGAGAGGATAAGCTGACCTTATTTTAGATTTACAGCATTGTTAGCTGGGAAATATGTTATCAGAGTAAGCCTTGATGAATCGTGGCTATGCTATAGGAAGGATCTTTAATAGAGCTTCAGGGTAATCATGTGGCATCGACATCTTTACACTTAAGCCCTATCAAAGAACCTTATAGAAGAATAGGTGATTATTGCACATGGTTATTATTGCTTGGATTACCTGGCTGAGTGAGTAGGAGGGACTGCAGCCCAATCACTTAACGCCGGTGAGAAAAGTAATGGTAATCGATTAGGTGGATAGTATTAGTTGTTTGAATTACCTTAGCCACTAGAATTAGCTGTGAGCACAAATTATCTACATTGCAGTTAAATTCTTAGGGGCCTCGGATAGGCATAAGACTTTGAAACCGTAGATTCTAAAGGTGGAAAGTAATTTTCCTTAGGCATAGAGACCAACCATAGAGTGAGGATAGAAGTAGAAATTAGTGTGGGAAATTAGTTAATCTTTGGGAAATATATTGTTTTGCCTTCTGATAAGACCACAAAACCGATTTTAGATGTTTTAACAGAAACCGAGTCTATCATTGGGTAGCATCCTAAAGAATGTTTCCGCGAGTAAGTTGAGCAATAGAAATAATAAAGGTTTTTCATGAAGCAAGTTTCTGGTTAGTGAACTTAGTAGGGTACCTTAAGATAAATACTTGTAGTTAGTCATGCCTTAATTTGCGATGAATTACTTTTGCTATATTGTGTGCTTAATTTTAATGACTATGAAATATTGCATGCAAACATGTTATTTCTTTTAGGATAAATAAGTTTCTATTTTTTTTATGGAATAAATGGATTAAAAATGATGAATAATTGTTTATTCATTTTATTTTAACGTTTTAGTCTAACAAACTTTAGCCATTAATTTTTGTGTGTGCATTGTGCTTAACAAAGTCATGATTGCTGAATTATTTATGATATGATATTAAAAAAAAAAATTATTTTGTTATATTCATTGACATACGGTTAATTGATCTTTCTATATTGGATGCTTCATTTGGTTCTCTGTTAAATACAGCATACAAACATATTATTTCTTTCAAAAAAAAAAAATTTATATTAAGGATGTTACATATACGTTTATTTATTTTACTTGACGCTTTAGTCTGTCGTACTTTGGTCGTTAACTTTTGTATATTATGTTTAAGTGAATGTTGATTGTTGAATTGTTGTTTATGATATGTTACTAAATGTATATATATATAGCTTCAATTATGATTTGGTTTTATAAAGGTTGTGTGTCTAGCTTCGCATGATTTTACCATAAGATAGTTAACCTCAATCTCATTTTAGTTCCATCTGACCTTAATAGACCTTGTACGATGTGTTGTATTAAAGTTTAAAGAACGTGGTTGTGCGAAATAAGGATCGGTAATCAACACCTTTAAGTTGAGATTCGTGGAAAGAGTTGGAACTCATAGCTTTTGGTTTGGAAGGTTGAGAAAACATTGCCTTTATGGAACCTGATATAGAATGCGTAGCGATATGAAACTAGGTGTCTTACAGTATAGACATATGAGAATAGAATGAAATAGTGCTTTTAAGTTGTAGCATGTTATAAGAAAGATCAGACGTAGTGATTAATGCCTAAGAAAAAAATCATTGCTTATTTCAATTGTCATGATTAGGAAGACTATTTTGTTTGAGTAGGAGGAAACTAATTCTTAGCTTAAGAACTGAATCTTAAATCATGAAGTGGTTCTTAAGGATTTAGATGTTAGCCTTGTTAATTCGTTGTGGTTGTTGCAATTTTGAAGCCTTAAGATAGTAATGTTTTAGTATTCCTTAGTTTAAAGAGTTAATCTTAGAAAGAGCCATGAAAGTCACTTGAGCATGATTGGTTAGTACACCAGACATTTAAGTTAGAACTTTTAAAATTCTAGACCTTTAGAAGGACTAAGTTCTCCAGCTAGTGACCTTAGTTGACCCTCTTAAGAAAGAATTGTGAGGAATATATATAGCAATAGTGAAGAAGGTTGCATGATGTTTTAGGGACATGAACCGTATCGTTTAATAGCACCCAGAGAAATTTCGAGGACGGAATTTTTTTTAAGGGGGGTGGAATTGTAACACCCCAATTTTCGTATTAATACATATGTATATATGCCTGAATATATTAATAATTTTTGTGATAATTTTTATGTAAGTTACTTTGGAAATTAGTATTTTTAGTAATGCTTTATTGTTTTATTATTATCTTTATTTTTGTAAAACATTAGTTTGAAATATTAATATTATCTTGTTAATAATTATTTAAATTTAAGGAGTATTGGAATGATATTTTATTATTATTCTTAGTACTATTGTTAAGTGAGAATTGTAACACCCTCAAATTTAAATTCTTAGGATCTATAAATTGTGTGCTTATATGGTAATTTTGTGACAATTTGTGTGTGTTTGCCTTAATAATTAGTATATTTTTAATTATATTATTTGACCTTATTTTATTAAATGGGTCTTGAATTTATTGTGAATATTTTATTTTATAACAATAGTTTATTCTAGGAGTAGTATAGAAATGATGTGTTATTTTTTTTTTGTGAATATTAAATGTATGTATATATGGATGCTGATGCTGCTGATGCTTTGAAAACAAAAAAAAAAAAAAAAGTAGGCCCACGTTTAAAGCCCAGCAGGTCACGTCCTTTTTTCCTTTACTGCGACTGTTCATCGCCACTCTCAGCAGGCATCCTCCATACGCGCAGCACTCCAAAAACCCTCACTTTGAATTTCTCTGCTCTTGTTCTCTCTTCCTAGGCCACAAAAAAATCCCAAAACTTACCACCCAACTCGAAATCGACCATAGAACACGTTTCCGGCCTCTGTTCGTTCAACCGCGACTCCGTTCGTTGCGTATATTTTGGTGGGGCGAGCTGTAATTTCCTTTTTCCGGCCACCACAGTTTTCGGTTCGAAAAACGGACGCCATTTTCGGATTCTTCGCGTCGAAACCTTCAAGAAGCACTACTCCTTTGCTCGATTCGGTGAAGTTGACGCCGGACCCCTTGTAACCCTTTTGTCTCGGTATGGCGTTTTCTGGTCACTCTTTTTGCTCCCTTTTAATTTCGTTTCAGCCTTAAAAATTCTAAAAAATTATATTATACTAATTGTTATTTTTTCCAGCCGTGTTTCGCTCTTTCGTAAATTTTATCCTGTGCTCAGTTGGTGCTCAAATTGTCGTTGTAGCCAGTTTTCTTCGCCTTGGAATACTTCAAACCTTTTTATTGAGGTAAGGGGGTAGATGGATACAAGATTAGTGGGCTTATGGATATAATTAGGCAATAGGACGTCCCATGGTCCCTAGACTTGGTGCGGTTGTGCAAAATAAGTACCATTGCCATTGTGATGGGAAAATTTGATATTAAATTATGTCATGATGTTAATGTTAATTGAAATTGTCTTATAAGGTGTTGTTTGAATTGATGTGTTACGATGAAATGTCATGTATGGATCATATGATGATTTGGTTGTCTTGGGTTGTTATTGATAAATGTATGTAAATGTGTTTAAATGAGATTGCTTGTTGCTATTTGATGTTGATTTGTTGTGTTGAGTGAGAGCTAGATGATCATAGAGGGTGGTTTGTTACACTTAGATTCTCTAGGTGGTATATCATGGTTATGTGAAAGGATAAAGTATGGATGATGGGTGTAATTGTTAGAAGTTAACAAAGGTATAATGATATTTTTAGCGTTTAAGTTATGGTACAAGCAAGTCTTAGGACTAGGATATGATGGTCATATTGTGGTGTCGATGGTTTAAATGCTTTAGAAGCAAGATTTGGTGTTATGAGTATTTCAGCCTAGTTGACAACTTAGAGTAATAGTTATACAGAAAAATTATGCAGAAAGATGACTAAGTCTAAAATTATTTTAGCAAAGTCTCACTAATTGAATTTTTAAATTCAGGATATAATAAGTATTGACCCAAACTCTCTTGGATAGTGTCCTATAATTTTAGGGGAGTAGTACGTACGTCCGGTCAAATAAGTAAGTTGAAACACTTGAGTTAAGAGTTGGAAATTTAGTTAAGTTAGCCTAGACTTAGTGTGGTGAGGTAGGTTGATAACTTGGACTTGTTCCAAGATTGTGGAAAATTTGTCAGTTTACTGACGAGTAGTACCTTGTTATCGTTGTTATAGCCGGTCGCTTGATGAGATGGTTGGTGAGTTGTTGTTGTTGTTGTTGTTAAACACTGTGTTCATGCATCATATGTGTCTTGTTAAGTTAATGTTATTGGGGGTGAGCAACGATGATGCGATATAGTATTGGCCATGATGGGCAAGGTACTCGGCCTTGGGGGTCAATCTGGTAGCAGCGTCTTATATAAAGGTGGTGGATAGCTACCACAGCTGGGGCGTGACCAATAAATATACCGGTTACCCTGACTAGACATTGTTCGTACTCAAGAGTGATGATGTTTTCTCACTCGCTCATCTGAGTTGGTTTGGATCCACATGTTCGGTGAAGTAGACGTTGTCTAGGATTGCATAAGTACTCGTTGAGTCAAGCACTCATGTTATGTGTTGATTAAGTTAACGTGTTATATGCGCATTGCTTAAGCTATGTCCTTTGCCGTTTTGTGCTATGATTGTATATGATGTCTAACCACTTTTTGCTGTGGCTACTCATACACCATTGTGTGTGTTTAGACGATGAGACTGCAGTGGCGATGACGGCGTGGTGAGGAGTATTGTATGGCGCGGTCATCGTAGATTAGGATTTTCGATGTTTTGGTTATTATCGATGTTGTTATTTTTGAAGTACATGTTTAGGGTCAGCTCTGAGGCGTTGTGACATCGGGGTGTTTGTATCATTTGAATTTTATTCGTGACTGTCAATTGATTATTTCCGCAAGTTTATGAGAGTGTGACGACTCTATCCTTATTTATGAAAATTTTATTTGACTGTATTTTTCAGCAGTTACATTTTTTCTTAATTTATTTTCGTAACGATAACATGCGGGGTAGAGGGTGTCACATTTAGTGGTATCAGAGCAGTTTGGTTCTAACCGGACTTTGTGTGTGGTCTATTGTGTTTCAGTGCGTGAACTCTGAGTTGAGTTACATGCATTACTTGTTTAATTTTGTTTGTTCTAGTACACGAACAATTCTCAGTGGGCTAAGTTCACAGGAGTATATGATAGATAGAGCTAAGATAGTAGGTACCTGAACCATTAGCTATGAATCTTGGGTTAGCAATTTCCTAAGTTGTTAATTTCTTAGTATCTTGTTTAAAATTACGCTTAGTGAATTGAGAAGGATCAACCCAGAACTGAGAGATACAGGTTAACCCTTAGTTGTTGCACTTAAGGTGCAAGACTTTTATCCATTACCTTAAAGGAATTCTAGTAAGTACGATGGGCTAGTAGCTTAACTAGAGAGGATAAGCTGACCTTATTTTAGATTCTGACATTGTTAGCTGGGAAATATGTTATCAGAGTAGCGCAGCGGAATCGTGGCTATGCTATAGGAAGGATCTTTAATAGAGCTTCAGGGTAATCATGTGGCATCGACATCTTTACACTTAAGCCCTATCAAAGAACCTTATAGAAGAATAGGTGATTTATTATTGCTTGGATTACCTGGCTGAGTGAGTAGGAGGGACTGCAGCCCAATCACTTACCGCCGGTGAGAAAAGTAATGGTAATCGATTAGGTGGATAGTATTAGTTGTTTGAATTACCTTAGCCACTAGAATTAGCTGTGAGCACAAATTATCTACATTGCAGTTAAATTCTTAGGGGCCTCGGATAGGCATAAGACTTTGAAACCGTAGATTCTAAAGGTGGAAAGTAATTTTCCTTAGGCATAGAGACCAACCATAGAGTGAGGATAGAAGTAGAAATTAGTGTGGGAAATTAGTTAATCTTTGGGAAATATATTGTTTTGCCTTCTGATAAGACCACAAAACCGATTTTAGATGTTTTAACAGAAACCGAGTCTATCATTGGGTAGCATCCTAAAGAATGTTTCCGCGAGTAAGTTGAGCAATAGAAATAATAAAGGTTTTTCATGAAGCAAGTTTCTGGTTAGTGAACTTAGTAGGGTACCTTAAGATAAATACTTGTAGTTAGTCATGCCTTAATTTGCGATGAATTACTTTTGCTATATTGTGTGCTTAATTTTAATGACTATGAAATATTGCATGCAAACATGTTATTTCTTTTAGGATAAATAAGTTTCTATTTTTTTATGGAATAAATGGATTAAAAATGATGAATAATTGTTTATTCATTTTATTTTAACGTTTTAGTCTAACAAACTTTAGCCATTAATTTTTGTGTGTGCATTGTGCTTAACAAAGTCATGATTGCTGAATTATTTATGATATGATATTAAAAAAAAAATTATTTTGTTATATTCATTGACATACGGTTAATTTATCTTTCTATATTGGATGCTTCATTTGGTTCTCTGTTAAATACAGCATACAAACATATTATTTCTTTCAAAAAAAAAATTTATATTAAGGATGTTACATATACGTTTATTTATTTTACTTGACGCTTTAGTCTGTCGTACTTTGGTCGTTAACTTTTGTATATTATGTTTAAGTGAATGTTGATTGTTGAATTGTTGTTTATGATATGTTACTAAATGTATATATATATAGCTTCAATTATGATTTGGTTTTATAAAGGTTGTGTGTCTAGCTTCGCATGATTTTACCATAAGATAGTTAACCTCAATCTCATTTTAGTTCCACCTGACCTTAATAGACCTTGTACGATGTGTTGTATTAAAGTTTAAAGAACGTGGTTGTGCGAAATAAGGATCGGTAATCAACACCTTTAAGTTGAGATTCGTGGAAAGAGTTGGAACTCATAGCTTTTGGTTTGGAAGGTTGAGAAAACATTACCTTTATGGAACCTGATATAGAATGCGTAGCGATATGAAACTAGGTGTCTTACAATATAGACATATGAGAATAGAATGAAATAGTGCTTTTAAGTTGTAGCATGTTATAAGAAAGATCAGACGTAGTGATTAATGCCTAAGAAAAAAATCATTGCTTATTTCAATTGTCATGATTAGGAAGACTATTTTGTTTGAGTAGGAGGAAACTAATTCTTAGCTTAAGAACTGAATCTTAAATCATGAAGTGGTTCTTAAGGATTTAGATGTTAGCCTTGTTAATTCATTGTGGTTGTTGCAATTTTGAAGCCTTAAGATAGTAATGTTTTAGTATTCCTTAGTTTAAAGAGTTAATCTTAGAAAGAGCCATGAAAGTCACTTGAGCATGATTGGTTAGTACACCAGACATTTAAGTTAGAACTTTTAAAATTCTAGACCTTTAGAAGGACTAAGTTCTCCAGCTAGTGACCTTAGTTGACCCTCTTAAGAAAGAATTGTGTGGAATATATATAGCAATAGTGAAGAAGGTTGCATGATGTTTTAGGGACATGAACCGTATCGTTTAATAGCACCTAGAGAAATTTCGAGGACGGAATTTTTTTTAAGGGGGGTGGAATTGTAACACCCCAATTTTCGTATTAATACATATGTATATATGCCTGAATATATTAATAATTTTTGTGATAATTTTTATGTAAGTTACTTTGGAAATTAGTATTTTTAGTAATGCTTTATTGTTTTATTATTATCTTTATTTTTGTAAAACATTAGTTTGAAATATTAATATTATCTTGTTAATAATTATTTAAATTTAAGGAGTATTGGAATGATATTTTATTATTATTCTTAGTACTATTGTTAAGTGAGAATTGTAACACCCTCAAATTTAAATTCTTAGGATCTATAAATTGTGTGCTTATATGGTAATTTTGTGACAATTTGTGTGTGTTTGCCTTAATAATTAGTATATTTTTAATTATATTATTTTACCTTATTTTATTAAATTGGTCTTGAATTTATTGTGAATATTTTATTTTATAACAATAGTTTATTCTAGGAGTAGTATAGAAATGATGTGTTATTTTTTTTTTGTGAATATTAAATGTATGTATATATGGATGCTGATGCTGCTGATGCTTTGAAAACAAAACAAAAAAAAAAAAGAAAGTAGGCCCACGTTTAAAGCCCAGCAGGTCACGTCTTTTTTCCTTTACTGCGACTGTTCATCGCCACTCTCAGCAGGCATCCTCCATACGCGCAGCACTCCAAAAACCCTCACTTTGAATTTCTCTGCTCTTGTTCTCTCTTCCTAGGCCACAAAAAAATCCCAAAACTTACCACCCAACTCGAAATCGACCATAGAACACGTTTCCGGCCTCTGTTCGTTCAACCGCGACTCCGTTCGTTGCGTATATTTTGGTGGGGCGAGCTGTAATTTCCTTTTTCCGGCCACCATAGTTTTCGGTTCGAAAAGCGGGACGCCATTTTCGGATTCTTCCCGTCGAAACCTTCAAGAAGCACTACTCCCTTGCTCGATTCGCTAAAGTCGACGCCGGACCCCTTGTAACCCTTTTGTCTCGGTATGGCATTTTCTGGTCACTCTTTTTGCTCCCTTTTAATTTCGTTTCAGCCTTAAAAATTCTAAAAAATTATATTATACTAATTGTTATTTTTTCCACCGTGTTTCGCTCTTTCAGAATTTTATCCTGTGCTCGATTGGTGCTCAAATTGTCGTTGTAGCGGTTTTCTTCGCCTTGG
Organism: Calophaca sinica; assembly: GCA_037113605.1. Lineage (NCBI taxonomy): Eukaryota > Viridiplantae > Streptophyta > Magnoliopsida > Fabales > Fabaceae > Calophaca > Calophaca sinica. The sequence continues at coordinate 53,920,653 of CM073736.1, forward strand.
AATACTTCAAACCTTTTTATTGAGGTAAGGGGGTAGATGGATACAAGATTAGTGGGCTTATGGATATAATTAGGCAATAGGACGTCCCATGGTCCCTAGACTTGGTGCGGTTGTGCAAAATAAGTACCATTGCCATTGTGATGGGAAAATTTGATATTAAATTATGTCATGATGTTAATGTTAATTGAAATTGTCTTATAAGGTGTTGTTTGAATTGATGTGTTACGATGAAATGTCATGTATGGATCATATGATGATTTGGTTGTCTTGGGTTGTTATTGATAAATGTATGTAAATGTGTTTAAATGAGATTGCTTGTTGCTATTTGATGTTTTGGATTTGCTGTGTTGAGTGAGAGCTAGATGATCATAGAAGGTGGTTTGTTACACTTAGATTCTCTAGGTGGTATATCATGGTTATGTGAAAGGATAAAGTATGGATGATGGGTGTAATTGTTAGGAGTTAACTAAGGTATAATGATATTTTTAGCGTTTAAGTTATGGTACAAGCAAGTCTTAGGACTAGGATATGATGGTCATATTGTGGTGTCGATGGTTTAAAGGGTTTAGAAGCAAGATTTGGTGTTATGAGTATTTCAGCCTAGTTGACAACTTAGAGTAATAGTTATACAGAAAAATTATGCAGAAAGATGACTAAGTCTAGAATTATTTTAGCAAAGTCTCACTAATTGAATTTTTAAATTCAAGATATAATAAGTATTGACCCAAACTCTCTTGGATAGTGTCCTATAATTTTAGGGGAGTAGTACGGTATGTCCGGTCAAATAAGTAATTTGAAACACTTGAGTTAAGAGTTAGAAATTTAGTTAAGTTAGCCTAGACTTAGTGTGGTGAGGTAGGTTGATAACTTGGACTTGTTCCAAGATTGTGGGAAATTTGTCAGTTTACTGACGAGTAGTACCTTGTTATCGTTGTTATAGCCGGCCGCTTGATGAGATGGTTGGTGAGTTGTTGTTGTTGTTGTTGTTAGACACTTGCTTGGTTTGTGTTCATGCCTCATATGTGTCTTGTTAAGTTAACGTTATTGGGGGTGAGCAACAATGATGCGATATAGTATCGGTCATGATGGGCAAGGTACCCGGCCTTGGGGGTCAATCGGGTAGGAGCGTCTTATATAAAGGCGGTGGATAGCTACCACAGCTGGGGCGTGACCAATAAATATACCGGTTACCCTGACTAGACACTGTTCGTACTCAAGAGTGATGATGTTTTCTCACTCGCTCATCTGAGTTGGTTTGGATCCACATGTTCGGTGAAGTAGACGTTGTCTAGGATTGCATAAGTACTCGTTGAGTCAAGCATTCAAGTTATGTGTTGATTAAGTTAACGTGTTGTATGCGCATTGCTTAAGTTATGTCCTTTGCCATTTTGTGCTATGATTGTATATGATGTCTAACCACTTTTTGCTGTGGCTACTCATACACCATTGTGTGTGTTTAGACGATGAGACTGCAGGTGACGATGACGACGTGGCTGAGGAGTGATCTATGGGCGCGGTCATCGTAGATTAGGATTTTCGATGTTTTGGTTATTATCGATGTTGTTATTTTTGAAGTACATGTTTAGGGTCAGCTTTGAGACGTTGTGACATCGGGGTGTTTGTATCATTTGAATTTTATTCGTGACTGTCAATTGATTATTTCCGCAAGTTTATGAGAGTGTGACGACTCTATCCTTCTTTATGAAAATTTTATTTGACTGTATTTTTCAGAAGTTACATTTTTTCTTAATTTATTTTCGTAACGATAACATGCGAACCATTTATGGCTCTATTAGTAAATAGAAGATTTTTTTTATAGCTCTATTCGCAAATAAAAGATTAGAAAATTGTTGTACATACTAATGTACAAGAAAACCAAGGTGTAGGCACATTCATAAAAGCTCTTGGTAACACCTAAGCTGTAAAAAAGTAACTCCTGCTTATATTGGGTGTTGTTGGAAATTTCTAATCTCAAACTGACATATTTGGAGGGAGGAAAGTACTTGGTTAAAAATTCAGTCCAAGTCATTGACGGGCCAGAACCACAGTGACAAAGATGAAAATCAATAATTAACTTTTTTTCAACAAAGAGAATAGAAGAATCCTTAGTCGAATAAGTAATAACATCAATGTTTTATTAGATTGTATTAACCAGTCTTAATTAGAAACTTTTTGATGTGTTTCTTGGGATCCTATGTTGATGAACCTCCAAACTGTAAAGAATTATAACACATTGAGATCGATTCCAAGTGGATCTCAACATTAATACCTATCATGATTGGAACAACGATATTGTCAACTAGACCTTCATTGTTCAGCATGAAATAATCTAAAAGAGTCCTCCTTTGATCATGTCTCCAAACCACACTAGAGAGATGTGCATCAAAAAACTTCACACAAATATAAAAAAAAGCAGAACAACAAAATGAATAAATTGGGAAAAGCAAAAACACATGGATAAAATGAAGAATGTTAAGGAATTCATACAGCAAAGCGTATAATATAACCAAAATTGAATTTCCTAATACTTTCAAATAATTCAAAATAACGATGACAAAAGCTCGTTCGCCTGCAAGTGCGCTTATCAACGAGTTACATAGGAGTTAGTAAGAAAAATAGCACAATAAGGCAAATCCAAATAGGAAAAAAAGGAATCGTGGAATCATATCAGCATGAAGTGGGAAGTAAACTAGGGAATATATAATATATGGACAAATAATAAATTTTTAAACTAATATATTTTTTGGACATTAGCTTTATTTGAGAAATTATACGTAAACTCAATTTCCTTTTTGGAAGATTATTTCTAATATTATTAGTGGTATACTTTGAGCTCAATTGGAATATATTAAATTACTATGCTATTTTTTATCAGTTTGATTATATTTTGGTCATTATCTCATCTTAAAAAAATTTGAAACATTTATATATTTATATATATATATATATATCTATATATATTCAAAGTTAAAAAATAATTCCAAATAATTCAATAATTAATAAATTATTTTTATTCTTAAATATATTATACAGCCTTTACACATGTCAAAAAATTAAGAACGAAAATATAAATCCTGAAAATTAAATTGTTTTAAAGAGATTAAAAAATTTATTAATTTTATTGCTTTGGCAATGCAATCATAAAATGATTAATTTATATCGTTATTCAAAACAAAAAATTGCAAACACAATTACGCAATTTCAATATCTACTTTTAATGGTAGTAAAATAATCATACACCATGAACTATTTTAATGCCTTTTCCCTTTCTTTCAAAATTTAAAGTTATGTCACTGTGTCTTCTCACTACTTTACGGACGATTTATATGGCTTAAGTTCCTCCCCCTCCGTTGTTAATAAAAATCCTCTCCCCCACTCCCATCATCTATTTAACAAAATCATACATTTATTTTGCATATCACATACATTGTATGATATGAAAAGGTATCTGCTTTAATATTATTTAATCAGTTGGATCTAAAACTTATTGGCAACCAACTACAGCTCACTACATAACAGTATTTAACTACATCATACACTATTACTTAATAACTGTTAAATTTGAGACTTATTATTTAGTTCTAATGAGAGTATATTAATATACCTAATAAGAAAATTTTTTATGATATTGCTGTAAAATAATACAAGTAAAATCTGAGTAAAATTCTAATTAAAAATTTACTTTCAGATTTAGTTGTTAGTCATACACATGTCTTTTCATGTCAATAAATTGAGTAAAAATAAATGTCACCATATATTAATAATCATTGATTACAAAAAATATTAGTACATGATATGGGCTGTTTTCTAATTTTGGAAAGACTTTAATTTAATTGGTAAAATATAAATTATAAAAAAATTTCTAAGATGAAATTATTTAATAGTTAAACTAATATATATAAATATTTATGAATTTAACAATTTTAAAATTTCGTACATATACCATCATAATATGATAGAATAAAATTGAATGAATGTTTTTTATCCTACTGAAATAATTTTTATGTAACTATTAAATCATATATATAGATATAAGTTTAAAAAATATATACATGTCAATAATAAAAAATAAAATAATATGTACAATTACTTAATTTCAAATGAGTGTACTAGGAACTTATTTTATTAATAAGTAGTATAGTATAAATTTAATAAAAATAAAAATGTGATAAAAGTTTGTAGCATACATGTACGGTTTATGGATTTTAATTAATGATTTAAGTTATGATCTAATATCAGATATTTACAGATATATGTTATACATAAATCACATAAAATAAATGGTTGAAAATTCTTATTATTAATAAGAATATATGGGAATTAATTTAAAAAATATTCTATGCTAAAAATATATTTAAAAAGTTTTTTTACTTCCTGGTATTGTAACACCCTAACTCTAATTAGGGGATTACTTACAATTAAACCCTAAATAAATAGAATTAGACTCAAAAAATTTTCACATACCGATTGATAATAAAGAAGAATCCTGTATTATAATCCTATACCAGACTTTCTTCAATAAAATCCCTGAATACTTCAGCGTTATACAAAATACGCTATGAAGATATTAAACATAACTCAGAGTTTCGAAAGCGGAATTAACTTTAATTATTACAACTTCTTTTTCAATATAATAATAAAGTAAAATAATTACAATTACACATAATACTAGGACACAACCTAAGACTTAGGACATGACTGGTGATCCGGTGACTCGGGTCTCGTAGATAAGCGAGACCGAGCACAATCCAATGCTATGAACCTCTTCAACAGTTATACCTGAAAACAACGCCCCAGTGTGAGTTTATAAAACTCAATAACATAGACTTGAAATCATAAATATTTTTACCGTTGTTTCCAGCCATACATGGTGTGCGATGTATGGAAAAATCCTCCCCTTAAATATATACATATTTATTTGTTCACTATACTTAATCAAACCTCAAACATGATAGTGCAACTAAGTTTCCAACTCCCAAACACAAATCAACACATACCTAAATATAATACGATCACTTTTCACCAACCTCAATTCATAATCATTGCACACACGTGTTCAATAATGTTTACAAGCCAATCACAATTCATAGTAATGCAGTTGACATCTTAAAGAGAGAATCAATTGCAAACAAATGTCCAAAGGACCACAATGAATGTCCCCACTTGACCCAGCCCAATTGCAAAATGAGTAAAATCCCGTATACAAGGATAAAGCCAAAGGCCCAGCTCAAACGCAGAATGGGTAAAATCCTATATATAGAAGGATAAAGTCAAGGGGCCCCCCAACGGCAAAGGTGGTAGCTAATCACTTACGATGGGGTTGCAGAGCAAATTGCAAACATTCCAAACAATTCCTATCAGAGGAATACAAGCGCCTTATATTGTAACAACCCGGGTATACTCCCCCAGCCTCCGCCTATATGGGGTGACTGGCTCGGATTAATCAAGAATATGTTACTCACAGGACTTCACACACAATTCAATCAAGGAGCACTAATTAATAATGCAATACATATCACAAGAATCATAGAATGTACCCACTTGGCAAAGCCCAAAGATCAAATGAGCAAGGACATATAGAAGTCCTACCAAGGGGTCCCGGCCATCGAAAGTGACCGAAGTACTTATATGATGGGTTTGCAGTTAAAACGCAAACATCCTCACATATAAACAATTTTCAATCCAATCCAAGATGATTTCAACAAGGATTTCAAAGCCACATACACATGTATTACTAGGAATCCAAAACATATTAAGAAACCAAGATCATTAGGTAACTTAAAACGTGTAAAGAGGATTAATACCCTTATCAAAGTATCATCTACACTAAGCGAATACATATATCTTAGTGCATTCGAATTCAATCTCAAATAACTTATTGCCCCAAAATCATACAAATGGGCTAGCTCGAATGTCGAGCCTCAACAAGACCGAAGTCATACATATTTAACATACAAGATAACTATATTAAATATTCCGATTAGAGCTCAATGGAACTCGTAACAGTACAAACATCACACATTGGTTTAGGGGGGTTGGGGGCAACCATCCAACCCTATTTCATTCAAACCCCATACAAGACCATTCAGTATGACTAATAAACTAATTATGGAATTAATAAATTTAATAGTAAAGCCTAGAACACCCTAAGGGGGTTTTGGGGGAAGCCTATGTTACCTGAATAATCCCAAGGTAGGGATTTCAATTCCAAAAATCCTCTTTCCCCTTCTTCCTTCACTTTGAGTCCATACTCATCATCCTCAACACTTAGAAGCCACATGCAAGCCTCTTTTCTTCTTGCCCAAAACCCTAACCTCCATTAAAGCTTGAACCAAGCTTCCAACTTCTTTAATCAACCCCAATCAAGCATGAATCATTCTTCACAACCATTTTCGAGTTCCATCTTTTCTGAATCTCTCTCTCACGAACTCTCTCTCTAACCCTCGAGCTCTCTCTCTTTCTCTCTCTCGAGTTCCCTCTCTCTCTCGGCCTCTTCTCTCTCTCCCAGCCATGAACCGTGGCACGGCCACCACCATCAGCCACCACCACGTCCATTCTTCTCCCTCCTTCCTTCAATCGCCCCATTTCTTCTTCCTCTCTCCCCTTTCTTTCTCTTCTCCCCTTCTTTCTCTTCTTCCCTTTCTTTCTTCCTCTTTTTTTTCTGTTTTGGGAACAGGGGGTTCACGATGGAGGGAGTATAGAGTTTGAAGAAAGGGCTCTAGGGTGGATTTAAGTGACTTGTGGTGTATGGTGGGGCTTATGTCTAAAATTAATTAAAACCTTGCAATTAAACCCTTATTTAGCCTCTTAATTAAATCCTTGATTCTTAATAATATTCTTGAGTAATTTTAGTTAACTAAAACTACTCCTAATTAATTAGTCCCATAATTCCTAAATCATTGGGTAAAATTACTATTTTACCCTTTAGCTCCTAATTGGTTTTAAATTGCGAAATTATGGCTTAGAACTATTTTTAACACTGAGGGATTAAATCCCTTATCCACTTAGGTTCTCTAATAATTAGGCTTAGGGAATTTGGGATGTTACAGGTATAAAATCAGAATTTCAAACATAGTTCACCATTATTTACATTATATTTTTAATAATTAACATCATCAAAATAAATGAAAATTTTCATTAACCTCATCAACACATAGAGCACATAATATTGTTGCCTAGGATGACTGATTATTTAATAAAAATTTCTAATATAATTTCCTTTGAATATTTTATTATTTTTTGAATAAATAATTTTATTCCTTACAATATTTTTATATATTTAATTGGTAACAAATTTTTGTATTATTTTTAAATTTCACTATATATATATTGCTATAATTGAAATTTAAATAAACTCGTGAAACACACAGGTATTACCTCTAGTAAATGAGCAAGAGAATATGATATGTTTGAAGTAAAGTTAGGATTGTTTAAAATACTATTTCTTAATTAACAACATTAATTTAATTATTATAGATGAATATTGTATACTTTTATTAAGAAGTATAGTATTATTTAATTATTTTAAAAAAATATTTACCTATAATTTGAATTATTATTAATTATTTTTAATTCATAATGTTACTATTATGTAATGAATAGTTAATATTTAAAAAATTTATAGTGTCATTCTATTAAATGCATGAGCTTTTCTAAAAATATTTGTAACACCCGCACCTCAACATAATTGAAAGTACGACAAATTACATTAAAGCACAGGAATTACTAATAATTTACAAACTTGATTACAGTAATCCAAGTCATAAATTAAACTTAATTCATTAATCTAATAAATAGATTACATAGTATACCATTCATAAGAAAATATATAATATGAGGCTATGCAATGTAGTGCATCTTTTTGCTGAGAATATTAATTTTTATTCTCCTTTGCTTTGTGTTATTGGGTAGTGTCGTAGGCTTTGGTCCCTAGACCCTAATTACACGTTTTCGGTATGGTGGTTAGACGTCATAACCATCCAAGGGCGTCCCACTTGGCTAACCAAACCGATCTACTCCTTTAAATAGAGGAGTCTTGCCATGGACTTTAGCTTATGCTTATGCTTTTATGCATGTTCATAGAAATGCAACTTGGCTAACTAGGATTTATTAACATCATCCTCATTACTTAACTATTCAAGAAAATTACAATTATTTCAATGAATCAAGCTTACATTAATAGCATTCCTTTTTATCTAATTACTCACTTAGAGGTTAAAACATGATATGCTCATAATAAGACTTATGTCAATCATAATTATCTACTTTAGACATTCACATACTTTATTCATAATATGAATTACACCAAATCATGAACACTAATTCACACATTCTTCCTATCACATACTTTTCCTAGGGTCCTTTCTTTGACCTCTTTGACTTAAGCTTATGGCTCATTGACAAGCCTCACAATTCACCAAATTAATGGACCACACATACATTAACTCATCCCTTGAAACTCTATGGAGTTCTCAAGAGAGAAAACATCAAACATACATTCAACTGTGGGGGGTTGGGGGTAGTCGCCAACCTCTTTTAACCAAGCCCACTATACAATCATAACAATGATAACAATAACAACTCAACCTCTTATAGGTATTTAAAACCTAACTTGAACCTAAGGGTCACATGTTACTAAAGGAAGAGAAATTCCTATATGTGGGACTTATGGGTGCCCATCACCTTAGGGTTGAATAACTCACCTCTATTCTTCAAGACATTGAGCTAGGAAGGTTGAACTTTGGACTCTTTGCTCCTCTTCAAGCTTTTCCCCCTTTGCTCAACTTGGGGCTTCTCCAAATACTTCTCAAATCTTGATCTTCAACCTTCAATCTTCTTTCTCAATCCAAGAACTTGAGCCATCCTTGCTGGAGCTTGGTCTTCTCCCCCTTATTCTTCTCCAATTCGTGCTTCTTCTTCTTCTCTCTAGGGTTCAAACCCAAATCTTCAAAATACCCAAATCTCAACTCTCAAACTCTCCATTTAGGCAAGTGATTGAAGAAATATAACATGAATCTCTTCAATCCTTCTAAAAGGGTGAAACCCTAGCTCTCCTTTCCTCTTTCTCCTTTCCCTTTCTCTTCTTTTCCTTCCCTTTTTCTTTATTTTCGCGTTCTGCTCGTTGAAACAACATTTTTAAACATTTCTGCAGCTGTGAATCGATTCACAGCATAGTGTGAATCGATTCACACAGTGTAAAAAGTGCCTGAATCGCAGTTTTAATGAGTGAATCGATTCCTGCATGCGAGTCCCAGTGGCCTGTCTTATGTGAATCGATTCCTGGCTTCTGTGAATCGATTCCCACTGCTAAAATTCGATGCCTATGGATTTTTAATGCTGTGAATCGATTCCTGGGCTATATGAATCGATTCACACTGCAGAAAAACCAAGAAAACTTAGTTCTAACACCAAACCTTGAGAGTTTCTTCTCAAATTAACTTCCATAACTACAAATCAACACCTTTAACCATCTTAGGATTAAATACAACTTATTCCTCAACTCAAACCCATTAACTTTCTTATCAAAACTTTGTGTAATTATATTCACTCACTTAAAAATCAAATTAAGCTTGAATACAATCACACAATTCTTCTCATAACTTATTCTCAACTTAGCTTAGAAATTTGGGGTGTTACACTACTACCCACCTTTTAAAAATTTTCGTCCTCGAAAATTACTGCATCCTTCATTGGAACTTCAACTACAACTTCTTTTCATAGCCCATTCCATCCATTGGAAAACCTAGAAACGATTAACTCTCACAAAGTATTAATCGATCAGATTAGTTGCGATAGCATTAACCGGTCACAGACTAATCTCTAACTGATGAATATAATTTAACCGGTTGAAACGGTGTGTGTGTAACTGGTTAAATGAAATCGCTCTAAACACTAATCGATAGAATACTTGCAATCGGGGATGACTCTAGGTATCCTCCGATTTGGTGGTAACCCACATCTTTACTAACTTCAAATCTTTTCCCCCATGAGATAGGTTCTCACTTCCAGACTCCCTAGGTGGAGTTAAGGGTGTAGGAACTTCTTAGCGTTGACAGCATGGAATGCGAACAGAGATTCACCTCCATAGAATCTCGTCCCCGAACCACGCCTTTCTTTCTTACCTCTTCCTTCTGTATAATAAGTTGGCTTTTGGTGCTTCCGCTGTGATCTCTGATCTTACGTCTTTTCAAATGAATGAACTCCTTTCGTCTTATTTCCATCAGATGGAACACTTTACTTGCAGTCTGAGAGTTTAACTCTGGTGCTGTTCTATCTTTCGGTTGCTCTTGACTGTTGGAAATTGTTACGCTTGCTTTTCATCGTCTGCTACTCACCTAGACATTCTGCCATAAGATAACCTGTGCTTCCTTTGTAATTCTGTAGTGACCCACAGTCTCGCATAGCCATCCTCATGAAATTGCCACACGACATTTCTTAACTCGGTTCGGGTTTTCAACCCAACTGATGAGTCGCTTACTCATCATCCTATACATGTTGAAGGTAGGTTAAGTATGTGGAGAATTCTTTGAATTTGTCTACACAATTCCCTGCAGACGTGCCCTTTAGTGTCAAGCGAGTGAATCTTTGCTCCTTCTATCTCTTTAGACTCCTTGGAAGGTACTCTCCTTCGAATACTCTTTGGAAGTTCACCCAAAACAGCATCCAATACTATCGTTGGTGGTTTCGTAACCCTTCGTTGGGCAACTATCTTATCAAAATAGAATTGTCACCTAGAGGTAACTAATACATACCTTGAACAATTTTTTTTTTCATTCGTGACGTTCACTCTTATGTTACCAATGGAAATCCTTTCTTAGAGACCTCTTCCGCAACTTACGGACTTGATACTCATATTTAGCCCGCTATACTTGGTCTTGCAACCGACTTGGCCAAGGAAACTTGAAACTCTAGGGTTGTTCAACTCTTGGGAGGTATCCGTTGGTTAAACTGACTTGATTTTCATTAGTTGATTACAAACTTTGTCTCACACGAGGTCTAAGCCTCACTTGATTGGAGACTTAACTTGCAAGTGGCTAGTTAGAATCACATCAGACCCAACCTAACGACTTGACTCGCAGTAACTTACAGTCTCAGATGTCCACCATATTCACTCTTAAATGAACTTTACTACTGCTCTCCTTCGCTTGACGGATTAACTCCCTTTCTTGATGCTACTGGAATTAAACCAGAACCCACACGGCTCTATCTGATAGCGGTGTAGATCGACGCGTTTAATAACCAATGGACCAACAAGTATCCAGAAAATAAATCCTTGATATTCTTGGGAACAATCTACCTTATTGATCCTATCTTATCATCCTTACCCAATCTGAATCATTAGAAACCCTGGAAGGGATTAATCTCTATAGAGGAACTAATTGCTCAGGAAATTAAGTGATCTCACTTTACGCACTGAACAATTAGATCAAACGTAGACATCAATAACTTTAGGTTTCCGCTGACTCAGCTTTTCTTGAAACTTCTATAGTTTGAAGACTACATCTCATCCGATCCTCTGAAGTTTGTTGTTCCACTAAGGACACCGTTCCTTGAAGACTTAGAGTTTTCTTTCTGCTTCACTAGGGCATGATCACCCTTGAGGACCCATACTACCACTCTGAACGCTAAGGTTCTCTCAGGGATTATCATAGGATTTCTATCGAGCTAGGATCCACCTATAATCGGCTAGGTTAACCAATCCTGCTGAAACAACAAGTGTTGAGGCCCTAACCGATTATAACCGACCATCCTACTCGATTGAAATCCTACAATTAAGAGCACTTACTGTTAACCACGAAGGGCACTTGAATTAACTTGGGGATCATCATAAGATCTCAATCATTCTAGGATCCATTCATAATGGATTAGGCGAAACAACTTGATAGCATAACCAGTGTTGTAACCCTAACCGATTACAAATGCCCATCCTAAGTTGATTGAAACCTCACAATTAAGACCCCTTACTTGCTCTTCATTTCTAATCACTTCCAGAGCGTCTCGGTTGACGGTACATGAATTACACGCTTTGTCTAGCCAAACCCTCACCACTATGGTTCCGACCACTCTTGAAACATTCCTTAACTCTAGGTTCCAGAAAGGTGGGAACTTGTTTCCCTTTTTCTGTATTCCTAAGGTTCTCACTTAATGAGAGCTCTTGCATCCGCTCCTTCCTTGTCTGCATCATCCTTATCCATCAAACTTCCTCAGAGTTCACGCTCCTATTCGGTCTCCTCCCTCATCCGCCAGCTCCATTTACTACATTCTTCGTACACGGTACGGGGTATTAAGTTGATCAGGCTTAATATTCCATACTAAGCATAAGAATATGTAGAGAAGTTCTCGGACAAAGGAAAAATTCCTGCTAACTGATTACAGTCCAACAAGGACTAAACTGACACTTCCTAAACTAAGTTTTTTTTTTTTTTTTGCTAAACTAGTGACTCACAGTCCGATAAGATCGAACTGCTCTGATACCATAATGTAACACCCGCACCTCAACATAATTGAAAGTACGACAAATTACATTAAAGCACAAGAATTACTAATAATTTACAAACTTGATTACAGTAATCCAAGTTATAAATTAAACTTAATTCATTAATCTAATAAATAGATTACATAGTATACCATTCATAAGAAGATATATAATATGAGGCTATGCAATGTAATGCATCTTTTTGCTGAGAATATTAATTATTATTCTCCTTTGCTTTGTGTTATTGGGTAGTGTCGTAGGCTTTGGTCCCTAGACCCCAATTACACGCTTTCGGTATGGTGGTTAGACGTCATAACCATCCAAGGGCGTCCCACTTGGCTAACCAAACCGATCTACTCCTTTAAATAGAGGAGTCTTGCCATGGACTTTAGCTTATGCTTATGCTTTTATGCATGTTCATAGAAATGCAACTTGGCTAACTAGGATTTATTAACATCATCCTCATTACTTAACTATTCAAGGAAATTACAATTATTTCAATGAATCAAGCTTACATTAATAGCATTCCTTTTTATCTAATTACTCACTTAGAGGTTAAAACATGATATGCTCATAATAAGACTTATGTCAATCATAATTATCTACTTTAGACATTCACATACTTTATTCATAATATGAATTACACCAAATCATGAACACTAATTCACACATTCTTCCTATCACATACTTTTCCTAGGGTCCTTTCTTTGACCTCTTTGACTTAAGCTTATGGCTCATTGACAAGCCTCACAATTCACCAAATTAATGGACCACACATACATTAACTCATCCCTTGAAACTCTATGGAGTTCTCAAGAGAGAAAACATCAAACATACATTCAATTGTGGGGGGTTAGGGGTAGTCGCCAACCTCTTTTAACCAAGCCCACTATACAATCATAACAATGATAACAATAACAAATCAACCTCTTATAGGTATTTAAAACCTAACTTGAACCTAAGGTTCACATGTTACTAAAGGAAGAGAAATTCCTATATGTGGGACTTATGGGTGCCCATCACCTAAGGGTTGAAGAACTCACCTCTATTCTTCAAGACATTGAGCTAGGAAGGTTGAACTTTGGACTCTTTGCTCCTCTTCAAGCTTTTCCCCCTTTGCTCAACTTGGGGCTTCTCCAAATACTTCTCAAATCTTGATCTTCAACCTTCAATCTTCTTTCTCAATCCAAGAACTTGAGCCATCCTTGCTGGAGCTTGGTCTTCTCCCTTTATTCTTCTACAATTAGTGCTTTTTCTTCTTCTCTATACGGTTCAAACCCAAATCTTCAAAATACCCAAATCTCAACTCTCAAACTCTCCATTTAGGCAAGTGATTGAAGAAATATAACATGAATCTCTTCAATCCTTCTAAAAGGGTGAAACCCTAGCTCTCCTTTCCTCTTTCTCCTTTCCCTTTCTCTTCTTTTCCTTCCCTTTTTCTTTATTTTCGCGTTCTGCTCGTTGAAACAACATTTTTAAACATTTCTGCAGCTGTGAATCGATTCACAGCATAGTGTGAATCGATTCACACAGTGTAAAAAGTGCCTGAATCGCAGTTTTAATGAGTGAATCGATTCCTGCATGCGAGTCCCAGTGGCCTGTCTTCTGTGAATCGATTCCTGGCTTCTGTGAATCGATTCCCACTGCTAAAGTTCGATGTCTATGGATTTTTAATGTTGTGAATCGATTCCTGGGCTATATGAATCAATTCACACTGCAGAAAAACCAAGAAAACTTAGTTCTAACACCAAACCTTAAGACTTTCTTCTCAAATTAACTTCCATAACTACAAATCAACACCTTTAACCATCTTAGGATTAAATACAACTTATTCCTCAACTCAAACACATTAACTTTCTTATCAAAACTTTGTGTAATTATATTCACTCACTTAAAAATCAAATTAAGCTTGAATACAATCACACAAATCTTGTCAAAACTTATTCTCAACTTAGCTTAGAAATTTGGGGTGTTACAATATTAACAATAATTTATGTTGTAAAGCTTATTTTACTTTTATTATGTTATTATATATGAGTAGATTTATATTTAATTGTCAACATACTTTATATTATAAAAAGATTGTTAAATACGTTTATAATTTTTTAACCAAGGTAGTTATTAATTAATGCTGATATTTATTTTTTTTTCATGTGAATTTTATTGATATAATAATATTCGAGATGATGGACAGATATGCATCATGAAAATCAAACTCATTCTCGTTATATCTCAATTTTTTGTATATAAGTGTGCTTACAGACTTATATATCACACAGGAAATACTGCCTTGTGTGGTCAAGAACAACACCATGACAAAGAGCACGACATTAGCATTTCTGCTTGTCCTTTTGATTTGTATAACAGGTTGGGTCTCTCACTCTTTCTCTGTATATCTCTCTCGATTAATTTTATATTTTTTCTTGATTTGATGATTATGTTCATTAAATAACTGATAGCAGGAAAACCGTTATCAGTTGAAGAAAGGGGACTCGTTGAATGCAAAGACAATTGCAAAATATTCTGTAAAAGATCTCCCTGCTTCTGCTTTCAGGGTCAATGCATTTGCACACCTTGTTGTGGTTTGACCGATGTATCGTCTGCTAAGCCTAATTCTAAATTCAATTAGCATGTTCTTACGTAATGTATCACAGTCCATGCAATAAAATAATGAGCTTGATATGTGTTAGTTTAAACTTTTTATTCCAATTTTTTAGTTAAATTTTCGAGGAAATTAGTTATCCTAACTTAATGATTGGTAATGGTAGCCATTTGTTCAGCCGATGCCAATGCTTACATGAGAGTCTCGTTAAGGATAGTTTCTCGGGATATAGAACCATTTATGGCTCTATTAGTAAATAGAAGATTATTTTTATAGCTCTATTCGCAAATAAAAGATTAGAAAATTGTTGTACATACTAATGTACAAGAAAACCAAGGTGTAGGCACATTCATAAAAGCTCTTGGTAACACCTAAGCTGTAAAAAAGTAACTCCTGGTTATATTGGGTGTTGTTGGAAATTTCTAATCTCAAACTGACATATTTGGAGGGAGGAAAGTACTTGGTTAAAAATTCGGTCCAAGTCATTGACGGGCCAGAACCACAGTGACAAAGATGAAAATCCATCATTAACTTTTTTTCATCAAAGAGAATAGAAGAATCCTTAGTCGAATAAGTAATAACATCAATGTTGTATTAGATTGTATTAACCAATCTTAATTAGAAACTTTTTGATGTGTTTCTTGGGATCCTTTGTTGATGAACCTCCAAACTGTAAAGAATTATAACACATTGAGATCGATTCCTAGTGGATCTCAACATTAATACCTATCATGATTGGAACAACGATATTGTCAACTAGACCTTCATTGCTCAGCATGCAATAATCTAAAAGAGTCCTCCTTTGATCATGTCTCCAAACCACATGTAACACCCCAATTCCTCAAGCTTGGTTTGATGTGTGTGCATAAGCTTATTATGGCTTAATGATGAACTTTAAGTGATTTTTTTTCATTGATTGTTATAATTGAATGTGTGAATATTGTGTTTGGTGATTTTTGCCCAGTGTGAATCGATTCCCAGGCCCTGTGAATCGATTCAGGGCTGTTGGGTTTGTTGGGACTCGATTAGGCTTGTTGTGAATCGAAGTGTGAATCGATTCACAGAAGTTGGCTCTCTGTGAATCGATTCACAGAAAGTCAGTTCCCTGTGAATTGAATCTGGGAGCTGCAGGAATCGATTCATTCACTTAAAACTGCGATTCCTGTCATTTTTACACTGAGTGAATCTATTCACCTAGGCTGTGAATCGATTCACATTAAAACAGAAAAACTCAGCAGAAAAAGGACAGAACACGATTTTGAGAGAGGGTTAGAGAGAGAATGCGATAGAGAGAGGGAGGAGAGGGGATCAAACACCTAGGGTTCACATTTTAAGGGGAAAGCATGGATTCATGCTAGATTTTTCATCAATCTTAGCTTGAATCCAAGTTGGGGAGTATTCACTCTTGGTTTGGAAAGTTGGAAGGAATCCCTAGAAGGAAAGCTTGAAGGAGAAGAAGAGGAAGGAGCTGAACTCTAACTTTGGGAGCTCGAAATCATACATTGATGGTGAGTTCTTCCTTCTCTTAGGTGATGGGCACCCATAAGTCCCACATTAGGGTTCTTATTTTTACAGTTTTAGTGTTAAATAGCTATGCATGTGTTATTGGGACTGATTAAGGGGGTTAATGTTGTACCCAAAACCCCCATAAACTATGAGATTGATGTTTGACCATTGGGAACTCCATGGAGCTCTAATGGAAGTGTGTCTTGTCTTGATATATTTTCCCTTGACTGAGCATGATATATGTTTCCATTTGAATATGAAATGTATCTTTTTACATGAACATGTTCAGTTGCATGTGAAATTAGAGGAGCACCCAATTGTATTCTTATTTTTGAATAAGGCATGCATTTCAGGATATAGTCTGTGAATTAAATTCCCTAAAAGACACTAAGATGCCTAAAAAAGGGGGCTATCGATATGGTTAGCCGTGTGGGACGCCCTCGGACGGTTAAGACGTCTAACCACCATATCGAAAGCGTATTTATGGGGTTGTATGGACGTAAGCATACAACGCTACCCATGAATACGAGCTAAAGATGAATTAGAAATTCATAGTAAGAATATGTATTGCATAAATGTGTGATATTAAGTCTTGACTGATAGTTCTTTATATGAGTTGATGGTGAGGAGTCGAAGGGAGGACTCACTGAGATTATTATCTCACCCCGCTCCTTTATTTAATTATTTTTACAGATGCACAGGTTACAAAGGAAGACTGACAACTGTTAGCTCTTGGAATCTTGTTTATTTTGTAGTAGTCTTAAGTAACACCATGAATATGTAATTTCTAGAGTTATGTATTGGTGTTGTACCGTCATGAAACTTATGTATTTGAGTTTTAGTCTTTTGTGGTATTTGGACTTAATGTTGGACCTTAAGTTTGAATTAATATTCGGAGGACTGTACCTAGTTCACCTTTATTTACATTATAATTTTAATAATTAACATCATCAAAATAAATGAAAATTTTCATTAACCTCATCAACACATAGAGCACATAATATTGTTGCATAGGATGACTAATTATTTAATAAAAATTTCTAATATAATTTCCTTTGAATATTTTATTATTTTTGAATAAATAATTTTATTCCTTACAATATTTTTATATATTTTATTGGTAACATATTTTTGTATTATTTTTAAATTTCACTCTATATATATTGCTATAATTGAAATTTAAATAAACTCGTGAAACACACAGGTATTACTTCTAGTAAATGAGCAAGAGAGTATGATATGTTTGAAGTAAAGTTAGGATTGTTTAAAATACTATTTCTTAATTAACAACATGAATTTAATTATTATAGATGAATATTGTATACTTTTATTAAGAAGCATAGTATTATTTAATTATTTAAAAAAAATATTTACCTATAATTTGAATTATTATTAATTATTTTTAATTCATAATATTACTATTATGTAATGAATAGTGTTACACCCTGTTTCCGGAGTGCTACTAAGTGAACATTCTGATAAAAGTTGACATGCTTCCGAAAGGTGGAATATTCTGCTCGTAGGGTTTTCAAGAAATGTGGTCCTATTTTTTTTTTAAAGGTTCTTTAAAGAAGCAGTCAGAGCATCACAGCGACTTTTGGAAACATGGCAGAAAATAATTTAAGACACCCCATAGACCACATTCATTTAATCCATCAATTCACGTTTAACAATACATGCCTTGAAACATAACAGATATTTATTACAATACTGAAATAGATGACAAATATCCTATAGCTGGTCCAGAAGCTATACTCTTCACTAGACTACTAGTAAATTCCACAACATAACACATGAAGAATGATGGACGACTATCCTCAGCTGCTCCTCTCTGCAGTTCCAAATCCTCCGCTTGCTCCGCCATCTGGGTTACATTCATTACATTGAAAGAACCACTGGCAAGGTCAACTTCTTACACAAAGAGACAGGTACACATACGACAACATATTCGGCGACGAGGCCTATAACAACACAACATTATACAAGAAATAGCAAATCATAACACAATATGTAACACCTTACTTTCATTAACTTGAAAATAGAATAATTATCATTAGGTACAGTCCTCCCAATAATAATTCAAACTTAAGGTCCAACATTAAGTCCAAATACTACAAAAGACTAAAACTCAAATACATAAGTTTCATGACGGTACAACACCAATACATAACTCTACATAACTCTAGAAATTACATGTTCAAGGTGTTACTTAAGACTACTACAACATAAACAAGATTCCAAGAGCTAGCAGCTGTCAGTCCTCCTTTGAAACCTGTACATCTGTAAAAATAATTAAATAAAGGAGCAGGGTGAGATAATAATCTCAGTGAATCCTCCCTTCGACTCCTCACCATCAACTCATATAATGAACTATCAGTCAAGACTTAATATCACACATTTATGCAATGCATATTCTTACTATGAATTTATAATTCATCTTTGGCTCGTATTCATGGGTAGCGTTGTATGCTTACGTCCATACAACCCCATATATACGCTTTCGATATGGTGGTTAGACGTCTTAACCGTCCGAGGGCGTCCCACACGGCTAACCATATCGATCACCCCCTTTTTGAGGCATCTTAGTGTCTTTTAGGGAATTTAATTCACAAACTATATCCTTAAATGCATGCCTTATTCAAAAATAGGAATACAATTAGGTGATCCTCTAATTTCACATGTAACTGAACATAATCATGTAAAAGGATACATTTCATATTCAAATGGAAACATATATCATGCTCAGTCAAGGAAAATATATCAAGACAAGACACACTTCCATTGGAGCTCCATGGAGTTCCCAATGGTCAAACATCAATCTCACAGTTTATGGGGGTTTTGGGTACAACATTAACCCCCTTAATCAGTCCCAATAACACATGCATAGCTATTTAACACTAAAAGCTGTAAAAATAAGAGGGATTTGGGACATTCTAACCTTGAACCCTTTGGGGTTCAAGGGTTTTCTTCAAGAGAACCCTAATGTGGGACTTATGGGTGCCCATCACCTAAGGGAAGGAAGAACTCACCATCAATGTAAGATTTCGAGCTCCCAAAGTTAGAGTTCAACTCCTTCCTCTTCTTCTCCTTCAAGCTTTCCTTCTAGGGATTCCTTCCAACTTTCCAAGCCAAGAGTGAATACCCCCTAACTTGGATTCAAGCTAAGATTGATGATAAATCTAGCATGAATCCATGTTTTCCCCTTAAAATGTGAACCCTAGGTGTTTAATCCCCTCTCCTCCTTCTCTCTATCGCATTCTCTCTCTAACCCTCCCTCAAAATCGCGTTCTGTCCTTTTTCTGTTGAGTTTTTCTGTTTTAATGCAGCTGTGAATCGATTCACAGCCTAAGTGAATCGATTCACTCAGTGTAAAAATGACATGAATCGCTGTTTTAAATGAATGAATCGATTCCTGCAGCTCCCAGATTCGATTCACAGGGAACTGACTTTCTGTGAATCGATTCACACTTCGATTCACAGAGAGCCAACTTTTGTGAATCGATTCACACTTCGATTCACAACAAGCCTAATCGAGTCCCAGCAAACCCAACAGCCCTGAATCAATTCACAGGGCCTGGGAATCGATTCACACTGGGTAAAAATCACCAAACACAATATTCACATATTCAATTATAACAATCAATGAAAAAATCACTTAAAGTTCATCATTAAGCCATACTAAGCTTATGCACACACATCAAACCAAGCTTGAGGAATTGGGGTGTTACAAAATTAGTTATCGTAACTTAATGATTGGTATTGGTAGCCATTTGTTCAGTCGTTGCCAATGCTTACATGAGAGTCTCCTTAAGGATAGTTTCTCGGGATATAGAACCATTTATGGCTCTATTAGTGAATAGAAGATTTTTTTTTATAGCTCTATTCGCAAATAAAAGATTAGAAAATTGTTGTACATACTAATGTACAAGAAAACCAAGGTGTAGGCACATTCATAAAAGCTCTTGGTAACACCTAAGGTGTAAAAAAGTAACTCCTGGTTATATTGGGTGTTGTTGGAAATTTCTAATCTCAAACTGACATATTTGGAGGGAGGAAAGTACTAGGTTAAAAATTCGGTCCAAGTCATTGACGGGCCAGAACCACAGTGACAAAGATAAAATCAATAATTAACTTTTTTTTATCAAAGAGAATAGAAGAATCCTTAGTCGAATAAGTAATAACATCAATGTTGCATTAGATTGTATTAACCAATCTTAATTAGAAACTTTTTGATGTGTTTCTTGGGATCCTTTGTTGATGGACCTCCAAACTGTAAAGAATTATAACACATTGAGATCGATTCCAAGTGGATCTCAACATTAATACCTATCATGATTGAAACAACGATATTGTCAAATATACCTTCATTGTTCAGCATGAAATAATCTAAAAGAGTCCTCCTTTGATCATGTCTCCAAACCACACTAGAGAGATGTGCATCAAAAAAATTCACATAAATATAAAAAAAGCAGAACAACAAAATCAATAAATTGGGAAAAGCAAAAACATATGGATAAAATGAAGAATGTTAAGGAATTCATACAGCAAAGCGTATAATATAACCAAAATTGAATTTCCTAATACTTTCAAATAATCCACAATAACGATGACAAAAGCTCGTTCGCCTGCAAGTGCGCTTATCAACAAGTTAGATAGGAGTTAGTAAGAAAAATAGTGTAACACCCCAATTCCTCAAGCTTGGTTTGTTGTGTGTGCATAAACTTAGTATGGCTTAAAGATGAACTTTAAGTGATATTTTCATTGATTGTCATAGTTGAATATGTGAAAAATTGTGTTTGGTGAAATTTTGCCCAGTGTGAATCGATTCCCAGGCCCTGTGAATCGATTCAGGGCTGTGGGTTTGCTGGGACTCGATTAGGTTTGCAGTGAATCGCAGAGTGAATCGATTCACAAAGGTTGATCCTCTGTGAATCGCAGCGTGAATCGATTCACAAAAGACAGTTCTCTGTGAATCGAATCTGGGAACTGCAGGAATCGATTCCTACACTTAAAACTGCGATTCCTGTCATTTTTACACTGAGTGAATCGATTCACCTATCTTTGTGAATCGATTCACACCGCAGATATCGTAAAAACTCAGAGAAAGAACGAATGCGATTGTAGAGAGAGGGTTAGAGAGAGGTGCGAGAGAGAAGAAGGAGAAGGGGTTAAAACACCTAGGGTTCACAAATTAGAGGGGAAAAACAAGGATTCATGCTAGATTCATCCTCAATCTTAGCTTGAATCCAAGTTGGGGAGTGTTTATGCTTGGATTGGAAAGTTGAAGGAAATCCCTAGAAGGCCAGCTTGAAGGAGAAGAGGAAGAACGTGAAGAAGGAAGAAGAAGAAGCTAAGCATCAACTTTGAACTTGAATCTTGGAAGTTGTGGTGAGTTCTTCCTTCTCTTAGGTGTTGGGCACCCATAAGTCCCACATTAGGGTCCCCTTGAAGAAAACCCATGAACCCTATGTTAGGAAGTTCCCCAAATCCCTATTTGATGTACAGTTTTTAGTGTTAATTGCTATGCATGTATTATTGGGACTGATTATAGGGGTTAATGTTGTACCTAAAACCCCCATAAACTGTGAGATGGATGTTTGACCATTGGGAGCTCCATGGAGCCCTAATGGAAATGTGTTTTGTCTTGATGTATTTTTCCTTGACTGAGCATGTTACATGTTTTCATTTGAATATGAAATGTATCTTTTTACATGAATATGTTTAGTTCCATATGAAGCTAGAGTAGCACCTAATTGTATTCTTAATCTTGATTAAAGCATGCATCTAATGATATAGTTGGTAACTAAATTCTCTAAAAGATACTAAGATGCCTCAATAAAGGAGGTGATCGATATGGTAAGCCGTGTGGGACGCCCTCGGACGGTTAAGACGTCTAACCACCATATCGAAAGCGTGTTTATGGGGTTGTATGGACGTAAGCATACAACACTACCCATGAATACGAGCCAAAGATGAATTAGAAATTCATAGTAAGAATAAGCATTGCATAAACGTGTCATATAAATTCTTGACTGATGATAAATTGTATGAGTTGATGGTGAGGAGTCGGAGGGAGGATTCACTGAGATTATTATCTCACCCCACTCCTTTATTTAATTGTTTTTACAGATGCACAGGTACCAAAGGAAGGCTGACAGCTGTTCACTCTAGGAACCTTGTATCTTGTAGTAGTTTAAGTAGCACCTTTAAGATGTAATTTCTAGAATTATGTGTTGATGTTGCACCGACATGGATTTATGTATTTAAGTTTAGTTTTATGACATTTGAACTTAATGTTGGACTTTAAGTTTAAATTTGGGATTACTGTACCTAATGTTAATTATCCTATTTTCAAGCTAATGAAAGTAAGGTGTTACATTATGGTATCAGAGCAGTTCGATTCTAATCGGACTGTGGGGGGTTGCTAGGAATAGTTTCGTGAATTTCTTGAGTCTGTTGTTGTCTTTCTACTTATTATGCTAAGAGATATTGAGCCTGATCAACTCAACGCTTGGTGCATTCTATGCAGAATTATGGCTTCAGATTCTGGAAGGCGCGGAAGGCCCAGGAGGAATGACACAATACCTCCGAATCCGCCAGGACAAGAGAATGCTTGGCTGCAAGGGATATTGTAGGCTATCCAGAATCAGAGTATTGCAACCAACAATCTTGCAGCTCAGTTAGCCCAACAACGGTAGTACCAAGCCCAACCTCCCCCGCAAGAGGAGGAATTGGACCGGAAATTTCTCAAGTTCCTCAAGACGAAGCCACCAACCTTCAATGGAAAGGTAGAAGCCATGGCATCCCAACACTGGCTAGAGGCCGTGGAGAAGAGTTTTAGGGTGGTTCATTGTACCGAGGAGCAAAAGGTCGAGCTAGCTACTCATGTGCTCATAGAGGATGCTGAAAACTGGTGGAAAGGGGCCCGAGCTTACATGGTGGCTCAAGGGACACCACTAACTTGGGTGAACTTTCAGAGGGTCTTCTTGGAGAAGTATTTTCCACAGACTGTGAAAGATATGATGGATAGAGAATTAGTCCGGCTTGACAAGGGAAATCTACGGTTTCAGAATATGTGAACAAGTTTGAGGAGTTAGTAAGGTACTCATCTGTTGCTCAATTTGCTCCGAATGATAACTGGAAAATCAAGCAGTTCAAGTGGGGACTAAGGCCAGACATCCAGAACAGCATTTCACAAACTGAATTCACCGAATTCGCCAGGGTGGTCCATCAGAGCTATGTGGCTGAAGCAAGCTTGAAGAGGATGTATGAAGATAGGCAAACGAGGTGGCAAGATAAGAACAAAAAGAAGGAGGAGGATAAGAGCGCTCAACGCGTGAAACCGAAAGGAAACCTATGCAAGGGAAAGCAGGCTCAAACCTCCGAGTCTGTTTATCATGCATGCTCGAACTGTGGGAAGGTGCACCAGGGAGAGTGCATGAAGGGCAAAAATGTCTACTTTGTTTGTCACCAACCAGGGCATATGGCTAAGGAGTGCCCCCAATACACTAAGGGAAAAGGAGCCAAGTCGGGTGATCCTAACCAAGGGAGAGTCTTTACTCTGGATGCCCAGGAAGCAAAGGGAGCGGAAAATCTGATGAAAGGTACTTGTTTCCTTCAGGATGAACCTCTAGTTGTTTTGTTTGACTCGGGAGCAACACATTCCTTTATCTCTTGTACATGTGTTCAAAGGTTAGGGTTGTGTCTCACCTCTTTACAATTCTCGTTGCATGTGTTTACACCCACCGAAGATAGCATTTCTACTTCCTTGATATGTGAGAATTGCCCTCTCCTAATTCAAGGGAGAATGTTTTTAGTAAGCCTTGTGTGTCTACCTCTTAAGGGAATGGACATAATCCTGGGTATGGATTGGCTTTCCGCCAATCAAGTTGTTTTGAATTGTTTCTGTAAAACGATTGAGTTTCCAAATGTGCATCCTGTTACTAAAGAGTCAAGTTATGTTCCGCAGAGTAATGATCTTCTATTGAGTCGCTGTCTAGTGGAAGGTCTTGCAGGATATATGATTTTACTTTCTTCAACTATAGAGGCTAGCCTAGATCTGGACACTATCCCTATAGTGAACGAATTCTTAGATGTGTTTCCTAGCGAGGTAGCGACCTTACCCCCTGAGAGAGAAGTGGAGTTCTCAATAGAATTGGTTCCCGGAACGGGACCAATCTCCATAGCACCTTATAGGATGTCACCCTTGGAGTTGAGGGAACTAAAAACACAATTGGAAGATTTGATTGCTAAGCAGTTTATTAGACCTAGTGTGTCACCTTGGGGCGCACCTGTCCTTTTGGTAAAGAAGAAAGATGGGAGTATGAGGTTATGTATTGATTACCGAAAAATCAATAAAGTCACAGTGAAGAATAAGTACGCCTTGCCCAGAATAGATGACTTGTTAGATCAACTTAGGGGAGCCTCGGTTTTCTCTAAGATTGACTTGAGATCTGGTTATCACCAGATTAGGGTTAAGGTAGAGGATGTTCCAAAGGTGGCATTTAGGACTAGATACGGGCACTATGAATATTTGGTTATGCCTTTTGGTCTGACCAATGCTCCAACCGTATTTATGGACTATATGAACTGAATTTTTAGGCCTTTCCTTGACAAGTTTGTAGTGGTCTTCATAGACGATATCCTGGTCTATTCTAAGGATCCTCGAGAGCATGAGGAACACCTTAGGATTGTTCTAAGTACCCTTAGGGGAAAGAGCCTTTTTGCTAAGCCTGAGAAATGTGAGTTTTGGCTCAGTGAAGTTAAGTTTCTGGGTCATGTGATTTCTAAAGAGGGAGTATCGGTTGATCCTAGTAAAGTAGAAGCAGTCCTTAGTTGGGAACGACTGACCACAGTCACAGAAGTTAGGAACTTTCTAGGATTAGCCGGTTACTACCGAAAGGTTCATTAAGGGATTTTCACAGATGGTACTTCCCCTAACAAGGGTAACCCGAAAAGGGGAGCCATTTGTGTGGACTAAGAGCTGTGAGAGTAGTTTCCTAGAGCTTAAGATCAGGTTGACTTCCACCCCGGTCTTGATTATCCCTGACCCAGCGTTGGGATTTGAAGTTTATAGTGATGCCTCTAAGAAAGGGTTAGGGTGTGTTCTTATGCAGAACCGACAAGTTGTAGCTTATGCATCTAGGCAGTTAAGGCCCCATAAGGAGAACTACCCTACTCATGACTTAGAGCTAGCAGCCATTGTCTTTGCTCTAAAGATTTGGCGACACTATCTGTATGGTGCAAAATTTGAAGTGTTTAGTGATCATAAGAGCTTGAAATACCTTTTTGATCAGAAGGAACTTAACATGAGGCAGAGAAGATGGGTTGAGTTCCTAAAACTTTGAGTTGAAGTACCATCCGGGCAAAGCGAATGTGGTCGCTGATGCCTTGAGTAGGAAGTCCTTGCATGTGTCTTCACTGATGATTAAAGAAATGGAGTTGCTGGAGTCCTTTAGGGACCTTAACCTTGGAATTTTCCCATCAGTGAACAGTCTCATGGTTTACCATCTAGAAATTTCCTGCAATTTTAGGGAACAGATTAGGTCTGCTCAGAGCTTAGATGTAGAGTTGCAGTCTAGCAAGCACCGCCCCGGTTTCTCTGAAGCTGAGGATGGCACTTTAATGTTCCATCAGAGAATCTGCATACCAAAGGATAATTCCATTAAGCAGCAGGTTCTAGGAGAAGCCCACAAGAGTGGATTCTCGGTACACCCTGGCTCCACCAAGATGTACCAGGACCTTAGACAGAGGTATTGGTGGCCAGGCATGAGGAATGATGTGGCCGAATTTGTGGCTCAATGCTTAGTTTGTCAGAAAACCAAGATAGAACACCAAAAGCCTTCAGGTTTTCTCCAACCCTTAGAAATTCTCGAGTGGAAGTGGGATAGTATAGCAATGGACTTTGTGGGAGGGTTACCCTACACTCAGTTAGGATATGACTCTATATGGGTCATAGTGGACAGATTAACCAAATCTGCTCATTTTCTTCCCATAAAGTCCACTTACAAAACCGCCCGGTTAGCTGAGATCTATATCAGAGAGATTGTTAGACTCCACGGAGTTCCAGATAACATTGTCTCTGATAGGGATCCAAAGTTCACCTCTCGGTTTTGGAAGGCACTTCATCAAGCCTTAGGGATGAGGTTAAGTCTTAGCACAGCCTACCATCCCCAGACAGATGGTCAATCTGAGAGAACCATTCAAACTTTAGAGGATATTCTCAGAGCCTGTGTTTTAGAGGATGGCGGTAGTTGGAGCAAGTACTTGTCATTAATTGAGTTTTCATACAACAACAGCTATCACTTTAGCATAGGAATGGCACCGCATTTGTCTCTACGGCCGCAAGTGTAGGACTCCTCTATGTTGGTTTGAAGTGGGAGAAACAATTGTTAGGCCCCGACCTTGTTCAGAAACCACCGATAAGATTCGTATGATTAGGAGAAGATAAAGACTGCTCGAGTAAGGCGAAAAGTTATGCAGACCGTAGGCTCAAACCCCTTGAATTTGATGAGGGAGAACATGTATTCCTAAAAGTCACTCCCACTATAGGCGTTGGTAGAGCTCTTCGGGCCAAAAGGTTGACCCCTCGGTATGTCGGTCCCTTCCAAATCCTCAGTCGAATTGGTCCTGTTGCTTACCAAATCGCCTTACCTCCTTCTTTGTCAAATCTCCACAATGTTTTTCATGTGTCTCAGCTTAAGAAATACATTCCGGATCCATTCCACTCCATAGATCATGAGTCTATACAACTTAGATCAGATTGTATGTACCAGCCCGAACCGGCCCAAATAGTGGACCGAGCTTCCAAGGCACTCAGGAATAAGACTATCCCTTTGGTCAAGATGACCTGGGAAGGATCCACTCCCGAAGAAGCCACTTGGGAACTTGAAGATGAGATGCGAAGCCAATATCCACAACTTTTTCAATAGGTATGTAAGTTTATCCAATTTTGAGGACAAATTTTTTTTTTAGGTGGGTAGTAGTGTAACACCCCAATTCCTCAAGCTTGGTTTGTTGTGTGTGCATAAACTTAGTATGGCTTAAAGATGAACTTTAAGTGATATTTTCATTGATTGTCATAGTTGAATATGTGAAAAATTGTGTTTGATGAAATTTTGCCCAGTGTGAATCGATTCCCAGGCCCTGTGAATCGATTCAGGGCTGTGGGTTTGCTGGGACTCGATTAGGTTTGCAGTGAATCGCAGAGTGAATCGATTCACAAAGGTTGATCCTCTGTGAATCGCAGCGTGAATCGATTCACAAAAGACAGTTCTCTGTGAATCGAATCTGGGAACTGCAGGAATCGATTCCTGCACTTAAAACTGCGATTCCTGTCATTTTTACACTGAGTGAATCGATTCACCTATGCTGTGAATCGATTCACAGCTGCAGTATATCAGAAAAACTCAGCAGAGAAAGAACAGAACGCGATTGTAGAGAGAGGGTTAGAGAGAGAGGGTGCGACAGAGAGAAGAAGGAGAAGGGGTTAAAACACCTTGGGTTCACAAATTAGAGGGGAAAAACAAGGATTCATGCTAGATTCATCCTCAATCTTAGCTTGAATCCAAGTTGGGGAGTGTTTATGCTTGGATTGGAAAGTTGAAGGAAATCCCTAGAAGACCAGCTTGAAGGAGAAGAGGAAGAACGTGAAGAAGGAAGAAGAAGAAGCTAAGCATCAACTTTGAACTTGAATCTTGGAAGTTGTGGTGAGTTCTTCCTTCTCTTAGGTGTTGGGCACCCATAAGTCCCACATTAGGGTCCCCTTGAAGAAAACCCATGAACCCTATGTTAGGAAGTTCCCCAAATCCCTATTTGATGTACAGTTTTTAGTGTTAATTGCTATGCATGTATTATTGGGACTGATTATAGGGGTTAATGTTGTACCTAAAACCCCCATAAAGTGTGAGATGGATGTTTGACCATTGGGAGCTCCATGGAGCCCTAATGGAAATGTGTTTTGTCTTGATGTATTTTTCCTTGACTGAGCATGTTACATGTTTTCATTTGAATATGAAATGTATCTTTTTACATGAATATGTTTAGTTCCATATGAAGCTAGAGTAGCACCTAATTGTATTCTTAATCTTGATTAAAGCATGCATCTAATGATATAGTTGGTAACTAAATTCTCTAAAAGATACTAAGATGCCTCAATAAAGGAGGTGATCGATATGGTAAGCCGTGTGGGACGCCCTCGGACGGTTAAGACGTCTAACCACCATATCGAAAGCGTGTTTATGGGGTTGCATGGACGTAAGCATACAACACTACCCATGAATACGAGCCAAAGATGAATTAGAAATTCATAGTAAGAATAAGCATTGCATAAACGTGTCAAATAAATTCTTGACTGATGATAAATTGTATGAGTTGATGGTGAGGAGTCGGAGGGAGGATTCACTGAGATTATTATCTCACCCCACTCCTTTATTTAATTGTTTTTACAGATGCACAGGTACCAAAGGAAGGCTGACAGCTGTTCACTCTAGGAACCTTGTATCTTGTAGTAGTTTAAGTAGCACCTTTAAGATGTAATTTCTAGAATTATGTGTTGATGTTGCACCGACATGGATTTATGTATTTAAGATTAGTTTTATGACATTTGAACTTAATGTTGGACTTTAAGTTTAAATTTGGGATTACTGTACCTAATGTTAATTATCCTATTTTCAAGCTAATGAAAGTAAGGTGTTACAAATAGCACAATAAGGCAAATCCAAATAGGAAAAAAAGGAATCGTGGAATCATATCAGCATGAAGTGGGAAGTAAACTAGGGAATATATAATATATGGACAAATAATAAATTTTTAAACTAATATATTTTTTAAACATTAGCTTTATTTGAGAAATTATACGTAAACTCAATTTCATTTTTGGAAGATTATTTCTAATATTATTAGTGGTATACTTTGAGCTCAATTGGAATATATTAAATTACTATTCTATTTTTTATCAGTTTGATTATATTTCGGTCATTATCTCATCTTAAAGAAATTGTGAAACATTTATATATTTATATATATATATCTATATATATTCAAAGTTAAAAAATAATTCCAAATAATTCAATAATTAATAAATTATTTTTATTCTTAAATATATTATACAGCCTTTAGACATGTCAAAAAATTAAGAACGAAAATATAAATCCTGAAAATTAAATTGTTTTAAAGAGATTAAAAAATTTATTAATTTTATTGCTTTGGCAATGCAATCGTAAAATGATTAATTTATATCGTTATTCAAAACAAAAAATTGCAAAAACAATTACGCAATTTCAATATCTACTTTTAATGGTAGTAAAATAATCATATACCATGAATTATTTTAACGCCTTTTCCCTTTCTTTCAAAATTTTAAGTTATGTCACTATGTCTTCTCAGTACTTTACGGACGATTTATATGGCTTAAGTTCCTCCCCCTCCGCTGTTAATAAAAATCCTCTCCCCCACTCCCATCATCTATTTAACAAAATCATACATTTATTTTGCATATCACATACATTGTATGATATGAAAAGGTATCTGCTTTAATATTATTTAATCAATTGGATCTAAAACTTATTGACAAGCAACTACAACTCACTACATAATAGTATTTAACTACATCATATACTATTACTTAATAACTGTTAAATTTTAGACTTATTATTTAGTTATAATGAGAGTATATTAATATACCTAATAAGAAAAAAATTTATGATATTGCTGTAAAATAATACAAGTAAAATCTGAGTAAAATTCTAATTAAAAATTTACTTTCAGATTTAGTTGTTAGTCATACACATGTGTTTTCATGTCAATAAATTGAATAAAAATAAATGTCACCATATATTAATAATCATTGATTACAAAAAATATTAGTACAGGATATGGGTTGTTTTCTAATTTTGGAAAGATTTTAATTTAATTGGTAAAATATAAATTATAAAAATATTTCTAAGATGAAATTATTTAATAGTTAAACTAATATATATAAATATTTATGAATTTAACAATTTTAAAATTTCGTACATATGCCATCATAAAATGATAGAATAAAAATGAATGAATGTTTTTTATCCTACTTAATTAATTTTTTTGTAACTATTAAATCATATATATAGATATAAGTTTAAAAAATATATACATGTCAATAATAAAAAATAAAATAATATGTACAATTACTTAATTTCAAATGAGTGTACTTGGAACTTATTTTATTAATAAGTAGTATAGTATAAATTTAATAAAAAATAAAAATGTGATAAAAGTTTGTAGCATACATGTATGGTTTATAGATTTTAATTAATGATTTAAGTTATGATCTAATATCAGATATTTACAGATATATATTATACATAAATCACATAAAATCAAGGGTTGTAAATTCTTATTATTAATAAGAATATATTGGAATTAATTTAAAAAATATTCTATGCTAAAAATATATTTAAAAAGTTTTTTACTTCCTGGTATAAAATCAGAATTTCAAACATAGTTCACCTTTATTTACATTATATTTTTAATAATTAACATCATCAAAATAAATGAAAATTTTCATTAACATCATCAACACATAGAGCACATAATATTGTTACCTAGGATGACTAATTATTTAATAAAAATTTCAAATATAATTTCCTTTGAATATTTTATTATTTTTTGAATAAAGAATTTTATTCCTTACAATATTTTTATATATTTTATTGGTAACAAATTTTTTTATTATTTTTAAATTTCACTCTATATATATTGATATAATTGAAATTTAAAAAAACTCGTGAAACACACAGGTATTACCTCTAGTAAATGAGCAAGAGAGTATGATATGTTTGCAGTGAAGTTAGGATTGTTTAAAATACTATTTCTTAATTAACAACATGAATTTAATTATTATAGATGAATATTGTATACTTTTATTAAGAAGTATAGTATTATTTAATTATTTTAAAAAAATATTTACCTATAATTTGAATTATTATTAATTATTTTTAATTCAAAATATTACTATTATGTAATGAATAGCTAATATTTAAAAAATTTGTAGTGTCATTCTATTAAATGCATGAGCTTTTCTAAAAATATTAACAATAATTTATGTTGTAAAGCTTATTTTATTTTTATTATGTTATTATATATGAGTAGATTTATATTTAATTGTCAACATACTTTATATTATAAAAAGATTGTTAAATACGTTTATAATTTTTTAACCAAGGTAGTTATTAATTAATGCTGATATTTATTTTTTTTCAAGTGAATTTTATTGATATAATAATATTCGAGATGATGGACAGATATGCATCATGAAAATCCAACTCATTCTCGTTATATCTCAATTTTTGTATATAAGTGTGCTTACAGACTTATATTTCACACAGGAAATACAGCCTTGTGTGGTCAAGAACAACACCATGACAAAGAGCACGACGTTAGCATTTCTGCTTGTCCTTTTGATTTGTATAACAGGTTGGGTCTCTCACTCTTTCTCTGTTTATCTCTCTCGATTAATTTTATATTTTTTCTTGATTTGATGATTATGTTCATTAAATAATTGATAGCAGGAAAACCGTTATCAGTTGAAGCAAGGGGACTCGTTGAATGCAAAGACAATTGCAAAATATTCTGTAAAAGATCTCCCTACTTCTGCTTTCAGGGTCAATGCATTTGCAAACCTTGTTGTGGTTTGACTGATGTATCGTCTGCTGAGCCTAATTCTCAATTCAATTAGCATGTTGTTACGTAATGTATCACAGTCCATGCAATAAAATAATGAGCTTGATATGTGTTAGTTTAAACTTTTTATTCCAATTTTTTAGTTAAATTTTCGAGGAAATTAGTTATCCTAACTTAATGATTGGTAATGGTAGCCATTTGTTCAGTCGATGCCAATGCTTACATGAGAGTCTCCTTAAGGATAGTTTCTCGGGATATAGAACCATTTATGGCTCTATTAGTAAATAGAAGATTTTTTTTAAAGCTCTATTCGCAAATAAAAGACTAGAAAATTGTTGTACATGCCAATGTACAAGAAAACCAAGGTGTAGGCACATTCATAAAAGCTCTTGGTAACACCTAAGCTGTAAAAAAGTAACTCCTACATATATTGGGTGTTGTTGGAAATTTCTAATCTCAAACTGACATATTTGGAGGGAGGAAAGTACTTGGTTAAAAATTCAGTCCAAGTCATTGACGTGCCAGAACCACAGTGACAAAGATGAAAATCAATCATTAACTTTTTTTCATCAAAGAGAATAGAAAAATCCTTAGTCGAATAAGTAATAACATCAATGTTGTATTAGATTGTATTAACCAATCTTTAATTAGATACTTTTTGATGTGTTTCTTGGGATCCTTTGTTGATGAACCTCCAAACTGTAAAGAATTATAACACATTGAGATGGATTCCAAGTGGATCTCAACATTAATACCTATCATGATTGGAACAACGATATTGTCAACTAGACCTTCATTGTTCAACATGAAATAATCAAAAAGAGTCCTCCTTTGATCATGTCTCCAAACCACACTAGAGAGATGTGCATAAAAAAAATTCACATAAATATAAAAAAAGCAGAACAACAAAATGACTAAATTGGGAAAAGCAAAAACATATGGATAAAATGAAGAATGTTAAGGAATTCATACAGCAAAGCGTATAATATAACAAAAATTGAATTTCCTAATATGTAACACCCCGAAATTCCCCAAGCTTGATTTAACGCGTATATATATGCTTAGTATGGCTTAATGATGAATTTAAGTGAATCCCTCATTGATTGTCAAGATTGAATATGTGAAAAATGGTGTTTGGTGAAATTTTGCTCAGTGTGAATCGATTCCCAGGCCCTGTGAATCGATTCAGGGATGTGGGTTTGCTGGGACTCGATTAGGTTTGCAGTGAATCGCAGAAGTGAATCGATTCACAAAGGATGATCCTCTGTGAATCGCAAATGCGAATCGATTCACAAAAGTCGATTCTCTGTGAATCGAATCTGGGAACCGCAGGAATCGATTCTCGCACTTAAAGTTGCGATTCTGTCATTTTTGCATTGTGTGAATCGATTCACCTATCTTTGTGAATCGATTCACACCGCAGATATCGTAAAAACTCAAAAGAAAAGAACGTAACGTGATTGTTAGAGAGAGATTTAGAGAGAGAGGGTGCGACAGAGAGAAGAAGGAGAAGGGGTCAAAACACCTAGGGTTCACAAATTAGAGAGGAAAAACAAGGATTCATGTTAGATTCATCCTCAATCTTAGCTTGAATCCAAGTCAGGAGTGTTTATGCTCGGATTGGGAAGTTGAAGGAAATCCCTAGAAGACAAGCTTAAAGAAGAAGAAGCAAAACGTGAAGGAGGACGAAGGAGGGCTGAACATCAACCCTCGAGCTCAAACCTTAGGAGTTGTGGTGAGTTCTTCCTTCTTAGGTGATGGGCACCCATAAGTCCCACATTAGGTTTCCCTTTGAAGAAAAACCCTTGAACCCTAAAGGGTTCAAGGTCGAATTTTCCAAACTTCTTGTATTCCTAAAGTTTTAGTATCAAATTGCTATGCATGTATGATTGGGATTGATTAAGGGGTAAGGTGGTACCCAAAACCCCCACAAACCGTGAGAGGGAT
Source organism: Calophaca sinica (assembly GCA_037113605.1). NCBI lineage: Eukaryota > Viridiplantae > Streptophyta > Magnoliopsida > Fabales > Fabaceae > Calophaca > Calophaca sinica. The sequence continues at coordinate 53,954,843 of CM073736.1, forward strand.
GTTTGACCATTGGGAGCTCCATGGAGCCCTAATGGAAATGTGTTCTTGCTTGATGTGTTTTACTTGACTGAGCATGTTATGTGTTTTCATTTGAATATGAAATGTATATTTTTACATGAATAAGCTTAGTTCCATATGAAGCTAGAGTAGCATCTAATTGTATTCTTAATCTTGATTAAAGCATGCATTTAAGGATATAGTTGGTGAATTAAATTCCCTAAAAGACACTAAGATGCCTCTAAAAGGGGGTGATCGATATGGTTAGCCGTGTGGGACGCCCTCGGACGGTTAAGACGTCTAACCACCATATCGAAAGCGTATTTATGGGGTTGTATGGACGTAAGCATATAACACTACCCATAAATGCGAACCAAAGATGAATTAGAAATTCATAGTAAGAATATGCATTGCATAAATATGTCATATTGATTTTTGACTGATAGAAAATTGCATGAGTGAATGGTGAGGAGTCGAAGGGAGGATTCACTGAGATTATTATCTCACCCCACTCCTTTACTTAATTATTTTACAGATGCACAGGTACCGAAGGGCGATTGACAGCTGCGTGCTCTCGGGATATGGTTCAATGTATTAGTTTATAGTAGCACTTGGGAGTTGTAATTCTTAGAAGTATGTATTGATGTTGTACCGATATGAACTTATGTATTTAAGTCTGGTTTTGTGGTATTTGGACTTAATGTTGGATTTAAGTTTAAATTCTATTTTGGGATTACTGTACCTAATGATAATTATCTTAACTTTATGCGAATGAAAGTAAGGTGTTACATTATGGTATCAGAGCAGTTCGATTCTAATCGGACTGTAGGGAGTGCCCCCAATACACTAAAGGGAAAGGAGCCAAGCCTAGTGATCCTAACCAAGGGAGAGTCTTTACTCTGGATGCCCAGAAAGCAAAGGGAGCGGAAAATCTGATGAAAGGTACTTGTTTCCTTCAGGATGAACCTCTAGTTCTTTTGTTTGATTCGGGAGCAACACATTCCTTTATCTCGTGTACATGTGTTCAAAGGTTAGGGTTGTGTCTTACCTCATTGCAAATTCCGTTGCATGTGTATACACCTGCCGAAGGTAGCATTTCCACTTCCTTAGTATGTGAGAATTGTCCTCTCATAATTCAAGGGAGGATGTTTTTAGTAAACCTTGTGTGTCTACCTCTGGTAGGATGGACATTATCTTGGGTATGGATTGGCTTTCCGCCCATCAAGTTGTTTTAAATTGTTTCAGAAATGATTGAGTTTCCAAATGTGCACTCTATTATTGAAGAGTCAAGTCATGTTACAGTAATGATCTTCTATTGAGTCACCGTCTAGTGGAAGGTCTTGCAGATATATGATCATACTTTCTACAACCTGTAGAGGTTAGCCCAGGCCTGGATACTATCCCTATAGTGAACGAATTCTTAGATGTGTTTCCTAGCGAGGTAGCAACCTTACCACCTGAGAGAGAAGTTGAGTTCTCCATAGAACTGGTTCCTGAGCAGGACCAATCTCCATAGCTCCTTATAGGATGTCACCCTTGGAGTTAAGGGAATTAAAGACACAGTTGGAAGATTTGATTGCTAAGCGGTTTATTAGGCCTAGTGTGTCACCTTGGGGCGCTTTGTCCTTTTGGTGAAGAAGAAAGACGGGAGTATGAGGTTATGTATTGATTACCTGAAAATCAATAAGATCACAAAGGAAGAATAAGTACCCCTTGCCCGTAATAGATGACTTGTTAGATCAACTTAGGGAGCTTGGTTTCTCTAAGATTGATCTAAGATCCGGTTATCACCAGATTAGAGTTAAGGTAGAGGATGTCCCAAAGACGGCATTTAGGACTAGATACGGGCACTATGAGTATTTAGTTATGCCTTTTGGCCCCACCAATGCTCCGTAGTGTTATGGACTACATGAACCGAATTTTTAGGCCCTTCCTTGACAAGTTTGTAGTGGTCTTCATAGACGATATCCTAGTTTATTCTAAGGATCCTCGAGAGCATGAGGAACACCTTAGGATTGTTTTAAGTACCCTTAGGGAAAAGAGCCTCTTTGCTAAACCTGAGAAATGTGAGTTTTGGCTCAGTGAAGTTAAGGTTCTGGGTCATGTGATTTCTAGAGAGGGAGTGTCGGTTGATCCTAGTAAAGTAGAAGCAGTCCTTAGTTGGGAACGACCAACCACAGTCATAGAAGTTAGGAGCTTTCTAGGATTAGCCAGTTACTACCGAAGGTTTATTAAGGAATTTTCGCAGATGGTACTTCCCCTGACAAGGTTAACCCGAAAAGGGGAGCCATTTGTGTGGACTAAGAGCTGTGAGAATAGTTTCCTAGAGCTTAAAATCAGGTTGACTTCCACCCCGGTCTTGATTATCCCTGACCTAGCATTGGGATTTGAAGTTTATAGTGATGCCTCTAAGAAAGGGTTAGGATGTGTTCTCATGCAGAATCGACAAGTTGTAGCCTACGCATCTAGGCAGTTAAGGCCCCATGAGGAGAACTATCCTACTCATGACTTAGAGCTAGCAGCCATTGTCTTTGCTCTAAAGATTTGGCGACACTATCTGTATGGTGCCCAATTTGAAGTGTTTAGTGATCATAAGAGCTTGAAATACCTTTTCGATCAGAAGGAACTTAACATGAGGCAGAGAAGATGGGTTGAGTTCCTAAAAGATTATAACTTTGAGTTGAAGTACCATCCGGGCAAAGCGAATGTGGTCGCTGATGCCTTGAGTAGGAAGTCCTTGCATGTGTCTTCACTGATGATCAAAGAAATGGAGTTGCTGGAGTCCTTTAGGGACCTTAACCTTGGAATTTTTCCATCAGTGAACAGTCTCATGCTTTACCATTTAGAAATTTCTGTGATTTTAGGGAACAGATTAGACTTGCCCAGAGCTTAGATGTAGAGTCATAGCCTAGCAAGCACCGCCGGTTTTTACGGGCGAGGATGGCACTTTATTGTTCCATCAGAGAATCTGCATACCAAAGGATAATTCCATTAAACAGCAGGTTCTAGGAGAAGCCCACAAGAGTGGATTCTCGATACACCCTGGTTCCACCAAGATGTATCAAGACCTTAGACAGAGGTATTGGTGGCCAGGCATGAGGAATGATGTGGCAGAATTTGTAGCTCAATGCTTGGTTTGTCAGAAAACCAAGATAGAACACCAAAAGCCTTCAGGTCTTCTCCAATCCTTAGAAATTCCCGAGTGGAAGTGGGATAGTATAGCAATGGACTTCGTGGGAGGATTACCCTACACTCAGTTAGGGTATGACTCTATATGGGTCATAGTGGACAGATTAACCAAATCTGCTCATTTTCTTCCCATAAAGTCCACTTACAAAACCTTGGGTTAGTGAGGTCTATATCGGAGAGATTGTTAGACTCCACGGAGTTCCAGCTAACATTGTCTCGATAGGGATCCAAAGTTCACCTCTCGGTTTTGGAAGGCACTTCATCAAGCCTTAGTGGACGAGGTTAAGTCTTAGCACACCTACCATCCCAGACGGATGGTCAATCTGAGAGAACCATTCAAACTTTAGAGGATATGCTCAGAGCCTGTGTTTTAGAGGATGGCGGTAGTTGGAGCAAGTATTTGTCATTAATTGAATTTTCATACAACAACAATATCACTCTAGCATAGGAATGGCACTGCACGAGGCTCTCTACTACGCAAGTGTAGGACTCCTCTATGTTGGTTTGAAGTGGCGGAGAAACAATTGTTAGGCCCCAGGCCTTGTTCAGAAACCACCGATAAGATTCGCATGATTAGGGAGAAGATAAAGACTGCTTTCGAGTAAGCGAGAAAAGTTATGCAGATCGTAGGCTTAAACCCCTTGAATTTGATGAAGGAGAACATGTATTCCTGAAAGTCACTCCCACTATAGGTGTTGGTAGAGCTCTTAGGGCCAAAAAGTTGACCCCTCGGTATGTGGGTCCTTTCCAAATCCTCAGTCGAATTGGTCCTGTTGCTTACCAAATCGCCTTACCTCCTTCTTTGTCAAATCTCCACAATGTTTTCCATGTGTCTCGACTAAGAAGTACATTCCAGATCCATTCCACTCTATAGACCATGAGTCCATACAACTTAGGCCTGATTGCACATACCAGCCCGAACCGACCCAAATAGTGGACCGAGCTTCCAAGGCACTCAGGAATAAGACTATCCCTTTGGTCAAGGTGATCTGGGAAGGATCCACTCCCGGAGAAGCTACTTGGGAACTTGAAGATGAGATGCGAAGCCAACACCCGCAACTTTTCCAATAGGTATGTAAGTTATCAAATTTTGAGGACAAAATTTTTAAAAGGTGGGTAGTAGTGTAACACCCCGAAATTCCCCAAGCTTGATTTAACGCGTATATATATGCTTAGTATGGCTTAATGATGAATTTAAGTGAATCCCTCATTGATTGTCAAGATTGAATATGTGAAAAATGGTGTTTGGTGAAATTTTGCTCAGTGTGAATCGATTCCCAGGCCCTGTGAATCGATTCAGGGATGTGGGTTTGCTGGGACTCGATTAGGTTTGCAGTGAATCGCAGAAGTGAATCGATTCACAAAGGATGATCCTCTGTGAATCGCAGCGTGAATCGATTCACAAAAGTCAGTTCTCTGTGAATCGAATCTGGGAACTGCAGGAATCGATTCCTGCACTTAAAGCTGCGATTCCTGTCATTTTTGCACTGTGTGAATCGATTCACCTATGCTGTGAATCGATTCACAGCTGCAGTATATCAGAAAAACTCAGCAGAAAAAGAACAGAACGCAATTGTTAGAGAGAGATTTAGAGAGAGAGGGTGTGACAGAGAGAAGAAGGAGAAGGGGTCAAAACACCTAGGGTTCACAAATTAGAGAGGAAAAACAAGGATTCATGTTAGATTCATCCTCAATCTTAGCTTGAATCCAAGTTGGGGAGTGTTTATGCTCGGATTGGGAAGTTGAAGGAAATCCCTAGAAGACAAGCTTGAAGAAGAAGAAGCAAAACGTGCAGGAGGACGAAGGAGGGGCTGAACATCAACCCTTGAGCTCAAACCTTAGGAGTTGTGGTGAGTTCTTCCTTCTCTTAGGTGATGGGCACCCATAAGTCCCACATTAGGTTTCCTGAAAACCCTTGAACCCTAAAGGGTTCAAGGTCAGAATTTTCCAAACTTCTTGTATTCCTAAAGTTTTAGTATCAAATTGCTATGCATGTATGATTGGGATTGATTAAGGGGTAAGGTGGTACCCAAAACCCCCACAAACCGTGAGAGGGATGTTTGACCATTGGGAGCTCCATGGAGCCCTAATGGAAATGTGTTCTTGCTTGATGTGTTTTACTTGACTGAGCATGTTATGTGTTTCCATTTGAATATGAAATGTATATTTTTACATGAATAAGCTTAGTTCCATATGAAGCTAGAGTAGCATCTAATTGTATTCTTAATCTTGATTAAAGCATGCATTTAAGGATATAGTTGGTTAATTAAATTCCCTAAAAGACACTAAGATGCCTCTAAAAGGGGGTGATCGATATGGTTAGCCGTGTGGGATGCCCTCGGACGGTTAAGACGTCTAACCACCATATCGAAAGCGTATTTATGGGGTTGTATGGACGTAAGCATATAACACTACCCATAAATGCGAACCAAAGATGAATTAGAAATTCATAGTAAGAATATGCATTGCATAAATATGTCATATTGATTTTTGACTGATAGAAAATTGCATGAGTGAATGGTGAGGAGTCGAAGGGAGGATTCACTGAGATTATTATCTCACCCCACTCCTTTACTTAATTATTTTATAGATGCACAGTGCAGAAGAGGCGATTGTGATTCGTGCTCTCGGGATATGGTTCAATGTATTAGTTTATAGTAGCACTTGGGAGTTGTAATTCTTAGAAGTATGTATTGATGTTGTACCGATAAGAACTTATGTATTTAAGTCTGGTTTTGTGGTATTTGGACTTAATGTTGGATTAAAGTTTAAATTCTATTTTGGGATTACTGTACCTAATGATAATTATCTTAACTTTATGCGAATGAAAGTAAGGTGTTACATAATACTTTCAAATAATCCACAATAACGATGACATAAGCTCGTTCGCCTGCAAGTGCGCTTATCAACGAGTTAGATAGGAGTTAATAAGAAAAATAGCACAATAAGGCAAATCCAAATAGGAAAAAAGGAATCGTGGAATCATATCAGCATGAAGTGGGAAGTAAACTAGGGAATATATAATATATGGACAAATAATAAATTTTTAAACTAATATATTTTTTGGACATTAGCTTTATTTGAGAAATTATACGTAAACTCAATTTCCTTTTTGGAAGATTATTTCTAATATTATTAGTGGTATACTTTGAGCTCAATTGGAATATATTAAATAACTATGCTATTTTTTATCAGTTTGATTATATTTTGGTCATTATCTCATCTTAAAAAAATTGTGAAACATTTATATATTTATATATATATATATATATATATCTATATATATTCAAAGTTAAAAAATTATTCCAAATAATTCAATAATTAATAAATTAATTTTATTCTAAAATATACTATACAGCCTTTACACATGTCTAAAAATTAAGAACGAAAATATAAATCCTGAAAATTAAATTGTTTTAAAGAGATGAAATTTTTTTTTTAATTTTATTGCTTTGGCAATGCAATCGTAAAATGATTAATTTATATCGTTATTCAAAACAAAAAATTGCAAACACAATTACGCAATTTCAATATCTACTTTTAATGGTAGTAAAATAATCATATACCATGAACTATTTTAATGCCTTTTCCCTTTCTTTCAAAATTTTAAGTTATGTCACTGTGTCTTCTCACTACTTTACGGACGATTTATATGGCTTAAGTGCCTCCCCCTCCGCTGTTAATAAAAATCCTCTCCCCCACTTCCATCATCTATTTAACAAAATCATACATTTATTTTGCATATCACATACATTGTATGATATGAAAAGGTATCTGCTTTAATATTATTTAATCAATTGGATCTAAAACTTATTGACAAGCAACTACAACTCACTACATAACAGTATTTAACTACATCATATACTATTACTTAATAACTGTTAAATTTGAGACTTATTATTTAGTTATAATGAGAGTATATTAATATACCTAATAAGAAAAAAAATTATGATATTGCTGTAAAATAATACAAGTAAAATCTGAGTAAAATTCTAATTAAAAATTTACTTTCAGATTTAGTTGTTAGTCATACACATGTCTTTTCATGTCAATAAATTGAGTAAAAATAAATGTCACCATATATTAATAATTACTGATTACAAAAAATATTAGTACATGATATGGGCTGTATTCTAATTTTGGAAAGACTTTAATTTAATTGGTAAAATATAAATTATAAAAATATTTCTAAGATGAAATTATTTAATAGTTAAACTAATATATATAAATATTTATGAATTTAACAATTTTAAAATTTCGTACATATACCATCATAATAAGATAGAATAAAATTGAATGAATGATTTTTATCCTACTTAAATAATTTTTATGTAACTATTAAATCATATATAAAGATATAAGTTTAAAAAATATATACATGTCAATAATAAAAAATAAAATAATATGTACAATTACTTAATTTCAAATGAGTGTACTTAAAACTTATTTTATTAATAAGTAGTATAGTATAAATTTAATAAAAAATAAAAATATGATAAAAATTTGTAGCATACATGTACGGTTTATGGATTTTAATTAATGATTTAAGTTATGATCTAATATCAGATATTTACAGATATATGCTATACATAAATCACATAAAATCACGGGTTGTAAATTCTTATTATTAATAAGAATATATGGGAATTAATTTAAAAAATATTCTATGCTAAAAATATATTTAAAAGTTTTTTACTTCCAAGTATAAAATCAGAATTTCAAACATAGTTCACCTTTATTTACATTATATTTTTAATAATTAACATCATCAAAATATATGAAAATTTTCATTAACCTCATCAACACATAGAGCACATAATATTGTTGCCTAGGATGACTAATTATTTAATAAAAATTTCTAATATAATTTCCTTTGAATATTTTAGTATTTTTTGAATAAATAATTTTATTCCTTACAATATTTTTATATATTTAATTGGTAACAAATTTTTGTATCATTTTTAAATTTCACTCTATATATATTGCTATAATTGAAATTTAAATAAACTCGTGAAACACACAGGTATTACCTCTAGTAAATGAGCAAGAGAGTATGATATGTTTGAAGTAAAGTTTGGATTGTTTAAAATACTATTTCTTAGTTAACAACATGAATTTAATTATTATAGATGAATATTGTATACTTTTATTAAGAAGTATAGTATTATTTAATTATTTTAAAAAAATATTTACCTATAATTTGAATTATTATTAATTATTTTTAATTCATAATATTACTATTATTTAATGAATAGCTAATATTAAAAAAATTTATAGTGCCATTCTATTAAATGCATGAGCTTTTCTAAAAATATTAACAATAATTTATGTTGTAAAGCTTATTTTATTTTTATTATGTTATTATACATGAGTAGATTTTTATTTAATTGTCAAAATACTTTATATTATAAAAAGATCGTTAAATACGTTTATAATTTTTTAACCAAGGTAGTTATTAATTAATGCTGATATTTTTTTTTTCATGTGAATTTTATTGATATAATAATATTAGAGATGATGGACAGATATGCATCATGAAAATCCAACCCATTCTCGTTATATCTCAATTTTTTGGTATATAAGTGTGCTTACAGACTTATATATCACACAGGAAATACTGCCTTGTGTCGTCAAGAACAACACCATGACAAAGAGCACGACGTTAGCATTTCTGCTTGTCCTTTTGATTTGTATAACAGGTTGGGTCTCTCACTCTTTCTCTGTTTATCTCTCTCGATTAATTTTATATTTTTTCTTGATTTGATGATTATGTTCATTAAATAATTGATAGCAGGAAAACCGTTATCAGTTGAAGCAAGGGGACTCGTTGAATGCAAAGACAATTGTAAAATATTCTGTAAAAGATCTCCCTACTTCTGCTTTCAGGGTCAATGCATTTGCAAACCTTGTTGTGGTTTGACTGATGTATCGTCTGCTGAGCCTAATTCTCAATTCAATTAGCATGTTCTTACGTAATGTATCACAGTCCATGCAATAAAATAATGAGCTTGATATGTGTTAGTTTAAACTTTTTATTCCAATTTTTTAGTTAAATTTTCGAGGAAATTAGTTATCCTAACTTAATGATTGGTAATGGTAGCCATTTGTTCAGTCGATGCCAATGCTTACATGAGAGTCTCCTTAAGGATAGTTTCTCGGGATATAGAACCATTTATGGCTCTATTAGTAAATAATAGCTCTATTCGCAAATAAAAGATTAGAAAATTGTTGTACATACTAATGTACAAGAAAACCAAGGTGTAGGCACATTCATAAAAGCTCTTGGTAACACCTAAGCTGTAAAAAAGTAACTCCTGCTTATATTGGGTGTTGTTGGAAATTTCTAATCTCAAACTGACATATTTGGAGGGAGGAAAGTACTTGGTTAAAAATTCAGTCCAAGTCATTGACGGGCCAGAACCACAGTGACAAAGATGAAAATCAATCATTAACTTTTTTTCATCAAAGAGAATAGAAGAATCCTTAGTCGAATAAGTAATAACATCAATGTTGTATTAGATTGTATTAACCAATCTTAATTAGAAACTTTTTGATGTGTTTCTTGGGATCCTTTGTTGATGAATGTAACACCCTAATTCAATTTTTAAATCGAATCATTGCATTTAAAACATTACGAAATATCATAAACTGAATAAATTAAAACTTGACAGTTACAAGTCATAATTCATACAAGGTACTTGTCTAACGGTTTAAGTACATAACTTAAGTCTCAAAATATAACCCCAAAGTCATGAGGATTACAAAATATAGGGTCCAATGACCCATATATAACACTTAGTTCAAACAACAAAGACTAGCTGCTAAGCAACTCTAGCTAGGGTCAATCCTCTCGCACCTGCTTATCTGAAACAATTAAACGAAAGGGGTGAGATTTAAGAAATCTCAGTGAGTCCTTCGCGGACCCCTCACCATCACATACCTCAATACGAATCAATATACACAAGGGTCAAATAGCATTTACATGACAGTTCACAAGTCACAAGCTCAATTCACAATACTGCATTTGAAATCTTGAAAGATAATACAAATGTAAACAAATGTTATAAAGACCACAATGAATGTTCCCCACTTGATCCAGCTCAAGTACAAAATGAGTAAAATTCGATTAAAAGGATAAAACCAAGGGGGCCCCCAACGGCACAGGTGATAGCTAATCACTTACAATGAGGGTGCAAATGAATTTGCAAACATTCCAATCACAATCAAATCAATCACAAAACAATAGGAAATAATGCATTGCTATATCACAACCATCATATTCAAGAATCATTCTTTACTCAATTAGTTATATAAAAGATACATAAGGGTAATACCTAAGCATACCAAACATATTAGCATGTTTCAGGGAGTCAAATGGTCCAAAACTAAGCATTTTAAGCCTAGGAAACAGATTGAAACACGGCCTGGCCGTGCTGCATAACACGGCCGTGCCAGGCCTTCTGCAGAATTTCTGCAGCAGAGCATCAACTTCGGGAATTTTTCTAACATATCAAACGAAGTCGGAATTGGGCAACCGACCACTCATTGGAAAGCTTAGGATGTCTAGTTTATGAATATAACTTTTATTTTGGAAGATAACCATCATATTAGTGAAGTTTTAACAAACAATCCACTGGTGTCAGAAAACAGGACAGCATTCATACCTGAACTTGTAAATTCTATATCTAATTCAATTCTTAACATTTTCAAGTGATTATTGTGCATAAAATGAAGCCCCTCATGTCTAGTTAACACAGAAACAAAAATCATTTCAATCCAAGGTCTATAGAGAGAGTTATGCTCGAAATACCAGAGGCAGTCTTAACAAGCATGTTCACTAGGTTGTAACCCAAACTTCTACTAAGTTTAACATCAAACCCTCACTCAAAAATCTCCATCTTAGACCAGCTAAGCCACATGCAAAGGGAAATAAAAACCCTAATGGGGGTCTTATTGGTTGCCCACCACCTAAAGGAGAAGAACTCACCTCAACTTAGAAGTAGCAAGGGCAAAGAGCCTAGGAATGCCTCTTCTCTCTTCTTCTTCTTCCTATTTTCGAATTCCCTCTTTCTTCTCTGTTTTAGGGCAGCTTCAACTTCCAAATGGAGTCTAACACTAGAATAGGATCTTCTTCTTGACAAGAGATGGGTGAAACATTCAAATCTTAGCCTTTCTTCCTCCTCAATCCCAAGCCCTAGCTCTCCATCTATGTTCCTCTTCCTTGTTCTTCTTAGTGCAGAATTTTTGAGAGAGAGAAGGCAAAAATGAAGCTGATTTTCGAGAGTGAGAGGGATAAGGGAATAAGGGTTCTCTTATTTTACTGTTATGCCCTTACTTAAGTGCTAGTATTACACCCTACCACTTCTAGTTGCACCCCTAAAGTCCTATATTACACTTCCAACACAATCCATTCAATTACTTAATCACAAACATATAAATTCTAATTTAAGAAGCTAACTAATTAAATTAGGAAAATTAAGCAATTTAAGCAAATCATACAATTATGCAAATTATACAAATTAGGCAATTTTGGTGGGATGTTACATTACTCCCCACCTTTTTAGGATTTTTGCCCTCAAAAATTAAATACACATACCTCTTGAAACAGATATGGATATGCTTCTCGTATCTCTTCTTCCACCTCCCAAGTAGCTTCCCCCTGAGTAGATCCTTCCCAAATGACCTTAACCAAGGGAATGCGTTTGTTCCTCAGCGCCTTTATGTCCCAATCTACGATTTGGACCGGCATAGGTTGGTACGTTAGGTCTGATCTTAGTTGCATGGACTCATGAGCTAAGGGTTGAAAAGGATCGGGAATATACTTTCGGAGTAGCGACACATGAAACACATTGTGCAAGTTGGACAAAGAGGGAGGAAGTGCAAGTGCGTAAGCAACAGAACCGACTCGACTCAAGATTTGAAAAGGACCGATGTAACGAGGATGTAACTTTTTGGCCTTTAGTGCCCTACCAACACCTATTGTAGGAGACACTTTCAAAAACACATGTTCGCCCTCTTCAAATTCAAGTGGTCTAGATTTTAAGTCCGCATAACTCTTTTGCCGACTTTGGGCGGTCTTAAGCTTATCCCTAATCATCCGAATCTTATCTATTGTCTCCTGAACTAGGTCGGGACCTATCAATTTCCTTTCCCCAACTTCATACCAATACAAAGGTGTCCTACACTTCCGACCATAAAGGGCTTCATAAGGAGCCATCCCTATGCTCGAATGGTAGCTATTGTTGTAAGCAAACTCTGCCAAAGGTAGATAATCAATCCAACTCCCTCCATCCTCTAAGACACATGCTCTAAGCATGTCCTCTAAGGTTTGGATGGTCCTCTCAGTCTGACCATCGGTCTGGGGGTGGTATGCGGTGCTAAGGTTCAACCTAGTTCCCAAAGCTTGCTGAAAAACCTTCCAAAATCTAGAGGTGAATTTGGGATCTCTATCCGAGGCGATGCTCGTAGGGACCCCGTGGAGCTTGACTATTTCCTGGATGTAGACTTTTGCTAGCTTAGAGGTGGAGTACGTAGTCTTAACAGGGATGAAGTGAGCTGATTTTGTCAATCGGTCCACAATCACCCAAATTGAGTCATGACCGGCTTGGGTACGGGGTAATCCCGCAACGAAGTCCATGGATATACCTTCCCACTTCCACTCAGGTATTTCTAGGGGTTGGAGCATGCCAGAAGGTTTCTGATGTTCAATTTTGGTTTTTTGACACACTAGACATCGGGCTACAAACTCAGCTACATCCGTTTTCATCCCTACCACCAATATCGATTGTCCGAGGTCATGATACATTTTGGTTGTACTGGGATGGACTGTGAATCCGCTCCTATGAGCTTCTTCTAAAATTTGCCACTTAAGTTCTGAATTTTTAGGGACACAGATTCTATGTTGAAATAGGATAGTTCCTTCATTGTCTATGGAGAAGTCGGGCTGATTCTTCCTAGATTGCAATTCTTCATCCAAGAGTTGAGCTTGCCTAATCTGGGACTTGAGGTCACAACTGATTTGCAATTGATGCACTAGAAGACTATAACCAGTAGATAAAGATTCTAAGGTTAAGTCTCTAAAGGACTCTAATAACTCTAATTCCTTAATCATCAAGGATGATACTTGAAGGGACTTCCTACTCAAAGCATCGGCGACCACATTCGCCTTGCCTGGGTGGTATTTCAGCTCAAAATCATAATCCTTGAGGAGTTCTACCCACCTTCTTTGCCTCATGTTAAGTTCTTTTTGATCAAAGAGATATTTTAAACTCTTATGGTCACTAAAGACCTCAAATCGAGCACCATATAAATAGTGCCTCCAAATCTTCAAGGCAAAGACAATTCTTTGCAAGTTCCAAATCATGAGTTGGATAGTTCTCTTCATGGGGTTTCAATTATCTTGATGCATAAGCTACCACCGACCACCTTGCATAAGCACACGCCTAATCCCTTAATCAAGCATCACTATACACTTCAAACCCTAAGGATGGATCCGGAATAATCAGAACCGGAGCAGTGGGCTATCTAATCTTAATCTCTATGGATCTGGTCTCTCAACTCTTGCTCCACACAAACGGCTGCCCCTTTCGGGTTATCCTCGTTAACAGAAGTGATAACTGAGAAAATCCTTTGATGAATCTCCTATAATACCCAGCTAGGCCCAAGAAGCTTCGAATTTCAGTAATGGTGGTCGGTCTTTCCCAATCCAGCACTGCTCGTACTTTATCAGGGTCAACCGACACTCCATCGTGAGAGATCACGTGTCCTAAGAATTTCACTTCTTCTAACCAAAATTCACACTTTGAGGGTTTTGCAAAAGTCTCTTTTGCCTAAGGGTACCTAGCACGATCCTAAGATTTCCGCGTGCTCTTGAGAGCTCTGGGAATAAATTAGAATATCATCAATAAATACCACCACAAATTTATCAAGATAAGGCTCTAGGATTTGATTCATGTAGCTCATGAACACGGCTGGAGCATTGGTCAGCCCGGAAGGCATAACCAAATACTCATAGTGACTGTACCGGGTTCTAAAAGCGGTCTTTGGAACATCACTAGCCTTAACCCTAATCTGGTGATAACCCGACCTTAGGTCAATTTCGGAAAAGTATAAAGCCCCCCTAAGCTGATCTATAAGATCGTCTATCCGAGGAAGCGGATACTTATTTTTTACGGTAACCTTATTAATCTGCCTATAGTCCACACACAGTCTCATGCTACCATCCTTCTTCTTGACTAATAACACCAGTGCTCCCCAAGGAGAAGCACTAGGCCTAATAAACTGTTTGGAGATAAGGTCCTCCAATTGGCACTTAAGCTCCTTGAGTTCTGTTGGTGACATCCTATACGGAGCCATTGATATTGGTCCCGTCCCTGGAACTAAATCTATTGAAAATTCAATTTCCCATTCGGGAGGTAAGGACATCACCTCTTCAGGAAACACATCTAAGTATTCATTCACAACCTGATAGCAAATCGGTATCTAGTTCAACCTCTCAAGATGAAGAGAGTAATAACATAGCCAAAATATCCCTCTCCTAGGCATTGGTTTAATAGAGCAACATCAAGCCAACACATCGGGATGAATATTCTTTTGGGAGGTTGTAAATTTGCAAATTCTATGGTTTTACAATAACAATTCGAGCGACTTGATTAGCCGCAAGCCAATCCATCCCCAAAATAATATCCATACCTTCCAAGGGTAAACAAACTAGATTGACCAGAATACCCTTCCTTGTATCTCGAGAGGATAATTCTCGCATAGGAAGGAAGTAGAGATCTTTGCCATCGGAGTGTCTGAACATTCAAACGAATCGATAACGAGTAAGTGGTAACTTTAACCTTGTTACACATTTGTAGGAGATGAAAGAATGAGTGGCACCGTAATCATAAAGAACAATAACAGTTGATCACTCAAGAGACACGTACCTTTCATCGGGCCGTCCGCACTTTGCCCTCTTGGCGTCTAAGGCAAAAACACGCCCTTGGTTAGGATCATTGGTTTCTTGCCGCTTCCTTTCTATCATTCTTCCTCCCGAAAAGGGCAATTGTTTGTAACGTGACCTTTCTCTTTACAAAGAAAAACAAAAGTCTCTCCCCATCCACTCTCCTTGATGATACCCGCCACAAGTGGTACATATCCTTGCTTTTCCGATGTCCAAAGGATGAGTTTGCTTTCCTTTGTTGGGGTTCCCCTTCGGCTTGGGGGGTTGATTAGGCTTGCGTTCTTCGTTCCTTTTCTTCCACTTTTCTTGGCGATCCACTCTCAAGGCATTTTGTGCCTCTTCAGTAATAATACACTTCCCTACCAGCTTGGCATCGTCAGCCGCCTCAAATCCGCTGCGACATTTCTCAATTCCGGTCGAAGACCCTGCTCAAATTGATGAGCCTTCCACTCACTATCTTCCCTACTTTGTAGATAAGTAGAGTACTTAGCCAATTCTTCAAATTTGGCGATGTACTCCGCTACCGTCATGCTCCCTTGAGTTAGGTGAGCAAACTCTTGCTCTTTTAGCCGTCTTAAGCTCTTAGGGAAATATTTCTCCAAGAACAGTCTCTGAAAGTTCTCCCAGTTCAAAGGTGTTTCAAGAGTAACCATATGAGCTCTTGCTCCTCTCCACCAAACCTCAGCCTCTTCCTTTAGGTAGTGAGCGGTAAATGTCAATTTTTTCTCTTCAGTGCAGTTCACTACTTCAAATATCTTATCCATTTTCCGCAACCAATACTTCTCTGCAGATGGCTCAGCTCCACCCTTGAAAGAAGGAGGGTCATTCTTCCTGAAGTCAGAGTACGCCCGATTAGGATTATCTGGCTGGGTTACATTGTTACCTGGGGCTACTCCTCCCTGAAGGATCTGTTGGAGTAGTGCGTTAGTCGCTTCAGCTTGAACATATGCAACCTCAGTTTGCACCCTCAGTGCTTCTGCTATTACATTCCAAGGTTCGGGTTCTTGCGGAGTCCAGAGGTTTCTGGTGGCATTCCTGGGGTTCCTTTCGCCATGTATTGGTGGCCTACCACGTCGTCCTGAACCGGATGCCATGATTCTGCATACAATGCACAAAGAATTGAGTTGATCAGGCTCAATGTCTCTTAGCATAATAAGTAGAAAGATGTAAACAGTCCACAATAACACATTAAGCCAAAACTATCTACCTCACAGTCCGATAAGAATCGAACGGCTCTGATACCATAATGCAACACCCTAATTCAATTTTTAAATCGAATCATTGCATTTAAAACATTACGAAATATCATAAACTGAATAAATTAAAACTTGACAGTTACAAGTCATAATTCATACAAGGTACTTGTCTAACGGTTTAAGTACATAACTTAAGTCTCAAAATATAACCCCAAAGTCATGAGGATTACAAAATATAGGGTCCAATGACCCATACACAACACTTAGTTCAAACAACAAAGACTAGCTGCTAAGCAACTCCAGCTAGGGTCAATCCTCTCGCACCTGCTTATCTGAAACAATTAAATGAAAAGGATGAGATTTAAGAAATCTCAGTGAGTCCTTCGCGGACCCCTCACCATCACATACCTCAATACAAATCAGTATAGACAAGGGTCAAATAGCATTTACATGACAGTTCACAAGTCACAAGCTCAATTCATAATACTGCATTTGAAATCTTGAAAGATAATACAAATGCAAACAAATGTCATAAAGACCACAATGAATGTTTCCCACTTGATCCAGCTCAAGTACAAAATGAGTAAAATCCGATTAAAAGGATAAAACCAAGGGGGCCCCCAACGGCACAGGTGATAGCTAATCACTTACAATGAGGGTGCAAATGAATTTGCAAACATTCCAATCACAATCAAATCAATCACAAAACAATAAGAAAGAATGCATTGCTATATCACAACCATCATATTCAAGAATCATTCTTTACTCAATTAGTTATATAAAAGATACATAAGGGTAATACCTAAGCATACCAAACATATTAGCATGTTTCAGGGAGTCAAATGGTCCAAAACTAAGCATTTTAAGCCTAGCAAAAAGATTGAAACACGGCCTGGCCGTGCTGCATAACACGGTCGTGCCAGGCCTTCTGCAGAATTTCTGCAGCAGAGCATCAACTTCGGGAATTTTTCTAACATATCAAACGAAGTCGGAATTGGGCAACCGACCACTCATTGGAAAGCTTACGATGTCTAGTTTATGAATATAATTTTTATTTTGGAAGATAACCATCATATTAGTGAAGTTTTAACAAACAATCCACTGGTGTCAGAAAACAGGACAGCATTCATACCTGAACTTGTAAATTCTATATCTAATTCAATTATTAACATTTTCAAGTGATTATTGTGCCTAAAATGAAGCCTCTCATGTCTAGTTTACACAGAAACAAAAAGCATTTCAATCCAAGGTCTATAGAGAGAGTTATACTCGAAATACCAGAGGCAGTCTTAACATGCATGTTCACTAGGTTGTAACCCAAACTTCTACTAAGTTTAACATCAAACCCTCACTCAAAAATCTCCATCTTAGACCAGCTAAGCCACATGCAAAGGGAAACAAAAACCCTAATGGGGGTCTTATTGGTTGCCCACCACCTAAAGGAGAAGAACTCACCTCAACTTAGAAGTAGCAAGGGCAAAGAGCCTAGGAATGCCTCTTCTCTCTTCTTCTTCTTCCTATTTTCGAATTCCCTCTTTCTTCTCTGTTTTAGGGCAGCTTCAACTTCCAAATGGAGTCTAACACTAGAATAGGATCTTCTTCTTGACAAGAGATGGGTGAAACATTCAAATCTTAGCCTTTCTTCCTCCTCAATCCCAAGCCCTAGCTCTCCATCTATGTTCCTCTTCCTTGTTCTTCTTAGTGCAGAATTTTTGAGAGAGAGAAGGCAAAAATGAAGCTGATTTTCGAGAGTGAGAAGGATAAGGGAATAAGGGTTCTCTTATTTTACTGTTATGCCCTTACTTAAGTGCTAGTATTACGCCCTACCACTTCTAGTTGCACCCCTAAAGTCCTATATTACACTTCCAACACAATCCATTCAATTACTTAATCACAAACATATAAATTCTAATTTAAGAAGCTAACTAATTAAATTAGGCAAATTAAGCAATTTAAGCAAATCATACAATTATGCAAATTATACAAATTAGACAATTTTGGTGGGATGTTACAATGAACCTCCAAACTGTAAAGAATTATAACACATTGAGATCGATTCCAAGTGGATCTCAACATTAATACCTATCATGATTGGAACAACGATATTGTCAACTAGACCTTCATTGTTTAGCATGAAATAATCTAAAAGAGTCCTCCTTTGATCATGTCTCCAAACCACACTAGAGAGATGTGCATCAAAAAACTTCACATAAATATAAAAAAAAGCAGAACAACAAAACGAATAAATTGGGAAAAGCAAAAACATATGGATAAAATGAAGAATGTTAAGGAATTCATACAGCAAAGCGTATAATATAACCAAAATTGAATTTCCTAATACTTTCAAATAATTCACAATAACGATGACAAAAGCTCGTTCGCCTGCAAGTGCGCTTATCAACGAGTTACATAGGAGTTAGTAAGAAAAATAGCACAATAAGGCAAATCCAAATAGGAAAAAAAGGAATCGTGGAATCATATCAGCATGAAGTGGGAAGTAAACTAGGGAATATATAATAGATGGACAAATAATAAATTTTTAAACTAATATATTTTTTGAACATTAGCTTTGTTTGAGAAATTATACGTAAACTCAATTTCCTTTTTGGAAGATTATTTCTAATATTATTAGTGGTATACTTTGAGCTCAATTGGAATATATTAAATTACTATGCTATTTTTTATCAGTTTGATTATATTTTGGTCATTATCTCATCTTAAAAATTTTTTGAAACATTTATATATTTATATATATATATATATATATATATTCAAAGTTAAAAAATTATTCCAAATAATTCAATAATTAATAAATTATTTTTATTCTAAAATATACTATACAGCCTTTACACATGTCTAAAAATTAAGAACGAAAATATAAATCCTGAAAATTAAATTGTTTTAAAGAGATTAAAAAATTTATTAATTTTATTGCTTTGGCAATGCAATCGTAAAATGATTAATTTATATCGTTATTCAAAACAAAAAATTGCAAACACAATTACGCAATTTCAATATCTACTTTTAATGGTAGTAAAATAATCATATACCATGAACTATTTTAATGCCTTTTCCCTTTCTTTCAAAATTTTAAGTTATGTCACTGTGTCTTCTCACTACTTTACGGACGATTTATATGGCTTAAGTGCCTCCCCCTCCGCTGTTAATAAAAATCCTCTCCCCCACTTCCATCATCTATTTAACAAAATCAAACATTTATTTTGCATATCACATACATTGTATGATATGAAAAGGTATCTGCTTTAATATTATTTAATCAATTGGATCTAAAACTTATTGACAAGCAACTACAGCTCACTACATAACAGTATTTAACTACATTGTAACACCCTAACCCATATTAGGGGATTACTTACGAATAAAACATGAACTAACTAGGAAACGACGTATAAAAAGTTTCGAATACCAATGATTCTAAGGATCAAGTCCTGTTTACAAGATATGAACCATGCTTTAATTAATATAGTCCCTGGATATTTAAGCATTATAAAAGATATGCGGCTAAAACATTAACATAATTCAGAGTCTCGTAATTGCTGAAGTTACCTCGAATTATTACAACCTCTTTCTAAAAAAAAGAATCTTAATAAGTAGAACAAGTTACGATTACGCCTCATACACATATACTACTAGGACACAACCTAATAGCTACGACTCCGACTCATGATCCAGTAACTCGAAGTTTCACCGAATGGCAAGACCGAGCACGCTTGTGCTCTGAACCTCTTCCATCAATAGTACCTGAAAACAACGCCCCAAAGGTGAGTTTATAAAACTCAATAACATAGACTTGAAATCAAAATATTTTTACCGTTGTTTCAGCCATACGTGGTGTGCGACGTATGGAAAATTCCTTCGCTTATTACATAAGTATATTTAATCAAACTATATACCTTAACCGAACCTCAACATAGCAGTGCCAATGAATGTTCAGACATAGAGCATGTATCAAACACACAGTCTAATCATATTCACTTAGACAATTACCATTTTGCTAAGTGATTCACAAGTTCAAACCTCAAATCATCTTATGCAAACAACCAATTAATCGATATTGTTTACAAGACAAATCACAAATGATAATTACAATCATAATAGATGTACCCACTTGGTGCCACTCAATAATCCAAGAAAAGAGTGAGAGCTATTCATTTATATACCGCCCCACCAAGGGATCCTCGTAATTGGAAAAACCCTCAAATAACCAAAGATGAGTTTGCATTATTACGCAAACACCCTCAAACACAATCAAACTTATTCACAAAACATTTTCAATTAATGCATTGTTATTTCACATTTGTCATAGTCTCATATTATCCTTAACCTTAACCAAACTCAATCATAAATCATTAACACACAACACATCACAATTCATTATCAAATAATGTATGGCTCTAACACATTCCTTTTAGCCTCACACCATTCATTTAAGCATAGGAAAATGAGACTTAACACAAGGTTTAAGAGTTTGGGGAAAGCATTAGAAAGGAACGAAAAACACACTAAAATGGTGTTGTCGGTCACCCAGCGAACAGTGGCCGAGAGTTGCACCTGTTGGTGCACTCTGGCTTCGCCTAGCGACCCAGGGGGTTCGCCCAGCGATCTGATGCTGAAAAATCTGCATAATTGTATTTTTCTACACTTCCAAATTCGTTGTCACATTCCAACCCAATCCTAATCACAATGGAGTAGATCCAAGGCAAATTCACACATATACATACTAAGAATCAAAGGCACATTAAGAATCAAAACAATAGAATTCTTAACATGCTTAGTCACAAGGTTTTAGTTCAACACTTCTAAATTCAATAACAACACATCAATAACTCATTACCAATAACAACATTCATATGGTTAGAATCAACCAATAGCATTCAAGCATGTGACTCAGCTCAATCACTTTTCACATTCCAATTCAAACCAAGATAATTTCAACAAGGGTTTCAAAGCAATTATATGCATACACTACTAGGAATTCAAGACATATCCAAAGCCAAGACAAACATGGAACTTAGCATACATGAAGCACAACCACACCAAGTGAACATATACATACATCATGGTGCATACAATTTCACATTCAAGTAACTTAGAGCCCAAACTCATGCAAAAGGGCTAGCTCACATGCTGAGCCACTTCAAATCTGAAATCACGCATATTTTCACACATAACAACAATTTGTGTAATTTCGATTAGAGCTCAGTGGAACTCGCAATGGTCACAAACAACACACATTGTTTTAGGGGGTCAGCGTCCAACCCTATTTCACCAAACCCCATACAAGACTATTTAGTATAATTAACAACCTAATTATTGAACTAATAAATTTAATCTTAAAGCCTAGCACACCCTAAGGAAGGATTTGGGGAAGTCTATGTTACCTTAATAATCCCAAATTAGGGATTTGAGTTCCAAAAATCCCCTTTCCTCTTCTTCCATCGTTCTGAGCTCAGATTGATCTTCTCCACCAATTAAGTCCACATGCAAGTAAAAACATTCATTCATAAATAATCTAAGCTCATTTGCATTACAATCTAACTAGGATTGAAACCCTATAGGTTAAGGACCAAAACCATAACCCAAACCTACCAAAACAAGGTAGAAATTAGTGAAGAAACAGCATGAAACACGGCCTGGCCGTGCTGTGCAAAACGGCCGTGTCAGGCCTCTGCAGAATTTCTGCAGACGAGCGTCAACTTCGCAGATTTTATTAACATATCAAACGGAGTCGGAATTGGGCAAACGACCACTCATTGGAAAGCTTAGGATGTCTAGTTTATGAATATAATTTTTATTTTAGATGATGTCCTCCCAATTAGTGCAGGTTTAACAAACAAGCAACTGATGTCAGAAAACAGGACAGCATTCATTCCTTAACTTGTAAATTCTATATCTAATTCAATTCTTAACATTTTCAAGTGATTCTTGGGCTTAAAATGAATCCCCTCATGTCTAGTTTACACAGAAATAAGAATCATTTCAATCCAAGGTCTATAGAGAGAGTTATACTCGAAATACCAGAGGAAGTCTTAACATGCATGTTCACTAGGTTGTAACCCAAACTTCTACTAAGTCCAACATCAAATTCCCACTCCACAATCTGAACCTTAGACTAACTAAACCACATGCAAATGGAAATAAAAACCCTAATGGGGGTCTTATTGGTTGCCCACCACCTAAAGGAGAAGAACTCACCTCAAAAAGAAGAAATGGAGTTGAATAGCTTGAGTTCTCCTTCCTTCTCCCTCTTATAATTTCGAGCTCCTCCTTCTTGCTTCCTTGAACCAGCGCTTGAAGCTTTAACAATGGAGGATGTTCAGCCCAAACTCCTCCTTTGACAAGGATTGAATGGTGTCTTCAAAGCTTCACCCTCTTCTAGCCCCAAAACCCTAGCTTTCTTCTTCTTTTCCCCTTTTTCCTCTTCTTCCTTCTCTCTACATTTCTAATTTTTGCTTCTTCCTTTGTTTGTGGCTGCTGGAAATCGATGGAGGGAGGGAGTAATAGGGTTTGGAGAGAGTTCTAGGGTGGATTTAAATGAAACATGGTGTATGGTGGTCACTTGGGTTAAGTTAATTAAAAACTTGCTAATAAACCCTTATTAATCCTCTTGATTAAATCTTAGGTTCCTAATAATAACTTAAGTAATTTTAATCAATTACAACTACTCCTAATTAATCAGTCCCACAAATCCTAAATCATTGAGTAAAATTACAATTTTACCCTTTGATTCCAAATTGGTTTTAAACTACCAAATTAAGGCTGTGTACTATATTTAATCCTCAGGGATTAAATCTCTTTTTCACTTAGGTTTTCTAATAATTAGGCTTAAGGGTTTTGGGATGTTACATTACTCCCAATGGTCAAGTGGTAGTGGTGGGTGCTTTCCGTTAGCCTTTATCCCTTTGGGAGCGGTATCGAATCCCCACGAGGGCAAAAACTGGGAATTAAGGGGTCCCAGAAGTCCTGTGAGTAGCAGTTGATGTGGGCCGGGCTGCCAAAGGCAGTTGATGTGGGCCGGGCTGTGACAATAAAAGGCGCCTTTTATTGTAACAACCACCAACCACATCAATCGCTTTGGCGGCCAGACATCAGCGCTACTGCTACTGGGACTATTCAGTTTACTCGTGGATACGCTGAGATAAGCAACACCCACCACTACCACTAGACCAATTCTAGTGGTAGTGGTGGGTGCTTTCCATTAGCCTTTATCCCTTTGGGCGCGGTATCGAATCCCCACGAGGGCAAAAACTGGGAATTAAGGGGTCCCAGAAGTCCTGCGAGTAGCAGTTGATGTGGGCTGTAACACCTTACTTTCATTCGCATAAAGTTAAGATAATTATCATTAGATACAGTAATCCCAAAATAGAATTCAAACTTAAATCCAACATTAAGTCCAAATGCCACAAAACCAGACTTAAATACATAAGTTCATATCGATACAACATCAATACATATTTCTAAGAATTACAACTCCCAGGTGCTACTATAACCTAATACATTGAAACATATCCCGAGAGCACGCAGTCACAATCGCTCTTCGTACTGTGCATCCTGTAAAATAATTAAGTAAAGGAGTGGGGTGAGATAATAATCTCGATGAATCCTCCCTTCCACTCCTCACCATTCACTCATGCAATTTTCTATCAGTCAAAAATCAATATGACATATTTATGCAATGCATATTCTTACTATGAATTTCTAATTCATCTTTGGTTCGCATTTATGGGTAGTGTTATATGCTTACGTCCATACAACCCCATAAATACGCTTTCGATATGGTGGTTAGACGTCTTAACCGTCCGAGGGCGTCCCACACGGCTAACCATATCGATCACCCCATTTTAGAGGCATCTTAGTATCTTTTAGGGAATTAAATCACCACTATATCCTTAAATGCATGCTTTACTCCAAGAATACCATTAGAAGCTACTTCAACTCAACATGCAACTGAATACACTCATGTAAAAGATACATTTCAAGTTCAAAATAGAGCATATATCATAATGAGTCCAAGAAAACACATTAAGACAAGAAATAACTTCCATTAGAGCTCCATGGAGCTCTCAATGGTCAACATTCATCACAACATCTATAGGGGTACAACAATACCCCCTTAATCAGCCCCAATAACACATGCATAGCTATCAAAAATAAAGACTGTGCATAAATGAGGATTTGGAGAACTTCCTAATATAGGGTTCATGATTTTTCTTCAAAAGGGACCCTAATGTGGGACTTATGGGTGCCCAACACCTAAGAGAAAGAAGAACTCACAACAACTTCCAAGATTCAAGCTTCAAGGTTGATGTTTCAGCTCCTTCTTTTTCCTTCTTCCTCTTCTCCTTCAGCTGGCCTTCTAGGGATTCCTCCAATCTTCCCAAATCAAGAGTAAACACTCCCCAACTTGGATTCAAGCTAAGATTGATGGTGAATCTAGCATGAATCCATGTTTTTCCCCTCTAGTTTGTGAACCCTAGGTGTTTGACCCCTTCTCCTTCTTCTCTTCGTCGCACCCTCTCTCTCTAACTCTCTCTCTATCCTTCGCGTTCTGTTCTTTTTCTGCTGAGTTTTTCTGATATACTGCAGCTGTGAATCGATTCACAGCACAGGTGAATCGATTCACTCAGTGTAAAATTGACAGGAATCGCAGCTTTAAGTGCGTGAATCGATTCCTACAGCTTCGATTCGATTCACGAGAATCGACTTACGTGAATCGATTCATGCTGCGATTCACAGAGGATCAGCCTTTGTGAATCGATTCCTCCTGCGATTCACTGAAAACCTAATCGAGTCCCAGCAAACTCACAGCCCTGAATCGATTCACAGGGCCTGGGAATCGATTCACACTGGGCAAAAATTCACCAAATACCAATTTTCACACATTTAACTATAGAAATTAATGAGAATACCACTTAAGGTTCATCTTTAAGCCATACTAGGCTTATATCCACATATAAATCAGGCTTGGGGATTTTGGGGTGTTACATGGGCCGGGCTGCCAAAGGCAGTTGATGTGGGCCGGGCTGTTACATACATCATATACTATTACTTAATAACTATTAAATTTGAGACTTATTATTTAGTTATAATGAGAGTATATTAATATACCTAATAAGAAAAAAAATTATGATATTGCTGTAAAATAATACAAGTAAAATCTGAGTAAAATTCTAATTAAAAATTTACTTTCAGATTTAGTTGTTAGTCATACACATGTCTTTTCATGTCAATAAATTGAGTAAAAATAAATGTCACCATATATTAATAATTATGGATTACAAAAAATATTAGTACATGATATGGGCTGTTTTCTAATTTTGGAAAGACTTTAATTTAATTGGTAAAATATAAATTATAAAAATATTTCTAAGATGAAATTATTTAATAGTTAAACTAATATATATATTTATGAATTTAACAATTTTAAATTTTGTACATATACCATCATAATATGATAGAATAAAATTGAATGAATGATTTTTACCCTACTTAAATAATTTTTATGTAACTATTAAATCATATATATAGATATAAGTTTAAAAAATATATACATGTCAATAATAAAAAATAAAATAATATGTACAATTACTTAATTTCAAATGAGTGTACTTAAAACTTATTTTATTAATAAGTAGTATAGTATAAATTTAATAAAAAATAAAAATGTGATAAAAGTTTGTAGCATACAGGTACGGTTTATGGATTTTAATTAATGATTTAAGTTATGATCTAATATCAGATATTTACAGATATATGTTA
The DNA here is from genome assembly GCA_037113605.1 of Calophaca sinica. NCBI lineage: Eukaryota > Viridiplantae > Streptophyta > Magnoliopsida > Fabales > Fabaceae > Calophaca > Calophaca sinica. The sequence continues at coordinate 53,980,949 of CM073736.1, forward strand.
TACATAAATCACGTAAAATCACAGGTTGTAAATTCTTATTTTTAATAAGAATATATGGGAATTAATTTAAAAAATATTCTATGCTAAAAATATATTTAAAAGTTTTTTACTTCCTAGTATAAAATCAAAATTTCGAACATAGTTCACCTTTATTTACATTATATTTTTAATAATTAACATCATCAAAATATATGAAAATTTTCATTAACCTCATCAACACATAGAGCACATAATATTGTTGCCTAGGATGACTAATTATTTAATAAAAATTTCAAATATAATTTCCTTTGAATATTTTAGTATTTTTTGAATAAATAATTTTATTCCTTACAATATTTTTATATATTTAATTGGTAACAAATTTTTGTATTATTTTTAAATTTCACTCTATATATATTGCTATAATTGAAATTTAAATAAACTCGTGAAACACACCGGTATTACCTCTAGTAAATGAGCAATAGAGTATGATATGTTTGAAGTAAAGTTAGGATTGTTTAAAATACTATTTCTTAATTAACAACATGAATTTAATTATTATAGATGAATATTGTATACTTTTATTAAGAAGTATAGTATTATTTAATTATTTTAAAAAAATATTTACCTATAATTTGAATTATTATTAATTATTTTTAATTCATAATATTACTATTATTTAATGAATAGGTAATATTAAAAAAATTTATAGTGTCATTCTATTAAATGCATGAGCTTTTCTAAAAATATTAACAATAATTTATGTTGTAAAGCTTATTTTATTTTTATTATGTTATTATACATGAGTAGATTTATATTTAATTGTCAAAATACTTTATATTATAAAAAGATCGTTAAATACGTTTATAATTTTTTAACCAAGGTAGTTATTAATTAATGCTGATATTTATTTTGTTTTCATGTGAATTTTATTGATATAATAATATTAGAGATGATGGACAGATATGCATCATGAAAATCCAACTCATTTTCGTTATATCTCAATTTTTTGTATATAAGTGTGCTTACAGACTTATATATCACACAGGAAATACTGCCTTGTGTGGTCAAGAACAACACCATGACAAAGAGCACGACGTTTGCATTTCTGCTTGTCCGTTTGATTTGTATAACAGGTTGGGTCTCTCACTCTTTCTCTGTTTATCTCTCTGGATTAATTTTATATTTTTTCTTGATTTGATGATTATGTTCATTAAATAATTGATAGCAGGAAAACCGTTATCAGTTGAAGCAAGGGGACTCGTTGAATGCAAAGACAATTGCAAAATATTCTGTAAAAGATCTCCCTACTTCTGCTTTTAGGGTCAATGCATTTGCAAACCTTGTTGTGGTTTGACTGATGTATCGTCTGCTGAGCCTAATTCTCAATTCAATTAGCATGTTCTTACGTAATGTATCACAGTCCATGCAATAAAATAATGAGCTTGATATGTGTTAGTTTAAACTTTTTATTCCAATTTTTTAGTTAAATTTTCGAGGAAATTAGTTATCCTAACTTAATGATTGGTAATGGTAGCCATTTGTTCAGTCGATGCCAATGATTACATGAGAGTCTCCTTAAGGATAGTTTCTCGGGATATAGAACCATTTAAGGCTCTATTAGTTAATAGAAGATTTTTTTTATAGCTCTATTCGCAAATAAAAGATTAGAAAATTGTTGTACATACTAATGTACAAGAAAACCAAGGTGTAGGCACATTCATAAAAGCTCTTGGTAACACCTAAGCTGTAAAAAAGTAACTCCTGCTTATATTGGGTGTTGTTGGAAATTTCTAATATCAAACTGACATATTTGGAGGGAGGAAAGTACTTGGTTAAAAATTCGGCCCAAGTCATTGACGGGCCAGAACCACAGTGACAAAGGTGAAAATCAATCATTAACTTTTTTTCATCAAAGAGAATAGAAGAATCCTTAGTCGAATAGGTAATAACATCAATGTTGTATTAGATTGTATTAACCAATCTTAATTAGAAACTTTTTGATGTGTTTCTTGGGATCCTTTGTTGATGAACCTCCAAACTGTAAAGAATTATAACACATGGAGATCGATTCCAAGTGGATCTCAACATTAATACCTATCATGATTGGAACAACGATATTGTCAACTAGACCTTCATTGTTCAACATGAAATAATCTAAAAGAGTCCTCCTTTGATCATGTCTCCAAACTGTAACATCCCTAGTTCGTAGTCGACCATACAAACTAGAATCATTACCTTTTTGTAAAATCAGAGGTGCACAAAACGGAATGGATAATCTCATAAGAGAATTATATAAAGTTTCACAACCAGTGATGTCTCAGTCATACAAAATAACATGAAGTTTTTTTTTTTTTGGGAAATACACATCACTTAGCCGAGAAGATACAAATATCCATAAGTGCACAGACCCCTAAAACATAAAGCGGTTCAAGACCGATACATGACACCAAATAAGACTAAATATAGTCTCCATGATACAAAACACTGGAACATGAACTGGTCATGATCTGATAACCTCAGCCGGCAGGACTCTTGCCCTTACTTGAATTACCTGAATCCTTCACCTGTGAATCTGAAAAATCAACAACAATGAGGAATGAGATTACTTAATCTCAGTGAGTTCTCGTGACCCCTTACCATAATATTCTCAGTTGATAAATTTTAAACTTAGCCTAGGGTGCATCCCTCCTAACGTGATAGACTTACATAATATAAAAGCTACCGCGTACACTGTGAGGGAATCCGACACTCGTAAATAACGAGTAACTGAACCATGAAGACCCCGGGAGCAGTTCATGACACCGATCCCGAGTACACCCTCCATTCTTTAATCAGTTTATTTTCCCTTATGTATAGGATACATAGTCATCTCACACGGTTAACCAAAATCATGCATAAACATTATGCAGAAACTTTCAGCACAGCAACATAAACTTCGACAATTTATTTACCCTATCAAACGATATCGGAATCTAACAAACGACCCACCTACAGAAAGCTAATGAGGTCTATTTTCTAACCATGTATTTAAAATTTTGGAATGATGTACCAAAAAGTGCAGTTTTTCGAAACAAAACAGTAAGTTTACAGAATGGGACAGCAACTGTGTCCTAAGTTGGGAGCCTTCTAGAATGACCAAGACAAACTCAAATAACACGAAACTTGAGCCTAAATGGTAACAAAATTTGTCTACTTTTCAAAGGAATTGGATTCATAAAAAATAAGTTCATTTGACAACATAATAACCGAAATACTGAACCTATGCACAGTTTGGCTTCAGAAATTTGACCTAACTTGGGACACTCATAACTGGAGGTATACTACTTCGAATTAAACCAAACCAGTGCCAAAATGACCACAATTAAGTCTATTTTCGAACAAGGTAAGCCCCAAAATTTTTAGATAAGCAGAATGGTCCCAGTTTCAAAAGAACCGAACCTACCTGCAGACAGCCTCCACAATTTCACCCTCACTTGTGGGGTCTATAACTTGAGCTATACTACTCCAAATGAGACCAAACCAAAGCCAAAATGACCATCATTTAATCTATTTTCAAGAATGCTAAACTATAAAATTTTAGGACTAACATATGTCCCCAGCCTACACGAAACAGAACTGGTATCAGACTGGTTCCAATTTCAAACTTCCACACAAAATTTGCACAATACATCATCAAAATTCAAAAAAACATAACCAGAGGAGTCCAATACAATCAGCCCAGAACATTCATGCAATTTATTCAGAGACAAACACAATCAAAACCCTAGAACTCACCTAGTTGCCGTGTAACTCGAAAACCGATTTCTTGGACCAACGAAAACAAAGGAGCTCAAAGCTTCAGCTCTCCCTCTAATTCATGGAGATAGAGGAGATGGAGTTTTTCATCCAGCCTGTTTTGCTTGTTAAATCTAGTATCAATGGAAGGGAAATTGAAAATGGAGGAGAATGGTGAAGTTTCTAGCAACATGCAATGAAAGAAACTCAAGTTCTCTCCTCTTCTCTCCTAGCGCCTCACCCTCTCTTCCATGGAACCCATTTCAGTTTTTTTTTTCAGCCTTTCCAGCTGAGTTGCTCGACTGCAATCTCCCTAGGTTGCTGGTTGTGTTGTGCTCAAGTGTGGGTTTAGGAAAAGACAGTTCTACCCTTACTAATCCTCTCATCTATTACCTCTTTATCCTACCTTGGCTTTCTCTTATTTTCTAACATATTCCATACTCAACATACTTATTTCTATGTTAATTAGTATTCTTGTAAAACAATTAGATAATTAAATTAACCACAAATTTATTCCCAAAGACAACCCCACATATTAAAAATTAAGTCTAGCTATTTCAAATTAACTTGTTGATTTGTAACATGAAATTAAATTAAACAAGCAATTCACACAATTCATGTAACTCACAAATGTTCATGAACTTGGGCATACACTTGGGTGTTACATTACACCCCAACTTGAAAAAATTTCGGCCTCGAAACTGCTTAAATCTTACCTCACGAAAACAAATACGGATAACGAGCGCATCTCCTCCTCAAGCACCCAAGTCGCTTCTTCGGGTGAATCTCCGTCCCAAAGGACTTTTACCATCGGAATGGTCCTCGATCTAAGCTTCTTTCTCTCAAAATCTAAAACTCTAATCGATAGGGTTGGAATGTAAGGTCTGAATGCATATCAACCGCTTCAAAAACTAACGGTTGTGTAGGGTCATGGATATACTTTCTCACCGGGATACGTGAAACACATCATGAAGGTTTGATAAAGATGGAGGTAAAGCAATTCTATAGGCAACATGTGTCCAATCCGCTCCAGGATTTGGAATGGACCGATAAAGCGGGCCGAGCTTCTTTGTCTGCGCACGACTAATACCTAGGGATGGTGTAACCCTGAGGAACACATGATCACCGACCTCGAACTCTAATGGTTTCCTCCTCTTATCTGCATAATTCTTTTGCCGACTCTGAGCGGTTTTGATTCTTTCTCTAATCTGTCTGATTTTATCGGTAGTCTCTTTGGCCAAGTCTGGCCCAATCAACCTGTTCTCCCCAATGTCCCACCAGCATAAAGGAGTTCGGCATTTGCGTCCATATAGGGCTTCATACGGAGCCATACCGATACTCGAATGGTAACTGTTGTTATAAGCAAATTCCACCAGTGGAAGATGATCCTCCCATCTACCACCACTATCCAGAACACACGCCCGTAGCATATCTTCCAATGTCTGAATGGTTCTCACTGTCTGACCGTCGGTCTGAGGATGATAAGCTGAACTGATGTTGAGCTGGGAACCCAAGGCCATGTGCAAAGCTCTCCAAAATCGAGATGTGAACTTTGGATCTCGATCTGACACAATACTAACTGGTACCCCGTGAAGTCGAACTATATCCTTCAGGTACAGTTCTGCTAACTTTGATGTTTTGTAGTTGGAACGGACAGGAATGAAATGAGCAGATTTCGTCAATCTGTCGACTACAACCCAGATGGAGTCATGGCCATTTCGTGAAAGGGGTAAGCCCATCACAAAATCCATTGAAACACTTTCCCATTTCCACTCAGGAATGTCCAATGGTTGTAATTGACCTGATGGCTTTTGATGCTCGATCTTAACCTTCTGACAGGTCAAACATCGAGAAACAAACTCCGCGATATCTGATTTCATCCCCGGCCACCAATACATTTCCTTAAGATCTCGATACATCTTGGTGTTGCCAGGATGCACTGAGAATTTACTCTTATGAGCCTCTTCCAAAACTTTTCTTTTAATTTCCTCATTAGCTGGAACATAGATCCGATTTAAACAAACAATCCCATCACTATCCTCTCGTGAAGTCCGGCCGTGACGTGTGGATCGTAACTCTTCATCATAGTCATGTGCTTGTCCGATTGCCCTTCTCAATGCACTAGTAATCTGGACTTGGTTCAACGTCGCTTGTCCTTTTTGCCTTAACTCAAGATTAAGATCTCGAAATGATTCTAATAGTGCCATCTCACGCATCATCATGGAAGACATGTGCAGTGACTTTCTGCTCAAGGCGTCAGCTACTACATTAGCCTTACCTGGATGATACTTCAATTCGAAATCATAATCCTTTAGGAATTCAACCCATCTGCGCTGTCTCATATTCAGCTCCTTCTGATCGAAAAGATACTTTAAACTCTTGTGGTCACTGAATACTTCAAACTGTGAACCGTAGAGATAGTGCCGCCAAATCTTTAAAGCAAACACAATAGCTGCCAACTCTAAATCATGAGTGGGGTAATTCTCCTCATGGGCCTTTAACTGTCTAGAAGCATAAGCAACAACTTGACCTTTCTGCATCAACACACATCCTAAACCCTTACCGGATGCATCACTGAAAATCTGGAATCCTTCGGCTGGGTCAGGAATGATAAGGATTGGTGCCGATGTCAGCCGAGCTTTAAGTTCCAAAAAACATTCTTCGCAGCTAGTGTCCCACACAAACGGTTGTCCTTTACGAGTTAAACGAGTGAGTGGAATTACTAATTGCGAAAATCCCTGAATGAATCGTCGGTAATATCCAGCCAATCCAAGAAAACTCCTAATCTCCGAAACTGTTGTTGGGCGTTCCCAATTCAAAACTGCTTCAACTTTACTTGGGTCAACCGCAACACCTTCCCGAGAGATAACATGTCCTAAAAATTTAATCTCTGGCAGCCAAAACTCACATTTTTCCGGTTTAGCATACAGACGCTTTACCCGGAGAGTATCCAATACAATTCTCAAATGTTCTGCATGATCCTCTTCATTCTGTGAGTAAACCAGGATATCATCGATGAATACAACCACAAATTTATCAAGATATGGTTTGAAAATTCTGTTCATATAGTCCATGAAGATTGCCGGAGCATTAGTCAATCCAAAAAGGCATTACTACGAACTCGTAATGACCATAACGGGTTCGGAATGCTGTCTTCGGGATATCCAATGCCCGAACCTTAATTTGGTGGTAACCTGACCTTAAATCAATCTTGGAAAACACTGATGCACTTCTCAACTGATCTAGTAAATCATCAATTCTAGGCAATGGATACTTGTTCTTCACCGTTACCTTGTTCAACTGTCTGAAGTCAATACATAACCGCATAGTGCCGTCCTTCTTCTTTACTAGCAGAACAGGTGCACCCCAAGGTGATGCGCTCGGGCGAATGAATTTCTTAGCAATCAAATCCTCAAGCTGAACCTTCAACTCCTTCAACTCTAATGGAGACATACGATACGGAGCAATCGAGATAGGTCCGGCACCCGGAACTAGCTCAATAGAGAACTCTACCTCACGATCAGGAGGTAGTGAAGATACTTCATCCGGAAACACATCCAGATACTCATTAACCACAGGAATGGAAGGTAGATGAACACCATGACCGGAAATCGATGACATGTAGAGGAAACAACCCTCAAACCCGGGAGACGTACAAAGATTTAGAAATACTGATGAAAGTGATGATTCAATACTGACCTTGGAAAGTGCCACTGTCTCAGACGCAAAACTAATTATTCGGTTGTGACAATCAAGCGTGACATGGTGTTTAGTGAGCCAATCCATACCAAGAATGATGTCCATGCCTTTAAGGGGCAAACACACTAAGCTGATAAGGAACGATTTATCACCGACGTTTACAACACAATCCTCACAGAGCGACTGGGTGGAAACACTGCCCTCGGCGGGTGTGTGAATTTCAATGGGGTGTGGTAAGGTTGTTAAGGCCAGATGGAGCCTCTCAACACAATCTTGAGCAATAAAAGAATGAGACGCACCAGAATCAAATAGAATAACTATGGGACTCTGAAAAAGAAAACCCGTACCCTGAAGAATGTTGGCAGTGGCTGCAACTCTGCTGGAATTCAAAGCAAATGCTCTCCCCTGAGTGGTTGGAACGGAAGTCTTCCCCTGAGGCTTCTTAGGACAATCTTTAGCATAATGACCTGGCTCCTTGCAATAAAAGCATTCTGTACTCCCAGTGCGGCATTCCCCTTTGTGAAATCTTCCACAACGATTACATGCATTAAACCTAGGACCCCCTGATTGCTGAACTGACTTTCCTTTGTTGATATCACCTTTAGGTTTCAAGTTAGAGGTTGAAGTTCCAGATCCCTTCTTTTTGCCTTGCCAAAACTCTCAGCGTTCATCATACATTTTCTTCAAATCTTCTTACGCAATGTAAGACTGCTCAACTAACGCCGCAAAGTCGGTGGCGAAGAAGGAACTTAAACCTTGGGCAATATCTCGCACGTAAACCTCTTCTCAACCTATTAATCTTCCATTCTTCATCCACAAAGATGCCTAGCCAACTGGTAGAATTGTGACAACTCCTCAAAATTAGAGGCATATTCACTAACTGACATGTTGCCCTGCTTCAAAGCGATAAATTCCTCTTCTTTCTTCAATCTCATATTTCTTGGAAAGAACTGGTCCAAAAACATCTTCTTAAAATTCTCCCAAGTGATGGGAGTCCCTTGACTAGTCATGAACTCGTAGGCATTTTGCCACCAAGTCTCCGCTTTGCCATTCATCACATCTGAAGCAAATAAAACCTTTTGCTCATCAGAACACTGCAAGGTCCTGAATTTCTTCTCTAAAGCATCCACCCAATACCGTGCCTGCATCGGACCTTCAGTACCATAGAAACTCGGAGGATTTGATTTCTGAAACAGGAAGTACATCTTATTAGGGTCCTCAGGTGGCTGCGGTACAACCGGAGGAGGAGGAGGAGGAGGTTGGTTTTGTTGTGCCTGAATCATTTGCTGAATCATTGCCTGTTGGTTATTAAGCATCTGTTGGTTCATCTGTTGATTCATCTGGTTTTGTGCTTGCATATTCAGCATGAATTGCTGCATCCATTCAGGAATAGGAGCCTCAGGAGCCAGTGCTCTAGGTCCAGTGTTGCGTCTCAGGCGTCCAGCCATAATTCTGCATAAAATGCACCAAGCATTGAGTTGATTAGTCTCAATATCTCTTAGCATAATAAGAAGAAGTATAACTGAACACTTAAAACACAAAACACAAATACATACTAATCTAAGCCCGACAAGGTCGAACTGCTCTGATACCAAATGTAACATCCCTAGTTCGTAGTCGACCATACAAACTAGAATCATTACCTTTTTGTAAAATCAGAGGTGCACAAAATAGAATGGATAATCTCATAAGAGAATTACATAAAGTTTCACAACCAGTGATGTCTTAGTCATACAAAATAACATGAAGTTTTTTTTTTTTTTTGGAAATACACATCACTTAGCCGAGAAGATACAAATATCCATAAGTGCACAGACCCCTAAAACATAAAGCGGTTCAAGACCGATACATGACACCAAATAAGACTAAATATAGTCTCCATGATACAAAACACTGGAACATGAACTGGTCATGATCTGATAACCTCAAATGGCAGGACTCTTGCCCTTACTTGAATTACCTGAATCCTTCACTTGTGAATCTGAAAAATCAACAACAATGAGGAATGAGATTACTTAATCTCAGTGAGTTCTCGCGACCCCTTACCATAATATTCTCAGTTGATAAATTTTAAACTTAGCCTAGGGTGCATCCCTCCTAACGTGATAGACTTTCATAATATAAAAGCTACCGCGTACCTTTGTGAGGAATCCGACCCTCGTAAATAACGAGTAACTGAACCATGAAGACTCCGGGAGCAGTTCATGACACCGATCCCGAGTACACCCTCCATTCTTTAATCAGTTTATTTTCCCTTATGTATAGGATACATAGTCATCTCACACGGTTAACCAAAATCATGCATAAACATTATGCAGAAACTTTCAGCACAGCAACATAAACTTCGACAATTTATTTACCCTATCAAACGATATCGGAATCTAACAAACGACCCACCTACAGAAAGCTAATGAGGTCTATTTTCTAACCATGTATTTAAAATTTTGGAATGATGTACCAAAAAGTGCAGTTTTTCGAAACAAAACAGTAAGTTTACAGAATGGGACAGCAACTGTGTCCTAAGTTGGGAGCCTTCTAGAATGACCAAGACAAACTCAAATAACACGAAACTTGAGCCTAAATGGTAGAAAAATTTGTCTACTTTTCAAAGGAATTGGATTCATAAAAAAATAAGTTCATTTGACAACATAATAACCGAAATACTGAACCTATGCACAGTTTGGCTTCAGAAATTTGACCTAACTTGGGACACTCATAACTGGAGGTATACTACTTCGAATTGAACCAAACCAGTGCCAAAATGACCGTAATTAAGTCTATTTTCGAACAAGGTAAGCCCCAAAATTTTTAGATAAGCAGAATGGTCCCAGTTTCAAAAGAACCGAACCTACCTGCAGACAGCCTCCACAATTTCACCCTCACTTGTGGGGTCTATAACTTGAGCTATACTACTCCAAATGAGACCAAACCAAAGCCAAAATGACCATCATTTAATCTATTTTCAATAATGCTAAACTATAAAATTTTAGGACTAACATATGTCCCCAGCCTACACGAAACAGAACTGGTATCAGACTGGTTCCAATTTCAAACTTCCACACAAAATTTGCACAATACATCATCAAAATTCAAAAAAACATAACCAGAGGAGTCCAATACAATCAGCCCAGAACATTCATGCAATTTATTCAGAGACAAACACAATCAAAACCCTAGAACTCACCTAGTTGCCGTGTAACTCGAAAACCGATTTCTTGGACCAACGAAAACAAAGGAGCTCAAAGCTTCAGCTCTCCCTCTAATTCATGGAGATAGAGGAGATGGAGTTTTTCATCCAGCCTGTTTTGCTTGTTAAATCTAGTATCAATGGAAGGGAAATTGAAAATGGAGGAGAATGGTGAAGTTTCTAGCAACATGCAATGAAAGAAACTCAAGTTCTCTCCTCTTCTCTCCTAGCGCCTCACCCTCTCTTCCATGGAACCCATTTCAGTTTTTTTTTCAGCCTTTCCAGCTGAGTTGCTCGACTGCAATCTCCCTAGGTTGCTGGTTGTGTTGTGCTCAAGTGTGGGTTTAGGAAAAGACAGTTCTACCCTTACTAATCCTCTCATCTATTACCTCTTTATCCTACCTTGGCTTTCTCTTATTTTCTAACATATTCCATACTCAACATACTTATTTCTATGTTAATTAGTATTACTGTAAAACAATTAGATAATTAAATTAACCACAAATTTATTCCCAGCACAACCCCACATATTAAAATTAAGTCTAGCTATTTCAAATTAACTTGTTGATTTGTAACATGAAATTAAATTAAACAAGCAATTCACACAATTCATGTAACTCACAAATGTTCATGAACTTGGGCATACACTTGGGTGTTACACAAACCACACTAGAGAGATGTGCATCAAAAAAATTCACATAAATATAAAAAAAGCAGAACAACAAAATGAATAAATTGGGAAAATCAAAAACATATGGATAAAATGAAGAATGTTAAGGAATTCATACAGCAAAGCGTATAATATAACCAAAATTGAATTTCCTAATACTTTCAACTAATCCACAATAACGATGACAAAAGCTCGTTCGCCTGCAAGTGTGCTTATCAACGAGTTAGATAGGAGTTAGTAAGAAAAATAGCACAATAAGGCAAATCCAAATAGGAAAAAAAGGAATCGTGGAATCATATCAACATGAAGTGGGAAGTAAACTAGGGAATATATAATATATGGACAAATAATAAATTTTTAAACTAATATATTTTTTGGACATTAGCTTTATTTGAGAAATTATACGTAAACTCAATTTCCTTTTTGGAAGATTATTTCTAATATTATTAGTGGTATACTTTGAGCTCAATTGGAATATATTAAATTACTATGCTATTTTTTATCAGTTTGATTATATTTTGGTCATTGTCTCATCTTAAAAAAATTGTGAAACATTTATATATTTATATATATATTCAAAGTTAAAAAATTATTCCAAATAATTCAATAATTAGTAAATTATTTTTATTCTAAAATATACTATACAGCCTTTACACATGTCTAAAAATTAAGAACGAAAATATAAATCCTGAAAATTAAATTGTTTTAAAGAGATTAAAAATTTATTAATTTTATTGCTTTGGCAATGCAATCCTAAAATGATTAATTTATATCGTTATTCAAAACAAAAAATTGCAAACACAATTACGCAATTTCAATATCTACTTTTAATGGTAGTAAAATAATCATATACCATGAACTATTTTAATGCCTTTTCCCTTTCTTTCAAAATTTTAAGTTATGTCACTGTGTCTTCTCACTACTTTACGGACGATTTATATGGCTTAAGTGCCTCCCCCTCCGCTGTTAATAAAAATCCTCTCCCCCACTTCCATCATCTATTTAACAAAATCATACATTTATTTTGCATATCACATACATTGTATGATATGAAAAGGTATCTGCTTTAATATTATTTAATCTTTTTTTTTAGAGCAAAAGAAAGGAAAGGAGCCTCGTTAAAACCTATTACTTAATATTATTTAATATTATTTAATCAATTGGATCTAAAACTTATGGACAAGCAACTACAGCTCACTACATAACAGTATTTAACTACATCATATACTATTACTTAATAACTGTTAAATTTGAGACTTATTATTTAGTTATAATGAGAGTATATTAATATACCTAATAAGAAAAAAATTTATGATATTGCTGTAAAATAATACAAGTAAAATCTGAGTAAAATTCTAATTAAAAATTTACTTTCAGATTTAGTTGTTAGTCATACACATGTCTTTTCGTGTCAATAAATTGAGTAAAAATAAATGTCACCATATATTAATAATTACTGATTACAAAAAATATTAGTACATGATATGGGCTGTTTTCTAATTTTGGAAAGACTTTAATTTAATTGGTAAAATATAAATTATAAAAATATTTCTAAGATGAAATTATTTAATAGTTAAACTAATATATATAAATATTTATGAATTTAACAATTTTAAAATTTCGTACATATACCATCACAATATGATAGAATAAAATTGAATGAATGATTTTTATCCTACTTAAATAATTTTTATGTAACTATTAAATCATATATATAGATATACGTTTAAAAAATATATACATGTCAATAATAAAAAATAAAATAATATGTACAATTACTTAATTTCAAATGAGTGTACTTAAAACTTATTTTATTAATAAGTAGTATAGTATAAATTTAATAAAAACAAAAATGTGATAAAAGTTTGTAGCATACATGTACGGTTTATGGATTTTAATTAATGGTTTAAGTTATGATCTAATATCAGATATTTACAGATATATGTTATACATAAATCACATAAAATCACGGGTTGTAAATTCTTATTATTAATAAGAATATATGGGAATTAATTTAAAAATATTCTATGCTAAAAATATATTTAAAAAGTTATTTACTTCCTAGTATAAAATCAGAATTTCAAACATAGTTCACCTTTATTTACGTTATATTTTTAATAATTAACATCATCAAAATATATGAAAATTTTCATTAACCTCATCAACACATAGAGCACCTAATATTGTTGCCTAGGATGACTAATTATTTAATAAAAATTTCTAATATAATTTCCTTTGAATATTTTAGTATTTTTTGAATAAATAATTTTATTCATTACAATATTTTTATATATTTAATTGGTAACAAATTTTTGTATTATTTTTAAATTTCACTCTATATATATTGCTATAATTGAAATTTAAATAAACTCGTGAAACACACAGGATTACCTCTAGTAAATGAGCAAGAGAGTATGATATGTTTGAAGTAAAGTTTGGATTGTTTAAAATACTATTTCTTAATTAACAACATGAATTTAATTATTATAGATGAATATTGTATACTTTTATTAAGAAGTATAGTATTATTTAATTATTTTAAAAATATTTACTTATATTTTGATTTATTATAAATTATTTTTATTTCATAATATTACTATTATTTAATGAATAGCTAATATTAAAAAAATTTATAGTGCCATTCTATTAAATGCATGAGCTTTTCTAAAAATATTAACAATAATTTATGTTGTAAAGCTTATTTTATTTTTATTATGTTATTATACATGAGTAGATTTTTATTTAATTGTCAAAATACTTTATATTATAAAAAGATCGTTAAATACGTTTATAATTTTTTAACCAAGGTAGTTATTAATTAATGCTGATATTTATTTTTTTTCATGTGAATTTTATTGATATAATAATATTAGAGATGATGGACAGATATGCATCATGAAAATCCAACTCATTCTCGTTATATCTCAATTTTTTGTATATAAGTGTGCTTACAGACTTATATATCACACAGGAAATACTGCCTTGTGTGGTCAAGAACAACACCATGACAAAGAGCACGACGTTAGCATTTCTGCTTGTCCTTTTGATTTGTATAACAGGTTGGGTCTCTCACTCTTTCTCTGTTTATCTCTCTCGATTAATTTCATATTTTTCTTGATTTGATGATTATGTTCATTAAATAATTGATAGCAGGAAAACCGTTATCAGTTGAAGCAAGGGGACTCGTTGAATGCAAAGACAATTGCAAAATATTCTGTAAAAGATCTCCCTACTTCTGCTTTCAGGGTCAATGCATTTGCAAACCTTGTTGTGGTTTGACTGATGTATCGTCTGCTGAGCCTAATTCTCAATTCAATTAGCATGTTCTTACATAATGTATCACAGTCCATGCAATAAAATAATGAGCTTGATATGTGTTAGTTTAAACTTTTTATTCCAATTTTTCAGTTAAATTTTCGAGGAAATTAGTTATCCTAACTTAATGATTGGTAATTGTAACACCCTAACTCTAATTAGGGGATTACTTACTAATTAAAGATTGAAAACTTCACCTGGAAAATTTTCTCAATTATAACAACCTTAAGATATAAATAAAACCTTGTTTAAAAGACCTGTTTGACTTGGCAAGAAATATTTCAAAGACCCAAACATAACACATATATCTATCAGAGTTTCAAAAGCGGAATAACTCTATCATTTACATCTCTTTTTACAAAAAGACCACAAGATGAAACAAATATAACCTATACATTATTTTCTAATTGCAAAGGACTCAACCTAGAGATAAGGACTCTGACTCGTGATCCGGTGACTCCATGTCTTGCCGAGGGCAAGACCGAACACGCTTTGTGCTCTGAACCTCCTCCATCAAGTGTACCTGAAAACAACGCCCCAATGGTGAGTTTATAAAACTCAGTAATATAGACTTAGAAGAAAAAAATGCTTTTACCGTTGTTTCCAGCCATACGCGTGTGCTACGTATGGAAAATCCTCCCTGACAACATATACTTAACATATAATGATACTATGGCCTAATCTTAACATCAACTTCAGTCATTCAGTCAACCTCAACATAACTTGCTTCAAGAGCATTCATTTGCAAGGTAACATAATTCATACACATAACATACAATCACATAATTCATACAAGTTTCTGATTTTGAATGTACCCCCTTGGACCTAAACTCATTTGCAACTGAGCAATGATCCGATTTATGATGATCGACCAAGGGAGTCCCCGTCGGAATACGCTTGTAAGGATTCACAACCGACAGACCGGCCGCCTAGGTGCACCTTCGGACAACCAACATTCCATAGACAATCAAATCAAACATAATGGGCCTCTTTGTTTGTCTTTTTCGCAACACCCGGGTTACTGGACTTTATTGTCCAGCCCAGTGGCTTACCCCACTGGTGAGCCCGCAATGCCACATCACGTAATTGTGTTCTTTATCGCACCTGGGTTACTAAACTTTATTGTCCAGCCTAGTGGCTTACCCCACTGGTGAGCCCGCAATGCCACATCACCCATCAGTGCCTATGCAAATCAGACAATTCCAAACATATAATTCGTAATACATGACATCAAACCTTATTCGTCATTTCCCTTTTTTTTTTTTTGAATACAAGTCTATTAATATAGCCCTGACCTCAATTTTAGTATTAAGCCTCTTTCTTTTTAAGCCATTGCATAAGCGATACATCATAAAAGCGTAAAGAAGAAGGAAAATAAAATAAAATCTGTCCCGAGAACGCAGTAGTGCTCCTCCAATTCCCTATTTCCCTTCACAAAGCGTAACAAAACACGGCCAGGCCGTGCTTCACGCGCAGTGGTGGCCTGTCAGTCCAAAAATCCTGCATTTCTAACTTTATTCCTCATTCTAAATCCTTTCCAAACCAATCCTAACACCAATGGAATAGTTTCAAGACAAAATTACATATAAATGTATCATGAATCAAAGGCACAACAAGGGACCAAACTAATAGAACTTTTAACATGTTATTTCACAAATTTAGGAATCAAGCTCTTCTAGGTTCAACAGCAACATCAATAATAATCCTCACAACACTCACAAGATTAAATTCATCATATGTCATTCATTGCACCTAAAATAAGTGTCTTGGAGCCCAAACTCATACAAATAGGCTAGCTCGGGTGTCGAGCCATTTCAGAATCTAATTCGTACATTTTAGCACACATAGCAATCACATAAATAATCCGAATGAGGCTCAATGGAGCTCACAACAGAACAAACATCAAACATTGGTTTAAGGGGGTTGGGGCGGTAGTCAACCCTATTTCAGTCAAACCCATACAAGACCATTCAAGATGACTAATAAACTAATTATTGAACTAATAAAATTAATAATAAAACCTAGCACACTCTAAGGAAGGTTTTGGGGGAAGTCTATGTTACCTGAGCAATCCCAAGTTAGGGATTTCAGTTCCAAACATCCTCTTTCTCCTTCTTCCTCCACTTTGAGTTCATAATCATCATCCTCAACCCTTAGAAGCCACATGTAAGCCTCTTTTCTTCTTGCCCAAAAACCCAAACCACCATTAAAGCTTGAACCAAGCTTCCAATCTTCACCTTCTTCTTCATTCTGAACCATTTGAGTCATTGATGCTTGCTTCACTTCCATTTTCGAGCTCCCACTTCTCACTTCGTTCTCTTTCTTTCTCACTCGATCTCTCTCTCTCTGCTCGGCCTCTCCTCTCTCTCGTGCGTTGTCTCTTTTTAGGCCACCCTCCTTCCTCGCCAGCACGCCACCACGTCTTGTGGCAGGTAAATTTGGCAGCGTGACCTCCCTCCTCTCTTCCTCCATCGCGATTGCACCTCCCCTTTTCCTTCTTTCTTCCTTCCCTTTTCTTTTCTTCTTTCCCTTTCTTTGTGATTTTCTGGTTCTGCTCCCTCTGTTGGCAGCGAGAGGAGGAAGTAAAGGGTGAGATGAGGGGGACTAGGGTGGATTTAAGTGGAATGTGGTGCACGATGATCCTTAGGTCTAATTTTAATTAAAAACCTTGCTATTAAACCCTTATTTAGCCTCTTAATTATATCCTTGGTTCCTAATAACATCTTAAGTAAATTCTATTAATTAAAGCTACTCCTAATTAATTAGTCCCATAATTCCTAAATCGTTGGGTAAAATTACCATTTTACCCCTTAGTTTCTAATTGGTTTTAAATTACTAAATTAAGGCTATGAACTATTTTTAATCATCAGGATTAAACCCCTTTCTCACTTAGGATTCCTAATAATTAGGCATAGGGAATTTGGGATGTTACATTACTCCTCACCTTTTAGGAATTTTGTCCCCAAAATTCGCCTTACTATCAAACATGATCCTCACGCAGGTTCTACTTCCTGTGCTTCCGCTGCGAACTCTAATCATACTCTACTTCAAATAAGCAGTTTCGTTTCCCGATCATTCTAAATAGTCGAAATCTCGAAAAGAAATTAATGGCTACTATAGGTCGAATATACGGATAATTCGGTGATTTAGTTAACCGATCACAAATTAAGCCTTATTCCTAATAAGAGGCTTATTAAGTCAAGACAGAGTTTGTGATTGGCCAACAGGATCACTTCACACCGACTATTGAATCTAGCGTAGACATTAACGTCCTCGAATTTCTGGTGATTTAGCTGTGACTAATACCTTTCCTTAGGCTAGGTATCCCGCTAAGGTCACTATGCCTAGGCGGCTTAAAGGTTCTTAACAAACTAGGGCTTACCTAGCTTCAAGGTTCCCTAATTATAACTGAGGTATTTACAAGTCTGGTTTTACGTCATCCCTTTATTGCTTCGGACGTTACTAAGGTGTTCTGACACGAAAGTGCTATAGGTTCTCTAGAGGCTTCGAGGTTCCCAATCAACCTAGGATCCATCCATAATGGTTAGATCCAACAATCTTGATTAATTAACAAGTGTTGGAACCTAAACGATTACGAACACTCATCCTGAATTGATTGAAACCGCACAGCTAAGAGTTCTTACTTATCAATTCTAGATGCTATTGTAATAGACGGTCACAATAATTCAAACAGTGCAGGGTCATAGGTTCTAAGGCAACTACGTCAAGCTACCACAAGATTTAAGCTCACTATATCCAAAGTGACCTTCGCATTTCCTGCTTCAGAATCGTCTCTCTTCTCAGGTTCATAACATTCCAGGTAACTCTAGCAACTTCCTAACATAAGCCCTGATCGCTAACATAGTATGGAGGGTTAAGACTCTCAGTACATCAGCGGAA
Source organism: Calophaca sinica (assembly GCA_037113605.1). Classification (NCBI taxonomy): domain Eukaryota; kingdom Viridiplantae; phylum Streptophyta; class Magnoliopsida; order Fabales; family Fabaceae; genus Calophaca; species Calophaca sinica. The sequence goes on from CM073736.1 coordinate 53,999,476, forward strand.
TATAGGTGAACTAAGATCAATTACACAATTGGTAGACATCACCTAATTCAAAATCATGCAATAAGAATTTCAAAGAACACTTTTTAACTTAGATTCAAATCGAATGGTGATTTGAAACCACTTGAACATATTTAAATGGAATTCAAGACACAATCAAGTCAAGTTTCAAACATAGAAAAATGGATGAACTCGCATGTAACTCACGAACAACAGCAGATCCTACCACATTTAACTCCATTACATACACATATCCATATGTATTTAAACAAACATCCTAAATTTCCTTTTAACCATTCTCTTATCTTAATATTCAAGTGTGAGCATCAATCCATGTAGAGGCATACATATACAAATACACATATACACATTTATCATGCTTAGAAACACAATGCATGCTTGGTTCTCAAATTGATGAGCATAAAAGGTCTATGCAAGTTGAACATTAAGGAAGCATGCATTCTAACTCAAGCATCATGACAAATATCGGTGGATGCTTCTAAAACCTCCATCTTTCATGTAAGTATGTAGTCTATTCATGGATGGAGTTAAAATCAATCACATGAAAAACCAAGCGAGAGAAATTAGTTCACGGCTACTAAATCATAAATCTCAAACTTATCCAAAAATTACTAAATTTAATATGGAAGATCCTAACACACATATAAATCATCTCCACACATGCCCAAACTACCTAAAATGCAATTCCACAACTTTTTCCACAACGCAAACTACCCCAACTTTCCCTCTAATAATTGATTCCTAACCCTATATTATCTTGTGAAACCACTCATCCAGCCATCTATCGTAACATTTTTATCTCTGCCACACTAACTTACCACAAAACATAATTAGCAAAATAATGGTGGTAACGGAAAAGTTCAAACCATGATAATGATATATTACCAGTTTACCACACAAGAAAGAAAGGAACTAAGGAAGAATAGCTACAACTTTTTCACAGGTAACTGGATCATAAAAAAAAAGATTGAAGCATTTAGGCCAAAATAAAAAAAAATAAAAAAAAAATTGCGGTGCATCAATACTGAGCTGCTATAGTATGCAAAACTTGAGCAAATGAACTGACAAGGTCTTAACCTCAGGCATAACTAAAGTCATTGAAAAATCATATATCATTCACGACCTAAGAAGAGCAGAATGGACAGGACACAAGATCGCATCAAATTCTAAAAATTGTAGGAGAATTAACACAAGAAATGCTCAGAAATAATATACATTATGTGTGCAAAAATGAAATCAAAGAGTTGGAGAAAATGAAATTAGTACATGCCAAAAGCACCCCTGCCTAACCTTTTATTATCAAAAAAATGGTTAAAAGTTTAAAACAGGCCTAACCTCTGTATGTGTTTTTCGTCCAAATTTTAAATGGCCATGTCAATGCTGTCAGGCCATGTTGAAGCCAAAAATTAATTTTTAAATCGAACATATCATGTAGAATACACGTCCGACACACAAACATGACACCCAAGTGATGTGTATGGGTTATTTAATGTTGTCCAAATATAGTGGGTAGCAGAAACCAAACAGGTGATTAAATAGTGGCAGCAAACCACAAGGTGTAAGATATAATTTTACAAAAAAATTATACAGGGAAAATGGTTCTCAGCATATTCACAACAAGCAGCCTCGGCATACGAGATATTCACATCTGTAAATATTTCTTTAAATATTTCTTCTTCAAGTGTACACTCCATTCCATTTTAAGAGTCCACTAAGACAAATATATGGTGGGCCAGTAATATAAAATGACGGTCTATCTCAGAATACATTGAAGAAACAAAACAGCTGACTAAAAGATTTTCCAAGCAATGGTTGCCTAGCTATCCAAGAATGGTTGATGACACAACACACGAAGAGTCCAAAAAGGCACATAAAAGCAAGTAGAAGTTTTTAATAGAAAGAATCATTGTTTTAGTATCTCTAGCTTCAGAAGGCCCATATCAAACAACTTGCAATAACATTCAATGTAAATCCACAAAAGAGAAGTGTATGCTATATTAGATGAATATGATTACTTTGGGTTTTCAAAACCAACACTTTAATATTATAAGAAAAGACTTTCCACTTCTTGAATCATTATTGTTTATCAAATACCAAAATATCTAATCTATCACAAAAGTTGCGGTTTCTCCAAGAATATCCCATGATACTCTCGTAGTCCCGTAACTACTTTGATCATCAAATTCGTTCTTCCAGAACTTTCGTAATGATCTTCCAGTGGTAGCAGAGTTTAACGTGGCCACTAAGCTTAACTGCGGCCAGGTATGCATCCCGTGGACTTAGGCAGGCCAGAGTGGCTGAAATCCTTCACGACCTGAACTACTACTAGATGATCATTACGGAATCTGAAACTGTATTTAGGAGTAATTACATATATGAGAATGTCTCACGAAAGAGTACATGCCTCTAGTATTCCCTGCAAATCTTCATCCTCCACATTCCTTTAATGAATCCTTGAGGTGGCCTACCTCAATAATTCACCAAAAGAACTCAGAAAACTCGAACTTACAGACACAACTGACTCTTTCCTAAACCGGATCACCTCTAGACACATAACTCACAGTCCGAGAGGGTCGAACTGCTCTGATACCATAATGTAACACCCTAACTCTAATTAGGGGATTACTTACTAATTAAAGATTGAAAACTTCACCTGGAAAATTTTCTCAATTATAACAACCTTAAGATATAAATAAAACCTTGTTTAAAAGACCTGTTTGACTTGGCAAGAAATATTTCAAAGACCCAAACATAACACATATATCTATCAGAGTTTCAAAAGCGGAATAACTCTATCATTTACATCTCTTTTTACAAAAAAACCACAAGATGAAACAAATATAACCTATTCATTATTTTCTAATTGCAAAGGACTCAACCTAGAGATAAGAACTCTGACTCGTGATCCGGTGACTCAATGTCTTGCCGAGGGCAAGACCGAACACGCTTTGTGCTCTGAACCTCCTCCATCAAGTGTACCTGAAAACAACGCCCCAACGGTGAGTTTATAAAACTCAGTAATATAGACTCAGAAGAAAAATGTTTTTCAAGTTGTTTCGACCATACGCGTGTGCTACGTATGGAAAATCCTCCCGACAACATATACTTAACATATAATGATACTATGGCCTAATCTTAACATCAACTTGATCATTCACCAACCTCAACATAACTTGCTTCAAGAGCATTCATTTGCAAGGTAACATAATTCATACACATAACATACAATCACATAATTCATACAAGTTTCTGATTTTGAATGTACCCCCTTGGACCTAAACTCATTTGCAACTGAGCAATGATCCGATTTATGATGATCGACCAAGGGAGTCCCCGTCGGAATACGCTTGTAAGGATTCACAACCGACAGACCGGCCGCCTAGGTGCACCTTCGGACAACCAACATTCCATAGACAATCAAATCAAACATAATGGGCCTCTTTGTAAGTCTTTTTCGCAACACCCGAGTTACTGGACTTTATTGTCCAGCCCAGTGGCTTACCCCACTGGTGAGCCCGCAATGCCAATCACGTAATTGTGTTCTTTATCGCACCCGGGTTACTAAACTTTATTGTCCAGCCCAGTGGCTTACCCCACTGGTGAGCCCACAATGCCACATCACCCATCAGTGCCTATGCAAATCAGACAATTCCAAACATGTAATTCGTAATACATGACATCAAACCTTATTCGTCATTTCCCTTATTTTTTTTTTTTGAATACAAGTCTATTAATAGAGCCCTGACCTCAATTTCAGTATTAAGCCTCTTTCTTTTTAAGCCATTGCATAAGTGATACATCATAAAAGCGTAAAGAAGAAGGAAAATGAAATAAAATATGTCCAGGGAACGCAGTAGTGCTCCTCCAATTCCTATTTCCTTCACAAACAGAACAAAACACAGCCAGGCCGTGCTTCCTGGCACGGCCGTGGTGGCCTGTCAGTCCAAAAATCCTGCATTTCTAAATTTATTCCTCATTCTAAATCCTTTCCAAACCAATCCTAACACCAATGGAATAGTTTCAAGACAAAATTACATATAAATGCATCATGAATCAAAGGCACAACAAGGGACCAAACTAATAGAACTTTTAACATGTTATTTCACAAATTTAGGAATCAAGCTCTTCTAGGTTCAACAGCAACATCAACAATAATCCTCACACCTAGGACAACACTCACAAGATTAAATTCATCATATGTCATTCATTACACCTAAAATAAGTGTCTTGGAGCCCAAACTTATACAAATAGGCTAGCTCGGGTGTCGAGTCATTTCAGAATCTAATTCGTACATTTTAGCACACATAGCAATCACATAAATAATCCGAATGAGGCTCAATGGAGCTCACAACAGAACAAACATCAAACATTGGTTTAAGGGGGGTTGGGGGCAGCCGTCCAACCCTATTTCAGTCAAACCCCATACAAGACCATTCAGTATGACTAATAAACTAATTATTGAACTAATAAAATTAATAATAAAACCTAGCACACTCTAAGGAAGGTTTTGGGGGAAGTCTATGTTACCTGAGCAATCCCAAGTTAGGGATTTCAGTTCCAAACATCCTCTTTCTCCTTCTTCCTCCACTTTGAGTTCAGAATCATCATCCTCAACCCTTAGAAGCCACATGCAAGCCTCTTTTCTTCTTGCCCAAAAACCCAAACCACCATTAAAGCTTGAACCAAGCTTCCAATCTTCACCTTCTTCTTCATTCTGAACCATTTGAGTCATTGATGCTTGCTTCACTTCCATTTTCGAGCTCCCACTTCTCAGCTTTCGTTCTCTTTCTCTCTCACTCGATCTCTCTCTCTCTGCTCGGCCCTCTCCCTCTCTGTGCGTCGTCTCTCTTTCGGCCACCCTCCTTCCTGCTCAGGCGCGCCACCACGTGCGCCGCCGTGGGCTGGCCAGCGCGGCCTCCCTCCTCTCTTCCTCCATCGCGATTGCACCTCCCCTTTTCCTTCTTTCTTCCTTCCCTTTTCTTTTCTTCTTTCCCTTTCTTTGTGATTTTCTGGTTCTGCTCCCTCTGTTGGCAGCGAGAGGAGGAAGTAAAGGGTGAGATGAGGGGGACTAGGGTGGATTTAAGTGGAATGTGGTGCACGGTGATCCTTAGGTCTAATTTTAATTAAAAACCTTGCTATTAAACCCTTATTTAGCCTCGTAATTATATCCTTGGTTCCTAATAACATCTTAAGTAAATTCTATTAATTAAAGCTACTTCTAATTAATTAGTCCCATAATTCCTAAATCGTTGGGTAAAATTACCATTTTACCCCTTAGTTTCTAATTGGTTTTAAATTACTAAATTAAGGCTATGAACTATTTTTAATCATCAGGATTAAACCCCTTTCTCACTTAGGATTCCTAATAATTAGGCATAGGGAATTTGGGATGTTACAGTAATGGTAGCCATTTGTTCAGTCGATGCCAATGCTTACATGAGAGTCTCCTTAAGGATAGTTTCTCGGGATATAGAACCATTTATGGCTCTATTAGTAAATAGAAGATTTTTTTATAGCGCTATTCGCAAATAAAAGATTAGAAAATTGTTGTACATACTAATGTACAAGAAAACCAAGGTGTAGGCACATTCATAAATTCTCTTGGTAACACCTAAGCTGTAAAAAAGTAACTCCTGCTTATATTGGGTGTTGTTGGAAATTTCTAATCTCAAACTGACATATTTGGAGGGAGGAAAGTACTTGGTTAAAAATTCGGTCCAAGTCATTGACGGGCCAGAACCACAGTGACAAAGATGAAAATCAATCATTAACTTTTTTTCATCAAAGAGAATAGAAGAATCCTTAGTCGAATAAGTAATAACATCAATGTTGTATTAGATTGTATTAACCAATCTTAATTAGAATCTTTTTGATGTGTTTCTTGGGATCCTTTGTTGATGAACCTCCAAACTGTAAAGAATTATAACACATGGAGATCGATTCCAAGTGGATCTCAACATTAATACCTATCATGATTGGAATAACGATATTGTCAACTAGACCTTCATTGTTCAACATGAAATAATCTAAAAGAGTCCTCCTTTGATCATGTCTCCAAACCACACTAGAGAGATGTGCATCAAAAAAATTCACATAAATATAAAAAAAGCAGAACAACAAAATGAATAAATTGGGAAAATAAAAAACATATGGATAAAATGAAGAATGTTAAGGAATTCATACAGCAAAGCGTATAATATAACCAAAATTGAATTTCCTAATACTTTCAAATAATCCACAATAACGATGACAAAAGCTCGTTCGCCTGCAAGTGCACTTATCAACGAGTTAGATAGGAGTTAGTAAGAAAAATAGCACAATAAGGCAAATCCAAATAGGAAAAAAAGGAATCGTGGAATCATATCAGCATGAAGTGGGAAGTAAACTACGGAATAAATAATATATGGACAAATAATAAATTTTTAAACTAATATATTTTTTGGACATTAGCTTTATTTGAGAAATTATACGTAAACTCAATTTCCTTTTTGGAAGATTATTTCTAATATTATTAGTGGTATACTTTTAGCTCAATTGGAATATATTAAATTACTATGCAATTTTTTATCAGTTTGATTATATTTTGGTCATTATCTCATCTTAAAAAAATTGTGAAACATTTATATATTTATATATATATATATATCTATATATATTCAAAGTTAAAAAATTATTCCAAATAATTCAATAATTAATAAATTATTTTTATTCTAAAATATACTATACAGCCTTTACACAAGTCTAAAAATTAAGAACGAAAATATAAATCCTGAAAATTAAATTGTTTTAAAGAGATTAAAAAATTTATTAATTTTATTGCTTTGGCAATGCAATCGTAAAATGATTAATTTATATCGTTATTCAAAACAAAAAATTGCAAACACAATTACGCAATTTCAATATCTACTTTTAATGGTAGTAAAATAATCATATACCATGAACTATTTTAATGCCTTTTCCCTTTCTTTCAAAATTTTAAGTTATGTCACTGTGTCTTCTCACTACTTTACGGATGATTTATATGGCTTAAGTGCCTCCCCCTCCGCTGTTAATAAAAATCCTCTCCCCCACTTCCATCATCTATTTAACAAAATCATACATTTATTTTGCATATCACATACATTGTATGATATGAAAAGGTATCTGCTTTAATATTATTTAATCAATTGGATCTAAAACTTATTGACAAGCAACTACAGCTCACTACATAACAGTATTTAACTACATCATATACTATTACTTAATAACTGTTAAATTTGAGACTTATTATTTAGTTATAATGAGAGTATATTAATATACCTAATAAGAAAAAAAATTATGATATTGCTGTAAAATAATACAAGTAAAATCTGAGTAAAATTCTAATTAAAAATTTACTTTCAGATTTAGTTGTTAGTCATACACATGTCTTTTTGTGTCAATAAATTGAGTAAAAATAAATGTCACCATATATTAATAATTACTGATTACAAAAATTATTAGTACATGATATGGGCTGTTTTCTAATTTTGGAAAGACTTTAATTTAATTGGTAAAATATAAATTATAAAAATATTTCTAAGATGAAATTATTTAATAGTTAAACTAATATATATAAATATTTATGAATTTAACAATTTTAAAATTTCGTACATATACCATCACAATATGATAGAATAAAATTGAATGAATGATTTTTATCCTACTTAAATAATTTTTATGTAACTATTAAATCAAATATATAGATATAAGTTTAAAAATATATATATTTGAATAAAAAAAATTAAAATAATATGTACAATTACTTAATTTCAAATGAGTGTACTTAAAACTTATTTTATTAATAAGTAGTATAGTATAAATTTAATAAAAAACAAAAATGTGATAAAAGTTTGTAGCATACATGTACGGTTTATGGATTTTAATTAATGATTTAAGTTATGATCTAATATCAGATATTTACAGATATATGTTATACATAAATCACATAAAATCACGGGTTGTAAATTCTTATTATTAATAAGAATATATGGGAATTAATTTAAAAAATATTCTATGCTAAAAATATATTTAAAAAGTTATTTACTTCCTAGTATAAAATCAGAATTTCAAACATAGTTCACCTTTATTTACGTTATATTTTTAATAATTAACATCATCAAAATATATGAAAATTTTCATTAACCTCATCAACACATAGAGCACATAATATTGTTGCCTAGGATGACTAATTATTTAATAAAAATTTCTAATATAATTTCCTTTGAATATTTTAGTATTTTTTGAATAAATAATTTTATTCCTTACAATATTTTTATATATTTAATTGGTAACAAATTTTTGTATTATTTTTAAATTTCACTCTATATATATTGCTATAATTGAAATTTAAATAAACTCGTGAAACACACAGGTATTACCTCTAGTAAATGAGCAAGAGAGTATGATATGTTTGAAGTAAAGTTTGGATTGTTTAAAATACTATTTCTTAATTAACAACATGAATTTAATTATTATAGATGAATATTGTATACTTTTATTAAGAAGTATAGTATTATTTAATTATTTAAAAAATATTTACCTATAATTTGAATTATTATTAATTATTTTTAATTCATAATATTACTATTATTTAATGAATAGCTAATATTAAAAAAATTTATAGTGCCATTCTATTAAATGCATGAGCTTTTCTAAAAATATTGACAATAATTTATGTTGTAAAGCTTATTTTATTTTTATTATGTTATTATACATGAGTAGATTTTTATTTAACTGTCAAAATACTTTATATTATAAAAAGATCGTTAAATACGTTTATAATTTTTTAACCAAGGTAGTTATTAATTAATGCTGATATTTATTTTTTTTTTCATGTGAATTTTTTTGATATAATAATATTAGAGATGATGGACAGATATGCATCATGAAAATCCAACTCATTTGCGTTATATCTCAATTTTTTGTATATAAGTGTGCTTACAGACTTATATATCACACAGGAAATACTGCCTTGTGTGGTCAAGAACAACACCATGACAAAGAGCACGACGTTAGCATTTCTGCTTGTCCTTTTGATTTGTATAACAGGTTGGGTCTCTCACTCTTTCTCTGTTTATCTCTCTCGATTAATTTTATATTTTTTCTTGATTTGATGATTATGTTCATTAAATAATTGATAGCAGGAAAACCGTTATCAGTTGAAGCAAGGGGACTCGTTGAATGCAAAGACAATTGCAAAATATTCTCGCAAAAGATCTCCCTATTTACGCTTTCGTGGTCAATGCATTTGCAAACCTTGTTGTGGTTTGACTGATGTATCGTCTGCTGAGCCTAATTCTCAATTCAATTAGCATGTTCTTACGTAATGTATCACAGTCCATGCAATAAAATAATGAGCTTGATATGTGTTAGTTTAAACTTTTCATTCCAATTTTTTAGTTAAATTTTCGAGGAAATTAGTTATCCTAACTTAATGATTGGTAATGGTAGCCATTTGTTCAGTCGATGCCAATGCTTACATGAGAGTCTCCTTAAGGATAGTTTCTCGGGATATAGAACCATTTATGGCTCTATTAGTAAATAGAAGATTTTTTTATAGCGCTATTCGCAAATAAAAGATTAGAAAATTGTTGTACATACTAATGTACAAGAAAACAAAGGTGTAGGCACATTCATAAAATCTCTTGGTAACACCTAAGCTGTAAAAAAGTAACTCCTGCTTATATTGGGTGTTGTTGGAAATTTCTAATCTCAAACTGACATATTTGGAGGGAGGAAAGTACTTGGTTAAAAATTCGGTCCAAGTCATTGACGGGCCAGAACCACAGTGACAAAGATGAAAATCAATCATTAACTTTTTTTCATCAAAGAGAATAGAAGAATCCTTAGTCGAATAAGTAATAACATCAATGTTGTCTTAGATTGTATTAACCAATCTTAATTAGAAACTTTTTGATGTGTTTCTTGGGATCCTTTGTTGATGAACCTCCAAACTGGAAAGAATTATAACACATGGAGATCGATTCCAAGTGGATCTCAACATTAATACCTATCATGATTGGAACAACGATATTGTCAACTAGACCTTCATTGTTCAACATGAAATAATCTAAAAGAGTCCTCCTTTGATCATGTCTCCAAACCACACTAGAGAGATGTGCATCAAAAAAATTCACATAAATATAAAAAAAGCAGAACAACAAAATGAATAAATTGGGAAAATAAAAAACATATGGATAAAATGAAGAATGTTAAGGAATTCATACAACAAAGCGTATAATATAACCAAAATTGAATTTCCTAATACTTTCAAATAATCCACAATAACGATGACAAAAGCTCGTTCGCCTGCAAGTGCGCTTATCAACGAGTTAGGTAGGAGTTAGTAAGAAAAATAGCACAATAAGGCAAATCCAAATAGGAAAAAAAGGAATCGTGGAATCATATCAGCATGAAGTGGGAAGTAAACTAGGGAATATATAATATATGGACAAATAATAAATTTTTAAACTAATATATTTTTTGGACATTAGCTTTATTTGAGAAATTATACGTAAACTCAATTTCCTTTTTGGAAGATTATTTCTAATATTATTAGTGGTATACTTTTAGCTCAATTGGAATATATTAAATTACTATGCAATTTTTTATCAGTTTGATTATATTTTGGTCATTATCTCATCTTAAAAAAATTGTGAAACATTTATATATTTATATATATATATATCTATATATATATTCAAAGTTAAAAAATTATTCCAAATAATTCAATAATTAATAAATTATTTTTATTCTAAAATATACTATACAGCCTTTACACAAGTCTAAAAATTAAGAACGAAAATATAAATCCTGAAAATTAAATTGTTTTAAAGAGATTAAAAAATTTATTAATTTTATTGCTTTGGCAATGCAATCGTAAAATGATTAATTTATATCGTTATTCAAAACAAAAAATTGCAAACACAGTTACGCAATTTCAATATCTACTTTTAATGGTAGTAAAATAATCATATACCATGAACTATTTTAATGCCTTTTCCCTTTCTTTCAAAATTTTAAGTTATGTCACTGTGTCTTCTCACTACTTTACGGACGATTTATATGGCTTAAGTGCCTCCCCCTCCGCTGTTAATAAAAATCCTCTCCCCCACTTCCATCATCTATTTAACAAAATCATACATTTATTTTGCATATCACATACGTTGTATGATATGAAAAGGTATCTACTTTAATATTATTTAATCAATTGGATCTAAAACTTATTGACAAGCAACTACAGCTCACTACATAACAGTATTTAACTACATCATATACTATTACTTAATAACTGTTAAATTTGAGACTTATTATTTAGTTATAATGAGAGTATATTAATATACCTAATAAGAAAAAAAATTATGATATTGCTGTAAAATAATACAAGTAAAATCTGAGTAAAATTCTAATTAAAAATTTACTTTCAGATTTAGTTGTTAGTCATACACATGTCTTTTTGTGTCAATAAATTGAGTAAAAATAAATGTCACCATATATTAATAATTACTGATTACAAAAATTATTAGTACATGATATGGGCTGTTTTCTAATTTTGGAAAGACTTTAATTTAATTGGTAAAATATAAATTATAAAAATATTTCTAAGATGAAATTATTTAATAGTTAAACTAATATATATAAATATTTATGAATTTAACAATTTTAAAATTTCGTACATATACCATCACAATATGATAGAATAAAATTGAATGAATGATTTTTATCCTACTTAAATAATTTTTATGTAACTATTAAATCATATATATAGATATAAGTTTAAAAAATATATACATGTCAATAATAAAAAATAAAATAATATGTACAATTACTTAATTTCAAATGAGTGTACTTAAAACTTATTTTATTAATAAGTAGTATAGTATAAATTTAATAAAAAACAAAAATGTGATAAAAGTTTGTTGCATACATGTACGGTTTATGGATTTTAATTAATGATTTAAGTTATGATCTAATATCAGATATTTACAGATATATGTTATACATAAATCACATAAAATCACGGGTTGTAAATTCTTATTATTAATAAGAATATATGGGAATTAATTTAAAAAATATTCTATGTTAAAAATATATTTAAAAAGTTATTTACTTCCTAGTATAAAATCAGAATTTCAAACATAGTTCACCTTTATTTACGTTATATTTTTAATAATTAACATCATCAAAATATATGAAAATTTTCATTAACCTCATCAACACATAGAGCACATAATATTGTTGCCTAGGATGACTAATTATTTAATAAAAATTTCTAATATAATTTCCTTTGAATATTTTAGTATTTTTTGAATAAATAATTTTATTCCTTACAATATTTTTATATATTTAATTGGTAACAAATTTTTGTATTATTTTTAAATTTCACTCTATATATATTGCTATAATTGAAATTTAAATAAACTCGTGAAACACACAGGTATTACCTCTAGTAAATGAGCAAGAGAGTATGATATGTTTGAAGTAAAGTTTGGATTGTTTAAAATACTATTTCTTAATTAACAACATGAATTTAATTATTATAGATGAATATTGTATACTTTTATTAAGAAGTATAGTATTATTTAATTATTTTAAAAAAATATTTACCTATAATTTGAATTATTATTAATTATTTTTAATTCATAATATTACTATTATTTAATGAATAGCTAATATTAAAAAAATTTATAGTGCCATTCTATTAAATGCATGAGCTTTTCTAAAAATATTGACAATAATTTATGTTGTAAAGCTTATTTTATTTTTATTATGTTATTATACATGAGTAGATTTTTATTTAACTGTCAAAATAATTTATATTATAAAAAGATCGTTAAATACGTTTATAATTTTTTAACCAAGGTAGTTATTAATTAATGCTGATATTTATGTTTTTTTTTCATGTGAATTTTATTGATATAATAATATTAGAGATGATGGACAGATATGCATCATGAAAATCCAACTCATTCGCGTTATATCTCAATTTTTTGTATATAAGTGTGCTTACAGACTTATATATCACACAGGAAATCCTGCCTTGTGTGGTCAACAACAACCCCATGACAAAGAGCACGACGTTAGCATTTCTGCTTGTCCTTTTGATTTGTATAACAGGTTGGGTCTCTCACTCTTTCTCTGTTTATCTCTCTCGATTAATTTTATATTTTTTCTTGATTTGATGATTATGTTCATTAAATAATTGATAGCAGGAAAACCGTTATCAGTTGAAGCAAGGGGACTCGTTGAATGCAAAGACAATTGCAAAATATTCTGCAAAAGATCTCCCTATTTCTGCTTTCAGGGTCAATGCATTTGCAAACCTTGTTGTGGTTTGACTGATGTATCGTCTGCTGAGCCTAATTCTCAATTCAATTAGCATGTTCTTACGTAATGTATCACAGTCCATGCAATAAAATAATGAGCTTGATATGTGTTAGTTTAAACTTTTCATTCCAATTTTTTAGTTAAATTTTCGAGGAAATTAGTTATCCTAACTTAATGATTGGTAATGGTAGCCATTTGTTCAGTCGATGCCAATGCTTACATGAGAGTCTCCTTAAGGATAGTTTCTCGGGATATAGAACCATTTATGGCTCTATTAGTAAATAGAAGATTTTTTTTATAGCTCTATTCGCAAATAAAAGATTAGAAAATTGTTGTACATACTAATGTACAAGAAAACCAAGGTGTAGGCACATTCATAAAAGCTCTTGGTAACACCTAAGCTGTAAAAAAGTAACTCCTGCTTATATTGGGTGTTGTTGGAAATTTCTAATCTCAAACTGACATATTTGGAGGGAGGAAAGTACTTGGTTAAAAATTCGGTCCAAGTCATTGACGGGCCAGAACCACAGTGACAAAGATGAAAATCAATCATTAACTTTTTTTCATCAAAGAGAATAGAAGAATCCTTAGTCGAATAAGTAATAACATCAATGTTGTCTTAGATTGTATTAACCAATCTTAATTAGAAACTTTTTGATGTGTTTCTTGGGATCCTTTGTTGATGAACCTCCAAACTGTAAAGAATTATAACACATGGAGATCGATTCCAAGTGGATCTCAACATTAATACCTATCATGATTGGAACAACGATATTGTCAACTAGACCTTCATTGTTCAACATGAAATAATCTAAAAGAGTCCTCCTTTGATCATGTCTCCAAACCACACTAGAGAGATGTGCATCAAAAAAATTCACATAAATATAAAAAAAGCAGAACAACAAAATGAATAAATTGGGAAAATAAAAAACATATGGATAAAATGAAGAATGTTAAGGAATTCATACAGCAAAGCGTATAATATAACCAAAATTGAATTTCCTAATACTTTCAAATAATCCACAATAACGATGACAAAAGCTCGTTCGCCTGCAAGTGCGCTTATCAACGAGTTAGGTAGGAGTTAGTAAGAAAAATAGCACAATAAGGCAAATCCAAATAGGAAAAAAAGGAATCGTGGAATCATATCAGCATGAAGTGGGAAGTAAACTAGGGAATATATAATATATGGACAAATAATAAATTTTTAAACTAATATATTTTTTGGACATTAGCTTTATTTGAGAAATTATACGTAAACTCAATTTCCTTTTTGGAAGATTATTGCTAATATTATTAGTGGTATACTTTTAGCTCAATTGGAATATATTAAATTACTATGCAATTTTTTATCAGTTTGATTATATTTTGGTCATTATCTCATCTTAAAAAAATTGTGAAACATTTATATATTTATATATATATATATATATATATATATATTCAAAGTTAAAAAATTATTCCAAATAATTCAATAATTAATAAATTATTTTTATTCTAAAATATACTATACAGCCTTTACACATGTCTAAAAATTAAGAACGAAAATATAAATCCTGAAAATTAAATTGTTTTAAAGAGATTAAAAAATTTATTAATTTTATTGCTTTGGCAATGCAATCGTAAAATGATTAATTTATATCGTTATTCAAAACAAAAATTGCAAACACATTCACAATTTCAATATCTACTTTTAATGGTAGTAAAATAATCATATACCATGAACTATTTTAATGCCTTTTCCCTTTCTTTCAAAATTTTAAGTTATGTCACTGTGTCTTCTCACCACTTTACGGACGATTTATATGGCTTAAGTGCCTCCCTCCTCATTGTTAATAAAAATCCTCTCCCCACTTCCATCATCTATTTAACAAAATCATACATTTATTTTGCATATCACATACGTTGTATGATATGAAAAGGTATCTACTTTAATATTATTTAATCAATTGGATCTAAAACTTATTGACAAGCAACTACAGCTCACTACATAACAGTATTTAACTACATCATATACTATTACTTAATAACTGTTAAATCTGAGACTTATTATTTAGTTATAATGAGAGTATATTAATATACCTAACAAGAAAAAAATTTATGATATTGCTGTAAAATAATACAAGTAAAATCTTAGTAAAATTCTAATTAAAAATTTACTTTCAGATTTAGTTGTTAGTCATACACATGTCTTTTCATGTCAATAAATTGAGTAAAAATAAATGTCACCATATATTAATAATTACTGATTACAAAAAATATTAGTACATGATATGGGCTGTTTTCTAATTTTGGAAAGACTTTAATTTAATTGGTAAAATATAAATTATAAAAATATTTCTAAGATGAAATTATTTAATAGTTAAACTAATATATATAAATATTTATGAATTTAACAATTTTAAAATTTCGTACATATACCATCACAATATGATAGAATAAAATTGAATGAATGATTTTTATCCTACTTAAATAATTTTTATGTAACTATTAAATCATATATATAGATATAAGTTTAAAAATATATACAAGTCAATAATAAAAAATAAAATAATATGTACAATTACTTAATTTCAAATGAGTGTACTTAAAACTTATTTTATTAATAAGTAGTATAGTATAAATTTAATAAAAAACAAAAATGTGATAAAAGTTTGTAGCATACATGTACGGTTTATGGATTTTAATTAATGATTTAAGTTATGATCTAATATCAGATATTTACAGATATATGTTATACATAAATCACATAAAATCACGGGTTGTAAATTCTTATTATTAATAAGAATATATGGGAATTAATTTAAAAATATTCTATGCTAAAAATATATTTAAAAAGTTATTTACTTCCTAGTATAAAATCAGAATTTCAAACATAGTTCACCTTTATTTACGTTATATTTTTAATAATTAACATCATCAAAATATATGAAAATTTTCATTAACCTCATCAACACATAGAGCACATAATATTGTTGCCTAGGATGACTAATTATTTAATAAAAATTTCTAATATAATTTCCTTTGAATATTTTAGTATTTTTTGAATAAATAATTTTATTCCTTACAATATTTTTATATATTTAATTGGTAACAAATTTTTGTATTATTTATAAATTTCACTCTATATATATTGCTATAATTGAAATTTAAATAAACTCGTGAAACACACAGGTATTACCTCTAGTAAATGAGCAAGAGAGTATGATATGTTTGAAGTAAAGTTTGGATTGTTTAAAATACTATTTCTTAATTAACAACATGAATTTAATTATTATAGATGAATATTGTATACTTTTATTAAGAAGTATAGTATTATTTAATTATTTTAAAAAAATATTTACCTATAATTTGAATTATTATTAATTATTTTTAATTCATAATATTACTATTATTTAATGAATAGCTAATATTAAAAAAATTTATAGTGCCATTCTATTAAATGCATGAGCTTTTCTAAAAATATTGACAATAATTTATGTTGTAAAGCTTATTTTATTTTTATTATGTTATTATACATGAGTAGATTTTTATTTAACTGTCAAAATACTTTATATTATAAAAAGATCGTTAAATACGTTTATAATTTTTTAACCAAGGTAGTTATTAATTAATGCTGATATTTATTTTTTTTTCATGTGAATTTTATTGATATAATAATATTAGAGATGATGGACAGATATGCATCATGAAAATCCAACTCATTCGCGTTATATCTCAATTTTTTGTATATAAGTGTGCTTACAGACTTATATATCACACAGGAAATACTGCCTTGTGTGGTCAAGAACAACACCATGACAAAGAGCACGACGTTAGCATTTCTGCTTGTCCTTTTGATTTGTATAACAGGTTGGGTCTCTCACTCTTTCTCTGTTTATCTCTCTCGATTAATTTTATATTTTTTCTTGATTTGATGATTATGTTCATTAAATAATTGATAGCAGGAAAACCGTTATCAGTTGAAGCAAGGGGACTCGTTGAATGCAAAGACAATTGCAAAATATTCTGCAAAAGATCTCCCTATTTACGCTTTCGGGGTCAATGCATTTGCAAACCTTGTTGTGGTTTGACTGATGTATCGTCACGAGCCTAATTCTCAATTCAATTAGCATGTTCTTACGTAATGTATCACAGTCCATGCAATAAAATAATGAGCTTGATATGTGGTAGTTTATACTTTTCATTCCAATTTTTTAGTTAAATTTTCGAGGAAATTAGTTATCCTAACTTAATGATTGGTAATGGTAGCCATTTGTTCACTGATGCCAATGCTTACATGAGAGTCTCCTTAAGGATAGTTTCTCGGGATATAGAACCATTTATGGCTCTATTAGTAAATAGAAGATTTTTTATAGCTCTATTCGCAAATAAAAGATTAGAAAATTGTTGTACATACTAATGTACAAGAAAACCAAGGTGTAGGCACATTCATAAAAGCTCTTGGTAACACCTAAGTGTAAAAAGTAACTCCTGCTTATATTGGGTGTTGTTGGAAATTTCTAATCTCAAACCGACATATTTGGAGGGAGGAAAGTACTTGGTTAAAAATTCGGTCCAAGTCATTGACGGGCCGTAACCACAGTGACAAAGATGAAAATCAATCATTAACTTTTTTTCATCAAAGAGAATAGAAGAATCCTTAGTCGAATAAGTAATAACATCAATGTTGTATTAGATTGTATTAACCAATCTTAATTAGAAACTTTTTGATGTGTTTCTTGGGATCCTTTGTTGATGAACCTCCAAACTGTAAGAATTATAACACATGGAGATCGATTCCAAGTGGATCTCAACATTAATACCTATCATGATTGGAACAACGATATTGTCAACTAGACCTTCATTGTTCAACATGAAATAATCTAAAAGAGTCCTCCTTTGATCATGTCTCCAAACCACACTAGAGAGATGTGCATCAAAAAAATTCACATAAATATAAAAAAAGCAGAACAACAAAATGAATAAATTGGGAAAATCAAAAACATATGGATAAAATGAAGAATGTTAAGGAATTCATACAGGAAAGCGTATAAAATAACCAAAATTGAATTTCCTAATACTATCAAATAATCGACAATAACAAAGACAAAAGCTCGTTACTTTGCAAGTGCGCTTATCAACGAGTTAGGAAGGAGTTAGTAAGAAAAATAGCACAATAAACCAAATCCAAATAGGAAAAAAAGGAATCGTGGAATCATATCAGCATGAAGTGGGAAGTAAACTAGGGAATATATAATATATGGACAAATAATAAATTTTTAAACTAATATATTTTTTGGACATTAGCTTTATTTGAGAAATTATACGTAAACTCAATTTCCTTTTTGGAAGATTATTTCTAATATTATTAGTGGTATACTTTTAGCTCAATTGGAATATATTAAATTACTATGCAATTTTTATCAGTTTGATTATATTTTGGTCATTATCTCATCTTAAAAAAATTGTGAAACATTTATATATTTATATATATTCAAAGTTAAAAAATTATTCCAAATAATTCAATAATTAATAAATTTTTTTTATTCTAAAATATACTATACAACCTTTACAAATGTCTAAAAATTAAGAAGGAAAATATAAATCCTGAAAATTAAATTGTTTTAAAGAGATTAAAAAATTTATTAATTTTATTGCTTTGGCAATGCAATCGTAAAATGATTCATTTATATCGTTATTCAAAACAAAAAATTGCAAACACAGTTCACGCCAATTTCAATATCTACTTTTAATGGTAGTAAAATAATCATATACCATGAACTATTTTAATGCCTTTTCCCTTTCTTTCAAAATTTTAAGTTATGTCACTGTGTCTTCTCACTACTTTACGGACGATTTATATGGCTTAAGTGCCTCCCCCTCCGCTGTTAATAAAAATCCTCTCCCCCACTTCCATCATCTATTTAACAAAATCATACATTTATTTTGCATATCACATACGTTGTATGATATGAAAAGGTATCTACTTTAATATTATTTAATCAATTGGATCTAAAACTTATTGACAAGCAACTACAGCTCACTACATAACAGTATTTAACTACATCATATACTATTACTTAATAACTGTTAAATCTGAGACTTATTATTTAGTTATAATGAGAGTATATTAATATACCTAACAAGAAAAAAATTTATGATATTGCTGTAAAATAATACAAGTAAAATCTGAGTAAAATTCTAATTAAAAATTTACTTTCAGATTTAGTTGTTAGTCATACACATGTCTTTTCATGTCAATAAATTGAGTAAAAATAAATGTCACCATATATTAATAATTACTGATTACATAAATATTAGTACATGATATGGGCTGTTTTCTAATTTTGCAAAGACTTTAATTTAATTGGTAAAATATAAATTATAAAAATATTTCTAAGATGAAATTATTTAATAGTTAAACTAATATATATAAATATTTATGAATTTAACAATTTTAAAATTTCGTACATATACCATCACAATATGATAGAATAAAATTGAATGAATGATTTTTATCCTACTTAAATAATTTTTATGTAACTATTAAATCATATATATAGATATAAGTTTAAAAAATATATACATGTCAATAATAAAAAATAAAATAATATGTACAATTACTTAATTTCAAATGAGTGTACTTAAAACTTATTTTATTAATAAGTAGTATAGTATAAATTTAATAAAAAACAAAAATGTGATAAAAGTTTGTAGCATACATGTACGGTTTATGGATTTTAATTAATGATTTAAGTTATGATCTAATATCAGATATTTACAGATATATGTTATACATAAATCACATAAAATCACGGGTTGTAAATTCTTATTATTAATAAGAATATATGGGAATTAATTTAAAAAATATTCTATGCTAAAAATATATTTAAAAAGTTATTTACTTCCTAGTATAAAAATCAGAATTTCAAACATAGTTCAGCTTTATTTAAATTATATTTTTAATAATTAACATCATCAAAATATATGAAAATTTTCATTAACCTCATCAACACATAGAGCACATAATATTGTTGCCTAGGATGACTAATTATTTAATAAAAATTTCTAATATAATTTCCTTTGAATATTTTAGTATTTTTTGAATAAATAATTTTATTCCTTACAATATTTTTATATATTTAATTGGTAACAAATTTTTGTATTATTTTTAAATTTCACTCTATATATATTGCTATAATTGAAATTTAAATAAACTCGTGAAACACACCGGTATTACCTCTAGTAAATGAGCAAGAGAGTATGATATGTTTGAAGTAAAGTTTGGATTGTTTAAAATACTATTTCTTAATTAACAACATGAATTTAATTATTATAGATGAATATTGTATACTTTTATTAAGAAGTATAGTATTATTTAATTATTTTAAAAAAATATTTACCTATAATTTGAATTATTATTAATTATTTTTAATTCATAATATTACTATTATTGTAACACCCGCACCTCAACATAATTGAAAGTACGACAAATTACATTAAGGCACAGGAATTACTAAACATTTACAAACTTGATTACAATAATCCAAGTCATAAATTAAACTTAATTCATAAATCTAATGAATAGATTACAAATTATACATAACTTGGAATATAAAATTTCCACTTCAATCTACGACTAGCTTAAGTGTCCCAAGCTTGAAGCTTCGGCTTGCCGTCTTCAGTACCTGCTTATCTGAAAACAACAAAAGGAAAAGGGTGAGATTATAAATCTCAGTGAGCCCTTCACGGACTCCTCACCATTCTCTCCTCGGAATATTCTAGGCTGACAAGACTAGCTTAGGCATTTCAAACCTAGACATACTCTCCCTATGTACCATAAGGACTTGACTTGCAACTTCTCGATATCCCTAAGCTAAGACGCTTTAGAAGACGCTAGCTTGGGTCAAAACTTAGCATATAATCAAATAGGGTAATCCTAGGGCCAATATGCCACTTATCAACTTGTGATTAAACTAAACACATAAATGTATAGCAACTCACATCAATCCTACAAATGTCCATTCTTTAACCTTTGTTTAGCTCGACTAACCTTAATACAATATAAATTGCAATCTTATTAACTAAGAACGTATTGTTCTTACTTACTCACTTTGTGCTTAACACATCTTTGCTTTATGCTCTATACCACAAATCCCAATCAACCTAGCTTGCTTATCCTTTAAGTGATCTAATCACAATGCTCATTACTATATAATAATTAAGCGACTAGGGGTGTGCTATCCAAGATTTCATACAACTAACTAAGCTAATTCCGAATACATATATATAAATACATACAAGGAATTCATTAACATTCATAAACTTAACATCACTTCACATATTATACCATTCATAAGAGATATATAATATGATGCTTTGCATGTAATGCATTTTGTGTTATTGGGTAGTGTCGTAGGCTTAGTCCCTAGACCCCAATTACACACTTTCGAATGGTGGTTAGATGTCATAACCCTCCAAGGGCGTCACTTGGCTAACCAAACCGATCTACTCCTATAAATAGAGGAGTCTTGCCATGGACTTTAGCTTATGCTTATGCTTATGATTATGCTTATGCTTATATGCATATTCATATAAATACATTCATTATCATTACTTAACTATTCAAGGAAACTACAATCATTTCAATGAATCAAGCTTACACTAATGGTATCCCTTTATCTCTAATGACTCCAAATCATGAACACTAATTCATACATCCATCCTATCACATCCTTTTCCTAGGGTCATTTCTTGACCTCTATGACTTAAGCTTATGGCTCTTAGACAAGCCTCACAATTTGCCAAATTAATGGACAACACATACATTAACTAATCCCTTGAAACTCTATGGAGTTCTCAAGAGAGAAAACATCAAGCATACATAATCTCATTGAAGCTCTTTGGAGCATTCAAGGATTCAAGCATCACATAATAATTAGGGGGGTTGGGGACAGCATCCAACCCTATTTCAGTCAAACCCCATATAATTTCATAACAATCATAACTCAATCTCTTATAGGTATTTAAGACCTAACTTGAACCTAAGGTTCATATGTTACTAAAGGAAGAGAAATTCCTATATGTGGGACTTATGGGTGCCCATCACCTAGGGGTTGAAGAACTCACCTCTATTCTTCAAGACATTGAGCTAGGAAGGTTGAACTTTGGACTCTTTGCTCCTCTTCAAGTTTTTCCCCCTTTGCTCAACTTAGGGCTTCTCCAAATACTCCTCAAATCTTGACCTTCAACCTTCCTTCTCAATCCAAGAACTTGAGCCATCCTTCTTTGGAGCTTGGTCTTCTCCCTTATTCTTCTCCAATTTAGGTGCTTCTTCTTTTTCTCTCTAGGGTTCAAACCCAAATCTCCCAAATACACAAATCTCAACTCTCAAACTCTCCATTTAGGCAAGTGATTGAAGAAATCTAACATAAATCTCTTCAATCCTTCTCAAAGGGTGAAACCCTAGCTCTCCCTTCCTTTTCTCCTTTCCCTTTCTCTTCTTTCCTTTTCTCTTTCTTTCTGCGTTCTGCTCGCTGAAACTGCGTTTTTATACACTTCTGCAGCTGTGAATCGATTCACAGCACAGTGTGAATCGATTCCCACAGTGCAAAAAGAGCCTGAATCGCAGATTTAATGAGTGAATCGATTCCTGCCTGCGAGTCCCAGTGGCCTGTCTTATGTGAATCGATTCCTGCCTTCTGTGAATCGATTCCCACTGCTCGAATTTGATGCCAATGGAGTTTTAATGCTGTGAATCGATTCCTAAGCTATATGAATCGATTCACACTGCAGAAAAACCAGGAAAACTTAATTCTAGCACCAAACCTTGAGACTTTCTTCTCAAATTAACTTTCATAACTACAAATCAACACCTTTAACCATCTTAGGATTAAATCCACACTTATTCCTCAACTCAAACCCATTAACTTTCTCATCAAAACCTTGTGTAATTATATTCACTCACTTAAAAATCAATTTAAGCTTGAATACAATCGCACAATTCTTCTCATAACTTGTTCTCAACTTAGCTTAGAAATTCGGGGTGTTACAATTATTTAATGAATAGCTAATATTAAAAAAATTTATAGTGCCATTCTATTAAATGCATGAGCTTTTCTAAAAATATTAACAATAATTTATGTTGTAAAGCTTATTTTATTTTTATTATGTTATTATACATGAGTAGATTTTTATTTAATTGTCAAAATACTTTATATTATAAAAAGATCGTTAAATACGTTTATAATTTTTTAACCAAGGTAGTTATTAATTAATGCTGATATTTATTTTTTTTATGTGAATTTTATTGATATAATAATATTAGAGATGATGGACAGATATGCATCATGAAAATCCAACTCATTCTCGTTATATCTCAATTTTTTGTATATAAGTGTGCTTACAGACTTATATATCACACAGGAAATACTGCCTTGTGTGGTCAAGAACAACACCATGACAAAGAGCACGACGTTAGCATTTCTGCTTGTCCTTTTGATTTTTATAACAGGTTGGGTCTCTCACTCTTTCTCTGTTTATCTCTCTCGATTAATTTTATATTTTTTCTTGATTTGATGATTATGTTCATTAAATAATTGATAGTAGGAAAACCGTTATCAGTTGAAGCAAGGGGACTCGTTGAATGCAAAGACAATTGTAAAATATTCTGCAAAAGATCTCCCTACTTCTGCTTTCAGGGTCAATGCATTTGCAAACCTTGTTGTGGTTTGACTGATGTATCGTCTGCTGAGCCTAATTCTCAATTCAATTAGCATGTTCTTACGTAATGTATCACAGTCCATGCAATAAAATAATGAGCTTGATATGTGTTAGTTTAAACTTTTATTCCAAATTTTTAGTTAAATTTTAGAAATTAGTTATCCTAACTTAATGATTGGTAATGGTAGCCATTTGTTGATCGATACCAATGCTTACATGAGAGTCTCCTTAAGGATAGTTTCTCGGGATATAGAACCATTTATGGCTCTATTAGTAAATAGAAGATTTTTATAGCTCTATTCGCAAATAAAAGATTAGAAAATTGTTGTACATACTAATGTACAAGAAAACCAAGGTGTAGGCACATTCATAAAAGCTCTTGGTAACACCTAAAATTTGTAAAAAGTAACTCCTGCTTATATTGGGTGTTGTTGGAAATTTCTAATCTCAAACTGACATATTTGGAGGGAGGAAAGTACTTGGTTAAAAATTCGGTCCAAGTCATTGTGGGCCGAACCCACAGTGACAAAGATGAAAATCAATCATTAACTTTTTTTCATCAAAGAGAATAGAAGAATCCTTAGTCGAATAAGTAATAACATCAATGTTGTGTTAGATTGTATTAACCAATCTTAATTAGAAACTTTTTGATGTGTTTCTTGGGATCCTTTGTCGATGAACCTCCAAACTGTAAAGAATTATAACACATTGAGATCGATTCCAAGTGGATCTCAACATTAACACCTATCATGATTGGAACAACGATATTGTCAACTAGACCTTCATTGTTCAACATGAAATAATCTAAAAGAGTCCTCCTTTGATCATGTCTCCAAACCACACTAGAGAGATGTGCATCAAAAAAATTCACATAAATATAAAAAAAGCAGAACAACAAAATGAATAAATTGGGAAAATCAAAAACATATGGATAAAATGAAGAATGTTAAGGAATTCATACAGCAAAGCGTATAATATAACCAAAATTGAATTTCCTAATACTTTCAAATAATCACAATAACGATGACAAAAGCTCATTACTTTGCAAGTGCGCTTATCAACGAGTTAGATAGGAGTCGAAGAAAAATAGCACAATAAGGCAAATCCAAATAGGAAAAAAGGAATCGTGGAATCATATCGACATGAAGTGGGAAGTAAACTAGGGAATATATAATATATGGACAAATAATAAATTTTTAAACTAATATATTTTTGGACATTAGCTTTATTTGAGAAATTATCGTAAACTCAATTTCCTTTTTGGAAGATTATTTCTAATATTATTAGTGGTATACTTTTAGCTCAAATGGAATATATTAAATTACTATGCAATTTTTTATCAGTTTGATTATATTTTGGTCATTATCTCATCTTAAAAAAATTGTGAAACATTTATATATTTATATATATATATATATCTATATATATTCAAAGTTAAAAAATTATTCCAAATAATTCAATAATTAATAAATTATTTTTATTCTAAATTATACTATACAACCTTTACACATGTCTAAAAATTAAGAACGAAAATATAAATCCTGAAAATTAAATTGTTTTAAAGAGATTAAAAAATTTATTAATTTCATTGCTTTGGCAATGCAATCGTAAAATGATTAATTTATATCGTTATTCAAAACAAAAAATTGCAAACACAATTACGCAATTTCAATATCTACTTTTATGGTAGTAAAATAATCATATACCATGAACTATTTTAATGCCTTTTCCCTTTCTTTCAAAATTTTAAGTTATGTCACTGTGTCTTCTCACTACTTTACGGACGATTTATATGGCTTAAGTGCCTCCCCCTCCGCTGTTAATAAAAATCCTCTCCCCCACTTCCATCATCTATTTAACAAAATCATACATTTATTTTGCATATCACATACATTGTATGATATGAAAAGGTATCTGCTTTAATATTATTTAATCAATTGGATCTAAAACTTATTGACAAGCAACTACAGCTCACTACATAACAATATTTAACTACATCATATACTATTACTTAATAACTGTTAAATCTGAGGCTTATTATTTAGTTATAATGAGAGTATATTAATATACCTAATAAGAAAAAAATTTATGATATTGCTGTAAAATAATACAAGTAAAATCTGAGTAAAATTCTAATTAAAAATTTACTTTCAGATTTAGTTGTTAGTCATACACATGTCTTTTCATGTCAATAAATTGAGTAAAAATAAATGTCACCATATATTAATAATTACTGATTACAAAAAATATTAGTACATGATATGGGCTGTTTTCTAATTTTGCAAAGACTTTAATTTAATTGGTAAAATATAAATTATAAAAATATTTCTAAGATGAAATTATTTAATAGTTAAACTAATATATATAAATATTTATGAATTTAACAATTTTAAAATTTCGTACATATACCATCACAATATGATAGAATAAAATTGAATGAATGATTTTTATCCTATTTAAATAATTTTTATGTAACTATTAAATCATATATATAGATATAAGTTTAAAAAATATATACATGTCAATAATAAAAAATAAAATAATATGTACAATTACTTAATTTCAAATGAGTGTACTTAAAACTTATTTTATTAATAAGTAGTATAGTATAAATTTAATAAAAAACAAAAATGTGATAAAAGTTTGTAGCATACATGTACGGTTTATGGATTTTAATTAATGATTTAAGTTATGATCTAATATCAGATATTTACAGATATATGTTATACATAAATTGTAACACCCGCACCTCAACATAATTGAAAGTACGACAAATTACATTAAGGCACAGGAATTACTAAACATTTACAAACTTGATTACAATAATCCAAGTCGTAAATTAACTTAATTTATCAATCTAATAAATAGATTACAACTTGTACATGACTTGGAATATAAAATTCCCATTGCAGTCTACGACTAGCTTATGTGTCCCAAGCTTGAAGCTTCAGCTCGCCGTCTTCAATACCTGCTTATCTGAAAGACAACAAAAAGAAAAGGGTGAGACTATAAAATCTCAGTGAGCCCTTCACGGACTCCTCACCATTCTCTCCTCGGAACCTTCTAGGCGGAGAAGACTAACTTATGCATTTCAAACCTAGACATACTCTCGCTATGTACCATAAGGACTTGACTTGCAACTTCTCGATATCCCTAAGCTAAGACGCTTTAGAACGCGCTAGCTTGAATTAAAACTTATCATATTATACCATAGGGTAATCCTAGGACTAATATGCCACTTATCGACTTGTGATTAACTAACCTTTGTTTAGCTCAACTAACCTTAATACAATACAAATTACTATTATTTAATGAATAGCTAATATTAAAAAAATTTATAGTGCCATTCTATTAAATGCATGAGCTTTTCTAAAAATATTAACAATAATTTATGTTGTAAAGCCTATTTTATTTTTATTATGTTATTATACATGAGTAGATTTTTATTTAATTGTCAAAATACTTTATATTATAAAAAGATCGTTAAATCGTTTATAATTTTTAACCAAGGTAGTTATTACTTAATCCTGTTATTTTTTTTATGTGATTTTTATTGATATAATAATATTAGAGATGATGGACAGATATGCATCATGAAAATCCAACTCATTCTCGTTATATCTCAATTTTTTGTATATAAGTGTGCTTACAGACTTATATATCACACAGGAAATACTGCCTTGTGTGGTCAAGAACAACACCATGTGAAAGCGCACGGCGGTAGCATTTACCTTGTCCTTTTGATTTGTATAACAGGTTGGGTCTCTCACTCTTTCTCTGTTTATCTCTCTCGATTAATTTTATATTTTTTCTTGATTTGATGATTATGTTCATTAAATAATTGATAGTAGGAAAACCGTTATCAGTTGAAGCAAGGGGACTCGTTGAATGCAAAGACAATTGCAAAATATTACGTAAAAGATCTCCCTATACGCTTTCGGGGTCAATGCATTTGCAAACCTTGTTGTGGTTTGGTGATGTATCGTCTGCTGAGCCTAATTCTCAATTCAATTAGCATGTTCTTACGTAATGTATCACAGTCCATGCAATAAAATAATGAGCTTGATATGTGTTAGTTTAAACTTTTCATTCCAATTTTTTAGTTAAATTTTCGAGGAAATTAGTTATCCTAACTTAATGATTGGTAATGGTAGCCATTTGTTCAGTCGATGCCAATGCTTACATGAGAGTCTCCTTAAGGATAGTTTCTCGGGATATAGAACCATTTATGGCTCTATTAGTAAATAGAAGATTTTTTTATAGCTCTATTCGCAAATAAAAGATTAGAAAATTGTTGTACATACTAATGTACAAGAAAACCAAGGTGTAGGCACATTCATAAAAGCTCTTGGTAACACCTAAGCTGTAAAAAAGTAACTCCTGCTTATATTGGGTGTTGTTGGAAATTTCTAATCTCAAAGTGACATATTTGGAGGGAGGAAAGTACTTGGTTAAAAATTCGGTCCAAGTCATTGTGGGCCGAACCACGATGACAAAGATGAAAATCAATCATTAACTTTTTTCATCAAAGAGAATTGAAGAATCCTTAGTCGAATAAGTAATAACATCAATGTTGTGTTAGATTGTATTAAGCAATCTTAATTAGAAACTTTTGATGTGTTTCTTGGGATCCTTTGTTGATGAACCTCCAAAGCTGTAAGAATTATAACACATTGAGATCGATTCCAAGTGGATCTCAACATTAATACCTATCATGATTGGAACAACGATATTGTCAACTAGACCTTCATTGTTCAACATGAAATAATCTAAAAGAGTCCTCCTTTGATCATGTCTCCAAACCACACTAGAGAGATGTGCATCAAAAAAATTCACATAAATATTAAAAAAAGCAGAACAACAAAATGAATAAATTGGGAAAATAAAAAACATATGGATAAAATGAAGAATGTTAAGGAATTCATACAGCAAAGCGTATAATATAACCAAAATTGAATTTCCTAATACTTTCAAATAATCCACAATAACGATGACAAAAGCTCGTTCGCCTGCAAGTGCGCTTATCAACGAGTTAGATAGGAGTTAGTAAGAAAAATAGCACAATAAGGCAAATCCAAATAGGAAAAAAAGGAATCGTGGAATCATATCAGCATGAAGTGGGAAGTAAACTAGGGAATATATGTAACACCCTAACCCCTATTAGGGAATTACGTACGAGTAAAACCTGAATTTAAGGAAATCAGTCTCGAAAATTTTGTTTTTTCACATACATGGTAACTATAAAGAATGAACCTTGGACACACAAGCGACATGCCAAAATAGGTATTACAATGATAATAGTAAATCAGAGTTTTTGAAGCGGAAACCTAACTTAATTATTACAACTCTTTTTCGAAGGAATAATAAAATATCATATTTACAATTACACATTATTGCAACATATTACTAGGACACAACCTAGGACTTAGGAAATGACTTGTGATCCGATGACTCAAGTCTCACAGAAAAGCAAGACCGAGCACATTCCAATGCTCTGAACCTCTTCAAACAGCTGTACCTGAAAACAACGCCCCAAAGGTGAGTTTATAAAACTCAATAACATAGACTTGGATAAAAATAATTTTATCGTTGTTTTCAGCCATACGTGGTGTGCGACGTATGGGAAAATCCTCCGCTTATTACATAAGTATATTTAATCAAACTATATACCTTAACCGAACCTCAACATAGCAGTGTCAATGAATGTTCAGACATAGAGCATGTATCAAACACACAGTCTAATCATATTCACTTAGACAATTACCATTTTGCTAAGTGATTCACAAGTTCAAACCTCAAATCATCTTATGCAACAACCAATTAATCAATATTGTTTACAAGACAAATCACAAATCATAATTACAATCATAATGGATGTACCCACTTGGTGCCACTCAATAACCCAAGACAAGAGTGAGAGCTATTCATTTATATACCGCTCCACCAAGGGATCCCCATCATTGGAAAAACCCTCAAATAACCAAAGATGAGTTTGCATTATTACACAAACACCCTCAAATACAGTCAAACTTATTCACAAAGCATTTTCAATTAATGCATTGTTATTTCACATTTGTCATAGTCTCATATTATCCTTAACCTTAACCAAACTCAATCATAAATCATTAACACACAGCATCACAATTCATTATCAAATAATGTATAGCTCTAATACATTCCTTTTAACCTCACACCATTCATTTAAGCGTGGGAAAATGAGACTTAACACAAGGTTTAAGAGTTTGGGAAAGCATTAGAAAGGAACGAAAAACACATAAAAATGGTGTTATTGGTCACCCAGCGAACAGTGGCCGAAGTACACATATGACGAGTTTGGCTTTCAAACGCAAACATCCCAAACACATAAACAACCAGGTTTCAATCAAAACAAGAGTCAAAACAAGGTTTCACATGCATTATTAGAATTCAATAACACATCAAATAATAATTCATTACGATTATCACCATCCCAATCAAATAACAATTCTAAGCAATTTACATGTCTAATTGGGAAGTCAAATACTTAGCAATATAACCACAATTTATTTAAAAGGGGCATAAAGCCCTTCACCCATTTCAAGGAATTATAACCACTCCAAATTGGGCTAGTTCAAACGCCAATCCTTCCAAATTAATTCATGCATATTGATCAAGTGACCAATCAAACCAACCAAGCACATCTATATATATATACACCAATTGGAGCTCGATGGAACTCTCAACGGTACAAACATCACACATTGGTTTAGGGGGGTTGGGGACATAATCCAACCCTATTTCAGTCAAAACCCCATACAAGACCATTTCAGAATAATTAATAGACTAATTATTGCTCTAAAGAATCTAAATAACAAATCCTAACACACCGTAAAGGAGGTTTTAGGGGAAGTCTGTGTTACCTGAGTAATCCCAAGTTAGGGATTTAAGCTCCACAAATTCCCATTCTTCTTCCTTCATCGTTCTGAGCTCAAAATCGTCTTCTCCTTCGCATAGAACCCACATGCACATCATTTTCCTTGTTGTTGAAACTGACCTCCATTGGAGCACTCCTTGAAGCTTGACTTCCACCTTCTTCATTTGAACTTCAATGGAGATGGAATCCCTTGCTTCTTCTAATTAGACCTCGGTTCCTCTCCATTTCTCGGTCTCGATCTCTCTCCTCTCTCACGCGATCTCTCCCTCTCCTCTCTGCGTTAGGCCCTCTCTCCCTCTCTGGCTGTGAGCAGTGGCACGGCCACCACCCCACCTTGGCGCCACCTCCTCCGACCACCAGTGGCCTTTCCTCCTTCATCTCCCTCGATCGCGACATCATCTCCCTCTTATCTTCTTTCTTTCCTTCTTCTTCTCTCTTCCTCTTTCTTTCTCTATTTTTCTGATTTTCCCTTTCCTTCTTTTGAAATTTGCGGTCACGATGGAGGGAGTATTAGGAGTGAAGGAGGGGTACTAATGTGGGCTTAAGTGGATCATGGAGTACGGTGGAGCTTAGGTCCAAAATTAATTAAAACCTTGCAATTACGCCCTTATTAAACCTCTAAATTATATCTTAGGTACCTAATAATATTCTTGAGCAATCTGGCTAATTAAAACCACACATAAATATTTAGTCTCATAATTCCTAAATCCTTTGGGTAAAATTACAATTTTACCCTTTAGTTCCTAATTGGTTTTAAATTACGAAATTAGGGCTTCGAACTATTTTTAATCCTTAGAGATTAAATTCACTTTCACTTAGGACTCCTAATAATTAGGCTTAGGGGTTTTGGGATGTTACATTACTCCCCACCTTTTAGGAATTTTGTCCCCAAAATTCGCTTTACCTTCTAACCAAATCCTTATACAAATTCTGTTCTTTGTGCTTCTGCTGCGACACTCTGATCATACTCAGGTTCAGGTGAGTAGGTTTCACTCCAAATCATTCTAAATCATCGGGGTTCGAAGGGAATTAATAGCAACGTTAGGTCCATTGTCCAGAAAATTTGGTGATTCAATTAACCGATTACAAACTATGTCTTACACCCAATAAGATTCTTATTAATTTAAGACAAAGTTTGTAATTAGTCAAACAAAATCACTTCACACACCGGCTAATGAATCTATCATAGACATTAATTTCTTTGAATTCCCACCGATTTAGCTATATTATGACTCTGGTAGTCCAAAGACTATGGTCTAACACTCCTCATCAGGCTAGTTATTCCACCAAAGTCACTAGGCCTAGAGAACTTGGGGCCTGACTAACTTCAAGGTTCCCTAATCACAACTGAGGCATTGGAAGTTTGGCTCATCACTATCCCTTTGGATTCTAGAAAATACTAGGGTATTTCTAATCAAGGTCCACTAGGTGCTTTAGAGGGCTTCGTGGTTATCAATCAGCTTGGGATCCATTCACAATGGTTAGATCAAACAAGCTTGACTAGTTAACAAGTGTTGAGAGCCTAATCGACTATGAATGCCCATCCTAAATTGATTAAGACCGCACCGCTAAGAATCCTTACTTACCAACTATAATTGTCGTAGAATCAAGTGGTCACGACAAAAGGATTAACAGTGTTTAACCACTCTAGGTACAATATATCCAAAGTGACCTTCTCAAAATTAATAATTGAAAATTGGTCATGTTTACTAACACGGTTGACAGTAAGGTCACCATTAGGAGCACTTACCTATTGAGGAACAACTATGGAATCAAATGATGGAAAAATACTAACCTAAGTTTCATAACATAGGTGAAACCAACATTGGTAGAATTTATCTTATTAGATCCATTGCAGCTCTGTAGTTCTAATATCACTTCTCTGAGCCTTTCAAACAAACTAGCATCTCTAAGGGAATTCTAAGATATTTCTAAGTGATTCTCTAGGATTTAGGCCCTAAAAACATGATGAATTACAAAGAGTATTTATCCAATATCACATCATGACAATATCATGCTTTAGGCATTTCGACTATTTCATAAATTCGTCAAATAGATCATGCTCTTAAAGAATTCAGATAAGGATCTAGCATACACATAATGGTAGCACCATAACATATTTCTCACGTCAACAATGTAATCAAAATATGAAAATAACAATTTTACTCATAAGGCAGTCAAGAAACATGTAGTCTGTTTATGGTTCCTAACCAGAATTTATGCAAGTTCACAACATCACAATTAAGGGTCATTCATGCAATAGCCACTCAGGATTCCAAATTTATGGACATCTACAATCAAATCAAACACATGTAGAGTAAGGTTGTGTATTGGCTCATGCATCTCATACTCATTTTAATATTTTCCTAAAACCTGAAATCTGAAACAAGGTTTCATGCATCATGAAATAAGAAGGAAAATAAGCTAACGTGGGACTTATTGGTGCCCAATACTCTAAGAAGAGAAAGAATCATAAAACACACCATAAAATTCCCAAGCACTAAACTTGGATTTTTGAAAAGGTGTCGATACCTTAAACCTTGACGGGTCTTTAAGGATTTCAAAAGCAAAAATCAAAACTTCATATGACGAGAAACAATTTGTACATTCTACCGTCGTACAAATATAAGGCTAGAAGCCAAAATATCTAAATAAGGTAAGGAAAGGCAGAATAACCACAAAGAATCAAGGAATTACTTAATTCATAAGATTCTACAACATTCTAAACCAAATCAACTAAATTTAGGGTTCAAGCATTGGAATAAACAAGTTCATGATCATCAATTCAGCAATCATATAAACCATGCACAAGCACATAATGCATTTGTCACCAAAACTGATCAACACCTTCATACACACTCATGACTCTATTCCTATCATCAAACCTTCTCACAATTCCAACAATGAAAACTAGGCTCTCATGCAACCCTAAGATTAAGCCCTATTGCTCAGGGTTACTAGTCTAATTAACCATCAACATATTAGGATTAAAAGGGTCTTAAAGGTTATGCCCTCTCAGCCTCTAAGCCATTGAAACAGACAAAAATTAAATAAAAGAGATAGGGAGTGCGCTCAAGAGCACCTGGGGCGCAGCTCAAGAGCACTCCTGCAGCTGCTTCTGTTTTAAAAAGGACAAGCATTGCGCTCAAGAGCATCCGAAGAGCAACTCAAGAGCACTCCTGCATTTACATTTTCTAAGCGGACAGTGCGCTCAAGAGCATCAGAAGAGCAACTCAAGAGCACTCTGCGAATTCAGCGAGAAAAATGGGTTTTTAGAGTCCCTAACTTCCCAAAACTTGATTCAAGCCATTCAAAATCAAATCCAACCAAATAGAGAATCAATATCAGTGATCAAGCAAGTTCAAATGATGAATCAAACACTTTGCACACACTTACAACTACATGCAAAGTCAAACCATATCTCAAATTCCAAAATTCTACTCAAACCTCACTTAGCCATGCTCAATACTTCTACTCATTCCTTTAATATTAGGTAACCAGAATTCACCCAACACCTTAACTATGTGAACATGCAAGCAAAGGCAAGATAACCCTATGGTGGGACTTATTGGTTGCCCACACCTAATGTGAGAAGAACTCACCATAAGCAAGTAAAGGAGTTCAAGTCAACAAGCCAACACATCCGAGCATAACTATCCAAATTGAACATAAAGGAAATGCGAATCTCAACTAAAGTCATCAATACCTCAAGTTTAGACATAATCAATATTCAGGCAAGAAATTGAAAACAACCAAATGAAAAATCAAAGCGAAAGAAATTCGTTCATGTTTACTAAGTTATACCTTTCTAACCTTCAAACCTTGGGTTTTCAAAGCTTAAACTTTCACATTATATAAAGATTTTTCCAAGACTTGAACCCACGAGTATTCATCGGATATCAAACCATTTAATGTTTCACAAATGTCGCGGTTTCTCCAAGAGTATCCCATAATACTCTTGTTGTCCCGCAGCTACTTTGATCATCAACCTCGTCATAACAAAACTTTTGTAATGATCTTCCAGTGGTAGCAGAGTTTAACATGGCCACTAAGCTCAACTGCGGCCACGGAGGCATTCCGTGGACTTAGGCAGGCCAGAGTGGCTGAAAATCTTCACGACCTGAACTACTACTAGACGATCATTATGGAATCTGAAATTGTATTTAGGAGTAATTACATATATGAGAATGTCTCACGAAAGAGTACATGCCTCTAGTATTCCCTGCAAATCTTCACCCTCCTCATTCCTTTAATGAATCCTTGAGGTGGCCTACCTCAATAATTCATAAAAAGAAATTAGAAAATTTCAGATTTATAGACACATCTGACGCTTTCCTAGACCGGATCACACCTAGACACACTGACTCACAGTCCGATAGGGTCGAACTGCTCTGATACCATAATGTAACACCCTAACCCCTATTAGGGAATTACGTACGAGTAAAACCTGAATTTAAGGAAATCAGTCTCGAAAATTTTGTTTTTTCACATACATGGTAACTATAAAGAATGAACCTTGGACACCTGGCGACATGCCAAAATAGGTATTACAATGATAATAGTAAATCAGAGTTTTCGAAGCGGAAACCTAACTTAATTATTACAACTCTTTTTCGAAGGAATAATAAAATATAATATTTACAATTACACATTATTGCAACATATTACTAGGACACAACCTAGGACTTAGGAAATGACTTGTGATCCGATGACTCAAGTCTCACAGAAAAGCAAGACCGAGCACATTCCAATGCTCTGAACCTCTTCAAACAGCTGTACCTGAAAACAACGCCCCAAAGGTGAGTTTATAAAACTCAATAACATAGACTTGGATAAAAATAATTTTATCGTTGTTTTCAGCCATACGTGGTGTGCGACGTATGGGAAAATCCTTCGCTTATTACATAAGTATATTTAATCAAACTATATACCTTAACCAAACCTCGACATAGCAGTGTCAATGAATGTTCAGACATAGAGCATGTATCAAACACACAGGCTAATCATATTCACTTAGACAATTACCATTTTGCTAAGTGATTCACAAGTTCAAACCTCAAATCATCTTATGAAACAACCAATTAATCAATATTGTTTACAAGACAAATCACAAATCATAATTACAATCATAATGGATGTACCCACTTGGTGCCACTCAATAACCCAAGACAAGAGTGAGAGCTATTCATTTATATACCGCTCCACCAAGGGATCCCCATCATTGGAAAAACCCTCAAATAACCAAAGATGAGTTTGCATTATTACACAAACACCCTCAAATACAGTCAAACTTATTCACAAAGCATTTTCAATTAATGCATTGTTATTTCACATTTGTCATAGTCTCATATTATCCTTAACCTTAACCAAACTCAATCATAAATCATTAACACACAACGCATCACAATTCATTATCAAATAATGTATAGCTCTAATACATTCCTTTTAACCTCACACCATTCATTTAAGCGTGGGAAAATGAGACTTAACACAAGGTTTAAGAGTTTGGGAAAGCATTAGAAAGGAACGAAAAACACATAAAAATGGTGTTATTGGTCACCCAGCGAACAGTGGCCGAAGTACACATATGACGAGTTTGGCTTTCAAACGCAAACATCCCAAACACATAAACAACCAGGTTTCAATCAAAACAAGAGTCAAAACAAGGTTTCACATGCATTATTAGAATTCAATAACACATCAAATAATAATTCATTACGATTATCACCATCCCAATCAAATAACAATTCTAAGCAATTTACATGTCTAATTGGGAAGTCAAATACTTAGCAATATAACCACAATTTATTTAAAAGGGGCATAAAGCCCTTCACCCATTTCAAGGAATTATAACCACTCCAAATTGGGCTAGTTCAAACGCCAATCCTTCCAAATTAATTCATGCATATTGATCAAGTGACCAATCAAACCAACCAAGCACATCTATATATATATACACCAATTGGAGCTCGATGGAACTCTCAACGGTACAAACATCACACATTGGTTTAGGGGGGTTGGGGACAGAATCCAACCCTATTTCAGTCAAAACCCCATACAAGACCATTTCAGAATAATTAATAGACTAATTAATGCTCTAAAGAATCTAAAAAACAAAACCTAACACAAGTAAAGGAGGTTTTAGGGAAATGCGTGTTACTGAGTAATCCCAAGTTAGGGATTTAAGCTCCATAAATTCCCATTCTTCTTCCTTCATCGTTCTGAGCTCAAAATCGTCTTCTCCTTCGCTTAGAACCCACATGCACGTCATTTTCCTTGTTGTTCAGAAACCCCAACCTCCATTGGAGCACTCCTTGAAGCTTCAAGCTTCCACCTTCTTCATTTGAACTTCAATGGAGATGGAATCCCTTGCTTCTTCTAATTCGACCTCAGTTCCTCTCCATTTCTCAGTCTCGATCTCTCTCCCTCTCTCACGCGATCTCTCCCTCTCCCTCTCAGCGTTCGGCCCTCTCTCCCTCTCCTAGCCGTGAACAGTGGCACGGCCACCACCCCACACCGCCGCGCCACCTCCTCCAGCCACCACCATGGCCTTTCCTCCTTCATCTCCCTCAATCGTGACATCCTCTCCCCTCTTCTCTTCTTTCTTTCCTTCTTCTTCTCTCTTCCTCTTTCTTTCTCTATTTTTCTGATTTTCCCTTTCCTTCTTTTGGGGCTGCAGGTCACAATGGAGGGAGTATTAGGGTGAAGGAGGGGGTACTAATGTGGGCTTAAGTGGACATGGAGTACGGTGGAGCTTAGGTCTAAAATTAATTAAAACCTTGCAATTACACCCTTATTAAACCTCTAAATTATATCTTAGGTACCTAATAATATTCTTGAGCAATCTGGCTAATTAAAACCACGCATAATTATTTAGTCTCATAATTCCTAAATCACTGGGTAAAATTACAATTTTACCCTTTAGTTCCTAATTGGTTTTAAATTACAAAATTAGGGCTTCGAACTATTTTTAATCCTTAGAGATTAAATTCACTTTCACTTAGGACTCCTAATAATTAGGCTTAGGGGTTTTGGGATGTTACAATATATAATATATGGACAAATAATAAATTTTTAAACTAATATATTTTTTGGACATTAGCTTTATTTGAGAAATTATACGTAAACTCAATTTCCTTTTTGGAAGATTATTTCTAATATTATTAGTGGTATACTTTTAGCTCAATTGGAATATATTAAATTACTATGCAATTTTTTATCAGTTTGATTATATTTTGGTCATTATCTCATCTTAAAAAAATTGTGAAACATTTATATATTTATATATATATATATATATATATATATATTCAAAGTTAAAAAATTATTCCAAATAATTCAATTATTAATAAATTATTTTTATTCTAAAATATACTATACAACCTTTACACATGTCTAAAAATTAAGAACGAAAATATAAATCCTGAAAATTAAATTGTTTTAAAGAGATTAAAAATTTATTAATTTTATTGCTTTGGCAATGCAATCGTAAAATGATTAATTTATATCGTTATTCAAAACAAAAAATTGCAAACACAATTACGCAATTTCAATATCTACTTTTAATGGTAGTAAAATAATCATATACCATGAACTATTTTAATGCCTTTTCCCTTTCTTTCAAAATTTTAAGTTATGTCACTGTGTCTTCTCACTACTTTACGGACGATTTATATGGCTTAAGTGCCTCCCCCTCCGCTGAAAATAAAAATCCTCTCCCCCACTTCCATCATCTATTTAACAAAATCATACATTTATTTTGCATATCACATACATTGTATGATATGAAAAGGTATCTGCTTTAATATTATTTAATCAATTGGATCTAAAACTTATTGACAAGCAACTACAGCTCACTACATAACAGTGTTTAACTACATCATATAATATTACTTAATAACTGTTAAATTTGAGACTTATTATTTAATTATAATGAGAGTATATTAATATACCTAATAAGAAAAAAATTTATGATATTGCTGTAAAATAATACAAGTAAAATCTGAGTAAAATTCTAATTAAAAATTTACTTTCAGATTTAGTTGTTAGTCATACACATGTCTTTTCATGTCAATAAATTGAGTAAAAATAAATGTCACCATATATTAATAATTACTGATTAAAAAAAATATTAGTTCATGATATGGGCTGTTTTCTAATTTTGGAAAGACTTTAATTTAATTGGTAAAATATAAATTATAAAAATATTTCTAAGATGAAATTATTTAATAGTTAAACTAATATATATAAATATTTATGAATTTAACAATTTTAAAATTTCGTACATATACCATCACAATATGATAGAATAAAATTGAATGAATGATTTTTATCCTACTTAAATAATTTTTATGTAACTATTAAATCATATATATAGATATAAGTTTAAAAAATATATACATGTCAATAATAAAAAATAAAATAATATGTACAATTACTTAATTTCAAATGAGTGTACTTAAAACTTATTTTATTAATAAGTAGTATAGTATATATTTAATAAAAAATAAAAATGTGATAAAAGTTTGTAGCATACATGTACGGTTTATGGATTTTAATTAATGATTTAAGTTATGATCTAATATCAGATATTTACAAATATATGTTATACATAAATCACGGGTTGTAAATTCTTATTATTAATAAGAATATATGGGAATTAATTTAAAAAATATTCTATGCTAAAAATATATTTAAAAAGTTATTTACTTCCTAGTATAAAATCAGAATTTCAAACATAGTTCACCTTTATTTACATTATATTTTTAATAATTAACATCATCAAAATATATGAAAATTTTCATTAACCTCATCAACACATAGAGCACATAATATTGTTGCCTAGGATGACTAATTATTTAATAAAAATTTCTAATATAATTTCCTTTGAATATTTTAGTATTTTTTGAATAAATAATTTTATTCCTTACAATATTTTTATATATTTAATTGGTAACAAATTTTTGTATTATTTTTAAATTTCACTATATATATATTGCTATAATTGAAATTTAAATAAACTCGTGAAACACACAGGTATTACCTCTAGTAAATGAGCAAGAGAGTATGATATGTTTGAAGTAAAGTTTGGATTGTTTAAAATACTATTTCTTAATTAACAACATGAATTTAATTATTATAGATGAATATTGTATACTTTTATTAAGAAGTATAGTATTATTTAATTATTTTAAAAAAATATTTACCTATAATTTGAATTATTATTAATTATTTTTAATTCATAATATTACTATTATTTAACGAATAGCTAATATTAAAAAAATTTATAGTGCCATTCTATTAAATGCATGAGCTTTTCTAAAAATATTAACAATAATTTATGTTGTAAAGCTTATTTTATTTTTATTATGTTATTATACATCAATAGATTTTTATTTAATTGTCAAAATACTTTATATTATAAAAGATCGTTAAATACGTTTATAATTTTTAACCAAGGTAGTTATTAATTAATGCTGATATTTATTTTTTCATGTGAATTTTATTGATATAATAATATTAGAGATGATGGACAGATATGCATCATGAAAATCAAACTCATTCTCGTTATATCTCAATTTTTTGTATATAAGTGTGCTTCTGAGACTTATATATCACCACGAAATCTTGCCTTGTGTGGTCAAGAACAACACCATGACAAAGAGCACGGCGTTAGCATTTCTGCTTGTCCTTTTGATTTGTATAATAGGTTGGGTCTCTCACTCTTTCTCTGTTTATCTCTCTCGATTAAATTTATATTTTTCTTGATTTGATGATTATGTTCATTAAATAATTGATAGCGAGGAAAACCGTTATCGATTGAAGCAAGAGGACTCGTTGAATGCAAAGACAATTGCAAAATATTACGTAAAAGATCTCCCTATACCTTTGAGGTCAATGCATTTGCAAACCTTGTTGTGGTTTGGTGATGTATCGTCTGTGAGCCTAATTCTCAATTCAATTAGCATGTTCTTACGTAATGTATCACAGTCCATGCAATAAAATAATGAGCTTGATATGTGTTAGTTTAAACTTTTTATTCCAATTTTTAGTTAAATTTTAGGAAATTAGTTATCTAACTTAATGATTGGTAATGGTAGCCATTTGTTGATCGATGCCAATGCTTACATGAGAGTCTCCTTAAGGATAGTTTCTCGGGATATAGAACCATTTATGGCTCTATTAGTAAATAGAAGATTTTTTTATAGCTCTATTCGCAAATAAAAGATTAGAAAATTGTTGTACATACTAATGTACAAGAAAACCAAGGTGTAGGCACATTCATAAAAGCTCTTGGTAACACCTAAGCTGTAAAAAAGTAACTCCTGCTTATATTGGGTGTTGTTGGAAATTTCTAATCTGAAACTGACATATTTGGAGGGAGGAAAGTACTTGGTTAAAAATTCGGTCCAAGTCATTGACGGGCCAGAACCACAGTGACAAAGATGAAAATCAGTCATTAACTTTTTTTCATCAAAGAGAATAGAAGAATCCTTAGTCGAATAAGTAATAACATCAATGTTGTGTTAGATTGTAATAACCAATCTTAATTAGAAACTTTTTGATGTGTTTCTTGGGATCCTTTGTTGATGAACCTCTGTAACACCTTACTTTCATTAACTTGAAAATAAGATAATTATCATTAGGTGCATTAATCCCAACTAAAGTCCAGAAACCACAAAAGACTAAAACTTCAAATACATACGTTTTCTGCCAGTGCAACCCAATACATAATTCTAGAAATTACATATTCAACGTATTACTTAAGACTACTGCAAAATGAATAATATTCCAAGAGCTAGCAGCTGTCAGCCTTCCTTTGTAACCTGTGCATCTGTAAAAACAATTAAATAAAGGAGCGGGGTGAGATAATAATCTCAGTGAATCCTCCCTTCGACTCGTCACCATCAACTCATACAATTTACTATCAGTCAAGATTCGATATCACACATTTATGCAATGCATATTCTTACTATGAATTTCTAATTCATCTTTGGCTCGTATTCATGGGTAGTGTTGTATGCTTACGTCCATACAACCCCATAAATACGCTTTCGATATGGTGGTTAGATGTCTTAATCGTCCGAGGGCGTCCCACACGGCTAACCATATCGATCACCCCCTTTTTCGAGGCATCTTAGTGTCTTTTAGGGTGTGTTTGGTTGGGGAGTTTTTGAGGGGAGGGGAGGGGAGGGGAGGTGATATTTTAAATTATATTTGTTTGGTTCAATTTTTTTAATGGGAGGGGAGGGGAGGGGAGGGGAGCAAAATCCCTCCTAAGCCAATTTTGGCTCCCCTCCCAAAGTGGGGGGTTTTGGAGGGGAGGGGAGGGGAGATTAAATTATTTAAAATAAAATTACTGAAATATCCTTATATATAATATAATATAAAACACTATAAGGATATACCAGTAAATTAATCTATTCCCTCCATTAAAATCTCTTCCCTCCCCTCCTGAACCAAACAAGCAAATGCTTCCCTCCCCTCCCCTCCCCTCATCTCAACCAAACACAAAATCAAATTAAATCCCTCCCCTCCCTTCCCCTTCCCTCCCCTCCCCTCTATTAAAATCCCTCCCCTCCCCTCCCCTTATTTGAACCAAACAGACCCTTAGGGAATTCAATTCACCAACTATATCCTTAAATGTATGCCTTATTCAACAATAGGAATACAATTAGGTGCTACTCTATCTTTACATGCAACTGAACATATTCATGTCAAAGATACATTTCATATTCAACAGGAAACATATAGCATGCTCAATCAAGGAAAATATATTAAGACAAGACTCACTTCCATTAGAGCTCCATGGAGCTCCCAATGGTCAAAACATCAATTTCACAATTTATGGGGGTTTTGGGTACAACATTAACCCCCTTAATCCGTCCCCAATAGTACATGCATAGCTATTTAACACTAAAAACGGTAGAAATAAGAGGGATTTAGGAAATCCTAACCTTTAGGGTTCAAGGGTTTTCTTCAAGGGAACCCTAATGTGGGACTTATGGGTGCCCATCACCTAGGAGAAGGAAGAACTCACCACAACTCCTAAGATTCAAGCTCAAGGGTTGATGTTCAGCTCCTTCTTCTTCCTCCTTCACGTTCTTCTTCTTCTCCTTCAA
Source organism: Calophaca sinica (assembly GCA_037113605.1). Classification (NCBI taxonomy): domain Eukaryota; kingdom Viridiplantae; phylum Streptophyta; class Magnoliopsida; order Fabales; family Fabaceae; genus Calophaca; species Calophaca sinica. The sequence continues at coordinate 54,042,581 of CM073736.1, forward strand.
GCTTGCCTTCTAGGGATTTCTTCCAACTTTCCAAACCAAGAATAAATTGTAACACCCAAGTGTATGCCTAAGTTCATAAATATGAGACTAATTATTCTTGTGTAATTTTAATTGATAAAAATTACTCAAGGTTTAATTAGGGACCTTAGAATAATTAAGGAATTAAGAAAGAGACTTACAAGCCCAATTTTAGCAAAACCTACAAGTCTAATCCACCATACACCATATCCCTCATGCACCTACCTTAGCACCCTCACTTCTCTCATTTTAATCACACACACACACGCTGGAATAGGGAAGGAAAACAGAAACAAAAAGAAAGAAAAACAGAATGGGCTCCATGGGAGAGGGAAGGTCACGCATGAGAGAAGAGGGGGGGGACTAGAATTCCTTCCATTGCATGTTGCTAGAGATTTCACCATTCTCCTCCATTTTCAATTTCCCTTCCATTGATACTAGATATAACAAGCAAAACAAGCTGGATGAAAAACTCCATCTCCTCTATCTCCATGAATTAGAGGGAGAGCTGATGCTTTGAGCTCCTTTGTTTCGTTGGTCCATGAAATCGGTTTTGAGTTACTCGGCAACTAGGTGAGTTCTAGGGTTTTGATTGTGTTTGTATCTGAATAAATTGTCTGTATGTTCTGGACTGATTGTATTGGACTCCTCTGGTTATGTTTTTTTTGAATTTTGATGATGTATTGTGCAAATTTTGTGTGGAAGTTTGAAATTGGAACCAGTCTGATACCAGTTCTGTTTCGTGTAGGCTGGGGACATATGTTAGTCCTAAAATTTTATAGTTTAGCATTCTTGAAAATAGATTAAATGATGGTCATTTTGGCTTTGGTTTGGTCTCATTTGGAGTAGTATAGCTCAAGTTATAGACCCCACAAGTGAGGGTGAAATTGTGGAGGCTGTCTGCAGGTAGGTTCGGTTCTTTTGCAACTGGGACCATTCTCCATATCTAAAAATTTTGGGGCTTACCTTGTTCGAAAATAGACTTAATTACGGTCATTTTGGCACTGGTTTGGTTTAATTTGGAGTAGTATACCTCCAGTTATGAGTGTCCCAAGTTAGGTCAAATTTCTGAAGCCAAACTGTGCATGGGTTCAGTATTTCGGTTATTATGTTGTCAAATGAACTTATTTTTTTATGAATCCAATTCCTTTGAAAAGTAGACAAATTTTGCTACCATTTAGGCTCAAGTTTCGTGTTATTTGAGTTTGTCTTGGTCATTCTAGAAGGCTCCCAACTTAGGACACAGTTGCTGTGTAACACCCCAATTCCTCAAGCTTGGTTTGTTGTGTGTGCATAAACTTAGTATAGCTTAAAGATGAACTTTAAATGATATTTTCATTGATTGTCATAGTTGAATATGTGAAAAATTGTGTTTGGTGAAATTTTGCCCAGTGTGAATCGATTCCCAGGCCCTGTGAATCGATTCAGGGCTGTGGGTTTGCTGGGACTCGATTAGGTTTGTAGTGAATCGCGAGTGAATCGATTCACAAAGGTTGATCCTCTGTGAATCGCGGCGTGAATCGATTCACAAAAGGCAGTTCTCTGTGAATCGAATCACAGGAAGCTGCGAGAATCAATTCCTACACTTAAAGCTGCGATTCATGTCATTTTTACCTTTGAGTGAATCGATTCACCTATCTTTGTGAATCGATTCACAATTTGCGATATATCGAGAAAAACTTCAGAGAAAGAAACGAGCAGCGATTGTTAGAGAGAGGGTTAGAGAGAGAGGGTGCGACGAGAGAGAAGAAGGAGAAGGGTTAAAACACCTAGGGTTCACAAATTAGAGGGAAAAACAAGGATTCATGCTAGATTCATCCTCAATCTTAGCTTGAATCCAAGTTGGGAGTGTTTATGCTTGGATTGGAAAGTTGAAGGAAATCCTAGAAGGCGACTTGAAGGAGAAGAGGAAGAACGTGAAGAAGGAAGAAGAAGAAGCTAAGCATCAACTTTGAACTTGAATCTTGGATGTTGTGGTGAGTTCTTCCTTCTCTTAGGTGTTGGGCACCCATAAGTCCCACATTAGGGTCCCCTTGAAGAAAACCCATGAACCCTATGTTAGGAAGTTCCCCAAATCCCTATTTGATGTCTGAGTTTTTAGTGTTAATTGCTATGCATGTTTTATTGGGACTGATTATAGGGGTTAATGTTGTACCTAAACCCCCCATGAACTGTGAGATGGATGTTTGACCATTGGGAGCTCCATGGAGCCCTAATGGAAATGTGTTTTGTCTTGATGTATTTTTCTTGGTGAGCATGTTACATGTTTTCATTTGAATATGAAATGTATCTTTTACATGAATATATTTAGTTCCATATGAAGCTAGAGTAGCACCTAATTGTATTCTTAATCTTGATTAAAGCATGCATCTAAGGATATAGTTGGTAACTAAATTCTCTAAAAGATACTAAGATGCCTCAATAAAGGAGGTGATCGATATGGTAGCCGTGTGGGGCGCCCTCGGACGGTTAAGGCGATCTAACCACCATTTAGCGTGTTTATGGGGTTGTATGGGCGTAAGCATACAACACTACCCATGAATCTGAGCCAAAGATGAATTAGAAATTCATAGTAAGAATAAGCATTGCATAAGCGTGTCATATAAATTCTTGATTGATGATAAATTGTATGAGTTGATGGTGAGGAGTGGGAGGGAGGATTCACTGAGATTATTATCTCACCCCACTCCTTTATTTAATTGTTTTTCTGGATGCCACAGTACCAAAGGAAGGTGACATTTGTTCACTCTAGGAACCTTGTATCTTGTAGTAGTTTAAGTAGCACCTTTAAGATGTAATTTCTAGAATTATGTGTTGATGTTGCATTGACATGGATTTATGTATTTAAGTTTAGTTTTATGACATTTGAACTTAATGTTGGACTTTAAGTTTAAATTTGGGATTACTGTACCTAATGTTAATTATCCTATTTTCAAGCTAATGAAAGTAAGGTGTTACATTATGGTATCAGAGCAGTTCGACTCTAATCGGACTGTGGGGGGATTGCTAGGAATAGTTTCGTGAATTTCTTGAGTCTGTTGTTGTCTTTCTACTTATTATGCTAAGAGATTTTGAGCCTGATCAACTCAATGCTTGGTGCATTCTATGCGAGTATGGCTTGAGTTACGGAAGCGCGGAAGGCCCAGGAGGAATGACGCAATACCTCAGAATCCGCCAGGACAAGAGAATGCTTGGCTGCAAGGGATATTGCAGGCTATCCGAATCAGTATTGCAACTAACAATCTTGCGGCTCGATTAGCCCAACAGCGATGCAAGCCCAACCTCCCCATAAGTGGAGGAATTGGGCCAGGAAATTTCTCAAGTTCCTCAAGGCGAAGCCGCCAACCTTCAATGGAAAGGTAGAAGCCATGGCATCCCAACAGCTGGCTAGAGTAGTGGAGAATATTTTAGGGTGGTTCATTGTCTTTGAGGAGCAAAAGGTCGAGCTAGCTACTCATGTGCTCATAGAGGATCTTTGGCGGTGGAAAGGGGCGAGCTTACATGGTGGCTCAAGGGACACCACTAACTTGGGTGAACTTTCGGAGGGTCTTCTTGGAGAAGTACTTTCCACAGGCTGTGAAAGATATGATGGATAGAGAATTAGTCCGGCTTGACAAGGAAATCTGGTTTGAGAATATGTGAACAAGTTTGAGGAGTTAGTAAGGTACTCATCTGTTGCTCGATTTGCTCAGAATGATAAGCTGGAAAATCAAGCGGTTCAAGTGGGGACTAAGGCGGACATCGAGCGACATTTCACTGGCTGAATTCACCGAATTCGCCAGGGTGGTCCATCAAAGCTATGTGGCTGAAGCAAGCTTGAAGAGGATGTATGAAGATAGGCAAACGAGGTGGCAAGATAAGAACAAAAAGAAGGAGGAGGATAAGAGCGCTCAACGCGTGAAACCGAAAGGAAACCTATTCAAGGGAAAGCAGGCTCAAACCTCCGAGTCTGCTTATCATGCATGCTCAAACTGTGGGAAGGTGGACCAGGGAGAGTGCATGAAGGGCAAAAATGTCTGCTTTGTTTGTCACCAACCAGGGCATATGGCTAAGGAGTGCCCCCAATACACTAAGGGAAAAGGAGCCAAGTCGGGTGATCCTAACCAAGGGAGAGTCTTTACTCTGGATGCCCAGAAAGCAAAGGGAGCGGAAAATCTGATGAAAGGTACTTGTTTCTTTCAGGATGAACCTCTAGTTATTTTGTTTGACTCGGGAGCAACACAATCCTTTATCTCTTGTACATGTGTTCAAAGGTTAGGGTTGTGTCTCACCTCTTTACAATTCCCGTTGCATGTGTTTACACCCACCGAAGATAGCATTTCTACTTCCTTGATATGTGAGAATTGCCCTCTCCTAATTCAAGGGAGAATGTTTTTAGTAAGCCTTGTGTGTCTACCTCTTAAGGGAATGGACATAATCCTGGGTATGGATTGGCTTTCCGCCAATCAAGTTGTTTTGAATTGTTTCTGTAAAACGGTTGAGTTTCCAAATGTGCATCCTGTTACTAAAGAGTCAAGTTATGTTCATGAGTAATGATCTTCTATTAGTCATTTGTCTAGTGGAAGGTCTTGCGGGATATATGATTTTACTTTCTTCAACTATAGAGGCTAGCCTAGATCTGGACACTATCCCTATAGTGAGCGAATTCTTAGATGTGTTTCCTAGCGAGGTAGCGACCTTACCCCTGAGAGAGAAGTGGAGTTCTCAATAGAATTGGTTCTGGAGCAGGACCAATCTCCATGCACCTTATAGGATGTCACCCTTGGAGTTGAGGGAACTAAAAAAACAATTGGAAGATTTGATTGCTAAGCGAGTTTATTAGACCTAGTGTGTCACCTTGGGGCGCTTTGTCCTTTGGTAAAGAAGAAAGATGGGAGTATGAGGTTATGTATTGATTCTTAGAAAAATCAATAAAGTCACAGTGAAGAATAAGTACCCCTTGCCCAGAATAGATGACTTGTTAGATCAACTTAGGGGAGCTTCGGTTTTCTCTAAGATTGACCTGAGATCTGGTTATCACCAGATTAGGGTTAAGATAGAGGATGTTACAAAGACGGCATTTAGGACTAGATACGGGCACTATGAATATTTGGTTATGCCTTTTGGTCTGACCAATGCTCCAACCGTATTTATGGACTATATGAACCGAATTTTTAGGCCTTTCCTTGACAAGTTTGTAGTGGTCTTCATAGACGATATCCTGGTCTATTCTAAGGATCCTCGAGAGCATGAGGAACACCTTAGGATTGTTCTAAGTACCCTTAGGGGAAAGAGCCTTTTGCTAAGCTTTGAGAAATGTGAGTTTTGGCTCGGTGAAGTTAAGTTTAAGGTCATGTGATTTCTAAAGAGAGTGTCGGTTGATCCTAGTAAAGTAGAAGCGGTCCTTAGTTGGGAGCGACCAGCCACGACCACGAAGTTAGGAGCTTTCTAGGATTAGCCGGTTACTACCGAAGGTTCATTAAGGGATTTTCACAGATGGTACTTCCCCTAACAAGGTTAACCCGAAAAGGGGAGCCATTTGTGTGGACTAAGAGCTATGAGAGTAGTTTCCTAGAGCTTAAGATCAGGTTGACTTCCACCCCGGTCTTGATTATCCCTGACCCAGCGTTGGGATTTGAAGTTTATAGTGATGCCTCTAAGAGAGGGTTAGGGTGTGTTCTTATGCGAGCAAACAAGTTGTAGCTTATGCATCTAGGCGATTAAGGCCCCATGAGGAGAACTACCCTACTCATGACTTAGAGCTAGCGACCATTGTCTTTGCTCTAAAGATTTGGCGACACTATCTGTATGGTGCCCAATTTGAAGTGTTTAGTGATCATAAGAGCTTGAAATACCTTTTTGATCGAAGGAACTTAACATGAGGCGAGAGAAGATGGGTTGAGTTCCTAAAGATTATAACTTTGAGTTGAAGTACCATCAAGACAAAGCAAATGTGGTCGTGATGCCTTGAGTAGGAAGTCCTTGCATGTGTCTTCAGCGATGATTAAAGAAATGGAGTTCTTTGGAGTCCTTTAGGGACGCTTAACCTTGGAATTTTCCCATCGGTGAAGCAGTCTCATGCTTTACCATCTAGAAATTTCACTGCAATTTTAGGAAAGCAGTTAGATGCCTTTCGAGCTTAGATGTAGAGTTGCGATCTAGCAAGCACCAGCCGGTTTCTCTGAAGGCGAGGATGGCACTTTAATGTTCCATCGGAGAATCTGCATACGAGGATAATTCCATTAAGCGGCGGGTTCTAGGAGAAGCCCACAAGAGTGGATTCTCGGTACACCTGGCTCCACCAAGATGTACCAGGACCTTAGGCGAGAGGTATTGGTGGCCAGGCATGAGGAATGATGTGGCGAATTTGTGGCTCGATGCTTAGTTTGTCGAGAAAACCAAGATAGAACACCAAAAGCCTTGAGTTTTCTCGACCCTTAGAAATTCCAGTGGAAGTGGGATAGTATAGCAATGGACTTCGTGGGAGGGTTACCCTACACTCGATTAGGATATGACTCTATATGGGTCATAGTGGGCCAGATTAACCAAATCTGCTCATTTCTTCCCATAAAGTCCACTTACAAAACCTTGGGTTAGTGAGATCTATATCGGAGAGATTGTTAGACTCCACGGAGTTCGGCTAACATTGTCTCTGATAGGGATCCAAAGTTCACCTCTCGGTTTTGGAAGGCACTTCATCAAGCCTTAGGGACGAGGTTAAGTCTTAGCCTGACCTACCATCCCCAGACGGATGGTCAATCTGAGAGAACCATTCAAACTTTAGAGGATATGCTCGAGCTTTGTGTTTTAGAGGATGGCGGTAGTTGGAGCAAGTACTTGTCATTAATTGAGTTTTCATACAACAACGACTATCACTCTAGCATAGGAATGGCACCGTCACGAGGCTCTCTACGATCGCAAGTGTAGGACTCCTCTATGTTGGTTTGAAGTAGGAGAAACAATTGTTAGGCCCAGGCCTTGTTAGGAAACCACTAATAAGATTCGTATGATTAGGGAGAAGATAAAGGCGCTCGAGTAAGCGAGAAAAGTTATGCGGATCGTAGGCTCAAACCCCTTGAATTTGATGAGGAGAACATGTATTCCTAAAAGTCAACTCCCACTATAGGCGTTGGTAGAGCTCTTCGGGCCAAAAAGTTGACCCCTCGGTATGTGGGTCCCTTCCAAATCCTCGGTCGAATTGGTCTTGTAAACACCAAATTGCCTTACCTCCTTCTTTGTCAAATCTCCACAATGTTTTCATGTGTCTCGACTTAAGAAATACATTAGGATCCATTCCACTCCATAGATCATGAGTCTATACAACTTAGATCAGATTATGCGTACCAGCCGAACAAGCCCAAATAGTGGACCGAGCTTCCAAGGCACTTTCGGGAATAAGACTATCCGCTTTGGTCAAGATGATGCAGGAAGGATCCACTCCCGAAGAAGCCACTTGGGAACTTGAAGATGAGATGCGAAGCCAATATCCACAACTTTTTCAATAGGTATGTAAGTTTATCCAATTTTGAGGACAAATTTTTTTTTTAGGTGGGTAGTAGTGTAACACCCCAATTCCTCAAGCTTGGTTTGTTGTGTGTGCATAAACTTAGTATGGCTTAAAGATGAACTTTAAGTGATATTTTCATTGATTGTCATAGTTGAATATGTGAAAAATTGTGTTTGGTGAAATTTTGCCCAGTGTGAATCGATTCCCAGGCCCTGTGAATCGATTGAGTATGGGTTTCTTTGGGACTCGATTAGGTTTGCGATGAATCGCAGTGAATCGATTCACAAAGGTTGATCCTCTGTGAATCGCGGCGTGAATCGATTCACAAAAACGATTCTCTGTGAATCGAATCTGGGAGCTGCGAGGAATCGATTCTGCACTTAAAATTGCGATTCTGTCATTTTTACCTTTGGTGAATCGATTCACCTATCTTTGTGAATCGATTCACATTTATAATATATCGGAAAAACTCAGCGAGAGAAAGATCGAACGCGATTGTTAGAGAGGGTTAGAGAGAGAGAAAGTGCGACGAGAGAGAAGAAGGAGAAGGGGTTAAAACACCTAGGGTTCACAAATTAGAGGGAAAAACAAGGATTCATGCTAGATTCATACTCAATCTTAGCTTGAATCCAAGTTGAGAAGTGTTTATGCTTGGATTGGAAAGTTGAAGGAAATCCCTAGAAGGCCAGCTTGAAGGAGAAGAGGAAGAACGTGAAGAAGGAAGAAGAAGAAGCTAAGCATCAACTTTGAACTTGAATCTTGGAAGTTGTGGTGAGTTCTTACTTCTCTTAGGTGTTGGGCACCCATAAGTCCCACATTAGCGTCCCCTTGAAGAAAACCCATGAACCCTATGTTAGGAAGTTCCCCAAATCCCTATTTGATGTACATTTTTTAGTGTTAATTGCTATGCATGTATTATTGGGACTGATTATAGGGATTAATGTTGTACCTAAAACCCCCATAAACTGTGAGATGGATGTTTGACCATTGGGAGCTCCATGGAGCCCTAATGGAAATGTGTTTTGTCTTGATGTATTTTTCCTTGACTGAGCATGTTACATGTTTTCATTTGAATATGAAATGTATCTTTTTACATGAATATGTTTAGTTCCATATGAAGCTAGAGTAGCACCTAATTGTATTCTTAATCTTGATTAAAGCATGCATCTAAGGATATAGTTGGTAACTAAATTCTCTAAAAGATACTAAGATGCCTCAATAAAGGAGGTGATCGATATGGTAGCCGTGTGGGGCGCCCTCGGACGGTTAAGGCGTCTAACCACCATATCAAAAGCGTGTTTATGGGGTTGTATGGGCGTAAGCATACAACACTTTACCCATGAATCTGAGCCAAAGATGAATTAGAAATTCATAGTAAGAATAAGCATTGCATAAGCGTGTCATATAAATTCTTGGTGATGATAAATTGTATGAGTTGATGGTGAGGAGTCGGAGGGAGGATTCACTAAGATTATTATCTCACCCCACTCCTTTATTTAATTGTTTTTCTGGATGCCACAGGCACCAAAGGAAGGTGTGACAATTTGTTCACTCTAGGAACCTTGTATCTTGTAGTAGTTTAAGTAGCACCTTTAAGATGTAATTTCTAGAATTATGTGTTGATGTTGCACCGACATGGATTTATGTATTTAAGTTTAGTTTTATGACATTTGAACTTAATGTTGGACTTTAAGTTTAAATTTGGGATTACTGTACCTAATGTTAATTATCCTATTTTCAAGCTAATGAAAGTAAGGTGTTACATGCTGTCCCATTCTGTAAACTTACTGTTTTGTTTCGAAAAACTGCACTTTTTGGTACATCATTCCAAAATTCTAAATACATGGTTAGAAAATAGACCTCATTAGCTTTCTGTAGGTGGGTCGTTTGTTAGATTCCGATATCGTTTGATAGGGTAAATAAATTGTCGAAGTTTATGTAGTTGTGCTGAAAGTTTCTGCATAATGTTTATGCATGATTTTGGTTAACCGTGTGAGATGACTATGTATCCTATACATAAGGGAAAATAAACTGATTAAAGAATGGAGGGTGTACTCGGGGTCGGTGTCATGAACTGCTCCCGGGGTCTTCATGGTTCAGCTACTCGTTATTTACGAGTGTCAGATTCCTCACGATGTCTGCGGTAGCTTTTATATTATGTAAGTCTATCACGTTAGGAGGGATGCACCCTAGGCTAAGTTTAAAATTTATCAACGAGAATATTATGGTAAGGGTCGCGAGAACTCATGAGATTAAGTAATCTCATTCCTCATTGTTGTTGATTTTGATTCACGGTGAAGGATTCGGGTAATTCAAGTAAGGGCAAGAGTCCTGTAATTTGAGGTTATCGAGATCATGACAGTTCATGTTCCGGTGTTTTGTATCATGGAGACTATATTTAGTCTTATTTGGTGTCATGTATCGGTGTTGGACCGCTTTATGTTTTAGAGTGCTGTGCACTTATGGATATTTGTATCTTCTCGGCTAAGTGATGTGTATTTCAAAAAAAAAAACTTCATGTTATTTTGTATGGTGAGACATCACTGGTTGTGAAACTTTATGTAATTCTCTTATGAGATTATCCATTCCGTTTTGTGCACCTCTGATTTTACAAAAAGGTAATTATTCTAGTTTGTATGGTCGACTACGAACTAGGGATGTTACATTTGGTATCAGAGGCTTGATTCGACCTTGTCGGGCTTAGATTAGTATGTATTTGTGTTTGTGTTTTAAGTGTTGATTATACTTCTTCTTATTATGCTAAGAGATATTGAGGTGATCAACTCAATGCTTGGTGCATTTTATGCGAGAATTATGGCTGGGCCTTGAGAGCAACTCTTGGACCTAGAGCAGGCTCCTGAGGCTCCTATTCTGAATGGATGCAGCAATTCATGCTTTGAATATGCAAGCACAAAACCGGATGAATCAACGGATGAACCAACGGATGCTTAATAACCAGCGAGGCAATGATTGACCAAATGATTTAGGCACAACAAAACCAACCTCCTCCTCCTCCTTGGTTGTGCCCACGACCACTGAGGACCCTAATAAGATGTACTTCTGTTCGAGAAATCAAATCCTCAGAGTTTCTATGAGTGCTGAAGGTCCGATCTGAACGCGGTATTGGGTGGATGCTTTAGAGAAGAAATTCGGGACCTTGCGGTGTTACGATGAGCAAAAGGTTTTATTTGCTTGAGATGTGATGAATGGCAAGCGGAGACTTGGTGGCAAAATGCCTACGAGTTCATGACTAGTCGAGGACTCCCATCACTTGGGAGAATTTTAAGAAGATGTTTTTGGACCAGTTCTTTCCAAGAATATGAGATTGAAGAAAGAAGAGGAATTTATCGCTTTGAAGCAGGGCAACATGTCAGTTAGTGAATATGCCTCTAATTTTGAGGAGTTGTCACAATTCTACCAGTTGGCTAGGCATGCTGTGGATGAAGAATGGAAGATTAATAGGTTCAGAAGAGGTTTACGTGCAGATATTGCCCAAGGTTTAAGTTCCTTCTCTGCCACCAGCTTTGCAGCGTTAGTTGAACAGTCTTACATTGCAGAAGAAGATTTGAAGAAAATGTATGATGAACGCCGAGAGTTTTGGCAAGGCAAAAAGAAGGGATCTGGAACTTCAACCTCTAACTTGAAACCTAAAGGTGACATCAACAAAGGAAAGTCAGTTCCACAATCAGGGGGTCCTAGGTTTAATGCATGTAATCGTTGTGGAAGATTTCACAAAGGGGAATGCCGCACTGGGAGTACAGAATGCTTTTATTGCTAGGAGCCAGGTCATTATGCTAAAGATTGTCCTAAGAAGCCTCAGGGGAAGACTTCCATTCCAACCACTCAGGGGAGAGCATTTGCTTTGAATTCAGTGAGTTGCGTACCCGCCAACATTCTTGAGTCTGGGTTTTCTTTTGAGTCCATAGTTATTCTATTTGATTCTGGTGCGTCTCATTCTTTTATTGCTCAAGATTGTGTTGAGAGGCTCCATCTGGCCTTAACAACCTTACCACACCCCATTGAAATTCACACACCCGCCGAGGGTAGTGTTTCCACCCAGTCGCTCTGTGTGGATTGTGTTATGCTTGTCGGTGATAAATCGTTCCTTATCAGCTTAGTGTGTTTGCCCCTTAAAGGCATGGACATCATTCTTGGTATGGATTGGCTCACTAAACACCATGTCATGCTTGATTGTCACAACCGAATAATTAGTTTTGCGTCTGAGACAGTGGCACTTTCCAAGGTCAGTATTGAATCATCACTTTCATCAGTATTTCTAAATCTTTGTACGTCTCCCAGGTTTGAGGGTTGTTTCCTCTACATGTCATCGATTTCCGGTCACGGTGTTCATCTACCTTCCATTCCTGTGGTTAATGAGTATCTGGATGTGTTTCCGGATGAAGTATCTTCACTACCTCCTGATCGTGAGGTAGAGTTCTCTATTGAGCTAGTTCCGGGTGTCGAACCTATCTCGATTGCTCCGTATCGTATGTCTCCATTAGAGTTGAAGGAGTTGAAGGTTCAGCTTGAGGATTTGATTGCTAAGAAATTCATTCGCCCGAGCGCATCACCTTGGGGTGCACATTACGCTAGTAAAGAAGAAGGACGGCACTATGCGGTTATGTATTGACTACAGACAGTTGAACAAGGTAACGGTGAAGAACAAGTATCCATTGCCTAGAATTGATGATTTACTAGATCAGTTGAGAAGTGCATCAGTGTTTTCCAAGATTGATTTAAGGTTAGGTTACCGCCAAATTAAGGTTCGGGCATTGGATATCCCGAAGACAGCATTCCGAACCCGTTATGGTCATTACGAGTTCGTAGTAATGCCTTTTGGATTGACTAATGCTCCGGCAATCTTCATGGACTATATGAACAGAATTTTTAGACATCTTGATAAATTTGTGGTTGTATTCATCGATGATATCCTGGTTTACTCACAGAATGAAGAGGATCATGCAGAACATTTGAGAATTGTATTGGATACTCTCCGGGTAAAGCGTCTGTATGCTAAACCGGAAAAATGTGAGTTTTGGCTGCCAGAGATTAAATTTTTAGGACATGTTATCTCTCGGGAAGGTGTTGCGGTTGACCCAAGTAAAGTTGAAGCAGTTTTGAATTGGGAACACCCAACAACAGTTTCGGAGATTAGGAGTTTTCTTGGATTGGCTGGATATTACCGACGATTCATTCAGGGATTTTCGCAATTAGTAATTCCACTCACTCGTTTAACTCGTAAAGGACAACCATTTGTGTGGGACACTAGCTGCGAAGAATGTTTTTTGGAACTTAAAGCTCGGCTGACATCGGCACCAATCCTTATCATTCTGACCCAGTAGAAGGATTCCAGTTTTCGATGATGCATCCGGTAAGGGTTTAGGATGTGTGTTCATGCGAAAAGGTCAAGTTGTTGCTTATGCTTCTAGATAGTTAAAGGCCCATGGGAGAATTACCCCACTCATGATTTAGAGTTGGAAGCTATTGTGTTTGCTTTAAAGATTTGGCGGCACTATCTCTACGGTTCCGCAGTTTGAAGTATTCATTGACCACAAGAGTTTAAAGTATCTTTTAATCGAAGGAGCTGAATATGAGGCAGCGCGAGATGGGTTGAATTCCTAAAGGATTATGATTTGAATTGAAGTATCATCCGGTAAGGCTAATGTAGTAGCGGCGCCTTGAGCGAAAATCCTTTGCACATGTCTTCCATGATGATGCGTGAGATGGCACTATTAGAATCATTTGAGATCTTAATCTTGAGTTAAGGCAAAAAGGGACAAGCGGCGTTGAACCAAGTCCAGTTACTAGTGCATTGAGAAGGGCAATCGGACAAGCAGGACTATGATGAAGAGTTCTGATCCACGTCACCGGCCAGGACTTCCACGAGAGGTTAGTGATGGGATTGTTTGTTTCAGAAAGCGGATCTATGTTCCAGCTAATGAGGAAATTAAAAGAAAAGTTTTGGAAGAGGCTCATAAGAGTAAATTCTCAGTGCATCCTGACAACACCAAGATGTATCGAGATCTTAAGGAAATGTATTGGTGGCCGGGGATGAAATCAGATATCGCGGAGTTTGTTTCTCGATGTTTGACCTGTCAGAAGGTTAAGATCGAGCATCAAAAGCCATCAGGTCAATTACTACCATTGGACATTCCTGAGTGGAAATGGGAAAGTGTTTCAATGGATTTTGTGATGGGCTTACCCCTTTCACGAAATGGCCATGACTCCATCTGGGTTGTAGTCGACAGATTAACGAAATCTGCTCATTTCATTCCTGTCCGTTCCAACTACAAAACATCAAAGTTAGCAGAACTGTACCTGAAGGATATAGTTCGACTTCACGGGGTACCAGTTAGTATTGTGTCAGATCGAGATCCAAAGTTCACATCTCGATTTTGGAGAGCTTTGCACATGGCCTTGGGTTCCCAGCTCAACATCGATTCGACTTATCATCCTCAGGCCAAGCGGTCGAGCAGAAGAACCATTCGGACATTGGAAGATATGCTACGGGCGTGTGTTCTAGATAGTGGTGGTAGATGGGAGGATCATCTTCCCAGTGGAATTTGCTTATAACAACGATTACCATTCGAGTATCGGCATGGCTCGTATGAAGCCCTATATGGGCGCCAAATGCCGAACTCCTTTATCTTTGGTGGGACATTGGGGAGAAACGAGGTTGATTGGGCGGACTTGGCGGAGAGACTACCGATAAAATCAGGCAGTTAGAGAAAGAATCAAAACCGCTCAGAGTCGGCAAAAGAATTATGCAGATAAGAGGAGGAAACCATTAGAGTTCGAGGTCGGTGATCATGTGTTCCTCAGGGTTACACCATCCCTAGGTATTAGTCGTGCACTGCGTACAAAGAAGCTCAGCCCCCGCTTTATCGGTCCATTCCAAATCCTGGAGCGGATTGGACCTGTTGCCTATAGAATTACTTTACCTCCCTCTTTATCAAACCTTCATGATGTGTTTCACGTATCCCAGCTGAGAAAGTATATCCATGACCCTACACAACCGTTAGTTTTTGAAACGGTTGATATGCATTCAGACCTTACATTCCAACCCTATCCAGTTAGAGTTTTAGATTTTGAGAGAAAGAAGCTTAGATCGAGGATCATTCCGATGGTAAAAGTCCTTTGGGGCCTTGATTCACCCGAGGAAGCTACTTGGGAGCTTGAGGAGGAGATGCGCTCTCGTTATCCGTATTTGTTTTCATGAGGTAAGATTTAAGCAATTTAGAGGGCAATTTTTTTCAAGTTGGGGTGTAATGTAACACCCAAGTGTATGCCTAAGTTCATAAATATGAGACTAATTATTCTTGTGTAATTTTAATTGATAAAAATTACTCAAGGTTTAATTAGGGACCTTAGAATAATTAAGGAATTAAGAAAGAGACTTACAAGCCCAATTTTAGCAAAACCTACAAGTCTAATCCACCATACACCATATCCCTCATGCACCTACCTTAGCACCCTCACTTCTCTCATTTTAATCACACACACACACGCTGGAATAGGGAAGGAAAACAGAAACAAAAAGAAAGAAAAACAGAATGGGCTCCATGGGAGAGGGAAGGTCACGCATGAGAGAAGAGGGGGGGGGGGACTAGAATTCCTTCCATTGCATGTTGCTAGATATTTCACCATTCTCCTCCATTTTCAATTTCCCTTCCATTGATACTAGATTTAACAAGCAAAACAAGCTGGATGAAAAACTCCATCTCCTCTATCTCCATGAATTAGAGGGAGAGCTGAGGCTTTGAGCTCCTTTGTTTTCGTTGGTCCATGAAATCGGTTTTCGAGTTACTCGGCAACTAGGTGAGTTCTAGGGTTTTGATTGTGTTTGTCTCTGAATAAATTGCATGAATGTTCTGGACTGATTGTATTGGACTCCTCTGGTTATGTTTTTTTTTGAATTTTGATGATGTATTGTGCAAATTTTGTGTGGAAGTTTGAAATTGGAACCAGTCTGATACCAGTTCTGTTTCGTGTAGGCTGGGGACATATGTTAGTCCTAAAATTTTATAGTTTAGCATTCTTGAAAATAGATTAAATGATGGTCATTTTGGCTTTGGTTTGGTCTCATTTGGAGTAGTATAGCTCAAGTTATAGACCCCACAAGTGAGGGTGAAATTGTGGAGGCTGTCTGCAGGTAGGTTCGGTTCTTTTGAAACTGGGACCAGTCTCCTTATCTAAAAATTTTGGGGCTTACCTTGTTCGAAAATAGACTTAATTACGGTCATTTTGGCACTGGTTTGGTTTAATTCGGAGTAGTATACCTCCAGTTATGAGTGTCCCAAGTTAGGTCAAATTTCTGAAGCCAAACTGTGCATGGGTTCAGTATTTCGGTTATTATGTTGTCAAATGAACTTATTTTTTTATGAATCCAATTCCTTTGAAAAGTAGACAAATTTTGCTACCATTTAGGCTCAAGTTTCGTGTTATTTGAGTTTGTCTTGGTCATTCTAGAAGGCTCCCAACTTAGGACACAGTTGCTGTCCCATTCTGTAAACTTACTGTTTTGTTTCGAAAAACTGCACTTTTTGGTACATCATTCCAAAATTCTAAATACATGGTTAGAAAATAGACCTCATTAGCTTTCTGTAGGTGGGTTGTTTGTTAGATTCTGATATCGTTTGATAGGGTAAATAAATTGTCGAAGTTTATGTAGCTGTGCTGAAAGTTTCTGCATAATGTTTATGCATGATTTTGGTTAACCGTGTGAGATGACTATGTATCCTATACATAAGGGAAAATAAACTGATTAAAGAATGGAGGGTGTACTCGGGGTCGGTGTCATGAACTGCTCCCGGGGTCTTCATGGTTCAGCTACTCGTTATTTACGAGTGTCGGATTCCCTCACGATTGTGCAGCGGTAGCTTTTATATTATGTAAGTCTATCACGTTAGGAGGGATGCACCCTAGGCTAAGTTTAAAATTTATCAACTGAGAATATTATGGTAAGGGGTCGCGAGAACTCACTGAGATTAAGTAATCTCATTCCTCATTGTTGTTGATTTTTCAGATTCACAGGTGAAGGATTCAGGTAATTCAAGTAAGGGCAAGAGTCCTGTAGGTGAGGTTATCAGATCATGACCAGTTCATGTTCCAGTGTTTTGTATCATGGAGACTATATTTAGTCTTATTTGGTGTCATGTATCGGTCTTGAACCGCTTTATGTTTTAGGGGTCTGTGCACTTATGGATATTTGTATCTTCTCGGCTAAGTGATGTGTATTTCAAAAAAAAAAACTTCATGTTATTTTGTATGGTGAGACATCACTTTGGTTGTGAAACTTTATGTAATTCTCTTATGAGATTATCCATTCCATTTTGTGCACCTCTGATTTTACAAAAAGGTAATGATTCTAGTTTGTATGGTCGACTACGAACTAGGGATGTTACATAAATACTCCCCCAACTTGGATTCAAGCTAAGATTGATGATGAATCTAGCATGAATCCACGTTTTCCCCTTAAAAATATGAGCCCTAGTGTTTAATCCCCTCTCCTCCTTCTCTCTATCGTATCCTCTCTCTAACCCTCTCTCAAAATCGTGTTACATTGCATTTCTCTTGAGTTTTTACATTATCTTTGCGGTGTGAATCGATTCACAGCCTAGGTGAATCGATTCACTCAGTGTAAAAATGACAGGAATCGTAGCTTTAAGTGAATGAATCGATTCCTGCAGCTCCCAGATTCGATTCACAGGGAACTGACTTTTGTGAATCGATTCACACTTCGATTCACAGAGAGTCAACTTTCATGAATCGATTCACTCTTCGATTCACTGCAAGCCTAATCGAGTCCCAGCAAACCCGCAGCCCTGAATCGATTCACAGGGCCTGGGAATCGATTCACACTGGGCAAAAATCATCAAAAACAATATTCACATATTCAATTTTGACAATCAACGAAGGAAATCACTTAAGGTTCATCATTAAGCCATACTAAGCTTATGCACACACAACAAACCAAGCTTGAGAAATTGGGGTGTTACACTACTACCCACCTTTAAAAAAATTTGTCCTCAAAATTGGATAAACTTACATACCTATTGAAAAAGTTGCAGATATTGGCTTCGCATCTCATCTTCAAGTTCCCAAGTGGCTTCTTCGGGAGTGGATCCTTCCCAGATCACCGTGACCAAAAGGATAGTCTTATTCCTGAGTGCCTTGGAAGCTCGGTCCACTATTTGGGCCGGCACGGGCTGGTACGTGCAATCTGATCTCAGTTGTATAGACTCATGGTCTATAGAGTGGAATGGATCTGGAATGTATTTCTTAAGCTGAGACACATGAAAAACATTGTGGAGATTTGACAAAGAAGGAGGTAAGGCAATTTGGTATGCGACCGGACCAACTCGACTGAGGATTTGGAAAGGACCCACATACCGAGGGGTCAACTTTTTGGCCCTAAGGGCTCTACCAACACCTACAGTGGGAGTGACTTTCAGAAATACATGTTCTCCTTCATCAAATTCAAGGGGTTTGAGCCTACGATCTGCATAACTTTTCTGCCTACTCTGAGCAGTCTTTATCTTCTCCCTAATCATACGAACCTTATCAGTGGTTTCCTGAACAAGGTCGGGGCCTAACAATTGTTTCTCCCCCACTTCAAACCAACATAGAGGAGTCCTACACTTGCGACCGTAGAGAGCCTCGTACGGTGTCATTCCAAATAATTCAATAATTAATAAATTATTTTTATTCTAAAATATACTATACAGCCTTTACACATGTCTAAAAATTAAGAACGAAAATATAAATCCTGAAAATTAAATTGTTTTAAAGAGATTAAAAAATTTATTAATTTTATTGCTTTGGCAATGCAATCGTAAAATGATTAATTCATATCGTTATTCAAAACAAAAAATTGCAAACACAATTACACAATTTCAATATCTACTTTTAATGGTAGTAAAATAATCATATACCATGAACTATTTTAATGCCTTTTCCCTTTCTTTCAAATTTTTAAGTTATGTCACTTTGTGTCTTCTCACTACTTTACGGACGATTTATATGGCTTAAGTGCCTCCCCCTCATTGTTAATAAAAATCCTCTCCCCCACTTCCATCATCTATTTAACAAAATCATACATTTATTTTGCATATCACATACATCGTATGATATGAAAAGGTATCTGCTTTAATATTATTTAATCAATTGGATCTAAAACTTATTGACAAGCAACTACAGCTCACTACATAACAGTATTTAACTACATCATATACTATTACTTAATAACTGTTAAATTTGAGACTTATTATTTAGTTATAATGAGAGTATATTAATATACCTAATAAGAAAAAAAATTATGATATTGCTGTAAAATGATACAAGTAAAATCTGAGTAAAATTCTAATTAAAAATTTACTTTCAGATTTAGTTGTTAGTCATACACATGTCTTTTCATGTCAATAAATTGAGTAAAAATAAATGTCACCATATATTAATAATTACTGATTACAAAAAATATTAGTACATGATATGGGTTGTTTTCTAATTTTGGAAAGACTTTAATTTAATTGGTAAAATATAAATTATAAAAATATTTCTAAGATGAAATTATTTAATAGTTAAACTAATATATATAAATATTTATGAATTTAACAATTTTAAAATTTCGTACATATACCATCACAATATGATAGAATAAAATTGAATGAATGATTTTTATCCTACTTAAATAATTTTTATGTAACTATTAAATCATATATATAGATATAAGTTTAAAAAATATATACATGTCAATAATAAAAAATAAAATAATATGTACAATTACTTAATTTCAAATGAGTGTACTTAAAACTTATTTTATTAATAAGTATTATAGTATAAATTTAATAAAAAATAAAAATGTGATAAAAGTTTGTAGCATACATGTACGGTTTATGGATTTTAATTAATGATTTAAGTTATGATCTAATATCAGATATTTACAGATATATGTTATACATAAATCACATAAAATCACGGGTTGTAAATTCTTATTATTAATAAGAATATATGGGAATTAATTTAAAAAATATTCTATGCTAAAAATATATTTAAAAAGTTATTTACTTCCTAGTATAAAATCAGAATTTCAAACATAGTTCACCTTTATTTACATTATATTTTTAATAATTAACATCATCAAAATATATGAAAATTTTCATTAACCTCATCAACACATAGAGCACATAATATTGTTGCCTAGGATGACTAATTATTTAATAAAAATTTCTAATATAATTTCCTTTGAATATTTTAGTATTTTTAAATAAATAATTTTATTCCTTTCAATATTTTTATATATTTAATTGGTAACAAATTTTTTTATTATTTTTAAATTTCACTCTATATATATTGCTATAATTGAAATTTAAATAAACTCGTGAAACACACAGGTATTACCTCTAGTAAATGAGCAAGAGAGTATGATATGTTTGAAGTAAAGTTTGGATTGTTTAAAATACTATTTCTTAATTAACAACATGAATTTAATTATTATAGATGAATATTGTATACTTTTATTAAGAAGTATAGTATTATTTAATTATTTTAAAAAAATATTTACCTATAATTTGAATTATTATTAATTATTTTTAATTGATAATATTACTATTATTTAATGAATAGCTAATATTAAAAAAATTTATAGTGCCATTCTATTAAATGCATGAGCTTTTCTAAAAATATTAACAATAATTTATGTTGTAAAGCTTATTTTATTTTTATTATGTTATTATACATGAGTAGATTTTTATTTAATTGTCAAAATACTTTATATTATAAAAAGATCGTTAAATACGAATATAATTTTTTAACCAAGGTAGTTATTAATTAATGCTGATATTTATTTTTTTTTTCATGTGAATTTTATTGATATAATAATATTAGAGATGATGGACAGATATGCATCATGAAAATCCAACTCATTCTCGTTATATCTCAATTTTTTGTATATAAGTGTGCTTACAGACTTATATATCACACAGGAAATACTGCCTTGTGTGGTCAAGAACAACACCATGACAAAGAGCACGACGTTAGCATTTCTGCTTGTCCTTTTGATTTGTATAACAGGTTGGGTCTCTCACTCTTTCTCTGTTTATCTCTCTCGATTAATTTTATATTTTTTCTTGATTTGATGATTATGTTCATTAAATAATTGATAGCAGGAAAACCGTTATCAGTTGAAGCAAGGGGACTCGTTGAATGCAAAGACAATTGCAAAATATTCTGTAAAAGATCTCCTTACTTCTGCTTTCAGGGTCAATGCATTTGCAAACCTTGTTGTGGTTTGACTGATGTATCGTCTGCTGAGCCTAATTCTCAATTCAATTAGCATGTTCTTACGTAATGTATCACAGTCCACGCAATAAAATAATGAGCTTGATATGTGTTAGTTTAAACTTTTTATTCCAATTATTTAGTTAAATTTTCGAGGAAATTAGTTATCCTAACTTAATGATTGGTAATGGTAGCCATTTGTTCAGTCGATGCCAATGCTTACATGAGAGTCTCCTTAAGGATAGTTTCTCGGGATATAGAATAATTTATGGCTCTATTAGTAAATAGAAGATTTTTTTTATAGCTCTATTCGCAAATAAAAGATTAGAAAATTGTTGTACATACTAATGTACATGAAAACCAAGGTGTAGGCATATTCATAAAAGCTCTTGGTAACACCTAAGCTGTAAAAAAGTAACTCCTGCTTATATTGGGTGTTGTTGGAAATTTCTAATCTCAAACTGACATATTTGGAGGGAGGAAAGTACTTGGTTAAAAATTCGGTCCAAGTCATTGACGGGCCAGAACCACAGTGACAAAGATGAAAATCAATCATTAACTTTTTTTCATCAAAGAGAATAGAAGAATCCTTAGTCGAATAAGTAATAACATCAATGTTGTATTAGATTGTATTAACCAATCTTAATTAGAAACTTTTTGATGTGTTTCTTGGGATCCTTTGTTGATGAACCTCCAAACTGTAAAGAATTATAACACACTGAGATCGATTCCAAGTGGATCTCCACATTAATACCTATCATGATTGGAACAACGATAGTGTCAACTAGACCTTCATTGTTCAACATGAAATAATCTAAAAGAGTCCTTCTTTGATCATGTCTCCAAACCACACTAGAGAGATGTGCATCAAAAAAATTCACATAAATATAAAAAAAGCAGAACAACAAAATGAATAAATTGGGAAAATAAAAAACATATGGATAAAATGAAGAATGTTAAGGAATTCATACAGCAAAGCGTATAATATAACCAAAATTGAATTTCCTAATACTTTCAAATAATCCACAATAACGATGACAAAAGCTCATTCGCCTGCAAGTGCGCTTATCAACGAGTTAGATAGGAGTAAGTAAGAAAAATAGCACAATAAGGCAAATCC
The DNA here is from genome assembly GCA_037113605.1 of Calophaca sinica. NCBI lineage: Eukaryota > Viridiplantae > Streptophyta > Magnoliopsida > Fabales > Fabaceae > Calophaca > Calophaca sinica. Next base: position 54,064,483 of record CM073736.1, read on the forward strand.
AAATAGGAAAAAAAGGAATCGTGGAATCATATCAGCATGAAGTGGGAAGTAAACTAGGGAATATATAATATATGGACAAATAATAAATTTTTAAACTAATATATTTTTTGGACATTAGCTTTATTTGAGAAATTATACGTAAACTCAATTTCCTTTTTGGAAGATTATTTCTAATATTATTAGTGGTATACTTTGAGCTCAATTGGAATATATTAAATTACTATGCTCTTTTTTATCAGTTTGATTATATTTTGGTCATTATCTCATCTTAAAAAAATTGTGAAACATTTATATATTTATATAAATATATATATATATATTCAAAGTTAAAAAATTATTCCAAATAATTCAATAATTAATAAATTATTTTTATTCTAAAATATACTATACCGCCTTTACACATGTCTAAAAATTAAGAACGAAAATATAAATCCTGAAAATTAAATTGTTTTAAAGAGATTAAAAAATTTATTAATTTTATTGCTTTGGCAATGCAATGGTACAATGATTAATTTATATCGTTATTCAAAACAAAAAATTGCAAACACAATTACGCAATTTCAATATCTACTTTTAATGGTAGTAAAATAATCATATACCATGAACTATTTTAATGCCTTTTCCCTTTCTTTCAAAATTTTAAGTTATGTCACTGTGTCTTCTCACTACTTTACGGACGATTTATATGGCTTAAGTGCCTCCCCCTCCGCTGTTAATAAAAATCCTCTCCCCCACTTCCATCATCTACTTAACAAAATCATACATTTATTTTGCATACCACATACATTGTATGATATGAAAAGGTATCTGTTTTAATATTATTTAATCAATTGGATCTAAAACTTATTGACAAGCAACTACAGCTCACTACATAACAGTATTTAACTACATCATATACTATTACTTAATAACTGTAAAATTTGAGACTTATTATTTAGTTATAATGAGAGTATATTAATATACCTAATAAGAAAAAAATTTATGATATTGCTGTAAAATAATACAAGTAAAATCTGAGTGAAATTCTAATTAAAAATTTACTTTCAGATTTAGTTGTTAGTCATACACATGTCTTTTCATGTCAATAAATTGAGTAAAAAAAAATGTCACCATATATTAATAATTACTGATTACAAAAATATTAGTACATGATATGGGCTGTTTTCTAATTTTGGAAAGACTTTAATTTAATTGGTAAAATATAAATTATAAAAATATTTCTAAGATGAAATTATTTAATAGTTAAACTAATATATATAAATATTTATGAATTTAACAATTTTAAAATTTCGTACATATACCATCACAATATGATAGAATAAAATTGAATGAATGATTTTTATCCTGCTTAAATAATTTTTATGTAACTATTAAATCATATATATAGATATAAGTTTAAAAAATATATACATGTCAATAATAAAAAATAAAATAATATGTACAATTACTTAATTTCAAATGAGTGTACTTAAAACTTATTTTATTAATAAGTAGTATAGTATAAATTTAATAAAAAATAAAAATGTGATAAAAGTTTGTAGCATACATGTACGGTTTATGGATTTTAATTAATGATTTAAGTTATGATCTAATATCAGATATTGACAGATATATGTTATACATAAATCACATAAAATCACGGGTTGTAAATTCTTATTATTAATAAGAATATATGGGAATTAATTTAAAAAATATTCTACGCTAAAAATATATTTAAAAAGTTATTTACTTCCTAGTATAAAATCAGAATTTCAAACATAGTTCACCTTTATTTACGTTATATTTTTAATAATTAACATCATCAAAATATATGAAAATTTTCATTAACCTCATCAACACATAGAGCACATAATATTGTTCCCTAGGATGACTAATTATTTAATAAAAATTTCTAATATAATTTCCTTTGAATATTTTAGTATTTTTTAAATAAATAATTTTATTCCTTACAATATTTTTATATATTTAATTGGTAACAAATTTTTGTATTATTTTTAAATTTCACTCTATATATATTGCTATAATTGAAATTTAAATAAACTCGTGAAACACACAGGTATTACCTCTAGTAAATGAGCAAGAGAGTATGATATGTTTGAAGTAAAGTTAGGATTGTTTAAAATACTATTTCTTAATTAACAACATGAATTTAATTATTATAGATGAATATTGTATACTTTTATTAAGAAGTATAGTATTATTTAATTATTTTAAAAAAATATTTACCTATAATTTGAATTATTATTAATTATTTTTAATTCATAATATTACTATTATTTAATGAATAGCTAATATTAAAAAAATTTATAGTGCCATTCTATTAAATGCATGAGCTTTTCTAAAAATATTAACAATAATTTATGTTGTAAAGCTTATTTTATTTTTATTATGTTATTATACATGAGCAGATTTTTATTTAATTGTCAAAATACTTTATATTATAAAAAGATCGTTAAATACGTTTATAATTTTTTAACCAAGGTAGTTATTAATTAATGCTGATATTTATTTATTTTTCATGTGAATTTTATTGATATAATAATATTAGAGATGATGGACAGATATGCATCATGAAAATCCAACTCATTCTCGTTATATCTCAATTTTTTGTATATAAGTGTGCTTACAGACTTATATATCACACAGGAAATACTGCCTTGTGTGGTCAAGAACAACACCATGACAAAGAGCACGACGTTAGCATTTCTGCTTGTCCTTTTGATTTGTATAACAGGTTGGGTCTCTCACTCTTTCTCTGTTTATCTCTCTCGATTAATTTTATATTTTTTCTTGATTTGATGATTATGTTCATTAAATAATTGATAGCAGGAAAACCGTTATCAGTTGAAGCAAGGGGACTCGTTGAATGCAAAGACAATTGCAAAATATTACGTAAAGATCTCCCTACTTACGCTTTCGGGGTCAATGCATTTGCAAACCTTGTTGTGGTTTGACTGATGTATCGTCTGCTGAGCCTAATTCTCAATTCAATTAGCATGTTCTTACGTAATGTATCACAGTCCATGCAATAAAATAATGAGCTTGATATGTGTTAGTTTAAACTTTTTATTCCAATTTTTTAGTTAAATTTTCGAGGAAATTAGTTATCCTAACTTAATGATTGGTAATGGTAGCCATTTGTTCAGTCGATGCCAATGCTTACATGAGAGTCTCCTTAAGGATAGTTTCTCGGGATATAGAACCATTTATGGCTCTATTAGTAAATAGAAGATTTTTTTTATAGCTCTATTCGCAAATAAAAGATTAGAAAATTGTTGTACATACTAATGTACAAGAAAACCAAGGTGTAGGCACATTCATAAAAGCTCTTGGTAACACCTAAGCTGTAAAAAAGTAACTCCTGCTTATATTGGGTGTTGTTGGAAATTTCTAATCTCAAACTGACATATTTGGAGGGAGGAAAGTACTTGGTTAAAAATTTGGTCCAAGTCATTGATGGGCCAGAACCACAGTGACAAAGATGAAAATCAATCATTAACTTTTTTTCATCAAAGAGAATAGAAGAATCCTTAGTCGAATAAGTAATAACATCAATGTTGCATTAGATTGTATTAACCAATCTTAATTAGAAACTTTTTGATGTGTTTCTTGGGATCCTTTGTTGATGAACCTCCAAACTGTAAAGAATTATAACACATTGAGATCGATTCCAAGTGGATCTCAACATTAATACCTATCATGATTGGAACAACGATATTGTCAACTAGACCTTCATTGTTCAACATGAAATAATCTAAAAGAGTCCTCCTTTGATCATGTCTCCAAACCACACTAGAGAGATGTGCATCAAAAAAATTCACATAAATATAAAAAAAGCAAAACAACAAAATTGTAACACCCGCACCTCAACATAATTGAAAGTACGACAAATTACATTAAAGCACAGGAGTTACTAAGAACTTACAGGCTTGATTACAGTAATCCAAGTCATAAATCAAACTTGATTCACTACTCTAATGAAAAGATTACAAATTATACATAACTTGGAATATAAAATTCCCATTTCAATCTACGACTAGCTTAAGTGTCCCAAGCTTGAAGCTTCGGCTTGCCGTCTTCAGTACCTGCTTATCTGAAAAACAACAAAAGGAAAAGGGTGAGATTATAAATCTCAGTGAGCCCTTCACGGACTCCTCACCATTCTCTCCTCGGAATATTCTACGCTGAAAGAGCTAGCTTAGGCATTTCAAACCTAGACATACTCTCCCTATGTACCATAAGGACTTGACTTGCAACTTCTCGATATCCCTAAGCTAAGACGCTTTAGAAGGCGCTAGCTTGAATTAAAAACTTAGTATATTATACCATAGGGTAATCCTAGGACTAATATGCCACTTATCAACTTGTGATTAAACTAAACACATAAATGTATAGCAACCCACATCAATCCTACAAATGTCCATTCTTTAACCTTTGTTTAGCTCGACTAACCTTAATACAATATAAATTGCAAACTTATTAACTAAGAACGTATTGTTCTTACTTACTCACTTTGTGCTTAACACATCTTTGCTTTTTCTTATGCTATTGGACTTTGCCTTATGCTCTATACCACAAATCCCAATCAACCTAGCTTGCTTATCCTTTAAGTGATCTAATCACAATGCTCATTACTATATAATAATTAAGCGACTAGGGATGTGCTATCCAAGATTCCATACAACTAACTAAGCTAATTCGATATATATATATATATATATATATATACAAGGAATTCATTAACATTCATAAACTTAACATCACTTCACATATTATACCATTCATAGGAGATATATAATATGATGCTTTGCATGTAATGCACTTTGTGTTATTGGGTAGTGTCGTAGGCTTCCGTCCCTAGACCCCAATTACACACTTTCGGAATGGTGGTTAGACGTCATAACCCTCCAAGGGCGTCCCACTTGGCTAACCAAACCGATCTACTCCTATAAATAGAGGAGTCTTGCCATGGACTTTAGCTTATGCTTATGCTTATGCTTATGCTTGTATGTATGTTCAAAGAAATACAATCATACTCATTACTTAACTATTCAAGGAAACTACAATTATTTCAATGAATCAAGCTTACATTAATAACATCCATTTATCTCTAATGACTCCAAATCGTGAACACTAATTCATACATCCTTTCTATTACATCCTTTTCCTAGGGTCCTTTCTTTGACCTCTAAGTCTTAAGCTTATGGCTCTTAGACAAGCCTCACAATTTGCCAAATTAATGGACAACACATACATTAACTAATCCCTTGAAACTCTATGGAGTTCTCAAGAGAAAAACATCAAGCATACATTCAATGTGGGGGTCAGGCAGCCATCCAACCTCTTTCAGTCAAACCCACTATAAAATCATAACAATAATAACAATAACACTTAACCTCTTCTAGGTATTTAAAACCTAACTTGAACCTAGGGTTCACATATTACTAAAGGAAAAGAAATTCCTATATGTGGGACTTATGGGTGCCCATCACCTAGGGGTTGAAGAACTCACCTCTATTCTTCAAAACATTGAGCTAGGAAGGTTGAACTTTGGACTCTTTGCTCCTCTTCAAGCTTTTCCCTCTTTGCTCAACTTAGGGCTTCTCTAAACACTTCCCAAATCTTGATCTTCAACCTTCAATCTTCCTTCTCCATCCAAGAACTTGAACCATCCTTGCTGGAGCTTGGTCTTCTCCCCCTTATTCTTCTCCAAATTCGTGCTTCTTCTTCTCCTCTCTAGGGTTCAAACCCAAATCTTCCAAATACTCAAATCTCCACTCTCAAACTCTCCATTTAGGCAAGTGATTGAAGAAATCCAACATGAATCTCTTCGATCCTTCTTAAAGGGTGAAACCCTAGCTCTCCCTTCCTTTTCTCCTTTCCCTTTCTCTTCTTTTCCTTCCCTCTTTCTCTATTTCTGCGTTCTACTCGCTGAAACCGCGTTTTTAAACAATTCTGCAGCTGTGAATCGATTCACAGCATAGTGTGAATCGATTCCCACAGTGTAAAAAGCGCCTGAATTGCAGTTTTAATGAGTGAATCGATTCCTGCATCACGAGTCGATGCTTTGTCTTATGTGAATCGATTCCTGACTTCTGTGAATCGATTTCCACTGCTAAAATTTGATGCCAATGGAGTTTTAATGCTGTGAATCGATTCCCAGGATATATGAATCGATTCACACTGCAGAAAAACCAGGAAAACTTAGTTCTAACACCAAACCTTGAGACTTTCTTCTCAAATTAACTTCCATAGTTACAAATCAACACCTTTAACCATCTTAGGATTAAATCCACACTTATTCCTCAACTCAAACCCATCAATTCTCTTGTCAAAACTTTGTGTAATTATATTCACTCACCTTGAAATCAAATTAAGCTTGGATACAATCACACAATTCTCCTCATAACTTATTCTCAACTTAGCTTAGAAATTTGGGGTGTTACACTACTACCCACCTTTTAAAAATTTTCGTCCTCGAAAATTACTGCATCCTTCATTGGAACTTCTTAGCGTTGACAGCATGGAATGCGAATAGAGATTCACCCCCATGGAATCTCGTCCCCGAACCACGCCTTTCTTTCTTACCTCATCCTTCTGTATAATAAATTGGCTTGTGGTGCTTCCACTGAGACTCTGGTCTTACGTTTTTTTCAAATGAGTGAACTCCTTTCGTCTTATTTCCATCAGATGGAATACTTCACTTGCAGTCTGAGAGTTTAACTCTGGTGTTGTTCTATCCTTCGGTTGCTCTTGACTGTTGGAAATTGTTACGCTTACTTTTCATCGTCTGCTACTCACATAGACATTCTGCCATAAGATAACCTGTGCTTCCTCTGTAATTCTGTAGTAACCCACAGTCTCGCATAGCCATCCTCCTGAAATTGCCACACGACATTTCTTAACTCGGTTCGAGTTTTCAACCCAACTGATGAGTCGCTTACTCATCATCCCATTCATGTTGAAGGTAGGTTAAGTAGGTGAATAATTCTTCGAATTTGTCTACACAATTCCCTGCAGACGTGTATTTTGGTGTCAAGCGAGTGAATCTTTGCTCCTTCTATCTCTTCAGACTTCTTGGAAGATACTCTCCTTCGAGTACTCCTTGGAAGTTCACCCAAAACAGCATCCAATACTATCGTTGGTGGTTTCATAACCCTTCGTTGGGCAACTATCTTATCAAAATAGAATTGTCACCTAGAGGTAACTAATACATACCTTAAACAAATTTTCCCATTCGTGACGTTCACGCTTATGTTACCAATGGAAATCCTTTCTCAGAGACCTCTTCCGCAACTACGGAGTTGATACCCATATTTAGCTCACTGTACTTGGTCTTGCCACCAACTTGGCCTAGGAAACTTGAAACTCTAGGGTTGCTCAGCTCTTGGGAGGTATCCGTTGGTTAAACTGACTTGATTTTCATTAGTTGATTGCAAACTTTGTCTCACACGAGGTCTAAGCCTCACTTGGTTGGAGACTTAGCTTGCAAGTGGCTAATTAGAATCACATCAGACTCAACCTAACGACTTGACTCACAGTAACTTATAGTCTCAGATGTCCACCATCTTTACTCTTAAATAAACTTTACTACTGTTCTCCTTCGCTTGATGGATTAACTCCCTTTCTCGATGCTACTGGAATTAAACCAGAACTCACACGGCTTTATCTGATAGCGGTGTAGATCGACGCGTTTAATAACCAATGGACCAACAAATATCCAGAAAATAAATCCTTGATATTCTTGGGAACAATCTACCTTATTGATCCTGCCTTATCATCCTTACCCAATCTGAATCATTAGAAACCCTGGAAGGAATTAATCTCTATAGAGGAACTAATTGCTCAGGAAATTAAGTGATCTCATTATCCAATCACAGACTAAGTCTTATTCCAACTAATATTCTTACTTGGCTAAGGCAAAGTCTATAATTGGTCAATTAAATTCACTTTACGCACTGAACAGTTAGATCGAAAGTAGACATCAATAACTTTAGGTTTCTGCTGACTCAGCTTTCCTTGAAACTTCTATAGTTTGAAGACTACATCTCATCTGATCCTCTGAAGTTTGTTGTTCCACTAAGGACACCGTTCCTTGAAGACTTAGAGTTTTCTTTCTGCTTCACTAGGGCAAGATCACCCTTGAGGACTCATACTACCATTTGGGCGTTGTAGCATATCGCCTAACTCCATCTTGTTCCTTACCCTTACCACTGCCACTCTGAACGCTAAGGTTCTCTCAGGGATTATCATAGGATTTCTATCGACCTAGGATCCACCTATAATCGGCTAGGTTAACCAATCCTACTGAGACAACAAGTGTTGAGACCCTAACCAATTATAACCGACCATCCTACTCGATTGAAAACCTACAATTAAGAGCACTTACTGTTAACCACGAAGGGCACTAGAATTAACTTGGGAATCATCATAAGATCTCAATCATTCTAGGATCCATTTACAATGGATTAGGCGAAACAACTTGATAGCATAACCAGTGTTGTAACCCTAACCGATTACAAATGCCCATCCTAAGTGGATTTGAAACCTCACAATTAAGACCCCTTACTTGCTTGTCATTTCCACTCACTTCCAGAGCGTCTCGGTTGACGGTACATGAATTACACGCTTGCCTAGCCGAACCCTCACCACAATGGTTCCAACCACTCTTGAAACATTTCTTAACTCTCGGTTCCGGAAAGGTGGGAACTTGTTTCCCTTTTTCCGTATTCCGAAGGTTCTCACTTAATGAGAGCTCTTACATCTGCTCCTTCCTTGTCTGCATTATCTTTATCCATCAACCTTCCTCAGAGTTCACGCTCCTATTTGGTCTCCTCCCTCATCCGCCAGCTCCATCTACTACATTCTTTGTACACGGTATGGAGTATTAAGTTGATCAGGCTTAATATTCCATACTAAGCATAAGAATATGTAGAGAAGTTCTCGGACAAGGGAAAATTCCTGCTAACTGCTTACAGTCCAACAAGGACTAAACTGACACTTCCTAAACTGAGTCATTACTAAACTAGTGACTCACAGTCCGATAAGATCGAACTGCTCTGATACCATAATGTAACACCCGCACCTCAACATAATTGAAAGTACGACAAATTACATTAAAGCACAGGAGTTACTAAGAACTTACAGGCTTGATTACAGTAATCCAAGTCATAAATCAAACTTGATTCACTACTCTAATGAAAAGATTACAAATTATACATAACTTGGAATATAAAATTCCCATTTCAATCTACGACTAGCTTAAGTGTCCCAAGCTTGAAGCTTCGGCTTGCCGTCTTCAGTACCTGCTTATCTGAAAAACAACAAAAGGAAAAGGGTGAGATTATAAATCTCAGTGAGCCCTTCACGGACTCCTCACCATTCTCTCCTCGGAATATTCTAGGCTGAAAAGACTAGCTTAGGCATTTCAAACCTAGACATACTCTCCCTATGTACCATAAGGACTTGACTTGCAACTTCTCGATATCCCTAAGCTAAGACGCTTTAGAAGGCGCTAGCTTGAATTAAAAACTTAGTATATTATACCATAGGGTAATCCTAGGACTAATATGCCACTTATCAACTTGTGATTAAACTAAACACATAAATGTATAGCAACCCACATCAATCCTACAAATGTCCATTCTTTAACCTTTGTTTAGCTCGACTAACCTTAATACAATATAAATTGCAAACTTATTAACTAAGAACGTATTGTTCTTACTTACTCACTTTGTGCTTAACACATCTTTGCTTTTTCTTATGCTATTGGACTTTGCCTTATGCTCTATACCACAAATCCCAATCAACCTAGCTTGCTTATCCTTTAAGTGATCTAATCACAATGCTCATTACTATATAATAATTAAGCGACTAGGGATGTGCTATCCAAGATTCCATACAACTAACTAAGCTAATTCCGAATATATATACATATATATATATATATACAAGGAATTCATTAACATTCATAAACTTAACATCACTTCACATATTATACCATTCATAGGAGATATATAATATGATGCTTTGCATGTAATGCACTTTGTGTTATTGGGTAGTGTCGTAGGCTTCCGTCCCTAGACCCCAATTACACACTTTCGGAATGGTGGTTAGACGTCATAACCCTCCAAGGGCGTCCCACTTGGCTAACCAAACCGATCTACTCCTATAAATAGAGGAGTCTTGCCATGGACTTTAGCTTATGCTTATGCTTATGCTTATGCTTGTATGTATGTTCAAAGAAATACAATCATACTCATTACTTAACTATTCAAGGAAACTACAATTATTTCAATGAATCAAGCTTACATTAATAACATCCCTTTATCTCTAATGACTCCAAATCGTGAACACTAATTCATACATCCTTTCTATTACATCCTTTTCCTAGGGTCCTTTCTTTGACCTCTAAGTCTTAAGCTTATGGCTCTTAGACAAGCCTCACAATTTGCCAAATTAATGGACAACACATACATTAACTAATCCCTTGAAACTCTATGGAGTTCTCAAGAGAAAAACATCAAGCATACATTCAACTGTGGGGGGTTGGGGGCAGCCATCCAACCTCTTTCAGTCAAACCCACTATAAAATCATAACAATAATAACAATAACACTTAACCTCTTCTAGGTATTTAAAACCTAACTTGAACCTAGGGTTCACATATTACTAAAGGAAAAGAAATTCCTATATGTGGGACTTATGGGTGCCCATCACCTAGGGGTTGAAGAACTCACCTCTATTCTTCAAAACATTGAGCTAGGAAGGTTGAACTTTGGACTCTTTGCTCCTCTTCAAGCTTTTCCCTCTTTGCTCAACTTAGGGCTTCTCTAAACACTTCCCAAATCTTGATCTGCAACCTTCAATCTTCCTTCTCCATCCAAGAACTTGAACCATCCTTGCTGGAGCTTGGTCTTCTCCCCCTTATTCTTCTCCAAATTCGTGCTTCTTCTTCTCCTCTCTAGGGTTCAAACCCAAATCTTCCAAATACTCAAATCTCCACTCTCAAACTCTCCATTTAGGCAAGTGATTGAAGAAATCCAACATGAATCTCTTCGATCCTTCTTAAAGGAGTGAAACCCTAGCTCTCCCTTCCTTTTCTCCTTTCCCTTTCTTCTTTTCCTTCCCTCTTTCTCTATTTCTCGTTCTACTCAACAAACCGCTGCTTAAACAATTCTGCAGCTGTGAATCGATTCACAGCATAGTGTGAATCGATTCCCACAGTGTAAAAAGCGCCTGAATTGCAGTTTTAATGAGTGAATCGATTCCTGCATGCGAGTCCCAGTGGCCTGTCTTATGTGAATCGATTCCTGACTTCTGTGAATCGATTTCCACTGCTAAAATTTGATGCCAATGGAGTTTTAATGCTGTGAATCGATTCCCAGGATATATGAATCGATTCACACTGCAGAAAAACCAGGAAAACTTAGTTCTAACACCAAACCTTGAGACTTTCTTCTCAAATTAACTTCCATAGTTACAAATCAACACCTTTAACCATCTTAGGATTAAATCCACACTTATTCCTCAACTCAAACCCATCAATTCTCTTGTCAAAACTTTGTGTAATTATATTCACTCACCTTGAAATCAAATTAAGCTTGGATACAATCACACAATTCTCCTCATAACTTATTCTCAACTTAGCTTAGAAATTTGGGGTGTTACAAAAATGAATAAATTGGGAAAATAAAAAACATATGGATAAAATGAAGAATGTTAAGGAATTCATACAGCAAAGCGTATAATATAACCAAAATTGAATTTCCTAATACTTTCAAATAATCCACAATAACGATGACAAAAGCTCGTTCGCCTGCAAGTGCGCTTATCAACGAGTTAGATAGGAGTTAGTAAGAAAAATAGCACAATAAGGCAAATCCAAATAGGAAAAAAAGGAATCGTGGAATCATATCAGCATGAAGTGGGAAGTAAACTAGGGAATATATAATATATGGACAAATAATAAATTTTTAAACTAATATATTTTTTGGACATTAGCTTTATTTGAGAAATTATATGTAACATCCCTAGTTCGCAGTCGACCATACAAACTAGAATTATTACTTTTAGTAAAATCAGAGGTGCACAAGACGGAATGGATAATCTCATAAGAGAATTACATAAAGTTTCACAACCAGTGATGTCTCAATCATACAAAATAACATGAAGTTTTTTTTTTTTTTTGATATTACACATCACTTAGTCGAGAAGATACCTATATCCATAAGTGCACAAACCCCTAAAACATAAAGCGGTTCAAGACCGATACATGACACTAAATAAGACCAAATTTAGTCCCCAGGATACAAAACACTGGAACATGAACTGATCATGATCTGATAACTTCACCTAGCAGGACTCTTGCCCTTACTTGATTTACCTGAATCCTTCACCTGTGAATCTGAAAAGTCAACAACAATGAGGAATGAGATTACTTAATCTCAGTGAGTTCTCGCGACCCCTTACCATAATATTCTCAGTTGTTAAATTTTAAACTTAGCCTAGGGTGCATCCCTCCTAACGTGATAGACTTACATAATATAAAAGCTACCGCAGACATCGTGAGGAATCGACACTCGTAAATACCGAGTACCTGACCCATGAAGACCCCGGGAGCAGTTCTTCCCCCCGACCCCGAGCACACCCTCCATTCTTTAATCAGTTTATTTTTCCCTTATGTATAGGATACATAGTCATCTCACACGGTTAACCAAAATCATGCATAAACATTATACAGAAACTTTCAGCACAGATACATAAACTTCGACAATTTATTTACCCTATCAAACGATATCGGAATCTAACAAACGACCCACCTACAGAAAGCTAATGAGATCTATTTTCTAACCATGTATTTAGAATTTTGGAAGGATGTACCAAAAAGTGCAGTTTTTCTAAATAAAACAGTAAGTTTACAGAATGGGACAGCAACTGTGTCCTAAGTTGGGAGCCTTCTAGAATGACCAAGACAAACTCAAATAACACGAAACTTGAGCCCAAATGGTAGAAAAATTTGTCTACTTTTCAAAGGAATTGGATTCATAAAAAAATAAGTTCATTTGACAACATAATAACCGAAATACTGAACCTATGCACAGTTTGGCTTCAGAAATTTGACCTAACTTGGGACACTCATAAATGGAGGTATACTACTCCGAATTAAACCAAACCAGTGCCAAAATGACCGTAATTAAGTCTATTTTCGAACAAGGTAAGCCCCAAAATTTTTAGATAAGCAGAATGGTCCCAGTTTCAAAAGAACTGAACCTACCTGCAGACAGCCTGCACAATTTCACCCTCACTTGTGGGGTCTATAACTTGAGCTATACTACTCCAAATGAGACCAAACCAAAGCCAAAATGACCATCATTTAATCTATTTTCAGGAATGCTAAACTATAAAATTTTTGGACTAACAAGTATCCCCAGCCTACCCAAAACAGAACAGGCATCCAGAATGGTTCCAATATCAAAACTTCCACACAAAATTTGCACAATACATCATCAAAATTCCACAATACAACCAGAGAATTCCAATACAACCAGCTCATCAACATTCATACAATTTATTCAAAAATAACACAAGCAAAACCCTAGAACTCACCTAGTTGCCGTGTAACTCGAAAACCGAATACTCCGATTCTTGCTTCCTTCCAATCGACCCAAAGCACACAAGACTCAGACCAAAACTACTCCCAACCCTTGGATGATTCTGGAGAGCAACTAATACAGAGGTTTATGGCTTGTTTTGCTTGTTGAAACTAGTATCAATGGAAAGGAAATTGAAAATGGAGGAGAATGGTGAAATCTCTAGCAACATTCAATGAGAGAAATTCTGGTTCTCTTAAGGCTTGCTACAGCTGATGGGGTCGAATGAAAAGCCCCCCTCTAGTTGTGTTTTGTGGTGTGTTAGGAATAGACTTTTCTACCCTTACTAATCCCCTCAACTTTTCCTCCTATCCTACCTTGACTTTCTCTTATTTATTTTTTCTGATTTCCTTCTCTGTTCCAGCGTGTGTGTGTGTGATTAAAATGAGAGAAGTGAGGGTGCTAGGTAGGTGCATGAGGGATATGGTGTATGGTGGATTAGACTTGAAGGTTTTGCTAAAATTGGGCTTGTAAGTCTCTTTCTTAATTCCTTAATTTATTCTAAGGTCCCTAATTAAACCTTGAGTAATTTTATCAATTAAAATTTCACAAGAATAATTAGTCTCATATTTATGAACTTAGGCATACACTTGGGTGTTACATTACACCCCAACTTGAAAAAAAATTTCGTCCTCGAAATTGCTTAAATCTTACCTCATGAAAACAAATACGGATAACGAGAGCGCATCTCCTCCTCAAGCTCCCAAGTAGCTTCCTCGGGTGAATCTGCGTCCCAAAGGACTTTTACCATCGGAATGGTCCTCAATCTAAGCTTCCTTCTCTCAAAATCTAAAACTCTGACTGGATAGGGTTGGAAGGTAAGGTCTGAATGCATATCAATCAAGCTTCAAAAGCTAACGGTTGTGTAGGGTCATGGATATACTTTCTCAGCTGGGATACGTGAAACACATCATGAAGGTTTGATAAAGATGGAGGTAAAGCAATTCTATAGGCAACAGGTCCAATTCGCTCCAGGATTTGGAATGGACCGATAAAGCGGGGGGTGAGCTTCTTTGGACGCAGCGCACGACTAATACCTAGGGATGGTGTAACCCTGAGGAACACATGATCACCGACCTCAAACTCTAATGGTTTCCTCCTCTTATCTGCATAATTCTTTTCCCGACTCTGAGCGGTTTTGATTCTTTCTCTAATCATGCCTGATTTTATCGGTAGTCTCTCCGCCAAGTCCGCCCAATCAACCTGTTTCTCCCAATGTCCCACCAACATAAAGGAGTTCGGCATTTGCGCCCATATAGGGCTTCATACGAGCCATGCCGATACTCGAATGGTAATCGTTGTTATAAGCAAATTCCATCAGTGGAAGATGATCCTCCCATCTACCACCACTATCCAGAACACACGCCCGTAGCATATCTTCCAATGTCTGAATGGTTCTCTCTGTCTGACCGTCGGTCTGAGGATGATAAGCTGAACTGATGTTGAGCTGGGAACCCAAGGCCATGTGCAAAGCTCTCCAAAATCGAGATGTGAACTTTGGATCTCGATCTGACACAATACTAACTGGTACCCCGTGAAGTCGAACTATATCCTTTAGGTACACTTCTGCTAACTTTGATGTTTTGTAGTTGGAACGAACAGGAATGAAATGAGCAGATTTCGTTAATCTGTCGACTACAACCCAGATGGAGTCATGGCCATTTCGTGAGAGGGGTAAGCCCATCACAAAATCCATTGAAACACTTTCCCATTTCCACTCAGGAATGTCCAATGGTTGTAATTGACCTGATGGCTTTCGGTGCTCGATCTTAACCTTCTGACAGGTCAAACATCGAGAAACAAACTCCGCGATATCTGATTTCATCCCCGGCCACCAGTACATTTCCTTAAGATCTCGATACATCTTGGTGTTGCCAGGATGCACTGAGAATTTACTCTTATGAGCCTCTTCCAAAACTTTTCTTTTGATTTCATCATTAGCTGGAACATAGATCCGATTTCTGAAACAAACAATCCCATCACTATCCTCTCGTGAAGTCTGGCCGTGACGTGAGGATCGTAACTCTTCATCATAGTCCTGTGCTTGTCTGATTGCTCTTCTCAATGCACTAGTAATCTGGACTTGGTTCAACGTCAGTTGTCCCTTTTTCGCCTTAACTCGAAGATTAAGATCCCGAAATGATTCTAATAGTGCCATCTCACACATCATCATGGAAGACATGTGCAGTGACTTTCTGCTCAAGGCGTCAGCTACTACATTAGCCTTACCTGGATGATACTTCAATTCGAAATCATAATCCTTTAGGAATTCAACCCATCTCGCTGCCTCATATTCACTCTCCTTCGATCGAAAAGATACTTTAAACTCTTGTGGTCACTAAATACTTCAAACTGTGAACCGTAGAGATAGTCCCGCCAAATCTTTAAAGCAAACACAATAGCTGCCAACTCTAAATCATGAGTGGGGTAATTCTCCTCATGGGCCTTTAACTGTCTAGAAGCATAAGCAACAACTTGACCTTTCGCATCAACACGCATCCTAAACCCTTACCGGATGCATCATCGAAAATCTGAATCCTTCTACCGGGTCAGAATGATAAGGATTGGTGCCGATGTCAGCCGAGCTTTAAGTTCCAAAAAACATTCTTCACAGCTAGTGTCCCACACAAACGGTTGTCCTTTACGAGTTAAACGAGTGAGTGGAATTACTATCTGCGAAAATCCGTGAATGAATCGTAGGGAATATCCACCAATCTAAGAAAACTCCTAATCTCAAATCGCTGTTGGGCGTTCCTTAATTCAAAATCGCTTCAACTTTACTTGGGTCAACCGCAACACCTTCCCGAGAGATAACATGTCCTAAAAATTTAATCTCTGGCAGCCAAAACTCACATTTTTCCGGTTTAGCATACAGACGCTTTGCCCGGAGAGTATCCAATACAATTCTCAAATGTTCTGCATGATCCTCTTCATTCTGTGAGTAAACCAGGATATCATCGATGAATACAACCACAAATTTATCAAGATATGGTCTGAAAATTCTGTTCATATAGTCCATGAAGATTGCCGGAGCATTAGTCAATCCAAAAGGCATTACTACGAACTCGTAATGGCCATAACGGGTTCGGAATGCTGTCTTCGGGATGTCCAATGCCCGAACCTTAATTTGGTGGTAACCTAACCTTAAATCAATCTTGGAAAACACTGACGCACTTCTCAACTGATCTAGTAAATCATTAATTCTAGGCAATGGATACTTGTTCTTCACCGTTACCTTGTTCAACTGTCTGTAGTCAATACATAACCGCATAGTGCCGTCCTTCTTCTTTACTAACAGAACAGGTGCGCCCCAAGGTGATGCACTCGGGCGAATGAATTTCTTAGCAATCAGATCCTCAAGCTGAACCTTCAACTCCTTCAACTCTAATGGAGACATACGATACGGAGCAATTGAGATGGGTCCGGCACCCGGAACCAGCTCAATAGAGAACTCTACCTCACGATCAGGAGGTAGTGAAGATACTTCATCCGGAAACACATCTAGATACTCATTAACCACAGGAATGGAAGGTAGATGAACACCGTGACCGGAAATCGATGACATATAGAGGAAACAACCCTCAATCCCGGGAGACATACAAAGATTTAGAAATACTGATGAAAGTGATGATTCAATACTGACCTTGGAAAGTTCCACTGTCTCAGACGCAAAACTAATTATTCTGTTGTGACAA
Organism: Calophaca sinica; assembly: GCA_037113605.1. NCBI lineage: Eukaryota > Viridiplantae > Streptophyta > Magnoliopsida > Fabales > Fabaceae > Calophaca > Calophaca sinica. Next base: position 54,081,829 of record CM073736.1, read on the forward strand.
TCAAGCATGACATGGTGTTTAGTGAGCCAATCCATACCAAGAATGATGTCCATGCCTTTAAGGGGCAAACACACTAAGCTGATAAGGAACGATTTATCACCGGCGTTTACAACACAATCCTCACAGAGCGACTGGGTGGAAACACTACCCTCGGCGGGTGTGTGAATTTCAATGGGGTGTGGTAAGGTTGTTGAGGCCAGATGGAGCCTCTCAACACAATCTTGAGCAATAAAAGAATGAGACGCACCAGAATCAAATAGAATAACTATGGGACTCTGAAAAAGAAAACCTGTACCCTGAAGAATGTTGGCAGTGGCTGCAACTCTGCTGGAATCCAAAGCAAATGCTCTCCCCTGAGTGGTTGGAACGGAAGTCTTCCCCTGAGTGGTTGGAACGGAAGTCTTCCCCTGAGGCTTCTTAGGATAATCTTTAGCGTAATGACCTGGCTCCTTGCAATAAAAGCATTCTGTACTTCCAGTGCGGCATTCCCCTTTGTGAAATCTTCCACAACGATTACATGCATTAAACCTAGGACCCCCTGATTGCTGAACTGACTTTCCTTTGTTGATATCACCTTTAGGTTTCAAGTTAGAGGTTGAAGTTCCAGATCCCTTCTTTTTGCCTTGCCAAAACTCTCGGCGTTCATCATACATTTTCTTCAAATCTTCTTCTGCAATGTAAGACTGTTCAACTAACGCTGCAAAGCTGGTGGCAGAGAAGGAACTTAAACCTTGGGCAATATCTGCACGTAAACCTCTTCTGAACCTATTAATCTTCCATTCTTCATCCACAGCATGCCTAGCCAACTGGTAGAATTGTGACAACTCCTCAAAATTAGAGGCATATTCACTAACTGACATGTTGCCCTGCTTCAAAGCGATAAATTCCTCTTCTTTCTTCAATCTCATATTTCTTGGAAAGAACTGGTCCAAGAACATCTTCTTAAAATTCTCCCAAGTGATGGGAGTCCCTTGACTAGTCATGAACTCGTAGGCATTTTGCCACCAAGTCTCCGTTTTGCCATTCATCACATCTGAAGCAAATAAACCTTTTGCTCATCAGAACACTGCAAGGTCCTGAATTTCTTTTCTAAAGCATCCACCCAATACCGTGCCTGCATCGGGCCTTCAGTACCATAGAAACTCGGAGGATTTGATTTCTGAAACAGGAAGTACATCTTATTAGGGTCCTCAGGTGGCTGTGGCACGACCGGAGGAGGAGGAGGAGGTTGGTTTTGTTGTGCCTGAATCATTTGCTGAATCATTACTGCCGTTATTAAGCATCCGCTGGTTCATCTGTTGATTCATCTGGTTTTGTGCTTGTATATTCAGCATGAATTGCTGCATCCATTCAGAATAGGAGCCTCAGGAGCCGGTGTTTCTAGGTCCAAGTGTTGCGTCTCAAGGCCCAGCCATAATTCTGCATAAAATGCACCAAGCATTGAGTTGATCAGTCTCAATATCTCTTAGCATAATAAGAAGAAGTATAACTGTACACTTAAAACACAAACACAATAACATACTAATCTAAGCCCAACAACATCGAACTGCTCTGATACCAAATGTAACATCCCTAGTTCGCAGTCGACCATACAAACTAGAATCATTACTTTTAGTAAAATCAGAGGTGCACAAGACGGAATGGATAATCTCATAAGAGAATTACATAAAGTTTCACAACCAGTGATGTCTCAATCATACAAAATAACACGAAGTTTTTTTTTTTTTTTGATATTACACATCACTTAGTCGAGAAGATACCAATATCCATAAGTGCACAAACCCCTAAAACATAAAGCGGTTCAAGACCGATACATGACACTAAATAAGACCAAATATAGTCCCCAGGATACAAAACACTGGAACATGAACTGATCATGATCTGATAACTTCAGCTAGCAGGACTCTTGCCCTTACTTGATTTACCTGAATCCTTCACCTGTGAATCTGAAAAATCAACAACAATGAGGAATGAGATTACTTAATCTCAGTGAGTTCTCGCGACCCCTTACCATAATATTCTCAGTTGTTAAATTTTAAACTTAGCCTAGGGTGCATCCCTCCTAACGTGATAGACTTACATAATATAAAAGCTACCGCGTACACTGTGAGGGAATCCGACACTCGTAAATAACGAGTAACTGAACCATGAAGACCTCGGGAGCAGTTCATGACACCGACCCCGAGCACACCCTCCATTCTTTAATCAGTTTATTTTTCCCTTATGTATAGGATACATAGTCATCTCACACGGTTAACCAAAATCATGCATAAACATTATACAGAAACTTTCAGCACAGATACATAAACGTCGACAATTTATTTACCCTATCAAACGATATCGGAATCTAACAAATGACCCACCTACAGAAAGCTAATGAGGTCTATTTTCTAACCATGTATTTAGAATTTTGGAAGGATGTACCAAAAAGTGCAGTTTTTCTAAATAAAACAGTAAGTTTACAGAATGGGACAGCAACTGTGTCCTAAGTTGGGAGCCTTCTAGAATGACCAAGACAAACTCAAATAACACGAAACTTGAGCCCAAATGGTAGGAAAATTTGTCTACTTTTCAAAGGAATTGGATTCATAAAAAAATAAGTTCATTTGACAACATAATAACCGAAATACTGAACCTATGCACAGTTTGGCTTCAGAAATTTGACCTAACTTGGGACACTCATAACTGGAGGTATACTACTCCGAATAAAACCAAACCAGTGCCAAAATGACCGTAATTAAGTCTATTGTCGAACAAGGTAAGCCCCAAAATTTTTAGATAAGCAGAATGGTCCCAGTTTCAAAAGAACTGAACCTACCTGCAGACAGCCTGCACAATTTCACCCTCACTTGTGGGGTCTATAACTTGAGCTATACTACTCCAAATGAGACCAAACCAAAGCCAAAATGACCATCATTTAATCTATTTTCAGGAATGCTAAACTATAAAATTTTTGGACTAACAAGTATCCCCAGCCTACCCAAAACAGAACAGGCATCCAGAATGGTTCCAATATCAAAACTTCCACACAAAATTTGCACAATACATCATCAAAATTCCACAATACAACCAGAGAATTCCAATACAACCAGCTCATAAACATTCATACAATTTATTCAGAAATAACACAAGTAAAACCCTAGAACTCACCTAGTTGCCGTGTAACTCGAAAACCGAATACTCCGATTCTTGCTTCCTTCCAATCGACCCAAAGCACACAAGACTCAGACCAAAACTACTCCCAACCCTTGGATGATTCTGGAGAGCAACTAATACAGAGGTTTATGGCTTGTTTTGCTTGTTGAAACTAGTATCAATGGAAAGGAAATTGAAAATGGAGGAGAATGGTGAAATCTCTAGCAACATGCAATGAGAGAAATTCTGGTTCTCTCTTCTTCTCTCCTAAGCGCCTCCCTCTCTCCCTTGGTCTCCATTCTGTTTCTCTTAAGGCTTGCTACAGCTGATGGGGTCGAATGAAAAGCCCTGCCTCCCAAGTAGCTTCCTCGGGTGAATCTGCATCCCAAAGGACTTTTACCATCGGAATGGTCCTCGATCTAAGCTTCCTTCTCTCAAAATCTAAAACTCTGACTGGATAGGGTTGGAAGGTAAGGTCTGAATGCATATCAACTGTTTCAAAAGCTAACGGTTGTGTAGGGTCATGGATATACTTTCTCAGCTGGGATACGTGAAACACATCATGAAGGTTTGATAAAGATGGAGGTAAAGCAATTCTATAGGCAATGTGTCCAATTCGCTCCAGGATCTGGAATGGACCGATAAAGCGGGGGCTGAGGTTCTTTGTACGCAGTGCCCGACTAATACCTAGGGATGGTGTAACCCTGAGGAACACATGATCACCGACCTCAAACTCTAATGGTTTCCTCCTCTTATCTGCATAATTCTTTTTGCCGACTACGGCGGTTTTGATTCTTTCTCTAATCATGCGATTTTATCGGTAGTCTCTCTGGCCAAGTCTGGCCCAATCAACCTGTTCTCCCCAATGTCCCACCAGCATAAAGGAGTTCGGCATTTGCGTCCATATAGGGCTTCATACGGAGCCATGCCGATACTCGAATGGTAACTGTTGTTATAAGCAAATTCCACCAGTGGAAGAGATGATCCTCCCATCTACCACCACTATCCAGAACACACGCCCGTAGCATATCTTCCAATGTCTGAATGGTTCTCTCTGTCTGACCGTCGGTCTGAGGATGATAAGCTGAACTGATGTTGAGCTGGGAACCCAAGGCCATGTGCAAAGCTCTCCAAAATCGAGATGTGAACTTTGGATCTCGATCTGACACAATACTAACTGGTACCCCATGAAGTCGAACTATATCCTTCAGGTACACTTCTGCTAACTTTGATGTTTTGTAGTTGGAACGAACAGGAATGAAATGAGCAGATTTCGTTAATCTGTCGACTACAACCCAATGGAGTCATGGCCATTTCGTGAGAGGGGTAAGCCCATCACAAAATCCATTGAAACACTTTCCCATTTCCACTCAGGAATGTCCAATGGTTGTAATTGACCTGATGGCTTTCGGTGCTCGATCTTAACCTTCTGACAGGTCAAACATCGAGAAACAAACTCCGCGATATCGATTTCATCCCGCCACCAAGACATTTCCTTAAGATCTCGATACATCTTGGTGTTGCCAGGATGCACTGAGAATTTACTCTTATGAGCCTCTTCCAAAACTTTTCTTTTGATTTCATCATTAGCTGGAACATAGATCCGATTTCTGAAACAAACAATCCCATCACTATCCTCTGTGAAGTCTGGCTGGTGACGTGAGGACTGTAACTCTTCATCATAGTCCTGTGCTTGTCTGATTGCTCTTCTCAATGCACTAGTAATCTGGACTTGGTTCAACGTCAGTTGTCCCTTTTTCGCCTTAACTCGAAGATTAAGATCCCGAAATGATTCTAATAGTGCCATCTCACGCATCATCATGGAAGACATGTGCAGTGACTTTCTGCTCAAGGCGTCAGCTACTACATTAGCCTTACCTGGATGATACTTCAATTCGAAATCATAATCCTTTAGGAATTCAACCCATCTGCGCTGCCTCATATTCAGCTCCTTCTGATCGAAAAGATACTTTAAACTCTTGTGGTCACTAAATACTTCAAACTGTGAACCGTAGAGATAGTGCCGCCAAATCTTTAAAGCAAACACAATAGCTGCCAACTCTAAATCATGAGTGGGGTAATTCTCCTCATGGGCCTTTAACTGTCTAGAAGCATAAGCAACAACTTGACCTTTCTGCATCAACACGCATCCTAAACCCCGGATGCATCACTGAAAATCTGGAATCCTTCGGCTGGGTCAGGAATGATAAGGATTGGTGCCGATGTCAGCCGAGCTTTAAGTTCCAAAAAACATTCTTCGCAGCTAGTGTCCCACACAAGCAAAACCCTAGAACTCACCTAGTTGCCGTGTAACTCGAAAACCGAATACTCCGATTCTTACTTCCTTCCAATCGACCCAAAGCACACAAGACTCAGACCAAAACTACTCCCAACCCTTGGATGATTCTGGACAGCAACTAATACAGAGGTTTATGGCTTGTTTTGCTTGTTGAAACTTGTATCAATGGAAAGGAAATTGAAAATGGAGGAGAATGGTGAAATCTCTAGCAACATGCAATGAGAGAAATTCTGGTTCTCTCTTCTTCTCTCCTAAGCGCCTCCCTCTCTCCCTTGGTCTCCATTCTGTTTCTCTTAAGGCTTGCTACAGTTGATGGAGTCGAATGAAAAGCCCCCCTCTAGTTGTGTTTTGTGGTGTGTTAGGAATAGACTTTTCTACCCTTACTAATCCCCTCATCTTTTCCTCCTATCCTACCTTGACTTTCTCTTATTTATTTTTTCTGATTTCCTTCTCTGTTCCAGCGTGTGTGTGTGTGTGATTAAAATGAGAGAAGTGAGGGTGCTAGGGTAGGTGCATGAGGGATATGGTGTATGGTGGATTAGACTTGAAGGTTTTGCTAAAATTGGGCTTGTAAGTCTCTTTCTTAATTCCTTAATTTATTCTAAGGTCCCTAATTAAACCTTGAGTAATTTTATCAATTAAAATTTCACAAGAATAATTAGTCTCATATTTATGAACTTAGGCATACACTTGGGTGTTACATTATACGTAAACTCAATTTCCTTTTTGGAAGATTATTTCTAATATTATTAGTGGTATACTTTGAGCTCAATTGGAATATATTAAATTACTATGCAATTTTTTATCAGTATGATTATATTTTGGTCATTATCTCATCTTAAAAAAATTGTGAAACATTTATATATTTATATATATATATCTATATATATTCAAAGTTAAAAAATTATTCCAAATAATTCAATAATTAATAAATTATTTTTATTCTAAAATATACTATACAGCCTTTACACATGTCTAAAAATTAAGAACGAAAATATAAATCCTGAAAATTAAATTGTTTTAAAGAGATTAAAAAATTTATTAATTTTATTGCTTTGGCAATGCAATCGTAAAATGATTAATTTATATCGTTATTCAAAACAAAAAATTGCAAACACAATTACGCAATTTCAATATCTACTTTTAATGGTAGTAAAATAATCATATACCATGAACTATTTTAATGCCTTTTCCCTTTCTTTCAAAATTTTAAGTTTTGTCACTGTGTCTTCTCACTACTTTACGGATGATTTATATGGCTTAAGTGCCTCCCCCTCCGCTGTTAATAAAAATCCTCTCCCCCACTTCCATCATCTATTTAACAAAATCATACATTTATTTTGCATATCACATACATTGTATGATATGAAAAGGTATCTACTTTAATATTATTTAATCAATTGGATCTAAAACTTATTGACAAGCAACTACAGCTCACTACATAACAGTATTTAACTACATCATATACTATTACTTAATAACTGTTAAATTTGAGACTTATTATTTAGTTATAATGAGAGTATATTAATATACCTAATAAGAAAAAAATTATGATATTGCTGTAAAATAATACAAGTAAAATCTGAGTAAAATTCTAATTAAAAATTTACTTTCAGATTTAGTTGTTAGTCATACACATGTCTTTTCATGTCAATAAATTGAGTAAAAATAAATATCACCATATATTAATAATTACTGATTACAAAAAATATTAGTACATGATATGGGCTGTTTTCTAATTTTGGAAAGACTTTAATTTAATTGGTAAAATATAAATTATAAAAATATTTCTAAGATGAAATTATTTAATAGTTAAACTAATATATATAAATATTTATGAATTTAACAATTTTAAAATTTCGTACATATACCATCATAATATGATAGAATAAAATTGAATGAATGATTTTTATCCTACTTAAATAATTTTTATGTAACTATTAAATCATATATATAGATATAAGTTTAAAAAATATATACATGTCAATAATAAAAAATAAAATAATATGTACAATTACTTAATTTCAAATGAGTGTACTTAAAACTTATTTTATTAATAAGTAGTATGGTATAAATTTAATAAAAAATAAAATGTGATAAAAGTTTGTAGCAAACATGTACGGTTTATGGATTTTAATTAATGATTTAAGTTATGATCTAATATCAGATATTTACAGATATATGTTATACATATATCACATAAAATCACGGGTTGTAAATTCTTATTATTAATAAGAATATATGGGAATTAATTTAAAAAATATTCTATGCTAAAAATATATTTAAAAAGTTATTTACTTCCTAGTATAAAATCAGAATTTCAAACATAGTTCACCTTTATTTACATTATATTTTTAATAATTAACATCATCAAAATATATGAAAATTTTCATTAACCTCATCAACACATAGAGCACATAATATTGTTGCCTAGGATGACTAATTATTTAATAAAAATTTCTAATATAATTTCCTTTGAATATTTTAGTATTTTTTGAATAAATAATTTTATTCCTTACAATATTTTTATATATTTAATTGGTAACAAATTTTTGTATTATTTTTAAATTTCACTCTATATATATTGCTATAATTGAAATTTAAATAAACTCCTGAAACCCAGAGGATTCCGTCTAGTAAATGAGCAAGAGAGTATGATATGTTTGAAGTAAAGTTTGGATTGTTTAAAATACTATTTCTTAATTAACAACATGAATTTAATTATTATAGATGAATATTGTATATTTTTATTAAGAAGTATAGTATTATTTAATTATTTTAAAAAAATATTTACCTATAATTTGAATTATTATTAATTATTTTTAATTCATAATATTACTATTATTTAATGAATAGCTAATATTAAAAAAAATTATAGTGCCATTCTATTAAATGCATGAGCTTTTCTAAAAATATTAACAATAATTTATGCTGTAAAGCTTATTTTATTTTTATTATGTTATTATACATGAGTAGATTTTTATTTAATTGTCAAAATACTTTATATTATAAAAAGATCGTTAAATACGTATATAATTTTTTAACCAAAGTAGTTATTAATTAATGCTGATATTTATTTATTTTTCATGTGAATTTTATTGATATAATAATATTAGAGATGATGGACAGATATGCATCATGAAAATCCAGCTCATTCTCGTTATATCTCAATTTTTTGTATATAAGTGTGCTTACAGACTTATATATCACACATGAAATACTGCCTTGTGTGGTCAAGAACAACACCATGACAAAGAGCACGACGTTAGCATTTCTGCTTGTCCTTTTGATTTGTATAACAGGTTGGGTCTCTCACTCTTTCTCTGTTTATCTCTCTTGATTAATTTTATATTTTTTCTTGATTTGATGATTATGTTCATTAAATAATTGATAGCAGGAAAACCGTTATCAGTTGAAGCAAGGGGACTCGTTGAATGCAAAGACAATTGCAAAATATTCTGCAAAAGATCTCCCTATTTCTGCTTTCAGGGTCAATGCATTTGCAAACCTTGTTGTGGTTTGACTGATGTATCGTCTGCTGAGCCTAATTCTCAATTCAATTAGCATGTTCTTACGTAATGTATCACAGTCCATGCAATAAAATAATGAGCTTGATATGTGTTAGTTTAAACTTTTCATTCCAATTTTTTAGTTAAATTTTCGAGGAAATTAGTTATCCTAACTTAATGATTGGTAATGGTAGCCATTTGTTCAGTCGATGCCAATGCTTACATGAGAGTCTCCTTAAGGATAGTTTCTCGGGATATAGAACCATTTATGGCTCTATTAGTAAATAGAAGATTTTTTTTATAGCTCTATTCGCAAATAAAAGATTAGAAAATTGTTGTACATACTAATGTACAAGAAAACCAAGGTGTAGGCACATTCATAAAAGCTCTTGGTAACACCTAAGCTGTAAAAAAGTAACTCCTGCTTATATTGGGTGTTGTTGGAAATTTCTAATCTCAAACTGACATATTTGGAGGGAGGAAAGTACTTGGTTAAAAATTCGGTCCAAGTCATTGACGGGCCAGAACCACAGTGACAAAGATGAAAATCAATCATTAACTTTTTTTCATCAAAGAGAATAGAAGAATCCTTAGTCGAATAAGTAATAACATCAATGTTGTATTAGATTGTATTAACCAATCTTAATTAGAAACTTTTTGATGTGTTTCTTGGGATCCTTTGTTGATGAACCTCCAAACTGTAAAGAATTATAACACATGGAGATCGATTCCAAGTGGATCTCAACATTAATACCTATCATGATTGGAACAACGATATTGTCAACTAGACCTTCATTGTTCAACATGAAATAATCTAAAAGAGTCCTCCTTTGATCATGTCTCCAAACCACACTAGAGAGATGTGCATCAAAAAAATTCACATAAATATAAAAAAAGCAGAACAACAAAATGAATAAATTGGGAAAATCAAAAACATATGGATAAAATGAAGAATGTTAAGGAATTCATACAGCAAAGCGTATAATATAACCAAAATTGAATTTCCTAATACTTTCAAATAATCCACAATAACGATGACAAAAGCTCGTCACTTTGCAAGTGCGCTTTATCAACGAGTTAGGTAGGAGTTAGTAAGAAAAATAGCACAATAAGACAAATCCAAATAGGAAAAAAAGTAATCGTGGAATCATATCAGCATGAAGTGGGAAGTAAACTAGGGAATATATAATATATGGACAAATAATAAATTTTTAAACTAATATATTTTTTGGACATTAGCTTTATTTGAGAAATTATACGTAAACTCAATTTCCTTTTTGGAAGATTATTTCTAATATTATTAGTGGTATACTTTTAGCTCAATTGGAATATATTAAATTACTATGCAATTTTTTATCAGTTTGATTATATTTTGGTCATTATCTCATCTTAAAAAAATTGTGAAACATTTATATATTTATATATATTCAAAGTTAAAAAATTATTCCAAATAATTCAATAATTAATAAATTTTTTTTATTCTAAAATATACTATACAGCCTTTACAAATGTCTAAAAATTAAGAAGGAAAATATAAATCCTGAAAATTAAATTGTTTTAAAGAGATTAAAAAATTTATTAATTTTATTGCTTTGGCAATGCAATCGTAAAATGATTCATTTATATCGTTATTCAAAACAAAAAATTGCAAACACAGTTACGCAATTTCAATATCTACTTTTAATGGTAGTAAAATAATCATATACCATGAACTATTTTAATGCCTTTTCCCTTTCTTTCAAAATTTTAAGTTATGTCACTGTGTCTTCTCACTACTTTACGGACGATTTATATGGCTTAAGTGCCTCCCCCTCCGCTGTTAATAAAAATCCTCTCCCCCACTTCCATCATCTATTTAACAAAATCATACATTTATTTTGCATATCACATACGTTGTATGATATGAAAAGGTATCTACTTTAATATTATTTAATCAATTGGATCTAAAACTTATTGACAAGCAACTACAGCTCACTACATAACAGTATTTAACTACATCATATACTATTACTTAATAACTGTTAAATCTGAGACTTATTATTTAGTTATAATGAGAGTATATTAATATACCTAACAAGAAAAAAATTTATGATATTGCTGTAAAATAATACAAGTAAAATCTGAGTAAAATTCTAATTAAAAATTTACTTTCAGATTTAGTTGTTAGTCATACACATGTCTTTTCATGTCAATAAATTGAGTAAAAATAAATGTCACCATATATTAATAATTACTGATTACAAAAAATATTAGTACATGATATGGGCTGTTTTCTAATTTTGCAAAGACTTTAATTTAATTGGTAAAATATAAATTATAAAAATATTTCTAAGATGAAATTATTTAATAGTTAAACTAATATATATAAATATTTATGAATTTAACAATTTTAAAATTTCGTACATATACCATCACAATATGATAGAATAAAATTGAATGAATGATTTTTATCCTACTTAAATAATTTTTATGTAACTATTAAATCATATATATAGATATAAGTTTAAAAATATATACATGTCAATAATAAAAATACAATAATATGTACACTTACTTAATTTCAAATGAGTGTACTTAAAACTTATTTTATTAATAAGTAGTATAGTATAAATTTAATAAAAAACAAAAATGTGATAAAAGTTTGTAGCATACATGTACGGTTTATGGATTTTAATTAATGATTTAAGTTATGATCTAATATCAGATATTTACAGATATATGTTATACATAAATCACATAAAATCACGGGTTGTAAATTCTTATTATTAATAAGAATATATGGGAATTAATTTAAATATATTCTATGCTAAAAATATATTTAAAAAGTTATTTACTTCCTAGTATAAAATCAGAATTTCAAACATAGTTCACCTTTATTTACGTTATATTTTTAATAATTAACATCATCAAAATATATGAAAATTTTCATTAACCTCATCAACACATAGAGCACATAATATTGTTGCCTAGGATGACTAATTATTTAATAAAAATTTCTAATATAATTTCCTTTGAATATTTTAGTATTTTTTGAATAAATAATTTTATTCCTTACAATATTTTTATATATTTAATTGGTAACAAATTTTTGTATTATTTTTAAATTTCACTCTATATATATTGCTATAATTGAAATTTAAATAAACTCGTGAAACACACCGGTATTACCTCTAGTAAATGAGCAAGAGAGTATGATATGTTTGAAGTAAAGTTTGGATTGTTTAAAATACTATTTCTTAATTAACAACATGAATTTAATTATTATAGATGAATATTGTATACTTTTATTAAGAAGTATAGTATTATTTAATTAATTTAAAAATATTTACCTATAATTTCAATTATTATTAATTATTTTTAATTCATAATATTACTATTATTGTAACACCCGCACCTCAACATAATTGAAAGTACGACAAATTACATTAAGGCACAGGAATTACTAAACATTTACAAACTTGATTACAATAATCCAAGTCGTAAATTAAACTTAATTCATAAATCTAATGAATAGATTACAAATTATACATAACTTGGAATATAAAATTTCCACTTCAATCTACGACTAGCTTAAGTGTCCCAAGCTTGAAGCTTCGGCTTGCCGTCTTCAGTACCTGCTTATCTGAAAACAACAAAAGGAAAAGGGTGAGATTATAAATCTCAGTGAGCCCTTCACGGACTCCTCACCATTCTCTCCTCGGAATATTCTAGGCTGACAAGACTAGCTTAGGCATTTCAAACCTAGACATACTCTCCCTATGTACCATAAGGACTTGACTTGCAACTTCTCGATATCCCTAAGCTAAGACGCTTTAGAAGACGCTAGCTTGGGTCAAAACTTAGCATATAATCAAATAGGGTAATCCTAGGGCCAATATGCCACTTATCAACTTGTGATTAAACTAAACACATAAATGTATAGCAACTCACATCAATCCTACAAATGTCCATTCTTTAACCTTTGTTTAGCTCGACTAACCTTAATACAATATAAATTGCAATCTTATTAACTAAGAACGTATTGTTCTTACTTACTCACTTTGTGCTTAACACATCTTTGCTTTATGCTCTATACCACAAATCCCAATCAACCTAGCTTGCTTATCCTTTAAGTGATCTAATCACAATGCTCATTACTATATAATAATTAAGCGACTAGGGGTGTGCTATCCAAGATTTCATACAACTAACTAAGCTAATTCCGAATACATATATATAAATACATACAAGGAATTCATTAACATTCATAAACTTAACATCACTTCACATATTATACCATTCATAAGAGATATATAATATGATGCTTTGCATGTAATGCATTTTGTGTTATTGGGTAGTGTCGTAGGCTTCCGTCCCTAGACCCCAATTACACACTTTCGGAATGGTGGTTAGATGTCATAACCCTCCAAGGGCGTCCCACTTGGCTAACCAAACCGATCTACTCCTATAAATAGAGGAGTCTTGCCATGGACTTTAGCTTATGCTTATGCTTATGATTATGCTTATGCTTATATGCATATTCATATAAATACATTCATTATCATTACTTAACTATTCAAGGAAACTACAATCATTTCAATGAATCAAGCTTACACTAATGGTATCCCTTTATCTCTAATGACTCCAAATCATGAACACTAATTCATACATCCATCCTATCACATCCTTTTCCTAGGGTCATTTCTTGACCTCTATGACTTAAGCTTATGGCTCTTAGACAAGCCTCACAATTTGCCAAATTAATGGACAACACATACATTAACTAATCCCTTGAAACTCTATGGAGTTCTCAAGAGAGAAAACATCAAGCATACATAATCTCATTGAAGCTCTTTGGAGCATTCAAGGATTCAAGCATCACATAATAATTAGGGGGGTTGGGGACAGCATCCAACCCTATTTCAGTCAAACCCCATATAATTTCATAACAATCATAACTCAATCTCTTATAGGTATTTAAGACCTAACTTGAACCTAAGGTTCATATGTTACTAAAGGAAGAGAAATTCCTATATGTGGGACTTATGGGTGCCCATCACCTAGGGGTTGAAGAACTCACCTCTATTCTTCAAGACATTGAGCTAGGAAGGTTGAACTTTGGACTCTTTGCTCCTCTTCAAGTTTTTCCCCCTTTGCTCAACTTAGGGCTTCTCCAAATACTCCTCAAATCTTGACCTTCAACCTTCCTTCTCAATCCAAGAACTTGAGCCATCCTTGCTGGAGCTTGGTCTTCTCCCCTTATTCTTCTCCAATTTCGTGCTTCTTCTTTTTCTCTCTAGGGTTCAAACCCAAATCTCCCAAATACACAAATCTCAACTCTCAAACTCTCCATTTAGGCAAGTGATTGAAGAAATCTAACATAAATCTCTTCAATCCTTCTCAAAGGGTGAAACCCTAGCTCTCCCTTCCTTTTCTCCTTTCCCTTTCTCTTCTTTCCTTTTCTCTTTCTTTCTGCGTTCTGCTCGCTGAAACTGCGTTTTTATACACTTCTGCAGCTGTGAATCGATTCACAGCACAGTGTGAATCGATTCCCACAGTGCAAAAAGAGCCTGAATCGCAGATTTAATGAGTGAATCGATTCCTGCCTGCGAGTCCCAGTGGCCTGTCTTATGTGAATCGATTCCTGCCTTCTGTGAATCGATTCCCACTGCTCGAATTTGATGCCAATGGAGTTTTAATGCTGTGAATCGATTCCTAAGCTATATGAATCGATTCACACTGCAGAAAAACCAGGAAAACTTAATTCTAGCACCAAACCTTGAGACTTTCTTCTCAAATTAACTTTCATAACTACAAATCAACACCTTTAACCATCTTAGGATTAAATCCACACTTATTCCTCAACTCAAACCCATTAACTTTCTCATCAAAACCTTGTGTAATTATATTCACTCACTTAAAAATCAATTTAAGCTTGAATACAATCGCACAATTCTTCTCATAACTTGTTCTCAACTTAGCTTAGAAATTCGGGGTGTTACAATTATTTAATGAATAGCTAATATTAAAAAAATTTATAGTGCCATTCTATTAAATGCATGAGCTTTTCTAAAAATATTAACAATAATTTATGTTGTAAAGCTTATTTTATTTTTATTATGTTATTATACATGAGTAGATTTTTATTTAATTGTCAAAATACTTTATATTATAAAAAGATCGTTAAATACGTTTATAATTTTTTAACCAAGGTAGTTATTAATTAATGCTGATATTTATTTTTTTTATGTGAATTTTATTGATATAATAATATTAGAGATGATGGATGATATGCATCATGAAAATCCAACTCATTCTCAAGTTATATCTCAATTTTTTGTATATAAGTGTGCTTACAGACTTATATATCACACAGAAATATCAGCCTTGTGTGGTCAAGAACAACACCATGACAAAGAGCACGACGTTAGCATTTCGCTTGTCCTTTGATTTTTATAACAGGTTGGGTCTCTCACTCTTTCTCTGCTTATCTCTCTCGATTAATTTTATATTTTTTCTTGATTTGATGATTATGTTCATTAAATAATTGATAGTAGGAAAACCGTTATCAGTTGAAGCAAGGGGACTCGTTGAATGCAAAGACAATTGTAAAATATTCTGCAAAAGATCTCCCTACTTCTGCTTTCAGGGTCAATGCATTTGCAAACCTTGTTGTGGTTTGACTGATGTATCGTCTGCTGAGCCTAATTCTCAATTCAATTAGCATGTTCTTACGTAATGTATCACAGTCCATGCAATAAAATAATGAGCTTGATATGTGTTAGTTTAAACTTTTTATTCCAAATTTTTAGTTAAATTTTCGAGGAAATTAGTTATCCTAACTTAATGATTGGTAATGGTAGCCATTTGTTCAGTCGATACCAATGCTTACATGAGAGTCTCCTTAAGGATAGTTTCTCGGGATATAGAACCATTTATGGCTCTATTAGTAAATAGAAGATTTTTTTTATAGCTCTATTCGCAAATAAAAGATTAGAAAATTGTTGTACATACTAATGTACAAGAAAACCAAGGTGTAGGCACATTCATAAAAGCTCTTGGTAACACCTAAGTCAGAAAAAGTAACTCCTGCTATATTGGGTGTTGTTGGAAATTTCTAATCTCAAACTGACATATTTGGAGGAGGAAAGTACTTGGTTAAAAATTCGTCCAAGTCATTGACGGGCGTAACCACAGTGACAAAGATGAAAATCAATCATTAACTTTTTTTCATCAAAGAGAATAGAAGAATCCTTAGTCGAATAAGTAATAACATCAATGTTGTGTTAGATTGTATTAACCAATCTTAATTAGAAACTTTTTGATGTGTTTCTTGGGATCCTTTGTCGATGAACCTCCAAACTGTAAAGAATTATAACACATTGAGATCGATTCCAAGTGGATCTCAACATTAACACCTATCATGATTGGAACAACGATATTGTCAACTAGACCTTCATTGTTCAACATGAAATAATCTAAAAGAGTCCTCCTTTGATCATGTCTCCAAACCACACTAGAGAGATGTGCATCAAAAAAATTCACATAAATATAAAAAAAGCAGAACAACAAAATGAATAAATTGGGAAAATCAAAAACATATGGATAAAATGAAGAATGTTAAGGAATTCATACAGCAAAGCGTATAATATAACCAAAATTGAATTTCCTAATACTTTCAAATAATCACAATAACGATGACAAAAGCTCATTCGCCTGCAAGTGCGCTTATCAACGAGTTAGATAGGAGTCAGTAAGAAAAATAGCACAATAAGGCAAATCCAAATAGGAAAAAAAGGAATCGTGGAATCATATCAAAGATGAAGTGGGAAGTAAACTAGGGAATATATAATATATGGACAAATAATAAATTTTTAAACTAATATATTTTTTGGACATTAGCTTTATTTGAGAAATTATACGTAAACTCAATTTCCTTTTTGGAAGATTATTTCTAATATTATTAGTGGTATACTTTTAGCTCAATTGGAATATATTAAATTACTATGCAATTTTTTATCAGTTTGATTATATTTTGGTCATTATCTCATCTTAAAAAAATTGTGAAACATTTATATATTTATATATATATATATATCTATATATATTCAAAGTTAAAAAATTATTCCAAATAATTCAATAATTAATAAATTATTTTTATTCTAAATTATACTATACAACCTTTACACATGTCTAAAAATTAAGAACGAAAATATAAATCCTGAAAATTAAATTGTTTTAAAGAGATTAAAAAATTTATTAATTTCATTGCTTTGGCAATGCAATCGTAAAATGATTAATTTATATCGTTATTCAAAACAAAAAATTGCAAACACAATTACGCAATTTCAATATCTACTTTTATGGTAGTAAAATAATCATATACCATGAACTATTTTAATGCCTTTTCCCTTTCTTTCAAAATTTTAAGTTATGTCACTGTGTCTTCTCACTACTTTACGGACGATTTATATGGCTTAAGTGCCTCCCCCTCCGCTGTTAATAAAAATCCTCTCCCCCACTTCCATCATCTATTTAACAAAATCATACATTTATTTTGCATATCACATACATTGTATGATATGAAAAGGTATCTGCTTTAATATTATTTAATCAATTGGATCTAAAACTTATTGACAAGCAACTACAGCTCACTACATAACAATATTTAACTACATCATATACTATTACTTAATAACTGTTAAATCTGAGGCTTATTATTTAGTTATAATGAGAGTATATTAATATACCTAATAAGAAAAAAATTTATGATATTGCTATAAAATAATACAAGTAAAATCTGAGTAAAATTCTAATTAAAAATTTACTTTCAGATTTAGTTGTTAGTCATACACATGTCTTTTCATGTCAATAAATTAAGCAAAAATAAATGCACCATATATTAATAATTACTGATTACAAAAAATATTAGTACATGATATGGGCTGTTTTCTAATTTTGCAAAGACTTTAATTTAATTGGTAAAATATAAATTATAAAAATATTTCTAAGATGAAATTATTTAATAGTTAAACTAATATATATAAATATTTATGAATTTAACAATTTTAAAATTTCAGATATATACCATCACAATATGATAGAATAAAATTGAATGAATGATTTTTATCCTATTTAAATAATTTTTATGTAACTATTAAATCATATATATAGATATAAGTTTAAAAATATATACTTGTCAATAATAAAAATAAAATAATATGTACAATTACTTAATTTCAAATGAGTGTACTTAAAACTTATTTTATTAATAAGTAGTATAGTATAAATTTAATAAAAAACAAAAATGTGATAAAAGTTTGTAGCATACATGTACGGTTTATGGATTTTAATTAATGATTTAAGTTATGATCTAATATCAGATATTTACAGATATATGTTATACATAAATTGTAACACCCGCACCTCAACATAATTGAAAGTACGACAAATTACATTAAGGCACAGGAATTACTAAACATTTACAAACTTGATTACAATAATCCAAGTCAGTAAATTAACTTAATTTATCAATCTAATAAATAGATTACAACTTGTACATGACTTGGAATATAAAATTCCCATTGCAGCCTACGACTAGCTTATGTGTCCCAAGCTTGAAGCTTCAAATTGCCTTCAATACACCGCTATCCGAAAGACAACAAAAAGAAAAGGGTGAGACTATAAAATCTCAGTGAGCCCTTCACGGACTCCTCACCATTCTCTCCTCGGAACCTTCTAGGCGGAGAAGACTAACTTATGAATTTCAAACCTAGACATACTCTCGCTATGTACCATAAGGACTTGACTTGCAACTTCTCGATATCCCTAAGCTAAGACGCTTTAGAACGCGCTAGCTTGAATTAAAACTTATCATATTATACCATAGGGTAATCCTAGGACTAATATGCCACTTATCGACTTGTGATTAACTAACCTTTGTTTAGCTCAACTAACCTTAATACAATACAAATTACTATTATTTAATGAATAGCTAATATTAAAAAAATTTATAGTGCCATTCTATTAAATGCATGAGCTTTTCTAAAAATATTAACAATAATTTATGTTGTAAAGCTTATTTTATTTTTATTATGTTATTATACATGAGTAGATTTTTATTTAATTGTCAAAATACTTTATATTATAAAAAGATCGTTAAATACGTTTATAATTTTTTAACCAAGGTAGTTATTAATTAATGCTGATATTTTTTTTATGTGAATTTTATTGATATAATAATATTAGAGATGATGGACAGATATGCATCATGAAAATCCAACTCATTCTCGTTATATCTCAATTTTTTGTATATAAGTGTGCTTACAGACTTATATATCACACAGAAATATCGCCTTGTGTGGTCAAGAACAACACCATGACAAAGAGCACGACGTTAGCATTTCGCTTGTCCTTTGATTTGTATAACAGGTTGGGTCTCTCACTCTTTCTCTGCTTATCTCTCTCGATTAATTTTATATTTTTTCTTGATTTGATGATTATGTTCATTAAATAATTGATAGTAGGAAAACCGTTATCAGCTGAAGCAAGGGGACTCGTTGAATGCAAAGACAATTGCAAAATATTCTCGTAAAGATCTCCCTACTTCGCCAGTGGTCAATGCATTTGCAAACCTTGTTGTGGTTTGACTGATGTATCGCTCACGAGCCTAATTCTCAATTCAATTAGCATGTTCTTACGTAATGTATCACAGTCCATGCAATAAAATAATGAGCTTGATATGTGTTAGTTTAAACTTTTCATTCCAATTTTTTAGTTAAATTTTCGAGGAAATTAGTTATCCTAACTTAATGATTGGTAATGGTAGCCATTTGTTCAGTCGATGCCAATGCTTACATGAGAGTCTCCTTAAGGATAGTTTCTCGGGATATAGAACCATTTATGGCTCTATTAGTAAATAGAAGATTTTTTTTATAGCTCTATTCGCAAATAAAAGATTAGAAAATTGTTGTACATACTAATGTACAAGAAAACCAAGGTGTAGGCACATTCATAAAAGCTCTTGGTAACACCTAAGTCAGAAAAGTAACTCCTCGCTTATATTGGGGGTTGTTGGAAATTTCTAATCTCAAACTGACATATTTGGAGGGAGGAAAGTACTTGGTTAAAAATTCAGTCCAAGTCATTGACGGCCGTAACCACAAAGGACAAAGATGAAAATCAATCATTAACTTTTTTTCATCAAAGAGAATTGAAGAATCCTTAGTCGAATAAGTAATAACATCAATGTTGTGTTAGATTGTATTAAGCAATCTTAATTAGAAACTTTTTGATGTGTTTCTTGGGATCCTTTGTTGATGAACCTCCAAACTGTAAAGAATTATAACACATTGAGATCGATTCCAAGTGGATCTCAACATTAATACCTATCATGATTGGAACAACGATATTGTCAACTAGACCTTCATTGTTCAACATGAAATAATCTAAAAGAGTCCTCCTTTGATCATGTCTCCAAACCACACTAGAGAGATGTGCATCAAAAAAATTCACATAAATATAAAAAAAGCAGAACAACAAAATGAATAAATTGGGAAAATAAAAAACATATGGATAAAATGAAGAATGTTAAGGAATTCATACAGCAAAGCGTATAATATAACCAAAATTGAATTTCCTAATACTTTCAAATAATCCACAATAACAATGACAAAAGCTCGTCACTGCAAGTGCGCTTTATCAACGAGTTAGATAGGAGTTAGTAAGAAAAATAGCACAATAAGGCAAATCCAAATAGGAAAAAAAGGAATCGTGGAATCATATCAGCATGAAGTGGGAAGTAAACTAGGGAATATATGTAACACCCTAACCCCTATTAGGGAATTACGTACGAGTAAAACCTGAATTTAAGGAAATCAGTCTCGAAAATTTTGTTTTTTCACATACATGGTAACTATAAAGAATGAACCTTGGACACACAAGCGACATGCCAAAATAGGTATTACAATGATAATAGTAAATCAGAGTTTTTGAAGCGGAAACCTAACTTAATTATTACAACTCTTTTTCGAAGGAATAATAAAATATCATATTTACAATTACACATTATTGCAACATATTACTAGGACACAACCTAGGACTTAGGAAATGACTTGTGATCCGATGACTCAAGTCTCACAGAAAAGCAAGACCGAGCACATTCCAATGCTCTGAACCTCTTCAAACAAATTGCACTGAAAAACAACGCCTAAAGGTGAGTTTATAAAACTCAATAACATAGACTTGGATAAAAATAATTTTATCGTTGTTTTCAGCCATACGTGGTGTGCGACGGATGGGAGAATCCTTCGCTTATTACATAACTATATTTAATCAAACTATATACCTTAACCTAACCTCAACATAGCAAAGGTCAATGAATGTTCAGACATAGACCATGTATCAAACCCACAGGCTAATCATATTCACTTAGACAATTACCATTTTGCTAAGTGATTCACAAGTTCAAACCTCAAATCATCTTATGCAACAACCAATTAATCAATATTGTTTACAAGACAAATCACAAATCATAATTACAATCATAATGGATGTACCCACTTGGTGCCACTCAATAACCCAAGACAAGAGTGAGAGCTATTCATTTATATACCGCCCACCAAGGGATCCCCATCCTTGGAAAAACCCTCAAATAACCAAAGATGAGTTTGCATTATTACACAAACACCCTCAAATACAGTCAAACTTATTCACAAAGCATTTTCAATTAATGCATTGTTATTTCACATTTGTCATAGTCTCATATTATCCTTAACCTTAACCAAACTCAATCATAAATCATTAACACACAACGCATCACAATTCATTATCAAATAATGTATAGCTCTAATACATTCCTTTTAACCTCACACCATTCATTTAAGCGTGGGAAAATGAGACTTAACACAAGGTTTAAGAGTTTGGGAAAGCATTAGAAAGGAACGAAAAACACATAAAAATGGTGTTATTGGTCACCCAGCGAACAGTGGCCGAAGTACACATATGACGAGTTTGGCTTTCAAACGCAAACATCCCAAACACATAAACAACCAGGTTTCAATCAAAACAAGAGTCAAAACAAGGTTTCACATGCATTATTAGAATTCAATAACACATCAAATAATAATTCATTACGATTATCACCATCCCAATCAAATAACAATTCTAAGCAATTTACATGTCTAATTGGGAAGTCAAATACTTAGCAATATAACCACAATTTATTTAAAAGGGGCATAAAGCCCTTCACCCATTTCAAGGAATTATAACCACTCCAAATTGGGCTAGTTCAAACGCCAATCCTTCCAAATTAATTCATGCATATTGATCAAGTGACCAATCAAACCAACCAAGCACATCTATATATATATACACCAATTGGAGCTCGATGGAACTCTCAACGGTACAAACATCACACATTGGTTTAGGGGGGTTGGGGACATAATCCAACCCTATTTCAGTCAAAACCCCATACAAGACCATTTCAGAATAATTAATAGACTAATTATTGCTCTAAAGAATCTAAATAACAAATCCTAACACACCGTAAAGGAGGTTTTAGGGGAAGTCTGTGTTACCTGAGTAATCCCAAGTTAGGGATTTAAGCTCCACAAATTCCCATTCTTCTTCCTTCATCGTTCTGAGCTCAAAATCGTCTTCTCCTTCGCATAGAACCCACATGCACATCATTTTCCTTGTTGTTCAGAAACCCCAACCTCCATTGGAGCACTCCTTGAAGCTTCAAGCTTCCACCTTCTTCATTTGAACTTCAATGGAGATGGAATCCCTTGCTTCTTCTAATTCGACCTCAGTTCCTCTCCATTTCTCAGTCTCGATCTCTCTCCCTCTCTCACGCGATCTCTCCCTCTCCCTCTCTGCGTTCGGCCCTCTCTCCCTCTCCTGGCTGTGAACAGTGGCACGGCCACCACCCCACACCGCCGCGCCACCTCCTCCAGCCACCACCGTGGCCTTTCCTCCTTCATCTCCCTCGATCGCGACATCATCTCCCCTCTTCTCTTCTTTCTTTCCTTCTTCTTCTCTCTTCCTCTTTCTTTCTCTATTTTTCTGATTTTCCCTTTCCTTCTTTTGGGGCTGCAGGTCACGATGGAGGGAGTATTAGGGTGAAGGAGGGGGTACTAATGTGGGCTTAAGTGGATCATGGAGTACGGTGGAGCTTAGGTCCAAAATTAATTAAAACCTTGCAATTACGCCCTTATTAAACCTCTAAATTATATCTTAGGTACCTAATAATATTCTTGAGCAATCTGGCTAATTAAAACCACACATAATTATTTAGTCTCATAATTCCTAAATCACTGGGTAAAATTACAATTTTACCCTTTAGTTCCTAATTGGTTTTAAATTACGAAATTAGGGCTTCGAACTATTTTTAATCCTTAGAGATTAAATTCACTTTCACTTAGGACTCCTAATAATTAGGCTTAGGGGTTTTGGGATGTTACATTACTCCCCACCTTTTAGGAATTTTGTCCCCAAAATTCGCTTTACCTTCTAACCAAATCCTTATACAAATTCTGTTCTTTGTGCTTCTGCTGCGACACTCTGATCATACTCAGGTTCAGGTGAGTAGGTTTCACTCCAAATCATTCTAAATCATCGGGGTTCGAAGGGAATTAATAGCAACGTTAGGTCCATTGTCCGTAAAATTTGGTGATTCAATTAATCGACATTACAAACTATGTCTTACACCCAACAAGATTCTTATTAATTTAAGACAAAGTTTGTAATTAGTCAAACAAAAACACTTCACACACCGCTAATGAATCTATCATAGACATTAATTTCTTTGAATTCCCACCGATTTAGCTATATTATGACTCTGGTAGTCCAAAGACTATGGTCTAACACTCCTCATCAGGCTAGTTATTCCACCAAAGTCACTAGGCCTAGAGAACTTGGGGCCTGACTAACTTCAAGGTTCCCTAATCACAACTGAGGCATTGGAAGTTTGGCTCATCACTATCCCTTTGGATTCTAGAAAATACTAGGGTATTTCTAATCAAGGTCCACTAGGTGCTTTAGAGGGCTTCGTGGTTATCAATCAGCTTGGGATCCATTCACAATGGTTAGATCAAACAAGCTTGACTAGTTAACAAGTGTTGAGAGCCTAATCGACTATGAATGCCCATCCTAAATTGATTAAGACCGCACCGCTAAGAATCCTTACTTACCAACTATAATTGTCGTAGAATCAAGTGGTCACGACAAAAGGATTAACAGTGTTTAACCACTCTAGGTACAATATATCCAAAGTGACCTTCTCAAAATTAATAATTGAAAATTGGTCATGTTTACTAACACGGTTGACAGTAAGGTCACCATTAGGAGCACTTACCTATTGAGGAACAACTATGGAATCAAATGATGGAAAAATACTAACCTAAGTTTCATAACATAGGTGAAACCAACATTGGTAGAATTTATCTTATTAGATCCATTGCAGCTCTGTAGTTCTAATATCACTTCTCTGAGCCTTTCAAACAAACTAGCATCTCTAAGGGAATTCTAAGATATTTCTAAGTGATTCTCTAGGATTTAGGCCCTAAAAACATGATGAATTACAAAGAGTATTTATCCAATATCACATCATGACAATATCATGCTTTAGGCATTTCGACTATTTCATAAATTCGTCAAATAGATCATGCTCTTAAAGAATTCAGATAAGGATCTAGCATACACATAATGGTAGCACCATAACATATTTCTCACGTCAACAATGTAATCAAAATATGAAAATAACAATTTTACTCATAAGGCAGTCAAGAAACATGTAGTCTGTTTATGGTTCCTAACCAGAATTTATGCAAGTTCACAACATCACAATTAAGGGTCATTCATGCAATAGCCACTCAGGATTCCAAATTTATGGACATCTACAATCAAATCAAACACATGTAGAGTAAGGTTGTGTATTGGCTCATGCATCTCATACTCATTTTAATATTTTCCTAAAACCTGAAATCTGAAACAAGGTTTCATGCATCATGAAATAAGAAGGAAAATAAGCTAACGTGGGACTTATTGGTGCCCAATACTCTAAGAAGAGAAAGAATCATAAACACACCATAAAATTCCCAAGCACTAAACTTGGATTTTTGAAAAGGTGTCGATACCTTAAACCTCGACGGTCTTTAAGGATTTCAAAAGCAAAATCAAAACTTCATATGACGAGAAACAATTTGTACATTCTACCGTCAGACAAATATAAGGCTAGAAGCCAAAATATCTAAATAAGGTAAGGAAAGGCAGACAACCACAAAGAATCAAGGAATTACTTAATTCATAAGATTCTACAACATTCTAAACCAAATCAACTAAATTTAGGGTTCAAGCATTGGAATAAACAAGTTCATGATCATCAATTCAGCAATCATATAAACCATGCACAAGCACATAATGCATTTGTCACCAAAACTGATCAACACCTTCATACACACTCATGACTCTATTCCTATCATCAAACCTTCTCACAATTCCAACAATGAAAACTAGGCTCTCATGCAACCCTAAGATTAAGCCCTATTGCTCAGGGTTACTAGTCTAATTAACCATCAACATATTAGGATTAAAAGGGTCTTAAAGGTTATGCCCTCTCAGCCTCTAAGCCATTGAAACAGACAAAAATTAAATAAAAGAGATAGGGAGTGCGCTCAAGAGCACCTGGGGCGCAGCTCAAGAGCACTCCTGCAGCTGCTTCTGTTTTAAAAAGGACAAGCATTGCGCTCAAGAGCATCCGAAGAGCAACTCAAGAGCACTCCTGCAGCTGCTTCTGTTTTCTAAACGACAGGGAGTGCGCTCAAGAGCATCCGAAGAGCAACTCAAGAGCACTCCTGCAGAATTCAGCAGAAAAATGGGTTTTTAGAGTCCCTAACTTCCCAAAACTTGATTCAAGCCATTCAAAATCAAATCCAACCAAATAGAGAATCAATATCAGTGATCAAGCAAGTTCAAATGATGAATCAAACACTTTGCACACACTTACAACTACATGCAAAGTCAAACCATATCTCAAATTCCAAAATTCTACTCAAACCTCACTTAGCCATGCTCAATACTTCTACTCATTCCTTTAATATTAGGTAACCAGAATTCACCCAACACCTTAACTATGTGAACATGCAAGCAAAGGCAAGATAACCCTATGGTGGGACTTATTGGTTGCCCACACCTAATGTGAGAAGAACTCACCATAAGCAAGTAAAGGAGTTCAAGTCAACAAGCCAACACATCCGAGCATAACTATCCAAATTGAACATAAAGGAAATGCGAATCTCAACTAAAGTCATCAATACCTCAAGTTTAGACATAATCAATATTCAGGCAAGAAATTGAAAACAACCAAATGAAAAATCAAAGCGAAAGAAATTCGTTCATGTTTACTAAGTTATACCTTTCTAACCTTCAAACCTTGGGTTTTCAAAGCTTAAACTTTCACATTATATAAAAAGATTTTTCCAAGACTTGAACCACGAGTATTCATCGGATATCAAAACATTTAATGTTTCACAAATGTCGCGGTTTCTCCAAGAGTATCCCATAATACTCTCGTTGTCCCGCAGCTACTTTGATCATCAACCTCGTCATAACAAAACTTTTGTAATGATCTTCCAGTGGTAGCAGAGTTTAACATGGCCACTAAGCTCAACTGCGGCCAGGTATGCATTCCGTGGACTTAGGCAGGCCAGAGTGGCTGAAAATCTTCACGACCTGAACTACTACTAGACGATCATTATGGAATCTGAAATTGTATTTAGGAGTAATTACATATATGAGAATGTCTCACGAAAGAGTACATGCCTCTAGTATTCCCTGCAAATCTTCACCCTCCTCATTCCTTTAATGAATCCTTGAGGTGGCCTACCTCAATAATTCATAAAAAGAAATTAGAAAATTTCAGATTTATAGACACATCTGACGCTTTCCTAGACCGGATCACACCTAGACACACTGACTCACAGTCCGATAGGGTCGAACTGCTCTGATACCATAATGTAACACCCTAACCCCTATTAGGGAATTACGTACGAGTAAAACCTGAATTTAAGGAAATCAGTCTCGAAAATTTTGTTTTTTCACATACATGGTAACTATAAAGAATGAACCTTGGACACACAAGCGACATGCCAAAATAGGTATTACAATGATAATAGTAAATCAGAGTTTTCGAAGCGGAAACCTAACTTAATTATTACAACTCTTTTTCGAAGGAATAATAAAATATAATATTTACAATTACACATTATTGCAACATATTACTAGGACACAACCTAGGACTTAGGAAATGACTTGTGATCCGATGACTCAAGTCTCACAGAAAAGCAAGACCGAGCACATTCCAATGCTCTGAACCTCTTCAAACAGCTGTACCTGAAAACAACGCCCCAAAGGTGAGTTTATAAAACTCAATAACATAGACTTGGATAAAAATAATTTTATCGTTGTTTTCAGCCATACGTGGTGTGCGACGTATGGGAAAATCCTTCGCTTATTACATAAGTATATTTAATCAAACTATATACCTTAACCAAACCTCGACATAGCAGTGTCAATGAATGTTCAGACATAGAGCATGTATCAAACACACAAAGTTAATCATATTCACTTAGACAATTACCATTTTGCTAAGTGTTTCTCAAGTTCAACCCTCAAATCATCTTTTGAACCAACCAATTAATCAATATTGTTTACAAGACAAATCACAAATCATAATTACAATCATAATGGATGTACCCACTGTGCCACTCAATAACCCAAGACAAGAGTGAGAGCTATTCATTTATATACCGCTTCCACCAAGGGATCCCCATCATTGGAAAAACCTCAAATAACCAAAGATGAGTTTGCATTATTACACAAACACCCTCAAATACACCAAACTTATTCACAAAGCATTTTCAATTAATGCATTGTTATTTCACATTTGTCATAGTCTCATATTATCCTTAACCTTAACCAAACTCAATCATAAATCATTAACACACAACGATCACAATTCATTATCAAATAATGTATAGCTCTAATACATTCCTTTTAACCTCACACCATTCATTTAAGCGTGGGAAAATGAGACTTAACACAAGGTTTAAGAGTTTGGGAAAGCATTAGAAAGGAACGAAAAACACATAAAAATGGTGTTATTGGTCACCCAGCGAACAGTGGCCGAAGTACACATATGACGAGTTTGGCTTTCAAACGCAAACATCCCAAACACATAAACAACCAGGTTTCAATCAAAACAAGAGTCAAAACAAGGTTTCACATGCATTATTAGAATTCAATAACACATCAAATAATAATTCATTACGATTATCACCATCCCAATCAAATAACAATTCTAAGCAATTTACATGTCTAATTGGGAAGTCAAATACTTAGCAATATAACCACAATTTATTTAAAAGGGGCATAAAGCCCTTCACCCATTTCAAGGAATTATAACCACTCCAAATTGGGCTAGTTCAAACGCCAATCCTTCCAAATTAATTCATGCATATTGATCAAGTGACCAATCAAACCAACCAAGCACATCTATATATATATACACCAATTGGAGCTCGATGGAACTCTCAACGGTACAAACATCACACATTGGTTTAGGGGGGTTGGGGACAGAATCCAACCCTATTTCAGTCAAAACCCCATACAAGACCATTTCAGAATAATTAATAGACTAATTAATGCTCTAAAGAATCTAAATAACAAATCCTAACACACCGTAAAGGAGGTTTTAGGGGAAGTCTGTGTTACCTGAGTAATCCCAAGTTAGGGATTTAAGCTCCATAAATTCCCATTCTTCTTCCTTCATCGTTCTGAGCTCAAAATCGTCTTCTCCTTCGCTTAGAACCCACATGCACGTCATTTTCCTTGTTGTTCAGAAACCCCAACCTCCATTGGAGCACTCCTTGAAGCTTCAAGCTTCCACCTTCTTCATTTGAACTTCAATGGAGATGGAATCCCTTGCTTCTTCTAATTCGACCTCGCCTCTCCATTTCTCGGCCTCGATCTCTCTCCCTCTCTCACGCGATCTCTCCTCTCCCTCTCGGCTGCTACTCTCTCTCCCTCTCCTAGCCGTGAACAGTGGCACGGCCACCACCCCACACCGCCGCGCCACCTCCTCCAGCCACCACCATGGCCTTTCCTCCTTCATCTCCCTCAATCGTGACATCCTCTCCCCTCTTCTCTTCTTTCTTTCCTTCTTCTTCTCTCTTCCTCTTTCTTTCTCTATTTTTCTGATTTTCCCTTTCCTTCTTTTGGGGCTGCAGGTCACAATGGAGGGAGTATTAGGGTGAAGGAGGGGGTACTAATGTGGGCTTAAGTGGACATGGAGTACGGTGGAGCTTAGGTCTAAAATTAATTAAAACCTTGTAATTACACCCTTATTAAACCTCTAAATTATATCTTAGGTACCTAATAATATTCTTGAGCAATCTGGCTAATTAAAACCACGCATAATTATTTAGTCTCATAATTCCTAAATCACTGGGTAAAATTACAATTTTACCCTTTAGTTCCTAATTGGTTTTAAATTACAAAATTAGGGCTTCGAACTATTTTTAATCCTTAGAGATTAAATTCACTTTCACTTAGGACTCCTAATAATTAGGCTTAGGGGTTTTGGGATGTTACAATATATAATATATGGACAAATAATAAATTTTTAAACTAATATATTTTTTGGACATTAGCTTTATTTGAGAAATTATACGTAAACTCAATTTCCTTTTTGGAAGATTATTTCTAATATTATTAGTGGTATACTTTTAGCTCAATTGGAATATATTAAATTACTATGCAATTTTTTATCAGTTTGATTATATTTTGGTCATTATCTCATCTTAAAAAAATTGTGAAACATTTATATATTTATATATATATATATATATATTCAAAGTTAAAAAATTATTCCAAATAATTCAATTATTAATAAATTATTTTTATTCTAAAATATACTATACAACCTTTACACATGTCTAAAAATTAAGAACGAAAATATAAATCCTGAAAATTAAATTGTTTTAAAGAGATTAAAAATTTATTAATTTTATTGCTTTGGCAATGCAATCGTAAAATGATTAATTTATATCGTTATTCAAAACAAAAAATTGCAAACACAATTACGCAATTTCAATATCTACTTTTAATGGTAGTAAAATAATCATATACCATGAACTATTTTAATGCCTTTTCCCTTTCTTTCAAAATTTTAAGTTATGTCACTGTGTCTTCTCACTACTTTACGGACGATTTATATGGCTTAAGTGCCTCCCCCTCCGCTGAAAATAAAAATCCTCTCCCCCACTTCCATCATCTATTTAACAAAATCATACATTTATTTTGCATATCACATACATTGTATGATATGAAAAGGTATCTGCTTTAATATTATTTAATCAATTGGATCTAAAAGTTATTGACAAGCAACTACAAATCACTACATAACAAAGTTGTTTAACTACATCATATAATATTACTTAATAACTGTTAAATTTGAGACTTATTATTTAATTATAATGAGAGTATATTAATATACCTAATAAGAAAAAATGTATGATATTGCTGTAAAATAATACAAGTACAATCTGAGTAAAATTCTAATTAAAAATTTACTTTAAGATTTAGTTGTTAGTCATACACATGTCTTTTTCATGTCAATAAATTGAGTAAAAATAAATGTCACCATATATTAATAATTACTGATTACAAAAATATTAGTTCATGATATGGGCTGTTTTCTAATTTTGGAAAGACTTTAATTTAATTGGTAAAATATAAATTATAAAAATATTTCTAAGATGAAATTATTTAATAGTTAAACTAATATATATAAATATTTATGAATTTAACAATTTTAAAATTTCGTACATATACCATCACAATATGATAGAATAAAATTGAATGAATGATTTTTATCCTACTTAAATAATTTTTATGTAACTATTAAATCATATATATAGATATAAGTTTAAAAATATATACATGTCAATAATAAAAATAAAATAATATGTACAATTACTTAATTTCAAATGAGTGTACTTAAAACTTATTTTATTAATAAGTAGTATAGTATATATTTAATAAAAATAAAAATGTGATAAAAGTTTGTAGCATACATGTACGGTTTATGGATTTTAATTAATGATTTAAGTTATGATCTAATATCAGATATTTACAAATATATGTTATACATAAATCACGGGTTGTAAATTCTTATTATTAATAAGAATATATGGGAATTAATTTAAAAAATATTCTATGCTAAAAATATATTTAAAAAGTTATTTACTTCCTAGTATAAAATCAGAATTTCAAACATAGTTCACCTTTATTTACATTATATTTTTAATAATTAACATCATCAAAATATATGAAAATTTTCATTAACCTCATCAACACATAGAGCACATAATATTGTTGCCTAGGATGACTAATTATTTAATAAAAATTTCTAATATAATTTCCTTTGAATATTTTAGTATTTTTTGAATAAATAATTTTATTCCTTACAATATTTTTATATATTTAATTGGTAACAAATTTTTGTATTATTTTTAAATTTCACTATATATATATTGCTATAATTGAAATTTAAATAAACTCGTGAAACACACAGGTATTACCTCTAGTAAATGAGCAAGAGAGTATGATATGTTTGAAGTAAAGTTTGGATTGTTTAAAATACTATTTCTTAATTAACAACATGAATTTAATTATTATAGATGAATATTGTATACTTTTATTAAGAAGTATAGTATTATTTAATTATTTTAAAAAAATATTTACCTATAATTTGAATTATTATTAATTATTTTTAATTCATAATATTACTATTATTTAACGAATAGCTAATATTAAAAAAATTTATAGTGCCATTCTATTAAATGCATGAGCTTTTCTAAAAATATTAACAATAATTTATGTTGTAAAGCTTATTTTATTTTTATTATGTTATTATACATGAGTAGATTTTTATTTAATTGTCAAAATACTTTATATTATAAAAAGATCGTTAAATACGTTTATAATTTTTTAACCAAGGTAGTTATTAATTAATGCTGATATTTTTTTTTCATGTGAATTTTATTGATATAATAATATTAGAGATGATGGACAGATATGCATCATGAAAATCCAACTCATTCTCGTTATATCTCAATTTTTTGTATATAAGAGTGCTTACAGACTTATATATCACACACGAAATATCGCCTTGTGTGGTCAAGAACAACACCATGACAAAGAGCACGACGTTAGCATTTCTGCTTGTCCTTTTGATTTGTATAATAGGTTGGGTCTCTCACTCTTTCTCTGTTTATCTCTCTCGATTAAATTTATATTTTTTCTTGATTTGATGATTATGTTCATTAAATAATTGATAGCAGGAAAACCGTTATCAGTTGAAGCAAGAGGACTCGTTGAATGCAAAGACAATTGCAAAATATTCTGTAAAAGATCCCCCTACTTCGCCAGTGGTCAATGCATTTGCAAACCTTGTTGTGGTTTGACTGATGTATCGCTCACGAGCCTAATTCTCAATTCAATTAGCATGTTCTTATGTAATGTATCACAGTCCATGCAATAAAAAAATGAGCTTGATATGTGTTAGTTTAAACTTTTTATTCCAATTTTTTAGTTAAATTTTCGAGGAAATTAGTTATCCTAACTTAATGATTGGTAATGGTAGCCATTTGTTCAATGATGCCAATGCTTACATGAGAGTCTCCTTAAGGATAGTTTCTCTGATATAGAACCATTTATGGCTCTATTAGTAAATAGAAGATTTTTTATAGCTCTATTCGCAAATAAAAGATTAGAAAATTGTTGTACATACTAATGTACAAGAAAACCAAGGTGTAGGCACATTCATAAAAGCTCTTGGTAACACCTAAGTCAGTAAAAAGTAACTCCTCGCTTATATTGGGTGTTGTTGGAAATTTCTAATCTGAAACTGACATATTTGGAGGAGGAAAGTACTTGGTTAAAAATTCGGTCCAAGTCATTGACGGCCGTAACTATTAAAGGACAAAGATGAAAATCACCATTAACTTTTTTTCATCAAAGAGAATAGAAGAATCCTTAGTCGAATAAGTAATAACATCAATGTTGTGTTAGATTGTAATAACCAATCTTAATTAGAAACTTTTGATGTGTTTCTTGGGATCCTTTGTTGATGAACCTCTGTAACACCTTACTTTCATTAACTTGAAAATAAGATAATTATCATTAGGTGCATTAATCCCAACTAAAGTCCAGAAACCACAAAAGACTAAAACTTCAAATACATACGTTTTCTGCCAGTGCAACCCAATACATAATTCTAGAAATTACATATTCAACGTATTACTTAAGACTACTGCAAAATGAATAATATTCCAAGAGCTAGCAGCTGTCAGCCTTCCTTTGTAACCTGTGCATCCAGAAACAATTAAATAAAGGAGCGGGTGAGATAATAATCTCAAAGTGAATCCTCCCTTCGACTCGCCACCATCAACTCATACAATTTACTATCACCAAGATTCGATATCACACATTTATGCAATGCATATTCTTACTATGAATTTCTAATTCATCTTTGGCTCGTATTCATGGGTAGTGTTGTATGCTTACGTCCATACAACCCCATAAATACGCTTTTGATATGGTGGTTAGATGTCTTAATCGTCCGAGGGCGTCCCACACGGCTAACCATATCGATCACCCGCTTTTTCGAGGCATCTTAGTGTCTTTTAGGGTGTGTTTGGTTGGGGAGTTTTGGAGGGAGGAGGAGGGAGGAGGAGGTGATATTTTAAATTATATTTGTTTGGTTCAATTTTTAATTGGAGGGAGGGAGGGAGGGGAGCAAAATCCTCCTAAGCCAATTTTGGCTCCTCCCAAAGTGGGGGTTTTGGAGGGAGGGAGGGAGATTAAATTATTTAAAATAAAATTACTGAAATATCCTTATATATAATATAATATAAAACACTATAAGGATATACCAAGAAATTAATCTATTCCCTCCATTAAAATCTCTTCCCTCCTCCCTAACCAAACAAGCAAATGCTTCCTCCCTCCTCCTCCCCTCATCTCAACCAAACACAAAATCAAATTAAATCCCTCCCCTCCCTTCCCCTTCCCTCCCCTCCCCTCTATTAAAATCCCTCCCCTCCCCTCCCCTTATTTGAACCAAACAGACCCTTAGGGAATTCAATTCACCAACTATATCCTTAAATGTATGCCTTATTCAACAATAGGAATACAATTAGGTGCTACTCTATCTTTACATGCAACTGAACATATTCATGTCAAAGATACATTTCATATTCAACAGGAAACATATAGCATGCTCAATCAAGGAAAATATATTAAGACAAGACTCACTTCCATTAGAGCTCCATGGAGCTCCCAATGGTCAAAACATCAATTTCACAATTTATGGGGGTTTTGGGTACAACATTAACCCCCTTAATCCGTCCCCAATAGTACATGCATAGCTATTTAACACTAAAAACGGTAGAAATAAGAGGGATTTAGGAAATCCTAACCTTTAGGGTTCAAGGGTTTTCTTCAAGGGAACCCTAATGTGGGACTTATGGGTGCCCATCACCTAGGAGAAGGAAGAACTCACCACAACTCCTAAGATTCAAGCTCAAGGGTTGATGTTCAGCTCCTTCTTCTTCCTCCTTCACGTTCTTCTTCTTCTCCTTCAAGCTTGCCTTCTAGGGATTTCTTCCAACTTTCCAAACCAAGAATAAATTGTAACACCCAAGTGTATGCCTAAGTTCATAAATATGAGACTAATTATTCTTGTGTAATTTTAATTGATAAAAATTACTCAAGGTTTAATTAGGGACCTTAGAATAATTAAGGAATTAAGAAAGAGACTTACAAGCCCAATTTTAGCAAAACCTACAAGTCTAATCCACCATACACCATATCCCTCATGCACCTACCTTAGCACCCTCACTTCTCTCATTTTAATCACACACACACACGCTGGAATAGGGAAGGAAAACAGAAACAAAAAGAAAGAAAACAGAATGGGCTCCATGGGAGAGGGAAGGTCACGCATGAGAGAAGAGGGGGGGGACTAGAATTCCTTCCATTGCATGTTGCTAGAGATTTCACCATTCTCCTCCATTTTCAATTTCCCTTCCATTGATACTAGATATAACAAGCAAAACAAGCTGGATGAAAAACTCCATCTCCTCTATCTCCATGAATTAGAGGGAGAGCTGAAGCTTTGAGCTCCTTTGTTTTCGTTGGTCCATGAAATCGGTTTTCGAGTTACTCGGCAACTAGGTGAGTTCTAGGGTTTTGATTGTGTTTGTATCTGAATAAATTGCATGAATGTTCTGGACTGATTGTATTGGACTCCTCTGGTTATGTTTTTTTTTTTAATTTTGATGATGTATTGTGCAAATTTTGTGTGGAAGTTTGAAATTGGAACCAGTCTGATACCAGTTCTGTTTCGTGTAGGCTGGGGACATATGTTAGTCCTAAAATTTTATAGTTTAGCATTCTTGAAAATAGATTAAATGATGGTCATTTTGGCTTTGGTTTGGTCTCATTTGGAGTAGTATAGCTCAAGTTATAGACCCCACAAGTGAGGGTGAAATTGTGGAGGCTGTCTGCAGGTAGGTTCGGTTCTTTTGCAACTGGGACCATTCTCCATATCTAAAAATTTTGGGGCTTACCTTGTTCGAAAATAGACTTAATTACGGTCATTTTGGCACTGGTTTGGTTTAATTTGGAGTAGTATACCTCCAGTTATGAGTGTCCCAAGTTAGGTCAAATTTCTGAAGCCAAACTGTGCATGGGTTCAGTATTTCGGTTATTATGTTGTCAAATGAACTTATTTTTTTATGAATCCAATTCCTTTGAAAAGTAGACAAATTTTGCTACCATTTAGGCTCAAGTTTCGTGTTATTTGAGTTTGTCTTGGTCATTCTAGAAGGCTCCCAACTTAGGACACAGTTGCTGTGTAACACCCCAATTCCTCAAGCTTGGTTTGTTGTGTGTGCATAAACTTAGTATAGCTTAAAGATGAACTTTAAATGATATTTTCATTGATTGTCATAGTTGAATATGTGAAAAATTGTGTTTGGTGAAATTTTGCCCAGTGTGAATCGATTCCCAGGCCCTGTGAATCGATTCAGGGCTGTGGGTTTGCTGGGACTCGATTAGGTTTGTAGTGAATCGCAGAGTGAATCGATTCACAAAGGTTGATCCTCTGTGAATCGCAGCGTGAATCGATTCACAAAAGACAGTTCTCTGTGAATCGAATCTGGGAACTGCAGGAATCAATTCCTACACTTAAAACTGCGATTCCTGTCATTTTTACACTGAGTGAATCGATTCACCTATGCTGTGAATCGATTCACACCGCAAAGATATCGTAAAAACTCAGCAGAGAAAGAACAGAACGCGATTGTTAGAGAGAGGGTTAGAGAGAGAGGTGCACAGAGAGAAGAAGGAGAAGGGGTTAAAACACCTAGGGTTCACAAATTAGAGGGGAAAAACAAGGATTCATGCTAGATTCATCCTCAATCTTAGCTTGAATCCAAGTTGGAGTGTTTATGCTTGGATTGGAAAGTCAAGGAAATCCCTAGAAGGCCAGCTTGAAGGAGAAGAGGAAGAACGTGAAGAAGGAAGAAGAAGAAGCTAAGCATCAACTTTGAACTTGAATCTTGGATGTTGTGGTGAGTTCTTCCTTCTCTTAGGTGTTGGGCACCCATAAGGCCCACTTTAGGTCCCTCAAGAAAACCCATGAACCCTATGTTAGGAAGTTCCCCAAATCCCTATTTGATGTACAGTTTTTAGTGTTAATTGCTATGCATGTATTATTGGGACTGATTATAGGGGTTAATGTTGTACCTAAAACCCCCATGAACTGTGAGATGGATGTTTGACCATTGGGAGCTCCATGGAGCCCTAATGGAAATGTGTTTTGTCTTGATGTATTTTTTCTTGACTGAGCATGTTACATGTTTTCATTTGAATATGAAATGTATCTTTTTACATGAATATATTTAGTTCCATATGAAGCTAGAGTAGCACCTAATTGTATTCTTAATCTTGATTAAAGCATGCATCTAAGGATATAGTTGGTAACTAAATTCTCTAAAAGATACTAAGATGCCTCAATAAAGGAGGTGATCGATATGGTAAGCCGTGGGACGCCCTCTGACTGCTAAGACGTCTAACCACCATTTCGAAAGCGTGTTTATGGGGTTGTATGGACGTAAGCATACAACACTACCCATGAATACGAGCCAAAGATGAATTAGAAATTCATAGTAAGAATAAGCATTGCATAAACGTGTCATATAAATTCTTGATTGATGATAAATTGTATGAGTTGATGGTGAGGAGTCGGAGGGAGGATTCACTGAGATTATTATCTCACCCCACTCCTTTATTTAATTGTTTTTACAGATGCACAGGTACCAAAGGAAGGCTGACAAATTGCTCACTCTAGGAACCTTGTATCTTGTAGTAGTTTAAGTAGCACCTTTAAGATGTAATTTCTAGAATTATGTGTCGATGTTGCAATCGACATGGATTTATGTATTTAAGTTTAGTTTTATGACATTTGAACTTAATGTTGGACTTTAAGTTTAAATTTGGGATTACTGTACCTAATGTCAATTATCCTATTTTCAAGCTAATGAAAGTAAGGTGTTACATTATGGTATCAGAGCCGTTCGATTCTAATCTGACCGCTGGGGTCATGAGGAATAGTTTCGTGAATTTCTTGAGTCTGTTGTTGTCTTTCTACTTATTATGCTAAGAGATTTTGAGCCTGATCAACTCAATGCTTGGTGCATTCTATGCAGAATTATGGCTTCAGGTTCTGGAAGGCGCGGAAGGCCCAGGAGGAATGACGCAATACCTCCGAATCCGCCAGGACAAGAGAATGCTTGGCTGCAAGGGATATTGCAGGCTATCCAGAATCAGAGTATTGCAACTAACAATCTTGCAGCTCAGTTAGCCCAACAACAGCAGTACCAAGCCCAACCTCCCCCGCAAGTGGAGGAATTGGACCGGAAATTTCTCAAGTTCCTCAAGACGAAGCCGCCAACCTTCAATGGAAAGGTAGAAGCCATGGCATCCCAACACTGGCTAGAGGCCGTGGAGAATATTTTTAGGGTGGTTCATTGTACTGAGGAGCAAAAGGTCGAGCTAGCTACTCATGTGCTCATAGAGGATGCTGAAAACTGGTGGAAAGGGGCCCGAGCTTACATGGTGGCTCAAGGGACACCACTAACTTGGGTGAACTTTCAGAGGGTCTTCTTGGAGAAGTACTTTCCACGCATCGCGGAAAGATATGATGGATAGAGAATTAGTCCACTTCAAAGCAAGGGAAATCTACAGCTTTAATATGTGAACAAGTTTGAGGAGTTAGTAAGGTACTCATCTGTTGCTCAATTTGTCTCAATGATAACTCGAAAATCAAGCGCTCAAGTGGGGACTAAGGCCGACATCCGTAACAAAGATTTCACAAACTGAATTCACCGACCGCCAGTGGTGGTCCATCAAAGCTATGTGGTCAAGCAAGCTTGAAGAGGATGTATGAAGATAGGCAAACGAGGTGGCAAGATAAGAACAAAAAGAAGGAGGAGGATAAGAGCGCTCAACGCGTGAAACCGAAAGGAAACCTATTCAAGGGAAAGCAGGCTCAAACCTCCGAGTCTGCTTATCATGCATGCTCAAACTGTGGGAAGGTGGACCAGGGAGAGAGCATGAAGCGGCAAAAATGTCCATTTGTTTGTCACCAACCAGGGCATATGGCTAAGGAGTGCCCCAATACACTAAGGGAAAAGGAGCCAAGCTCGGGTGATCCTAACCAAGGGAGTAGTCTTTACTCGGATGCCCGTAAAGCAAAGCGGAGCGGAAAATCGATGAAAGGTACTTGTTTCTTTCAGGATGAACCTCTAGTTATTTTGTTTGCCTCGGGAGCAACACAATCCTTTATCTCTTGTACATGTGTTCAAAGGTTAGGTCAGGTCTCACCTCTTTACAATTCCCGCTGCATGTGTTTACACCCACCGAAGATAGCATTTCTACTTCCTTGATATGTGAGAATTGCCCTCTCCTAATTCAAGGGAGAATGTTTTTAGTAAGCCTCAGGTGTCTACCTCTTAAGTGGAATGGACATAATCCTGGTATGGATTGGCTTTCCGCCAATCAAGTTGTTTTGAATTGTTTCAGAAACGGTTGAGTTTCCAAATGTGCATCCCGTTACTAAAGAGTCAAGTTATGTTCCGCAGAGTAATGATCTTCTATCGAGTCGCCGCTAGTGGAAGGTCTTGCAGATATATGATTTTACTTTCTTCAACTATAGAGGCTAGCCTAGATCTGGACACTATCCCTATAGTGAACGAATTCTTAGATGTGTTTCCTAGCAGGTAGCGACCTTACCCCCGAGAGAGAAGTGGAGTTCTCAATAGAATTGGTTCTCGAACTGACCAATCTCCATAGCACCTTATAGGATGTCACCCTTGGAGTCGAGGGAACTAAAAAACAATTGGAAGATTTGATTGCTAAGCGCTTATTAGACCTAGTGTGTCACCTTGGGGCGCACTGCCC
This sequence comes from Calophaca sinica, assembly GCA_037113605.1. NCBI lineage: Eukaryota > Viridiplantae > Streptophyta > Magnoliopsida > Fabales > Fabaceae > Calophaca > Calophaca sinica. The sequence continues at coordinate 54,121,339 of CM073736.1, forward strand.
TTTGGTAAAGAAGAAAGATGGGAGTATGAGGTTATGTATTGATTACCAAAATCAATAAAGTCACAAAGGAAGAATAAGTACCCCTTGCCCTGCATTAGATGACTTGTTAGATCAACTTAGGGAGCTTGGTTTCTCTAAGATTGACTCGAGATCCGGTTATCACCAGATTAGGTTAAGATAGAGGATGTTACAAAGACGGCATTTAGGACTAGATACTGCACTATGAATATTTGGTTATGCCTTTGGTCCCACTCAATGCTCCAACCGTATTTATGGACTATATGAACCTAATTTTTAGGCCTTTCCTTGACAAGTTTGTAGTGGTCTTCATAGACGATATCCTGGTCTATTCTAAGGATCCTCGAGAGCATGAGGAACACCTTAGGATTGTTTCTAAGTACCCTTAGGGAAAGAGCCTTTGCTAAGCCCGAGAAATGTGAGTTTTGGCTCTGAAGTTAAGTTTCGGGTCATGTGATTTCTAAAGAGGAGTGCTCTGGCTGATCCTAGTAAAGTAGAAGCAGCCCTTAGTTGGGAAATCCACCAACCACACCACGTGGTTAGGAGCTTTCTAGGATTAGCCTACATTACCGAAGGTTCATTAAGGATTTTCACAGATGGTACTTCCCTAACAAGGTTAACCCGGAAAAGGAGCCATTTGTGTGGACTAAGAGCTATGAGAGTAGTTTCCTAGAGCTTAAGATCAAAGTTGACTTCCACCCCTGCCTTGATTATCCCCACCCAGGCTGGGATTTGAAGTTTATAGTGATGCCTCTAAGAGAGGGTTAGGTGTGTTCTTATGCAGAACCCACAAGTTGTAGCTTATGCATCTAGGCGCTAAGGCCCCATGAGGAGAACTACCCTACTCATGACTTAGAGCTAGCACCATTGTCTTTGCTCTAAAGATTTGGCGACACTATCTCAGATGGTGCCCAATTTGAAGTGTTTAGTGATCATAAGAGCTTGAAATACCTTTTTGATCGTAAGGAACTTAACATGAGGCAGAGAAGATGGGCCGAGTTCCTAAAAGATTATAACTTTGAGTTGAAGTACCATCCGGCAAAGCAAATGTGGTCGCCGATGCCTCGAGTAGAAGTCCTTGCATGTGTCTTCACCGATGATTAAAGAAATGGAGTCACGGAGTCCTTTAGTGACCTTAACCTTGGAATTTTCCCATCGCTGAACAGCCTCATGCTTTACCATCTAGAAATTTCCGCAATTTTAGGAAATGATTAGGTCCGCCGTAGCTTAGATGTAGAGTTGCGCCTAGCAAGCACCGCCTTGCTCAAGCCGAGGATGGCACTTTAATGTTCCATCGAGAATCTGCATACCAAAGGATAATTCCATTAAGCAGAGGTTCTAGGAGAAGCCCACAAGAGTGGATTCTCAGACACCCTGCTCCACCAAGATGTACCAGACCTTAGACAGAGGTATTGGTGGCCGTGCATGAGGAATGATGTGGCCGAATTTGTGGCTCAATGCTTAGTTTGTCAGAAAACCAAGATAGAACACCAAAAGCCTTCAGGTTTTCTCCAACCCTTAGAAATTCCCGAGTGGAAGTGGGATAGTATAGCAATGGACTTCGTGGGAGGGTTACCCTACACTCGCCAGATATGACTCTATATGGGTCATAGTGATGATTAACCAAATCTGCCATTTTCTTCCCATAAAGTCCACTTACAAAACCGCCTTGCTACTGAGATCTATATCGTAGAGATTGTTAGACTCCACTGAGTTCCAAATAACATTGTCTCCGATAGGGATCCAAAGTTCACCTCTCGGTTTTGGAAGGCACTTCATCAAGCCTTAGTGGACGAGGTTAAGTCTTAGCACACCTACCATCCCTGCATTGATGGTCAATCTGAGAGAACCATTCAAACTTTAGAGGATATGCTCAGTAGCCTGTGGTTTTAGAGGACGGCGGTAGTTGGAGCAAGTACTTGTCATTAATTGAGTTTTCATACAACAACAATATCACTCTAGCATAGGAATGGCACTGCATTTGAGGCTCTCTACTGGCCGCAAGTGTAGGACTCCTCTATGTTGGTTTGAAGTAGGAGAGAAACAATTGTTAGGCCCCGACCTTGTTCAGAAAACCACTAATAAGATTCGTATGATTAGGGAGAAGATAAAGACTGGCCGTAGTAGGCGTAAAAGTTATGCAGATCGTAGGCTCAAACCCCTTGAATTTGATGAGGAGAACATGTATTCCTAAAAGTCACTCCCACTATAGGCTGGTAGAGCTCTTCGCCAAAAAGTTGACCCCTCAGATGTGGGTCCCTTCCAAATCCTCAATGAATTGGTCCTGCTGCTACCAAATTGCCTTACCTCCTTCTTTGTCAAATCTCCACAATGTTTTTCATGTGTCTCACCTAAGAAATACATTCCTGATCCATTCCACTCCATAGATCATGAGTCTATACAACTTAGATCGATTGTACGTATTAACCCGAACCGCCCAAATAGTGGACCGAAGCTTCCAAGGCACTCAGGAATAAGACTATCCCTTTGGTCAAGATGATCTGGGAAGGATCCACTCCCGAAGAAGCCACTTGGGAACTTGAAGATGAGATGCGAAGCCAATATCCACAACTTTTTCAATAGGTATGTAAGTTTATCCAATTTTGAGGACAAATTTTTTTTTTAGGTGGGTAGTAGTGTAACACCCCAATTCCTCAAGCTTGGTTTGTTGTGTGTGCATAAACTTAGTATGGCTTAAAGATGAACTTTAAGTGATATTTTCATTGATTGTCATAGTTGAATATGTGAAAAATTGTGTTTCGTGAAATTTTGCTCACAGGTGAATCGATTCCCAGCCCCCGTGAATCGATTCAGTATCGTGGGTTTCTTTGGGACTCGATTAGGTTTGCAGTGAATCGCAGAGTGAATCGATTCACAAAGGTTGATCCTCTGTGAATCGCAGCGTGAATCGATTCACAAAAGACAGTTCTCTGTGAATCGAATCTGGGAACTGCAGGAATCGATTCCTGCACTTAAAATTGCGATTCCTGTCATTTTTACACTGAGTGAATCGATTCACCTATGCTGTGAATCGATTCACAGCTGTAGTATATCAGAAAAACTCAGCAGAGAAAGATCAGAACGCGATTGTTAGAGAGAGGGTTAGAGAGAGAGAGGGTGCGACAGAGAGAAGAAGGAGAAGGGGTTAAAACACCTAGGGTTCACAAATTAGAGGGGAAAAACAAGGATTCATGCTAGATTCATACTCAATCTTAGCTTGAATCCAAGTTGGGGAGTGTTTATGCTTGGATTGGAAAGTTGAAGGAAATCCCTAGAAGGCCAGCTTGAAGGAGAAGAGGAAGAACGTGAAGAAGGAAGAAGAAGAAGCTAAGCATCAACTTTGAACTTGAATCTTGGAAGTTGTGGTGAGTTCTTCCTTCTCTTAGGTGTTGGGCACCCATAAGTCCCACATTAGCGTCCCCTTGAAGAAAACCCATGAACCCTATGTTAGGAAGTTCCCCAAATCCCTATTTGATGTACATTTTTTAGTGTTAATTGCTATGCATGTATTATTGGGACTGATTATAGGGGTTAATGTTGTACCTAAACCCCATAAACTGTGAGATGGATGTTTGACTACTGGGAGCTCCATGGAGCCCTAATGGAAATGTGTTTTGTCTTGATGTATTTTTCCTTGACTGAGCATGTTACATGTTTTCATTTGAATATGAAATGTATCTTTTTACATGAATATGTTTAGTTCCATATGAAGCTAGAGTAGCACCTAATTGTATTCTTAATCTTGATTAAAGCATGCATCTAAGGATATAGTTGGTAACTAAATTCTCTAAAAGATACTAAGATGCCTCAATAAAGGAGGTGATCGATATGGTAAGCCGTGGGACGCCTCGGACGGTTAAGACGTCTAACCACCATATCGAAAGCGTGTTTATGGGGTTGTATGGACGTAAGCATACAACACTACCCATGAATACGAGCCAAAGATGAATTAGAAATTCATAGTAAGAATAAGCATTGCATAAACGTGTCATATAAATTCTTGACTGATGATAAATTGTATGAGTTGATGGTGAGGAGTCGGAGGGAGGATTCACTAAGATTATTATCTCACCCCACTCCTTTATTTAATTGTTTTTACAGATGCACAGGCACCAAAGGAAGGCTGACAGCTGTTCACTCTAGGAACCTTGTATCTTGTAGTAGTTTAAGTAGCACCTTTAAGATGTAATTTCTAGAATTATGTGTTGATGTTGCACCGACATGGATTTATGTATTTAAGTTTAGTTTTATGACATTTGAACTTAATGTTGGACTTTAAGTTTAAATTTGGGATTACTGTACCTAATGTTAATTATCCTATTTTCAAGCTAATGAAAGTAAGGTGTTACATGCTGTCCCATTCTGTAAACTTACTGTTTTGTTTCGAAAAACTGCACTTTTTGGTACATCATTCCAAAATTCTAAATACATGGTTAGAAAATAGACCTCATTAGCTTTCAGAGGTGGGTCGCTTGTTAGATTCCGATATCGCTTGATAGGTAAATAAATTGTCAAGTTTATGTAGTCATGTTTGAAAGTTTCTGCATAATGTTTATGCATGATTTTGGTTAACCGTGGTGAGATGACTATGTATCCTATACATAAGGGAAAATAAACTGATTAAAGAATGGAGGGTGTACTGGCCTGTGTCATGAACTCGCTTCCCGGTCTTCATGGTTCAGCTACTGCTATTTACGAGTGCCTGATTCTCACGGTACGCTGATAGCTTTTATATTATGTAAGTCTATCACGTTAGGAGGGATGCACCCTAGGCTAAGTTTAAAATTTATCAACCGAGAATATTATGGTAAGGGTCGCGAGAACTCACCGAGATTAAGTAATCTCATTCCTCATTGTTGTTGATTTTTCGTATTCACAGTGAAGGATTCTGTAATTCAAGTAAGGGCAAGAGTCCTTTACCGAGGTTATCGATCATGACCAGTTCATGTTCCAAAGAGTTTTGTATCATGGAGACTATATTTAGTCTTATTTGGTGTCATGTATCGGTCTTGAACCGCTTTATGTTTTAGGGTCTGTGCACTTATGGATATTTGTATCTTCTCGCTAAGTGATGTGTATTTCAAAAAAACTTCATGTTATTTTGTATGATCGAGACATCACCGGTTGTGAAACTTTATGTAATTCTCTTATGAGATTATCCATTCCGCTTTGTGCACCTCTGATTTTACAAAAAGGTAATTATTCTAGTTTGTATGGTCGATCACTTAACTAGGGATGTTACATTTGGTATCGTGAGCGTCGACCTTGCTCAGCTTAGATTAGTATGTATTTGTGTTTGTGTTTTAAGTGTTCAATATACTTCTTCTTATTATGCTAAGAGATATTGAGACTGATCAACTCAATGCTTGGTGCATTTTATGCACTATGGCCGACGCCCGAGACGCAACATCGACTCCAGAGCACCGGCCCCGAGGCTCTATTCTCGAATGGATGCAAGAATTCATGCCGAATATGCAAGCACAAAACCAGATGAATCAACAGATGAACCAACAGATGCTTAATAACCAATGTGCAATGATTCAAAGAAATGATTTAGGCACAACAAAACCAACCTCCTCCTCCTCCTTCTAAGCAGCCACACCCACCGAGGACCCTAATAAGATGTACTTCCTGCTCCGTAAATCAAATCCTCCGAAGTTTCTATGGTATCAAGGTCCGATGCAGTACCCAGATCGGGTGGATGCTTTAGAGAAGAAATTCGGGACCTTGCAGTTGTTCTCGATGAGCAAAAGGTTTTATTTGCTTCAGATGTGATGAATGGCAAAGCTGAGACTTGGTGGCAAAATGCCTACGAAGTTCATGACTAGTCAAGGACTCCCATCACTGGGAGAATTTTAAGAAGATGTTTTTGGACCGCTTCTTTCCAAGAATATGAGATTGAAGAAAGAAGAGGAATTTATCGCTGAAGCAGTGGCAACATGTCGGGCTTAGTGAATATGCCTCTAATTTTGAGGAGTTGTCACAATTCTACCAGTTGGCTAGGCATGTCGTGGATGAAGAATGGAAGATTAATAGGTTCGTAAGAGGTTTACGTGCGTATATTGCCCAAGGTTTAAGTTCCTTCTTCCGCCACCGCCTTTGCAAATAAGTTGAACAATTACATTGCGTAAGAAGATTTGAAGAAAATGTATGATGAACGCCGAGAGTTTTGGCAAGGCAAAAAGAAGGGATCTGGAACTTCAACCTCTAACTTGAAACCTAAAGGTGACATCAACAAAGGAAAGTCAGTTCCACAATCAGGGGGTCCTAGGTTTAATGCATGTAATCGTTGTGGAAGATTTCACAAAGGGGAATGCCGCACTGGGAGTACAGAATGCTTTTATTGCTAGGAGCCAGGTCATTATGCTAAAGATTGTCCTAAGAAGCCTCAGGGGAAGACTTCCATTCCAACCACTCAGGGGAGAGCATTTGCTTTGAATTCCAGCAGAGTTGCAGCCACTGCCAACATTCTTCAGGGTACGGGTTTTCTTTTTCAGAGTCCCATAGTTATTCTATTTGATTCTGGTGCGTCTCATTCTTTTATTGCTCAAGATTGTGTTGAGAGGCTCCATCCGCCTTAACAACCTTACCACACCCCATTGAAATTCACACACCGCCGAGGGTAGTGTTTCCACCCAACGCCTGTGAGGATTGTGTTGTAAACGCTTATGATAAATCGCTCCTTATCGCCTTAGTGTGTTTGCCCTTAAAGGCATGGACATCATTCTTGGTATGGATTGGCTCACTAAACACCATGTCATGCTTGATTGTCACAACCGAATAATTAGTTTTATGCCTGAGACAAAGGGCACTTTCCAAGGTCAAGATTGAATCATCACTTTCATCAAGATTTCTAAATCTTTGTACGCCTCCCTGTTTGAGGGTTGTTTCCTCTACATGTCATCGATTTCCGTCACGGTGTTCATCTACCTTCCATTCCTGTGGTTAATGAGTATCCGGATGTGTTTCCTGGATGAAGTATCTTCACTACCTCCGATCGTGAGGTAGAGTTCTCTATCGAGCTAGTTCCGGTGTCGAACCTATCTCGATTGCTCGATCGTATGTCTCCATTAGAGTTGAAGGAGTTCAAGGTTCAGCTTGAGGATTTGATTGCTAAGAAATTCATTCGCCCGAGCGCATCACCTTGGGGTGCACCTGCTCGCTAGTAAAGAAGAAGGACGGCACTATGCGGTTATGTATTGACTACGCATAATGAACAAGGTAACGATGAAGAACAAGTATCCATTGCCTAGAATTGATGATTTACTAGATCACCGAGAAGTGCATCGTTGTTTTCCAAGATTGATTTAAGGTTAGGTTACCGCCAAATTAAGGTTCGGGCATTCGATATCCCGAAGACAAGATTCAACCCGTTATGGTCATTACGAAGTTCGTAGTAATGCCTTTGGATTGACTAATGCTCCGCAATCTTCATGGACTATATGAACAGAATTTTTAGACATCTTGATAAATTTGTGGTTGTATTCATCGATGATATCCTGGTTTACTCACAAAATGAAGAGGATCATGCGTAACATTTGAGAATTGTATTGATACTCTCCTGCAAAGCGCCTCAGATGCTAAACCGAAAATGTGAGTTTTGGCTGCCAGAGATTAAATTTTTAGGACATGTTATCTCTCTGAAGGTGTTGCGGTTGACCCAAGTAAAGTTGAAGCAGCTTTTGAATCGGGAACACCCAACAACAGCTTTGAGATTAGGAGTTTTCTTGGATTGGTGGATATTACCGACGATTCATTCAGTGATTTTCGCAATTAGTAATTCCACTCACTCGCTTAACTCGTAAGGACAACCATTTGTGTGGGACACTAGTCACAGAATGTTTTTGGAACTTAAAGCTCTACCGACATCGACCAATCCTTATCATTCCCGACCCAAATTAAGGATTCCAGATTTTCAAAGGATGCATCCTAGCGGTTTAGGATGTGTGTTCATGCAGAAAGGTCAAGTTGTTGCTTATGCTTCTAGACTTAAAGGCCCATAAGGAGAATTACCCCACTCATGATTTAGAGTTGAAGCTATTGTGTTTTCTTTAAAGATTTGGCGGCACTATCTCTACGGTTCACGCTTGAAGTATTCAAAGGACCACAAGAGTTTAAAGTATCTTTCGATCGTAAGGAGTCGAATATGAGACAATGCAGATGGGTTGAATTCCTAAAGGATTATGATTTCAATTGAAGTATCATCCAGGTAAGGCTAATGTAGTAGCCGACGCTGAGCGTAAAGTCACCGCACATGTCTTCCATGATGATGCGTGAGATGGCACTATTAGAATCATTTCGAGATCTTAATCTTCGAGTTAAGGCAAAAAGTGGACAACCGACGCTGAACCAAGTCCAGACATTAGTGCATTGAGAAGGGCAATCGACAAGCACAGACTATGATGAAGAGTTACACCACACGCCACCACCAGACTTCACAGAGGTTAGTGATGGGATTGTTTGTTTCGTAAAGCGGATCTATGTTCCAATTAATGAGGAAATTAAAAGAAAAGTTTTGGAAGAGGCTCATAAGAGTAAATTCTCGGTGCATCCCGACAACACCAAGATGTATCGAGATCTTAAGGAAATGTATTGGTGGCCGGATGAAATCGGATATCGCGGAGTTTGTTTCTCGATGTTTGACCGCCGTAAGGTTAAGATCGAGCATCAAAAGCCATCAGTCAATTACTACCATTGACATTCCCGAGTGGAAATGGGAAAGTGTTTCAATGGATTTTGTGATGGGCTTACCCCTTTCACGAAATGGCCATGACTCCATCCGGGTCAGAGTCGATGATTAACGAAATCGCCATTTCATTCCCGTCTGCTCCAACTACAAAACATCAAAGTTAGCGTAACTGCACTGAAGGATATAGTTCGACTTCACTGGTACCGCTAGTATTGTGTCGATCGAGATCCAAAGTTCACATCTCGATTTTGGAGAGCTTTGCACATGGCCTTGGGTTCCCAAATCAACATCGCTCAAATTTTATCATCCTCGCACCGACGGTCGATGAGAGAACCATTCGCACATTGGAAGATATGCTACGGGCGTGTGTTCTAGATAGTGGTGGTAGATGGGAGGATCATCTTCCACCGTGGAATTTGCTTATAACAACAGCTACCATTCGAGTATCGGCATGGCTCCGTGATGAAGCCCTATATGGACGCAAATGCCGAACTCCTTTATGCTGTGGGACATCGGGAGAACAGTTGATTGGGCCGACTTGGCCGTAGAGACTACCGATAAAATCGCATGATTAGAGAAAGAATCAAAACCGCCGTAGTCGGCAAAAGAATTATGCAGATAAGAGGAGGAAACCATTAGAGTTCGAGGTCGGTGATCATGTGTTCCTCAGGGTTACACCATCCCTAGGTATTAGTCGTGGCATCACTGCACAAAGAAGCTCACCCGCTTTATCTGGCCCATTCCAAATCCTCGGAGCGGATTGGACCTGGTTGCCTATAGAATTACTTTACCTCCTCTTTATCAAACCTTCATGATGTGTTTCACGATCCCACCGAGAAAGTATATCCATGACCCTACACAACCGTTAGTTTTTGAAACGGTTGATATGCATTCAGACCTTACATTCCAACCCTATCCAGTTAGAGTTTTAGATTTTGAGAGAAAGAAGCTTAGATCGAGGATCATTCCGATGGTAAAAGTCCTTTGGGACGCAGATTCACCCGAGGAAGCTACTTGGGAGCTTGAGGAGGAGATGCGCTCTCGTTATCCGTATTTGTTTTCATGAGGTAAGATTTAAGCAATTTCGAGGACGAATTTTTTTTCAAGTTGGGGTGTAATGTAACACCCAAGTGTATGCCTAAGTTCATAAATATGAGACTAATTATTCTTGTGTAATTTTAATTGATAAAAATTACTCAAGGTTTAATTAGGGACCTTAGAATAATTAAGGAATTAAGAAAGAGACTTACAAGCCCAATTTTAGCAAAACCTACAAGTCTAATCCACCATACACCATATCCCTCATGCACCTACCTTAGCACCCTCACTTCTCTCATTTTAATCACACACACACACGCTGGAATAGGGAAGGAAAACAGAAACAAAAAGAAAGAAAAACAGAATGGGCTCCATGGGAGAGGGAAGGTCACGCATGAGAGAAGAGGGGGACTAGAATTCCTTCCATTGCATGTTGCTAGATATTTCACCATTCTCCTCCATTTTCAATTTCCTTCCATTGATACTAGATTTAACAAGCAAAACAAGCTGGATGAAAAACTCCATCTCCTCTATCTCCATGAATTAGAGGGAGAGCTGAGGCTTTGAGCTCCTTTGTTTTCGTTGGTCCATGAAATCGGTTTTCGAGTTACTCGGCAACTAGGTGAGTTCTAGGGTTTTGATTGTGTTTGTCTCTTAATATATTGCATGAATGTTCTGGACTGATTGTCTTGCGCTCCTCTGGTTATGTTTTTTTTTTAATTTTGATGATGTATTGTGCAAATTTTGTGTGGAAGTTTGAAATTGGAACCAGTCTGATACCAGTTCTGTTTCGTGTAGGCTGGGGACATATGTTAGTCCTAAAATTTTATAGTTTAGCATTCTTGAAAATAGATTAAATGATGGTCATTTTGGCTTTGGTTTGGTCTCATTTGGAGTAGTATAGCTCAAGTTATAGACCCCACAAGTGAGGGTGAAATTGTGGAGGCTGTCTGCAGGTAGGTTCGGTTCTTTTGAAACTGGGACCAGTCTCCTTATCTAAAAATTTTGGGGCTTACCTTGTTCGAAAATAGACTTAATTACGGTCATTTTGGCACTGGTTTGGTTTAATTCGGAGTAGTATACCTCCAGTTATGAGTGTCCCAAGTTAGGTCAAATTTCTGAAGCCAAACTGTGCATGGGTTCAGTATTTCGGTTATTATGTTGTCAAATGAACTTATTTTTTATGAATCCCATTCCTTTGAAAAGTAGACAATTTTTGCTACCATTTAGGCTCATGTTTCGTGTTATTTGAGTTTGTCTTGGTCATTCTAGAAGGCTCCCAACTTAGGACACAGTTGCTGTCCCATTCTGTAAACTTACTGTTTTGTTTCGAAAACTGCACTTTTTGGTACATCATTCCAAAATTCTAAATACATGGTTAGAAAATAGACCTCATTAGCTTTCTGTAGGTGGGTTGTTTGTTAGATTCCGATATCGCTTGATAGGGTAAATAAATTGTCGGTTTATGTAGCTGTGTTGAAAGTTTCTGCATAATGTTTATGCATGATTTTGGTTAACTGTGTGAGATGACTATGTATCCTATACATAAGGGAAAATAAACTGATTAAAGAATGGAGGGTGTACTGGGTCGGTGTCATGAACTGCTCCCGGGTCTTCATGGTTCAGCTACTCGTTATTTACGAGTGTCGGATTCCTCACAAATGTACGCGTAGCTTTTATATTATGTAAGTCTATCACGTTAGGAGGGATGCACCCTAGGCTAAGTTTAAAATTTATCAACCGAGAATATTATGGTAAGGGGTCGCGAGAACTCACCGAGATTAAGTAATCTCATTCCTCATTGTTGTTGATTTTTCAGATTCACAGTGAAGGATCTGTAATTCAAGTAAGGGCAAGAGTCCTCACGGCCGAGGTTATCAGATCATGACCAGTTCATGTTCCAGTGTTTTGTATCATGGAGACTATATTTAGTCTTATTTGGTGTCATGTATCGGTCTTGAACCGCTTTATGTTTTAGGGGTCTGTGCACTTATGGATATTTGTATCTTCTCGGCTAAGTGATGTGTATTTCAAAAAAAAAAAAAAACTTCATGTTATTTTGTATGACTGAGACATCACTGGTTGTGAAACTTTATGTAATTCTCTTATGAGATTATCCATTCCATTTTGTGCACCTCTGATTTTACAAAAAGGTAATGATTCTAGTTTGTATGGTCGACTACGAACTAGGGATGTTACATAAATACTCCCCCAACTTGGATTCAAGCTAAGATTGATGATGAATCTAGCATGAATCCACGTTTTCCCCTTAAAAATATGAGCCCTAGTGTTTAATCCCCTCTCCTCCTTCTCTCTATCGCATCCTCTCTCTAACCCTCTCTCAAAATCGTGTTCGCTCGCTTTCTACCGAGTTTTTCTCAAGAGATCAGAAATTGTGAATCGATTCACAAATTTAGGTGAATCGATTCACTCAGTGTAAAAATGACAGGAATCGTAGCTTTAAGTGAATGAATCGATTCCTGCAGCTCCCAGATTCGATTCACAGGGAACTGACTTTTGTGAATCGATTCACACTTCGATTCACAGAGAGTCAACTTTCATGAATCGATTCACTCTTCGATTCACTGCAAGCCTAATCGAGTCCCAAAGAAACTCAGTATCAATCGATTCACAGGGCCTGGGAATCGATTCACACTGGGCAAAAATCATCAAAAACAATATTCACATATTCAATTTTGACAATCAACGAAGGAAATCACTTAAGGTTCATCATTAAGCCATACTAAGCTTATGCACACACAACAAACCAAGCTTGAGAAATTGGGGTGTTACACTACTACCCACCTTTAAAAAAATTTGTCCTCAAAATTGGATAAACTTACATACCTATTGAAAAAGTTGCAGATATTGGCTTCAGATCTCATCTTCAAGTTCCCAAGTGGCTTCTTCTGAGTGGATCCTTCCCGCATCACCGTGACCAAAAGGATAGTCTTATTCCCGAAAGTGCCTTGGAAGCTCGGTCCACTATTTGGGCCAACGCTGGTACGCGTAATCGATCTCGCTTGTATAGACTCATGGTCTATAGAGTGGAATGGATCTGGAATGTATTTCTTAAGTCGAGACACATGAAAAACATTGTGGAGATTTGACAAAGAAGGAGGTAAGGCAATTTGGTATGCGACGACCAACTCGACTGAGGATTTGGAAAGGACCCACATACCGAGGGGTCAACTTTTTGGCCCTAAGGGCTCTACCAACACCTACAGTGGGAGTGACTTTCAGAAATACATGTTCTCCTTCATCAAATTCAAAGGGGTTGAGCCTACGATCTGCATAACTTTTACGCCTACTCGAGCGCCTTTATCTTCTCCCTAATCATACGAACCTTATCAGTGGTTTCCTGAACAAGGTCGGGGCCTAACAATTGTTTCTCCCCCACTTCAAACCAACATAGAGGAGTCCTACACTTGCGACCGTAGAGAGCCTCGTACGGTGTCATTCCAAATAATTCAATAATTAATAAATTATTTTTATTCTAAAATATACTATACAGCCTTTACACATGTCTAAAAATTAAGAACGAAAATATAAATCCTGAAAATTAAATTGTTTTAAAGAGATTAAAAAATTTATTAATTTTATTGCTTTGGCAATGCAATCGTAAAATGATTAATTCATATCGTTATTCAAAACAAAAAATTGCAAACACAATTACACAATTTCAATATCTACTTTTAATGGTAGTAAAATAATCATATACCATGAACTATTTTAATGCCTTTTCCCTTTCTTTCAAATTTTTAAGTTATGTCACTGTGTCTTCTCACTACTTTACGGACGATTTATATGGCTTAAGTGCCTCCCCCTCCGCTGTTAATAAAAATCCTCTCCCCCACTTCCATCATCTATTTAACAAAATCATACATTTATTTTGCATATCACATACATCGTATGATATGAAAAGGTATCTGCTTTAATATTATTTAATCAATTGGATCTAAAACTTATTGACAAGCAACTACAGCTCACTACATAACAGTATTTAACTACATCATATACTATTACTTAATAACTCAAGTAAATTTGAGACTTATTATTTAGTTATAATGAGAGTATATTAATATACCTAATAAGAAAAAAAATTATGATATTGCTGTAAAATGATACAAGTAAAATCTGAGTAAAATTCTAATTAAAAATTTACTTTCAGATTTAGTTGTTAGTCATACACATGTCTTTTCATGTCAATAAATTGAGTAAAAATAAATGTCACCATATATTAATAATTACTGATTACAAAAAATATTAGTACATGATATGGGTTGTTTTCTAATTTTGGAAAGACTTTAATTTAATTGGTAAAATATAAATTATAAAAATATTTCTAAGATGAAATTATTTAATAGTTAAACTAATATATATAAATATTTATGAATTTAACAATTTTAAAATTTCGTACATATACCATCACAATATGATAGAATAAAATTGAATGAATGATTTTTATCCTACTTAAATAATTTTTATGTAACTATTAAATCATATATATAGATATAAGTTTAAAAATATATACATGTCAATAATAAAAATAAAATAATATGTACAATTACTTAATTTCAAATGAGTGTACTTAAAACTTATTTTATTAATAAGTATTATAGTATAAATTTAATAAAAATAAAAATGTGATAAAAGTTTGTAGCATGCATGTACGGTTTATGGATTTTAATTAATGATTTAAGTTATGATCTAATATCAGATATTTACAGATATATGTTATACATAAATCACATAAAATCACGGGTTGTAAATTCTTATTATTAATAAGAATATATGGCAATTAATTTAAAAAATATTCTATGCTAAAAATATATTTAAAAAGTTATTTACTTCCTAGTATAAAATCAGAATTTCAAACATAGTTCACCTTTATTTACATTATATTTTTAATAATTAACATCATCAAAATATATGAAAATTTTCATTAACCTCATCAACACATAGAGCACATAATATTGTTGCCTAGGATGACTAATTATTTAATAAAAATTTCTAATATAATTTCCTTTGAATATTTTAGTATTTTTTAAATAAATAATTTTATTCCTTACAATATTTTTATATATTTAATTGGTAACAAATTTTTTTATTATTTTTAAATTTCACTCTATATATATTGCTATAATTGAAATTTAAATAAACTCGTGAAACACACAGGTATTACCTCTAGTAAATGAGCAAGAGAGTATGATATGTTTGAAGTAAAGTTTGGATTGTTTAAAATACTATTTCTTAATTAACAACATGAATTTAATTATTATAGATGAATATTGTATACTTTTATTAAGAAGTATAGTATTATTTAATTATTTTAAAAATATTTACCTATAATTTGAATTATTATTAATTATTTTTAATTGATAATATTACTATTATTTAATGAATAGCTAATATTAAAAATTTATAGTGCCATTCTATTAAATGCATGAGCTTTTCTAAAAATATTAACAATAATTTATGTTGTAAAGCTTATTTTATTTTTATTATGTTATTATACATGAGTAGATTTTTATTTAATTGTCAAAATACTTTATATTATAAAAAGATCGTTAAATACTTAATATAATTTTTTAACCAAGGTAGTTATTAATTAATGCTGATATTTATTTTTTTCATGTGAATTTTATTGATATAATAATATTAGAGATGATGGATGATATGCATCATGAAAATCCAACTCATTCTCGTTATATCTCAATTTTTGTATATAAGTGTGCTTACAGACTTATATATCACACAGAAATATCGCCTTGTGTGGTCAAGAACAACACCATGACAAAGAGCACGACGTTAGCATTTCGCTTGTCCTTTGATTTGTATAACAGGTTGGGTCTCTCACTCTTTCTCTGCTTATCTCTCTCGATTAATTTTATATTTTTTCTTGATTTGATGATTATGTTCATTAAATAATTGATAGCAGGAAAACCGTTATCAGTTGAAGCAAGGGGACTCGTTGAATGCAAAGACAATTGCAAAATCTTCTGGAAAAGATCTCCTTACTTCTGCTTTCAGGGTCAATGCATTTGCAAACCTTGTTGTGGTTTGACTGATGTATCGTCTGCTGAGCCTAATTCTCAATTCAATTAGCATGTTCTTACGTAATGTATCACAGTCCACGCAATAAAATAATGAGCTTGATATGTGTTAGTTTAAACTTTTTATTCCAATTATTTAGTTAAATTTTCGAGGAAATTAGTTATCCTAACTTAATGATTGGTAATGGTAGCCATTTGTTCAGTCGATGCCAATGCTTACATGAGAGTCTCCTTAAGGATAGTTTCTCGGGATATAGAACAATTTATGGCTCTATTAGTAAATAGAAGATTTTTTTTATAGCTCTATTCGCAAATAAAAGATTAGAAAATTGTTGTACATACTAATGTACATGAAAACCAAGGTGTAGGCATATTCATAAAAGCTCTTGGTAACACCTAAGTCAGAAAGTAACTCCTGCTTATATTGGGTGTTGTTGGAAATTTCTAATCTCAAACTGACATATTTAGAGGGAGGAAAGTACTTGGTTAAAAATTCGGTCCAAGTCATTGACGGGCCAGAACCACAGTGACAAAGATGAAAATCAATCATTAACTTTTTCATCAAAGAGAATAGAAGAATCCTTAGTCGAATAAGTAATAACATCAATGTTGTATTAGATTGTATTAACCAATCTTAATTAGAAACTTTTGATGTGTTTCTTGGGATCCTTTGTTGATGAACCTCCAAACTGTAAAGAATTATAACACACTGAGATCGATTCCAAGTGGATCTCCACATTAATACCTATCATGATTGGAACAACGATAGTGTCAACTAGACCTTCATTGTTCAACATGAAATAATCTAAAAGAGTCCTCCTTTGATCATGTCTCCAAACCACACTAGAGAGATGTGCATCAAAAAAATTCACATAAATATAAAAAAAGCAGAACAACAAAATGAATAAATTGGGAAAATCAAAAACATATGGATAAAATGAAGAATGTTAAGGAATTCATACAGCAAAGCGTATAATATAACCAAAATTGAATTTCCTAATACTTTCAAATAATCCACAATAACGATGACAAAAGCTCATTCGCCTGCAAGTGCGCTTATCAACGAGTTAGATAGGAGTCAGTAAGAAAAATAGCACAATAAGGCAAATCCAAATAGGAAAAAAAGGAATCGTGGAATCATATCAGCATGAAGTGGGAAGTAAACTAGGGAATATATAATATATGGACAAATAATAAATTTTTAAACTAATATATTTTTTGGACATTAGCTTTATTTGAGAAATTATACGTAAACTCAATTTCCTTTTTGGAAGATTATTTCTAATATTATTAGTGGTATACTTTGAGCTCAATTGGAATATATTAAATTACTATGCTCTTTTTTATCAGTTTGATTATATTTTGGTCATTATCTCATCTTAAAAAAATTGTGAAACATTTATATATTTATATAAATATATATATATATATTCAAAGTTAAAAAATTATTCAAAATAATTCAATAATTAATAAATTGATTTTATTCTAAAATATACTATACAACCTTTACACATGTCTAAAAATTAAGAACGAAAATATAAATCCTGAAAATTAAATTGTTTTAAAGAGATTAAAAATTTATTAATTTTATTGCTTTGGCAATGCAATGGTAAAATGATTAATTTATATCGTTATTCAAAACAAAAAATTGCAAACACAATTACGCAATTTCAATATCTACTTTTAATGGTAGTAAAATAATCATATACCATGAACTATTTTAATGCCTTTTCCCTTTCTTTCAAAATTTTAAGTTATGTCACTGTGTCTTCTCACTACTTTACTGGACGATTTATATGGCTTAAGTGCCTCCCCCTCCGCTGTTAATAAAAATCCTCTCCCCCACTTCCATCATCTACTTAACAAAATCATACATTTATTTTGCATACCACATACATTGTATGATATGAAAAGGTATCTGTTTTAATATTATTTAATCAATTGGATCTAAAACTTATTGACAAGCAACTACAGCTCACTACATAACAGTATTTAACTACATCATATACTATTACTTAATAACTGTAAAATTTGAGACTTATTATTTAGTTATAATGAGAGTATATTAATATACCTAATAAGAAAAAAATTTATGATATTGCTGTAAAATAATACAAGTAAAATCTGAGTGAAATTCTAATTAAAAATTTACTTTCAGATTTAGTTGTTAGTCATACACATGTCTTTTCATGTCAATAAATTGAGTAAAAATAAATGTCACCATATATTAATAATTACTGATTACAAAAAATATTAGTACATGATATGGGCTGTTTTCTAATTTTGGAAAGACTTTAATTTAATTGGTAAAATATAAATTATAAAAATATTTCTAAGATGAAATTATTTAATAGTTAAACTAATATATATAAATATTTATGAATTTAACAATTTTAAAATTTCGTACATATACCATCACAATATGATAGAATAAAATTGAATGAATGATTTTTATCCTGCTTAAATAATTTTTATGTAACTATTAAATCATATATATAGATATAAGTTTAAAAATATATACATGTCAATAATAAAAATAAAATAATATGTACAATTACTTAATTTCAAATGAGTGTACTTAAAACTTATTTTATTAATAAGTAGTATAGTATAAATTTAATAAAAAATAAAAATGTGATAAAAGTTTGTAGCATACATGTACGGTTTATGGATTTTAATTAATGATTTAAGTTATGATCTAATATCAGATATTGACAGATATATGTTATACATAAATCACATAAAATCACGGGTTGTAAATTCTTATTATTAATAAGAATATATGGGAATTAATTTAAAAAATATTCTACGCTAAAAATATATTTAAAAAGTTATTTACTTCCTAGTATAAAATCAGAATTTCAAACATAGTTCACCTTTATTTACGTTATATTTTTAATAATTAAAATCATCAAAATATATGAAAATTTTCATTAACCTCATCAACACATAGAGCACATAATATTGTTGCCTAGGATGACTAATTATTTAATAAAAATTTCTAATATAATTTCCTTTGAATATTTTAGTATTTTTTAAATAAATAATTTTATTCCTTACAATATTTTTATTTATTTAATTGGTAACAAATTTTTGTATTATTTTTAAATTTCACTCTATATATATTGCTATAATTGAAATTTAAATAAACTCGTGAAACACACAGGTATTACCTCTAGTAAATGAGCAAGAGAGTATGATATGTTTGAAGTAAAGTTTGGATTGTTTAAAATACTATTTCTTAATTAACAACATGAATTTAATTATTATAGATGAATATTGTATACTTTTATTAAGAAGTATAGTATTATTTAATTATTTTAAAAAAATATTTACCTATAATTTGAATTATTATTAATTATTTTTAATTCATAATATTACTATTATTTAATGAATAGATAATATTAAAAAAATTTATAGTGCCATTCTATTAAATGCATGAGCTTTTCTAAAAATATTAACAATAATTTATGTTGTAAAGCTTATTTTATTTTTATTATGTTATTATACATGAGTAGATTTTTATTTAATTGTCAAAATACTTTATATTATAAAAAGATCGTTAAATACGTTTATAATTTTTTAACCAAGGTAGTTATTAATTAATGCTGATATTTATTTATTTTTCATGTGAATTTTATTGATATAATAATATTAGAGATGATGGACAGATATGCATCATGAAAATCCAACTCATTCTCGTTATATCTCAATTTTTTGTATATAAGTGTGCTTACAGACTTATATATCACACAGGAAATACTGCCTTGTGTGGTCAAGAACAACACCATGACAAAGAGCACGACGTTAGCATTTCTGCTTGTCCTTTTGATTTGTATAACAGGTTGGGTCTCTCACTCTTTCTCTGTTTATCTCTCTCGATTAATTTTATATTTTTTCTTGATTTGATGATTATGTTCATTAAATAATTGATAGCAGGAAAACCGTTATCAGTTGAAGCAAGGGGACTCGTTGAATGCAAAGACAATTGCAAAATATTCTGTAAAAGATCTCCCTACTTCTGCTTTCAGGGTCAATGCATTTGCAAACCTTGTTGTGGTTTGACTGATGTATCGTCTGCTGAGCCTAATTCTCAATTCAATTAGCATGTTCTTACGTAATGTATCACAGTCCATGCAATAAAATAATGAGCTTGATATGTGTTAGTTTAAACATTTTATTCCAATTTTTAGTTAAATTTTTGAGGAAATTAGTTATCCTAACTTAATGATTGGTAATGGTAGCCATTTGTTCAATGATGCCAATGCTTACATGAGAGTCTCCTTAAGGATAGTTTCTCGGGATATAGAACCATTTATGGCTCTATTAGTAAATAGAAGATTTTTATAGCTCTATTCGCAAATAAAAGATTAGAAAATTGTTGTACATACTAATGTACAAGAAAACCAAGGTGTAGGCACATTCATAAAAGCTCTTGGTAACACCTAAGTCTGTAAAAAGTAACTCCCGCTTATATTGGGTGTTGTTGGAAATTTCTAATCTCAAACTGACATATTTAGAGGAGGAAAGTACTTGGTTAAAAATTCGGTCCAAGTCATTGACGGGCCGTAACTACAAAGTGACAAAGATGAAAATCAATCATTAACTTTTTTTCATCAAAGAGAATAGAAGAATCCTTAGTCGAATAAGTAATAACATCAATGTTGTCTTAGATTGTATTAACCAATCTTAATTAGAAACTTTTTGATGTGTTTCTTGGGATCCTTTGTTGATGAACCTCCAAACTGTAAAGAATTATAACACATGGAGATCGATTCCAAGTGGATCTCAACATTAATACCTATCATGATTGGAACAACGATATTGTCAACTAGACCTTCATTGTTCAACATGAAATAATCTAAAAGAGTCCTCCTTTGATCATGTCTCCAAACCACACTAGAGAGATGTGCATCAAAAAAATTCACATAAATATAAAAAAAGCAGAACAACAAAATGAATAAATTGGGAAAAGAAAAAACATATGGATAAAATGAAGAATGTTAAGGAATTCATACAGCAAAGCGTATAATATAACCAAAATTGAATTTCCTAATACTTTCAAATAATCCACAATAACGATGACAAAAGCTCGTTCGCCTGCAAGTGCGCTTATCAACGAGTTAGATAGGAGTTAGTAAGAAAAATAGCACAATAAGGCAAATCCAAATAGGAAAAAAAGGAATCGTGGAATCATATCAGCATGAAGTGGGAAGTAAACTAGGGAATATATAATATATGGACAAATAATAAATTTTTAAACTAATATATTTTTTGGACATTAGCTTTATTTGAGAAATTATACGTAAACTCAATTTCCTTTTTGGAAGATTATTTCTAATATTATTAGTGGTATACTTTGAGCTCAATTGGAATATATTAAATTACTATGCTATTTTTTATCAGTTTGATTATATTTTGGTCATTATCTCATCTTAAAAAAATTGTGAAACATTTATATATTTATATATATATATATCTATATATATTCAAAGTTAAAAAATTATTCCAAATAATTCAATAATTAATAAATTATTTTTATTCTAAAATATACTATACAGCCTTTACACATGTCTAAAAATTAAGAACGAAAATATAAATCCTGAAAATTAAATTGTTTTAAAGAGATTAAAAAATTTATTAATTTTATTGCTTTGGCAATGCAATCGTAAAATGATTAATTTATATCGTTATTCAAAACAAAAAATTGCAAACACAATTACGAAATTTCAATATCTACTTTTAATGGTAGTAAAATAATCATATACCATGAACTATTTTAATGCCTTTTCCCTTTCTTTCAAAATTTTAAGTTATGTCACTGTGTCTTCTCACTACTTTACGGACGATTTATATGGCTTAAGTGCCTCCCCCTCCGCTGTTAATAAAAATCCTCTCCCCCACTTCCATCATCTATTTAACAAAATCATACACTTATTTTGCATATCACATACATTTTATGATATGAAAAGGTATCTGCTTTAATATTATTTAATCAATTGGATCTAAAACTTATTGATAAGCAACTACAGCTCACTACATAACAGTATTTAACTACATCATATACTATTACTTAATAACTGTTAAATTTGAGACTTATTATTTAGTTATAATGAGAGTATATTAATATACCTAATAAGAAAAAAAATTATGATATTGCTGTAAAATAATACAAGTAAAATCTGAGTAAAATTCTAATTAAAAATTTACTTTTAGATTTAGTTGTTAGTCATACACATGTCTTTTCATGTCAATAAATTGAGTAAAAATAAATGTCACCATATATTAATGATTACTGATTGCAAAAAATATTAGTACATGATATGGGTTGTTTTCTAATTTTGGAAAGACTTTAATTTAATTGGTAAAATATAAATTATAAAAATATTTCTAAGATGAAATTATTTAATAGTTAAACTAATATATATAAATATTTATGAATTTAACAATTTTAAAATTTCGTACATATACCATCACAATATGATAGGATAAAATTGAATGAATGATTTTTATCCTACTTAAATAATTTTTATGTAACTATTAAATCATATATATAGATATAAGTTTAAAAAATATATACATGTCAATAATAAAAAATAAAATAATATGTACAATTACTTAATTTCAAATGAGTGTACTTAAAACTTATTTTATTAATAAGTAGTATAGTATAAATTTAATAAAAAATAAAAATGTGATAAAATTTGTAGCATACATGTACGGTTTTTGGATTTTAATTAATGATTTAAGTTATGATCTAATATCAGATATTTACAGATATATGTTATACATAAATCACATAAAATCACGGGTTGTAAATTCTTATTATTAATAAGAATATATGGGAATTAATTTAAAAAATATTCTATGCTAAAAATATATTTAAAAAGTTATTTAATTCCTAGTATAAAATCAGAATTTCAAACATAGTTCACCTTTATTTACATTATATTTTTAATAATTAACATCATCAAAATATATGAAAATTTTCATTAACCTCATCAACACATAGAGCACATAATATTGTTGCCTAGGATGACTAATTATTTAATAAAAATTTCTAATATAATATCCTTTGAATATTTTAGTATTTTTTAAATAAATAATTTTATTCCTTACAATATTTTTATATATTTAATTGGTAACAAATTTTTGTATTATTTTTAAATTTCACTCTATATATATTGCTATAATTGAAATTTAAATAAACTCGTGAAACACACAGGTATTACCTCTAGTAAATGAGCAAGAGAGTATGATATGTTTGAAGTAAAGTTTAGGATTGTTTAAAATACTATTTCTTAATTAACAACATGAATTTAATTATTATAGATGAATATTGTATACTTTTATTAAGAAGTATAGTATTATTTAATTATTTTAAAAAAATATTTACCGATAATTTGAATTATTATTAATTATTTTTAATTCATAATATTACTATTATTTAATGAATAGCTAATATTAAAAAAATTTATAGTGCCATTCTATTAAATGCATGAGCTTTTCTAAAAATATTAACAATAATTTATGTTGTAAAGCTTATTTTATTTTTATTATGTTATTATACATGAGTAGATTTTTATTTAATTGTCAAAATACTTTATATTATAAAAAGATCGTTAAATACGTTTATAATTTTTTAACCAAGGTAGTTATTAATTAATGCTGATATTTATTTATTTTTCATGTGAATTTTATTGATATAATAATATTAGAGATGATGGACAGATATGCATCATGAAAATCCAACTCATTCTCGTTATAACTCAATTTTTTGTATATAAGTGTGCTTACAGACTTGTATATCACACAGGAAATACTGCCTTGTGTGGTCAAGAACAACACCATGACAAAGAGCACGACGTTAGCATTTCTGCTTGTCCTTTTGATTTGTATAACAGGTTGGGTCTCTCACTCTTTCTCTGTTTATCTCTCTCGATTAATTTTATATTTTTTCTTGATTTGATGATTATGTTCATTAAATAATTGATAGCAGGAAAACCGTTATCAGTTGAAGCAAGGGGACTCGTTGAATGCAAAGACAATTGCAAAATATTCTGTAAAAGATCTCCCTACTTCTGCTTTCAGGGTCAATGCATTTGCAAACCTTGTTGTGGTTTGACTGATGTATCGTCTGCTGAGCCTAATTCTCAATTCAATTAGCATGTTCTTACGTAATGTATCACAGTCCATGCAATAAAATAATGAGCTTGATATGTGTTAGTTTAAACTTTTTATTCCAATTTTTTAGTTAAATTTTCGAGGAAATTAGTTATCCTAACTTAATGATTGGTAATGGTAGCCATTTGTTCAGTCGATGCCAATGCTTACATGAGAGTCTCCTTAAGGATAGTTTCTCGGGATATAGAACCATTTATGGCTCTATTAGTAAATAGAAGATTTTTTTATAGCTCTATTCGCAAATAAAAGATTAGAAAATTGTTGTACATACTAATGTACAAGAAAACCAAGGTGTAGGCACATTCATAAAAGCTCTTGGTAACACCTAAGCTGTAAAAAAGTAACTCCTGCTTATATTGGGTGTTGTTGGAAATTTCTAATCTCAAACTGACATATTTGGAGGGAGGAAAGTACTTGGTTAAAAATTCGGTCCAAGTCATTGACGGGCCAGAACCACAGTGACAAAGATGAAAATCAATCATTAACTTTTTTTCATCAAAGAGAATAGAAGAATCCTTAGTCGAATAAGTAATAACATCAATGTTGTGTTAGATTGTATTAACAAATCTTAATTAGAAACTTTTTGATGTGTTTCTTGGGATCCTTTGTTGATGAACCTCCAAACTGTAAAGAATTATAACACATTGAGATCGATTCCAAGTGGATCTCAACATTAATACCTATCATGATTGGAACAACGATATTGTCAACTAGACCTTCATTGTTCAACATGAAATAATCTAAAAGAGTCCTCCTTTGATCATGTCTCCAAACCACACTAGAGAGATGTGCATCAAAAAAATTCACATAAATATAAAAAAAGCAGAACAACAAAATGAATAAATTGGGAAAAGCAAAAACATATGGATAAAATGAAGAAGGTTAAGGAATTCATACAGCAAAGCGTATAATATAACCAAAATTGAATTTCCTAATACTTTCAAATAATCCACAATAACGATGACAAAAGCTCGTTCGCCTACAAGTGCGCTTATCAACGAGTTAGATAGGAGTTAGTAAGAAAAATAGCACAATAAGGCAAATCCAAATAGGAAAAAAAGGAATCGTGGAATCATATCAGCATGAAGTGGGAAGTAAACTAGGGAATATATAATATATGGACAAATAATAAATTTTTAAACTAATATATTTTTTGGACTTTAGCTTTATTTGAGAAATTATACGTAAACTCAATTTCCTTTTTGGAAGATTATTTCTAATATTATTAGTGGTATACTTTGAGCTCAATTGGAATATATTAAATTACTATGCTATTTTTTATCAGTTTGATTATATTTTGGTCATTATCTCATCTTAAAAAAATTGTGAAACATTTATATATTTATATATATATACATATATATATATATATATATATATATATTCAAAGTTAAAAAATTATTCCAAATAATTCAATAATTAATAAATTGTTTTTATTCTAAAATATACTATACAGCCTTTACACATGTCTAAAAATTAAGAACGAAAATATAAATCCTGAAAATTAAATTGTTTTAAAGAGATTAAAAAATTTATAATTTTATTGCTTTGGCAATGCAATCGTAAAATGATTAATTTATATTGTTATTCAAAACAAAAAATTGCAAACACAATTACGCAATTTCAATATCTACTTTTAATGGTAGTAAAATAATCATATACCATGAACTATTTTAATGCCTTTTCCCTTTCTTTCAAAATTTTAAGTTATGTCACTGTGTCTTCTCACTACTTTACGGACGATTTATATGGCTTAAGTGCCTCTCCCTCCGCTGTTAACAAAAATCCTCTCCCTCACTTCCATCATCTATTTACCAAAATCATACATTTATTTTGCATATCACATACATTGTATGATATGAAAAGGTATCTGCTTTAATATTATTTAATCAATTGGATCTAAAACTTATTGACAAGCAACTACAGCTCACTACATAACAATATTTAACTACATCATATACTATTACTTAATAACTGTTAAATTTGAGACTTATTATTTAGTTATAATGAGAGTATATTAATATACCTAATAAGAAAAAAATTTATGATATTGCTGTAAACCAATACAAGTAAAATCTGAGTAAAATTCTAATTAAAAATTTACTTTCAGATTTAGTTGTCAGTCATACACATGTCTTTTCATGCCAATAAATTGGGTAAAAATAAATGTCACCATATATTAATAATTACTGATTGCAAAAAATATTAGTACATGATATGGGCTGTTTTCTAATTTTGGAAAGACTTTAATTTAATTGGTAAAATATAAATTATAAAAATATTTCTAAGATGAAATTATTTAATAGTTAAACTAATATATATAAATATTTATGAATTTAACAATTTTAAAATTTCGTACATATACCATCATAATATGATAGAATAAAATTGAATGAATGATTTTTATCCTACTTAAATAATTTTTATGTAACTATTAAATCATATATATAGATATAAGTTTAAAAAATATATACATGTCAATAATAAAAAATAAAATAATATGTACAATTACTTAATTTCGAATGAGTGTACTTAAAACTTATTTTATTAATAAGTAATATAGTATAAATTTAATAAAAAATAAAAATGTGATAAAAGTTTGTAGCATACATGTACGGTTTATGGATTTTAATTAATGATTTAAGTTATGATCTATATCAGATATTTACAGATATATGTTATACATAAATCACATAAAATCACGGGTTGTAAATTCTTATTATTAATAAGAATATATGGGAATTAATTTAAAAAATATTCTATGCTAAAAATATATTTAAAAAGTTATTTACTTCCTAGTATAAAATCAGAATTTCAAACATAGTTCACCTTTATTTACATTATATTTTTAATAATTAACATCATCAAAATATATGAAAATTTTCATTAACCTCATCAACACATGGAGCACATAATATTGTTGCCTAGGATGACTAATTATTTAATAAAAATTTCTAATATAATTTCCTTTGAATATTTTAGTATTTTTTGAATAAATAATTTTATTCCTTAAAATATTTTTATATATTTAATTGGTAACAAATTTTTGTATTATTTTTAAATTTCACTCTATATATATTGCTATAATTGAAATTTAAATAAACTCGTGAAACACACATGTATTACCTCTAGTAAATGAGCAAGAGAGTATGATATGTTTGAAGTAAAGTTAGGATTGTTTAAAATACTATTTCTTAATTAACAACATGAATTTAATTATTATAGATGAATATTGTATACTTTTATTAAGAAGTATAGTATTATTTAATTATTTTAAAAAAATATTTACCTATAATTTGAATTATTATTAAATATTTTTAATTCATAATATTACTATTATTTATTGAATAGCTAATATTAAAAAAATTTATAGTGTCATTCTATTAAATGCATGAGCTTTTCTAAAAATATTAACAATAATTTATGTTGTAAAGCTTATTTTATTTTTATTATGTTATTATACATGAGTAGATTTATATTTAATTGTTAAAATACTTTATATTATAAAAAGATCGTTAAATACGTTTATAATTTTTTAACCAAGGTAGTTATTAATTAATGCTGATATTTAGTTTTTTTCATGTGAATTTTATTGATATAATAATATTAGAGATGATGGACAGATATGCATCATGAAAATCCAACTCATTCTCGTTATATCTCAATTTTTTGTATATAAGTGTGCTTACAGACTTGTATATCACACAGGAAATACTGCCTTGTGTGGTCAAGAACAACACCATGACAAAGAGCACGACGTTAGCATTTCTGCTTGTCCTATTGATTTGTATATCAGGTTGGGTCTCTCACTCTTTCTCGGTTTATCTCTCTCGATTAATTTTATATTTTTTCTTGATTTGATGATTATGTTCATTAAATAATTGATAGCAGGAAAACCGTTATCAGTTGAAGCAAGAGGACTCGTTGAATGCAAAGACAATTGCAAAATATTCTGTAAAAGATCTCCCTACTTTTGCTTTCAGGGTCAATGCATTTGCAAACCTTGTTGTGGTTTGACTGATGTATCGTCTGCTGAGCCTAATTCTCAATTCAATTAGCATGTTCTTACGTAATGTATCACAGTCCATGCAATAAAATAATGAGCTTGATATGTGTTAGTTTAAACTTTTTATTCCAATTTTTTAGTTAAATTTTCGAGGAAATTAGTTATCCTAACTTAATGATTGGTAATGGTAGCCATTTGTTCAGTCGATGCCAATGTTTACATGAGAGTCTCCTTAAGGATAGTTTCTCGGGATATAGAACCATTTATGGCTCTATTAGTAAATAGAAGATTTTTTTTATAGCTCTATTCGCAAATAAAAGATTAGAAAATTGTTGTACATACTATTGTACAAGAAAACCAAGGTGTAGGCACATTCATAAAAGCTCTTGGTAACTCCTAAGCTGTAAAAAAGTACCTCTTGGTTATATTGGGTGTTGTTGGAAATTTCTAATCTCAAACTGACATATTTGGAGGGAGGAAAGTACTTGGTTAAAAATTCGGTCCAAGTCATTGACGGGCCAGAACCACAGTGACAAAGATGAAAATCAATAATTAACTTTTTTTCATCAAAGAGAATAGAAGAATCCTTAGTCGAATAAGTAATAACATCAATGTTGTATTAGATTGTATTAACCAATCTTAATTAGAAACTTTTTGTTGTGTTTCTTGGGATCCTTTGTTGATGAACCTCCAAACTGTAAAGAATTATAACACATTGAGATCGATTCCAAGTGGATCTCAACATTAATACCTATCATGATTGGAACAACGATACTGTCAACTAGACCTTCATTGTTCAGCATGAAATAATCTAAAAGAGTCCTCCTTTGATCATGTCTACAAACCACACTAGAGAGATGTGCATCAAAAAAATTCACATAAATATAAAAAAAGCAAAACAAGAAATGAATAAATTGGGAAAAGCAAAAACATATGGATAAAATGAAGAATGTTAAGGAATTCATACAGCAAAGCGTATAATATAACCAAAATTGAATTTCCTAATACTTTCAAATAATCCACAATAACGATGACAAAAGCTCGTTCGCCTGCAAGTGCGCTTATCAACGAGTTAGATAGGAGTTAGTAAGAAAAATAGCACAATAAGGCAAATCCAAATAGGAAAAAACGAATCGTGGAATCATATCAGCATGAAGTGAGAAGTAAACTGGGGAATATATAATATATGGACAAATAATAAATTTTTAAACTAATATATTTTTTGGACATTAGCTTTATTTGAGAAATTATACGTAAACTCAATTTCCTTTTTGGAAGATTATTTCTAATATTATTAGTGGTATACTTTGAGCTCAATTGGAATATATTAAATTACTATGCTATTTTTTTATCAGTTTGATTATATTTTGGTCATTATCTCATCTTAAAAAAATTGTGAAACATTTATATATTTATATATATATATATATATATATATATATTCAAAGTTAAAAAGTAATTCCAAATAATTCAATAATTAATAAATTATTTTTATTCTTAAATATACTATACAGCCTTTACACATGTCTAAAAATTAAGAACGAAAATATAAATTGTAACACCCTAACCCATATTAGGGGATTACTTACGAATAAAACCTGAACTAACTAGAAAACGACGTATAAAAAGTTTCAAATACCAATGATACTAAGGATCAAGTCCTGTTTACAAAATATGAACCATGCTTTAATTAATAAAGTCCCTGGATATTTAAGCATTATAAAAGATATGCAGCTAAAGCATTAACATAATTCAGAGTCTCGTAATTGCTGAAGTTACCTTTAATTATTACAACCTCTTTCTTTAAAAAAGAATTATAATAAGTAGAACAAGTTACAATTACGCCTCATACACATATACTACTAGGACACAACCTAATAGCTACGACTCCGACTCGTGATCCGGTGACTCGAAGTCTCGCTGAATGGCAAGACCGAGCACGCTTGGGCTCTGAACCTCTTCCATCAATAGTACCTGAAAACAACGCCCCAAAGGTGAGTTTATAAAACTCAATAACATAGACTTGAAATCAAAATATTTTTACCGTTGTTTCCAGCCATACGTGGTGTGCGACGTATGGGAAAATCCTCCGCTTTTTACATAAGTATATTTAATCAAACTATATACCTTAACCGAACCTCAACATAGCAGTGCCAATGAATGTTCAGACATAGAGCATGTATCAAACACACAGTCTAATCATATTCACTTAGACAATTACTATTTTGCTAGGTGATTCACAAGTTCAAACCTCAAATCATATTATACAAACAACCAATTAATCGATATTGTTTACAAGACAAATCACAAATCATAATTACAATCATAATTACAATCATAATGGATGTACCCACTTGGTGCCACCCAATAACCCACGAAAAGAGTGAGAGCTATTCATTTATATACCGCTCCACCAAGGGATCCCCGTAATTGGAAAAACCCTCAAATAACCAAAGACGAGTTTGCATTATTACGCAAACACCCTCAAACACAATCAAACTTATTCACAAAACATTTTCAATTAATGCATTACTATTTCACATTTGTCATAGTCTCATATTATCCTTAACCTTAACCAAACTCAATCAAAAATCATTAACACACAACACATCACAATTCATTATCAAATAATGTTAGCTCTAACACATTCTTCTTAGTCTCACACCATTCATTTAAGCATAGGAAAATGAGGCTTAACAAAAGGTTTAAGAGTTTGGAAAGCATTAGAAAGGAACAAAAAACACACAAAAATGGTGCTATTGGTCACTCAGTAAAGGGATCTGTTTGCCCAGCGAACAGTGGCCGAGAGTTGCACCTGTTGGTGCACTCTGGCTTCGCCTAGCGACCCAGGGGGTTCGCCCATCGATCTGATGCTGAAAATTCTGCATAATTGTGTTTTTCTACACTTCCAAATTGTTGGAACCTAAACGATTGAGAAGTTTAGACTCTCATTAATTTTGATGATAATAAAGTAATTCTCAAGAGAACAATTTATCTTCTAACATATCTTTGAGTGTACAGGTATCAAAAGCTTCATATATATGTACAAATCACTCAAGGAAGAAGAAGGAATTTACAAAAGAATTGAATACAATCAACTAGTGTCAACATCCGAACTCACTTCAGCGTCTTGTTAATAGCAAGCCCAGCAGTGTTACTTCTTGACACGTGGAACACTCAATTGCTGCGAGCGTTCGTCCTCTGAGCGAGCATCTGATCTCTTTAATGAAGCACGAGTTGATCACCTTTTTGCTCTTAGCCTCAGACTGTTCTGGAACAGAACTCCAATTTGATTTTATGCGCTCATTTTGATGTACGAGAAAGCAAAGGTGACACCTTTAGCATAAGACAAAAATCGTACAAGACAATTGCAAATTACAGATAGTACGAAAACGGTAATATGTACTATTCTGATATTCTCTGGAAAGGAAGAAAAGGACTACATTTCAAATTACCTCACTCAATGGAAAGGAGACATTTTTACTGCAACGGTAATACCCTTGAAGACTCCTATAAATACCCCAAGGAATTCATTGAAGAGTAGTTGGAAAAACTGTGAAGAAACTTCATTTTGAAAGTAATATTACTCAAGTGAGCAATCAAGTCTTGTGCCAAGTTTCTGGTCTACATAGAACTGAACTAGCGTCTTATACTTTCTTTTAGAAAGCTATTCTGTTTTGAGCTTAATCTTTTCATCCTCTCTGTGAGAGTTATTTTGATTGTATTCAAAAGTAAAATCTCTTTTGTAAACTGTATTTGGCCTTGTAAAGGCTCTGTTCCTCAAAGGCTCGATTGTACTGAGTCGTTTTGAGAAGTTGAGAGTATTGTCAAGTTTATGACAGAAGAATACTCTTGAGGAAAATTGTAATCAGTTGATTATAGTGAAAAATCCTTCAGGAACGAAGGGACTAGACGTAGCTACCAGTTGGTGGTGAACTAGTATAAATCTCTGCGTCTCATCCTTTACTGCTTTACATTTATCTTTACCTTGCTCAGTAAAACAAGTTTTTATATATTGTTTAATTCCAGCATCCGGTTTAAATTCTCTGCATCTGATATACAAACAGTTTTGAAAAAACTTGTGTTGAAGTTTTTACGTATAGTTTGCGAAAAGTTTTTAACACAATTCAACCCCCCTTCTTGTGTTCACGCTCAGTTGGTACCAGAGCTCGGCCTCTTGGTTGAGCACTTAACAGTGTTAAGAGAAAAGATCCTATACTGTGAACATGTCTACTGAAGGTGGTCATATGAACCGTCCTCTTCTATTCGATGGAGAAAAATTTGATTACTGGAAAGATAAGATAAAAGCTTTCTTTGAGACATAACAACTTAAGTTGTGGGATATAGTTCAAAGTGGTTACATTCCTCCCACTAATCCTCGTGGTGTTATTATAGCCAGAGAAGATTGGAATGACGAGCAGAAAAAGAGAT
Organism: Calophaca sinica; assembly: GCA_037113605.1. Taxonomy (NCBI): domain Eukaryota; kingdom Viridiplantae; phylum Streptophyta; class Magnoliopsida; order Fabales; family Fabaceae; genus Calophaca; species Calophaca sinica. Next base: position 54,153,761 of record CM073736.1, read on the forward strand.
ATCAAATCAATCAAAAGGCTAGATTCATTCTTATCTGTGCTATGACAGAAAAAGAATATGATAAATGTGGCAAATTTGATACTGCCAAAGAAATCTGGGACTCACTTGTTTTATCTTACGAAGGCTCTGCCCAAGTAAGAGAAACCAATGCCAGCATGTTGGTTTGCCAATACGAGTTGTTCAAAATGGAAGATGGTGAAAGCATTGAAACCATGTTTGAAAGATTTCAAACACTTGTTCATGGGTTACAAGCCCTTGGAAAAAGTTACACTACACCTGACCATGTTAGAAAGATCTTAAGAAGCTTGACTAAGCAGTGGAGACCCAAGGTCACTGCTATTCAGGAAGCAAAAGATCTAAATGTCCTACGACCTGAAGATCTTATGAGTTCGTTGAAAGCTCATGAACTTGAGCTAAATGAAGAAGAACCTGTCAAAAAGGGCAAGTCTATTGCTTTGAAATTCGCTCAACATAAAGCCAGTTCTTCCAAAGTCCTTCAGGCTGAAGAAGAAGAATCAGAAGATGAAGCTTCAGAATGAGATGTTGACACATCAGAAGATGAGCTCGCGTTTATATCCAGAAAGATACAAAGAATGTGGAAGAAGAGAAACTTCAGGAGGAAGTTTCAGAAGAAAGATACTAAGGACAAGAAGGAAAGCAAAGACAAGGCTCAAGTCATTTGCTATGAATGTAAAAAGCCTGGACATTTCAAGTCCGAATGTCCTAATCTAAAGGAGAAGCCCACAAGAAGTTCTTTCAAGAAAAAGAAAAAGAGCCTCATGGCTACATGGGAAGATCTAGATTTATATTCATCTGAGGAAGATAATGAAGTAGAAGCAAATCTCGCTCTCATGGCAGACACTGAACTTGATTCAGAAGAAGAAGTTGAAGAGGTAATAGTATATGATTCCTACTCTGAACTTCAACTTGCATTTGATGATCTTCTTAAGGACTCTGCCACTCTCTTTGTTGAGTATAAGAATTTGAAAAAGAAATTTTCAAAATTATCACAAGACTTTCAAGCTTTAAACAAAGAAAAATCTGTACTCAATAAAGAGAACCAGTGGCGAAAATCAGCATCTGATGGATAACCAGCGTCTGACCGCTAACAAGCAACCAGAAGTTGAGAGCTCTCAAGCTGAAAGCTCTAAAGTTACAGGCAATCCTAAATGCAAATCAAATGATTATGAATATGCTTTTCAAAAGTTTCTTGCATAGAGTGTAACTCGTAGCAAGCAAGCTTCAATGATTTGGGGTGTTAGTAAAACGACAACTCATGGTCTTGGTTATATATCAGATGAACCTCTTTTAGAAAATGATTCAGCATCTGATAAATCCAATAATCATAGTAAATGCTTGCATTGTACTTACTGCAATAAACCTGGTCATTTGAAAAGTGCATGTCTTGTTTTAAAGCTGTGAAGGATAAGCCTCCTTCAAGAACTAACAAGAAAGGACCCAAAAAGATATGGGTACCTAAAGATAAAATAGTCTATGTTGCGGACATGCTTAGCAACAAAGTCAACACACCTATCTTGGTACTTAGACAGTGGATGCTCGCGTCACATGACGGGAGAAAAGCATATGTTCCAAGAACTAAGGCCTAAAGAAGCTGGATTCGTTGGTTTCGGAGGAAACCAGAAAGGTAAAATAGTTGTAATTAGTCGCATTGGTAAAGGCTCTCTTCCCTCTATTGATAATGTACTATATGTTGAAGGACTTAAACATAACTTATTGAGCATAAGTCAATTATGTGACAATGGTTATGAAGTCATCTTTACAGAAACTGGATGTCTAGTAAAAAGCAAGAAAGACGGCTCTACTTTCTTTACTGCTAAGAGGAAACAAAATATTTACAAAATTGATCTCTCTGAGCTTGCAAAACAAGATGTCAAGTGTCTCATGTCTTTTGACGAAGAACAATGGATTTGACACAAGAGATTGGGTCATGCCAATTTGAGATTAATCTTAAAATTAAACAAGCACAGTCTTGTCAGAGGCTTACCAAATCTTAAGTATCAATCCGATGCTCTCTGTGAGGCATGTCAAAGAGGAAAACAAGTTAAAACTTCTTTTCATTCAAAAAATGTTGTTTCAATGTCTAGACCACTTGAGCTTTTGCATCTTGATCTTTTTGGTCCAATAAGGACAGCCTCTTTAACTGGAAAGAAATATGGGTTAGTCATTGTTGATGATTTTACTAGATGGACATGGGTTAGATTCCTTGCTCACAAAGATGAGTCATACAAGGTCTTTACTGTATTCTGCAAAACAGTTCAAAATGAAAAAGGAATTTGCATTTCTTCTATTAGAAGTGATCATGGGGGAGAATTTGAAAATGAAAGTTTTCAAAAATTTTGCGATGATAAAGGCATCTCCCACAATTTCTCCTCTCCTAGAACACCTCAACAAAATGGTGTTGTAGAAAGGAAGAATAGGTCCCTCCAAGAAATGGCCAGGACCATGATCAATGAAGCTAACATTGCAAAACATTTTTGGGCAGAAGCAGTAACCACCGCTTGTTACATTCAAAATAGAATTTCTATTAGACCTATTTTGAAGAAGACTCCATATGAACTGTGGAAAGGAAGGAAACCAAACATATCATATTTTTATTCATTTCGTTGTACGTGTTACATTTTAAATACTAAGGATCAGCTTGGTAAGTTTGATTCAAAAGCTGACAAAGGAATCTTTTTGGGATATTCTGAAAGATCTAAAGCTTTTAGAATATACAATAAAGAAACTATGACAGTGGAAGAATCCATTCATATCAAATTTGATGACAAGAAGCCTGACACAGCCATGTCAGAGCTAGATGAATTATTTTCAGAATTAAATATAGGTAATACTACAAATAGTGAACCTACATCTTCATCGTCCGGTGGTGACCAGACACAAGAATCTTCAGAAGCTGAATTCAGAAAGAGCTGGAAGTACAAAGCCAATCATCCTAAAGATCAAATCATAGGAAAACCTGGAGATAGAGTAAGAACCAGATCCTCTTTTAAAGAGCATGCAGATATGACACTACTCTCAGAAATGGAACCTAAAACGATTGATCAAGCATTGAAAGATGAAGGTTGGATTCTGGCCATGCAAGAAGAGTTGAATCAGTTCCAAAGAAACGATGTATGGAAGCTGGTTACTTTACCAGAAGATAAGTAAGATATTGGTACTAAATGGGTATTTAGAAACAAGCTTGATGAAGATGGAAAGGTTGTGAGAAACAAGGCAAGATTGGTTGCTCAAGGTTACTCACAGGAAGAAGGTATTGATTTTATTGAAACATTTGCACCTGTTGCAAGGTTAGAAGCTATACGCATTTTACTTTCTTTTGCTACACATCATGATATAATTCTTTATCAAATGGATGTGAAAAGTGCTTTCTTGAATGGTTTTATAACTGAGGAAGTCTTTGTAAAACAACCTCCTGGATTCGAAGACATTGAATTTCCAGAATATGTCTTCAAGCTCAAAAAGGCCCTGTATGGTCTTAAGCAAGCTCCCAGAGCTTGGTATGAAAGACTGAGTACATTTTTGATGAAAAATGGCTTTACCAGAGGTCTAGTAGACACTACTCTTTTTAGAAAAACATCAAACAAGCACTTTATAATTGTTCAAATATATGTTGATGACATTATTTTTGGAGCTACTAATGAAAGCCTTTGTAAAGAATTTTCTAAGCTAATGCAGGCTGAATTCGAGATGAGCATGATGGGTGAACTGAAGTTTTTCCTTGGAATTCAAATCAAACAATGCAATGATGGTATATATATACATCAAAGCAAATATATCAAGGAATTGCTAAAGAAATTCAAAATGATAGATTGCAAACCTATGAGTACCCCTATGCATCCCACATGCCTTCTTGGTAAAGATGAAACCGGTAAAAAGGTAGATCAGAAGATGTATAGAGGTATGATTGGATCTCGACTTTATCTTACAGCTTCAAGACCTGATATTATGTTCAGCGTCTGTCTGTGTGCTAGATTTCAATCAGATCCTAGAGAATCACACTTGAGTGCTGTTAAAAGAATCTTTAGATATTTGCAAGGATCTACTAATCTTGGTTTGCTTTATGAGAAATCAAAAGATTACAAGTTAGTAGGTTTCTGTGATGCTGACTTTGCTGGAGACCGAATTGAAAGAAAAAGCACAAGTGGAAGCTGCCAATTCCTTGGAGCGAATCTTCTATCTTGGTCAAGCAAAAGGCAAAGCACAATTGCACTCTCAACAGTAGAAGCTGAATATATTTCAGCAGCAAGTTGCAGCTCTCAACTTCTGTGGATGAAATATCAACTTGAAGATTATCTGATAAAAGAGAGTAACATTCCTATCTTTTGTGATAATACTTCTGCAATCTATCTTACTAAAAATCCCATAGTGCATTCACGAGCCAAGCACATTGAGATTAAGCATCATTTTATAAGAGACTATGTTCAGAAGGGTATTCTCGAAATAAAATTTGTAGACATTGATCATCAGTGGGCTGACATATTTACAAAACCCCTTGCTGAAGATAGATTCAATTTTATAAGAAGAAATTTAAATTTTCATCTTATAGAAGAATGATTAATCTCAGTGTCAGATAATATGCACAATCTCAGCATCTGGTATGACATAAGCATGTATATAAATAAGCATCTTATTTGTCATGTGCATCATAACTCATCATCTGGTGAATCGGTTGCGTGCGTCCGAGCACACCCACACGTGTCACATGTGTTAAGGACTTAAGCGTCTCATCACATCTACTGTGTAACAGCCCGGCCCACATCAACTGCCTTTGGCAGCCCGGCCCACATCAACTGCTACTCACAGGACTTCTGGGACCCCTTAATTCCCAGTTTTTGCCCTCGTGGGGATTCGATACCGCGCCCAAAGGGATAAAGGCTAACGGAAAGGGATAAAGGGATAAAGCCCAAAGGGATTCCCAGTTTTCTTGATCTTACTTTTCTTTTGGCGTCTGTATTTAATGAAAAGGCGAATCTTTATTTTCTTTTCTTTTTGGTTTAATTTTTGTGTGGAAATACGAAGCGATTTTTTGAAAAAGGACTGTACCATTTTCTATCAACTTTCCCACTACTCCACATTTTTCGCTCCATCACTTCACTCTGCATTTTCTTGCAAAAACTGTTCTCTCTCTCTCTCTCTGTGTGTTTTCAAACCCTAAAACCTCCATCACTCTCTCTGCAACTGCTACAATGGCCGACAGAAAGGTTGGACAATACACTGCTGCCTTCAACGTCTTCTCTGAGGCAAAACTCCTGAATGAGAACAGGATTGATTTTGAGAATTTCAAGCTATACGGTTTTGATTTTGAAGAAGGTCTGAAGAAACTGGGTTGGAAAAATTACTTCATCTGGGAACCAGTCGACGTACTGAGCTATGCTATTAAGGAGTTCATTGTTTCTTTCTGTATTATTGGGTGCACATATGTTCTTCAAAGCAAGATTTAATGTATGGACAACACATGGAGTCCAATAAATAGATGGAAACTCAGCCTCAATTATTAAACCCGCTGCCTTACAAACAACTGCATTATCCGTCACTATTTGCACAACATTTGATGGCCCAACCTCCATAATTACATCTCTCATTTGTTTGGCAATGAATTCTTTATCTTTCACCTCATTTGAACAATCAATGGCCTTTAGAAACATAGGTCCGCTCTCGGTGATAGCCATGAAATTAATTAGAGGTCTCCTTTGTGGATCACTCCATCCATCACTAACAATGGTCACACCCTTTTGGCTCCATGCATTTTTCATTGGTTGCAACAAGTTCTCAACATGTTTCCTCTCATTTTGAAGTAACTTTGTCCTTAACTTATTATAGCCTAGAGGTTGGTAGCCACTAATAGAATTGTTGGCAGCATAGGAAAACGCCTTCCTAAAGTGAGGATTTCTTGCTAAATGAAAAGGCAGCCCCGCAGAGATAAACATCCTAGCAATTTCTGCATCGAGTGTCTCTCTAGCTTGCATGTTAAAAGAACCTTCTAAGGTTGATGTCTTTCTCTTCTTTTGATTGTTAGCTACAGTGGTTTGGTCACCAGATACAGGAGGCAATGAGACTGATTATTTTTTTTTTTGATTTCTCCACCTTCAATGCAGCCTCGGTATCTATCTTTTTGAATTCTATAAGCTTGGCAACTGTTACCTTAGAACAAGATCTAACTCCCTTTCCTGTAATCTTCAAGAAGTGCCCCCTCACTCTAGTGTAAGACCCATTAAAAGTTATATCACAAAGATTGCATTTAATTTCAAAATTTCCCCCTCCACCTACACTTTTTATCTTTGTAACATGCTTCCACAAAGGTTTAGTGTCATCAATATCATCTTGCTCTTTAGCTTGACTAGAACTAGGAGGACTCATCTCTACAAAATTTTATTACAACATATATACCATCAAACACAAAAATCAGGATAAAAATAATAACAAACAATAACACAAACAAGAAACAATAAGGAACTGTAAACCCAATTAAAATAATCAATATCAACAGTGTTCCATTTTGTCCCATTAAAATAAGCAGCAAACCTGTTTCTAATATCCTTAACTTCAACGAATAACTTCAACGAACAGTGTCTCATTAATATTAATATATTAATATATGTTAGTGAAAAAAAGAAATACTTCAACAGTTCAACTTCAACCAAATAAAATAGAGACGCGTCGCTTACGATTACAAACAAGTTGCAGAACGTGTGCTGAGCGACGGTGGATGCGCGAAAACAGAGACGTTCAGAGATGCGATGCCTCACGGCGACGGTGCGATGCGCGACGGAAGTGCGATGAGCGACGACAGTGCTGTGTGCGACGGCGGTGCGGTGTTCGAAGCGGCAGCTGCAACTTGAAGGAGGAGAACAGAAGAAACCAACAGAACAGCCTGAAAAGAGTAGAAGAGAAAGGTGTGTTGCCTGTTCTATACCCTTGCATGCGTAAGAAGTAAAAGGGAAAAAAAACCCTATTTTTAAATTAAATTTGAAACGATCCGGTTTTCCGTTTTTTTTGCGTTGCCGTGTCCCTCGCCGCTTCCACTACAAGAAAAGTGTGAATTTCCGACGGAATTTTACCGACGGCCCCGACTTCGTTGGTAATATTTTAATTACCGATGGCTAAGCCGTCGCTAATGCGCGGGAAAAAATCTGCTTACGAAATTATTTTTTTGCTACGTTACCGACGGCTAAGCCGTCGGTAATTACCGACCGCCCATAGCCCTCTGTAATTACCGACGGCTAAGCCGTCGGTAATTACAGTGGGCCGTTGGTAACGTAAAAATATGACTGGTAGTTTTTTGGCTACGTTACCGACGGCTAAGCCGTCGGTAATTACCAGTCACGCACTTTAACCCTTCTTCTCATTCTTCTCTTCCTCATTCTTCCACACCAACATTACCAACCTCCCTCTCATTCTTCTCTTCCTCAATCTTCCTTTTTAACCCTTCCACCACCCAAACACACTCCAAATTCGAATTCCCCCTCAAATTCCTCTCTAATTCAATTTCACATTCACATTCAACTTCCCTTTCCGTCACTTGCAAACTCGCGACGCTCCCCGTGCTCTCCTTCACCGGCGAGAAAATCGGCGAGTCCACGCTCAACTTGAAGTCCGCCCCTGGGACCTTTGCCGTGCCGTAGATCCGCAGTGTGTCGTAATCGACCTCCGTAACAAGCGCCGCGACACCGCCTCCACACTAACCCGTGGCGAGGTCAGCGACGGGGGCCGAAAACCCTATCGTCAAAGAAGGCCGGCGCGCCAGTGTGGATCCACCAGGACGCCGCTCAGGCCAAAGCGGAGGATCGGTGAGACAGAATTTAGGGTTCGTTAAGATTCAAGTTCCTTGTATATCCAAATTAATAGCTCTCCAAGGTTTGCATTTCCTTATCGTGCCAGATTCAAGTTCCTTGAGGTATGTCTTCATGTCTTAGTAAGCTTCATCTGAAAATTTGTATTGATTCTTTGCAAATTTATATGTCACCTTTGACTGTCTTCCAGAATCATGAAAAAGAAAATTTGGCTACCTCGACTACAAGCTAACGTAAGCTTTACAGCTCTTTGATGATTAGAATTATTAGTCTATATATACCTTAATGACTGTTGAAGTTTTATAAATGGATCAAGTTCTTCTGAAAGAAAAATGTTTGTTTGTCTTTTACCTTTGGGGTTATATACTTTGCTAGCCTTTTAGATGAAATAATTTTACATGTAATGGAATTTAATGAGGATGGGGTTGTAGATGTTGCCATGGCTTTTGGTAGAAGTCTTAATTGGAAATGCAAGATCCATGTTATAGAATTTTCTCACATATTCTCTTTCATGTTGTTGTTTCTTTTCTTAACTTGATGAGTTTTCTTTGCCCATTTTCTCTGTCTGCCCATCCACTGTCTTTCAAACATTAGAAACAAGAAGGAATACACCCAAACGTGTTCAAAGTCGTAATTCTTTGCGGACATCCTGAATTTTCATCATCTATCTGTGTGAGTATGTTTAGTGACTTGTTTTTATCGAACAAGAATTGATGATATAAGAAGCATGTAATATTTTTCTGTTTCTTATGTCAAAAGTTGTTTATTATTTTTATTTGGAAAGGAAACTTAAGCTTAAACATACATAAAAATTTGTATAAAAATGTTTCTTGAGGATGAAAGCAAATCGGATTTTATTTGTGTTCACTTTATGGTGAAATGCTTTCATTTCTTTACTCCACTGATTTCACAACACTTGTGCACCATAATTTAGTAATATGTGATACTGAGTTAAAAATTTAAGCGAGTAGTTTTCAATCTTTAGTGGTATTTGCAATTTGTTCTAAATATCTGTGCTACTTAAATCGTATGACTTACCGCTGTGAGTTGTGACTGCTTTGGTGCTTTTTCAGAATCTTCCAGCTGTTGACCATTAGATTTAGAGTTTTACACTGCTGACCATTGCCTTAAGGTACTCTCTCTCTCTCTCTTTCTCTCATTATGCATAGAAGAAAAGGTTTGGCTGTTAATCTGAATGTTATTATATGGAAGAACTGTATCGTGGTTAAGATTGCTTTAGTGATTAGCTAGTAGAACTGTATAATAAACCCTATCTCAGTGTGTATCTGCAAATTTGTGTGGCAGGAGGGTGCAGAGATTGGTACCTTTTGTTTGGAAACTGCCATAATTTTTCTGACTGAGATTGGACACTCCTTTTTGTTCTCCCATCTCTTCCTTTAATACCTAATTGAAAACTTAACTTGTAACTCTGTTTGTTCACCTTGCATTTGACCGAAATTTTTTCATATTTGCATTTCATGCTTCTGCAGTTCTATATTTTCATTTCCCCCCATTTGACTTTATGGGATACAAGAGCTTGTGCTCACCGACATGCCTTTTGAGTTTTAAACTCTCCCTTTGATTTGACCACCTTCATTGTTTTCAGTATGGATACCCTTTTGGTCTATATCTCCCTTTCACTATAGTAGTTTAACCAGCAAGCCCAAATTTATGTTCACCTTGTGTTTTAATTTGGGTTTATTGAGAATTCTAGTATGACGGTTTGTTGATGAGATACTAGTACTAGTATTCTAGTATTGAAAAACTGTTCATATTCACTTATCTTTGATGATACTTATCTTTGTTTGCTAGAATGTAAGCTGTCCTATTTTCCCTACAGTTGCCTTGATTTTCCTATGCACTCTTTGAACATATCTAGTTGATCTTCTCACGACAACACCGACTAATATAGCACAAATGAAAATAAACCCAAATGCATGAGAATAGAAACGATTACGAGCTCCAAATTAACAAGATGGACAGATTTCCCTAATCGTTCTTTAGTTAGAGAGGCTGCTATAACAACTTGACCTCCATTTGGTGTGAAATTGATGCAAATAAGTAAAAAGTCAGCCAAGACTGCTTTGAAGCCTAAGACTATCACCATATAAGGTTTCCATTGCGACTGCTCTGCGACATCATTGACTATTCGGATAACCTTTGCATTACTCCTTGTCATGACTTGACTAAGGGAGGCAACCAAGACTCATGCAGAGTGAATTCAGCCATCTCAAGATCCAAGTAGTCATTAAACATACAGGGAAAAATGGAATATAAAGTCATAGGGAAGATGCCAAGTTGAATAATGTCGGAACTGTTTGTATTTGATCCTATGTTCAAAATTTCACACACACAAACTAATCTAGCAATACAGATTGACTTTGAAAGCACAGTGACAAGTCGGATCAACATCCGTATGCCTTGTTTCAAAGACGCTAGTTAGGAAATACTATCTTGATAAAGCACCTTGCCAAAACATGATGCGTAAACTCCATAACAAGAACTATGAGAACAACAAAACATGAATTTTTCTCTCAAACCGCAACCGGGCCTTAAAGTCACTTCAAGCATCCTAATTCCTATCTATGTCCTTAAGCACATCAAATTGGTCAATTGCAACTGACTAACATCCCCCCTCCTCAACCACAAAAAAGATAAAAAGGTTCCAAGTGAACACGTTTTAGATGCATGCTAACCGTGTTTTTGGTGGTCATATGAAATGTCTTTTGATGTGCTGTTATGCATTTGAATACATGACACAATTTTATTTTATTTATTTTTTTTGTGTGTTTGAAGGTAAAATATAAAAGAATCATACAAGGAGAAGAGAAAAATTACGCGGAAGATTATACTCAACTTTCGTTGGCAACATTGTTGAGGTGATTTGATGCTCCTAGTTGTTCCGCCTTCTATATTTTTTCTGCTAGTGTTTTATGATTTCTTCTCTTTTTATTTTTCTGTTTATTAAAATATGCTTCTTTTCTATTATTCAGTTTTCACATATATAAATTCATATTCAAAAAGAATCTGCAAGAGAGAAAGTCGGCAACTTTGTTATTTAATTTTTCTCGAGATGCATAGTGGTCTCCTCCTGGCATGTACGCTTGTAATTTTTCTGAACATATATAAACTTCTTAGTTTATCACATGAAGGACGCAACCAAATTTGTGAGGATAAGTTTGTTGCATTTTAAGATCAGTGCTTCTACCAAGATATTTTATGTTTTCTTCCTTATTCTTTAGATGAGCTGTTTTGTTGACGATTCTGCATTTACTTCAAAAGTCCCCTTGCTATGTCTTTAAACTCCCCTTGATGACTAATTTTCCATGACCGAAACTCATGCAAAAAAATTCCGTAATGACTTATTCCATCTAAGCTAATTATAAACCTTTACAAATAGCAGGCCTTGAGTCTGGAATAGTAGATGTAGTATAGTGTTGAATTACCTCCCTTGGAAGATGAGTACAAGGAGAGGTCTGCTGTTTATTTATTTAATTTGAATTGATGTAGTATGGATGGTTACCCTCCAGATCGGAGTTGGGTATATGATAGGCTTTATCCTGGTAGAGGAGGGGTGAAACCAGGCTTTGCAAAAGGGGTTGAAGAGTTTATACTGAAAGCTAGAGTACAACCTGAAGTTGCAAGTAATGGTGGAATCAGATGTCCTTGTGACATTTGCAAGTTTAGGAGCATATTGTCTAAAAGAGAAGTCAAGGTCCATCTGTATCGTGTTGGGTTCCAACCAAATTATTGGTATTGGACTGAGCACGGTGAAGAAGCGCCACGTGTTCACCTAGTAGATGTGCCTAGTAGTAGTGGACAAATGGATAATGATGATCCGTTCACGCTAATGCAACATATGGTCGACGATGCATTTAGGACTAGGTATGACTTCCAAAGTATGGGTGATGTGGGTAATGGGGAAGACGAGGAAGATATTCATGAAGTCGAGGAAGATATTCATGAAGAGCCCCCAAATGCTGACGCTCAAGACTTTTATGATTTGCTAACTGCTGCAAACGAGCCCATATATGAGGGTGCTTCTGAGTCAAAGCTTTCAATATGCGTGAAATTGTTGGCATGCAAGACAAATTGGAACATTCCTCCAAAGTGTCTTGATTTCATTGCAAGTATGTTGGGAGACGTGTGTCCTTCAAAGGAGAAATTGCCAAAAAAAATTTACCAAGCAAAAAGATTGGTGTCCATGCTAGGTTTGGAATCTCAAAAAACTGATTGTTGTGTTAATGGGTGTATGTTGTATTACAAGGATGATATTGCAGAATGACAATGTAAGTTTTGTCAAGAACCACGGTATGTTCCCCGTAAGATAGGGATGGGTAAGTACAACGATGTTCCAGCAAAGAGGATGTTCTATTTGCCAATCACTCCTAGGTTGAAAAGACTGTATGCATCAACAGAGACTGCAGCTGAAATGAGATGACATTCTCACAATAGATCTGGGTCAGACATTTTACGCCATCCATCTGATGGTGAAGCTTGGAGGCATTTTGATGCGGTGTATCCATACTTTGCAAACGAACCAAGAAATGTAAGGCTCGGTTTATGTTCCGATGGGTTCACACCTTATATTCAGGCATCTACAACCCCATATTCATGTTGGCCGGTTGTTGTGACCCCATATAATCTCCATCCTAAAATGTGTATGACTAAACCATTTATGTTTTTGACTTGCCTCATACCCGAATCATCTAATCCGAAAGAAAAAATAGATGTGTTCTTACAACCTTTAATAGATGAGCTGCAACAGTTGTGGAGTGAGGGTGTTTTGACTTATGATATATCTAAAAAGCAAAACTTTCAAATGAGAGCATCCTTGATGTGGATAATTAATGATTTTCCCGCATACGGTATGTTGTCTGGGTGGGGTACACAAGGTAAATTGCCATGTCCCATATGTATGGACGATACAAAGTCGTTTAGACTAAAATATGGGGGGAAAAACTCTTGGTTCGATTGCCACCGTCGATTTTTATCGCGTGAACACAAATTCAGAAGAAGTAAAAAGAGGTTTACAAAAAACAAGGTTGAGAAACATGGGCCTCCTGTAATACTGACAAGTGATATCATATGGAATTGGGTCAGTGGGGTTCCAAGTGTGGTAGAAGATGGAAAAGTTGAAAAGTTACCTGAGTATGGACGTAGTCACAATTGGATAAAGCGAAGCATATTCTGGGATCTTCCATACTGGAAAGACAATTTATTAAGGCACAATCTAGATGTGATGCACATAGAGAAAAATGTATTTGATAATGTGTTTATTACAGTCATGAATGTTAAGGGCAGAACAAAGGACAATGAAAAAGCAAGAATGGACTTGGCCCTCATATGCCAACGTAGTGACTTGGAGTTGATTCCAAAAGCCAATGGAAAAATGACAAAACCAAAGGCAAATTATTGTCTTTCTTCAGGTGAGGCAAAAAATGTGATGAAGTGGATGAAAGAGATCAAGATGCCAGATGGGTATGCTTCAAATTTGGCAAGATGTGCAGATGTTAATAGAGGGAAAATGTACGGGATGAAGAGTCATGACTGTCACGTATTTATGGAGTGTTTGCTCCCATTTGCATTTAGTTCATTGCCTGACCTTGTGTGGAGACCACTTACAGAGTTAAGTCAATTCTTTAAGGGCTTGTGCAGTAATAATTTGAGCCAGAATGATTTGATCAAATTGAATGAAAACATTCCATTAATCTTATGCAAACTTGAAAGAATCTTCCCACCAGGTTTCTTTGATTCAATGGAGCATCTTCCAATTCACCTCCCACACGAGGCAACACTTGGTGGTCCAGTTCAATATCGATGGATGTATCCATTTGAAAGGTATTCGTTGATATCTGCAATTATCTCCCTCTATATTGTCATATCTTTATTATAAGCCATTTTATTATCATTTATTTGTAGAATGATGGGTGATTTTAAGCGGTCAGTGAAAAACAAGGCTAGAGTAGAAGGCTCAATATGTATGTCCTACTTACAACGGGAGACAACATATTTTTGTTCACATTATTTCAAAACGATTGACTTGTATGCTAAAAGTCAACGTAATGAAGCAGCAAGATTGAATGACGATGTCACATCAACACTGTCAATTAGCAATGGACTAGGACGTCCTAGTGGGCAATCCAAAGCTCACTGGTTGACTGATGCTGAATGGAGGTCTGCACATGTACACATCCTCATCAATTGCATCGAGGTTAAGCCATATATTGAGTAAGTAATACACCATTAAACCCACACTCAATGTATTTACTAGTATATACTTACAACAACTCTATCTTTCTTGGCAGTTACTTTTTGCAATATAACTCCATCGATGAAGCAGATCCTTCAGCTCAAACTCGTATTTATGTTGAATTCCCAGAATGGTTTCGGTCCTATGTAAGTATTTGACCAAAATCCTATTGCAAATAAATTGTCTTCTTATCCTCATTGTGAGTGTCTTGTTTGTATAGGTTACTAATGAATCAAATGGCGTGGCTGACATAAACTTGATATCATTAGCTTGGGGTCCAGAGTCAAAGGCCATAAGTTGGCACAAATACTTCATTAATGGGTATAAATACCACACACAAGCATGGGCTCAGGGTAAAAAGACTATAAACAGTGGGGTTTATGTCAAAGGGGTTACAGAAGGAGGAGAAGATGATTTTTATGGTGTCATACAACATATCTACGAATTAACGTATCACAAGTTACCTCACAGGGTTGTCTTGTTTTATTGTCAATGGTTTGATCCAAGACGGAATAGAGGAACTAAAGTTCATCCGCAATATGGCATTGTAGATATCAAGATGAATAAGCATTATGATCGTTACGATCCATTCATAATTGCACAAAAGGCTAGACAAGTGTATTATGTACCTTACCCAGATATGAGGACAGACAAACGTGGTTGGTGTGCAGTGATAAAAACAAAGCCCAGAGGCCGTGTAGAGGTGAATGAAATTGACGATGACATTCCCTATCAAGATGAAGAGATGACACGTATAGAGCAGATAACTGAAATTGAAGAAATGGATTGCTTGCGTGATCAAACACATAGTGATGAAGAGGTCGATGTTATGTCAATTCCAAACATTGATATTGATAATGAAGTTGACATGGATGTCGACGATGATGATAATTATGAGTCTGAGCTTGACTCTAATGACGGAGATGCTGATATGGCTGTGGATGATGAAGATGAAGACATTGACTAAAGTTATTGTACTTGTTTATTTATGAAGTTAGTGAAGTCATTGTACTTGTTTATTGTAAAAGTTAGTGAAGTCATTATACTTGTTTATTTAAATAGTTAGTGAAGTCATTGTACTTGTTTATTTAAATAGTTAGTGAAGTCATTGTACTTGTTTATTTTAAAAGTTTGTGAAATCATTGTACTTGTTTATTTAAATAGTTAGTGAAGTCATTGTACTTGTTTATTATAAAAGTTAGTGAAATCATTGTACTTGTTTATTCTAAAATTTAGTGAAGTTATTATACTTGTTTATTTAATTATTGTACATGTTGACTGACAATACGTGTGAACATATATGTAAATGCTTGTTTTTTTTTACAGATGCCTCCTAAAGAGAAAGAGCATCGTAGGTCTAAGCTGCCTACGAAGAAGGCTAAGACGATTTTGCCACAACAATTGGCAAATCGATTGACACAGTCACCACTGGAGGACGACGCTAGCACACCACTCTGTGAGGCTAGTCAGCAACCTCCTGCTCAGCATACTGCCGAAGTGATACCACCTCCCCTGTCCCCTATAATGATGATCCCAAATCTGGGATTCATACCTCCTCTTGTACAGGTATGTATTTAACTAGTTGTTGGATTTTTTTTTAATTGATTTCCCTTTTTGGTAACAAATTGATTTTTATTGTATGAGCACGTTTCCCTTTCACCGCAGGTGACACCCATTTCTGAGCAGCACACTCCTCCGAGTCAGGATGATGCAGGTGCAGGACCTTCGCACACTGCACGTAGTGGTCCGATAGTGCAGGGGTCACGATATTCCCATCCGGCCGGGACTGAGGTGACACCTAATGGGAAACCCATCATTAGGGTTCATGGCAAATCGTACGTCACTTTATTCCAAGTCTGTAGTATCTCATTTTCCCTTTCTCTGAGAGCATGCATCCTTCCTTTGCGTTAGTTCTCAGCTCCTTATTAACAATTTAGATCTGGTTTATTTCAAATTTGTTTGTCTACTTGCCTTTTGTTTTTTACTTGAAATTCAAAGGGATGGTTTTTGCTTGTTGTTTCTGGCATTTGATTTCAATGGAGATTATAAGTATTCACTGCTTAGCATACTGTTTCACTGATTACCATTTTTCTGTTGCTTTAGAAGTATGTTACATGGTTTTTTTTTTTGTTTATCCTTTTCCTGTGGTTGCAAAATTGACATATTAATTAAATAATGTCTGGTCATATTAGAGAACCAGAGCCAACTTTGATTTGTTTTTCTTGCTGAAGAAATTTTAAATCCATGTTAAAATCCATTGCAAGTATCTTTAGTTAATGCTGATATTATGTTTAAAACTTATTTATAGGTTCATCCCGGGTAAAGTAGCCTCTAAGGCCATCACCGCGGTCATTCAATCACAGTTCCGGGAACCATATCATACTTGGGGAGAGATTCCAGGAGAGACGGTGGAGAAATGGTTTGAGAAATTTGAAGTAAGATAATGTTACTTTTCTTATTTAAGGGTTTTCGTTATTGTGTGTTGATATTAATAATGAATATTGATCTTATTTGTAATATAATATTGTAGGAGCATGTTTCGTGGGATCGTAAAGACCATTATCTGGTTGAGAAGCTCTTCAACAGCAAAGGCTCAAAGCGTCTTTCTGAGATGCTTATGGAGGTGAGGAAGAATGGTAAACGCCCAACCTGGATAGGCGAGACGGCTTATGCAGAACTTAATGCCAAGTGGAAGGCTCCAGACTATAAGGAGAAATGCACCAAGGCCAAGCAGAACCA
Organism: Calophaca sinica; assembly: GCA_037113605.1. Taxonomy (NCBI): domain Eukaryota; kingdom Viridiplantae; phylum Streptophyta; class Magnoliopsida; order Fabales; family Fabaceae; genus Calophaca; species Calophaca sinica. The sequence continues at coordinate 54,170,564 of CM073736.1, forward strand.
CGCTTCTTCTAAGGGTGGTTCTATGCATACTGGTGGATCTATATCTATCACTGAGCATGCCTTACGCCTGGTATGTTTTTTAAACATTTTATTGCTTAAAATTCATCACATAAATTTGTTGTTATATATATGTTCCTAACGTTTTTAATTATGTTTCAGTCTGATGAGTTGGGTAGAGAGCCCACGGTGGATGAGATCTTCTTGAAGACTCACACAAAAAAGAAGGATAAGTCTTGGGTGGACAACAGATCCAGGGAGACATATGTAAGTCAGATCATTGCATTTTTTATTTAATTAATTTTATTTTGTTTCATAAACAATATTGTAATCAATCTTTGCTTTATTTTGTTTTGAGTAGGAAGCCTATCAAGAGAAAGTGCAGCAAGCCGCCTCTCAGGCCTCTAATGGAGGGAAGGCAACTGGCAGTGTTGACCCCTCAACTCAGTTGCAGTTATGGGCCCAATCTGCTGGGGGTAGGACTCGGGGACGGCTGTACGGTGTCGGAGGCTTGTCCGGACGTTTTAGGTCGGGTGTCTCCTCTCTGACCTAGGAGTCTCATGCATCTGGCACCAGTACCCAGTCCCCAACTCAGTACTCTATTGAGGTGGCTGCACAGATTGCGGCTTTTGAGGAGCGCGCAAGAAAGGCAGAGGAGGAGGCTCAGGAGGCACGAGAGGAAGCACGGGAGGCAAGGAGAATTGCCTCGGAGCGGGATCAAGAGTTTCAACGGCAGTTGAGGGAGTTGTCTGCCAGTGTTGCTGCCATCCAGGCCCACAAATCCCGTCGTCGCCATCCGGACTATGAGGAGTCTGAGTCTGAGGAGGATTAGTCTTGCCGTTAGGCTACAGACTTTTTTTATTATTGACTTCTTTGACATTATGGATTTCTGGCTTTTGACATTATGGATTTGTGGTTTTTTACATTATGGATTGTTTACTATGACTTTTAATGATTAAAAATGTATGTTGATGTCTCTTAAAGACAATGTATATTGATGGCCATTAAAAAATGTATGTTGATGTCTCTTTCTTTCTTTATTGCGTTTATATGTCAGTGCAAGTAAAATTTTGGGGAGGTTTTAAAAACAAAGGTTTCCAAAAAAAAAAAATTTACGATATCGACGGCCTAACCGTCGCAAAAAATTGATGGAATCTTTCAATTTTTAATTACCGACGGCTAAGCCGTCGCAAAAGTAAATCTTATTTTTATTTTTTGTCATATTTACCGACGGCTAATGTAACACCCCAAATTTCCTCAAGCTTGGTTGATATGCATGCATAAGCTTAGTATGCCTTAATGATGAATTTTAAGTAATTTTCTCATTGATTGTCAAAATTGAATGTGTGAATATTGTGTTTAGTAATTTTCTGCCCAGTGTGAATCGATTCCCAGGCCCTGTGAATCGATTCAGGGCTGTGAGTTTGCTGGGACTCGATCAGGCTTGCAGTGAATCGAAGAGTGAATCGATTCACAAAGGTTGATTCTCTGTGAATCGAAGCTTGAATCGATTCACGAAAATCAGTTCTCTGTGAATCGAATCTGGGAGCTGCAGGAATCGATTCATACGCTTAAAACTGCGATTCCTGTCATTTTTGCATTGAGTGAATCGATTCACCTATGCTGTGAATCGATTCACAATTTGCAGATATATCGGAAAAACTCAAAGAAAAGAAACGAGCGCGATTTTTAGACAGAGGGTTAGAGAGAGGATGCGAGAGAGAGAAGAGAAAGGGGATTAAACACCTAGGGTTCATATTCCTAAGGGAAAAACATGGATTCATGCTAGATTCACCATCAATCTTAGCTTAAATCCAAGTTGGGGGAGTGTTTATTCTTGGTTTGGAAAGTTGGAAGGAAGCCCTAGAAGGCAAGCTTGGAGGAGAAGAAGAAGAACGTGAAGAAGGAAGGAGGAGGAGCTGAACATCAACTTTTAAGCTTGAATCTTAGGAGTTGTGGTGAGTTCTTTCTTCTCTTAGGTGATGGGCACCCATAAGTCCCACATTAGGGTCCCCTTGAAGAAAACCCTTGAACCCTATGTTAGGAACTTCCCCAAATCCCTCTTTTATGTACAGTTTGTAGTGTTAATAGCTATGCATGTGTTATTGGGACTGATTAAGGGGGTAATGTTGTACCCCTATAGATGGTGAAATGAATGTTTGACCATTGAGAGCTCCATGGAGCTCTAATGGAAGCGCCTTTGTCTTGATGTATTTTCCTTGATTTATTATGATATATGTTCTCTTTTAAGTTTGAAATGCATCTTTTTACATGAATATGTTCAGTTGCATGTTGAGTTGGAGTAGCTTCTAATTGTAATTCTACATTAGAATAAAGCATGCATTTAAGGACATAGTTGGTGAATTAAATTCCCTAAAAGACACTAAGATGCCTCTAAAAGGGGATGATCGATATGGTTAGCCGTGTGGGACGCCCTCGGACGGTTAAGACATCTAACCACCATATCGAAAGGGTATTTATGGGGTTGTATGGACGTAAGCATATAACGCTACCCATGAATACGAACCAAAGATGAATTAGAAATTCATAGTAAGGGTATGCATTGCATAAAAGTGTGTCATTAAGTCTTAACTGATAGAGTATTATGTGAGTGGATGGTGAGGAGTCGAAGGGAGGATTCACTGAGATTATTATCTCACCCCACTCCTTTATTTCATTATTTTTACAGATGCACAGGTTTCAAAGGAAGATTGACAGCTGCTAGCTCTGGAGAGCTTGTTTATTTTGTAGTAGTTTATAGTAACACCTTGAAGATGTAATTTCTAGAATTATGTATTGGTGTTGTACCGTCATGAAACTTATGTATTTGAGTTTTAATATTTTGTGGCATTTGGACTTAATGTTGAACTTTAAGTTTAAAAATTGAATTGGGAGGACTGTACCTAATGATAATTATCCTATTTTCAAGTTAATGAAAGTAAGGTGTTACAGCTAAGCCGTCGCAAATGTCCGTCAGTAATTTACTGACGGCTGAGCCGTCAGTATATTACCGACGGCTAGGCCGTCTCAATTGTCCGTCAGTAAATTACCGACGGCTAAGCCGTCGGTAAATCAGTGACGTATTTTAATTTTTTTGAGATTTACCGACGGCTAAGCCGTCGCAAATGTCCGTCAGTAAATTACTGACGGCTTAGCCGTCAGTATATTACCGACGGCTAGGCCGTCACAATTGTCCGTCAGTATATTACCGACGGCTAAGCCATCGGTAACTCAGTGACGTATTTTAAATTTTTTGTCAGATTTACCAACGGCCTAGTCGTCGTAAATCCTCACCGTGCACGGTGGCGTTTTACCGACAGCTGGTAAATCTTACAAAAAATTTAAAATACGTCACCGAGTTACCGACGGCTGTACTTACTTTACAGACGGCTTAGCCGTCGGTATTACCGACGGCTTTTAATGGCCGTCGGTAAATGATTTCCAACGATCCATTAACCAAGGGCCCCGAGGCCGTCGGTAAGCCGTCAGTAATAAACATTTAGCGACGGCTTTCTTGGTTTACCGACGGAAAATGGCCGTCGGTAACATCGGAAATTCTTGTAGTGTTCTGAATCGGTGTCCCACGCCGTGTCCCGCTTCTGAATCGGTGTCCCACGCCGTGTCCATTTTATTTTATTTTTTAACTGGACACTGCAAACAGGTGTCAGACACGCGTCGTACCGGCGTCGGTGTCTGACGCCGCGTCGGACACGCGACACGGCGGCCAGAAGGTGTGTCCGTGCTACATAGCCGATGATAAACAAAAGTACCATATGAAATCAATAAACATTACAGTTCAGAAGTGTCATTGATCCAATATTAGCAAGCATGAAATCAAACAAGGAAGAACTTGTAAGTAGCAATAATAAGGATTGGAACCATGATAAAATATTGAACATGTAAACAAAACTTTCCATAATTTTACGTTAATAAAGTATGGCTTCATCATTTTTATTAGTTACAAAATAACAAATTAACATCAAGCTGTAGTTTTCACATCCAGAAAAGGGCCTACCCTGAGAAATTGGATTCAACATAACTGATAAGAAATGACACCTCTATCTATTTGGATATAATTATCAGCATGCAGATATCATCTATTCGCACTTCATACATAACATTATGTCTTTTCAGCTTCAAGTAAAACTTAGCACAAGTTGCATGATGAACAATAATTCTTAAGGGCAAAAATACAACGCTTTCAAATGTCAATCTTCAATCATCTCCAAACACGCCACAACACAGCAGTAATTTTGGTAATCATAACAATAATAGATAATAATGCCCCTACATCAATAGAATAATAGATAACTAGATGAAACTCTCGTGCGTTGCATTGGTTTTTTTATATTTTATATAAAATATCTTTTAAAAAAATATGTGAAAGATATTTAATTTAAATATATAAAAATATTTTACACAAATATCTCAATAAATTGGTGTTCACTTGATACATAGTCATATTTTACCATGTTTTTAGTTTTTGTTGACAGACTTAGTAGGTATATCATGTAATAATTAAGTATCTTATCAAAAAATATAATAATTAAGTATAATTATATTGAAACATTGTATTAACTAACTCATTTATTTATAAATTATTTTTTGTATATATTATTTGTTATCATATTTAATAATTAGAATTATTAATTTTTTAGTAAGATTATAATTGAAACATTAATATGTCAAAAGACAACTCTATCAAAAACATTTATTAATCATATTATGGCATTATATTTTTTTCATATGTATATTTCTTATCTTGGTTATCAACAAATAATTTCAACCCGTATGGTTATATTATTGTTGACAATGAGATATATAATTATCCATGATAAAATATAGATTTTGTCAAATGTAATCTCACATAATTTAGCAATTATTATTGGCTTTTGGTTATCATCACTGTGTATAATCTAATTTTTGGATGTCATTTTATTCTACAATTGGATGTTATTTTGTTCTACAAATAAAATGTCATTTGAGTCATTTATCATCGAAATTATTTATAAAATAAGTATTTTTACATCAGTGTCACCTTTTGTAATAATCTTTATTAGAATTATTTAATCTCTTACAATAAGGAGTTTTATTCCATTACAAATTTCTTATGTAATATTAATGTTTCTAAGTAGCATAATTGGTATATTTTTTGTTGAAAATACAGTAAAATTTAAGTTTTGTAGCATAATTGGTATTTCTAATATAATATTAATATTTTTAATTTTTATAGTCAATATAATATTATAATTGACCTTTAATTGATTTAACCTCATGTGACAATAATTTTTTTTGAGCATACTAATCATATTAAAAAAATTAATTGAAAATCTTTTACTTATATTTTCAAATTCATGTTGAGTAATTTTAATATCTGATACATAATAAATATCATTAAATTAATTTTAAGATATTTTTTAAAAGTAGCATTTACAGTTGCCATAAACTAATTTTAATAAATAACACTATATTTTATATTTTATATTAGATAACTATATTTAATAATTTATAGTATAACTTTATTGTATTTTTGGTTTTTAGTTCAAATTATAATTAATAATTAACAATGCATTTAAGCAAATTTAATATTTAATAGAATGTCTAAGAAATTTCAAATTTAATAGTTGATACAACTAATATTTAATAAAGTAATAAAATGATAAAATTAATTAATAAAATTAATTGAAAGGTTGTAACTCATGGAGTAAAATAAATTTCTTTAATTTTAAAGCTCATGTTTTTTTTTCCTTATATGTGTGTGTGTACAGAGATAAATAAATAGATATAAATAAGATAATATACAATATCATATAAAAATTTTCAATAGTAAATAGCATTCACTTATTTTTTACAATAACTAATTTTATTAAATATAATTATTTTTCATATTTAATAACAATATTTAATAAATTATATTATAGTTTAGTTATATTTTAAGTATTTTCTTAAATTATAATTAACAATTGAAGGTTGTAACTCACAAATTAAAATAAATTTATATTCAATAATAAAGCTCAAGTCTCCTTAAATTAAATTAATAAATTAATTAATATTTAAAAATAATATTTAAATAGAGTAGTAAAATGATAAAATTGATCAATTAGAATAATTAAAAGACTGTAACTCGTAGGTTAGAATATACTTGTATTAAATGTTATATCTTAAGTTTACTATATATATATATATATATAGAGAGAGAGAGAGAGAGAGAGTTGTCATTATCTAATTTTAGGAAATAGCACTATATTTATATTTGATAATGACATTTAATAATTTATAGTGTTATTTAATTATTTTTTGAATATTTTTCTCGAGTTGTAAATAATATTTAACATTATCATTAAGTAATTTTAATATTTAATAGAACTTCTAAGAATTTTTATATCTAATAGTCAACACAACCTAGAATAAAATAAATTTATCAATATAATAATATTTAATAATAATATCTAAATAGAGTAATAAAGTGATAAAATTGATGAAAGGTAAATGAAAGTTTGTAACTCATGAATAAAAATAATTTTATATTTAATGCTAAAACTCAAGGTTCCTTGTAAATATAGTAATATTAAGTTTTTATCAGTCATACAAATTATTTTCTTTCTCATCTAATTTTTCTGGTACATATTTTCATCTAAATCTTGATACTATATTTTTGTTTTTTAATTATGCTATTAAATTTTATATTTATTTTTCAAACTATGTATGTAAAACTTTCCTATAACATTTTGTCATAAAACAATATAGTTTTTAGTCAATGTGATTATTAAATAATAAATAATATTTTTAAAATGAATTAATCATGCATTAATAATAAGAAGTTTAAATAAAAGTAAAAATACAGTAAACAACAACATGATAACAAATTTGATCATAACTTCAAATGAAACATAATTTTAGTAAATTCACTAATTTAAAATCACAATATATAAGATAATAGTAAGCATTCTATTAAAATACATTTTATATTTTAAAAGGAATGTTATAGTAAGATTGCAACAATTTTTTGTAAATATGTTTTCACATAATTTTTTTGTTGCGATGCTTTGGACATTATGGCCACAAATAACTAAATATAGGAATAAGAGCATATGTCATAACTAATAAAGAAAATTGAAGAAACAATAAAGTGTGTCAATGTGAGTCAAAAATAAAGTGGGTCAATGCTAACATAAAAATAATTATTCTTTGCTATTTATTTGCATGACATGATTTCACGTGTTAGGAATATTTTTCTTAAATAATTTTAATCATTAATGAGATATTATTAATGAAAAATACATTTAATTTTTATAATCATTATAATATTATAATTGACCTCCAATTGATATAACCTCCGGCGATAATAAAAGTATTTGAACATACTAATCAAATTGAAAATTGAAACTGAAAACATTTTACTTATCCTTTAGTAAAATTCAAGTTGAGTCATTTTTAACATGTGATCCATTATAAATATCATACTATTATTTTTAAGATATATTTTTTAAATAGAAATATAGCACTTGGTATTGTCATGAACTAATTTTAATAAATAAAACAATATTTCATATTTTATAATAATATTTAATACTTTATAATGTAACTTAATTGTATTTTTAGTTTTTTTTAAATTGTAATTAGTAATTAACATTACCATTAAGCAATTTTAATATTTAATAGAATCTCAATGAAATTTCTTATTTAAAAGTTATTACAATTAATATTTAATAGAGTAATGAAAATAATGAAATTAGTTAATAAGAGCAATTAAAAGGTTGTAACTCATGGATACAATTAATATTTAATAGAGTAATGAAAATAATGAAATTAATTAATAAAAGCAATTGAAAGGTTGTAACTCATGGATTAAAATAAATATGTATTTAATTTTAAAACTCAAGTTTTTTTTACTTATATATATAGATATAGATATAGATAGATTTTGGTAAATGTATGATTGATTAAATGACAGCATAAAAAGCAATCAGAGCAAAGTCTATCCTTCCTGACTAAACCAAACTTTAGTCCATCCATGTATTCGGGAAGTCCTCTTAGAAGACTTGCCTTTTTTTAGATGATCAATAAATATAAGGGCAGAAAAAATCTGAGTTTTTGATGATGTCTTCATAAAAAGAGTAGGCAACAACCTTACCGTGCTGAAAGTCACAGAATCCTCTAGCAGGGCCAATTACGTCCTAAATATGTCACAGACCTTCTTTATAGTTTCCAATTTGGCCTAATCAAAATAGATATAATGGTTATATCATAATAAAGAATATAAAAATAGGCCAAATTAGTACCATAGAGAATAAAGAATTAAAAGTATAAACAGTCCCTTGTTGCCTCAAAATTTGTAGGCAAGTAGATTTAAAGGGATTCAGGTAATTACCAGAAAAATAGAGTAATGTAATTATCACACACAGAGTAATACTAAAAGTCCTCATAACTTGCAAACAACAAACAATTATAGAACTCAATTGATTGTGAACAGTGTAGGACATAATTTGACGAAATTGGGCATGTGCTGCAGTAACTTAATCTGTTCCCATGTATGTGATAAGACTGTTTATGTGGTTGACTTGTTAACTCTTGAAGGCATACCTTACCATAAAAACTGCTTCAAATAGAGTCACTACAAGGGGTATCTAAAGTGCACTTTTTACTGAGTAAAAAGAAATTCCCACTTAAATTATTCTCATATAATTCAAAAACAAGTTCAGCTATTGCAATTCCAAATCAAAAGTACAAATCATTAAAACTTGGCCATACCTTCCAGTCTGAGTAGTTAATAACTTGTAGAAGCTTTCAGCACAGAAAGGCCTTGAATGGGAAACCTTTATGCTGTTTTTAACAATTACCAAAAACATGGTAAGCTTAAAATTTACTCATAATTCGAAAATAATCGAAGAACTTGAAGGAAAATCCACATTCAGGATCCAAGGTTATAAAAGAAAACAAAAATAGCCAACCAATTGTTTAATTCACCTAGTTGTTAACAACACAATTCTTCCATGGTTCCACCCAACAAAGTGGACAAGTAAAGAACATCTATGGCCATTTTCTTAATCCAAAATTATTTCAAATAATAGATAGCTGATAAAAGAGATTCAATACTAGACAAGTGGAAAAGACAAGCAGAACATAATACACTTGATTTTTTAGTCATCAAACTATAGATAAAGAGAGGAAATTAAAGCAGAGAAACAGGTGAAGAAAGAACATTTAAAACAAGTTACAAAACAAGTTCCAAATCAAAAGAACAAAGAAGTAGGAGCTGGTATTGCAATTCCAACTCCAATCTACAAATGATTCTAGCTTAACAGTAATAGCACAACTAAAACAACAGACAACCAAACATAGGAAAAAGAAATTAAGACTTCTGTTGATGTACAGTTATAGTCACGAGACAAACCTAGCCTGCTGCGATGGAGAACTTGCTCGAGCACCTATTTTGAACAGAACCCCCAAAATCAAACAATCAGCAAAATACAATTCAGAAACGGGAAGGGCGAGAGGAAGGAGGAACGGCAAGATGAAGGAAGAAGGAGAAAGGGCTGGGGGCGAGAGGAAGGAGGAAGGGTTGTGAAGGCGAGAGGACAGCGCTGGAACGAGGAAAGAGGAAGGGCAAGAGGAAGGAGGAAGGGCTGTGAGCGCGTAGTGCTTTCTAAGTGAGAGGATGATACTCGCGCACATTGAGGGTTTCTAAAGGAGGCTGGTGTTATTTTATTAGAGTTTCTATAACGGTTAATGACTCAACTGATTTAAAATGGTAGACTTTTAAACACCGCTATTTACTCAACCGATCTTAAAGGTGAGCGCATACATTTTTAAATTAGTGATTCTAAAACGGTTATAATAGTTAAGCGATTTAAAATGTTTTCAAAATTTTTTAATGTCATTTCTAACACGGTTGTGTACAAAACCGAGTTAAAATGTTTTCAATTTATTTACAAAATTGCCACCGCGTTTACATTTTAAAATGGTTTCTTGAAAACCGTTTTAAAATCATGTATTTTAATCCTATTTTTGCACTAGTGAGACAGATGATGTGGCACAATATATTTGGACAATGACATGTGTGACACATGGACACTTAAAATGACACATCATCGTGCATAATGGCGTTAGCTAACAGAGACTAACGGGGGATCTGACTGATTAACGTTTTAAAATTCTGGGGACTACTTAATAATATTCATAATTAAATTGGGGGACCAAGTTGAACTTATTCACAATTCCAGGGACCAAATTGGATATTACCTCTTTTTTTGGATTATATATAATTACTTTATATTTTTACGGGGTTATAATATAATATTTTTAAAATTATTTTATATTATAATATAAAGGGTTTATAATATAATAACTATTATAGATTAACCGTTTTAGTTCATATTATTTGACATTTTTTATGTTTATACGTGATCATATTATGGAAATTAATAGACTCAATATTAAATAATTGAGTGGAGGAAACATATATTGAAGTTTATTTGTAACACCTTACTTTCATTAACTTGAAAATAAGATAATTATCATTAGGTGCATTAATCCCAACTAAAGTCCAGAAACCACAAAAGACTAAAACTTCAAATACATACGTTTCCTGCCAGTGCAACCCAATACATAATTCTAGAAATTACATATTCAAGGTGTTACTTAAGACTACTACAAAATGAATAATATTCCAAGAGCTAGCAGCTGTCAGCCTTCCTTTGTAACCTGTGCATCTGTAAAAACAATTAAATAAAGGAGCGGGGTGAGATAATAATCTCAGTGAATCCTCCATTCGACTCCTCACCATCAACTCATACAATTTACTATCAGTCAAGATTCGATATCACACATTTATGCAATGCATATTCTTACTATGAATTTCTAATTCATCTTTGGCTCGTATTCATGGGTAGTGTTGTATGCTTACGTCCATACAACCCCATAAATACGCTTTCGATATGGTGGTTAGACGTCTTAACCGTCCGAGGGCGTCCCACACGGCTAACCATATCGATCACCCCGTTTTTCGAGGCATCTTAGTGTCTTTTAGGGAATTCAATTCACCAACTATATCCTTAAATGTATGCCTTATTCAACAGTAGGAATACAATTAGGTGCTACTCTATCTTTACATGCAACTGAACATATTCATGTCAAAGATACATTTCATATTCAACAGGAAACATATAGCATGCTCAATCAAGGAAAATATATTAAGACAAGACTCACTTCTGTAACACCTTACTTTCATTCGCATAAAGTTAAGATAATTATCATTAGGTACAGTAATCCCAAAATAGAATTTAAACTTAAATCCAACATTAAGTCCAAATACCACAAAACCAGACTTAAATACATAAGTTCATATCGGTACAACATCAATACATACTTCTAAGAATTACAACTCCCAAGTGCTACTATAAACTAATACATTGAACCATATCCCGAGAGCACGCAGCTGTCAATCGCCCTTCTGCACTTGCATCCAGTAAAATAATTAAGTAAAGGAGTGGGGTGAGATAATAATCTCGATGAATCCTCCTTCGACTCCTCACCATTCACTCATGCAATTTTCTATCAGTCAAAAATCAATATGACATATTTATGCAATGCATATTCTTACTATGAATTTCTAATTCATCTTTGGTTCGCATTTATGGGTAGTGTTATATGCTTACGTCCATACAACCCCATAAATACGCTTTCGATATGGTGGTTAGACGTCTTAACCGTCCGAGGGCGTCCCACACGGCTAACCATATCGATCACCCCCTTTTAGAGGCATCTTAGTGTCTTTTAGGGAATTTAATTCACCAACTATATCCTTAAATGCATGCTTTAATCAAGATTAAGAATACAATTAGATGCTACTCTAGCTTCATATGGAACTAAGCTTATTCATGTAAAAATATACATTTCATATTCAAATGGAAACACATAACATGCTCAGTCAAGTAAAACACATCAAGCAAGAACACATTTCCATTAGGGCTCCATGGAGCTCCCAATGGTCAAACATCCCTCTCACGGTTTGTGGGGGTTTTGGGTACCACCTTACCCCTTAATCAATCCCAATCATACATGCATAGAAATTTGATACTAAAACTTTAGGAATACAAGAAGTTTGGAAAATTCTGACCTTGAACCCTTTAGGGTTCAAGGGTTTTCTTCAAAGGGAAACCTAATGTGGGACTTATGGGTGCCCATCACCTAAGAGAAGGAAGAACTCACCACAACTCCTAAGGTTTGAGCTCAAGGGTTGATGTTCAGCCCCTCCTTCGTCCTCCTTCACGTTTTGCTTCTTCTTCTTCAAGCTTGTCTTCTAAGGATTTCCTTCAACTTCCCAATCCGAGCATAAACACTCCCCAACTTGGATTCAAGCTAAGATTGAGGATGAATCTAACATGAATCCTTGTTTTTACTCTCTAATTTGTGAACCCTAGGTGTTTTGACCCCTTCTCCTTCTTCTCTCTGTCGCACCCTCTCTCTCTAAATCTCTCTCTAACAATCGCGTTACATTTCTTTTCTTTGAGTTTTTACGATATCTGCCGGTGTGAATCGATTCACAAAGATAGGTGAATCGATTCACACAAAGTGCAAAAATGACAGAATAAGCGACTTTAAGTGCAGGAATCGATTCCTGCAGTTCCCAGATTCGATTCACAGAGAACTGACTTTTGTGAATCGATTCACGCTGTGATTCACAGAGGATCATCCTTTGTGAATCGATTCACTTCTGCGATTCACTACAAACCTAATCGAGTCCCAGCAAACCCACATCCCTGAATCGATTCACAGGGCCTGGGAATCGATTCACACTGAGCAAAATTTCACCAAACACCATTTTTCACATATTCAATCTTGACAATCAATGAGGGATTCACTTAAATTCATCATTAAGCCATACTAAGCATATATATATACGCGTTAAATCAAGCTTGGGGAATTTCGGGGTGTTACAACTTCCATTAGAGCTCCATGGAGCTCCCAATGGTCAAAACATCAATTTCACAATTTATGGGGGTTTTGGGTACAACATTAACCCCCTTAATCCGTCCCCAATAGTACATGCATAGCTATTTAACACTAAAAACGGTAGAAATAAGAGGGATTTGGGAAATCCTAACCTTTAGGGTTCAAGGGTTTTCTTCAAGGGAACCCTAATGTGGGACTTATGGGTGCCCATCACCTAGGAGAAGGAAGAACTGACCATAACTCCTAAGATTCAAGCTCAAGGGTTGATGTTCAGCTCCTTCTTCTTCCTCCTTCACGTTCTTCTTCTTCTCCTTCAAGCTTGCCTTCTAGGGATTTCTTCCAACTTTCCAAACCAAGAATAAATACTCCCCCAACTTGGATTCAAGCTAAGATTGATGATGAATCTAGCATGAATCCACGTTTTCCCCTTAAAAATATGAGCCCTAGTGTTTAATCCCCTCTCCTCCTTCTCTCTATCGCATCCTCTCTCTAACCCTCTCTCAAAATCGTGTTCTGTTCTGTTTCTGCTGAGTTTTTCTGTTATACTGCAGCTGTGAATTGATTCACTCAGTGTAAAAATGACAGGAATCGCAGCTTTAAGTGCAGGAATCGATTCCTGCAGCTCCCAGATTCGATTCACAGGGAACTGACTTTTGTGAATCGATTCACACTTCGATTCACAGAGAGTCAACTTTCGTGAATCGATTCACTCTTCGATTCACTGCAAGCCTAATCGAGTCCCAGCAACCCGCAGCCCTGAATCGATTCACAGGGCCTGAGAATCGATTCACACTGGGCAAAAATCATCAAACACAATATTCACATATTCAATTTTGACAATCAACGAAGGAAATCACTTAAGGTTCATCATTAAGCCATACTAAGCTTATGCACACACAACAAACCAAGCCTGAGAAATTGGGGTGTTACACTACTACCCACCTTTAAAAAAAATTGTCCTCAAAATTGGATAAACATACATACCTATTGAAAAAGTTGCGGATATTGGCTTCGCATCTCATCTTCAAGTTCCCAAGTGGCTTCTTCGGGAGTGGATCCTTCCCAGATCACCTTGACCAAAAGGATAGTCTTATTCCTGAGTGCCTTGGAAGCTCGGTCCACTATTTGGGCCGGCTCGGGCTGGTACGTGCAATCTGATATCAGTTTTATAGACTCATGGTCTATAGAGTGGAATGGATCTGGAATGTATTTCTTAAGCTGAGACACATGAAAAACATTGTGGAGATTTGACAAAGAAGGAGGTAAGGCAATTTGGTATGCGACCAGACCAACTCGACTGAGGATTTGGAAAGGACCCACATACCGAGGGGTCAGCTTTTTGGCCCTAAGGGCTCTACCAACACCTACAGTGGGAGTGACTTTTAGAAATACATGTTCTCCTTCATCAAATTCAAGGGGTTTGAGCCTACGATCTGCATAACTTTTCTGCCTACTCTGAGCAGTCTTTATCTTCTCCCTAATCATACGAACCTTATAAGTGGTTTCCTGAACAAGGTCGGGGCCTAACAATTGTTTCTCCCCCACTTCAAACCAACATAGAGGAGTCCTACACTTGCGACCGTAGAGAGCCTCGTACGGTGCCATTCCAATGCTAGAGTGATAGCTGTTGTTGTATGAAAATTCAATTAATGACAAGTACTTGCTCCAACTACCGCCATCCTCTAAAACACAGGCTCTGAGCATATCCTCTAAAGTTTGAATGGTTCTCTCCGACCGCCGTCTGTCTGGGATGGTAGGTCAAGCTAGGACTCAACCTCGTCCCTAAGGCTTGGTGAAGTGCCTTCCAAAACCGAGAGGTAAACTTTGGATCCTGTCGGAGACAATGTTAGTTGGAACTCCGTGAGTCTAACAATCTCTCGATGTAGATCTCATTGCAAGGCGTTTGTAAGTGGACTTTATGGGAAGAAAATGAGCAGATTTGGTTAGTCTATCCACTATGACCCATATAGAGTCATATCCTAACTGAGTGTAGGGTAATCCTCCCACGAAGTCCATTGCTATACTATCCCACTTCCACTCGGAAATTTCTAAGGGTTGGAGAAAACCTGAAGGCTTTCGGTGTTCTATCTTGGTTTTCTGACAAACCAAGCATTGAGCTACAAATTCTGCCACATCATTCCCCATGCCTGGCCACCAATACCTCTGTCTAAGGTCCTGATACATCTTGGTGGAGCCAGGGTGTACCGAGAATCTACTCTTGTGGGCTTCTCCTAGAACCTGCTGCTTAATGGAATTATCTTTTGGTATGCAGATTCTCTGATGGAACAATAAAGTGCCATCCTCAGCTTCAGAAAAACCGGGGCGGTGTTTGCTAGACTGCAACTCTACATCTAAACTCTGGGCAAGTCTGATTTGTTCCCTAAAATTGCAGGAAATTTCTAGATGGTAAAGCATGAGACTGTTCACTGATGGGAAAATTCCAAGATTAAGGTCCCTAAAGGACTCCAATAACTCCATTTCTTTTATCATCAGTGAAGACACATGCAAGGATTTCCTACTCAAGGCATCAGCGACCACATTCGCTTGGCCCGGATGGTACTTCAACTCAAAGTCATAATCTTTTAGGAACTCAACCCATCTTCTTTGTCTCATGTTAAGTTCCTTCTGATCAAAAAGGTATTTCAAGCTCTTATGATCACTAAACACTTCAAACTGAGCACCATACAGATAATGTCGCCAAATCTTTAGAGCAAAGACAATGGCTGCGAGCTCTAAGTCATGAGTAGGGTAGTTCTCCTCATGGGGCCTTAACTGCCTAGATGCGTAGGCTACAACTTGTTGATTCAGCATGAGAACACATCCTAACCCTTTCTTAGAGGCATCACTATAAACTTCAAATCCCAATGCTGGGTCAGGGATAATCAAGACCGGGGTGGAAGTCAACCTGATCTTAAGCTCTAGGAAACTACTCTCACAGCTCTTAGTCCACACAAAAGGCTCCCCCTTTCGGGTTAACCTTGTTAGGGGAAGTACCATCTGTGAAAATCCCTCAATGAACCTTCGGTAGTAACCGGCTATTCCTAGAAAGCTCCTAACTTCCGTGACCGTGGTCGGTCGTTCCCAACTAAGGACTGCTTCTACTTTACTAGGATCAACCGACACTCCCGCTTTAGAAATCACATGACCAAGAAACTTAACTTCATTGAGCCAAAACTCACATTTCTCAGGTTTAGCAAAAAGGCTATTTTCCCTAAGGGTACTTAGAACAATCCTAAGGTGTTCCTCATGCTCTCGAGGATCCTTAGAATAAACTAGGATATCATCTATGAAGACTACTACAAACTTGTCAAGGAAAGGCCTAAAAATTCGGTTCATGTAGTCCATAAATACGGCTGGAGCATTGGTCAGACCAAAAGGCATAACCAAATATTCATAGTGCCCGTATCTAGTCCTAAATGCCGTCTTTGGAACATCCTCTACCTTAACTCTAATCTGGTGATAACCAGATCTTAGATCAATCTTAGAGAAAACTGAAGCTCCCCTAAGTTGATCTAACAAGTCATCTATTCTGGGCAAGGGGTATTTATTCTTCACTGTGATCTTATTGATTTTTCGGTAATCAATGCATAACCTCATACTCCCATCTTTCTTCTTTACCAAAAGGACAGGTGCGCCCCAAGGTGATACACTAGGTCTAATAAACTGCTTAGCAATCAAATCTTCCAACTGTGCTTTTAGTTCCCTGAACTCCAAGGGTGACATCCTATAAGGTGCTATGGAGATTGGTCCCGTTCCGGGAACCAGTTCTATTGAGAACTCCACTTCTCTCTCAGGGGGTAAGGTCGCTACCTCGTTAGGAAACACATCTAAGAATTCGTTCACTATAGGGATAGTGGCCAGATCTAGGTTAACCTCTACAGTTGAAGAAAGTAAGATCATATATCCTGCAAGACCTTCCACTAGACAGCGACTCAATAAAAGATCATTACTCTGTGTAACATAACTTGACTCTTCAATAATAGAATGCACATTTGGAAACTCAATCGTTTTACAGAAACAGTTCAAAACAACTTGATTGGCGGAAAGCCAATCCATACCCAAGATAATGTCTATTCCCTTGAGAGGTAGACACACAAGGCTTACTAAAAACATTCTCCCTTGAATTAGGAGAGGGCAATTCTCACATATCAAGGAAGTAGAAATGCTATCTTCGGTGGGTGTATACACATGCAACGGGAATTGTAAAGAGGTAAGACACAACCCTAGCCTTTGAACACATGTACAAGAGATAAAGGAATGTGTTGCTCCCGAATCAAACAAAACAACTAGAGGTTCATCCTGAAGGAAACAAGTACCTTTCATCAGATTTTCCGCTCCCTTTGCTTTCTGGGCGTCAAGAGTAAAGACTCTCCCTTGGTTAGGATCACCAGACTTGGCTCCTTTTCCCTTAGTGTATTGGGGGCACTCCCTAGACATGTGCCCTGGTTGGTGACAAACAAAGCAAACATTCTTGCCCTTCATACACTCTCCCTGATGCACCTTTCCATAGTTCGAGCATGCATGATAAGCAGACTCGGAGGTTTGAGCCTGCTTTACCTTGAAAAGATTTCCTTTCGGTCTCACGCGTTGAGCGCTCTTATCCTCCTCCTTCTTTTTGTTCTTATCTTGCCACCTCGTTTGCCTATCCTCATACATCCTCTTCAAGCTTGCTTCGGCCACGTAGCTCTGATGGACGACCTTGGCGAATTCGGTGAATTCAGTTTGTGAGATGCTGTTCTGAATGTCTGGTCTCAGTCCCCACTTGAACTGCTTGATTTTCCAATTATCATTCGGAGCAAATTGAGCGACAGATGAGTACCTTACCAATTCCTCAAACTTGTTCACATACTCTGAAACCGTAGATTTTCCCTGCTGAAGTTGGACTAACTCTCTATCCATCATATCTTTCACAATCTGTGGAATGTACTTCTCCAAGAAGACCCTCTGAAAGTTCACCCAAGTTAGTGGTGTCCCTTGAGCCGCCATATAGGCTCAGGCCCCCTTCCACCAGTTTTCAGCATCCTCTATGAGCACATGAGTAGCTAGCTCGACCTTTTGCTCCTCAGTACAGTGAACAACCTTAAAACTCTTCTCCACGGCTTCCAGCCAGTGTTGGGATGCCATGGCTTCTGTTTTTCCATTGAAGGTTGGTGGCTTCGTCTTGAGGAACTTAAGGAATTTTCGGTCTAACTCCTCCTCTTGCGGGGGAGGTTGAGCTTGAATGCTTCTTGTTGTTGGGCTAAGCGAGCGCAAGATTGTTGGTTGCAATACTTTGATTACAATAGCCTGCAATATCCCTTGTAGCCAAGCATTCTCTTGTCCTGGTGGATTCGGAGGTATCGCAGCATGCTCTGATCCTGGTGGATGCTGAGGCATTGTAGCATTCCTCCTGGGTCTCCCGCGCCTTCCAGAACCTGAAGCCATAATTCTGCATAGAATGCACCAAGCATTGAGTTGATCAAGCTCAATATCTCATAGCATACTAAGTAGAAAAACAACAGCAGACTCAAGAAATTCACGAAACTATTCCTAGCAACCCCTACAGTCCGATTAGAATCGAACTGCTCTGATACCATAATGTAACACCTTACTTTCATTAACTTGAAAATAAGATAATTATCATTAGGTGCATTAATCCAAACTAAAGTCCAGAAACCACAAAAGACTAAAACTTCAAATACATACGTTTCCTGCCAGTGCAACCCAATACATAATTCTAGAAATTACATATTCAAGGTGTTACTTAAGACTACTACAAAATGAATAATATTCCAAGAGCTAGCAGCTGTCAGCCTTCCTTTGTAACCTGTGCATCTGTAAAAACAATTAAATAAAGGAGCGGGGTGAGATAATAATCTCAGTGAATCCTCCCTTCGACTCCTCACCATCAACTCATACAATTTACTATCAGTCAAGATTCGATATCACACATTTATGCAATGCATATTCTTACTATGAATTTCTAATTCATCTTTGGCTCGTATTCATGGGTAGTGTTGTATGCTTACGTCCATACAACCCCATAAATACGCTTTCGATATGGTGGTTAGACGTCTTAACCGTCCGAGGGCGTCCCACACGGCTAACCATATCGATCACCCCCTTTTTCGAGGCATCTTAGTGTCTTTTAGGGAATTCAATTCACCAACTATATCCTTAAATGTATGCCTTATTCAACAGTAGGAATACGAGGAATGGCTCTGCTAGGGTTTTGCTTCACGTGATCTCCTAGGGTTTTTTGCATGGTTCCCATGGCTGACGTCAGAGTCGTATGTCCTTGGACTTTTCTTGAGTCACCTCCTGTTACGCAAGCCATACCAGTCAAACCCCCATCTCCTTCCCAACCAAAGTCTTTTGCGCATGCACTGTCCACGTCTTTGGAGGTTCCTTTATCTCAACTCCCACGCCCTTGTCTCAAAGGTGATAAGGTATCGATCAAGATATCTGAAGATGAATATATCAAAGGCCTGGAGAGTTGTAGGATGAGTCTTCATGGTCGATTGATTCTGTCAAAGGGAGATAAGCCAATGCAATTTCATGCTCTCAGGGACAAACTTGCTGCAATGTGGAAACTGACAGGTCAATGGAGAATGACAGCCCTTGGCAAGGGTTTCTTTGAATTCAATTTTTCAGCGCCAGAAGATTATCGCAATGTTTGGATCAAAGGCTCATGGAATGTTAACCCTAGTGTCCTGCGGCTATCTAAGTGGCAGCCAGATTTTAATCCTAGGCTGCAGAAACAAACCAACTTTCAATGTTGGATCAGAATTTATGATCTGCCACAAGAATATTGGAGGACTAGACTTTTGTTTGAAATAGCTTCAGGCATTGGAACACCAATTGCCATTGATGATATGACCCGCAAAAGATTTTATGGACATTATGCTAGGGTGTTGGTTGACCTGGATATTACCACTGATATTGTTTCTGAGTTATTGGTGGAAAGAAATTATCATGCTTTCTATTTGGGAATTGACTATGAAAATCTGCCAGTTATTTGCAATTATTGTCAAGCAATTGGTCATTCTGAGGATCAATGTAACAGGAAAAATAGAATGGCTAATAAACTGCCTCCAAGAAATAAAGAAGTCACTGGGACAAAAAACAAACATCATGCAACTCAACAGAACCAACCTGCAGAACTGGAGAATCCTAGAGAGGAGGATGCAATTGCTGGTGAAACTCAAGTAATTAGAGAGGAGGAAATAATTGTTGGAGCTGATATAAATCACAATGTTGCAGCAAATTCTAATGTTGAAGAGGCTACTCATGATAATGTTGATGAGGATATAACCTTAGCAGCACATCTCAATGATGAGCATGGACATATTGACAATGCAGAGGAAACAGAATCAGTGGAGACAATTTATGAGGAAACAAAGGATGCATACAAAGACTGTTACGACATGGTGCACAATGCTGGTCCCAATGAGTCTTATGTCTCTGAGACACCAGAAGCAGTGGCAGCAGCCTTTGCTGGCCCTAATGAAGCAACTCCTCAGGTTCACAAAGAAATGATGATTCTTGCCAATCTTTGGAGTGACCAAGTGGAGCTAGAGCAACAAAACCATGTTGTGCAACAGCCGCATGCAGAGCTGGCTGCTGACTCAGGAGAAGGCTCCTCTCAGCTGCAATTTGAGAAAGTTCTTACAAAATCACAAAGGAAGAAACTTAGACAAAGAAACAGACAAACTTCTATGCCAATGCCACACAACACCCGCAGTAGGGCAGGGCCTAGAAACCTTGCCTAATGAAGATTATATATTGGAATGTAAGAGGTTTGGCCAAGCCTCCAACAAGATTGGTCCTCAAAAAGCTTTGTGGTTTACACAAGCCAGATTTTGTTTTCATATCTGAACCTTGGATTCATCTCAAGGATTTTCCTACTATTTTTTGGGATTCTCTCAATCTTAAGTCTTTTGCAACTTCCTCCACCAACCCCTCCAAACTGTGGTGCTTCTGTTTGAAAGATCTAGACCCTACTATTATAGCTGCCTCAAGCAAAGATGTGTCTTTCTTTTAATTGTGCTAACACTACTTTTTATATAGCTGCAGTATATGCCAGCACCTCATACCTCAGCAGAAGAATTCTTTGGGCTGATCTGAACAATTTACAGCATCTCAACCCGGGGCCTTGGTGCTTCATTGGTGATTTCAATGCTGTGCTAGGCGCCCATGAGAGCAGAGGAGGCAATCTGCCACTGCAGATCTCTTGTGATAAGTTCAAGGACTGGTCTGACAGCAATGAATTAATCCACTTAGACACTAGGGGTGCTCAATACTCTTGGTCTAATGGCAGCAATTGAGAAAAGGTTAGACAGAGCAATTTGTAATGACTCTTGGCTGTCAAATTGGACAAATACTGCCTGTAGCTCCTTGACAAGAAGCAAGTCTGATCATTATCCTTTATTGCTTACCATGAAGACTGGTGTTCAATCTTATCCTTCTCACTTCAAATTTATGAAGATGTGGTTAGCCCATCCGGATTGTCACAGACTAGTTACAGAAGTTTGGAATCGTCCAGTGGCTGGCTGCCCAATGTTTGTGCTTTCTCAAAAGCTGAAAAACTTGAAATTGGAGCTTAAGTCCTGGAACAAAAACACTTTCGGTAATGTGCAGAAGCAGGTTCAGGAAGCTTTGCTTGCAGTTGACAGTATACAAGCTCAGTTGCAAGCCAATGGTGGTGATGATTCTTTGTTGGATCAAGAGAAATCTGCACAATTAAATCTGGAAGCAGCCCTTCACTTTGAGGAGGAATTTTGGAAGGAAAAATCCAGGATCAATTGGCATAAAAATGGGGATAGGAATACAACCTTCTTCCACAAAGTCACCAAAATTCGAAATGCATCTAAAACAATGTCAGTCCTCAACAATGGCTCTACCATTCTAGACAACCAGCAATCAATTGAGCAACATGTGTTAGCCTATTATCAATCTCTCTTTGCAACTGATAATTCTTGCTCTCCCAATGATTTAATTGAATCGGTTATTACTCCTCAATTAACTACTTTCGATAACAACATGCTTACCAACATTCCTTCACGAGAAGAAGTTAAGCAGGCTGTCTTCGGTATGAATAGCAATGGCGCCCCGGGCCCTGATGGTTTTGGTGGCTGCTTCTACCAGCATTTTTGGAAAGTGATTGAAGATGATGTGTTCAACTCTGTAGTTCAGTTTTTTACTCAAAGCTGGCTGCTCCCAAATCTTAACTCTAACTTAGTGGTCCTGATTCCTAAATTTCCAGGTGCAAACTCCATTGAGAATTTTCGTCCAATTGCCTTGGCAAACTACCAGTTTAAAATTATTACAAAGGTGTTGGCGGATAGGCTAGCATCCATAGCCCCTAAAATCATCTCTGAGCATCAAAGAGGCTTCCTGAGGGATCGTCATATCCAAGACTGTGTGTCCGTTGCTTCGGAGGCAGTGAATATGTTGGACAAAAAGGTGTTCGGTGGCAACCTCGCTCTTAAAATTGACATCAAAAAAGCATTTGATACTGTGGACTGGAATTTTCTACTCAACACCCTATTGGCTTTTGGTTTCGATAGTAAGTTTTGTAACTGGATCAAAGTCATTCTCCAGTCTGCCAAATTATCCATCTCAGTCAATGGACACTCTGTGGGTTTCTTCAATTGCAAAAGAGGAGTGCGACAAGGTGACCCTCTCTCCCCCCTTCTTTTTTGCATTGCTGAAGATGTGTTAAGCAGAGGTCTTATGAAATTAGTCACCTCAGGAGTTCTTCTGCCTATGGCTTGCCCCAGGGGGTATCAAACTCCAAGTCATGTTCTATACGCAGATGATATCTTAATTTTTTGCCGAGGTACAAAGAAGAATCTACTTGCTTTGAGAAACTTGTTCACTTCTTATGGGGAGGCTTCAGGGCAATTGATCAATTACTCTAAGAGTAAATTCTTCTCTGGTTCGATTCCCTCTTGGAGAATGGCTTCCATTGCCACCACCTTGGGCTTTTCAGCTGGCAGTCTCCCCTTCATATACCTTGGAGTCCCAATTTTCAAAGGCAAGCCATCTAGGGCTAATCTTCAACCGATTGCTGACAGGATTAAGATTAAATTAGCTACATGGAAGGGCTGTATGTTATCTATCATGGGCCGTGTAGAATTGGTGAAATCCGTCATCTACGGGATGATTTTGTACAGTTTTCACGTTTATGCTTGGCCTATTTCTTTACTTGACTCCTTGGATTCATGGATTAGGAATTTTATTTGGTCTGGTGACATCAATTCTCGCAAGATAGTTACGGTTGCTTGGCATAAAATCTGCAGACCGTTTGAGGAGGGTGGCCTAGGATTAAGATCTTGCAGGAAAATCAACGAGGCAGCCTCCCTCAAGCAGTGCTGGCACTTTATCTCTGCGAACACCGATTGGGCTTGCTTCCTTAAAGCAAGGTTTCTTCGCAATGGCCAGCCTTGCAACCATTACATCAAGTCGTCCATTTGGCCAGCTTTGAAAGCTTCCTTTCCTTTGGTGCAACACAATGCTGCTTGGAATTTGGGGGATGGGAAATCCATCAGTTTTTGGCATGATCACTGGCTGCCAGAACCTGTTATTTCGCAGCTGCATATTCCTTCCTCCATGCATCATCTATTTCAATCACGAGTGAGTGACTTTATCTCCAACTATAACTGGTGCATCCCTCCTCTGCTGGCTCAACACTGTCCCACTTTGGCAGCTGCTATTCACCAAGTGCCTATTCCTTGTGTTCCATCTCCGGATCAGCTGCAATGGTATAACTCCGAATCAGGGTCTCTCTCCAATAAAGAAGCCTTCCTGTTTCTCAATCCTAGAGGGCAGGTGATCAATTGCTGCAAGCTTCTTTGGCAACCACATATTCCTCCTTCCAAATCTTTCCTCACTTGGAGATTATTTCACCACAAGCTGCCTACTGATGATAATTTAATTGCTCGAGGATGCATCATTGTCTCCATCTGCAGTTTGTGTGGTAGGGCTGTTGAAACCTCCTCTCATCTCTTCCTAGAATGCGCTTTTGCGATGGCTCTGTGGAATTGGGTTAAATCCATCATTGCTTGTAACATCGATCTCAGCTCAATTTCCTCCATTCTCTCGGTTTGCAACAATAGCTGGAGCTCCCAAGTTAGAGACACTATATTGGCTCTCATTCTGAATGTAGTCTACTATATTTGGAGGTGTAGGAACAGTCTGCGGTTTGAAGATAAACGTATCCCTCTAAGGTCAGCAATCAACTCAATCATCGCTTCGGTTTCTTTGTCTGGCCTCCTCTCCAAAGGGACCACGTCGTCTTCTATGCAGGAGTTCACCATCCTTAAAGCTTTTGCTATAGCTGGACATGTTAATAGAGCTCCTTCTATTAAAGAGGTTATTTGGTCCCACTTTGCTTGTAATTGGGTCAAATGTAACTCGACGGCTTCCAGGGGCAACTCGGGCTGGTCTGCTTGTGGTGGTATTTTCCGAGACTATCGGGCAGCTACTCTTGGTTGCTTCGTGGTGAATCTTGGGGTCACTTCCTCTTTACAAGCAGAGTTAGTCGGTGCCATGTTCGCAATTGAGCAGGCCGTCTTGAAGGGCTGGACAAATTTCTGGTTAGAATGCGACTCGGAATTAGTAGTTGCTGCTTTCTCCAATCCGAGTATTATCCCTTGGAGGCTGAGAAATCGGTGGAATAATTGCTTATATGCCACTAGAAGCATGAACTTTGCGG
Organism: Calophaca sinica; assembly: GCA_037113605.1. Classification (NCBI taxonomy): domain Eukaryota; kingdom Viridiplantae; phylum Streptophyta; class Magnoliopsida; order Fabales; family Fabaceae; genus Calophaca; species Calophaca sinica. The sequence continues at coordinate 54,195,213 of CM073736.1, forward strand.
TATCTCACATTTTTAGGGAAGGAAACTCTTGTGCTGACAAGCTGGCCTCTCACGGCCTGACTACTCAGGGTTTTTTGTGGTGGGACACCATCCCGCCTTTTATTAGGGACGATTTCCACCGCAATAGGTTAGGACTTCCTTTTTATAGATTTAGATGATTCTTTCCATGGGTCAGGTCCTTGCCCCCCCATGACAGTTTTGTTCTCCTTTTTCATATTTTTAATAAAATTTTTGGCGTGCTGCAGATGATTGGTAGGCTCAAGGGTGCCAACATAGTTGGGATTTTTGAGTCATACAGTGATGCCATTGCATGTCAAATTTATTCAAAAAAAAAAAACAACAGTAGGAATACAATTAGGTGCTACTCTATCTTTACATGCAACTGAACATATTCATGTCAAAGATACATTTCATATTCAACAGGAAACATATAGCATGCTCAATCAAGGAAAATATATTAAGACAAGACTCACTTCCATTAGAGCTCCATGGAGCTCCCAATGGTCAAAACATCAATTTCACAATTTATGGGGGTTTTGGGTACAACATTAACCCCCTTAATTCGTCTCCAATAGTACATGCATAGCTATTTAACACTAAAAACGGTAGAAATAAGAGGGATTTGGGAAATCCTAACCTTGAACCCTTTAGGGTTGAAGGGTTTTCTTCAAGGGAACCCTAATGTGGGACTTATGGGTGCCCATCACCTAGGAGAAGGAAGAACTCACCACAACTCCTAAGATTCAAGCTCAAGGGTTGATGTTCAGCTCCTTCTTCTTCCTCCTTCACGTTCTTCTTCTTCTCCTTCAAGCTTGCCTTCTAGGGATTTCTTCCAACTTTCCAAACCAAGAATAAATACTCCCCCAACTTGGATTCAAGCTAAGATTGATGATGAATCTAGCATGAATCCACGTTTTCCCCTTAAAAATATGAGCCCTAGTGTTTAATCCCCTCTCCTCCTTCTCTCTATCGCATCCTCTCTAACCCTCTGTCAAAATCGTGTTACGTTACATTTCGCTGAGTTTTTTGTTATATCAGAATGTGAATCGATTCACAGCCTAGGTGAATCGATTCACTCAGTGTAAAAATGACAGGAATCACAGCTTTAAGTGAATGAATCGATTCCTGCAGCTCCCAGATTCGATTCACAGGGAACTGACTTTTGTGAATCGATTCACACTTCAATTCACAGGGAGTCAACTTTCGTGAATCGATTCACTCTTCGATTCACTGCAAGCCTAATCGAGTCCCAGCAACCCGCAGCCCTGAATCGATTCACAGGGCCTGGGAATCGATTCACACTGGGCAAAAATCATCAAACACAATATTCACATATTCAATTTTGACAATCAACGAAGGAAATCACTTAAGGTTCATCATTAAGCCATACTAAGCTTATGCACACACAACAAACCAAGCTTGAGAAATTGGGGTGTTACATTATTGGTCAAGAGGAAGTGTAAAAGGTTTTTTTTTTTCGTTTCAATGTAACTGATGAATTTAGAATGAATGACAAGTAATAAAAATGAATTTTAATATTTAATTCTGCCTTAAAAGCTAAAACACAAGTCTACATTATATATAAATAATAAATAAATACAAATATTGATAAGAAATAGTGTGGAGAGTTTTAGAGATGACACATCAGCAAAACTCAAGCTTGGTTTACCTATATACTAGATATAACCTCGTGCGTTGCACGGGTTTGTTTATATTTTATATAAATATTTTTTAAAAATGTATAAAAGTTACATAATTTAAATATATAAAAATATTTAATACAAATCTCTTAACAGATTGTTGTTCACCTAATACATAATCATCTTTTAGCATTTTTTTAGTTTTTATTGAAGAACTTGATATGGTTATCCCCATTTTTTATGTTTAGATTGTAGTTTTTTTTCCTTTAGACCTTTTGCCTTCGTTAGTATAAAAAAAATGTAAAATAAAATTTTATTAATTATACAATAATGTGTAATAATTAAACATAATTATGTTGAAAAATTATATTAAATAGCATTTATTTATAAATTATTTTTCTATAATTTTTTTTATCATGTGTAATAATTAGAATTATCGATTTTTCAGTAAAGTTATCATTGAAACTTTAATATCACGAAAGAAAATTATATTAAATAAGTTTATTAAACATGTTATGGTATTATATATAATTTTTGATTGAAAGTATTGTATTTTTTTTAATATGCATATTTCTTATCTTATTTATCAACAAATAGTTTCAATTATTATGGTTAAATTATTGTTAATAATGAGATATGTAATTATCCATGATAAAATATGTTTTTTTAAATGTAATCTCATATTATTCAACGGTTGTTATTGGCTTTTAGTTATCATCACTACATAGATTCTATTTATAAAATGTCATTTATCATCAAAACTATTTATAAAATAATTTTTTTTTACATTAGTGCTACCTTTTGTAACAATATTTATGTGAAATATTTGATTTCTTATAGTAAAGAGTTTTTTCATATTATACATTTCTAATTTAGTATGAATATTTCCAAGTAGTATACTTGATACTATTTTCTTTAAAAAAAATATAGTAAAATTTAAGTTGTCATCAATCGTATGAATTATTTTTTTATTCTCATCTAGATAGTATTGCCACTATTTTTTACACTTCAATTATGTTATTAAATTATAAATTTCATTTTTAAAATAAATTTTATAGGTTAAAATTGCTTGAAACTTTTGTCACGTAAAACTATAGTTTTTAGTCACTATATATGACTATAAAATTATAAATAATTATTTTTAAAATTAATTAATCATTGGATTAATAATAAGAAATTTAAATAAAAGTAAAAGATACAGTAAACAAAGACACGATAACATATTTTATCATAGCTTATATTGAAAAATATTTTATTAAAATCAATAATTAAAAATGACAATAGATATAAGATAATAATAAGCATTCTCTTAATAGAAATGTCATAATAAGATTGCATCAATTTATTTTTAGTATTGTTAAAAGTATGACCCAACATAATTTAATATTTTATAATAGAGCTTCTCTTATTAATATAAAATACATCTAATTTTGATAGTCGATATAATATCATAAAAGACCTCGACCTCGTATAACTTCCACTAATAATTAAGATAATTTGAACATACTAATCACATCGAAAATGAAAACCTTTTACTTATCCTTTAAAGTTCATTTTTTGAAATACTAAAAATTGAAAGTAAAAAACCTTTTATTTAACCTTTAAAATTCATTTGATGCCATTTTAATATGTGATACATTATAATTTATATTATGATAGAATTTTTTATTTAATAGTTAATATTTATGAGCATGTCGTGTCAATATTTTATTTAAAAATTTAACTGAAACAACATATATTTATATAATAGATAATAATTCAAAATATACAATTTTATTTAATTATTTATTATATATAAGATCATATTCAAATATCAAATACACTTATATTGTTGTTATCTAATTTTAGTAAATAGCACGATATTTTATATTTCATAACAATTTTTAATAATTTATGGTGTATTTTTATTATATTTAATTATTTATCTATAATTATAATTATTATTAAGCAACTTACATATTTAACAAAATATGTAAGAAGTTTTAAATTTAATAGTGAATACAACAAATAATAAACTAAATTAATAAATAAAATAATATTTAATATAAATATATGAATATATTTATATAATGATGAAATTGATTAGTGAGGATAATTGAAAGGTTGTAAGACATAAGTTAAATTAAAATTTGTATTTAAAATAAAACCTCAACTTTAAACAATTTAAATATTTAATACAATGTTTAAGTATTTTCTCAAATTTTAATTAATAATTAACACGATTTAAATATTTAATAAAATGTCTAAGAAGTTTTATATCTAATAGTGAATACAACTAATAATAAATTAAATTAATTAACAAAATAATATTTAAATAGAGTAATAAAATGATGAAATTGATTAGTGAGGGTAGTTGAGAGATTGTAACTCATAAGTTAAATTAAATTTGTATGTAATAAAATATCTCAAGTTTAAGCAGTTTAAATATTTAATAGAATGTCTAATAAGTTTAATACTTAATAGTTAATAAATCTGATAATAACATAAATTAATTAATAAAATAATGTTTAATAATAATATTTAAATAGATTAATAAAATGATAAAATTGAATGATTAGTGATTATAATTGAAAGGTTATAACTTGTAAGTTAAATTAAATTTGTAATTAATAATGTGAATACATGCCTTGACAGGATGATTTTGATGATTGACAAAAGGGAGCTTTGCAAATAGTCAACCGTGCAAAAAGTGGAAAAGAATACCAAGACGCGTATCAAAAATGATAGTTTCTCAAGTCTCTGGGTTTTGGGTATTTATTTATCTTTATTAAGACAATTTGTAAGTAGTAATAAAAAGCTCTCAATTAAAATTAAATTACACACGCACAAAATATTTTGACATGCATATCTCGTGTCGGATGTCGAGCTGAGGAAGTCGGATGTCGAGCTCTGAGGAAATCGGATGTTGAGCTCTGAGGAAGTCGTATGTCGAACTGAGGAGGAGGTCGCGTGATGAGCTGATGATCCTTGTCGAGCTGATGAGGTCGCGTGCCGAGGTCGCGTGTCGAGGTCTTTTGCCGAGCTGATGAGGAGGTCGTATGCAGAGCTGTGTGCCGAGGTCGTGTGCCGAGGTCTTTTGCCGAGCTGTGTCGAGGTCGTCTGTCGAGCTGTGTGGCGAGGTCGTCACGAATCTTCGAGGTCGTCTGGCCGAGCCGTCTTCGTGAGGTCGTATGCCGAGCCGTCTCCATGTTTTCAATTTCTTTATTTCAAAACGCAACGGGCAGATTTTTCTTCCAACGGACAAATCAAAACGCAACGGGCAAATGCTCCAACGGTCATTTCGACGCTCACCCATTGCCTATATAAACACAACTCGTGAGCTGTGTAAAAACAACAACGCAGTGCTTAATTTTGTGCCAAAACTCACAAATATTTTTCATCACTCACACTTATTTGAGCACAATTTTCTGAGAGTCTTTTTATTCTACAAAATTTGAGTTGTATTATTTGAGCTTCAATTTGTTATATCTGCACTATTGAGTGTATCTTTTTCGTCTCATTTTATTTGTGAAAATCATTTATTTTTGGGTAGGAATCCCAAGGTGTTCATAGAGAGGTGATATCTCTTGAACGTATTGCTCTGGTTTAGACTTGTAAAGGTTTCTAGTGAACCTGATTTAAAAGCTAGTGTCTTAGTGAAAATCCCATAGTGGTTTGCTTTGGGGACGGGGCGTAGGCCACAGGGTGTTAGGTGGCGAACCTGGATAATTTGTTGTGTGCTTTTTACTCCTTATCTCTCTACTTTTCAGTCAATTAAATTTCTGTACTTTATTTTATTGTTATTTATATCTTACTATTTACTTTATTTTTAACTCGTTTGCAATTTATTCTTCAAGTGATTTATCTATTTCACATTAATATTTCCAACTCATAATTAGCACTTATTTCCCCAAAAGTTTTTGAACGCCCCGTTCACACACAATTCCCCCCCCTCTTGTGTTTGGAGTCACTTCTCAACAAGTGGCATTAGAGCTAGACTCTTGTATAAAGGACTTAACCGTCTCAAGAGAATGACTTCAAACAATACCGAGGGAACCTCCATGAACAGACCCTCATTTTTCAATGGTGAGGGGTATGGTTATTGGAAGGATACAATGCAAATCTTTCTTGAGGGTGTTGATCTTGATATTTGGGATGTCTTTGTGGAAAATGGTCCATTTGTCCCCACTCAATCAATTAATGATGCAAGTGGTAGACAAACCAAGATCACTTTGGACCGAAGATGATAAGAAAAAGGTCCAATACAATTTGAAGGCTAAGAACATCATCACTTCGCTTTAAGCTACGATGAGTTCTATAGGGTCTCAAATTGCAAGATCAAGCTAAAGAAATGTGGGACACCCTTCTATTGACCCATGAAGGTACTACCGAGGCAAACTTATGTCTCATGGCAAAACACGAGGAGGATGAGGTAAATGCTCTTGAACTCGAATCTCCTTTAACTTATGATGAGTCGCTTATTGCTTGTGAAGAATTAAATAATGAAACGATTAAACTTGGAAAAATTGTTCTTTCTTCTAAGAAAACCATCTCTTCTCTTGAATCAAAAATTGAAATTTTAAACAAAGAGATAGTGATTCTTAAAGAAAAACAAGTTCTTTGTGATTGAAACTTCTCCTCCCATATCTTGTGAAAATAAAAAGGATGAAGTTTTAAAATGCAATGAGTGTAGTGTTTTGAAAAATAAGGTTAAGGATTTAAATAACACTCTTGCAAAATTTACGATGGGAAGAGATAATCTAAACATTATGTTAGGAAACCAAAAAGGTACTTTTGGAAAAAGTTTAGGTTATCATCCAAAATTCATGAAAAATCTTTTAAACTCTTCAATCACAACAAACCCTCAAGTAGTCCTTTCATTAAATGCTTTCCTTTGTGGTAGAAATGGTCACACTTGCCTATTTGCAATATTAGAAAGAATAAAAATGTAGTTGGCAAAAATATGTGGATTCCAAAGGGCACCTTGCCCAAGACTAACTCATATGGACCCAAGATGGTTTGGGTACCAAAGGTTAAAATATGATTTGTTGTTGTAGGTGTGCTTGAAAGCCAAGGACTTAAATTGGTATCTTGATAGCGGTACTGTTCAAAGCACATGACAGGAGACAAAAGCAAGTTCTCCTCATTGGTACCTAAGAATAGTGGTTATGTCCGTATGGTGACAACAACAAAGGTAAAATTCTTGGGATTGGTTCTATTGGTAAGAGTCCTAATCCCATTATAGAGAATGTCTTGTATGTGGAAGGTTTGAAACATAACTTGCTAAGTATTAGTCAACTTTCGACAAAGGCAATAATGTTATATTTGATTCTTCAAAATGCATGGTCGTAAATTCTTTTAATAAAAGTACAGTTTTAGTTGGATCTAGAATTGGAAATATCTATATGGTTAATTTAGATGAACTACCTTCAAATGATGCATCTTTGTCTTTTTAGTAAAGAGAATGAATCTTGGCTATGGCATAGAAGAATGGCTCATATTCACATGGATCATCTTAATAAGTTGGTTCGAAAGGACTTAGTAATTGGCTTACTAAAGCTCGCTTTGAAAAGATAAACTTTGCGATGCATGTCAAAAGGGAAAACAAGTAAAGGCTTCTTTCAAATCTAAAAATATTGTTTCTACAAACCTCCTTTACAACTTTTACATATGGATTTATTTGGCCCTTCTAGAACTAAAAGCTTTGGTGGCAATTACTATGCTCTTGTTATTGTGGACGACTATTCTCGCTATACATGGACTTTATTTATTTCTCACAAAAATGATGCTTTTAATGCTTTTCAAAACTTGCAAAGGTTATACAAAATGAGAAGGGACTTAACATTGCTTCCATTCAAGTGATCATGGTGGGGAATTTGAGAATGAAGCATTTGAAACATTTTGCACGTAAAATGGCATTGATCACAACTTTTCTCGCTCCAAGGACACCGCAACAAAATGGAGTGGTTGAAAGGAAAAATCGGTCTCTTGAAGAGCTAGCGAGGACGATGCTCAATGAGACTAACCTTCCTAAGTACTTTTGGGCAGACGCCTGAGCACCGCTGCTATGTGATGAATCGAGTTCTTATAAGGCCGATCCTTAAACAAACACCGTATGAACTCTACAAAGGAAGGAAGCCCAACATTTCCCACCTTCACGCTGGATGCAAGTGTTTTGTCCTAAACAATGGTAAGAATAACCTTGGTAAATTTGATGCTAAAGTCAATGAAGGTTTATTTCTTGGATATTCCACTTCTAGTAAAGCTTTTAATTTTTAATAAAAGAACTTGGACTGTTGAAGAATCATGCATGTTTCTTTGATGAATCTAACCCCAAATCTTCAAGAAGAAAGTGTTGATGATCTTACAGTATTTGGAGATACCTATTTAGAGGAACAAGAGAGATCAAAAGTTCAAAAGGAGGATCAAGAGTCCTTGCCTCAACCTCTCAAGAATCCCCTCATTCAAATTTACTAAAAGAATGGAGAGTCTCAAAACATCATCCACTTGACAATATAATTGGCGATATCTCTAAAGGGTAACAACTCGAAACTCTCTTAATCATGCATGTCTTTTCATGGCTTTTGTTTCTCAAGTTGAACCAAAGGACATCAATGAAGCCATTATTGATGAACATTGGACCCTTGCTATGCAAGCGAATTAAATCAATTTGAAAGAAACAATGTTTGGGAACTAGTTCCTAAACCTAAAGATCATATAGTCATTGGGACCAAATGGGTCTTTCGCAAGCTTGATGAAAACGGTATTATTGTTAGAAACAAAGCTAGACTTGTTGCAAAAGGCTACAACTAACAAGAAGGCATAGATTTCGATGAAACCTATGCACCGGTAGCTAGATTAGAAGCCATTCAGTATGCTTCTAGCATTTGCATGTGTCATGGATTTTAAACTTTTTCAAATGGATGTAAAGAGTGCTTTTCTAAATGGTTATATTCAAGAAGAAGTATATGTTGATCAACCTCCGGTTTTGAAAATTTTGAATTTCCAAATCATGTTTTCAAATTGAAAAGGCTTTATATGGTTTAAAACAAGCTCAGGAGCTTGGTACGAGAGGTTGAGCAAATACTTACTTGAAAAAGGTTTTGAAAGAGGAAAAGTTGATACTACTCTTTTTATCAAACATAAGAAGCATGACAATTTACTTGTTCAAATTTATGTCGATGATATAATATTTGGTGCTACTAATGAATCCTTGTGTAAGGATTTTTCTGATATCATGCAAAGTGAATTTGAAATGTCAATGATGGGAGAGCTAAATTACTTCCTTGGACTTCAAATCAAACAAACAAAGGAAGGAATATTCATCAATCAATCCAAATATTGCAAGGATTTACTCAAGAAATTTGGAATGACCGATGCAAAAGAAATCTCAACTCCAATGAGCACTTCATGCTATCTTGACAAAGATGAAGGTGGTCTTTTCCCCTTCCATTTTCTTTAAGTGAGAATAATGAGTGGGTAGCGCATTTGTCTTATGCAACTAGCTAATCATGTCCAACCAAATTTCATCCGTCACACACCAAGCTTGGTATCACGTAACTATCAAAATATGCTTGTTTAATCCCGAATATATGCCTTGCTTTATTTGTCTTTCCCGCTTTTGATGTTGCCAAAAGGGGAGAGTTACATGAATGCATGATTCAGGGGAGTGATCTTTAAGTATTACTTTATTGTGAGGGGGAGTTTTTCTAAATATTGTGCTTAAACTCGATATCTTTTATTGAAAAACCATGCTTATATCTCATTGCTATATCATGATTATATTTTACTAAATTCCTCCATGAGATGTTTGTCATCATCGGGGAGTCTGTGAATACATGCCTTGACAGATGATTTTGATGATTGGACAAAGGAGCTTTGCAAATAGTCAACCGTGCAAAAGTGGAAAAGAATACCAAGACGCCAGCGTATCAAAAATGATAGTTTCTCAAGTCTTTGGGTTTTGGGTATTTATTTATCTTTATTAAGACAATTTGTAAGTAGTAATAAAAAGCTCTCAATTAAAATTAAATTACACACGCACAAAAAATTTTGACATGCATATCTCGTGGTAACCGGATGTCGAGTGGAAGCCTGATGTCGAGCTGCGAGGAAATCGGATGTTGAGCTCGAGGAAGTCGTGATGTCTTAACTGAGGAGGAGGTCGCGTGATGAGTGATGATCCTTGTCGGTCGATGAGGTCGCGTGCCGAGGTCGCGTGTCGAGGTCTTTGCCGAGCCGATGAGGAGGTCGTATGCTGCAGAGTCAGTCCGAGGTCGTGTCGAGGTCTTTGCCGAGCCTGGTCGAGGTCGTCATGTCGGTGTGGCGAGGTCGTCACGAATCTTCGTGAGGTCGCCTGGCCGAGCTGTCTTCGTGAGGTCGTATGCCGAGCCGCCTCCATGTTTTCAATTTCTTTATTTCAAACGCATACGGGCAGATTTTTCTTCCAACGGACAAATCAAGCAACGCAACGCAAATGCTCCAACTGGGTCATTTCGACGCTCACCCATTGCCTATATAAACACAACTCGTGGAGTCAAAACAACAACGCAGTTACTTAATTTTTGTGCCAAAACTCGCCAAATATTTTTCATCACTCACACTTATTTGAGCACAATTTTGAGAGTCTTTTTATTCTACAAAATTTGAGTTGTATTATTTGAGCTTCAATTTGTTATATCTGCACTATTAGTGTATCTTTTTCGCCTCATTTTATTTGTGAAAATCATTTATTTTTGGGTAGGAATCCCAAGGTGTTCATAGAGAGGTGATATCTCTTGAACGTATTGCTCAGTTTAGAGTTGTAAAGGTTTCTAGTGAACCTGATTTAAAAGCTAGTGTCTTAGTGAAAATCCCATAGTGGTTTGCTTTGGGGGACGTGAGGCCACAGTGGGTGTTAGGTGGCGAACCTGGATAATTTGTTGTGTGCTTTTTACTCCTTATCTCTCTACTTTTCAGTCAATTAAATTTCTGTACTTTATTTTATTGTTATTTATATCTTACTATTTACTTTATTTTTAACTCGTTTGCAATTTATTCTTCAAGTGATTTATCTATTTCACATTAATATTTCCGCAACTCATAATTAGCACTTATTTCTCCAAAAGTTTTTGAAAGCACAGTTCACACACAATTCACCCCCCTCTTGTGTTTGGAGTCACTTGTCAACAAATAACCTCAAGTTACCTTTATATATTTATATACAAAATTGAATTTGAATCATTAATTTTCTAAAACAAATAGTCAAATTATAATTACAAATATTATTAATGACAATAAATACTAAATATAGAACAAACTTTGTGAAAAATAACTTAAATAAATAAATGCGCTATTTTGATATAAAAGAAAATTAGAATAAAGCAATCAACAATATGATTAGAATTCACAAATGTGTTTAAATGGTAATTAACCTAACTTCAAATATTATATACAATACAATCAAAGTATTTATATTCATTTCGTTTTATCTTATTATTATTATTATTAGTAAGGAATTCGTAAAAACTAAATAGAAAAATAACAATAATAGCTAATTTTAAGCATCAATGAAAGTAAGAAATAAATAACAACAACAACAACAACAATACAAATAAAAAAGTGTTATGCTGGACCGTTAGTTCTCACTTGAAATAAAAAGATAAACAAACAAACAAACAAAATAATATTAAGAAATAAAATTACAATCCTAGCACGAATAAACGCAAAAGAGAGGACTAAATGGTAGTGTTAATGAACATAACATGTATCAAGCATATTATACAATAATAAAAAATGTACATGTAATGTTGAACATTCAATAAACATAAACAATTTATCCAACACATCATACAACTTTATCGAAGCTATTAAAATTAAACATTTGTTTGAAGAGAAATATTAAAATTAAACATGATTTCTAGGCTAGCTTTACAAAAAATTTGTTGTCTCAATTGCTTGATTCACCAATTGATCCAAATTTATTCTTCTGTCACTTTGACTACTAATATAGAATGACAGTTCTTTGTGAAGACATTATTTTCCTTTTCAGAATTTTTAAGAACCTGAACCATCTTTGCTATGTTTTTCCTCTTTTTTCTCTATCAATGTAAACTCTAATTTTTCTCTCTAACTACACTTGTATCTCTCCCTGTGCATTTTGCTTGTTCTCCTGTGACCCTGTGACCTACTCGTTCCTTCTGCTCATATGTGTATCTTGTTTTTCTTTGTGAAATTTTTTGTCAAATTCCCTTCCCTACCATCAAAATTTGTCTCCTTTAAATAGTTAATTCTTATTATAACTGACTAAAACTCTACCTCTTCCACTCATAGTCCACTAACCCATGAGTTTATGACAATTAAAGGAATAATTCCTATTAATGTGAAACTTTTTCCCTTTCAATGCATAACTGTTACACCAAAAAGAATTTCAAAGACTCACTAATTATTTACTATTTTAAAGACAACTTAGATTAAATGTGAAACAATAGGGATGAAATATAAAAATTGAGCAGGGATGGTAACTGTGACATCCCACACATGGCTCACTTTGTGGCCTCGAACGGGTATGTCACGCACAGGACTTCTCCACACCCCTAAGTGGAGTTTTTGCCCTCAGGAGCGCTCGAACCCGGGACCAGGGGCATAAGTACCACGGAAGCGCACTCCTCACTACCATCTGACGCCTTTTGTAACGCCAGCACCTCAACATAATTGAAGGTACGACAAATTACATTAAGGTACAGGAATTACTAAGCATTTACAAACTTGATTACAGTAATCCAAGTCATAAATTAAACTTAATTCATTAATCTAATGAATAGATTACAAATTATACATAACTTGGAATATAAAATTTCCACTTCAATATAAAACTAGCCTATGAGTCCCAAGCTTGGAGCTTCGGATCATCGTCTTCAGTACCTGCTTATCTGAAAACAAATAAAAGGAATAGGGTGAGATTATAAATCTTAGTGAGCCCTTCACGGACTCCTCACCGTTCTCTCGTCCGTCCTGACTAGCCTGAAAAGACTAATTCAAACATTACTTCTTTAGCTATATCTAGCACAACTAACCCAATGCTACATAAGTGCCAACTTTCTTAACTAAGAACATTTTGTTCTTCTTTACTTACTTACTTTATACTTAACACTTCTTTGCTTTTCTTTATATTATTGACATTGATCTTATCACATCTCTTTCTACTTCTAGGCACCATTACTATATAATAATTAAGCGACTAGGGATGTGCTATCCAAGATTTCATACAATTAATTAAGCTAATTCCGAATACATAGATGTATATATATACAAGGAATTCATTAACATTCATAAACTTAACATCACTTCACATATTATACCATTCATAAGGAGATATATAATATGAGGCTATGCAATGTAATGCATTTTGTGTTATTGGGTAGTGTCGTAGGCTTCCGTCCCTAGACCCCAATTACACGCTTTCGGTATGGTGGTTAGACGTCATAACCATCCAAGGGCGTCCCACTTGGCTAACCAAACCGATCCACTCCTTTAAATAGAGGAGTCTTGCCATGGACTTTAGCTTATGCTTATGCTTATGCTTATATGCATGTTCATAGAAATACAACTTGGCTAGCTAGGATTTATTAACATCATCCTCATTACTTAACTATTCAAGGAAATTACAATTATTTCAATGAATCAAGCTTAACCTTAACAACATTCATTTCTAGCAAACTACTCACTTAGAGGCTTACACATGCTATACTCATAATAAGACTTACACTAAATTACGAATATCTACTTCAATCATTCACTTATCACATACTTTCATAGGGTCCTTTCTTTAACACCCTGGACATACACTTAGGGCTAATTGACAAGCCTCACAATTGAGCAAATTAATGGACAACACCTACATTAAACATATACCTTGAAACTCTATGGGGCTAACATAGCAACTAACATCAAACATACATAATCTCCTTGAAGCTCTTTGGAGCTTTCAAGGATTCAAGCATCACATAATAATTAGGGGGGTTGGGGACAGAATCCAACCCTATTTCAGTCAAACCCTATATAATTTCATAATAATAACTTTAACATTAACTTAAAATCAAAGGGGTTAACAACCCTAACTTTGAACCCTTTGGGGTTCAAAGACTTCTTTGAGGAAAATTCCTATATGAGGGACTTATGGTTGCCCATCACCTAAGGATTGAAGAACTCAAGACATTGAGCTAGGAAGGTTGAACTTTGGACTCTTTGCTCCTCTCCAAGATTTTCCCTCTTTGCTCAACTTGGGGCTTCTCCAAATACTTCTCAAATCTTGATCTTCAACCTTCAATCTTCCTTCTCAATCCAAGAACTTGAGCCATCCTTACTGGAGCTTGGTCTTCTCCCCCTTATTCTTCTCCAATTCGTGCTTCTTCTTCTCCTCTCTAGGATTCAAACCCAAATCTTCAAAATACCCAAATCACAACTCTCAAACTCTCCATTTAGGCAAGTGATTGAAGAAATCTAACATGAATCTCTTCAATCCCTCTCAAAGAGTGAAACCCTAGCTCTCCTTTCCTCTTTCTTCTTTCCCTTTCTCTTCTTTTCCTTTTTCTTTCTTTTTATGCTCGTCACAAACAAATGCGTTTTTAAACACTTTCGCAAATTTGTGAATCGATTCACAGCATAGTGTGAATCGATTCCCACAGTGTAAAAAGTGCCTGAATCACAGTCTTAATGAGTGAATCGATTCCTGCATGCGAGTCCCAATGGCCTGTCTTATGTGAATCGATTCCTAGCTTCTGTGAATCGATTCCCACTGCTAAAATTCGATGCCTATGGATTTTTAATGTTGTGAATCGATTCCTGGGCTATATGAATCGATTCACACTGCAGAAAAACCAGAAAACTTAGTTCTAACACCAAACCTTGAGACTTTCTTCTCAAATTAACTTCCATAACTACAAATCAACACCTTTAACCATCTTAAGATTAAATCCAACTTATTCCTCAACTCAAACCCATTAACTTTCTTATCAAACTTTGTGTAATTATATTCACTCACTTTAAAATCAATTTAAGCTTGAATACAATCACACAATTCTTCTCATAACTTATTCTCAACTTAGCTTAGAAATTTGGGGTGTTACACCTTTTCTTAGAACAATTAAAAAAAACATGAAATTGTAAAATTAAGATTAAATGCTAGAGTTTTATATAATTATTTTTAAGATAATTTTTTAAGCAGTAAAAAGCACTTATTTTTCTCATGACTAATTTTATTAAATATAATTATATTTTATTTTTCATAAAAATATTTAATAAAATTATATTTTAATTTAGCTATATTTTAAGTAGCTTTCCCAAATTATAATTAATAAACAACATTATCATTTATTAGTTTTAATATTTTAAAGAATGTCTAAGAAGTTTTATGTTTATTTTTTAAAATAAATAATAATAAATATAATAGTAAGCATTCTCTTAATTAAAAGAAATGTTATAGTAAAATTGCACCAATTTTTTAAAAATTATTTTTTAAATATATGATTTCACATAATTCTCTTGTTGCGATGCTTTAGACATTGTGATAAAAAATTTGAATAAATAATAAGGTGGATCAATGTTAGCATAAATATAATTATTCTTTACTGTTTATTTGCATGACTTAATTTCACATGTTAAGATTGTTTTTCTAAAGAATTTTAATTTTAATAATTAATGAGATATTGTTAATAAAAAATATATTTAATTTTTATAGTCAGTATAATATTATAATTGACCTCCAATTGATATAAACTCTGGTGATAATAAAGTTTTTTTAACATACTAATCACATTAAAAAATGAAAATATTTTACTTATCCTTTAAAATTGATGTTCAGTCATTTTAATATATGATCCATACAATTATTTTTAAGATACTTTCTAAATAGAAAATAGTACTTAGTATTGTCATGAACTAATTTTAATAAATAAAACTATATTTTACATTTGATAATAATATTTAATAATTTATAATGTAAGTTAATTGTATTTTTAGTTTTTTTTTAAATTGTAATCAATAATTAACAAAATAGCACTTAGTATTGTCATGAACTAATATTAATAAATATCATTATATGTTTTATTTAATTAATAAGTACAATTGAAAGGTTGTAACTCATGGATTAAAATAAATTTGCATTGAATTTTAAAACTCAAGTTTGTTTTATTTTTATAATATATAGAATAGATATAAATAGATAGGTTTCTTATAATAACCGACTAAAACTCTAAATCTTCCACTCATAGTCCACTAATCCATGAGTTGATGGCAATTAAAGAAATAATTCCTATTAATGTGAAACATTTTCCCTTTCAATGCTTAATTGTTACACTAAAAAGAATTTTAAAGGCTCACTAATGATTTACTATTTTAAAGACAACTTAGATTAAATGTGAAACAAAAGTGATGGATTATAGAAATTGAGTAGGAATGGTAACAATTAATAAAAGTATAAATTTGGTCAATTTAGATTAAATTTTACCCTAATATAATTAGTCAAGTTTAATTTAGATAATTGTAAAAAATACAACATTATACATTAAATAGAGTAGTTTTTAATTTACGTTGTTAAATAGTATCTTTGTGAACAATTGAATAATTCAATTCAATGTGTTTATTAAAAATGATTGATTAATAAACAAATAATTGGATTAAATGAAACATATAAATACATAAATTTTTTAAGTCATATATCTTGTCATGTATAATATCAATAATTAACTGGCTAATACATACAATAATTCATTATTTGCTTTAAGTTTATGAAAGGGTGAAACCAATTTTAAAAAATTAAATAGGGTGACAAAAGATTAAAACTAACCAATTATATAAATTGAATAGGAAGTATATCAATTAATAAAAATATGAAACTGTACAGAAGAGATTAAATACTACATTAATAATATAGGATAAATATAGAAAACTTGTATTAATACAATATGCACTATTTCCCATTACACAATGCATCAATCGTCTTTTTTTAGAACAATTAAAAAAACATGAAATTGTACAATTAATATTACATGCTACAATTTTTATATAATTATTTTTAAGATAATTTTTTAGAAGTAAAAAGCACTTAGTTTTCTCATGAACTAATTTTATTAAATATAATTATATTTTATTTTTCAAAAAAACATTTTATAAAATTATATTTTAATTTAGCTAAATTTTAAGTAGTTTTCCCAAATTATAATGAATGATTAACATTATCATTTATTAGTTTTAATATTTTAAAGAATGCCTAAGAAGTTTTATGTTTAATTTTTAATATAACTGATAATAAAAGATAACAGTAAGCATTCTCTTAACTAAAAGAAATGTTATAATAAAATTGCACAATTTTTTTAAAAATATTTTTTCACATAATTCTCTTATTGCGATGCTTTAGACATTATTATGGTCACAAATAACTAAATTTATGAATAGGAGCATGTCATAACTAATAAAAAATTCAAAGAAATAATAAGTTGGATCTATGTTAACATAAAAATAATTACTCCCTTCGTCCCTTAATATCGGACCCCTTTGACTATTTCACGCCTCTTAAGAAAACTGTGTTTTGTTAGTTATTAGCATTAAATTTGTACAAAATATGTGTTTTTTTTTCCAAGTTATCCTTTTCACCTTCCAAAACTATTAAGAGAGAGCGAATTAATGCAACTTGATATAAGGGATAATTTTGTAAAATAAAAATTAATGCACCTTGGTCTTTGAAAATGGTCTTATATTAAGGGACAATTTTTTTTTTTTTTTTACAAAAGGGTCTTATATTAAGGGATGGAGAGAGTATTTTTTGCTGTTGATTTGCATGACTTAATTTCACATGTTAGGATTGTTTTTTCTAAAGAATTTTAATTTTAATCATTAATGAGATATTGTTAATAGAAAATATATTTAATTTTTATAGTCAGTATAATATTATAATTGACCTCCAATTGATATAAACTCCGGTGATAATAAAGTTTTTTTTGAGCATACTAATCACATTAAAAATTGAAAACATTTTACTTATCCTTTAAAATTAATGTTCAGCCATTTTAATATATTATCCATACAATTATTTTTAAGATACTTTCTAAATAGAAAATATCACTTAGTATTGTCATGAAGTAATTTTAATAAATAAAACTATATTTTATATTTGATAATAATATTTAATAATTTATAATGTAAGTTAATTGTATTTTTAGGTTTTTTTAAAATTCTAATCAATAATTAACAAAATAGCACTAAGTATTGTCATGAACTAATTTTAATAAATACCACTATATGTTTTATTTAATTAATAAGTGCAATTGAAAGGTTGTAACTCATAGATTAAAATAAATTTGTATTTAATTTTAAAATTCAACCTTGTTTTATATATAGATATATAGATATATATAGATTCAAGTAAAACTCAAGTTTCTTAAGCTCAACTAAAATTATTTGATATTAATAATTTATGTTTAATAATATATACTGCAACGTATAAAATAATCTATTAATTTAGATTATAACAAAAAGATTCAAGATATTACTGTAAAATATTTCATATAAAATATGAGTAAACTTATAATTTGTACTTTAAAAAATTATGTTATTAGCCTTATAAATGTCATTTTATTTCAATAAAATTGAGTAAAAAAAAGACGTCACTATATATTACTAAATGTTAACGGAAAAAATAGAACTATATTTTTGTATAAATAAAAAATAGATAATTTTTATAAGTAACAAAGACGTCATTGTTGTTGTTAAATATATTAAATTATTTAATATATTAACATAAATAATTTATAAAGTATTTAATATATTAACATAAATAATTTATATTAAGTTTAAGTATTAAATAAGACCGTGTCAATCCTTCAATATTCACAACTAATGAATATTAATATAATTATATTGATAGTAAATAGCACTTTTTTTTGACAAATTTAGTAAATAGCACTTAATATTTTAGATAACCAAAGTTTGTAAATATCACCATATTTTATATTTGACAACAATATTTAATAATTTATAGTGATTTATATATATCAGTTAATACTACTAATAATAAATTAAATTAATAATAATAATAATAATAATAATATTTAAATAGATTATTAAAATGATGAAATTGATTAATGAGTGTAATGGAAAGGTTTTAACTCATAAGTTAAATTAATTTTGTATTTAATACAAAAATTCAAGCTTGCTTTACATAGTTAATATTAAGTTTAAGTATTAAATAAGACTGTGTCAACCCTTCAATATTCACAACTAATGAATATTACTATAATTATATTGATAGTAAATAGCACTTTTTTTTGTCAAATTTAGTAAATAGCACTTAATATTGTAGATAACCAAAGTTTGTAAATATCACCATATTTTATATTTGACAACAATATTTTATAATTTATAGTGATTTATATATATCAGTTAATACTACTAATAATAAATTAAATTAATAATAATAATAATAATATTTAAATAGATTATTAAAATGATGAAATTGCTTAATGAGTGTAATGGAAAGGTTGTAACTCGTAAATTAAATTAATTTTGTATTTAATACAAAAACTCAAGCTTGCTTTACATAGTTAATATTAATTTTAAGTATTAAATAAGACTGTGTCAACCCTTCAATATTCACAACTAATGAATATTAATATAATTATATTGATAGTAAATAGCACTTTTTTTTTGTTGACAAATTTAGTAAATAGCACTTAATATTGTAGATAACCAATGTTTGTAAATATCACCATATTTTATATTTGACAACAATATTTAATAATTTATAGTGATTTATATATATAAGTTAATACTACTAATAATAAATTAAGTTAATAATAATAATAATAATATTTAAATAGATTATTAAAATGATGAAATTGATTAATAAGTGTAATGGAAAGGTTGTAACTCATAAGTTAAATTAATTTTGTATTTAATACAAAAACTCAAGGTTGCTTTACATATATATATATATATATAGGTATCTAGGGAGCATATCAAGTGAGAGGGATGTATTATTGTGAAAGGTGAGTGAATGAAATAATAACCATTAGATCAAATTAAAGGTTCCGATGGTTATTCAATTCTAAACACCGCACGTGCCTTGTCTTGCCTTTTGTCTCTGTTCCTCCCGGATTTGTACGCGCCTCTCTGTTCTGTCCCTTCCCTCATACGCCTCCATGTGTTGTCCTTCCATCCACCCACATCCATGCCTATCTTTCTCGCTGTTATCTCTCTTCTCTCTCACGAATATCCTCTTCTCTCTCGTAAAGATTGTAAACCCATCGGTGTGTGATTTTAAGCCGCAACAACAATTTCTTTTGAAGCCTAGGCAAGAAGACAGTCGCACATGTTGAACTAAAAACATTGTGGAACAATTGGAGTTCTGAATTGATTTTGGAGGTTTTAATAATATACTTCTGGCATATATAAGGCATATGGGCCACGGCATTTTCTTAATTCCTCATCTTTGTTTCTCTGGCTTTTTTTTTTTTTTTTTTTTTAAATTTCTACCAGCTTGGTTCCAAACATTCTCATTGAATATATGTTAAATTTGCAAAAGTAAGGTTAGATCTGTTTGCTCAAACTAATTTTAGGCAATGAATTACAATATGAGCATTGTTGGCCCAATTTCTAATCTTTTGAGCATCGTTGTATGAGTATACTGGTGTTTTCAATCTTGTCCCATTTCTCATCCTGGAAGGAAGGCAGTAATAAAGAAAGACCAAAAAGACAAAAAGAGGGGATTTTGATAATAGTGACCATGAACAAAGGGAAAGAAGGACAGGTTAGGAGGGACGAAACAGGGAGGCGTGAGAAGGGGCGGAGCAGCGAGGATACGGAGGCGAAAAAACAGAAGGCACGTGAAGTTTTAAAACGAAATTTAATCTGAACGGTTTATGTTAATCTAATGGTCATTAATTAATCCTCTCCTCTCACTTGATACACCTCCTAGGTGTGTGTGTGTGTATATATATATATATATATAGCTTATGAAAGCCCATTCGATGCTTCATGTTGATGTGTTGCTTTGGCTAGAATTCCCATATTTCCTTAACATTCGTGCTGCTGCTGCTGCCTTTGAGGGATTAGTGTATTCCATTTCCAACAAGCCAGCCTGTAGAAAGTATTCCTATACAAATAATAATTCACACTTTTGTGTATTATCATGTTATCTATGAAATGTTCATAAAAAATGTTATCTTTGAAATTTATATAAAGAGTATAAATTAGAACTATTTAAATGAATTTATTATCCATACAATAGAACTAATATATCAATTATTATGGTATAATATATACAGGTCTTTTTAATTTGTTAGGTAATTAACCTTACCTCTCCATTTTTGTCTTGTGGTTATTTGTTCTTTTTCAAACCCCGCCAACCATATATTCTCACTCTCAATTTTTCTTGCGTGGTTCATCTACGTGCCTCCTCCACTCTCTTCTCTTTTTATTTATTTTATCTTTTTTTTCGCTTACCAGTCCCCCCACTAAAAATCATATACCAAACTCCTTGTCTTCTTATACAATGAGTGCCTTTGCACGTGTTTTTATATTACCCAATTAAGGTGCTACTTCTCTCTCTCTTCTATGAGTGTGTGAGTGAAAAACGTGATTGAATAATTAATGTTGCACAAGTTTTATCAATAAATTCTTAATTATCGGGAAAAAAAAGAAGTCTCACTATTTTCTTAAAGAGTGTTCCTAGCTAGCGTTGGATTTCTATAAGTACCATCATTCCCATCTTCTCTAAAACAGAACTGTTATTCATTCTTGAAATCCATCGAAGCAGAAGGAATATTGGACTCATCAGGTACAGCTATATATAATGGCTATGCATGGAACTCCTGTCCTGGCGCCTTCTGTTCAGGAGTTGGCGAAGCAACCCATTACCAAAGTTCCAGAACAATATGTTTACCCAAATCAAGATCCACCTATTGTTTCCAACACAACCAATTTGCCACAACTTCCTATTATTGACCTACAAAAATTGTTGTCAGCTGATGCAACTGAGCTAGAAAAGATGGACCATGCGTGCAGAGAATGGGGTTTCTTCCAGGTTTGGCTTCTTTTAATTCCTCGTTTAATTTAGTACTCCCTCCGTCACTTAATATAGGACATTTTGACCATTTCACATCCTTTAAAAAAGTGAGTTTTATTAGTTATTAGTATTAAATTTGTACATAATATGTGCTACTTTTCCCAAGTAATTACTCTTCTCATCTTTCAAGACTATTAAGAGAGAGAATTAATATACTTTGGCATAAGGGGTAATTTTTTAAAAAACTAATTAATACATTTTGATCTTTGAAAATAGTCTTACATTAAAGGATAAGAAAATTTTACAAAAGAGTCCTATGGGAGGGATGGAATATATTGCTTCATAAGTTCAAAAGCAAGTGAGATTTAATGCATTTCACTCCGGCGTGGGATTGCAATTAACTATATGGGCTTTGCTATGAAACTCGTTTCAAAGGTTTAAGTTTCCGTATGTCAATTTTCAAAGGTAAAAATGATATATCTAAGGTGACTACTACATACACGTCATTTTTTTTTATTTCCACACCCCCTATCACTGCACTTTTACAAAATACCCCTATTCCCATACACCACGAATTCACTCTTTTTTTTTTTTTTTAATTTTCGTGAAACCAAGTTTTCAAAAGTTGTTTATCAAGTTGAACGTCCGAAAGTAGAGGAGGTGAATGCCAAAAAATGGTGGTCGCCAAAAGTAGAGGGGAGGTGATGGGGTGTTTGAATGGAGTAGTGAAGGGAAGAGATGTGTGTATATTGGGTTTAGGTAGGGGTATTTTAGGTATAATATTTTAATGGGAAAATGGTGTAGATGTCAAAAATCGGGGGTGTATTTAGCAGTCAACTATTTCTTATAGCCCAAACTATGGAGTGTTTTTCTGCTAAAGTCCACAGAAGATTGCTTTGTTAAGAAAATAGCATGCAATTTAAATACTAACTAATCATTTGATCATCCGTGTTCTTGAAATGTTTAAAATTGGGTTTATATTTACCAAACGCAATTTAAAACTTTGCCATAACTTAATCGTAACTGATAATCATGGCAAAAAATTGTGAATGATCATTTAAATAAATATATTAGTAAAATGCTTTTAGTTTAATCAGACAACAAATTAGAAACTTTTCAAAAAAATATCAAAAATATTGTTGTTGTTATTATTATTATTATTATTATTATTATTATTATTATTATGCAATTTTTTTATAGAAAAATAGGCAATATCTGAATGCTGAGAATTCGGTTTCACACACATGAAGGAAACATCTATAACTTTATTTACTTTTTATAAAGATATTCACGAAAATCAATTACAGTTGATCAATCATGGAGTCAGCACTTCACTGATAGAAAATGTGAAGATTGGTGTTCAAAAATTCTTCAACCTTCCGATAGAAGTGAAAAAGAAGTTTTGGCAAACACCAGAAGAAATGCAGGGATTTGGACAGGTGTATGCTGCGTTAGAGGAAGAAAAGCTAAGATGGGGAGATATGTTCTACATCAAAACTTTCCCATTGCAAGAAAGGCATCCCCTTCTAATTCCTAGTATTCCACAACCATTCAGGTGGTTTTCCTCCTTCTAATTTTATGTGTTTGTAGGCACACCAGACATTTATCTTGCTTAACTAAAACATCGTTGATTTCGTCAGTTTGTTTTAGATTTTGAAATTTGTGAGAATTGATTTTGAAAATAAAAATTGAGGTCAAAAAATTGATTTGTGTTTGATAATAATATTTTAAAAGCATGTTTAAAACAATTGATTTCATTTGGATAATAAAGTAAAATTAATTTTAATGTGTAAGGTCCTACCCCAAAAGTGATTTTATTTATCGCAAAAGCTGGAAAGTCTTGCTTCCAAAATAATCAATCCTAGCCATCTCAAAATTGACTTTTTTGACTTTGTTTTTCTACCCAAACACAATCACACACTAAAAATTGATTTTATTCACATTGGGAAGCGCAATTATCAATTTTCAGCTAGAGAAAAGCATAACCAAACAGACAGTTCATAAGTAACTAAAACAATTTGTTTTCACTGCAGAGATAATCTAGAAAGTTATTCTCTAGAACTGAAAGAGTTGTGTATTACAATCATTGAGCTTATGACAAAAACATTAAAGATCCAATCAAAAGATTTGCTAGAGGTATTTGAAGAGGTATCTCAAGCAATGAGGATAAATTACTACCCTGCATGTCCCCAGCCAGAACAAGTCATTGGACTCAATCCTCATTCTGATGCTAGTGCCCTTACCATTCTTCTCCAAGTTAACGAAATGGAAGGCCTTCAAATTAGAAAAGATGGAATGTGGATTCCAATCAAGCCGCTCTCTAATGCTTTTGTCATCAACATTGGAGATATGTTGGGGGTAGTTGACACAAAATAATTGACAAATGCTTTTCCATTTCGATTTAAATAATGTTTCAACAAAGTATAAGGAAAATTTGATTATACATTTATACTATGAATATTTGAAGAATTATTGTTAATATTTCAAATGTTGTCGTAGATATTGACCAATGGAATTTACCGGAGCATTGAACATCGAGCAACAGTCAATTCAAAGGAGAGGATCTCGGTTGCCACGTTTCACAATCCTCAAATGGGCAAAGTTATAGGTCCAACACCCAGCCTTATTACTCCTGAAACACCTGCGTTATTCAAAAGACATAGTGTATCAGATTACATCAATGGATACCTTTCAAGCGAGATAAAGGGGAAATCATACTTGGATGTTGTTAGGATCCAAAACGAGATTGGTAAGTAATTTAAGTTTATAGGATTAAATATACTTTTATATCCTATAAAATAAGCGGATTTAGGTTTTGGACTTTGTAATAAATTTTCTTTGATTTTCATCACTCAAAAGTGTGGAATAGCTATGTTTGTCCCCTCTAAAACAAGTGAATTTTACTTACGGTTTTGTAAAATTGTTTTCTTTAGTTTTTATCCCTCTAAAATCTGAAATCATTGTTTTTGTTTGGTAGCGTTCATTTTAGGGCATAAAAATTTTAGGGAATCACATGATAACATGGCACCACAAATATTGTTTTGTGTTATTGTCACTCGTGTAGGATCGTAAGGCACACTCAAGAGATGGGTAAAATGTGTATTGATGAATTTCAAAAAATAATATCTCCTTTTTAATACCGAAGGTAATTCTTTGAAGCACCTATGTTCAAAGGAATTCCTAATTGAGTCTAGATTGGTCAAAGGAATGCACAATATCCAACGATATTTCAAGTACTAATCATGAAATGCTATCATTCATACAACGTCAATTTCATACATCCCATACAAAAATTAGAACCTTGAACATGTCCACAAGTATATGAAGACCAGAGGCAATATCATATAATTGCAATCACAATAACTGACTTTAACAAGATCAATACACCAAAAATTGCATACAAGTGAAATAACATAGAAGTTAAAGAGATAAAATGCATTAGATTATCCTAGTCCAGTCACCTCTCAATAGCATACAAACACCAAGTGCAATGAATTCCACGTCGAAGCACACTTTGTGATCCCCCGCACAATGATTTTACCCTTAGGAGTTCCAATTCCTAATATTACAACATGACATCCCCCACTCACTTGTAGATCCTCAAAACACAGTAGTAAATTGGTCAACAGAAGACTTACCTAATGCTCTCTCAATAGAGCTTGTATGATAGAATTGAAAATGGGTTGATCACCGCCATGAGTCTCGGTGAAATTGGCTCAAAAATGATTTCAGTGGTATAACAACACTTTCTTCAATTAATTATCGTTGTTTAAAACCTCTGAAGTGATATTTATGTATAGAAAATTATTGGGGTTTCAGATAAAATTCTTAATTTTAACAAAGATGATTGATTACTTCATGTGGTAATCGATTACTTTGATCGTAACTGTCAAAAAATTGTAAAAATAAAAATAAAAATAAAAACTCACCAAACACCATGTAATCGATTATTGTTGTTGGTAATCCGTTACTTTTTCAACTACCTTAGGGTAATCAATTACCAGTCTTAGTAATCGATTACTTGGACCATTTTTGTGAGTTTTCGGTGCAGAATGATCAATTACCCTCACGACGATCAATTACTCGTACTTAGTACTAACTCAATGGTTCAAAGTACTTGGAAATGTTTTTCAAAACATGCTCAAAACCAATTTGTCATTTTCAAAAGCATTTTCCATTTTTAACCTTATTAATCAGTTTTATTTTTTAGCCAACCAACAAGTCATCTGTGGAATCAAATCAAGAATTATGCAGAACTGAAAACACAGTTCCAGGCACGAAAACAATAGCAACTTGTATCGCAAGCAAGAAGAAGAAGGAAAGGAAAAAACAGCAGCACACACACAATTTTTACGTGGTTCAACTTGAAGCAATGTGCTCCAAGTCTACATTCACGGCAGTCAATTTTATTGAGTTTTCTCCTCGTTCCAACAGAAACAAATCTTCCTCTCTCTCTAGAGTTACAGAATTTGCTCTCACAAGAATAAGAGAATGAGTATATGCTGAAAGGTCTATACAAGCTTATATACAAAGCTTAAGCCACACTCCACTAAACTAACCAATCCTAGAGCAAAACAGAATCGGTTATGATTCAGTTTTTAAACAGAAAACTGAATCCTAACTAACTAATGGAATGTATGGAATGTTGACTGAGCCAAATCACAACAATCTCCACCTTGGTTCAGTGACACATCCAGCTATTGACTGCAAAACAGCCCTAAAGGGCTTAATCACCTTTGAGTTGAATCAAGTCCAAGCAGTGGAAGAATTTACTGCTTGGAAGCACCTTGGTGATCATATCAGAGGGGTTATGTTCTGTAGAAATCTTCTGCACTGCAACTGATCCTTGAGCAATCAAATCTCTCAGAAAATGCAACTTGACATCCACATGTTTAGTTCTCTCATGATGAACACTATTCTTGGACAGATGAAGGGCACTTTGATTGTCACAGTGCACTGTTATAATCTGATTCTGCAGCCTCAATTCACGAGCAATACCACTCAGCCATACAGCTTCTTTAACTGCCTCTGTTAGAGCAATGTATTCAGCCTCAGTAGTGGATAAGGCAACAACCTTTTGTAAGCTAGCTTTCCAACTAATTGCTGTACCAAAAGCTGTAAACACATAACCAGTTAGAGACTTTCTCGAATCCAAACAACCTGCAAAGTCAGAATCAACAAATCCTTCTATAGCAGCTGATCTACTATCTGTTCTAGCTCCACCATAAACAAGAACTCTGCCAATGGACCCCTTGATATATCTCATAATCCATTTAAGAGCCTGCCAATGAGCCCTCCCAGGATTTGACATGAATCGGCTAACTAAACTTATTGCATAGGCAATGTCAGGCCGGGTGCAAACCATGGCATACATAAGTGAACCTGCAGTATTTGCATAAGGAATGCTAGCCATATAGGTTCTCTCTTCATCAGTTTTGGGAACTTGACTCACACTTAACTTATATTGTTGAGACATAGGAGTAAACACAGGTTTAGCATTTGACATACCAAACTTATTAAGCACCTTCTTGAGATATAATTCTTGAGACAAGTACAACAGTTTCCCCTTTCTGTCCCTGCTGATTTCAATCCCCAAAATTCTCTTTGCATCCCCTAGATCTTTCATTTCCAACTCTCCCTTTAAATCTGACTTGACTTTATCAACTTCATGCTTGCTATTAGGATATCATCTACATACAATAGCAATATAACAAAGACACTTTCAGGAAGAAACTTGAAGTAAACACAATTGTCATACCTACTTCTTTGAAATCTGATCCGAGCCATGAATTCATCAAACCTTTTGTTCCATTGCCTTGGTGACTGTTTTAAGCCATACAGGGACTTATTCAACTTGCAAACATAATCCTCTTTGCCTTTGACTTCATAACCCTCAAAGTTGCTTCATCAAAATTTTCTCTTCAAGCTCACCATACAAGAATCTTTGTTTTAACATCCATTTGTTGCACTTCAAGATCGAATTCTGCAACCATGGATAACAGAATTGTTATGGATCTATGTTTAACAACAGGAGAGAACACATCATTGAAATCTATGCCCTCCTTTTGAGTAAAACCCCTAGCAACCAGTCTTGCTTTGAACCTGCCTTGATCCACCCCAGAAACACCTTCCTTTCTCTTGTAAATCCACTTGCAACTGACCACTCTTGAACCAGTAGGTCTTCTCACCAAGTTCCAAGTATGATTGTCATGAAGGGACTTAATCTCTTCATTCATTGCCTCAATCCATTTGTTTTTGTCTTTGCTAGCTAATGCAGCTTTGAAACTCTTAGGTTCCTCTACTAAAACCTCACTAGCAGCAACAAAAGCAAATGCAATTAAGTCAGCATAACCATACGTCTCTGGAGCTCGGATCTCTCTTCTATCTCTGTCTCGGGCAAGCATATAACTGTCAAGAGGTTGATCTTCTGCAGTTTCTTCTTCATCAAGTAACTAGTCCCCTACTTGATCTTCTGTAGACTTGCCTTTAGGCTCCACCTAAACCTATAATTCTTCACTTCCAGCACCTACAGACTGATCTGCATTCTGTTCTGTATCTGATTCAGTCCCTTTTATCTCAACTTGAGACTTGTATGCCATTTCTGTTTCATTGAAGACCACATCACAGCTAATGATGACCTTCTTAAAACCAGCTTCAAGACACCACAACTTGTAGCCTTTCACTCCTTCAGGGTAGCCAATAAACATACATTTAATGGCTCTAGGTTCAAGTTTGTCTTGCCTAATATGAGCATAGGCAACACAACCAAAAAATTTAACCCTATCAAGACTAGGAGGATGGCCTGACCAAGCTTCTTCTGGAGTCTTCATATCAAGGGCTGTGGAGGGACATTTATTGATGAGATACACTGTTGTCATAGCAGCTTCTGCCCAGAATACTTTTGGCAAGTTTGCACTCATCAACATACACCTAATTCTCTCAAGGATTGTCCTATTAAACCTTTCAGCAAGGCCATTCTGCTGAGGTGTACCAGCAGTAGTTCTATGTCTTGCTATTCCATGTTCCTTGCAGTAGACATTGAAGGAATCAGAGCAAAATTCAAGGCCATTATCGGTTCTAAACCTTTTAACCTTCTTTCCTGTTTGAGTTTCAACAAGAGTCTTCCAAGTCTTGAAATTTTCAAATGCCTCATCTTTAGTTTTTACGAATGTATATCCATAATTTCCTTGAATAGTCATCCACTAAAGTCATGAAATACCTACCACCTGAGTGTGAAGAAGTCCTAGCAGGCCCCACAAGTCGACATGAATGTAATCTAGAGTTCCCTTAGTCCTTTGTTTACCAAAGACCAAATTTAACTCTGCAGGTTTTTCCATAGACACAGATTTCACAAAATTTCAGCTTCTCTACCTTGTCACGCATAGTAGATTCTGTTTACTCGATTCTAGCGACCTCTTTCACTCACATGACCGAGCCTCATGTGCCAAAGATCAGTTTTAGACAGCCCCTTTTCAGAAACACTTGAAACAGAACCAGTAACAGCCTCACCCTCAAGATGATACAACCCATTTCTCTTAATCCCTTTCATGACCACCTTTGAACCCTTCATAACCTTCAGAACACCATGCTCTCCACTGAACACATAGCCTTTCTTGTCGAATTCACCAAGAGAAATCAGATTCCTCTTAATATCAGGAACATATCTCACATTTGTTACAAGTTTCACAATACCATCATGGAGTTTGAATCTGATTGATCCAATTCCAGATATCTTGCAAGACTTGTCATCACCAAGGAGGACAGATCCTCCAGCCTGCTCACTGAATTCCTCAAACCAAGACCTATTTGGAGTCATGTGGAAGGTACAACCCGAGTCCATAATCCATTCTTGATCAGATCTTGCACTAGTAACCACCAATGCCTCAGATGATTCATATCCCTCTTCAACAATAGCAGCATTTCCAGATTCTTTCGATTCAATATTTCCAGAAGAGAATTTCTTTCTATCAGGGCAATACTTTCTTGTATGACCCTCCTTCTTGCAATGATAGCATTTGATTGTTGTAGCATTAGAACCATCCTTCTGCTGTGTCTTATTCTTCTTCTTATCAGACTTGAAATCCTTCTTTTGATTCTTTCCCTTAACTGTCAAACCTTCACCAATAACTAAAGACTTCGGCTCTTTCTTCTCATTCAGTTCCTTTGCACACAAGGCAGCCTGCACTTCATCAAGAGACAAAGAGTCTCTTCCATACAGCATGGTATCCTTGAAGTGGTTGTATTTCTTTGGTAAGGAACACAATAACAACAAAGCTTGATCCTCATCGGAAATAGAAACATCAATATTTTCTAGATCAAGAACCAGTTTGTTAAAGGTATCAAATTGATCAGAAACAGTTTTATCTTCATGCATCTTGAAAGTACACAAAGCTTGTTTCAAATAAAGGCGATTTACCAATGATTTGGTCATGTAAAGGCTCTCAAGTTTTGTCCAAATAGCAGCAGCAGTTTTTTCCTTGGAGACTTGTCGAAGAACCTTGTCTCCAAGACTCAAAATGATCGCGCTATGAGCCTTTACCATCAACAGCTTCTTTTCTTTATCAGGCATCAATTTGTCCATCTTTGCCTCTCCTGCCAGAGCTTCATCCAAGCCTTGATGCACCAGGAGTGCTCGCATCTTCATGCGCCACAAACCAAAATCATTTTGGCCCGTGAATTTTTCCACCTCAAACTTGGTTGACATGATGATCAGGGTTCCACGCTCACCGCACCAATTTGTGGAATCAAATCAAGAATTATGCAGAACTGAAAACACAGTTCCAGGCACGAAAACAATAGCAACTTGTATCGCAAGCAAGAAGAAGAAGGAAAGGAAAAAACAGCAGCACACACACAATTTTTACGTGGTTCAACTTGAAGCAATGTGCTCCAAGTCTACATCCACGGCAGTCAATTTTATTGAGTTTTCTCCTCGTTCCAACAGAAACAAATCTTCCTCTCTCTCTAGAGTTACAGAATTTGCTCTCACAAGAATAAGAGAATGAGTATATGCTGAAAGGTCTATACAAGCTTATATACAAAGCTTAAGCCACACTCCACTAAACTAACCAATCCTAGAGCAAAACAGAATCGGTTATGATTCAGTTTTTAAACAAAAAACTGAATCCTAACTAACTAATGGAATGTATGGAATGTTGACTGAGCCAAATCACAACATCATCACTCAGAAGATCTTACACACAAAATAATAATTAAAACAAAATAATGTAAAACGTAATTACAGAGTGGTTAATGTTGAAGCCGATCATCAGAGATATAACGGTTTCTACAAATTCTTATGTGATGACGACAAAACATTTCTTTGTCTTGCAAGTGAGCTCCGCAAAGCATATCAAATAATGATTTTTCATGTGTGAGTGAATGTGTGGCTGGCGTTGTCGGAAAGAGAAATAAGCGGATCCACTCTGCAAAAATGTAAAGATCATTTCATACTCCAAAGCACATTGCATCTGACGCCATAGTTTTGGCGAAATAATTACCCCGTAATTTTGATGGTGAAGATTTGTACAGAGATCCATTGTATATAGAAAAGATAGTGGATCGGTGCTTACTATATTAACACAAAAGGAAAAATTCAAACAACCTCATAATCAGAAGCAAGATGCAATAAGAATATATAAAACTCAGGGAGATAGAACAAAGGAAAATCAGAGTAATGACAGAGAGTTATATATAATAGTAATAATAATTTGAAGAGGGAAGAGGCATCATCGCATATCCCTACTCCTACTCATGCTCCCAACACCGCTAGGGAGATTCACCTGCTTCCACTACCATATCCACAATGTGACACCCTCTACCCCAACAAGTCATTATAACAACGTAATAATGTAAAGTAAAAACACGGAGAAACAAAATCCTTTTTATTTGTAAGGCCCAGGGTTCTTCACTATTATCCCAATGGACTAGCTTCACCACTGGCACCCCACTCACGATCTTCTCCCGTACCACTTTGGGAGTTTTTGCCTTCTGGGGGATTCGAACCCGCACCCAGTGGCATATAGGCCACGAGAAGCATCCCCCCACTACCATCCCGACGAACTACCGAGATTACTCATAGGCATTCGCATCCTCAACACCTGCAGTCTCAACATCTACATATACCCGGTGGGATATGCATAGCCACAAAAGGGTTAGTCGTCATAACCTCAAATAGTGCAACCAGTGTAGGAAATCAGTGAACAATGCGCATATACAGTAATTCCAATAAAACGTCTACACACCAGCACCAAGGCATAACATATCACCACAATCACAAATACCACATGTCACAACATCAAATGCAACGCTTAAAAGACATTACCATAACATTCAAATATCACATGCCGCCGCGCATCAATCACAACATTATGATATACCACTAACAACCGAACAACCAAGCATGTTATCAAGACAAGTGGTGTGATTCTAAGAACATAATTATATGCATGTGGATCCACTTCTAACGGCGGGAGACCTTGCCCGTTCGGAATACCATGTCAGTAGTGCACCAATAACAACAGGACCGAGAACCTCACCCGTCACGGGATACCTTGCCCGATTCGCCCCATTAACCGTAGGACCGGGAAACCTTGCCCGTCACGGGATACCTTGCCCGATTCGCCCTACTAACCAAAGGACCGGGAAACCTTGCCCGTCACGGGATACCTTGCCCGATTCGCCCTTTGTTTTTTTTTCTTTTTTAACCGTAGGACCGGGAAACCTTGCCCATCACGGGATACCTTGCCCGATTCGCCCTACTAACCAAAGGACCGGAAAACCTCGCCCGTCACGGGATACCTTGCCCGATTCGCCCTTTGTTTATTTTTTCTTTTTAACCGTAGGACCGGGAAACCTTGCCCGTCACGGGATACCTTGCCCGATACGCCCTACTAACAATAACAACAACAACAACAACAACAACAACAACAATGATGACACCAAGATGCATGAACATGACCAAACGAGGTGTCTAACCATAACATCCTCTATCGCAATATTTTCGGCTGAGTAACAACAACAACAACAGAACACAAATTCATAAGTTAGCTAGTGCCTTCTACCAATAACATGAACATTTAATATTCTTAGTAACTTTGATTAAGCACATACATCCAAGTGGAACTTTGGCATTAGAAGGACTAGTTCTCTCAGATTATCATACTAAGAAATCAATAGGCATCATAAATGAACCTTAGACATTCTACTTAAGCTTTACAATATCAACATAATTGCGGGGACTCGAGTTCTTTGATTCATACTTAGTGGCTACACTTTCATAGGGTCTAAAGCCTACTATTTAGTTATTTAATTTCCTTACATTGTCGTTTGATAACAACCAATTTCTGTACATCAAGCATATAAACAACCAAAGCTCAATCATCACGCCAATTTCAACAACCAATAAAATTATCACAAGTCGAGAATAATAATTTAGAGGAATTCGAAGGTCTCTCTATCACGGTGGTGATAGTGAACGTTTTTTGTTACCGCGCGAAGCATAGGGGTCTTGGGACACCCCTATTGTTCACACAGGTTCCATACACTCACTAGAAGAGAACAACTATCCCTTACCTCAAGTGAAATTCGTGCTCCTAGGAGAGGGATAAGGTAACACCAAGCTTTTCCTTTCCTAGTGAAGCTTTCTTCAGCAAAAACACAAGAGAAAGGGTTTAGGAATGGAAAAATCATAATTTAGAACCCTAACATTGCTCTTAAGGACAAAACTATCATTAGAAGGCTTACCTCTTCCTATTCCTCCCAATGAGGCGGTAAGAATTACAGTAACTATGCTTCCGGTCGCGTTAAAGTAGCGTAGTCTTGAGTCGAGCCCTTGATCGCACAAAATTGGGGAAAAAGGGGAA
Organism: Calophaca sinica; assembly: GCA_037113605.1. Classification (NCBI taxonomy): domain Eukaryota; kingdom Viridiplantae; phylum Streptophyta; class Magnoliopsida; order Fabales; family Fabaceae; genus Calophaca; species Calophaca sinica. The sequence continues at coordinate 54,228,734 of CM073736.1, forward strand.
GAAGGGTTTTCTCTATCTTGGTTGATCTTATGAGCAACTTCTAATCATGTTTATGGTTTTAGACTGATGTTTAGGGGCTAGGTTAAGTCTAGGTGTCGTGGTCACTCTTACAGGGCGAGAATGGGGCATACGGGGTCACCGAACCGGCCCAAACGAGTTAAACGCGAAAGCAGACGCCACTTCACGGCCGGTGGCGCTGGCGCCCGCCAAAGATCTCTTGGGTGCCCTGCGCCTGCTCTCGGTGAGGCCTGGGCGCCCTGCTCCCTGCGCCTGCTTTGCTCTCGGTGAGGCTCTGGCGCCTGCGCTCGAATCGCATCCGTTGCTAGTTTTTGTGTCCCGACTCGCCTATACGTGCACCGTGCCAATTTAATTGATCTTCTAACTACCATTAGCATATTTAACACATTCACATACATGAAAAGCTTAGTCAAACATACAAGGAATTAAAAGTTCTAGCACGAAGGTGGGGTGTTACAATCCTTTCCCCTTAGAAAAATTCCGCCCTCGGAATTATTATCGACTTTGTGGTGAAAAGTTGCGATACAGCCTCGTGATCTTACTCTCCAACTCCCACGTTGCACTTTCATCGTTTGCTCCACTCCAAATTACCTTCACCAGGGAATCTCCTTCCGCGTAGTTGCTTCTTCTTCCGGTCTTCAATTCTTACCACGACGTCTCAAATGTGAGATTGTCCTTGAGTTGAATCGCGTCCTGTGCTATCACATGACTGGGATCATGTATGTACTTACGGAGTTGAGATACGTGAAATACATTGTGGAGGTTTCCCAACAACGGTGGCAGCGCCACCTGATAAGCTACTTCACCAATTCGTTTCAAAATTTGGTAGGGTCCAATGAACCTAGGAGTAAGCTTTCTAGCCTTTAAAACTCTACCAACTCCCTTGGTTGGGGTAACACGTAGGAAAACGTGTTCTCCTTCCTTAAAGGTCAGTTCCTTGGTCCGGTTGTCGTAATAACTCTTCTGTCTGCTTTGAGCAGTCCTTATCTTCTCTTGAATCAACTTCACCTTCTCGGTTGTCTCCCTCACCACTTCTGGTCCCAACACTAGGCTTTCACCGGACTCGCACCAGCAAAGGGGAGTACGACACCTCCTCCCATAAAGCGCCTCATATGGAGCCATACCAATACTAGAGTGATAGCTATTGTTATAGGTAAACTCCACCAAGGGTAAGAACTTATCCCAACTTCCGGATTCTTCCAACACACAGGCCCGCAACAGGTCCTCTAATGATTGAATAGTCCGCTCCGACTGACCATCCGTTTGGGGGTGATAGGCTGAGCTCAGTCTAAGTTTGGTTCCCAACGCCTCATGCAAGCTATTCCAAAACCCAGATGTGAACCTAGGATCTCGGTCAGATATGATACTAGAGGGAACACCATGCAGTCTAACGATCTCCTTAATGTACAACTTCGTTAACTTCTCTAGAGGGAACTCCATGTTTACCGGTAAAAAGTGAGCCGTCTTGGTTAACCTTCAACAATCACCCACACGCATCGTGAATCGCATGAAGTCCTGGGAAGTCCCGACACAAAATCCATAAGCGATCTTGTCCACTTCCATTCCGGGATGAATAGCGGTACATAGCGCACTGTAAGGTTTCGATGTTCAATCTTGGCCTTTGGCAAGTCGAGGCATGCGTACACAAATTCGGCTATACTTCTTCATACTAGGCCACCAGAATAATCGCTTTAAGTCTTGATACATCTTAGTAGCCCGGATGTATGCTCAGCTACTCTGTGACCTTCTTCCGTAATCATCTTTTTCAATTCGGGAATGTCCGAACACAAATTCGACCACGGAGCCTTAAAATCCCATCCGCCCCTCGCAAATTCACTTGGCTTCCCTTGAGCAATCGAGATCTTACGCTCAACTAAGAACAGTCGGTCTTACGTCCATCCGGATTTGACCCATTAGATCATTAGTCACTTTCAACATGCCAAGCTTCACGCTCACGGGTCCTTTCACACACTAGACTCAGATCTCGAACTCTTCTATTAACTTCATTTCCTAATCATCATAGTCGAGCAATGCAACGCCTTTACGCTTAGCGCATCTGCCACGACATTTGCCTTGCCTGGATGGTAGTTCAACTCAAACTCATAGTCTTTTAGGAATTCCATCCACCGACGCCGCTTCATGTTTAACTCCTTCGGTCAAACAAATACTTGAGGCTCTTATGGTCGCTAAAAACCTCAAACCGAGCCCCATAAAGATACTGCCTCCAGATCTTCAAGGCAAAGACAACTGCACCTAATTCCAAGTCATGGGGAGGATAATTCTGCTCGTGGAACTTTAGTTGACGAGAAGCACACACCACAACCTTACCCTGCCGCATTAGCACACCACCTAGTCCTTGCTTTGAAGCATCACAAAGAGACCACGAAAGGTTTAAGCGCCTGGGCAAAGACTAACATCGTGCCGTAGTCAACTTCTTCTTTAGTATCTGAAAGCTTCCCTCACACTTAGCATCCCACAAGAAAACTTGCCCCTTCCTGGTAAGTCGGGTCATCGGTAGTGCTATCTTTGAAAAACCTTCGATGAACCTTCGATAGTAACCGGCTAGGCCCAAAAGCTTCTTATCTCAAGGTGGTCGATTTAGGAGCTTCCCAATGCAATACTGACCTCCACCTTCACCGGGTCCACAATATACCGCCTTTAGAAATTACGTGGCCTAGAAATCCCACTTCATCCAACCAAAACTCACACTTTGACATCTTGGCATACAATTGTTTTTCCTTCAACACTTGTAGTACAGTTCTCAAGTGCCCTTCATGCTCCTTTCGGGTCTTGGAGTAAATCAAGATGTCGTCTATAAAAACAACCACAAACTTATCCAAATATGGGTGAAATATCATGTTCATGTATTCCATAAATACTGCTAGTGCGTTAGTCACACCGAATGGCATAACTTGGTACTCATAGTGACCGTAACGCTGCGTTTAACGGTCTTCTAATGTCCTCCTTCTTCACCCGAATCTGGTGGTACCCAGACCTCAGATCAATTTTAGAGAAAACACATGCTCCTACTAGTTGGTCCATGAGATCATCTATCCTCGGTAAAGGGTAGCGGTTCTTGACAGTAACCTTGTTAAGTTGCCGATAGTCAACACACAACCTCATCGAACCGTCTTTCTTCTTTACCAATAAAACTGCGCTCCCTAGGGGATACACTTGGTCTAATAAACTTTTTCTCCAGATGTCTTCCAATTGCCTCTTTAATTCTTCTAGCTCTAACTGGGACATCCTGTAGGTGCCATAGAGATCGGTCCTGCTTCCTAACAAGGTCGATAGCAAAGTCCACATCTCGTTCCGGTGGTAAAGAGTTAACTTCTGCAAATACTTCCGGAAACTCACAAACGGTGGGTGCATCTTTAGCTTCTACCTTCGTTTCTATAGCCATAGAACACAACATCACATAAACCTGTGCACCTTCCTTCAAGGACGACCGAATTTCCTTGGCGGTAACCACCCGTGGATCACTAGGCTCAGTGCCCCAAACACCACAGCTTTATCAAAGCGGTTCAAAAGTACATGATTAGCGATCAACCAATCCATACCTAAAATAATGTCTATTCCCGAAGAGGTAAACACACTAGGTCCACTACGAAATTCCTACTTCCAATCACGAGTGCACTCCTTGCACACAAGAGACGTAATAACGGGTTCATGAGAAGGAATATCCACAGACAAATCAAAGGTTAAACGAGATGTAGGCGGTTGCAAATTTTTCACACATTCGGCGAGAGATGAAAGAGTGGGTCGCACTAATCATACAACACCACTAAATAAATTCCTCGAATAAAGCAAGTACCTTGGATGAGATCTTCCGATTCAAATTTGCCTGCATGCCGGTGAGAGCAAACACCACGCCGATCGACTTCATCCTGTTAGCACGAGGTCTTGGAGTCCTGTTATTATTTGTTGGTTCGTTCTTCAATTCATCACGATCGCGGTGATATGGCCAAAGCTTGTTGCACTTGAGCGGATGATGAATGTTTCCTTGCATAAATGAGTATAGTGGTCCTTGCCACACTTGCCACATCTATTCGATTGTAGTGCCAAGAGCTTCTAACTGTTTTCCTCATGACAGATTAGCCCTCTAAAGCCGGATTCTTAAATGCCTTGGCGATGGGTGCTAAAGATTGTCTCCCTCTTCCTTGGGTGGGTTTGGGTTTCCCATCGTTGTTTAAAGCAAATACCTTCTCATTATAAGCCTCTTCAAAGTCTCGGGTCTTACGGACAAAGTTCCCAAAGTCGGTAAGTGGTAAGACACCACGCCCTGCTTGAGTTCAGGTCGTAAGCCGTTCTTAAACTTAACACACTTCGAGCGGTCGCCAGTTGCTAGTTGATAAGCAGGGTAGTAGCGGGATAATTCCTCAAACTTCACCGCATACTCATCTACAGACATATTCCCCTGTGTTAAAGCTAGGAACTCAGCCTCCTTCCGGTCACGAATCTCAGCGGGAAAATATTTTTCCAAGAACCTGTCCTTGAATATCTCCCAAGTTACAGCAGTTGCGGTATTCTCCAACCTCCGACTAGTGTTCTCCCACCAATACTCAGCCTCGTCGGTCGGCTTAAGCGAAGAAAGCCACCTTCATTACGTCGGTCAGCCCATCACTCTAAAAATCTTCTCCATTTCACGTATCGATGTTGGGCTCCATCAGGGTCAAATCCCCCCTTAAAGGTTGGAGGGTTGTTTTTCTGAAAATCGGCAATGCTCCTGAAGTTAGCAGGCCTATCAGTACGGTTCTGGTTGCGCTCCAAAGCTTCAGCAACCCGCCCTAAGGCCTCAATCACAGCACGGTCAGCCCTGCCTGCCATTCCTCACTTCTGAGGCAAACAGAAAATGGTTAGCCTATAAAATGAGTCTTACCATTCATACTCCTATCTATTTTAGCATAAACAATCACACCGAGCGCCGCAGAAAACCATAATAGACACACACCACGGCCTGAGAATCAAGCCGAGCTCTGATACCACTAAATGTGACACCCTCTACCCCAACAAGTCATTATAACAACGTAATAATGTAAAATAAAAACACGGAGAAACAAAATCCTTTTTATTTAAGCCAAATCATAATTTCGCTATTGTGGAATAGAGTCATCACGCTCATTTGCGGAAAATAACAATCGAAGAAATTAAAAACCAGGTTCCGATGTCACAATAATTGAGCCCTTTTCCTAATTATTACATCTAAGAGTACAAAACTTTAATAAGTAAACACATGCAAATCTTCTATCCATCCCGACGAACTACCGAGATTACTCATTGGCATTCGCATCCTCAACACTGCGGCCTCAACATCTACACATACCCTGGGATATGCATAGCCACAAAAGGGTTAGTCGTCATAACCTCAAATAGTGCAACCGATGTAGGAAATCGATGAACAATGCGCATATACGAAGAATTCCAATAAAACGTCTACACACCAGCACCAAGGCATAACATATCACCACAATCACAAATACCACATGTCACAACATCAAACGCAACACTAAAAGACATTACCATAACATTCAAATATCACATGCCGCGCATCAATCACAACATTATGATATACCACTAACAACCGAACAACCAAGCATGTTATCAAGACAAGTGGTGTGATTCTAAGAACATAATTATATGCATGTGGATCCACTTCTAACGAAGCCGGGATACCTTGCCCGTTCGGAATACCATGTTAGTAGTGCACCAATAACAACAGGACCGGGAACCTCACCCGTCACGGGATACCTTGCCCGATTCGCCCCATTAACCGTAGGACCGGGAAACCTTGCTCGTCACAGGATACCTTGCCCGATTCGCCTACTAACCAAAGGACCGGAAACCTTGCCGTCCACGGGATACCTTGCCCGATTCGCCTCTTTGTTTTTTTTTTTTTTTCTTTTAACAAGAGGACGGAAACCTTGCCCGCCACGGGATACCTTGCCCAATTTGCCCTACTAACCAAAGGACTGAAACCTCTCCGTCACGGGATACCTTGCCCGATTCGCCTGCTTTTTTTTCTTTTTAACCGTAGGGCCGGAAACCTTGCCCGTCACGGGATACCTTGCCCGATACGCCCTACTAACAATAACAACAACAACAACAACAACAATGACGACACCAAGATGCATGAACATGACCAAATGAGGTGTCTAACCATAACATCCTCTATCGCAATATTTTCGACAGAGTAACAACAACAACAACAGCAGAACACAAATTCATAAGTTAGCTAGTGCCTTCTACCAATAACATGAACATTTAATATTCTTAGCAACTTTGATTAAGCACATACATCCAAGTGGAACTTTGGAATTAGAAGGACTAGTTCTCTCAGATTATGATACTAAGAAATCAATAGGCATCATAAATGAACCTTAGACATTCTACTTAAGCTTTACAATATCAACATAATTGCGGGGACTCGAGTTCTTTGATTCATACTTAGTGGCTACACTTTCATAGGGTCTAAAGCCTACTATTTAGTTATTTAATTTCCTTACATTGTCGTTTGATAACAACCAATTTCTGTACATCAAGCATATAAACAACCAAAGCTCAATCATCACGCCAATTTCAACAACCAATAAAATTATCACAAGTCGAGAATAATAATTTAGAGGAATTGAAGGTACCTCTATCCCGGTGGTGATAGTGCCTGTTTTTCGTTACCGCGCGAGGCATAGGGGTCTTGGGACACCCCTATTGTTCACACAGGTTCCATACACTCACTAGAAGAGAACAACTATCCCTTACCTCAAGTGAAATTCGTGCTCCTAGGAGAGGGATAAGGTAACACCAAGCTTTTCCTTTCCTAGTGAAGCTTTCTTCAAAGAAACACAAGAGAAAGGGTTTAGGAATGGAAAAATCATAATTTAGAATCCTACCATTGCTCTTAAGGACAAACCTATCATTATAAGGCTTACCTCTTCCTATTCCTCCCAATGAGGCGGTAAGAATTACAGTAACTATGCTTCCGGTTCGCGTTCCGTAGCGTAGTCTTGAGTCAGAGCCCTTGACAAAGACAAAATTGGGGAAAAAGGGAAGAAGGGTTTTCTCTATCTTGGTTGATCTTATGAGCAACTTCTAATCATGTTTATGGTTTTAGACTGATGTTTAGGGGCTAGGTTAAGTCTAGGGTCGTGGTCACTCTTACAGTCGAGAATGGGTCATACCGGGTCACCAACCAGCCCAAACGAGTTAAAACGCGAAGCAGCGCACCACTTGGCCAGTTAGCGCCTGGCGCCAAGATCTCTTGGGCGCCTGCGCTCGCTCGGTGAGGCCTGGGCGCCTGCGCCTGGTGCAGCGCCTGCGCCCCTGAATCGCATCCGTTGCTAGTTTTTGTGTCCCGACTCGCCTATACGCGCACCGTGCCAATTTAATTGATCTTCTAACCAGTCATTAGCATATTTAACACATTCACATACATGAAAAGCTTAGTCAAACACACAAGGAATTAAAAAGTTCTAGCACGAAGGTGGGGGTGTTACACACTACTAGAAAAATCAGTTTTCGCGAGGGAATAAATCCCTCACTAAATTATTAAAAATCCGTCACAAAACTGTTAGTGACGGAATTTTGTGACGGAGACAGATTTGTATCTGATTTTGGCGTCGCAAAAAAATTAGAGAGGGAAAGTTAAATCCGTCGCAAATTGCGACGGAATTTGTCTCTCACAAATTTGTTGTATCCGTCGCAAAAAATAGGAACAGATTAGAGTAAAAAATATGTTTCCGTTGCTATTTGTGAGGGATTTTTTCCCTCGCTATTTGTGAGAGATTTTTTCCGTCACTATTTGTGAGGGATATATATTTTCCGTCGCTAAAAATAGAAACAGATTAGAAAAAATTCGTATTTTCCCTAGCTATTTGTGAGGGATTGTTTCCCTCACTATTTGTGAGGGAATTTTTCCGTCACTATTTGCGAGGGATTTTCCCCTTTATGAGGGATGTTTTTCGTCGCTAATTGTGAGGGATTTGTGAGGAGTATTTGTTGGTGTAAGCCCTAGAGGCCAATGTTTTTCCTTTGGACTTATATTTTGTATCATGTAGTTTATTTATTATATGAGGCATTTTCAATTATTATGTTTGTTTCAACGTAATAAAGTCCTTGAGTAAAAGTTCGTTTTCAATAGAAGATCGAGTAGACGACTCGATTGTGAGATACTAAAGAACTTACTCTAAATATCCGTAGTCGAGTATTATTATTATTAAGGACAATAATAATGCATCAAGACTATTATGTGGGTGGACTGATAACCTCATCTCACAGGTTATAGATATGAGATATCAAGTCACCACATAGGTACACGTTAGGTAATTGTGTCTTTGGATTGACCCATCATGAGAATACTACATAGTGTGTTATGTAAGTGTCATGAGTTATTCTCATAGTGATAGTGGTGTATGCCACCTCGGACTGAAACCACTATGGTCCCTACATGAGGAGTTGAGTGTTTTATTGCCGCCAAACATTGTCCAGAATGTGACAATTATAAAGTCGGTCAATCGGGCACTCAACGAGTCATGCAAAGAGACATGAGTGACCTAGATGGGATTTGCCCCTCCTACATAACAGAGTAATATCTGTGGGCCCCTTGATAGAGTATGACTGTAAAATGCATGGCCATGCTGAAATAAGTCAATATGAGATATTGATCTTATTTGTTGTTACTAAGTCTACTCGGGCATCAAGGAATATAATATTGAACTATACAAGGGTGACACATACTATGCCTTGTGTTCAATATAGATATAAGTGGCAAAAGGGTAATTATACACATGATCATTATCACGGAAAGGTTACGCCACAACACCGACATTCTCGTTACTTGGGTAGCAGTGATGTATTGCTAGACACCACTCATCGCTTATAATATTAAATAATGATTTAATATTATTGCCAACGTTACGGAACCTGCTGTGGTCACACACATGAGAACAAAGCTAATGGGAGATTAAATAAATGAGTGAGACTCATTTTATTCGGTGGTGCATTCTTACGATGCACCAAATACGAGTCAAGAAAGACGCAGAACACGATAAGTTACGGTATACCGAGAGCACACGGTAAGTTACGGCGCTAGGTCAGATCTTAAGTGAAGTCTATAAATAGACTCATTAAGATCAAGTCCTAACACGTAATTAAAACCCTAGCCGTTCCAAAGATCGTGACTTGCATCGTGGATCGTTCCGCACGTCGCCTAGCACCGCGGACGGAGACCGCTCCCATTCAAGGTCGTTCGTGTGGACTACGTAGAGGCGTTGTTTTCTGTGCGACGCTCGTGCTCGATTCCAATTTTCGTCTGCAAACGATCTGCGCTACAAGAGGTAATTCATATAACCCTGAGTCATGACCATTCGCAAGGATCCATGGAAGGGAAAGTTTTAATTTCCGCTGCGTTTTTAAACTCTGTTATTGCGCTATTTCCCTATAGTATTTTCCCTAGCTATTAGTGAGAGATTTGTTAAAATAAACCTTTCCTAATTTGTGAGGGACAAATTCCTTCTCTAAATTACTAATTTATTCTTTTTTTTTTTGGGTTCAAAATTACCATTTTTTTTACATTCTTTTTCTAATTAAAGAATTTATTTTTTAAAATAAAATACCTACTACAAAATCTTTAAAAATAAACTAATCCCATGGGCGTGCATACGCAAGGGACGCACAAAGTTGGTTACTACGAATATTTCTAAAACTAAAAATGAATATTAATTGTTTTGTTTTTCAGAAAAGCAAATATTTGAGCAATGATCCTTTTATATTCAAAATCAAAGGCGTAGACTTATGAAAAGAACTCAATTATTAAGCTAATCGAGGAAAAACAAAGAGCAACTTGATTTGGTATATCAGATACTAAAGGAGCAGGAACAATTAATAATTCATTAACCTAGCTATTTGCAATTTGCAACTTGTCATATGCATAACCAATATGCATAAGACTAACATTGATTCTATTGTAGGATTCATAAGGCATTTCAAGAGTGTTTTCCAAATAAAAATTAGGCATTTCAAAAGGTGCTTTCATATTCCATTAGGCATTTAACGAATTTAGTCCCTATAGGCTTGACTGAATTCTTATGAAAGAAGATAAAAAGTGCAATTAAACATTGAGATATAAATCACAGAATAGTAAAAATAGAGAAAGAATGGGGCAATGAAGATAAAACTTTTATTGATGAAATTGAAAGTAAATGCAAAAGAGATAATATCCCTAATGCCCACAGAGCCAAGCTTCACTCACTCCATCCTCTCTCTCTGCCACCTCATCATTCTCTCCCGCTTTCCTACTCCTCACATACACCCTCCAATTCTTGAGCCTATTCAGCTGATAACTAGGTAAGTCATCACAGCCCATTTCCTCACCTAAGGCCCTATCATTACCTAAGCCCACTTGGGCCCACACTCTCATATGGGATCCTAACACTTTATCAAGGTGGCAGGCAATTAATATACATAGCAACTTATATTTCCTTATTGATAAGAGTTAAACTTTATCATCTCCATCACGTTTCTGACAACTCAAGCTCCACTTCAGCAAAGAATGCCTCCAACAACTCGCCGTGTATGAAGTCGGTATTTCTGCAATAATAAAGAACCATACATCAAATTTACAATCCAAACTTGATAAGACATGCAAATCTCATGAGTCCTAAATGCCTCATCACCAGATACCACACAACCAAGTATGCAATGAAGAGAGAGGGGGAAAAAAAAGAATACAAAGAACTCACTTGCAAATGGCTCTTCACTTCATCATTGGTCAGGCCATCAACCTGCATGAGTTCTCTAATTTTTCTTGAAGTTCACTGCAGCTTTATATAGAAGACACACAAGTTAATTAGATAAATGAACTAAACAAGATGTAAAATATTATTACAACCTACCAAATCAATAGATGCAAAGAGGAACCACTTTGACTTATTCATAACACTCCTATTTGTTTCCTAGTTGATCCAACTTTAAGCAATCCACAACTTTACTAATGAACTAAACAGAACAACCACTTAATTTCAATCAACACAATTCCAACACCAAATCCCTGAATTTTTAACACTAGCATGCACTTCTATCACATCCATCCATTTACTAACAGTAGCATGTTGTGAATATGTGTAAAGGTAACAAACAATAAAACAACAAATGAAAGTTGTAAGATTGTTCAAAAGCATTTTACCGTGAGATTGTGAAAAAGATTTTCAGCAAACTATAAAGCAACAAAACATTCACTAAAATCAAGATACATGTAGAAAGTGAAAGAGGACCAAATCAAGAGTATTGAAATCTTTTGTTATTTTAATTCTCTGATTGTTTCTATCATTTTAGTCAGCACCAGTTGTGACGGTGGATAAAATCAAGACACTAATTGCTGCAGAGCTTACTGAAACCAAAGTGGAAACATATATATTTTACCCCCTAGGGAGACCCTAAATCAAGTCAATCATATTTGAGGTAAACACATTTGCTGATACAATCCTATGCAAGTTTTTCCCCATCCCACTATACTTGGTTGTTGTGCATAGATACTCAGCCATGACTCATTTGATTCCCTTTAACCTTTAGCTTTTGTCTATCATCATCATACCAAATATCAGCAACAACTTGAAATAAAAAAAAAAAGGAAATGTAAAAGCAGAGCCATATTTTGATCTTTTTTTCCTTCAATGGCAGCAGCAAGAACTTATAAATACTCAGTAGGTATAATGTTTCAATCAAATAAGAATGAGCAAAACAAAAGGATAGCAAATGCTAAACTCTGCCACTCACAAGTTGGACTTGATCAAACTGAGCATAAGATAGAGCCTTGACAAAAGAAGAATTTCATTCTAGCTAAGCAGTTAAAACCAAGTGTTGATCTGATCAATTAACTCACAGAAAAAGGAATACATTAAGAGGTTTGCAAAGGTATCAAAAAAAGTATGTGAAGTACATATGTATAAATGTTTGAATAGGTGAAAAAACTAATGATTACTGGCTTATTATTACTTACCCAGTTTGCTTGTTTTTTTCTAGCAAAGAAGTCATTTAAGAGTTTGACATCTTCAAATTCTCCATTATAAGTTGAACCCAAGATTGCAGCCACACAAATTGTGTTCTCATCCACCATCTCAACTGCCTTGGCAGGGTCCATCACATAGTAGCCTTCTCTCACCTTCACTTCCCTTAACTCCACCTCAAAATACCTCGCGAATTTCTCCCAACATACCTATAAATTTATAATACACGCATGCAAAAGGGATAGAACCTCATCAAGAACAAATTAATGGTTCTGGGACCACGAAGAAAGAAATATATCTTGGTCGGCCTTATCACGCTAAAAGGGATGAACTCCAAGCACCTAAACAACCTTCACAAACCCATCCTTGAAACCCTTATAGGTCTCGACAAAAGACTTCAGAAATTTGAATGAGGGTATGATGCAGACGGCAACCTATTGCATACAATGACGTGATCCCTACAGTATTTCTTTTGCAGGACATAAGATGAGGAAGGCCCCTCATCGGCTTCGATGTCGGGACTTCTGTAATTGTGCAATATTTGAAAGCAACCACGAAACAGTTGGGAGGAGGGGGTACCTTGGCTAAATCACACAAAACTTGGAAGGCTCGCATGAACCCTCACACGTAGGAATAAAGTTGGGAAGAAGCCACCCTCCACGTCAGAGGAGAGGGGGCGAATGAGCCAAAGCACTTGCAAGAAATTAGGGGCTTAGAGGCCTATATAGGGAGGATAGGTTGTAATAAGAGTATGATCATCTGAACTTAATTGGCAGAAAACTATACAAAGAAAGATATTTAAATGTGCATTAAGCTTTTGAGCTCTGTAATTCCCATTTGCAGTGTGAACATTTTTCAAATTTTATAATCTATATTGGGAAAAAAACATTGTTAACCTGCATCAACTTTCAGCTTTGAAAGTGGTTTTATGACATCCTGAAGAAGTTCGGCAAGATTTTCATAATTGAGTGGACCCTTGTCATCCTCAGTCTCAGAGTCCGAGCTTGAAACAAGAGTATGCTACAAAGGCAAAATTTGTGATATGAGAGTTCTTGTCTGTAAAAAGGAAGAAAACAAGATACACAAACAAAAGGGAAAGGATGCAAGAAAAAGAGATACAAATTAAAATTTGAATAGGTTTGGATTTTCCGTTCCTCTAGAATAATTCAACATACATGATTCATCATTATCCTTTCACCATAACCTAACAAAATTGTAGCATAAACAAAATTTGTTTCTATTTGGCATACATACATGAGAAAAGACAAGATTGTTAATCATCGATCAAAAACAAAAAGGATGAGTTAAGTCTAGTATATTAACTCAACTCCAATGAGTCTTTCGGGAAAAAAAGGTACAATTTGTAGCTTTCCAATAAAAGGACAAGATCTACTTTAAATTATGTAAGCCATCAAAGGTCATTGCACAAAGATACCGATAAAAATTTGCTCTGCATTTAAGAACTTGAATATTATTTCCACTAATCAATCCTAGGGTTAAGTATATTTTGGTTTCTAAAAGATATGAAGTTTTTGTTGTTTTAAACCCTATTTAAATTGTATTCTCTCATAGCTTTACATTTAACAAAACCTATTTAATTTGTATTTAGTCCGCACTAGGGACTAAAAACACAAGTTTTTTGTACTTTTAAATGACTAAAAATGAAGGGGAAAAATCAATAGGGACTGAAATAGAAATTTGTCAATTTTATAGGGACGTAAAACATATTTAACCTCAACCTTCTTTCCAATTTATAATTATTAATAAATCTCATGAAATTACAAAATTGCACAAAAATAACAAAATTACTTGAACACTATTTGATTAGTATTATTTAATTTGTATGTCACAATTTATAATCTTGCAGAAAAATTGAAGTGATTTACAGTATTAGAAGTAGATGGTATCACATTAGCTAAATTAACTAAGGGGGAAAAATGATGGAATACATTACCGGAGGTGGTGCCATTTGACAAATTAATTTTTGTGGTAATTCACAGGCAAGTGTAGGCCATAAGGGACTTAACTCCTGGCGAACCTGCAAAATACGCATGCCACTTTAGCAACAAACGAATCTCCTGAACAATCAAAACAAAAAAGAATTTCCTTTACATTTTAGGCTACATATATCCCATATGAAACCGGCAGGGAAGAAATGGATAACCCCCCGTTCTTCCCAGACGGGCCCCCCAACCCCCTAGGGAAAGAAAGAAAAAATTCCTCCTAAAAGAGGGAAACAACATATATCAGTTCTAAATGTTATTACCGCTTGAATCACATGCCATGTAGACTCAAATGGATAGGCCTCTGAGGATCCGGTAAGAGGCTTGTCTTCTAGCAAAACATCCAAACAAGCATGCATTTATTTTGCAATGGCGTCAAGATTATATCCTCCTTCTAAAACCAAGGTAATCCTACCTTCAAAGAAATTCATCAACCGAAATATAGAAGGAAAAGCATATGTAATCACATCCTTTGGTATAATGATCAAAGATATTAAGCTTTTCATAAATATGCTTTCAAATCTAAAATAATTTAGAAGTACATCATAAATATCAAAAAAAAGATTAAAGCAGATAATATGCCAATCATGATGAACACGAAAATAATCAATACACCGATATACACGCCCAATATTTAATTTTCAATTTTTCTACTAACTACACTTTTCTTCAGAATTTAACGGGTTTACTAATAAAGTAGCATACTAGCATTACAATAAACATATGATGGAAGTAATCATGAAAAGTCAGTTTTAAAAAAGTAACCTTTTTCAACAGAACAGAATAACCAAATGGAGTGACTCGACATCCTCCCAAAGGGTCACCAACAGCTGTTACCAAAAAAAAAAGTGCATAGTTATTACACCTAAAAAACCAATAAAATTACCATATTAATTATTAGTTGACACCCAAACACAAGGCACCTCATTGAAAAGTGCATGGCAGGGCCATCAACCCTTCTTACACAAGTAAACTAGACTTTAATAACAAAGGCTTGCATACAATCCTCCAAGGCAGCACAAAAAAAAAAAACCCACCAACCTCCCCCCCTAAAAAAACTCTCAAACTATGCAACCATATTACCTCGCATCAAATCCAAAGAGAAACTATAATCATGTCCTGGATTAAATTTTTGGCAACAGGAGCAAGATGTGGTCCCACACTGCAAAGTAGTCCGTATCACCACATCTCCCATTCTCCCACGACACATTTATATTGTATCCAGCACCTATCCCTTCTCCAATCATGTTATAAAAGCCATCATCATTAGCTGGATAAAAACTCCCGAATTCATGCCTGTATGAATAGGAAAGTTGATATGATTGATGATCAACTATGAAGGTGATGCAACCACAACATATTTCATCTCAAATCCTTAAATTGAAGGTCATTCTCAGCTACCCAACCCAAAATTACCAGTTTAAAATGGGGAAACGATGAAGTACAAAGAAACAAATACAAGACTACCAGCCAGTAAACATGATCAGAAAATGCACAAGAATTATCGACACACCTATGAACGGAGAAGAATAAAACTCGAGAATCATTCCAGAACATTTTTTGAGTGCCATTTCCATGATGGACATCCCAATCAACAATTAAAATTTTCTTTACACCGAATTAATTTGTCATGCACATGGCAAAACCAGAAAAATAAAGGTGGCAATAAAACAACTGAATGATCAAAGGCTTAGAACTCTTAGTAAATACAGAATTGATAGTAGATGTTATGTTGCTTTACATTACTTACTCTTTCATCTAAGAGATAAGATGCAAAGAATTGCCACATTGTTGAGCAGACAAAAACCCATGGCTTCCAAAGAAACTGTGAAGGAAAAAAGCGAAGAAGCTAAATATAGAAGAAAACAGAAGCAAAAAAAGGAATAATAACCAAGAAATCTGACCAAAGAAGAAATGGAAATAAATGCACCTCAAGTTAAAAACAGCATTGGAAGAACAACTCAAGGAGCTTGATGATAAATCTTCCTTCCCTTGCTCTAATTTTCGGATTTGAAACCCTAAGGTTAGGGTTCTTGGTCCCAATCGGGAGAGGAAATCATGGAGCCTGGAGAGCTTATCAGAGGTAGTTGGGATGGTGGAGAGGTCGAAGAGGAAATCAGCGATGGTCTTGGGAACAAAACTTGGTCTTAAATCCAAGCTAAACATAATCCATATAAACTAAAACATATCCATCACACAATCCATAAACATAATCCATATAAACTTGGTCTTTAAAAATAAATAATAGAAAGTTTTTAAATAACATGAAAACATAAACATAATCAATATAAACTAAAACATATCCATCACACGATCCATTCAAACCAAAATATGTCCATCACACAATCCATACAAACCAAAACATAATCCATACAAACCATACGTAATGTAAATTCATAAAAAACTTCAACGACATAAAGACGCATCAAAGATTTGCATCGAAGTCATCACAAAGTGCTTCCTCATCGTGTTGATCATCTTCATTTGCAGGTGCAGGTGGAGGTGGTGGTGGTGGCGCAACCAACGGAGAAGGATGAGTCAATGAAAAACTTGCCATAAACTGACGCATTTGCTCTTGTGTTGCAGCAATCGTGTCCAACTTATCCTTAAGAGCCTTGTTTTTAGTTGTCAGGTTAAAAACTTGAGTCTTCATCTCCTCATATTCAGATGGTGAGATGCCAATAGATGTGGAAGAAGTAGAAGGTTTGTATTTTGCAGCCTCAGGACCTAAACCATAAATTCTTCCCTTTTTGTCAACACCACCAACCACCTCTAAGAAGATGTTGTTGTCGATCGTGGCTAGACACATCATCTCCTAATGCCTCTTGGGAATCCCTTTCAAGAATCCGCTTTTCATATTCATTCTGAAAATAAAAGATTATGTAACAATAAAGAGAATTGTTACATAACTACAAAAGAGAATTGTTGCACAAAGAATCAGAACTGTCTAAAAACACTCATTTGTTTTGAACATCTAATTTATCTTGCTTCTTTTGAACCATGTGTGATTTAAGGGGAAAAATCCAAACTTTGGCCACCTAATTTATCTTGTTTCTCTTGATGAAGAATTATACATGAAGAGAAGAGTCATATACTCAAAAACAGGAATGCAGGAAGTGGATACCAAAAGAAAAACTGTGTTGTGAATACATGCCTTGACAGGATGGTTTTGATGATTGACAAAAGGGAGCTTTACAAATAGTCAACCGTGCAAAAAGTGGAAAAGAATACCAAGACGCGTATCAAGAATGATTGTTTCTCAAGTCTTTGGGTTCTGGGTATTTATTTATCTTTATTAAGACAATTTGTAAGTAGTAATAAAAAGCTCTCAATTAAAATTAAATCACACACGCACAAAATATTTTGACATGCATATCTCGTGTCGGATGTCGAATCGAGGAGCTCGGATGTCGAAATGAGGATTAAGTCGCGTGTCGAGATCCGAGGAAGTCGTATGTCGAGCTCTGAGTAATTCGGATGTCGAGTGAGGAGGAAGTCGGATGTTGAGCTCTGAGGAAGTAGTATGCCGTCTTGAGGAGGAGGTCGCGCGTGTCAAGCTTATGAGGTCGCTGCATCGAGGTCGCGTGATGAGCTCTTGTCGCGTCTTGCGATGATGATCCGTGTCGGTGATGAGGTCGCTGCAGAGGTCGCATGTCGTCTTTGATGAGGTCGCGTCTTCGAGCTATGAGGACCGAGCCGATGAGGAGGTCGTGATATCTGAGTCTGTGTGCCGAGGTCGTGTCTGAGGTCATTTGCCAAGCTGTTGAGGTCATATCTTAGAAATGTCGAGGTCGTCTGTCGGCCGTGTGGCGAGGTCGTCACGAGCCGCCTTCGTGAGGTCGTCTGCCTAGCCGTCTTCCCGCAACGACAAATCCTTTTAATATTCATTCCAACGGACGGATCCCCTGTGCAACGGTCAAATCTTCCAACGGACAAATCAACTCAACGGGCAAACGCTCCTCAGTCGGTCTATAAATATAAAACAACGCTGTGCTCTTTCTTATAACACGAAAAAAACAACAACGCAGTGCTTAATTTTTGTGCCAAAAACTCTGTCAAATATTTTTCATCACTCACACTTATTTGAGCACAATTTTCTGAGAGTCTTTTTATTCTACAAAATTTGAGTTGTATTATTTGAGCTTCAATTTGTTATATCTGCACTATTGAGTGTATCTTTTTCGTCTCATTTTATTTGTGAAAATCATTTATTTTTGGGTAGGAATCCCAAGGTGTTCATAGAGAGGGGATATCTCTTGAACGTATTGCTCTGGTTTAGAGTTGTAAAGGTTTCTAGCTGAACCTGATTTAAAAGCTAGTGTTTTAGTGAAAATCCCATAGTGGTTTGCTTTGGGGACAGGACGTAGGCCACAGGGGTGTTTGGTGGCCGAACCTGTATAAATTACTGCGTGCTCTTCTTTGCTCTCTGTCTCTTTATCATTCAAGCACTTTATTTATTTTTGTTCTTTATTTATTATTCGGTCATTTATTTTCTGTAATTTTTTATATAAGCACCGCTATCACAATTCACCCCCTCTTGTGTTTGAAGTCAATTGGTAACAATTGGGCATCGAGCTAGAATCTTGTATAAAGGACTTAACCGTCTCAAGAGAATGACTTCAAACAATTACGAGGAACTTCCATGAATGCACCCCATTTTTCAATGGTGAGGGTATGGTTATTGGAAGGATAGAATGCAAATCTTTCTTGAGGGTGTTGATCTTGATATTTGGGATCTTTGTGGAAAATGGTCCATTTGTCCCCACTCAATCAATTAATGATGCAAAGTAGACAAACCAAGATCACTTTGGACCAGAAGATGATAAGAAAAGGTCCAATACAATTTGAAAGCTAAGAACATCATCACTTCGCTTTAAGCTACGATGAGTTCTATAGGGTCTCAAATTGCAAGAGGCTAAAGAAATGTGGGACACCCTTCTATTGACCCATGAAGGTACTACAGAGGCCAACTTATGTCTCATGGCAAAACACGAGGAGGATGAGGTAAATGCTCTTGAACTCGAATCTCCTTTAACTTATGATGAGGTGCTTATTGCTTGTGAAGAATTAAATAATGAAACGATTAAACTTGGAAAAATTGTTCTTTCTTCTAAGAAAACCATCTCTTCTCTTGAATCAAAAATTGAAATTTTAAACAAAGAGATAGTGATTCTTAAAGAAAAACAAGTTGCTGTGATTGAAACTTCTCCTCCCATATCTTGTGAAAATAAAAAGGATGAAATTTTAAAATGCAATGAGTGTAGTGTTTTGAAAAATAAGGTTAAGGATTTAAATAACACTCTTGCAAAATTTACGATGGGAAGAGATAATCTAAACATTATGTTAGGAAACCAAAAAGGTACTTTTGGAAAAGCTGGTTTAGGTTATCATCCAAAAATTCATGAAAAATCTTTTAAACTCTTCAATCACAACAAACCCTCAAGTAGTCCTTTCATTAAATGCTTTCACTGTGGTAGAAATGGTCACACTGCCTCTATTTGCAATATTAGAAAGAATAAAAATGTAGTTGGCAAAAATATGTGGATTCCAAAGGGCACCTTGCCCAAGACTAACTCATATGGACCCAAGATGGTTTGGGTACCAAAGGTTAAAATATGATTTGTTGTTGTAGGTGTGCTTGAAAGCCAAGGACTTAAATTGGTATCTTGATAGCGGTGTTCAAAGCACATGACAGAGACAAAAGCAAGTTCTCCTCATTGGTACCTAAGAATAGTGGTTATGTCCCAGGTATGGTGACAACAACAAAGGTAAAATTCTTGGGATTGGTTCTATTGGTAAGAGTCCTAATCCCACTATTGAAAATGTTTTGTATGTGGATGGTTTGAAGCATAATTTGCTAAGCATTAGTCAACTTTGTGATAAAGGAAACAAAGTGGTTTTCGATTCTTCAAAATGCATGGTCATGGATTCTATAAATGAAAATGTTATTGTAATTGGACCTAGAATTGGAAATATCTATATGCTTGATTTAGATAAAATACCTTCAAATGATGCATGTTGTCTTATTAGTAAAGAGGATGAATCTTGGCTATGGCATAGGAGAATGGCTCATATTCACATGGATCATCTTAATAAGTTAGTTCGAAAGGACTTAGTAATTGGCTTACCAAAGCTTCATTTTGAAAAAGATAAACTTTGTGATGCATGTCAAAAAGGAAAACAAGTAAAGGCATCTTTCAAATCTAAAAATATTGTTTCTACAAATCGGCCTTTACAACTTTTACATATGGATTTATTTGGCCCTTCTAGAACCATGAGCTTTGGTGGCAATTACTATGCTCTTGTTATTGTGGACGACTATTCTCGCTATACATGGACTTTATTTATTTCTCACAAAAATGATGCTTTTAATGCTTTTCGAAAACTTGCAAAGGTTATACAAAATGAGAAGGGACTTAACATTGCTTCCATTCGAAGTGATCATGGTGGGGAATTTGAGAATGAAGCATTTGAAGCATTTTGCACAGAAAATGGCATTGATCACAACTTTTCTGCTCCAAGGACACCGCAACAAAATGGAGTGGTTGAAAGGAAAAATCGGTCTCTTGAAGAGCTAGCGAGGACGATGCTCAATGAGACTAACCTTCCTAAGTACTTTTGGGCAGACAGTGAGCACCGCTTGCTATGTGATGAATCGAGTTCTTATAAGGCCGATCCTTAAACAAACACCGTATGAACTCTACAAAGGAAGGAAGGCCAACATCTCCCACCTTCACGTTTTTCGGATGCAAGTGTTTTGTCCTAAACAATGGTAAGAATAACCTTGGTAAATTTGATGCTAAAGCTGATGAAGGTTTATTTCTTGGATATTCCACTTCTAGTAAAGCTTTTCGAATTTTTAATAAAAGAACTTGGACTGTTGAAGAATCTGTGCATGTTTCTTTTGATGAATCTAACCCCAAATCTTCAGTAGAAGAAAGTGTTGATGATCTTGCAGAAGTATTTGGAGATACCTATTTAGAGGAACAAGAGAGATCAAAAGTTCAAAAGGAGGATCAAGAGTCCTTGCCTCAACCCTCTCAAGAACTCTCTCAAAAGAATGGAGAGTCTCAAAGAACCATCCTCTTGACAACATAATAGGTGATATCTCACAAGGGGTAACGACTCGAAACTCTCTTAATCATGCATGTCATCATATGGCCTTTGTCTCTCAAATTGAACCAAATGACGTCAATGAAGCCATCTTTGATGAGCATTGGACCTTTGCTATGCAAGAGGAATTAAATCAATTTGAGAGAAATGATGTTTGGGAACTTGTCCCTAGGCCTAAAGATCACCTAGTCATTGGGACCAAATGGGTCTTTCGCAATAAGCTTGATGAAAACGGTATCATTGTTAGAAATAAAGCTAGACTTGTTGCAAAAGGCTATAATCAACAAGAGGGCATAGATTTCGATGAAACCTATGCACCCGTGGCTAGATTAGAAGCTATTCGCGTGCTTCTCGCATTTGCATGCATCATGGATTTCAAACTTTTTCAAATGGATGTTAAAAGTGCATTTCTTAATGGCTTTATTCAAGAAGAAGTATATGTTGATCAACCTCCCGGTTTTGAAAATTTTGAATTTCCAAATCATGTTTTCAAATTGAAAAAGGCTTTATATGGTTTAAAACAAGCTCCGAGAGCTTGGTGCGAGAGGTTGAGCAAATATTTACTTGAAAAAGGTTTTGAAAGAGGAAAAGTTGATACCACTCTTTTCATTAAACACAAAAAGCATGACATTTTACTTGTTCAAATTTATGTCGATGATATAATATTTGGTGCTACTAATGAATCCTTGTGTAAGGAATTTTACGATATCATGCAAAGTGAATTTGAAATGTCAATGATGGGAGAGCTAAATTACTTCCTTGGACTTCAAATCAAACAAACAAAAGAAGGAATTTTTATAAATCAATCCAAATATTGCAAGGAGTTGCTTAAAAGATTTGGAATGAGCAACGCCAAAGAAATCTCAACTCCCATGAGCACATCATGCTATCTTGACAAAGATGAAGGTGGTAAGTCGGTCGAAGTAAGTAAGTATAGAGGTATGATAGGATCTCTTCTCTATCTCATTGCTAGTCGTCCGGATATTATGTCTAGTGTTTGTATGTGTGCACGTTTTCAAGCAAATCCTAAGGAATCACATCTCTTAGCGGTAAACGCATCATGAGATATCTCATCGCACACAAACCATGGGTTTATGGTACCCCAAAGGTCTTGTTGCACACTTATTGGGTACTCGGATTCGGATTTGCGGGTTGCAAAATGGACCGAAAAAGCACTAGTGGGACATGTCACTTACTTGGGAATGCCTTGGTTTCATGGCATAGTAAGAAACAAGCGGTGTGGCTTTGTCCACTTAGAAGCGGAATATGTGGCGGCGGAGTAGTTGTTGCGCATGATTATTTGGATGAAACAACAGTTGAATGATTATGGGATTAATTTGAAAACTGCTCCAATAAAGTGTGACAATACTAGTGCCATAAACCTCACTAAAAATCCGGTTTATCAACTCTCGGACTAAACATATAGAGATTAGGCACCATTTTATTAGAGATCATGTTCAAAAAGGAGATTGTGTGATTGAGTTTGTGGAAACATCTAAACAACTCATGAGATATTTTTACTAAACCTTTGCCTAAGGAAACTTTCTTTTTATTAGAACTGAATTGGGAATTTTAGACCAATCATGCATTGAGTATTTGTGATTGCATTTTCTTTTTGAATAAATTCTAACTTGGGCGTTTGAGTGTGCTACTTGAGTTTATGCAGTCTTTTCCCTTCCATTTTCTTTAAGTACGGAATAATGAGTGGGTGACGCATTTGTCTTATGCAACTAGCTAATCATGTCCAACCACTCATCATCACACACCAAGCTTGGTATCACGTAACTATCAAAATATGCTTGTTTAATCCTGAATATATGCCTTGCTTTATTTGTCTTTCCCACTTTTTGATGTTGCCAAAAGGGGAGAGTTACATGAATGCATGATTCAGGGGAGTGATATTTTAAGTATTGCCTATTGTGAGGGAGTTTTTCTAAATATTGTGCTTAAACTCGATATTTTTTATTGAAAAACCATGCTTATATCTCATTGCTATATCATGATTATATTTTACTAAATTCCTCCATGAGATGTTTGTCATCATCAAAAAGGGGAGTCTGTGAATACATGCCTTGACAGATGGTTTTGATGATTGACAAAGGAGCTTTACAAATAGTCAACCGTGCAAAAGTGGAAAAGAATACCAAGACGCCGTATCAAGAATGATTGTTTCTCAAGTCTTTGGGTTACGGGTATTTATTTATCTTTATTAAGACAATTTGTAAGTAGTAATAAAAAGCTCTCAATTAAAATTAAATCACACACGCACAAAATATTTTGACATGCATATCTCGTGTCGGATGTCGAATCGAGGAGCTTCGGATGTCGAAATGAGGATTAAGTCGGCGTGTCGAGATCCGAGGAAGTCGTATGTCGAGCTCTGAGTAATTCGGATGTCGGTGAGGAGGAAGTCGGATGTTGAGCTCGAGGAAGTAGTATGCCGTCTTGAGGAGGAGGTCGGCGTGTCAAGCTTATGAGGTCGCGTCATCGAGGTCGCGTGATGAGCTCTTGTCGGCGTCTTGCGGTGATGATCCGTGTCGGAAATGATGAGGTCGCTAGAGGTCGCATGTCGTCGGGATGAGGTCGCGTCTTGAAGCTATGAGGACCGAGCTGATGAGGAGGTCGTATACTGGAGCGTGTGCCGAGGTCGTGGTGCCGAGGTCATTTGCCAAGCCGTTCGAGAGGTCATATCCGAGCCGTGTCGAGGTCGTCTGTCGAGTGTGTGGCGAGGTCGTCTGTAGTGTCTTGAGGTCGTCTGCCTAGTTGTCTTCTGCAACGACAAATCCTTTTAATATTCATTCCAACGGACGGATCCTCGTGCAGCGGTCAAATCTTCCAACGGACAAATCAACTCAACGGCAAACGCTCCTCACCGGTCTATAAATATAAAACAACGCTGTGCTCTTTCTTACAACACGAAAATACAACAACGCAGTTGCTTAATTTTTGTGCCAAAAACTCTGTCAAATATTTTCATCACTCACACTTATTTGAGCACAATTTTCTGAGAGTCTTTTATTCTACAAAATTTGAGTTGTATTATTTGAGCTTCAATTTGTTATATCCGCACTATTGAGTGTATCTTTTTTTCTCATTTTATTTGTGAAAATCATTTATTTTTGGGTAGGAATCCCAAGGTGTTCATAGAGAGGTGATATCTCTTGAGCGTATTGCTCTGTTTAGAGTTGTAAAGGTTTCTAGTGAACCTGATTTAAAAGCTAGTGTTTTAGTGAAAATCCCATAGTGGTTTGCTTTGGGGGCGGGGCGTAGGCCCGCAGGGTGTTTGGTGGCGAACTGTATAAATTACTGCGTGCTCTTCTTTGCTCTCTGTCTCTTTATCATTCAAGCACTTTATTTATTTTTGTTCTTTATTTATTATTCGGTCATTTATTTTCTGTAATTTTTTATATAAGCACCGCTATCACAATTCACCCCCCTCTTGTGTTTGAAGTCAATTGGTAACATGTGTGTGTTCTCATCAGTTGAAAAACTGGAAAAGCAAATCTAGAAGCAAAATTTAATCATAGACCAGAACAACAAATTAATTAAGCATGCATAAATGAACCTTCTTTCTTCTCATACATTCAGGCAATTAATTCATTTCATGTCAGACTAAATAGCACAACTTAATAAAAGAGGTTGCTTAAAAAATGAAAGGAAATAGCAAGGGATCAATCTCAGGTAAAGTAAATGCCTCTAGAAGAACAATTCATGCATCTGATATACCAATTCTTGCTTTTACTTCAAACATTTATCTTCTATGTCAATTA
Organism: Calophaca sinica; assembly: GCA_037113605.1. Classification (NCBI taxonomy): domain Eukaryota; kingdom Viridiplantae; phylum Streptophyta; class Magnoliopsida; order Fabales; family Fabaceae; genus Calophaca; species Calophaca sinica. The sequence continues at coordinate 54,253,634 of CM073736.1, forward strand.
ATCTTTCCAATAACTTCTAAACCATGCCTAAGAAATTACTTACAGCGATACTCTCTGACTTGGAGGAGACCCACTTTACTGTATCGCCTTTTATTTTGTGAGTCTTGCAAAATAGATCCCAACAACTTGGAGTCATATCTGAGGATTTTTTCTATAAAAAAATATAGCTTAGTGTCAATTAAAATGTGTTATCAGAAAATACAAAACTATATATAACTTAATTGCTTACCATTCTCTTATAATGTTCAGTTATTGGGATTGACCCTCCTGTATGTAGGGAACCATCAGATAAGCTTCTATTGTTAGTGTTAACTATTGCCTTTCCTTTCCAATCATCCGTATTCCACTTTTGTTCCAATTGCTCACGCAATTCAACAGGAATCCAACTCCCTGAATCAATCTTACGGCGTACCCTATACATTGCGTTAGAGTACCCATCTGAGGCCTTATGATGATATGTCTTTTTAATTTGGGCCTTATGTTCCGGTAGCCACTTAAACTTCCTCTACAACACAAAGAAATTTAACTAAAGTTAGAATAATATTATAAGAGTGCAATGTGATGAAAAGAAAATAAAAATATCAAGTTATGCAAATATTAATACTTCCAGTTCATACCTGAAACTCTTTCCACCATAGTTTTTTTAATGGTTTGTCTTTGCTCTTCACTTCTCCATATGTTTCCCAGCACCCTTCAAACTTAGTTTTAATTATCTTTGTAATTTCACGCGTAAGTTGGATGGAAGGGTCGAACCTATGCCAATAATATTAAACAAGTTGTAAGTGACAAGCATATAAGTTATTTTAGAGCTTAAAGAAAAAAAGTTATAATTACTTATGTGTTCCTTGGACCTGGGCAAATCCACATACGTCCATCAGTGTCTATACTCCCAATTTGTGGAGATGAATCGACACGAGAAGTTGATGATACACGGGGGTCATCACCAGATACAACATCAGCTGGGGAATGCGTGCTAGGTGTAGAAGGGTTGGCTGAGGAATGCAACATCTCTGAGAAGGAAGGATGAGGGCTAGGTGTAGATTGGGGAGGTTGGAGAGCCACATGTGTGTGAGAAGTGGAAGGATGTGTGGATTGCCCGGTAGAATGATGGGTGGGTTGCACAACAAGGTTGTGGCAAAGTGGTTGTACCCTACCTCTCACTCTTCCCGACCTCTCTTGATACCTCTACCAGATTCTCTTCCTCTCGCCCTTGTATTATCATTGTCTCGCCATCTATAAAAAAAAAAAGCAAATATTATGGATAAAAAATATTCAAAAGTAACATCCAACTATTATAGATAAAAAACTCAAAAAGGCACATTAAAAAAATCTAAAAAGTCACATAAAATTAAACATTTTTATTTAATATACATTGGAGTAGCACACAAAATGCTCAAAAGTAATACACAAGAATAACACTTGTTGACTCAATAACTTAGTTTGCATCTGTCTCTTCATAAGCTTATTCATAATCATAATCATCTCCCTCTTCTTCATTATCTGATATGAGCTCTATATCTTCTTCTTCTTCTTCTTCCACTTCTTCTAAATCAAGGTTCAACATGGAGCTTGGTACTTCCTCTGCTACACCATCAGTGTCAACAAGACTTTGCAGAAAATCTTCATTTGAAACAATTATAGGTACTTGTTCTGCATCATCATCTTGGTATGCATCATTTGTTTCAAGTATATTATTTTCCAAAGTTTGAATTATATTGCGTGCCTTTGTTCTTATGACACTCAACCAACCTTGTTGCCCTTCAGGAAAGGATGTGAAATAGACTTGCTCTGCTTGTTGAGCTAATATGAAAGGATCATAATTTTGATATCTCCGTGATTTTTTTATTTCAACATTGCCATAATTATCTATCCTTGTCCCCTGAGGACTAGGATCAAACCACTCACATTTGAATAAAACCACCTTCTTGGTAGGGTGACCAGTGTACTCCAATTCAACAATATCAATCAATACCCCAAAGTAATCATTTTCCATTGTACCACCTTGCCTACCGCGAACACATACACCATGATTTGTCGTACTCATCCCTTCATTTTGAGATTTTGTCATAAACTTGTAGCCATTGATAACATAATTTGGCCACTTGGTAGCTTTCCTAATAGGACCCCATGCCAAACTCGTTAAAAGCACATCATCAATCGCATTTGTTGAGTCAAGCACCTACATTGGACAATAATTTTTAATTTCAACCTAACAAATTACAGTACTCTAATTTTTAAATTGATTAAAATCACATACATATGTTTTAAACCATGAGATAAACTTTGCAGAAATTTCTTTGTCCAGGTCTGCTTCATTTGTTTCAGGATTTAGTTCTCGTAACAAATCTGAGTACATACTACACACACAAGATAACAGTTAAACATGACCCTACATAAGATAAATGTATCATATTGTCTATTGGAAGTACTTACTTCAAGTAAAGCACCACCTCAGAACAATTTAAAAGAATATACAAATGTGCAGCTTTCATTTCCTTATCATCCAAGGTAAAATTGGTACATTTTCCAATAGAACGGCCCGGATAATTAAAGATTGACAATGGAGGATTCACAGAAGAACCTTCTCCTCCGTCATCGTTTCGTGGCACTCTTGTTCTCCTTGATAGAACATCAGGAGGATAATAATACGAAGCAAATGTAGACATCTCCTCCAGTAAATATGCTTTACAAATTGAGCCTTCCACAAAAGCCGGGTTTGTCACCTTTTGTTTTAAAGATCGTATAAACCTATTGAGTAAATCAAGATTAAGCTTAAAGGAAAAGAAAATAAATAAGGACACATGAACAAGATATAAAGTAATATTATGAGGATCTAACCTTTCGAATGGATACATCCATCTGTATTGAACAGGTCCGCCAACTCTAGCTTCATATGCTAAATGAATTGGAAGATGTTCCATTGAATCAAAAAAACTTGGTGGAAATATTTGTTCCAATTTGCACATAATGACGGGGATGTTTTCCTCCAACATACGCAACTTATCTTCTCTCAACAATGATGAAGTAATTTCTCACGAAGAAATGACCAAATTCGATGGCGTGTTCAATATAGGTTTGGGCGAGGCTTTGAATGCCGTTGGAAGCAATAGTTGCATGAACACGTGGCAATCATGACTCTTCATGCCACTCAACTTCGCTTCCTCAAGTCAACACATCTGCTCAAATTGGAAACATAACCATCTGGAAGTTTGAGATTGTTAACCCATTCGCAAACAGCAAGTCTTTGTTGTTTGGTTAGTGTATAGTTTGCCTTCGGTTTTATAAAGTTTCCACCCTACTAGGTTGTAGTTCCAATCCACTCCGATTACAATGTATTTCCAAGTCCTTTCTAGATTTGCAACTATCCTTTGTCAGCCCTTTGGTGTCCATCACTGTGTACAAAATATTGAGAAACACATTTCTTTCAATGTGCATCAAGTCAAGATTATGCGGGAGAAGATGAGTTTTCCAATATGGCAATTCCCAAAATATACTTCGCTTTATCCAATGGTGCTTTACCCCAGAGCCTGGTGTATTATTTTGTTCTGGGGATTCCTCCACACTTTTTAAATGTTTTACCCTTTCCCAGACTTCTTGACCACTCAACCTTTGTGGAGGAGTAGAGGTTTCAACCCTGCCTTTTGTAAATGCAGTCTTATTCCTCCTATATGGGTGATTTTGTGGTAAGAATTTGCGATGACAATCAAACCATGAGATCTTTCGGCTATATGCGAGGCTAAATGCCTTGGAACGGTCCATACAAATTGGACAAGCTAGTTTACCCATTGTCATCCACCCACTTAACATCCCGTAGGCCGGAAAGTCATTGATGGTCCACATTAAAGCGGCCTTCATCAAAAAAAATTGCTTTAAGGACACATCATAAGTCATATATCCCTCCTCCCATAACTTTTTTAATTCATCGATTAAGGGGCGCAAATACACATCAATTTTCCTCTTAGGATTGGAAGGGCCAGGAATTAAAATAGTTAAGAACATAAACTCCCTTCTCATACACATCCATGGTGGCAAATTGTAAGAAGTGATAATCACGGGCCAGGAAGAATATTTCCTACCAGTTTTATCAAATGGAGCAAAGCCATCAGAACACAGGCCTAATCTAACATTTCGAGGATCCTGAGAAAATGCAGGCCATGTTTCATCAAAGTGTTTCCAAGCTTCTGCATCTGATGGATGAGATAAAGAACCTGCCACCCTTTGATTTTCACGATGCCATCTCATTTCACGAGCCGTTTGTATTGAGGAATACAATCGGCGTAGTCTTGGAACAAGCGGGAAGTACCACATACTTTTTAGTGGCACTAATTTCACTTTACCCCGTCTCGTAACACGTCTATACCGTTCCTCTCCACAAAAATTACAGTTTTGGAGCATCTCATATTCCTTATAATACAACATACATCCTTTCGGGCAACAGTCAATCTTCACACTTGCTAATCCTAGTTCAGAAATTGATTTTTTTGCCTGGTAAAGATTTTTAGGCATCTTATTACCATCTGACATTACATCTCCCAATAACTGCATCCATTCATTAAAGCAACCCTTGGATAAATTATATTCTGTTTTCAAACTTAATGTCGTTAAAGAAGCTGACAACACAGAATGTTTGTCACAACCATTCCATAAAGGAGATTGTGCAGCCTTCAACATTTCAAAGAATTGTTGTGCTTCTTGGTTAGGATCTTCTGTCATTGTGTCTTCTTCATAATCACCCTCTCGCTCAAGATAGTTGCCAATTGATGGTCCCGCGGCATCCATTACCAACTGCTCATAATTATCGAACATTTCCCTTTGGCCATTTCCACCATAATATGATTGATCAACAACTACTGGGGGAATCGGGGGACTAGGTTCACCATGATTTGTCCAACGATAATAATCACTCATGAATCCATTCTTACATAGATGCACCTTAACTGTGGCCGGTGTTTCATGACGCAAACACTTGCATTTCTTGCAAGAACATCTGATCTTACCTCTTCCAATGTTATCTGTATCTTGTTCCAATGCAAAGTTAACAAATTCATGAATCCTAACTTGAAATTCAGCCGTGATATTCTTGTCACAATCCACTCTGTTGTCCATCCACTTTCTATTTTCAGGTACTTCCATTGCTGATGCATTGTTTACACAAGATAGCATTAATCATTGACAGTACATGAAGAAACAATCAAAAGAACTCGAATCATCATTGAGAATTGCAATTTAAAAAATACATTTACCAAGTATCTTACAATAATATTAGCATATGCAGTTGATATTTTACTCAACAAATAAATGGGCTATCAAGTAAATGTCATTATGTCACTCATGCATATCAAGTTATGTCACTAGCAAAAATATATATCATGCAACAGAAAGTTCATTTTCACAAGGCCAAACAAACAAGTCCATATAGTAATTCAAAAGTTCACATCCAATTCCAAAGTTTCAAACAAAACACAAAACATAATCATCGGCATCCAAGTTCGTCATAGCCATATTCAATAAGAAACCTTGAAATCATTTTTTTACATACAACAAAAAAGTAGAACCTTTCAAACTTTTACTACTAAATAATCATCAACAAGATCATCTTCAACAACACAAGAATTGAAAGCAAAAGAACTAAAGTAATCACCTAAATATCCCCCAACAGCCTGCGGTTTTAGGAGGTCAACGAGAAAGAATGATTTTCATAATCACCAAAATAATCACCAAAATAAATATCGTTAGCAGCTCAACCTTCACCATAATAACAAGAGAATCGTCGTCCAAAGTCATCTCAAATAACGTTCAGTAGATATTCTACAAATAAGAAAAATAATAAATAGGTAAGACATATGTAGTAATGCTTTGTACGTGATCTGCATTGTGAAACTGAAACTACTTGACTGACAATAAAAAACCAGAATTAGAAATATGCTCAGAAAATTTCATCATTGGAGTGAGCTTCAACAAGGAGCACAACATGATCTAAAGAATTGAAAACACCTCTAATACCTACTTGTGAATGAAGGCATCAATTGCCATGAACATAAAGTGCACATTACTTGATTCCTTTGCCCAAGTGTAAGCATGAGAACCAGGGCAAACCTCAAGAGTTTATAGAGCCAAATTATATAATCAAAGACAACAATCCACTCAGTATTCTTTCCCTAATAATCTGAACAGATAGGACTATGAACAAAACCACGTAGCCACTCAATCATTTATTGTTCATCATTGGGCAACAAAACTTTAAATATAATTACAAAGGACAGTTTGCTCTAATTTTCACTACTTGTAGTTCATAGAGCATGATAAACAATTACATGAGGAGCCAAACTTGCGTATTCAAACACAATTACTATGAAACACAATTTAGACACATAACCGGTGCAGTCTATTATTTCCGAACATTGCAATTCTTAACAGTACATATAATAAATCAATAGAGTTCTTCGATAACTAACTTTGCAATTACAAAATTAGACAAGCAGTAAAAGACTTAAAGCCAATAATTCATCACTAGATCTGAAGCAAATCTAAACAAAACATGGCAGTAATCATGGGGATAGTAAAAGTTCTTTTTCCTCCTTTCTAATTCCCTGTCAAACAAGGGTAAGTACATGTGAGTTAAAGCCAATAATTCATAATCCCTTCTTTTTTCCTTCCTTTTTCAAATGTTACAAAATTTATTCAAGATGCAAATATCAAATTAATAATACTTGCTTTATGGTTTACTTATTGCCAAACCAATGCCTCATTATTGGACGAAATCTTCATAAAGTAGTTTCAATTCTCTCTCATCCTCACCAACAGGCTTAACACATATGCTCCTACATTGTTTGACATGGTACCCATACTATCCATACTCAGACTAAGTAATGTAACCACCGCATCAAATTAGATGATTTACTTAGACATGGTACAAACAAAAACTTAAAAAAGAAAACAATAACAAATATAAATAAATTACAATTTAATATTCAAAGTCACAATTATTTACAGCAACATATCTAATGGTTCATGACAAAATGCAAAAGCAGTATAAAAAAATAATGTTATGCTCTCATTGAAGATCTTTTATTACTAAGGCTGCATGTTTTCAACGAACTTATGTCAGATTCTGTATATATTTTTAAAAGTGATTCATAACCCAATCGGGTAGATTAACTTGACAGTTTCATCACAGCCACATATGTTGCCTGTCAACATCTACTGTAATGCTTGATCCAAAAGTAGCCTTTAGTAGATCCAATCTCTTGTAGTGCTTGCTAGCTATTACAATATCTTCAAAGTAGGTAGAACATAAGCTATAGCTCCTGCAATTCCATTAGGTTCATTAAATAACTCAAGTATTTGGTCTATATAGACCAAATACATGAGTTATTGAATGAATATAAAAAGGTGTTGTTTCTTTTATAGTGGACTGGAGGGAGTATTATAGTAAAAATACCGTACAGCATACGAGTTTAAATCTAGTTTAACCTTTATTTGACTTACTTAAAAATGAAGGTCGTGCAATCAGAAGATGTAATTTTTTCTTAGCAAAGCCAGAACTATGAACCAAATCTCTATAATAAACCAACAATATCGCTTTCAAAATGAAAGTTTTGCTCTCCAATTTTTAGTTCCAGCACACTTACAGTTTATGCATTAGATATCAATCTTTATGATCAGTGCGTAAAAACTCAAGAAGGTCATGATCTCTAAAAGGACTTGACAACACAAACATGTTATGGCTTGCCTATCAAGTTCAATTTTCTACTTATAATGGTTGTATTGTGTGTATATATGTAAAGCCTAATAACATGCAATAGATCAATTCATTAAGATCCGTAACTGACTGGTTAGACATAACAGAGCTAATACCATGCAGTTGAGTGACATAATCTTGAAGAAGATGAGTAATTGTAACTCGAATGAAAAGATTGCGAATGCCTGTAAGTATTGAATATCTCTATGGAAGGGTTTTCCTATGGTTAGCAAGACCCAGAGGAAAACTAACAGGAATACTAAGAGTTAAGTTCTGGTTTTTATATTTTTATTAAACTAAGTACAATTCTTACAGCTAGGTACATTAATTTCATAAATTGCAGCTCATGAGTCATGACCAGAGTAGCCCTTACTTGAAGAGGATATTCATAAAGGTGAAAAATGCCATGGGAAAAATAATACATGAAAGAGTGCTTAATATAGTCAAAGTCGTCACTAGTGCATTAATAAGTAAGCTTTAGATGTTGCATTATGAAGCCATAAGACACTTGTTTTTCTTGCAATTGCAGATAGCAAGACTTATACATTCAGAACCAGAAATATGTATATATATGCATATATAGAAACTTCGTAACAGTAAATCAAAACCAGTTAACAAAAACATCTATCAATATTTCAAGTAAGTCCATGACAAATGAACCTCACATCACAGATAATCATTATATCCCAACCAAAACTAAAAATAGCAATGATTCTTACACAAAAAAATTGCTAATCAAAAAAGAATGCAGAAGATCAAGGTGTAAAGCAAAACCTTGCTGACTAGCTTCCCTGTGGAAAGCAACTTCGCACAATACTAGGCAACCCACTCCAAACGCTTTCGCCTCTTGTACCAGAAGCTTCCGAACCGAACCACCTCTACACACATTGAGACAAAATGAAGCAAACCTTCGTTAAATAGCAGCAGCCTTCATTTGTATGATGATTAAACTAAATTGCACTAAATAGCTATGTACTCAAAATGTGAGAGGAAAGAAAAAATTATATTTGTGAAATGACATTAATATCCCTAATAAAAATGAGATGTAATAAAAAGAAGCGAAATATAAAAAAAGTGTTCCATAAAAATTAATATAAATTTAAAATAATTAACCTATGCCGTTTTAAATTAATTATATCAAAGATTAATATATTTTTGAGAAAACAATAACAAAAACTTCTATAATTTTATAATAGATATTAAGAGGTGAGATAGCAATTAAAAGGGGTTTATATGTCTTTTTAATCGTAATAAAGTGGCTCAATTCGGTTTTCTTTGGTTTTGGGTGATTGCCTTTGAAGTGGGGTCCACTACTTTTCAATCATTCCACCCCTTTTCATATAGCAACCAAAGGAGGGAAAAATCCTCGTAAAACGTGTTTTCCATCCCTACTTTTCTTTTCCACTTGTTTTACTACCAACCAAACATACACTAAAGGTATGCACACTTGACGAAGTTGGTTAACAAATTCAGTCCACTCGTTTCTGTGTGTTGTTGCTTTCTATATATTCCATTATTGTTACAACAGTTTCATTAAAAGGTCTGGGCTTGCTATACTAGTCTAGCTTTAATTTCAACAATTCAATTTACTTCTCTATTCTTCCACATTACATCTTTTAGGAAAACTAAATTAGCTAGATTAATCATATGATTTTTTTAATTAATCAAATCTTATTAACATGCCACTATGAAACAACATAGACCGATATAGTAATATCCTTTCCAACTCTTCACAATAATTAATGATACCAGAAAAATGCATTGAATATGATAAATGAACAATATATAATGAAGCATGATCTAACACTATATAATGAAGTATGAGTCCTTGTAAAAATAAGAACTACATTATCAAGCGACTCTTGTGTACACCATGTTTGTTGCAGAACGTGGTAAGCACTATTAGCGGTTATCTCATCGTTTCCATCTCTTGCAATGTTATGAACCCAAGTGTTATCAAACACTTGCTCAGGTGGGGCATGAAGAGGAACAAATGGATTCAAAAGACTTGAATTAGCCGTACAATTTGAAAATGGATTAAAATGAAAATAATTCAATCAAGGATTTACAAATTCAATTATCAGAAAATGCAATGAACAAAAACTTAAATTCTATCTTTTTAAAATGAAATCTTTTTGAGGAACTTGATATCAATCCTTATATAGAAACATGTAGCTGATCAATTCAAAGGTTTTTAGCTGGAATTTGTCACGACAAGATAAAACAATGACAAAGGAATGAACTGGATGGTAGAGGAGAATATATCATCCCTGGTTTTGTGCGCGACATTCCTAGTCTTGTTGAGAGGGTTGAGGTAATATCTTGGAAGTGGTTCTTGGATAGGTGAAGGGTGGTTATTGTTTGTGCTATGAATGGTGTGTAGCTCCCCTTGAATGTGTAAGGAGGGTGTAGTGTTTCCTTTGGTGGGAATGGTTTGATTGAGTGTTCAACCTCTTGAATCTTTATTTCCTTGTAGGCAAACCTATTGTATTACGGGTTGGAATACTCAATGTACTCTTCTTATTATCATTATAGATATATCTCTTTTTTGCAAAAAAAAATAAAAATAAATGCAACAAGCCCCCATTGATCTCACAGCATCAAAAGCAGCCATCACTTGACAAATCTAAATGGAATTATAAGCAAGATTAGGAAATCTAAGTGGACCTAAACCTTACTTTAAATGCAAAATTTCAATTACAAACCAAATCATGTTTATACAACCAAAACACATCCCAAACAGCCTAAAATCACAGAAAGGCTTCATACACACACACACACACACAAAATATCTATATACATGCATGACTTCAGTTACAAGCCTAGATGCATCATAAGTGTCCGGATTAAAATAACAGTGCAGAAAACCCCACTTAAGAGCATTGCACCAAAGACATTGGATGAACTAGACAGAGGCAATAAACTAGACAGCATTGCATGATGACCAATGAAAGACATTGAATACCAAACTAACCAATACAAAACAATCGGAAGTCAGAAAGCTTAAATTACAGAAGTTAGTACAGATGAATAGGAGCTTCAAGTATAGTGTACTATTAGTATCGGCTTAAGAATAGGGTTAATATTAGTCAATGCCCTATAACACTCCAACTCTGTATTAGCCACATAAATTTGTTAATCAACTGTAAACAATCCCAATTTGATTTAAATCATCTCAACTGATCAAATAATGCTTTTGGAAAACTAATTAGATTAACTCAATAAAACATGCACTACTTTCTTTGTGCATATTTCCCCAGCCAAATCAAAGCCGACTCTTGCATTTCTAATCACATGATTTCAGTTTTAAATTCATAACAACCTTATCTTCCAATTCAATTATTAAATTAGGTATTTATGTACATAAATTTTATAGGTATGTTTAGAATAAAAGCAGTCCTCAATTTACAAAAAGATTGAAAAAACAATCAATGCATTTGATATATAAAATAGAAGTGTTGAAAGAAAGATAACTTCAAGAACAATAGGGTAATCAGAATATTTATAAATAAGACAAAGAAAACCAGAAGGGGATACTGAAAAATTCTTTGCACCAGCGAAGCAAATCAATTTTAAAAAAATTAGCGACAAGCAGCGAAAGCAAATCGAATAAGAGACCCACAGTCTCACGAAGCAAAGATGCGATGGCGGCAAAAAAAAAAACAACAAGAAAGAAGAAAAGCATCGATGCGACACAACAAATAGCAAAGCTATAAGGGTTTCGATAAAAGGGAAAGGGATCTAGGCTCACCAATTCTGATTTGCGGTCACCGGTCGAGATAGAGAGGAGAGGAAGGCGGTCGGTGGAGACGAGGCTCGAGCAGAGAGGCGAGGCTTAGGCGGATCCGAGAGGCGAGAGGAGACGAAAGTTGCGAGTGAGAGCAGAGACCAGCGTCTGAGAGCGCCATTCATGAAGGATCTTCCATGTTCCTCTCTTTCAAGCTCCTTCGTTTGGAAATGCCATGTTCCTTCGTTTGGAGTTGCGAGTAAGAGAGATGAAAGTTGTAGAGACAGAGGGATTTCTAAGTTGCGGAACCAGCGTTGCTTGTAGTTGCCAAGTTTTGGGATAGGCCAGGGAAGGATTTCTAAATTAAAAGATCAGAGAAGGATTTCTAAATCTGTCACTAATTGTGACGGATTTGGTGACGAAAATTTAAGAGGAGGATTTCACCAAACGTATTTTAGTCAATTTGTGACGGATTTAGTGACGAAAAAATTAGCGAAGGAATTTTTCCGTCGCTAAATCCGTCACAAACGTGACCCAAATTAAGTTTTCCTAAAACTTTGATATCCGTCACTAAATCCGTCGCTATTAGCAACGGATAAGTATCCCTCTCTAAAATCCCTCTCTAAAATTGATTTTTCTAGTAGTGATCCCTGCCAAAAAATATCAGAAACAGGTAGTGGCAATAAGAGTAGTGAGAGAGATAGTAGATGATGAAACACAACAAACAACATAGCCCTTGCGACTGCCAGCACAGTGAATCACCAGGGCGTGCACTATTGGCTTTATTAGTCAGTGTCACCTTTAGGATTTGATAGACTTAACATCTCAACTCATGGCGCCTATAATAGGCACAGACCTTTAAGCTACATCCAGTTCAGAGTATCCTTCAGGGAATGAAGTTGCTCCCTTACTAACGACTGTAGCTTTTGGTCCAATGATAAGCGTTTGATCCTTCAAGTGGTATCAGAATGAGGTAATGGGTTTGAACCCCTTGTGCCACTAGAGAGATTGTTGGCTTTATTTGTTAGCGTCACCCTTAGGTTCGATGGGCTTAACATCCCAAACCACAATACATATAATGGGCACAACCCTTTTAGCTAGATGCGGTTCTGGGTATCTTGAAGGAAATAAAGTTGTGCCCTTACTAACAGCTATAACTTTTGGTCGAGTGGTAAGTGCTTGATCCTTCATGCACGTTGTACAGCAAACCTTAACCTTTGTCGTCGCAGAATTACCGTGCACAATCATTGTTCCCATTGTGCCACCGTGAACAACCGTTTTTGGGAGATACACTATGCCAAAAACTTAACCAGATAACGGTATTCAAATGACATTTCAGGATAGAAACGTCATGTAAAAAACACGGAGAACTCATATAACATTCAGATAACGTTTATGTGAGAAAGCATTATCTGAAGGTACATTTTATTTGAGGAGACAATATCTAAAAGTCTCTGTGGCTTGTCAGGTAATGTTTGTTGTAGAAAGTGTTATTTGAACCACAAAACACAATATAAAACACGAGAAAAAGTCTCTCTCCTTAGTACTTCGATAACAAACCCTAAAAACTTATAAGAACAAATCTTGTGATAACATGCTCGTCGTCCTTTTTTACCCAATAGCATCTACCACCGTGAAACAGAATCGGTTTAGAGCCATTTTGGACCCTCATCGTCCTTTTCCATCGAAAGGAAACTCTAACAGTCATCATGTGTAACACCCCAAAATTTCCCTTCTTCTTTCATTTCTGTATTTATCTATTAAATGTATGTATGCTATATTTGATTTGATAAGTGATTTTATGATGCTTTGTGTGAATTTGTATTTATTTGTATTTTTAGAGAACTGAGGTAATATATTATTTAACATATTATTTTTATAAAATATTAGTATTTGAAATGTCATTTATTTGGGAAAAATATTTCAGGTTAAAGAGGTGTTAAAATGAGTTTGAGGGGCTAAAAGTTTTTAAAGATATATAAAAATGATTTTTTACTGATTTACAGTGTACACCTCATTTTTTACTGATACACCCCTCATTTTCATAGACTATTTCATGCTAATTTTTTATTATTATGTGTTAATTAAATTTTAATAGTGTGTTATATGTGTGGGTATAATTAGAGGAATCTAGAAATGAGTTTATTTTCTTTTCCTTAATTTATATAATTATTTAATTAAGTGCTTATGCGCAATGCTTCAATTAAATAAGTGATTATGTGATACCTTATGCGACTTTGATGTTGTTAATGATTAATGCTCTTAGGCCTTAGTCCATGCGCCTTGGGATATTGAGAGATGATTTAAGATAGTTTAGAATTGTTATGTTGTTATTGGGCCTAGAGGATTGGTGCTTAAGTGATCCAATTAGCTTAAAAACCTAGCTAGAGAAAACCTAAGGAGTAAGACTAAAGCTCTCATTCTTGCCTCCATCAAAAGTGGCGCCTCATATCTCTCCCTCACCCTCTCATACGCTTTCTCTCTTTCTCTCCTTTGCAAACACTCTCACTTCCAAACACCCTCCCACCATTGAAAGAGCAAAGGGTCACTACAATAAACCATGAAAACCGTCGGGAATGTCTAATTACCGAGGGCCTACCGATGGCGTCGGTAAGTTCGTCAATAACAAGTCGAAACCAACAAAGATCTGGTCGTATTTAGCGATGGCTTGGCCGTCGGTAAATTATCGACGGATTAGCGACGACTATAACCATTTTTTATCGACGGATTATCGACGGCTCCACCGTTGGTATTGAAAGGAATTTAAATTAGTTTATTTCCATTTACCGATAGATTAGCCATCGGTAAATTATCGGCGACGTAGCGACGGATATAACCGTTGGTTTTACTGATGGATTACCGACGGAGACCATTAATTTTAAATTATTTGTTGTTTTTACCGACGGCTAAGCCGTCGGTAATGTCTACAATTTTAAAATGCTTTTTTTGTTTTTCTGACAACCCAACCTGCATTTTTAACAATCAAAATACAGATAATCACCAACCAACAAGGGCTCAATGGCCCACCAGCACAATCATAAATAAGTAACATAAATAAAAAGTACAAAAATATGTAAATAAAAGTGTTATAAATTTTAAGACAAAAATAAACATGTTTGTGAAGTTAAGTTAACATACAACACAAATAAAAACCTAATCTAATCCTCCTCCTCCTCGCCGTCATCCTCATCATCCTCCTTATAGTCCGGATGGCGATGGGCGGAATGGATGTTGGCAATACTGCTTGCCAACTCTCTCAATCAAGCTTTGAAAGTCCACACCGCCTCTGTTGGTGCTCTCTGCGCCAAGATCGCATCCAAAATCGCTCGACGAGCCTCCTCCTCGGTCGGCCATTCTCGCTCCTCAACGACCGCTAACTGTGCAGCCATCTCGGCAGAGTACTGATTGGGGATAGGGGTAGTATTGGAAGACGCATGAGACTCCTGAGTCAGAGAGGAGACACCTGGCCTATAACGCGAGGACATATCTCTGGCACCGTAGAGACATCCCCGAGTCTCCCCCCAGCAGATTTGACCCAGCTGTCTAATCTAGTCGAGGGGTCAACCTCCTGAGGGCCACTACCAGATGTCTCCCTGGCTAAGAGGCTTGCTGCAATGGCCTGAAATGACTCTTGCTCAAAAGAAAATGGCATTAAACTAGGATAAATTACTTTTTTTACAACAAAATCAAATATCAAATAATAGACAATAAATACAATGTTAAATCTTACATATGTCTCCCTAGCTCTCTCGTCCACCTAAGATTTGTCCTTCTTCCTCTGGTGAGTCCTCATGAAGACCTCATCCACCGACACTTCCCTGCCCAACTCTCTCGCCTTAAAGAAAACAAATAATACCAAATAGAAATTAACAATATTTAACAATGAAAATATGTGTTGCAATTATCAAGTGTTTAACTGAACAACATACCATCCGTATGGCATGCTCAGTGATGGAAATGGATCCACCTGTATGGACAGATCCACCCTTGACAGAGGCACGGTTTGCCTTTGCTCGTACTGATTTCTCCTTGTATTCAGGAGAATCCCATTTTTGTTCGAGGGTTTTCCATGCACTCTCACCTATCCAGCCTAGGCGCTGGCGCTTCTTCCTAACCTCCATCAGCATCTCAGATAGACGCTTGGAGCCCTTACTATCAAAAATTTTCCTGAGCTGATACTCATGCTTAGGCTGCCAGGCAACTTTTGTCTGCAATGTTATAATACAAATAAGTTAGAGTACATTCAGTAATAGAAACATAATAATTGAATTAGCTTTTGAGAAAAGAAATACAAACTTACCCCAAATTTCTCGAACCACAAATCGGCTACCTCCTCAGGAATCTCTCCCCAGGAAGGGTATGGATCCCGAAACTGTGACTGGATTGTGGATGTGAGGGCCGTCGAGGCCACCTTACGTGGTAGCCATCTATAAACAAGTTACAAACAAAATATTAAATACATATATATATATATATATATAACAGTGTTAAACATATAGCGGTGATAAATTACGTACCCTCGCCCCAATGGATAAATGTATGGCCTCCCATCTGGTGTCATCTCAGGGTCATGATGAGAGTGGCGTGATCCCTGCACCGTTGGACCACTAGGTGTAGGCTGTGAATGTCCTGCCTCATCCTGAGTATGCCTCGATGAAATGGACGTCGAGGGTCATGATGCTACAAGAGTCGTCGGAGATGGCAAACCCTACTCCTGCCCGGGAAGAGGATGGACTGTACCCATCGCACTGAAACCCAGAGTCGGGATCATGCATATAGGTGCCTCAGAAAGAGAACCTAAGCCTGCTGGGTCGAAGGCCCCACATCCTAACAGGTGGGTGGTGTGGATGCGTCGTCGTCCAATGGTGACTGGAAATGGCTAGCTGTGCATGCTGAGCCGCCTGTGTCACCATGTGCGACAAAATCATCCGATTCCTCCTCGCAGGAATCTTGGCCGCTTTACCTTTGTCTTTTGGAGGCATCTATCAACATTAAAATGTACAAACAACATAAGACGTTAGAAATAATAAATTAACAAGAAGTTAAAAAATGAACTATGGAATCATCAATATCCAACATAAACTCTAAAATAATAAACTATAAAATACACCAAAATAACCAACACAACACCGTTTTGATCATATAAAATTATTGGTCATTGTAGTATTCTCTTACCTATCATTTCAAACATCATCAATATCATCCTCATCATCCACATCCATATCTGCATTAGTCTCATACTTTGTCTGATAACTACCCTCACTATATTCCTCCTCTACTTCACTATCCATGTCAACATCTAATAAACGAAATATCGACCTCTTCGTTCTCACCATGTACTTCATCATGCAAACCAAACATCTCTTCTATTTCGGTTATTTGTTCAATGTGGGCCATTTCTTCATCTTGATAGGGTGTGTCTTCCTCAATGTCATCCACCTCTACACGACCTATGGGCTTTGTCTTTATTAAAGGTTGTAAGAACACATCTATTTTTGCTTTAGGATTATGTGGTCCAGGTATGAGGCACGTCAAAAACATAAACGGTTTAGTCATGCACATTTCAGGAGAGAAATTATACGGGGTCACAACAACAGGCTAACATGAATATGCGGTTGAAAAAGCTGCACGTAAGGTGTGAATCCATCAGAGCATAAACCAAGCCTTACATTCTGTGGTTCATTTGCAAAGTCTGGATACATCAAATCAAAATGTTTCCAAGCTTCCCCATCAAATGGATGACGTAAAACACCTGAACTAGATCTATTTTGATGATGCCATCTCATTTGAGTTGCAGTCTCCGTTGACGCATACAGTCTTTTCAACCAAGGAGTGATTGACAAGTAGAACATTCTCTTTACTGGAACGTCTTTATGCTTACCCATCCCGATCTTACGAGGAAGATATCATGGTTCATTATGAAACTTACACTCTCGATCGTTCTCATTGTCTTTCCAGTCCAACATGCACCCATTTCGACAACAATCAATTTGCTCAGACTTCAAACCTAGCATGCTCACTAATCTTTGTGCTTGGTAATAATTTTTCGGCAATGCATCTTTTGAAGGACACATGGCTACAAGCATGCTTGCAAAGAAATCAATACACTTTTGAGGAACATTCCAATTTGATTTGCATGCCAAAAGTTTGACACAAATCGAAAGTTGGATTCCGAAGCCCCCTCGTATAATGGCTGGTTTGAAGCAATTAGCAAATCATAGATGTCTTGTGCGTCCTTATTTGGAGGCTCCTCAAAAATCTCTTCCTCATCTTCCTTATTGCCATCGTCCCCCATACCTTCAAAGTCATAGTTGGGCCTGAAGACATCATCCACCATATGTTGCATATTAAGGAAGGGATCATCATTAACATCATCTCCACCACCAGTTGGCACATTACTCGGATCGATATGCGACACTTCTTCATTGTGTTCAATCCAATACCAATAATTTGGATGAAATCCAACCCTACCCAAGTGGACTTTGATTTGAGCAGTAGATAGTATGCTTCTGCACATGCACTTGAGACAGGTACATCTAATTCCACTCTCGCTTGCAACCTGAGGTTGTGAACTAGTCTGCTTTATGAACTCCTTAACCCCCTTTACGAATGGTTTCAACCCCCTCTACCAGGATTAAGCCTGTCATATACCCAACTACGATCTAGGGGATAACCACGATTGTCCATTTTCTGGAGAATGGGAAGATAAGTTATTAATTTTGTGTAACAAGGTTACTGTAAATTGCCTCTACATCGAGCAAGAACTTGTTCGCTAATAAAAACTACAGTGTTCTTGCCCGATATAATGACCACCGACAATAACCCCGCTACACAAAATAATCAAATACAACACCAAACAATAACGTAACACATAATTAATATAACTTTACCAAAACTATATTAAATCAAAACACAAAACAACCTGCAAACCTCTCCTTGTACTCATCTTCCAAGGGAGGTAATTCAACAATATACTATATTAAATCATATTGAAATTCAATACTAGAAATCTAGTAGTTAAAAGTAAGGCTACTCAAGCAAAAAGGGGTTGGGTCTATCATTCCTGGTGGCGTCACACTACATCAATTCAAATTAAATAAATAAACAACAGACCTCTCCTTGTACTCATCTTCCAAGGGAGGTAATTCAACAATATACTAAATTAAATCATATTGAAATGCAACACTAGAAATCTAGTAGTTAAAAGTAAGGCAATTCTCTGAGAAAAAAATACTACATTTATGCGGATTCTAAGTGTTATAACCGGTGACATGATATATTGCCACATATGAGCATAATAAGTACACTATCAATTAGCTTTTGTTTGTTTACTATTAAGGAAACATACAAAGCCCACATTATGAAATTATTGCAACATATATATAGAGCTAGCATAAGCAGCATTTGTATTGCACCAGTCCAATAAAATTTAGCATTAGCAAAAATAAAAGATAAAAAGACAGACCAATATATAAACCCAATCAGAAACTACGACAGCAGCAGCAGCAACAACAACAACAACAAACGCACAAAATAGGAATCAAAAGGGTAAGGAGATAATAAGAAACTGACCTTGCAAGAGAGAATGGAAACGAAACCGGACAGAAATTCTGGATCATCAACAACACAAACACACAAAAATTGAACCGCATCAGTGCTGCACAAAGAAAAAAATGAAGAAAGAAACAGAGAGATACCGTTCGAACAAAGGAGGCCGGAGAAGGGAAGCACGTGCAGAGAAGGAGGGGCTGGACGGAGAAGGGAAGCATGCCGGAGAAGGGCAGCATGCCGGAAGGGCAGCACGCCGGAGAAGGTTAGGTCGGACGGAGAAGGGAAGCACGCCGGAGAAGGAGGGGCCGGAGAAGGGCAGCACGCCGAAGAAGGTAAGGGAAGCACGCCGCCAGAGAAGGGAAGGGAAGCACGCCGTTGGAGAAGCGAAGGGAAGCACGCCGGAGCAGGGAGAAGGTCCTCGAAGGTCGTGGTGCTAACGAAGAACAGAGGGAGGAAAGAACAGAGGGAAAGTGAGAGGGAGGAAAAGAGGAAAGGTTATTAAGTTTCAGTTTTAACTTTACCGATGGCTTAGCTGTTGCTACAAGTCATCGATATTTAACGCATTAAATGCACATCAAATCAAGCGCACTGGCCAACCCACAGTTAAGCCGTCGGTAATCGCCTCATTTTAAAAAAAAAATCATGCGGCAATTACCGACGGCTTAAACGTCTTAGTTTTTAATAAAATTTAATAACACAATTAACACATGTCACCGTCCATATTACTGACGGCTAAGCCGTTGGTAATACAATCGCAAGTTTAACGTTTAATTTCTAATCATCTATCGACGGATTAGCCGTCGGTAATTATCGACGGTCAAAAAGCCGTCGATAATTACCGACGGCTAAGCCGTCGGAAATTAGCATGAAATTGAAAACTAAGGTTGGTCCTGTTACCAGTGAATTAGCGACGGCCTAGCCGTCGGTAACGAAATCTTTACAGACGGCCACGGGGCCATCGGTAATAATCCGTGGGTATTTTACAACATTCTTGTAGTGGGTTGAGAATGGAGGAGCACCCAAGTGATATCTCTAAGACCATGGAAGGAATTATAAGCATCTCTCTTGTTTGGTAAGATTACTAGGAATCCCTCTCATTGTCCCTCATCTTATGTTTTTGAGAAGTAAACCTTTAATCCCATCTTCTATCCTTATCCTTGTTAGTGGGACCAAGAAGGAAGCCAAGGACACCCACCCTCTCTAAAGGTTGCGAATTGTATATTAAAGGTAAGGGGGGATTATTGTGGTTGGGGATATTTGAGGAAATGGATGAAGGGGTTGTCCTTGAACCTTGTTGTTTGATGCTAGTTTTAAAGAAATTCTATTTTTTAATGTTTATGAATGATATAACCATGATTTTAAATAAATTCTATATATATTGCTTGCTATTTTTAAATGATTAGATACGCGGTTGTTGTTTTTAAGTTGTCCTTATAATTTATTTTGTATCTTGCTTATTAAATTGTGATGACGATTGTGAAAAGTCCACGTTTGTGGTGATGACCTTGAAAGGATAAATGATCATGTTTGCAAGTCACCTAGCTATTAGTAGCCATAATGGGACTTGAATCATTCCTTGTGAGATGATCCTAGCCATATGGGCCATGACAGATTGTCGATGAAAAATTGAACTATGATATTCGGAGGAAACCCGACCTTGTGTGTATGACTGACATACCAAACTTTGATTAGGATTTGGGGGGAACAACAGTTGAATGAAAGGGGGAGGCCAATAGAGGTGAGCCTTCATGGTAGATAATCCTGGCCTTAGGGATGAGATACTGAATCTGTGGCACCTAAGTGACTCAAGCTGCAACTTGATGTCGGGAAGCTACTTGCAAGATTACGTGACTCTCGACAGTCCTCTGACATTATCATGACTAGTGAAAGTATGAGTAACGAGGTGATCACCGCAAATGCTCTCCCTCAATAAACTAAGTATGTACTCCTAATCCGCTTCCCAGAGTAGGAGATGGTACCACATGTATATGAAGTAGGGTTGCTAGTATCTGCATTTTTCTTGAGATAGAATTGTGACTCTGGAACTAGTGAATTTTATCTGTGTGTGCATATGATTTTAAATGTGAGAGTTGTATCATGTGTATTTAACGTGGTGTATGTTTATATGAGTTTGTGTTGCTATATATATATATAAGTATATTATTTTATTCATTTATTCTTTCTAAATATCACCACAACTCAACTACCACGTACTCACCCCTCTTTGTTTGTATGTCTCTTTGTATGTTTCATGTTAAATTGCAGATACTTCTAATCCTGGAGTTAGTGGCTAAACTGAAGAACATGAGTGCCTGCTGAATTGTGTTTTATGATCTTGTTTTTATTTTTAGTTGAAGACTACGAAATTTCTTTGATTTAATTTGGGTTATGTAATGGCTCTGAGATAATGTGACAGAAATATTTTTGGGGGTCTATTTAGTTTACTTAGATTTATCGGATTTATTTTTAAATAAATACTAGTTTTATTTATTTGGAAAAATTGACTTGAAGTTTTATTGAAATCTGGCACTCTCGTACTACAGGAATTTTTACGTGGATTAAATTTTGTTACGTTAATTTTATTTGTTTAAATTTTTGCGCTATTTCCGCACAGTGCTATTTATCAGATAATTATTTGAAAATCAAACACGTATAATTTTTTTTATTTGAATAATTTTATTTTATTCAAAACGGGGTTAAGGGTGTCACATCACACATCCAAGGTAGCCACTGCCACGATAAGGAGCATCCAAGCCCTAATCCCATTTTTTGTACCCTTTGTTGAAGGAGCAATAATTGCGAGTTTGAGGTGCAGATATGTGGGAGATAAAGATTGCTGATATACCAAGGAGAGATATGCTCGTTCTCAATTTTTGTGGTTTTTTTATTTACCGCTTTATTCAAGTAACTATTTACTACTTTAAGTTAATTTTGCTTATTCAAAGAACTATTTATGTGCTATAGATGAGACAGTGAGGATTGAGAATTACACGATAGAGTAATTGTTAAGAGGAGATAGGTTACACAGTGGAGTAGTTGTTTAAGCAGGATACACCTGAGGTGTCGCAAATTAGTTCATAAAGGGTCGATCATGATTTAAGCATAATGGTGGGATCTAGGAACTCAGTTTTAGTAATGTGCCTTCACTTAATTGAGGTACTGATCAGTGTTCAGGTTGGGATCCCTGTTGAAATTGAGTGTCGAAGAGAAATACAACAAGAGAAGTAATTTGCTTTTTTATACCCCCAAGAGGAAGATGCAAGCCACTCGAGCACACCACTGCGAACCAAGCTTCGTTCGCAACCTTCGCACACAGAATCACCACCTCCCCTGGTTTCTTTTCGTTTTCGCTGTAGGATGCTACTGAGCTCTGTTTCCCTTTCCTTCCCTTCCCTATCTGAGTACCCCATCTTCTCCCCTTCCCCAATCTCAGCTTGTTTCTTCTAAATTTTTCATGCGAGTTTGGTTAATTATTCTGATCTGTGTTTGTTAAGATCATGTTTTCTGGTTTTTTAATGGCAAATATTAATTACTATATATATAGGGACTAGAGCATTAAGGGTACTTCAACCCTTACAGCCACCCAAAGAAGGGGAAATTCGAAAAGAAACATCAACCCAAAGAATAAGAACCAAAATAAGCAAAAAGGGAACCAAACAGTGTTTTAAAAACTGGCTCGGACTGGGCCGACCGAGACCTAGTGGTATGAACGGTTCGAGTTGCTTATCGGATCGGATGTGCAAGAGACCCGTGCAACTCACTCTGACTTGGCCAATTTCTTGCAAAACTCGGTGACCCGGCGGTTCAGAAGGACTCAGCTGAGTCATGCTCCAAGAAAAATTTGAAACAAATGAAAAGATCCTGTAAGCACAGAAACTTTGAATCTCGAGTTGAGTTGATCGGTAAAGGAGAGGAAAGGGAAAAGAGTTGGAGTTATTCATGTAATCCAGTAGGCGATGATGGACAACACCAGAAAAGGAAGTGACCCAATTATGTTGCCGTTTTCGATCGCATATTTCTCTTTGAGTTTGCAGATGCAAAATAGAGGAAGGAAGAAGAAATGCGCGGAAGCTGGTGTAACACCCCGGGCTTTAGACCCCTTGCAGCTTGAATTTTGGGCCTTTGGCCCACAAACCGCACTGTAGGTAGCCCAACTCGCGAATGCTACTCATAGGAGTTTATCCCCCCTTTAAGGAATATTTTTTCCTTAGGAGGTTTCGAACCCACACCCAAAGGGATAAAGGTTATAGGAATCTACCTCCTATAGTTGAGTTGGTGATGGGAGGTAGATTCCTATGTGGGTTCTAAACTTCCATAAGGCAAAAATATTCCTTAAGGGGGGAATACAGTCCTATGAGTAGTATTCGTGGGTTGGGCTACCTACAGTGCGGTTTGTGGGCCAAAGGCCCAAAATTTCGGCCGCAAGGGGTCTAAAGCCCAGGGTGTTACAATAAGGCGCCTTTTATTGTAACAGCGGGGATTTGGCCTTCTCTAAGCTCTTCGCTTAGCTCTTTACCATTACTCATAGGACTTCTCCCCCTTCTAAGGGAGATTTTGCCTTTCGCACGGCTCGAACCCGGGACCAGAGGGCTTAAGTACGACGGGAGCACTTTGCTACTACCAACTGAGCAAGATGTAACACCATACATTCAATTAATCTTGAAAGTAAGATAATTAGCATTTGATACAGAGTTTACCAAGCAGAATTTAAACTTAAATTTTACATTAAGTCTAGATTAACACATGGTACCTAATCCCACAATGGGGAAATATCCCATATTTCAAAATTACATAACTATCTAAAGATTTAATTCAAAATACTAGTCCTTTTGCATAAAATTCAAAAGGGAATTACATAATTCAAAATACAAAATAACATAAAGATCTTCACTCTTCTAGCTTCTTCACCCTTCCTTTGGTACCTGCGAATCTGTGATAATAATAAAGGGAAAAAGTTTGAGATAAAAATCTCAGTGAGTCCTTCCCTCGAGCCCTCACCATCTCTATTAATCTTAAGACAATTTTCAGGAAAACAGTCAAACACATTGATGCAATGCAACTTTTCTAAGAACATTTCGTTCTTCATTACTCCGTGCGTAGCACGTCTTTAACTATTCCCTTTTACGGTTAACTTGGGGACTAACCAAGGAATCTATGTTACTGGATTTTGTCTTAGGCTTAACCATAGACCCCAATCAACATAGTTAACGGTAAGGTGGTTAGACGGCATTAACCTCCAAGTGGTGTTCCACAAGACTAACTATACTATGCTATCCTCTTATGAGGAATCTTGGTGTCTTTTAAGTGAACTTTAAATCACAATTAACATGACATAGATGCATGCTTTTCTTTGAGATAAAAATCACAACTTAGGATATTTAACTCACATTACATATAACTTCACCTAGTCATATAAACATGGCAAAACACATATTCATATGAAACTTTACATAACCTTAAGTCAAGAAAACATTTCAAAACCAAGACACATTCCCATTGGAGCTCTATGGAACATCCAATGGTGCAAACATCAAACATATAACTTGTGGGGGGTTGGGGGTAGAGAGCCAACCTTTTGCAGTCAAACCCACTAAATATACATAACAATAACCATAATATTAAACTTGAAATCAAAGGGGTTAACAAACCCTAACTCTAAACCTTTGGGGTTCAAAGACTTATTTGAGAAAAGTCCTAATGTGGGACTTATGGGTGCCCATCACCTAAGAGAAGGAAGAACTCACTAATAACAACAAGGATTCGAGCTCCAAAGGCTGAGGCTCAGTTCCTTTTTCTTCTTCCTTCACGAGCTCCTTCTCCCTCTAACTAGGGTTCAAGCCAAAACTTCAAGAACACCAAAAATCTCACTCTTACAACCTTGATTCAAGCTTAGGTTTAGTTAAATCTAGCATGAATCCTTTAATATCTCATAGGGTTTGAGAAACCCTGATATTTTCTCTCTTCTCACTTCTCTCAACCACCCCCTCTCTCTATTTTTTTTTCCAATTCGCGATTTATGGCTCTGCTGCTATGTTTTCTGCTTTTTAACAGCAGTGAATCGATTCACTTACAGGTGTGAATCGATTCACACAGTCAGAAAATGCCAGATTCGAATTTTAAGTGAGTGAATCGATTCCCTGCAGCTCCCAATTCGACTCCCAGTGGCTTGCTTTTGTGTGAATCGATTCACAGGGTGTGTGAATTGATTCACAACTGATCAAATTCGATTCCCAAAAGGATTTAAGTGCTGGAATCGATTCAGGAGGTGTGGGAATCGATTCTCACTGTGTAAAAATCAAAGAAACTTGATTCTAACACCCAATCTTGAGTCCTTCTTCCTATTCCTTCTTGATTTAACTCATAATCCATCGCTAACACCACTTTAAAGCTAATTCAACTCATCTAATCACTTAGAATCATCACACAATATCCTCACTTCTCAATTATAATATCAACTTGAATTTACTTGAAATTCACTATTAACATATATGTTAGCGTATTTCATACACTACTTTTTAAGGCAAGTGCACCAATCGCAACCAGTAATATAGTAATGAATAGAGTATCGTCTCCACAGGGATTATGATGGTTATCAATAAGAATAAGTGTGTAATTACTTTAAACGGAAATGATTTGGATATTTTGATTGTAATTGTAACTTTGAACAAGTTAAAGTAAAAATAGAATTTACTTGGTTGGTTGAAAACGACTAGGATTTGAATCCTCTTGTACTTGCTCTTATGTAACTAGTTCATCATTAACTTAAGTAATTTCATATAAATTGAAGTTCGAATTAACTGAATTAGCTTAAGGACAATCCCTTGCCTCATAAACCCTTTATTCTAGCCACAATCCCTAATCCCTTAGGTGATTAATGATTAGACTAAGCAATAAGATCCATGATTCATTAGAACACATAACCACAAGTTATATTCCTATAATCATCATGATTATGATTACTAATCTCAGTTCAAGTTCATTCATCCTATTTTCCAATAAAGATGAAAAACCCAAAATCAATGCAATAGTGATCAAGTATTGAAAAGCATGAAGTATAGAGATTAGAAACTCAAGTTACATAACATAAACTTGTATTAATATAAGAGAACTAACTACATAAGAGTTTGTACATGATTCATCTCATCCTAATCTAAGGTATTTAGCTACTCATGGTAGTAAAAGAAGAAAACAAACATATGGAAGAAAACAACTCCATTGATGATCCAAACCTTGTTCCCAAGAATGAATCCTCCTTAAAGATGAAGAACAATGGAACCCTAGCACTCCTAATCTTTTTCTTCAGTGTTTTTGATGTTAGCAAAGGTCCAAGATGAATAAAAAGTGAACAAATATCTAATTATACAGATTCTGCAGCACCGTGCGCGTCGCGCGCAGATTAGGCAGTACAAATGAGCGTCGTGCGCACTGAGGCGGCTTCGACTTTGCGATGCGGCGTCGCAGATTCTTCTGATCGGTCGCGCGTCACGCACATGAAGACAGAGCCAGTTTACATAAATGCGCGTCACGCGCATTCCTTTACTTGTAAATGCGCGTCACGCGCATACTCAATAACTTGGCTAAATTTCGCATTTTTGGCTGCCTTCGAATCTTATGCTCTCACGAATCATCTTCTTTGCCTTTAATTGAATTCTTGAGAGTGTCTTCTTTTGGTTTTGTTTCCATTCCTAGCAATTCAAGTGCAATATACATGAGAATAATGTAAGAGTTAAAACATACAATCAAACAACCAAGTGTAAAGAATTCCAAAGTTTAAGCTCAATATATATTCAACTCTCTCAATTCCTCATGTATTTAATTCAATTAATCACTCTAAATTAACATAAGATGAAAACTTATCAATATACTAAGCTTGTGCACATAATTCTAAACTAAAATTGAGGGATTTTTGGGTTGTTTCATTACTACCCACCTTTTAAAAAAATTTGTCCTAAAAAATTAGATTAAATTACATACATATTGAAAAAGGTAAGGATACTGGTCTCGCATTTCCTCTTCGAGTTCCCAAGTGGCTTCTTCGGGAGTGGATCTTTCCCAGATAACCTTAACCAAAGGAATAGACTTATTCCTGAGCATCTTGAAAGCACGGTCCACTATCTGGGCCGGTTCAAGCTGATACGTCAAATCTGATCTAAGTTGTACAGACTCATGATACAAGGAATGAAATGGATCCGGAATGTACTTCTTAAGTTGAGACACGTGAAAAACATTGTGGAAATTGGACAAGGAAGGAGGTAGGGCAATCTGGTAAGCCACAGAACCAGTTCGACTGAGAATTAGAAAAGGACCTATGTATCGAGGGGTTAACTTCTTTTCCCTAAGAGCTCTACCGACACCTATAGCAGAAGTGACTTTCAGGAACATATGTTCACCTTCCTCAAACTCTAGGGGTTTAAGCTTACGGTCTACATAACTTATCTGTGGTTTCTTGAACAAGGCCAGGACCCAACAACCTTCATTTTCCTACTTCAAACCACCATAGGGGAGTTCTGCATTTGCGACCGTAGAGAGCCTCGTACGGTGCCATGCCTATGCTAGAGTGATAGCTGTTATTATATGAAAACTCAATGAGTGACAAATACTTATCCCAACTACCGCCATCCTCTAAAACACAGGCTCTGAGCATATCCTCTAGGGTTTGAATAGTTATCTCTGACTGACCATCCATCTGAGGATGATAAGCCGTGCTCATGTTCAACCTAGTCCCTAAGGCTTGTTGGAGTGCTTTCCAAAATCAGGAGGTAAATTAGGATCCCTATCAGAGACAATGCAAGTTGGAACTCCGTGGAGCCTAACAATCTCGCTGATATAGATCTCAGTTAACCTAGCGGTCTTGTAAGTGGACTTAATGGGAAGGAAATGGGCAGATTTGGTCAATCTATCCATTATAACCCAAACAGAGTCATAACCTGACTGAGTGCGAGGTAAACTTCCCACAAAGTCCATCGCTATACTTTCCCACTTCCATTCTGGAATTTCTAAAGGCTGGAGAGGTCCCGAAGGCTTTTGGTGCTCTATTTTGGTTTTCTGACAAACCAAACATTGGGCTACAAACTCTGCCACATCATTTCTCATACCTGGCCACCAGTACCTTTGCCTAAGATCTTGATACATCTTGGTAGAATCAGGATGCACCGAGAATCCACTCTTATGGGCTTCTCCTAGAATCTGTTTCTTAATGGATTCATCTCTGGGTACACAGATTCTTTGATGGAACAATAAAGTGCCATCCACAACTTTAGAGAAACCGAGGCGGTGTTTGCTAGATTGCAACTCTTCATCTAAACTTTGGGCTAGTCTAATCTGGCCCCTAAAGTCACAAGAAATTTCTAGGTGACATAACAAGAGACTGTTTCCCATAGGAAACGTTCCTAAGTTTAAGTCCCTAAAAAATTCTAACAGCTCCATTTCCTTAATCATCATTGATGACACATGCACGAACTTCCTACTTAAAGCATTAGCAACTACATTCGCTTTGCCAGGATGGTACTTCAACTCAAAATCATAATCCTTCAGGAACTCAACCCACCTCCTCTACCTCATGTTCCCTTTGATCAAAGAGGTATCTCAAACTCTTATGATCACTAAACACTTCAAACTGGGCACCATACAAATAGTGCCGCCAAATCTTTAGAGCAAAAACAATTATTGCAAGCACTAGGTCATGGGTAGGATAGCTCTCTTCATGAGGTCTTAATTGCCTAGCGGCATAGGCTATATCTTGACGGTTTTGCATGAGAACACAACCTAGCCCTTTCTTAGAGGCATCACTATAAAATTCAAATCCCGAGGCTGGGTCAGGGATAATCAAAACTGGTGTGGAAGTCAATCGAATCTTAAGCTCTAAGAAGCTACTCTCACATTTCTTATTCCACACAAATGGCTCCATCTTTCGGGTTAATCTCGTTGCGGGAAGTGCTAGCTGAGAAAACCCCTTAATAAACCTTCGGTAATATCCTACTAACCCTAGAAAGCTTCTAACTTCTGTGATCGTGGTTGGTCGTTCCCAATTGAGAACTGCTTCTACTTTACTACGATCAACCGATACTCCCGCTTGAGAAATTGCATGTTCTAGAAACTTAACTTCACAAAGCCAAAACTCACACTTCTCAGGCTTCGCAAAGAGGCACTTTTCCCTAAGGGTACCTAGAACGATCCTACGATGTTCCTCATGCTTTTGAGGACCTACGAGTATAGACTAGGATGTCATCTATAAAGACCACTACAAACTTGTCGAGAAAAGGCCTAAAAATTTGGTTCATATAGTCCATAAATACGGCCGGAGCATTAGTCAAACCGAAAGGCATAGCCAAATACTCGTAATGTTTGTACCTAGTCCTAAATGCCATATTTGGAACATCTCTTGCCTTAACCCTAATCTGGTGATAACCAGATCTTAGATCAATCTTAGAGAAAATCGAGGCTCCCCTAAGTTGATCCAACAAGTCATCTATCCTGGGTAATGGATATTTATTCTTCACCGTGACCTTATTGATTTTTCGGTAATCAATACCTAACCTCATACTACTATCCCTTGTCTTCACTAAAAGAACAAGTGCATCCCAAGGTGACACACTGGGTCTAATGAACTGTTTGGCAATTAAATCCTCCAACTGGGTCTTAAGCTCTCTTAACTCTAGAGGTGACATCCTATAGGGAGCTATAGAGATCAGTCCGATGCCAGGAACCAATTCTATTAAAAATTCCACTTGTCTTTCTGGAGGTAAGGTCGATACCTCATCAGGAAACACATCTAAGAATTAACTACAGGGATAGTGTCTAAATCTAGGCTTGCCTCTGAGTTTGAGGAAAGTTACATTATATATCCTGCATAACCCTCTACTAGACAGTGACTCAACAGAAGAACACTATTTAGTACATTATAACTTGACTCTACAATAGTGGGCTGCTCTTTTGGAAACTCAATTGTCTTACAAAAACAATTTAAAACAACTTGGTTGGCGGAAAGCCAATTCATACCGAGAATTTTGTCCATCCCCTCAAGAGGTAGACACACAAGGTTTACTAAAAACATCCTCCCTTGGATTATGAGAGGACAGTTTTGTACATCAAGGAAGTAGAGATACTACCCTCGGCAGGCGTATGCACATGCAAGGGAAATTGTAAGGAAGTGAGGTACAACCCTAACCTTTGGACACATTTACAAGAAATGAAAGAATGGGTTGCCCCTGAATCAAACAAAATGACTAAGGTTCATCTTGCAGGAAACAAGTACCTTTCATCAGATTCTCCGCATCCTTTGCTTTCTGAGCATCAAGAATAAAGACTCTTCCTTGGTTAGGATCACTGGGTTTAGATCCTTTCCCTTTGGTGTATCGGGGATAATCCTTTGTCATATGTCCCGACTGGTGGCAAGCATAGCAGATGTTATTCCCTTTCAGACACTCTCCTTTGTGTATCTTACCACAATTGAAACAAGTGTGAAAGGTCTTAAGATCCTGAGATTGGACTTGCTTTCCTTTGTTCAAGTTTCCCTTACGCTTCATGTGTTGTGCACTCTTGTCATCCTTCCTCTTTTGTATCCTATCTCGACGATCCATCTCCAAGGCCACCTGTGCCTCCTCAGTAATGATACATTTCCCCATTAGCTTTGCATAATCACTTTCTTCAAATCCACACACGGCATTCCTCAGTTCCGGCTTGAGGCCTTGCTCAAACTGATGAGCATTCCATTCATCGTCTTCTTTACTTTGAAGGTAGGTACAATATCTGGACAAGTCTTTAAACTTGGTTACATATAACGCTACCGACATGCTTCCTTGGGTAAGATGAGCAAACTCCTGTTCCTTCATCCTTCTCATACTCTTTGGGAAGTATCTCCCCAAAAACGCCTTCAGAAAATTTTCCCAGTCTAGGGGGTTTCAAGAGAAATCATGTGAGCTTGGCTCCTTTCCACCATAACTCTGCCTCTCCCTTCAAGTAGTGTGAGGCAAACGTCAGTTTCTATTCTTCGGTACAAGCAACCACTTCGAATATCTTTTCCATCTCTTGCAACCAGTATTTTTCTTCAGATGGGTTTGAGCCACCCTTGAAAGGAGGAGGACTATTCTTCCGAAATTCGAAGAACGCACGGTTGGGATTATCTAGTTATGCAGCATTGTTTACTGGGGCTACTCCTCCTTGAAGAATCTGCTGAAGCAGGGCATTTATCGCTTAGGCTTGGGCATTAGAGGCCTCAGTTTGCACTCGTAATGCCTCTGCCATGACATTCCAAGGCTTGGCTTCCAGGGTTTCCCTGGGGTTCGTAGTGGTATTCTATTGTTTCCTATCGCGTCGTCCCACACCTGATCCCATGATTCTGCATAAAATGCACAGAGCATTGAGTTGATCAGGCTCAATATCTCTTAGCATAATAAGTAAAAGGACAACAACAGATAATAAGGACTCGTTAAGACCGTTCTAACTCTTCCATAGTCCGATAAGAATCAAACTGCCCTGATACCATAATGTAATCCCATACATTCAACTAATCTTGAAAGTAAAATAATTAGCATTTGATACAGAGTTTACCAAGCAGAATTTAAACTTAAATTTTACATTAAGTCTAGATTAACACATGGTACCTAATCCCATAATGGGGAAATATCCCATATTTCAAAATTACATAACCATCTAAAGATTTAATACAAAATACTAGTCCTTTTGCATCAAATTCAAAAGAGAATTACATAATTCAAAATACAAAATAACTTAAAGATCTTCACTCTCCTAGCTTCTTCACCCTTCCTTTGGTACCTACGAATCTGTGATAATAATAAAGGGAAAAAGGGTGAGATAAAATTCTCAGTGAATCCTTCCCTCGACCCCTCACCATCTCTCTTAATCTTAAGACAATTTTCAGGAAAACAGTCAAACACATTGATGTAATGCAACTTTTCTAAGAACATTTCGTTCTTCATTACTCCGTGCATAGCACGTCTTTAACTATTCCCTTTTACGGTTAACTTGGGGACTAACCAGGGAATCTATTTTACTGGGTTTTATCTTAGGCTTAACCATAGACCCCAATCAACATAGTTAACAGTATGGTGGTTAGACGTCATTAACCTCTAAGTGGCATACCACGAGACTAACCATATCGTGCTCTCCTCTTATGAGGAATTTTGGTGTCTTTTAAGTGAACTTTAAATCACAATTAACATGTCATAGATGCATGCTTTTCTTTGAGATAAAAATCACAACTTAGGATATTTAACTCACATTACATATAACTTCACCTAGTCATATAAACAAGGCAAAACACATATTCATATGAAACTTTACATAACCTTAAGTCAAGAAAAAATTTCAAAACCAAGACACATTCCCATTGGAGCTCTATGGAACATCCAATGGTGCAAACATCAAACATATAACTTGTGGGGGTTGGGGGCAGACAACCAATCTCTTGCAGTCAAACCCACTAAATATACATAACAATAACCATAATATTAAACTTGAAATCAAAGGGGTTAACTGTAACATCCCAATTTTTATGAAAACTATTTTATAGTTTCCGACTACTTGAAAATAAATCTTAGAGATTGATCACCTCAATGGTTTGTTAAAAGTATGAAGAACTACTAAGATTTATAGTAAACAATTTATTGTTTTAGTAATTAATTCAGATTAAGAGACAATATAGACGTATACTGTTTTTAATATGAATTAATCTTGAAAAATGTGAAAAATTGTTGTTTGATTAAATAAATTTATTTTGTTGAATGAAAAATAATTTTAGGACTTAATAGATATTTTTAAGTCATAGTTTGGATTTTCGATGTTTAGTTATTTGTTAAATTGTCTGTTTTATGTCATATTTAATAAGACTTTTCTATTTGGTTTTGCAGAAACCAAATTCATTTTGAGAACAAACATATTCCGTTAACAGCTGCCATCAACAATATTATTGCCAATGTGAGCCTCACAGGTAATCTCTCTGCTGGTACGATAACCGGAAATATTCATGAGTTTGTTCTTCTTAAAAAGTTCGTAATTAAGGGTAAGCTGAGTACGGCCCCAAAAATTATAGAAGTTAACTGGCACCCCCCCATTTGTTCCTGGATCAAAGTCAACACTGATGGTGCGGCTAAGGGTTCCCCGAGTATTGCAGCCTGCGGAGGTATTTTTAGAGATAGCAGAGTAGCTACATTAGGTTGTTTCAGTTTTCATATTGGTATAGCCAATGCTTTTCATCTTTGAGTTGATGGGTGCAATTATAGCTATTGAGCTGCCCAGCCACGATGGGTGGAACAAGTTGTGGTTGGACTGTGATTCTATGCTGGTGGTTATGGCTTTTTCCAATCATGATATTGTCCTCGAAGCTCGCAATGTGGGTAAACTGCTTACACCTGACTAAGAATATGTGGTTCAACTATTCTCATATATATAGAGAAGGCAATTCATGTGCAGATAAATTGGCTTCCAAAGGTCTCTACTCTCATGGTCTTACTTGGTGGAACACTATCCCTTCCTTCGTAGTGGCAGAGTTCTCTCGCAACAGAATTGGTCTGCCTAGTTATCGTTTCAGATAATGCTGTTGGTTTTATTTATGGTTTCATTTTGGACTAGATTATTTGGTAGTATGCTGCAAATGATTGTTATTGCCTCTGGTGCCAACCTCGTTGGGATGGGAGACAGTATAGTGATGCTTTTGCATACTGCTTTTGGTTGGTGTAGAAGTCGTTTAATTTATGCTACTCATCTTGTCTTTTCCTTTCCCCATGGGTCTTGGCCTAGTCCCCCCATGTTGTTTTGTTGTTTTTTTTCCTTTTTTATAATAAAATATAGGAGGGAGTACTCTTTTTCCTGCTTGGTGTTTTTTCCCTAAGGAGGGTTTTGCATCAGTAGGTTTTAACGAGGCTCCCTACCTCTCTTTTGATTAAAAAACAATAATAAGACTTTTATTTTTAATGATTTTTTATTGATAATTTTATTGTTTGAATAATATCTAGATGATCAGAGAAACTAGAATTAGTGATCCTCACTAATTTACAGTTTTTCTTACGCTGCGAGAATTCTGTTGAATTCTGCCGTAACTAGGCTATTGGGTGAGTTTCTAACTGAAACCTGCCCAAACGTGATCCAAATTTTATAAAATTTGAGATCTTAGTATTTTCCAATATTTATGATTTATTGGAATTTGTTTTGGGATTTTTGGCATCAGAAAATATTTGGTGTGTTGTCTACGCCCGAAACTGCATTACGGTAGCGTTTTAGCTCGTAAATCGAGAAAGCGACATTCATAGAATTACTTCTAATATTTTTAGGGTCATTTTTGTTGATTAATAATTTTTGATTATAGAAATAATTTATTAGATTTATTTTTGGAGATTTTGGTATTAAAACCCTAATATACGCGTAACGCCGCACACCCGATTGAGCGAGAACGCGACAAAACGAAATATCTTGATATCCTGGGCTAAGGGGCGATGAATCCAGCTATTAGGGGAGCTGAACCTGGGCTTGGAAGCTTCCATAACAAGTGTAGGCATAGGATTGGTTTTTATGTAATTGTAGTTAGTTAGTTTAGTTAGTTTGTAACTAGTTTGGTTAGCTTCCAACTAAATGAACAATTTTTGTTCCTTCCATGTCCCCAAATTTTCGTGGCCTCTCCTTCATGTGACCAGCACCCATTTCATTTCTCCATTGTTGGAGAACCTGGAAGGAATTTTAGTGAGAGAAAGTGTGAGGAAACTCGAAGAAACTAGTGTTTTAGAGTGCAATCTTTCCTTCCTTGTTCTTAATCCTTGATCAACCATCATCAATCTTGTTGGTAAGTGTTCTTGTTCACTTTCCTCTTCTCATGGCTGCCATGGATGAGTCCTCCATAATTTTAGTGTTGTTTTCTTTAGAAAGTGTTAGATTTTGCTAGATTAGCATGTTTAGCCTTTTGATCCTTTACTTTCTTCCATGATTAAGCATGATTAAAGTTTTTAAAATTTGGGAAACCCTAATCCTTGACCCTGGCCGAATTCATGGGCTGTTGTGGGGGCTTGATCTTGACTTGTTTTTGTTGAGTTAGAGTTAGTTCTTGTAGGGTTTTTGATGTTATGTTTGAAAATAGTCTTATATGCATGTTTTAACAAGTTTTGAGAAGATTAATTGGTTAAAGTTTGGGGCTGGAAACCGTGGCTGAGATATGAGCTTTGAGGATGTTTTAATTTGTTTTTAAATTGTTTTAATTGTTTAAGAATTTGGTTTTTGGTTATGGCTTTGAATCTATAAAGGTTTGTATGTTTAAAGCTTTGCAAAATGGCTTGAATTAAATTAAATTTGGGGCTATTTTGGGGCTTCCAAAACAGTGGCTTATGATCAAGTTTTGAGTAAGTTTTGACTTGTTTTTAATTGTATTAAAGTGGTAAAGAAGTTTGGTTTTGGTAAGAAGTTTTGATTAAGCAAAGTTTGTAAGATTTTGATGTTAAAAGATTTGAAAACTTGGAGTTGTTTTTGGAAGCTTAAAACCGTGGCACTTTGATGGAATTTGGAGCATGTTCTTAACTTGTTTTTAAGCTTAAATATGTTGTAAAAAGTGGTTAGCAATTTGGTTTAGCAAAACTTTTCAAAGAAGCATGATTTTGGGAAAAGAATTGGTTTATGTTTCAAGAATTGTTTTGAACTTGTAATGAAATCTATTACTAATAATAAAGCAAGGTTTTTGAGGGACACGTGTCAGTCCCTCAAAAACCTTGCTATTTTACTATTTTATTATTATTATTTTTATTTAATTTTATTTTTTTATTTTGTTATTTTGTTATTTTTGTTATTTTTTTGTTATTTTTTATTTTTATTTTTATTTTTATTTTTTATTTTTTATTTTTCTTTTTCTTTTTCTTTTTCTTATTTTTGTCTTACTTTTTATGTTTTTATGTTTTTCTATTCTTTTTATTATTTGTTTTTATTTTTAATTTGTCAATTTTGTTTTTTATTTTTATCTTTTTTATTTTCTATTTTATTTTTTTTTATTTTTTATTTTTTACGGTCATTTTTATTGTTGTTTTATCTTTTGTAATTTGAATTTTATTTTTATAATTTTGTTACCTTTCTTTTCGTTTTTAATATTTTTTATTTTTAATTTTCTTTATTTGTTTCATTTCTTATTATTTTAAAACACTTTTAATTGTTAATATATTTTTATACGACCAAAAAGTCTTTATTATATAAATATGATTATATTTCTTTTTAGTCGCTACGAGAAACATTATTTAACACATCAAATTTATAAATATTTTTATTTTTATAAGTAATTATTTTATTTTTCAATTCTGCGAGAAAACATTACACGTTGTTATTGTAATTTTATCGTCTTTTAACAAATATCAAATTTATAAATATTTTTATCATTTATAAATAATTATTTTACTTTTTAGTCCCTATGGGAAAACATTACAAGTTGAGTGTAATTTTATCGTCTTTTAACACATAAAAATTTATAAATATATTTATTATTTATAAACGGTGTTTTTGTTTTATAGTCCTTACGAGAAAATATTAAATATCGTCTTTTTTATTTTTTTATTTGTCAATTTTGTTTTTTTTTATTTTTATCTTTTTTATTTCCTATTTTATTTTTCTTATTTTTTTCCTTTTTTATTTTTTACGGTTATTTTTTAATGTTGTTTTATCTTTTTATAATTTTGTTACCTTTCTTTTCGTTTTTTAATATTTTTTATTTTTTTTATTTTCTTTATTTGTTTCATTTTGTATTATTTTAAAATACTTTTAATTGTTAATATTTTTTATATGAGCAAAAAAGTCTTTATTATTTAAATATGATTATATTTCTTTTTAGTTGCTATGAGAAATATTATTTAACACATCAAATTTATAGATATTTTTATTTTTTATAAATAATTATTTTGTTTTTCAATTCTACGAGAAAACATTATACGTTGTTATTGTAATTTTATCGTCTTTTAACAAATATTAAATTTATAAATATCTTTATCATTTATAAATAATTATTTTATTTTTTAGTCCCTATGGAAAAATATTACATGTTGTGGGTGTAATTTTATCGTCTTTTAACACATAAAAAATTTATAAATATGTTTATTATTTATAAACGGTGTTTTTGCTTTTTAGTACCTACGGGAAAACATTAAATATTGTCGTCATAATTTTATCATCTTTTAGCACATATCAAATTTATAAATGTCTTTATCATTTATAAATGATTTTTTTTGTTTTTTTAGTCCCTACGGGGAAACATTACAAGTTGTCGGTGTAATTTTATCTTCTTTGAACACATATCAATTTTATGAATAGGTTTATTGTTTATAAAAGAAAACTCTGCTTTATAGTTCCTACGGGAAAACATTACATATTATGGGTGTAATTTTATCGTCTTTGAACATATATCAATTTTATGAATATCTTTATTATTTATAAAAGATAATTTTACTTTTTAGTCCCTACGGGGAAACATTAAATGTTATGTGTGTAACTTTACTGTCTTTTAACACATATCAAATTTATAAATGTCTTTATCATTTATAAATAATTATTTTGTTTTTTAGTCCCTACGGGGAAACATTACAAGTTGTTGGTGTAATTTTATCGTCTTTGAACACATATCAATTTTATGCATCTATTTATTGTGCTCAAGAATTATTTGAATTTAACAGAACATGAATATAGTATAAACAAATTTTTAAATATGTATTAAACCGTTTACGAATAAAGTGTTTTTACATATACATAAAAACGAATAAGACCCGTGCGAACGCACGGGTATCTTGCTAGTTATTTCTAAGATTTTGTGACATGTTTTAGTGCTTTGAAAAGTGGTTCAAAGTTGGGAAAAATACTATTCAAAGTGGTAAAGCACTATTCCAATTGGTAAATGTTGGTTTAGGTATTTTTCTAAGTGTGTAGCTTTTATAAAAGTTTGAAAACTTGCATGATTTGAAAATGTGTCATGGCATATGGCTAGATAGAACCTATTAGGGATTAAGTTGAGTAATTCCTAGGTTTAGGAAACCCTAAACCTGTGGCTGCCCTAGGGGCATTAGATTGAGTTTTTAGTTCTAATTGATTGAACTTGCATTGTTAAGGTTTGTGCGCGGAACGACTTGACGATTGTTTGGAATTACCTTGCTTAGATTGTTAAAGCGCCCAAGGTAAAGGAAAAGTTTGGGCTTTTCGCCTTGTGTGTTGTTTGGCTTGATTGATTGATTGTGTGGTAGTACTTGTAGTATTACTATATACTGTCTGAAATGCTGTAGCATGTTCTTGGCCTTGCGTGGCATTATGATTTGTATTGTTTTCCCTAAATCATGTTGGATTTAATGGGAACATGGTATTGATTTGGAATATGAAAAATATTGTTGATGATATGGATTAATTAACAATGCGTTGATCGACTGTTATTGATTTGACGACTTACAACGGTAAGTCTGATGCGATTCCATGAGCCGAGAAATGTTTTCATGGTAAACTAAAGGTATCTTTATAAAATAAGTCGGCGTACAAACACGCTTTATGGATCACAGGGTTAGAAGTTGTTTAAGAGGTTCTTTTGAAAGGAAAGCATCGTAAATTTTAAAAACGGTTGAGTTAAGTAATGTGTTTCGGAATTATCCTAGCATATTATTTAGCACAATTAGGGTTCCAATGACCTAGTGCTAAAGAGTTATTTCTAGTACAACACCACTTAGGAGTGACACAAAAATTGAAATTGTAAGTTGAGTGAGTGAGGGTTTGTCGATCCGCATTGTTTAATTAAAACATTACTCGGACGCTCCCTATGGTAAGCATGCCATATTGAAGAATTTGTTTGGATGCATACTGACCATTGAGCATCGACACTCGGAGCGTTTGATTTGTCTTAAAGGCTTCAAAAGACGAGTTTCCACTGCATTGCCTAATGTGTGGCTAAATTGTTCGGACGTTGGGAAAATTCCTCGTCTACTGCTGACCTATTAAGGCTGCAGGTGTATACACAAACTTGTTCATAATACATTGGCATGCATGGCTAACCATATATTGACATGTGATGAATTGTTGATGAAATTGCTATGTTATGACTTGATCATTGATCTATTGATAGAATTGTCTGCTCACCTACAGTTGTTTGATATTGTGGTGACTTGATTGTTAATCTGTTGGTCGATTTGTTTGCTCACATGCACTGCCTGATATACCATGAAGATGCGTGCAGTCTATTAAGTATGTATATGTATATAAGGGAATGTTGTTGTATTATATATGTATATTGTTTGCATGCGACATAGCCTATGATAAACTCATGGACAAAGAATTTACCCTTGCACTGTTGTTGGATTGGACATTCTTATGGAGTTTCGCATTGCTGCTGTTGTTTCAGAAGTGTTGAAGATTGAGCTGTGGAGGAAGATTCCTCTGAGTGCTCTATGTTCGGATCTTGCTGAACAGTTTCTCAATTAGAGTTATAGTTGTTGGCCAGCTTAGCTTAGGGTTTTGTCGTTGTTATTTGCATAATTACCCATTGTTTTGTAATAACTCTTTCCAGAAAACCTCGCCTCAGTGCGAAACGATTATGTTATGTTTGATGTTATGTGAAGTATTGATTGTGATGCATTATACTCTGATATTTGCAAAAGACTGATTTTGCATTATTTAGAAAATTGGAGTACTCTTTATGTCTCATTTTTTAAAAGGATTTCAAAGAGAAGAAAGAAAAAAAAATTACTCCTATTTTCCATTGCGAAATACATAATAGTACTTTTAACTGAAAGCATACAAGTATCAAATGTTTTCAGCATTAGATTGGGTTGCATAGTAGCGCTCCAGAAACGGGGTGTTGCATTAACAAACCCTAACTCTAAACCCTTGGGGTTCAAAGATTTCTTTGAGAAAAGTCCTAATGTGGGACTTATGGGTGCCCATCACCTAAGAGAAGGAAGAACTCACTAACAACAACAAGGATTCGAGCTCCAAAGGCTGAGGTTCAGCTCCTTCTTCTTCCGTCACGAGCTCCTCCCTCCTTTAGCTAGGGTTTAAGCCAAAACTTCAAGAACACCAAAAATCTCACTCTTACAACGTTGATTCAAGCTTGGATTTGGTGAAATCTAGCATGAATCCTTTAATCTCTCATAGGGTTTGAGAAACCCTAATATTTTCTCTCTTCTCACTTTTCTCAATCACCCCCTCTCTCTAATTTTTTTCCAATTCGCAATTTAAGGCTCTGCTGGTGGGTTTTCTGCTCGTTAACAGCAATGAATCGATTCACTTACAGGTGTGAATCGATTCACACAATCAGAAAATGTCAGATTCGAATTTTAAGTGAGTGAATCAATTCCTTACAGCTCCCAATTCAACTCCCAGTGGCTTGCTTTTGTGTGAATCGATTCACAGGGTGTGTGAATCGATTCACAACAGATCAAATTCGATTCCCAGAAGGATTTAAGTGATGGAATCGATTCCCTGAATCGATTCCCACTGTGTAAAAATCAAAGAAACTTGATTCTAATACCTAATCTTGAGTCCTTCTTCCTATTCCTTCTTCATTTAGCTCATAATCCATCCTTAACACCACTTAAAAAGCTAATTCAACTCATCTAATCACTTAGAATCATCAAAGACACAATATCCTCACTTCTCAATTATAATATCAACTTGAATTTACTTGAAATTCACCATTAACATATACTAAGCTTATGCACATAATTCTAAACTAAAATTGAGGGATTTTTGGGGTGTTACAGCTGGAAACTTACGCTTGTCTAGGTTTACTTTCAGTCTTAATGGTTAATACTAATGGGCCTAGTAAAAATGGATCTATTTTTGTTTTTAAAATTCTCACCAAACCCATGTAGCGTCACGCGTATCTTTGGCCCATTCCTTGTGTAGCTACTTATTCTTTTCTAATGTAGAGATAATAACAATAATTATTTTCGCCAAAAATAATAATAATAATTACGTTTTCTATTCCAAGTTTATATATTTTTGGTATAAATTTAATTAATTAACACCGGTTCACGCGGATCAACGAGTGACCCACCGTTCCGACCGCTAAATCACTGACCCGGTACCCCGACCGAGTCTGTGAAGGTCTTGTGAAAATGGGGATGAGGTTTTCAAAGAGGGGACAAAAAATGGGTTACGGAGGAAGGAATCACGAAAATCTGATTTTCTTTATATTTTTTCGATAAATTCTTTGTATTTTTTGGATAAATTCTTTGCATTTTTTTTATCAAGAGGATTGTTTTGTTGGATACGGCGGCCAAAATTTGTGGAGAGGGGGAGGGGTGGTGAACAGGGTAGAGGGAGTGGTGGCTGCAGTCGGTGGTAGGAGTAGGGAAAGCTAACTTAGCAATGATGTGTCATGCATATGGAATCATTAATACACCTAGCAGGGGTGAGATGGAGTTTTGGTTGCCACATGGGATCTAAAAATTAACAGAGTCACCTCAAGACTTTTGTTTTTGGAAAGGAAAAGTATATATATTCGGGGAGCACTAGGGGAGCTCTAACCTAAACCTGATACAAAACCCACAACCAAGTACTCCAAAGGAACTATATACCACAACAATCAAGATCCTAAAGGCTATCCCCTACCAATACAGTCAAGCGGATCTACCGTCCACTAATAGAGCAAAAATGTTCCAGAATCCACTACCATGAGAAGGAAATAATCCAATCAACCACCTCAAATATTGCGGGAGTTCTTCCCCCAAAAATACATGCATTCTGATGTTCCCACAGGGCCCACAACACCGAATGCCAGATAATGGCCATACCCCGACTATTTCGAGCCCACCTACTATGGGAACAGAAAATAGGGATAAGGTAAACAAGTAACGGGGTAGCACTTACAGATGACCTAACCATCTAGCCACTGCATACCAAACTGTAGAGGCAAAGTGGCATCTGACAAAGAGATGGATTGTCGATTCCTGATCATTGCCACAAAGGGCGGACATCGTAGCAGATGGATCTGAAACCACACCACGACGAGGCATGTTTGTCCAAGTAGGAACTCTAACCAAAAGCAGTTGCCACGAGAATGTAATTACTTTTGGAGGAGAAAAACTCTTCAAAACCTTACCCATGATAACCACCTCATGATCCTAGAGGCCAGACACCAGGGATGAGGAAGCAGACAAGGCACCATAGGCCAAGGTGACCAAATAAGTACCACTAGGGTGTAATGCCCAGACCAATCGATTAGGCATGATGTTAAAGTGAGAGAAGCCAGAAGTGTAGTCAGCTGTAACTCCAAAGGTACCTCCCATGCAAAAAAAGCTCTCCATCACCGAAGTGCCCACCTCCACACACCATCCACCTGACTCCCACAATACCCCATCAACCAATTGCCTCCCCTTAATAAATGCCGATAGGTTCGGTGAAATGATGGTATCCATCACCTTACTCAGACGGGTAGCAAGAACATTTACCACTATTTTGTACAAGTAACCCAGACGGGAAATCGGTCGGTAGTCACCCAAGGAGAACGAACACTCTACCTTAGGAACAAAGGTCAGGAAGTAGGAGGAAAAGCTTCGCGGCAGCCGTGCATTAGCAAAGAACTCCTCAAACAGGATACCAACGTCAGGCCAAAGCATAGACCAAAATGTTTTAACAAAGGTGAAGTTAAAACCATCTAGTCTCAGGCTCTTATTTCCATCACAAGAGGCCACCACATCATCAATCTCATCCATAGAAAAAGGAGCAGACAAAGATAAAATCTCATAATTACTAAGTATGGGAAAAGGAATACCATCTAATTGAGGCCGCTCCCACTCCTCCTTAGAGAAATGGTCAGAGAAAAAACAAGTGACCTCACTACGGATACCTGCCACATCCTCAACCCAAGCATCACAAACCCTTAATGCCGAAATCTTGTTTCTTCATCCCCGAGACTTCACGCACGCACAGAAGTACCCAAAATTCGCAGCCATAGTTCAGAGAAGCATTGTTTCCTCTGGATGTCCTCAACTTGAGACAAACCTAACGCTTCAGATTTCAAATCAAAAGCCTTAATATCCTCCACCAACAGCTTGATCTTCAAATCTGTCTCACTAAACACCTTATTGTTCCAGCTCTTGAGATCACCCTTAAGCAATTTCAGCTTCTCTTTAAGAATAAATCTCATCCAACCTGATAGAGAAGAGTTCATCTAACTGTTTTCTACCACTTACTGAAATCCTTTATGACACAACCAATGATTGTTGAACCTGAAGGGCATTGGGCCCCAATCTCCAGAGGTGTACCTAATGAAAATAGGGCAGTGATCTGAAACATCACGCTCAAGCGCCCCTTGTGACAATTCACCCCAACAATCTAACAAAGCCTCAAATACCAAGATGCGATCCAATAGTGGAAAATCATTCAACCCCATATGATATATAAAGGAACGGAACTCACATACCTCCACATCCTCAGATAACTGGCTTGATATCTGAATACCTCTCCTCTCCGATAGTACACAGATCGAATTGAAGTCCCCGACCACACACCAAGGGCCATTCCCAAAACCCTCCTCGACATCTCCAACTCACACCATAGTCGTCTCTTATCTGACAGATTGCACTTAGCATATATATTCACCACAAAGCAGCGCCTAACATCAGCCCCCACTCCAAACACACCCCAACAAAACCAAAACCAGAAAAATGGAATACAAAGTTCCCCCAAAAACTATCCCACAGTGATAGTACTCCACCACTATTATCAACCGCCGGAATAAAATGCCAGCTACAAAAAGAATTCCCCCACAATTGATGACATAGGGATTCTGACACTTCCTTCAGTTTTGTCTCCTGAATTGCTAGGAAGTCCAAATTATTCTCTTGGACTAAGGTGCGAATCTTGTTTTTCTTCACCCGCCCCCAACCTTCTAATATTTATTGAGCAAACAATCATTGGTTCACCTGTACCAACTCCCGTGCTTGTTTCCCAATCTGGTCTTTCTCTTCCAAATCAACCAAATTAGCAAAGCTTTGTTGTTCCTCTTTCCTAACAGAGACCCCCAAGGACAGACCAAGATCAAGAATATTTTGAGCACATAATGATTGTCTAATCCAGCAGGGTGTAGAGAACAGACCCTGGGAGGGGCCTTCCTTGTTGCCCACAGTGGGAGCCGCCAAAGCCATGTTCGAGTGTGCCTCCATACCCAAATAAACATACAATTCCAGCCTACCATCATCTTGCACAACCTCTGTTATTACATTAGGTTGACCATGATCCATCTTCATTGAGTGCGCCTTAACACCATCCGAAGGCTCCCTTAGGCCATCCTTCGATCCCCCACTTAGAGGAGCACACAAAAGAGGCAAGCCACTACTTGCATGCCTACATGAACTATGACGATGCATAAAAAAAATCCTCCTTACCCTTCCTGACATTAGATGGGGCAGCTACAGGGACACCACTTGTTAACCGTAGGAAATGGTGAGAAGCAGAAAAAATATCCCCTACAGATGAAGACAAACATCCCTTCATTGTCCTGGATTTTGCCTTCTTTTTCCGACAATTCCTTCTATTTTTGAGGCATGGTTCTACAACACCTTTATTTGTTACACCCAAGACACCAACCTCCAGGGAAATTGGAGAAGACATAGAGTTACGGACCAAAATGGGTGCTTCCACGATTGGGAGCTCACCCAACTTAAGCATGCAGGTGTCCGTTGGGGAATCACGGTTTAAAAGCCTAACAAAGGGTAACCGAGCAGGCCCACAAGAAGGAGAAATAGTGGGAGTTGGTGTGGCCTATCCTCATATGGTTGATAAAGCTTCAGGATTAAATTGGGCCACAAGGTGT
Source organism: Calophaca sinica (assembly GCA_037113605.1). NCBI lineage: Eukaryota > Viridiplantae > Streptophyta > Magnoliopsida > Fabales > Fabaceae > Calophaca > Calophaca sinica. The sequence continues at coordinate 54,298,415 of CM073736.1, forward strand.
GACAAAGGCCCAACGCCATACGGACCCACCCTTTTGGAGTCCAGCAACCCACCTAAGTGTAATGCCACATGACCCGATTTAGGAACGAAACTGGTTACACTTAGTTCCACTGGTTCAACCAAAATGTGTGCCTTCTTAACCCTTTTCCAATTGTCCCCTATTTCTTGCCCACAAGAAGGAGAAATAGTGAGAGTTGGTGTGGTCTGTCCGCATACAGCTGATGAAGCTTTAGGATTAAATTGGGCCACAAGGTATGACAAAGGCCTAACGCCATACGGGCCCACCCTTTTGGAGTCCAGTTGTGGATGAATGCATCCCTCATGCGTAATTGAAGATAATTTTGAAGATGTCAAACATGTGAAGACTTTGGTTCTACTAGTATTCTTTAGCTTTATATCTTTCTCTAGTTAGAATCATTGTTAGAGTCTCAATATGTTAATGGGTTAAAAGTTAGAGAATGCAAAAATTTCTAATTGCTTTGAATCATCAATGTATATCATACTTAAAATGTTTTTAAAATGTTTTTGACCAAGTTGGGTATGTTTAAAAATTGTTCTTTTATCATTTTTAGACCCAATGATTGTTTTTCAAAGTGTTAAATCATTTCATATGGTCAAGACATATTTTCTATACATTTTAGAAAGCATGAATCGATTCACATGGTAGATGAATCGATTCATCAGCGCGCTCCCAGTTCTTGATTTGGTTCTGTGAATCGAATGCAGACTTTGGTGAATCGATTTTTAAAACTGGTGAATCGAATTCAGTTTAAGTAATTGAATCGATTCACACTTTGGTGAATGGATTCACGCTCGATTTTACTGCATAATTTCTCAGTTTTATCAACCAGTTTTGGGCACCATATAAAAGGCTCGTTTTAGGGTTTTCATACACACTTTTTCACATTTTTCAGAACCAAAAAATTGAGCATTCTCTCTAGCTTTCTTCTTCCCCCAATTTCATTGAGACTCATAGGTTTTCATTTGTATATCTACACTACAAGAGTGTTATTTCAGATTTTCGAATTCTTTCTACTTGTAATTTCTCTTTTGTGAGGGTGAGGTATCCCTAGTGAATCTTGAGTGAGGTATCTCAAGTGGGAAATTTCAGAGTGTGGTATCTCTGGTTGTAAATTCAAGAAACGGTGTAATTCTTTGAATTGATAGTGGAAGAAAATCTCGAGCGAGGCTTGGGGACTAGATGTAGGTCACAGTGGTTGGTGACTGAACTAGGATAAAATCCTCTGGTTTGATCATCTTCTCCCTAATCTCTTTAATTTCGTTTTAGGGTTGTTGTAGATATAATTGTTGTGGTTGAAATTTATCTTATACTAGTTAATTGATTTCTTGGGTAGAACGTTTCTCATATCCAATAAAGATAACACCTTCTCAAAATAAGTTTTTCATAAAGTTTACGAAATTTTTTGATACTCAATTCATCCCCCTCTTGAGTATTCTGGCTACCTAGGTAACAAGTGGTACCAAAGCAGGTATCTTTGATTTTGTCTAATTTTCTTGCAAGAAAATCATGTCTTCGAAATCGTTTTATCAACCCAATGGGTCCTAGAATAAGGCTCCTGTTTTCAATGGTGAAGGTTATCCTTATTGGAAAGAGAGAATGAGAATTTTCATCATCTCCTGAGATATTGATATTTGGGATGCCATTGAAAATGGTCCTTTTATCCTAACTACTGAAAGAGGAGGTGTGAAAATTGAGAAACCTAGAAATAAATGGACTGATGAGGAAAAGAGAAAATTTCAACTTGATTGGAGAGCTAAAAATATCATCACCGCCGCCTTAGGCCAAGATGAATTTTTTAGAGTCACCAATTGCCAAACATCCCAAGCTATGTGGGACACCCTACAAGTTACCCATGAGGGTACTAGTGAGGTGAAAAGGGCTAGAGTGAATACTCTCACACATGAGTATGAATTGTTTCGCATGAACAATGGTGAAACCATACAAGACATGAAAAACGATTCACACACATTGTGAACCACTTAGCCGCCTTAGGTAAAACTTTTTCTAATGAGGATTTAATCAATAAAGTTTTAAGATGTTTGAGTAGGAATTGGCAACCGAAGGTGACGGCAATTGCGGAATCTAGAAACTTGTCCACCATGACTTTGGCAACCTTGTTTGGGAAGCTACAAGAACATGAGCTTGAGCTAAATAGGCTAACCGAGCATGAAGAAGGAGATAAAAAGAAGGATAAGAAGAGCATTGCTCTAGTTGCCTCTCCTTCAAAAGCGATGATTCAAGTGAAGAAGACATAGGTCTCATGGTGAAGAAGTTCGGTAGGTTTTTGAGTAAAAGGGAAGAAAAATGAGCAACAACAAATTCCTCAACAAGTCAAAGAAATTTACTAAGAAGGAAGGGAGCACTTCAACAATAACTTGCTATGAATGTGGCAAAACCGGGCACATGAAGATAGAGTGTCCAATCTACCTAAAGAAGAATGAGAAAAGGCCTAAGAAGGAAAAGAAAGGAAGAAGAGCCTACATTGCATGGGAAGACAATGATACGGATTCTTCAAATAGCTCGGAAGATGATGAAGTAGCACACCTATCTCTAATGGCAATTGTCCATGAAAAAGATGAGGTAAGTGATGATGAACTTGATCCTTTACCTACATATGATGAGTTGCAAAATGCTTTTGATGAACTTCATGAGGAACTTGTAAAGACCACTAAACAAGTAGTTTCTCAAAAGAAAACTATACTTAGTCTAGAAAAGTAAGTTTCAAAAGAAAAAGAGGAAATTGAAATTTTGAAAAGTGAAAATGAATCTTTAAAGCATGTCCTAATGATGATGTTATTTTTTCTTCCACATGTGAGAAATGTATAGACCTTAAAAAGGAAATTGATTACTTAAAAAAGTCTATAGTAAAGCTCACAATGGGTAGGGATTATTTGGACATGATGCTTAGTAAACAAAGATGCACTTTTGATAAAGGTGGTATTGGTTTCAATCCCAATACTCAAAGAAAATCTTTCAAAAACCTCTTTGTTTCACCAAGCACACCTAATGTAACATGTCATTATTGTGGTAGAAATGGCCATACTACGCTAAATTGCAATATTAGGAAGAATGGTCTTGATAGTTATAAAATGGTATGGATTCCCAAGGGACTAATTCCCAACACTAACATTCAAGGACCCAAGCAAATTTGGGTACCTAAGTCCCAACATTAATTGTTTTGTAGGTTTGCTTGAAAGTCAATAGCAAGGATTGGTATTTGGATAGTGGTTGTTCCAAACATATGACCGGTGATAAATCTAAGTTTCTACAACTTGCTCCTAGAGATGGAGGTCATGTAATATATGGAGACAACAACAAAAGTAAGATCCTTGGTATTGGCAAAGTTGGTAAGTCCTCTACTACTACTATAGATGATGTTTTATATGTGGATGGATTAAAACATAACTTGCTTAGCATTAGTCAATTATGTGACAAGGGATATGAAGTTGTTTTCAACTCAACTTGTTGCAAAATTGAAAACAAGGATGATAAGCAAATTAAGTTCATTGGTCAAAGGTTAGATAATATCTATATGATTAGTCTAGAGGATATACCTTCAAATGACGTACCATGCCTATTAACTAAAAGTGATGAAAATTGGCTATGGCATAGAAGAATGGCTCACATTCACATGGACCATTTAAATAAGCTTATCTCTAAAGATTTAGTAATTGGTTTACCAAAAATCAAGTTTCAAAAGGACAAATTATGTGATGCATGTCAAAAGGGAAAGCAAGTTAAGACCTCTTTTAAAGCAAAAAATATTGTTTCAACTACTAGGCCCTTGCAACTTTTGCACATGGATTTGTTTGGTCCTTCTAGAACTATGAGTCTTAGAGGTAATTACTATGGTCTAGTGATTGTGGATGATTTTTCTAGGTACACATGGACTTTCTTCATTGCTAGTAAAAATGATGCTTTTAATGCTTTTAGAAAACTTGCAAAAGTTATCCAAAATGAAAAGAATTTGAAAATTGCATCCATAAGAAGTGATCATGGAGGTGAATTTGAAAACCATCTCTTTGAAGCTTTTTGTGAAGAAAATGGCATTAATCATAATTTTTCAGCTCCTAGAACTCCACAACAAAATGGAGTAGTTGAAAGGAAAAACCGCTCTTTAGAAGAGCTTGCAAGAACTATGATTAATGAAACAAATCTTCCTAAGTACTTCTGGGCGGATGCGGTTAATACCGCAACTTATGTTGTAAATAGAGTCTTGATAAGACCAATTTTGAAAAAGACGCCTTATGAATTGTACAAAGGAAGAAAGCTTAATATCTCCCATTTTCGTGTCTTTGGATGTAAATGTTTTATTTTGAACAATGGGAAGGATAACTTAGACAAATTTGATGCTAAAGCCAATGAAGGTATATTTGTAGGCTATTCATCCTCTAGTAAAGCTTTTAGAGTATATAACAAGAAAACTATGTCCATTGAAGAATCTATCCATGTTACATTTGATGAATCTAACCTCCAAAAGGAAAGAAAGGATATTGCTCTTGATGAGATTGTAGGTGCCGGTTTAAAGCCCTCAAATGAAGAGAAGATAGAAGAAAACAACAAAAATGATGAGATGTCTCCCAAGGAAGATAAAGAAGTTCAACACCAAAATCTACCTCTTGAATGGAAAGTGTCAAAAGATCATCCTCTTGATCAAATAATAGGTGACATCTCAAAAGGGGTAACTACTCGCTCTAATATTAGGGATATTTGTAATTACTCCACTTTTGTTTCACAAATTGAGCCTAAAAATATTGATGAGGCAATTGTTGATGAACATTGGTTGATGGCCATGCATGAAGAATTAAATCAATTTGAAAGAAACAAAGTTTGGGAGCTTGTGCCACGACCAAAGAATCATCAAGTAATTAGCACAAAATGGGTTTTTAGGAACAACCTCGATGAAGCCGGTGTAATTACTAGAAATAAGGCTAGACTAGTAGCTAAGGTTATAATCAAGAGGAAGGTATTGATTATGAGGAAACGTATGCCCCTGTAGCTAGACTAGAAGCCATTAGATTACTTCTTGCTTATGCTTGCATCATGGATTTTAAATTGTACCAAATGGATGTTAAAAGTGCTTTCCTAAATGGCTATATTCAAGAAGAAGTGTATGTAGCTCAACCCCCCGGTTTTGAAAGTTGTGATTTGCCTAATCATGTTTTTAAACTTAAAAAGGCCCTTTATGGACTTAAGCAAGCTCCTAGAGCTTGGTATGAAAGATTGAGCAAATTTCTTTTAGAAAAAGGTTTTCAAAGGGGAAAAGTTGATACTACACTTTTTATTAAGAGTAAAGGTCATAACATCCTTTTAGTGCAAATTTACGTTGATGACATTATTTTTGGATCTACTAATGAATCTTTGTGCAAGGAATTTTCTAAGATGATGCAGAGCGAATTTCAAATGTCAATGAAGGGCAAACTCAATTATTTTCTTGGGCTACAAATCAAGCAATCTAAAAATGGCATCTTCACTAATCAATCAAAATATTGCAAAGAGCTTCTTAAAAGATTCGGGATGGAAAAAGCTAAGGAGATTAGCACTTCTATGAGCACAATTGTTACCTTGACAAGGATGAAAATGGGACATCCGTTGAACTTGCAAAGTATAGAGATATGATCGGTTCTCTTCTCTATCTAACTGCCAGTAGACCCGACATTATGTTTAGTGTATGCATGTGTCCTAGATTTCAAGCTAACCCTAAGGAATCACACCTCTCAGCTGTTAAGAGGATTCTTAGGTATCTTATAGGCACAACACACATGGGTCTATGGTATCCTAAAGGTGGTATTTGTAGTTTAGTTGGTTATACCGATTCTGACTTTGCCAGTTGCAAAGTAGATAGGAAAAGCACTAGTGGAACATGTCACGTCTTTGGAAACTCACTAATTTCATGGCATAGTAAAAAGTAAGTGAGTGTGGCATTATCCACAGCTGAAGCTGAGTATGTAGCAGCTGGAAGTTGTTGCGCTCAAATTCTTTGGATGAAACAACAACTTCTAGACTATGGACTCAAGCTAAATCACATTCCCATTAGATGTGATAATACTAGTGCAATCAACCTAACTAAAAATCCCATCTTACACTCTAGGACTAAACATATAGAAATTAGACATCACTTTCTTAGAGATCATGTTGAAAAAGGAGATTGTGTGTTTGAGTTTGTGGAAACATCTAAACAACTAGCTGACATTTTCACAAAACCTCTTGCAAGAGAGAATTTTTTCAATATTAGAAATGAACTAGGCATTTTGGATAGCTCATGCATTGAGTGAATGTGTGTCTTTGCATTTTTTTTCCTCACTAACTAGTTATGCAGTTTTTTTTTTTTAAAATTTGCTGATCCAAGAGTGCCCACGTATTTCTTATACTAGGTATGTTTATTTTTTTTTTGTTGGTAATGTGCTTGATGTGAATTTACCTTATGCGTTGATTTCTCCAAATTGTTCATGTTATATGTTAAAACGTGTTTATATTGTTATATGTTGTGAATAAATGATTGATTGATTGAATAAATTTTAGGTGTTTTTATGCTAATTGTACAGTTAAAATGCATTTACTCTGCATATTTTTTAAATTGCATAGTGAATGAATCGATTCATTTAAAGTGCGATTCGATTCATGATCCCTATTGTGCATAAATCAAGTATTGCCCTTTCTGTGAATCGAAGTTGGCCTCAAGTGAATCGATTCAGTCACTTCGATTCACGACACTATAAAAACTGAAAAACAGCTTCTCACTTCACGATTCGCACGACAACCCTAGCGCTCCTTCTCAGCCTCTCCTTCTCAACCCTAACCCCTCTGATTTCCTCACACCCTCACCTTTCTCAACCACTTTCCTAAACCTCCATTCATATTTTGCACCAAGGTTTGGGGTTCTTTTTGTTGCTTTTGTGCGATCTGCGTTGTGCTGTGCGTTGATGGACTGTGCGATCTGCGTTGTTGCTTCGTTTCTGCTCATCTCTGATTGAAGCTCAGGTTGCGCTGTCTCTGGGTTAGTAGACTTTTGTTCTTCGTTGCTTTTGTTTTGCTGTTTGCTTCTACTTGGTTCAGTTGGTTTGTGGGTTCCTGCTTGCGTTCTAGCGTCTGGTCAAGTTTGTTTTGGGGTTTTCTCTTTTGTTTGGAATTTTGGGTTAATTCTGAAAATGGAAGTAATGTAGGAAATTTACCTAGGAATTTTATCTCTGAGAACCAAGTGTCTAAGTTTAACAGATCTTTTAAGAAGAGGACAGTGATAACTCCCCACTATTTGGCAACAAATGAGCTTCGGCAACTTCATTTTGACTTTCAAGACGTGTTTTTTGCACAAGGTTTGAAAACGTTTATGGAGTTAACTACAGCCTATTTTCCTGAATTAGTGAAGCTGTTCTACTGTAACTTGTCTGTTGAAGATGAAATTTTGACATCCTCAATTGGGAATCGAGTGATAGAAATTACTCCTCAGCTATGGTCTATATTAGTTGGTTTATCTATGAATGGGGCTGTTATAGACACTTCTGATTTGAAGAGCTTTGATGGTCATGTTCCTAAAGTTGCCTTTCGTAGCATTTTGGCGGATCCAGAAGATATTCCCACTACTTGTCGTAAGTTCACTGCAAAGAAGATTCAAGTCAAACATCAGATGCGTCAGTTTGCAATGGCAAAGATACTGGTCTCTAGGAAGGGAAATTATGCAAGAATACAGGATACTGAAGTTTTTCTTCTTTGGGCGTTCGAGAATGGTATTAGAATTAATTGGCCCCCTTCATAATGGATCGTATGAAGAAAGTTGCTATTGATGGTAAAAGTCCACTTCCGTATGCTTACCCTATATCCATGTTTATCCGACATTTTGAAGCCTTTTCAGAGCATGATGAGGTTCTTCAGGTTTTACCAACGGGTAGAATTGGTATAAATTCAATCAACAGAATGCCAATTATTCGTCAAGGTGATGAATGGGTTTACCGTGAGGGTCCTGTGGTTATTAATGATGATGATGATGCTGATGCTGATGCTGATGATGATGGTGTGCCTCCTTTGGAGACTCCTGCCCCTGCTGCTCCTCAGCCATCTGATGCTTCTCACATTGTGCCTGCTACTTCTAGTTCAGTGAATTACGTCCCCCCTCCCTGGTTTGTTAGTGAAATTGCCCAGCTCGAGGGTCAGGTGCAGTCTTGGGTTCGAGACTTGGTTCATGATCAATTTGAAGAGCTGAAGACCTATCTGGATTCACGGATGGTGAGTACTGATGCGTTTTGTTCCTCGACCCCTCCTCCTGAACCATAGCTCACTGGATCTATATTGTTGTTTTTTTATTTTAGTGTGGGCACACTTTGTTTTTTTTAAATCATGCATCTGTACTTTTGGATATTATGGCTTGTCTACACTTGATCATGGTAGTATGATATTGTGGCTGCTGTACTTTTGGATATTATGGCACTATACTTTTGATATTATGGCTTGTATACTTTTGTCACATACTTGGCTGCTGTATGATATTGCACTGTCTTTTGATATTGCACTGGCTTGTATACTTTAGCCTGCTACTGTTATTGCTTGAGTGCATCCCCATTTCCTTATTGAGCCTACTTTTTTTTTGATAATGTCAAAAGGGGGAGATGGCATATATTAAGGGGGGTATTATTTGGTATTATTCAATTGCCATGTTCTATTATTGGTCATTATTTTTTTTAAAAGGCAATTGCAGGTATAAGTGTTTGTCATCATCAAAAAGGGGGAGTTTGTGAATGAACGCATCCCTCATGCATAATTGAAGATGATTTTGAAGATGTCAAACACATGAAGACTTTGGTTCTACTAATATTCTTTAGCTTTATTAGTGGGTTAAAAGTTAGAGAATGCAAAAATTTCTAATTGCTTTGAATCATGCATGTATAGCATACTTAAAATGTTTTTGACCAAGTTGGGTATGTTTAAAAATTGTTCTTTTATCATTTTTAGACCCAATGATTGTTTTTCAAAGTGTTAAATCATTTCATATGGTCAAGACATATTTTCTATGCATTTTAGAAAGCATGAATCGATTCACATGGTATGAATCGTTCATCAGTGCGTTCCCAGTTCTTGATTTGGTTCTGTGAATCGAATGTAGACTTTAGTGAATCGATTCACAAAATTGGTGAATCGAATTCAGTTTAAGTAATTGAATCGATTCACACTTTGGTGAATGGATTCACGCCCGATTTTACTGCATAATTTCTCAGTTTTATCAACCAGTTTTGGGCACCATATAAAAGGCTCGTTTTAGGGTTTTCATACACACTTTTTCACATTTTTCAGAACCAAAAAATTGAGCATTCTCTCTAGCTTTCTTCTTCCCCCAATTTCATTGAGACTCATAGGTTTTCATTTGTATGTCTACACTACAAGAGTGTTATTTCAGATTTTTGAATTCTTTCTACTTGTAATTTCTCTTTTGTGAGGGTGAGGTATCCCTAGTGAATCTTGAGTGAGGTATCTCAGGTGGGAAATTTCAGAGTGTGGTATCTCTGGTTGTAAATTCAAGAAACGGTGTAATTCTTTGAATTGATAGTGGAAGAAAATCCTGAGCGAGGCTTGGGGACTAGATGTAGGTCACAGTGGTTGGTGACTGAACTAGGATAAAATCCTCTGGTTTGATCATCTTCTCCCTAATCTCTTTAATTTCGTTTTAGGGTTGTTGTAGATATAATTGTTGTGGTTGAAATTTATCTTATACTAGTTAATTGATTTCTTGGGTAGAACGTTTCTCATATCCAATAAAGACAACTCCTTCTCAAAATAAGATTTTCATAAAGTTTGCGAAAAATTTTGATACTCAATTCACCCCCTCTTGAGTATTCTGGCCACCTGGGTAACACCAGTAACGCTCCTAAGTGTAATGCTACATGACTCGATTCAGGAACGAAACCGGTTACACTTAGTTCGACCAGTTCAACCAAAACGTGTGCCTCCTCAACCATTTTCCAATTGTCCCCTATTTCTTGCTCGCTAGCATCACCCAAAAGGGAAAAGCACAGTAGGAGTAGTCAACTGGACATTCGGATCACATAAAGGAGAAAGCTTAGTAGAAGCAGGCAAATGGGCAGCGGCCTCAAGTGCTTTAGTATGAAATTTGTAACATCCCATTTTTCCAATAATCTTGAATAATATTTTAAGGATAATTAGAGTTATGATTTGGTGACAAACGGATGTTAAAAACCTTAATTAAGGATAAAATGGGCTTAAGTAGGACCCTTAAACTTTAGGAGAGTTCTAGAAACCTTAAATATGACGGAAACATCTCGAAAGAGTGTGGGAAGCCCTAGAAAATTCTAGAAATAAAAATCTAGGTATTTTTAGAAAAGCGTGTAACGCGACGCGATGGAGTTGTGTGAGATGACCATCGCGACGCGATAGGATCACTGTTGGATCTTTGCCACATGTCCATCCAGAGGATTCTGAAAAGTACCATCGCGACGCGATGATACCTATGAGAGGGGTCCATCGCGATGCGATGGGGTTGATGCTCGCCTATAAATAGGCATTCACCCCTTTATTTCCAGTCACACCAAATCCTCTTCTCTCTCTAGCTTTCTCTAGGCATTTCTTCTAAGAAGTAAGTATGCTCTGCACATGCCTCAAGTGAGGATCCTATGCTTCAGAGAGCTCTTAGTAGGCAATCCTTGGGGAAGAAGAGGAAAAGAGGAAGGACGGTATAATAGGAAAGGTAGCAGTGCGAATAGCAAGTGCGAGAGGAGTGGAAATAGTGGAAGAGGCTTCAGCGATCTTCTAACTTGGGTGGGAGCAAGGAACCTTACACTCTAGGGATTATAGGATAGAGTAGTGCATAAGGTGACCAAGCCCTACTCCCGGTTGATAACAGCACCACCTCTGGAGAGGGGCTGTGACTTGTGATAGCGGAAGACAATTGTCAGAGGTCTGTCAACCATAGGAATGATCTATTTATATTTATGGATAGATAATAACCTAATATAGATGACTGATGCTGATTGTTGTGGAGCTGATTAAATATGATGGTTTGTAATTGTGTGACTAGGCTACTGACTATATATGATTGTTAGTATCTGTGTGACTATGTTTCTAAATAATATGTTAGTTAATGTTCGCCCATAACGACACTAGGATTAATTCATGTTCTGTCTGTGCTAGTCTGATGGTTGAGATATGCTTTGATTTTGACTGTTGACTCTTTCTGTGATTGAGATGAATTATTGATGTGATAGGAGTATCGGGTGAATACTGTTAGGCCTTAATTGGTAGGTTAGACCTTGACGAACTATGGGGACAATAGAAATAGTTGACTAGGAGCGATGAAAAGGACAGAAACGCAGTTAGAGCTGACAGTTTAGCTAGTGAAGGTACAGAAGAGTTCGGAATAGGATATGAAGCGGCCTCTAGGGTGTGAGAAGGAAGTGGGTGGAACTAGGCTAGAGATAGTGGTGCAATGCGAGAATTTGTTGTGCTTGCTTGAGTGTGCACCATTTGTATATACTTTCTATCCTTGCTTTCCCGACTTTCATGGCGTGTAATATGTTTCTTAGATCCTTCTATTTTCTTGTTTTGTATGTTCTTTTTCATATAAAACAGAGTAATATTGACTTGATGGAGGCATTGTCAGCATCTGGGAGCATATAGAGGGTATTCCGTAAAGAGTGACTCTCTCTCCGCTTTCTAGTTACGTAACACAGCCAGTGAGTCAAAGTCTGTGGGGCCCTAGGCACGGGTTCCTTGAATAAATTAATATTTTCAATATATCTATATCGCCTAATTACTCGTTTAAGGTTTTAATTATTTGGGAAAATGGGACGGGGATTTAGGTGGTATCAGAGTAGTTCGGTCCTAACCGGACTGTGGAGTCATTAGGATGTTGTCACTAGCTGGGTCTAGTTCGGTCCCCACCAGATACTGACTATGTTTAGATAAGGTAGAGTATCCGCTAAGTCAATTATCTTTGTTTGGGTGAATAAAGATAACAACTTTTGTTGACTCATAAGGTATTGAGCATATATTGACATGTGCCCTCATACCTTATAAATTACGTCGATTCCTTGGCAGAAACCAAGGATTTTCCTCGGGAACGCGAGTTAAGAATGTTGTGATCACCTTCTAGGAAAAGTCATGGAATTGGGGTATTTCGGTGACCATCGTTACGTTCAGAAGTTAAGACTGGAGGTGACAAGGAGGAGCATGGGGCTATATTTAGAAGAAAAAAGCATTAGCAACTTCTAATGGTCCTAAGGTGAAGGTTGGCTATAAAAGTAGAAGTTGTGAGTAGAATGGATCGAATTGAGGAGGATGACACCAGAGCCGTCCCTGGGGATACTAGTAATCCGATTGGTGATGGTACTGAAGAGACTCATCATACAGAAGATCATAGGGAGGAACCTATTAATGAGAGGTCTTTCAGGGATTTGGCTACTGCTGTTCTGCAACAAGCTTAGCAAAACGTAGAGTTGATAAAGATACTTAGGGAGGAGCACGAAGTTATGAGGAAACAATGGGAGGCTAAAATTAAGGATACTGGGTTAGCTGTTTTTCTGAAGGGAAAACAACCTCAATTTAAGGGTGAGTTTGACCCTGAAGGAGCTGACCACTGGATTCAATAAATTGAGAAGATATTGATAGCGATGCATTGTCATGAGGACCGGATGGAGACATATGCCACATTTATGATGGTAGGTGAAGCTGAGGGTTGGTGGAAGAATAGAAGGAGAGTTTTGGAGGATGAGGGTCGATCTATTACTTGGGGGTTGTTCCGGGAAAACTTTCTAGAGAAGTATTTTTCTAGGACAGTAAGACACAGAAAGCCAGGGAATTCAGCACATTGACTCAGGATAGCATAACGGTGGAAGAGTATAACTCTAGGTTCATATCTCTAGTGAAATATTTCGAGTACTTCCAGCTTAGCCCTAGTGAGGAGTGGATGTGTAGATGATTTCAAGAATATGGGCTTTAACAAGAACTATGTCGATCAGTGATACTGTTATGGCTAACTTGTTTTTCCGATCTAGTGGAGCGTTGTATGGAGTTAGAGGATATAGATCGTCAGAAGGATTGGTTTTGGAATAAAGGAGTAATGAGGAGTCAAGAGCAAAAAAAAAAAAAAAAGATAGCAAATGGGACAGTTGAAATCAGTTTGAGGGAGTTAGTAGAAGGAATGCTAACCAACAACAACAACAGATGAAAGTTACCCAAGGAGGGCATCAGATTTCGAGAAATTGTTTCAAATGTAAAGGAGCACACCTAGTAAAGGATTGCCAATTTAAGGACCGTATATGTTTTGAGTGTGGTAAATCGAGACATATATCTCAAGAGTGTAGGCAGGGAGCAATACCCATAGGAAAATGATTAGATATGGGGATAAGCAGAGGATTAAGGAGGGATACCCTTATGGATCCCAAAAGATTTCCGGAGGAGACTTCGGAAGTGGATAAATCTCTTACCACGGAACACGTGAGAGGAACCGAATCCTCCCGACCTTGACTAGCGAAACCGGTTTAGTTGAGAAAGTCATCTTTCTCATGCCGTATTCTAGAAAGAGAAAACTCTGATATATAAAACACTACTACCTTTTTTCGTCGAAACTAATACATGTGCTCATTGTATGTGTGTATATGTATATATATATCTTATGCTTATATAAATTCGTGTTTGTCTATGCTCCTGTTTGCCTTCTAATTCTTCTTTGTTACATTTAATGTTTGCTAATGTATGTGCTCATTGTATGTGTGTATATCTTCTACTTATATAAATTTGTGCTTGTCTATGCTCCTGTTTGACTTCAAAATCTTCTTTGTTGGAAACATTTAATGTATACTCATATGTCTAGTGGTAGAAATACTATTGGCATGATTGATTAATATTCCCTGGTGACTTTTGAAAGAAAGGAGGAAATGATTTGGCTAGGTAGTATGACAAGTATAGCTGTTAGGTCTATGACACATTGAGCCGATAAAATTGTTACAAATAATACGAGCTGGTAAAATGGGGTGTAGGAAAATGAAAATAATAAACTAGGATGTGCTATGGGGAATACTCGTGAGAGTGTAATGGTACGCTTAAGTATATAGGGAGTTGTGCTTTAGAAGCCGATTAGTAGTTGCATATGAGCATATATGGATTATGAGCAATAGCTGTACAAATTGTGAGGAGTAGCTATGAATAGTAGCTATATATATTGTGAGCAGTAGCTATATAATATTGTGATCGGCAGTTGCACATATTGTCTCCCATGTTGTGAATGGCAGTTGCTCACATGGTCAGCATTAGCTATATTGTGAGCGGCAGTTGCACATGTTGTGAACGGCAGTTGCACATATTGCCTCCCATGTTGCGAACGGAAGTTGCACATATGGTGAGCATTAGTTGTATTGTGAGCGGTAGTTGCACATATTGTGAACGGCAGTTGCACATATTTGAACGGCAGTTACACATATTGTCTTCCATGTTGTGAACGGCAGTTGTACACATGGTGAGCATTAGCTGTATTGTGAGCAGAAGTTGCACATATTGTCTCCCATGTTGTGAACGGCAGTTGCACACATGGTGAGTATTAGCTGTATTATCAGCGGCAGTTGCACCTATTGTGAATGGCAGTTGCAGACGAGGTAAGTGGTAGTTGCATATACTATGAGCCACAATTGCATTCCATTAGTAGACTTAAAAGTAGTTGGTCTCAGTGACAGGGGTAGAAAATCAGGATGTGGTAAGCCCTAATGAAATTTCTATTAGAGAATGGTAATAAGAATGAATCCAGACATTCTTAACCATGACTCTAATAGAAAGTTCATCGAGGGATTTCTTGAATTGGGTTAGATTGTTGAGACAGTTTATACCAACATTGTGATTTCACATTGTTAGCAAAGTACGAGACTGATCACCTCATTAATTTAGTTAACAATGGTGAAAATCCTAATGATTAGAATAAACCGATGACAGAAGAAGGATGGATAGATAAGATGATTAAGATCTTAGAATGTTAAATGAACATGAAAAGTTTTATGAAAGGTAAGGGAGATAAGAATAAGGTAAATCCTAGAAGTATAACAACCATTGAATTTTTGAGGACGAAAATTATTTAAGGGGGATAGTAATGTAACATCTCGTTTTTCCAATAATCTTGAATAATATTTTAAGTATAAGTAGAGTGGTTATCAGGTGACAAACAGATGTTAAAAACCTTAATTAAGGATAAAATGGGCTTAAGTGGGAGCCCTAAACCTTAGGAAAGTTCTAGAAATCTAAATATGTCAGAAACACCCCAGAAGAGTATGGGAAGCCCTAGAAAATTCTAGAAAAAAAATCTAGGTATTTTTAGAAAAGCGTGTATCGTGACACGATGGAGTTGTGTAATGTGACCATCACGACGCGATAGAATCACCGTTGGATCTTTGCCATGTTTCCATCCAGAGGATTCTGGAAGGTACCATCGCGACACGACGACACCTGTGAGAGGGGTCCATCACGACGCGATGGAGTTGATGCTCGCCTATAAATAGGCGCTCACCCCATCATTTCCAGTTGCACCAAATCCTCTTCTCTCTCAAGATTTCCCTAGGCATTTCCTCTAAGAAGTAAGTATGCTCTGCACTTACCTATAGTGAGGATCTTGTGCATCAAAAAGCTCTTAGTAGGCAATCATCGGGGAATAAGAGGAATAGAGGAAGGACGGTCTAATAGGCAAGGTAGGAGTGCGAGTAGCAAGTGCGGGAGGAGTGTAGATAGTGGCAGAGGTTTCAGCGATCTTCTAACCAGGTGGGAGCAAGAAACCTTACACTCTAGAGATTGTAGGATAGAGTAGTGCATACAAATGTGCATAGGGTGACCCAAGCCCTATTAGCAGTTGATAAGAGCAGCACCTCAGGAGAGGGGCTGTGACTTGTGATAGTCGAGGACAATTGTCAGAGGTCTGTCAACCATAGGAATAATCTATTTATATTTATGGATAGATAGTAACCTAGTATAGATGATTGATGCTAATTATTGTGGTGCTGATTAAATAAGATAGTTTGTAATTTTGTGACTAGGTTGTTGGCTATATATGATTGTTGGTATCTATGTGATTATGTTGTTGAATAATATGTTAGTTAATGGTCGCCCATAGCGACGCTAGGATTGATCCTTGTGCTGTCTGTGCTAGTCTGATGTTTGAGATATACTTTGATCTTGACTGTTGACTCTGCATGTGATTGAGATGAATTATTGATGTGATAGGAGTATCGAGTGAATACCGTTAAGCTTTAGCTGGTAGGTTAGACCTTGACAAACTATAAGGACAATAGAAATAGTTGACTAGGAGCGGTGAAAGGGACAGAAACGCTGTTAGAGTTGACAGTTTAGCTAGTGAAGGTACAGAGTAGTTCAGAATAGGATATGTAGCGGCCTCTAGGGTGTGAGAAGGAAGTGGGTGGAACTAGGCTACAGATAGTGGTGCAATGCGAGAATTTGTTGTGCTTGCTTGAGTGTGTGCCATTTGTATATACTTTCTATCCATGCTTTCCCGACTTTCATGGTGTGTAATGTGTTTCTTAGCTCTTTCTATTTGCTTGTGTTGTATGTTCTATTTCATATAAAACAGAGTAATATGGACTTGATGGAGGCATTGTCAGCATCTGGGAGCGTATAGAGGGTACTCCGTAAAGAGTGACTCTCTCTCTCTCATTTCCAGTTACGTAACACATCCAGTGAGTTAAAGTCTGTGGGCCCTAGGCAGGGTTCCTTAAATATGTGATCTTACATACGTTTTTGACAATATATTAAGTTTGAATAAATTAATATTTTCAGTATATCTATATCGCCTAATTACTCGTTTAAGGTTTTAATTATTTGGGAAAATGGGACGGGGTCGTCTCAAAGTTGACTTTGTAAATCACTTTTCTCCACCTCTGACGCACAGCTAGGTACGTCCTCTGTATCTGAACTTTTCCTATGTGACACCTAAAGCTACACCCATAGCTAGCCAATAGGTCATTAACCGCCTTGGAGACCGCACCATCATCCCCACCACTACACCCCTCCAAACTGTCGTACATCTCCGCCAAACCAGTGCTCAAGCCACCGGAGCACCAAGAGGAGGAGTCAAATTCAACAACTGAGTGTTAAGTCTGTGTAGGAAGGTAAAGGCCCACCTCCCCAAACTGTTCTTCCATAACACGAATGGAGAAGACTTCATTAAGTGCTCTAACAGACACATTGACATCCGCAGAGCTCATAACTGAAACATCCACTAGTAGTCTCACCACATCCAATCTCTGCATCCTTGAGGTGCCTTGATTGATAGACAATAGTTTTCCAAATTTTAAGCAAGGAGGTTGAAGAAATCATCACTCCAAACATGGAGAGGGACACCCACACACCTTAACCAAACTATTCTATGTTTTGAGAGAACCGAAGGAGTCTAGTTCATAAATTAAGGTAGCAAATCTAGACCCCCACCAAGCTCTGTTGCTATAAACAACCTTATGTATAGTACCCTTCTCAGAAGGCCACAACAGGACTAGTTCCCCTCCCATGGGAATAGATTTAATGCTATGGTAACCCTCCAAAAAGAGATGGTATTGGAAGTCGAAAGGCGCCACTGTTGGAGCTGGCCTACCAAGCACTTGGACAAGTCCCTCAAACGATCCTCTGGAACCGGGACTTCCAGGAGCCCACCAACAGCTATAGATTGGGGTTGCTGTATTCTTGGAGGAGCACCCTTAGGTGGATTGATAATTCCATTTGGAGCATGAAGTAAGGAAGCAAAGGACCTATTTTTATCAACCAAGCCACCCATGATATGTGCCTTCTTTTTTCCAATTTCCTGTATCTTTTTTGGAGCAATTACCTCCTCCCTCTGAAATCTTGCCAGGTTCACGCAAATCATATGCCCTCCTAACCTCAAACTTTGGAGTTTCTTTTCCAAAGCAGCAGCGTCCTGCACCTCCCTGAAGCGCACGAAACCAAAATGTTGGCCATGCTTGTCAACCTTTGGAGGAGTGAATACATCTACAACTATCCCAAAATTCCCAAAAACACTCCACATTTCTGAATCTCCTCCCCTTCTCCCACTCTCTCTCACCTCCTCTCACACCCTTTCTCTCTCATGTGCTCTTATCCGGCAGTAGTCACCTTAGAGACTAATGTTGGTACATTTCGAAATATTAAGGACCAAATAGTGATAAAATTTTGTCGGGAGACTAATTCCAGATATTTGAATAATATGAGGGACTAAAATCATATTTAAGCCTATTTTTTTATATATAACATTGAGACAGTTTAGTAAAAAAATTAAAAATTAAAATTAAATGATCTTACGGTATCTTTATTTAGTATTAAAATCAAGCATTCAATTTCCACCCTCCAATTTTTTCACAAACTCTCTGCTTACCTTTTCTGTTTACAAATTTTTTTTTTTTGACGGGCAGTTTACAAATTTATAAACGCTTTTTTCATGAGTTTGTAATCGCAAGCCAATACAAATTGAGCTATTATTATATTTTTTGATCAGGAGGAAAAAAAAAAGATTATATTATTATATTATTTCACATATCCATCTAGTGTTACGGTAAATTTACTAGGAAAAAGATTTTTAGTAAACTAACAGCAAAGGGGACCACAAGCGATAGACATTAAACACGCCTGATCCTTCTTATCTCTTAAAATATCATTCTTCAAATCCGTCCAAGCAAAAAGATAGGACTCACTTATCCATCAGGTGCAGCTAATGGCTATGCATGGGACCTCTCTCCCGGTGCCTTCTGTCCAAGAGTTGGCAAAGCAACCCATTACCAAAGTTCCAGAACGATATGTTCATCCAAATCAAGATCCACCTCTTGTTGAATCTAACTCAACAACCTCTTTACCAGAAGTTCCTGTTATCGACCTGCAAAAATTGTTGTCTGATAATGCAACTGAACTAGAAAAGCTTGACCGTGCGTGCAGAGAATGGGGCTTCTTCCAGGTTTTGCCTTATTCTTCTCCTTTAATCTATTCTATTTTTCACAAGTTCAAAAGAAAGCAAGCAGGACGTAAGATTGCATTTAATTATATGATTTTTGCTATGAAACTCAATTTGAAGTTCGACGTTTCCGTACGTTAATTTTTAGAATTAAAAAGGCAAAATTACTTGAGAGTCTTGATTTAAAGTTTGAAGTTAATTTTTTTTCAATTTAGTCCCACATGTTTTAAAACGTTAATTTTGAGGTAAACTGTTGGCTAATCTCCTACAAGAAATACATGTTTGCTATACACACAATTTGTTGTATCAATTGTGCCACGAATCAGAAACCCAAAAGATGTTGTAAAAAGGCAAAAATAGATCAATTTGACCGATATTGTCAATATTTTAGAACATGTGAGACTAAATTGAAACTAAAATTAACTTTAAAGGACTAACTTGACAAAAAAAAATAAAAGATTGAAGTGAAATTTTAAATTAAAATAAAGCATCTGTGTAATTCTGACAATTAAGAACGATATGAATAATAGCCCAGACTATGGAGCGTTTTCGTTCTACGGAATAATGGTTTTGATTAGCAGTTATTGTTACAGAACAGAGTTAGCTATGTTAGTTGGTTCTGTTAGTTTCTAATTAGTTAGTGAGGAGTTAGTTACTAGTTCATTGTTATTAAAAATTGTGTATAAATTTACTGCACTACATACCCACTCATTCTCGTCTTTTATCAAGATGAATCCATTTGAGTGTTTCACTCCCCTAAGCTTCCAAGCTATGGTGTCTTCTTCATTCCTAAGAGTTATTATGACCTCTTAAGTCTAATCATGTAATTTAAAACTTTATTTGGGATTTTTCAAGAAGGAAACATTTATTTTGTTTGCTTTATAAGATCTTATGGAAATTAATTGCAGCTGATTAATCATGGAGTCAACCCTTCACTTGTGGAAAATGTGAAGATAGGAGTTGAAAAATTCTTCAACCTTCCAATAGAAGAGAAGAAGATGTTGTGGCAAACACCTGAAGATAAGCAGGGATTTGGTCAGTTGTTTGTTGTATCTGAGGAGCAGAAGCTAGAATGGGCAGATATGTTCTACATTAACACTTTCCCATTGAACAGGAGACATCCCCATCTAATTCCTAGTATTCCCCAACCATTCAGGTTAATTAATTGTCTCCCTCTCTCCCTTTATATGTGTTAGCTGCAATACTACTGATTAATTATGTTGGTAACTAAAACAGATTTTGTTTCAATAATGCAGAGATCATCTAGAGACCTATTGTTTAGAACTGAAAAAGACATGTGTCACAATCATTGGCCTTGTGGCGAAAGCTCTTAAGGTCGAAACCAATGAACTAGTAGAGTTATTTGAAGATGCAGGTCAAGGAATGAGGATGAATTACTACCCTCCATGTCCCCAACCAGAACAAGTCATTGGACTCAATCCTCATTCTGATGCTGTTGCCCTTACCATCCTTCTTCAAGTCAATGAAATGGAAGGCCTTCAAATAAGAAAAGATGCAATGTGGCTTCCTGTTAAGCCCCTCCCTAATGCTTTTGTCATCAACATTGGAGATATGTTAGAGGTAACTGAAACAAAATTGTTCACAAAAGTTTGTATTATTTGGATTTAAATAATGTTTCAACAATGTATAAGGAAAATGTGAGAATTATTGTTCATATTTTAAATGCTTTGGCAGATACTGACCAATGGAATTTACCGGAGCATTGAACATCGAGTAACCATCAATTCACAGAAGGAAAGGATCTCCATTGCGACATTTCATAGGCCTCAAATCAGCAGTGTTATAGGTCCAATACAAAGCCTAATTACTCCTGAAAGAGCTGCATCATTCAAAAGAATTGGTGTAGAAGATTACCTCAATGGATTCCTTTCACGTGAGCTACATGGGAAATCATATATGGATGTTGTTAGGATCCCGAACGAGATTAGTAAATAATTTATGTTCATAGGATTTTGCCTAAAACATAGAGATAAAGAACAAGCGCATGGAAAAGTAAAATCGCAAACAGGGTTAATGTGCAACAATTGTAACAGTGAATATGTACTCACTATTCAAAGCTTCAAGCTGGACATATGTTACATTGGAAGCGAATGTGAATAAGGAAATTTATATCGTGAAACATAAACTGTGTATTCTATAACTAGTTGTCTAATATTTGGCATATACAGAATACTTTCTTTATTCACAAGATCATAACTCTGTCATTTTTCATTATAATTAGCAAGGAACATGGGTTGTTGACAATCAATATGATGTGAAGAAAAACTTAACATACTTAAGGAATTATTTTTGTATTGAGTTCTTGTGAAATAATTAACTTGTTGTTTACCGGGAAATTTGGTTTTGTAAAGTATTTCTACCAAATTTGTCAAATAAACAAATAATTAGTTTTCAAGTGATTATGTGATCGACGAGTAACGTGATAATCTCGTTTTGCAAACAACGGTTTTAATTGTTTAACGGTCAAATACTCGACACATTTTTAGTTTTCAACTTTCTTGGCTGTTAAGACATTAATCATTGTAATATTTTGCCAATTTTTTATAAGAATAATTCCAACTAACAAGTGAATTGTTGTTGAAATAGCACTAACACTTAAAGTAAGCAAGATTGGCCGTCGAGGGCTAATAACTTGATCAACAGGCAATCAAATGTGAAATTAATTACTATGACATATATAGTGCAGTACTATGAACATACGTTTATGAATTTAAACATGCAAGATAAAATGAATGCAGAAATGTAATGAAAAGCGTTTAAATGACTGGAAATCAAAGAAAGCTTTAAAAGAGCATGAATTCAAAGAAAATGAATTAAAAGAAAGCTTGTAAATGACTTTGAAAGTAAAAGTGTTGGAAAATGTAAAGGACATTAATTAACAACACGAAATGTAAATGACAGAAAAGTAAAAAGCATGAAATAGATTACTGGAATTGAAAGAAATGCAATAAAAAAATTGACTTTGAAAGAAATAATGCAAGAAATGCACAAATAAATAGAAATTCGAAATAAAGTTCAAATGCAGTAAAGTTTAAATGAAATGCACAAACTGAAGATAAATTTGCAGATAAGTTAAATGAAAAAAACAAAACAATAAATTGAAACGAAATTGAATTGTTTTGCAATTGCTTGAAAGAAAAGGGTGGAAGGCATACAGAGATCGTTTTCCTTTAATCTGCTTCGCCATCAAGATGTTAGGAACTTAGATCATGTATCCAACCTTTTTTGCATCGTCAGAACTACTATTTATAGACAAGAAATGTAAAAAACTACCTATCATCCGACCTGACATGTGTACTGACAAAAGGTCGGTAGTTGATTTTACTAAAACTACTTAATCTCGACAGTAACACTTCCTGTCGAGTTGTACATGTATTGCCTAAAGCCTAAGTCTAACTCGACCTCATCGACGCTGACATCTTCAACGCTTCATTGACTTCATTTGAACAACCGCCAAGTCACTCGGCCTTTCAAACTTAGTTTATTTTTTATCATTTATTCTGGCTCCTTGCACCTTCACTTGTCGAATTCTTAAAGTTCCGTCGAGAAACCAAAATCTGAAATTTGGTACCCAACAGATGCCCCCCAAATTCTGAGTTTTCGATATCACATGTGAGGAGAACCAGAATTTTTAGTTCTCCGTGCGCGACGGTTACTTTTCACATTGTCCCATCACAGGTCTGCGTTTCCCACTTCCCTAAAAAATAGGGCCATCATTACTTTGGTAGTAGGCGGTTACATCTCATTCGCACGTTTGCTTCCCAAGCTTGGTTATAAATAACCCTCAAGACCCAACATGAAACATTTTTGCTCTTTCTGAACTTCTGGAAAAAACTTCACAAGTCTTCAATGACGTCTACATCGAATCCAACTCAAGGTACGAAAGCGCCTTTAAGGAAAACATGGTGTAATCCTGACGTCAACGCGTCCATTCTATGGTAAAAATCCAAGGTAGTGATACCTTACTTGAATGATCCTTCTTACCCTTTGGACCCTCCTGCTGCTTACTTGGGACCAGTGATGACCTTATCAGGTTTTCCTGAGGATTTTAGGGATTCTTTCCCAAATAAAGAAGGTCAAACTGATATTTTAGCTTCTGCCCCCAATTTGCATATCCATTACTTTTCTAAGAGCTCTAGGCTCTTCAGAACTCCTCCGCTTAGTATCAATGGATACTCGGTTTGGCTTACTAGGATTGAAGCTAAGAAAGCTGAGATTTGAGAAAAATTAGGCATTTATCACCTCATTAAACTATCACAGCATACGTTTAGGTTAGACCCTTCTATGTTAGGAGCTTCCATTTTCTTTTGGAACAAAACCACCAACAATTTTCATTTCCCCTGTGGAATGATGGGTCCAGCCCTCTTCGACGTTGCTACTCTCACTGGCCTCCCACCGGATGGCCATGTGATTCCCCCTTTAAGCACACCAGAAAACATCATTGATGTTTTTAGCGACGAACCTCTGTCATTTTCTGTAACACCCCGTTTCCGGAGCGTTATTAGGCGCATGTTCTGACAAAAGATAACATATTTCTGAAAGGCGAAATACTCTGCTTTGCACTTTTTCCCAAAAATGTGGTCCTACTTATTTTTTTTTTACAACTTCTTTCTAAAATAACTGCCAGAGTATCACAGCGACTTTTAGAAACATGGCGGAAAATAATTTAAGACATCACATAACCACATTCAATTAATCCATCAATTCACGTTTAACAATACATGTCTTGAAACATAACAGGTATTTATTACAATATTGAAATAGACGACAAATATCCTATAGCTGGTCGACACATCACGCTCCTCACTAGTCTATTAGTAGGGTCCGCAACCATAGCACCAGTAGAAAGCTGGACGACTACTCTTTCCGCTGCTCCCTCCTGTAGTTCCGAACACTCCGTGCGCTTCGCCATCTGGGTTACATTCATTGAATTGAAAGAACCACTGGCAAGGGTCAACTTCTTAAAAATAAAGAGCAGATACGCCTATTCGACAGCACACTCGGCAATAAAACATGTAATAGCACAACATATTGCGGAAAATAGTAAATCATGACAATAGGCAAACAACAGTATGCACAGTTCTCAAGATGCAACTCAAGACCCTCGCTCAAGACTCGACTTACGACTCTTTTTCTCTCGACACTTCGACAAATTTTCCGAAAAGCAAACGCCGCACCATTCGCCTGAATACCAGCCGAAGCTTTGGGATCTTCGCTCTCCCTAGGACATTCATCTCCGGTTCTGTAACACCCTCTATTTTCTTTATTATTATTTATTTATTTAAAACTAGTAGAACTATTGTTGTTATTTAATTAATTATTTTTGGGCATGACAATTAAATAATAATTGTTTCCTTGCATGATTATTTGCTAAGTGATTAATTTATGAAGTTGACCAATCTTTATAATGAGGATTGCTTGTTGTTCTCTCACGTGTATACTAATTCTAATTGATTTAATTTCTTATTATTTCCTGGATATGTTACAAAGCATTTAAAGATTTTAATTTTTTTTTATACATTATTGGTGATTTCCTTAAGATTCCAATCAGGTAAGGAAATGTTTGGATTTGGATTAAAGGCTTGTCCTGCACGTTGGCTAAAATCCTTGGTCTTATAATTAACCATTATTATAATAAATAATATTTAATGATTTTAATTTTCCTGGCATGGATTAAAAAAAAAAAAAAGCCTCTTCTTGTCTTACCTCACACGTTTTTTTAAGCCAACCCTAAGCCTATCCTTTCTATTCTCTCTTAACCTAATATCACACCTCTATTCTCACATAAATTACAAAAAACAGAACCTAGCCTCCCTTGGACTGATCACAGCTCCCCTTCTTCTTCACTAGCCCATCAAGAACAATTTTATAATTTTCTTCTCTCCACTTTCGTGTAACTTCAAAGGTAAGTCCTTTCCATCACCTTCTTCTAATTTCACTCATTAGAAAGCCACTAATATTTAGTTTTCTCAGTAAAGCTTTGACCTTTCCTCTTGTTCGTGCCATTCAATTTCGTGGGCTTAGAGTTATTTCGTTAGGAAGAAAAGCGGCCAAGGTAAGGGCTTTTCTCCTACAAGTTAGAGCTAAATGTTGGTGGTTGTTTAAATATTGATAGAAATTCGTGTGGTGTCTTGTTGAAAGAAAAAGTTTATATTTTTATGAAATATAAATCTATGGCGTTCTTCTATCCAATTTTAATTTTCATGTACTCCTCTAAAAAAAAACGTGTTGAAGATTTTTCTTGCTATTTTATTGATTTTAGATTAATATGTTGTTGAAAACTTGTGTGGGTATATTTTTAGTATAAAAGATTGATTCTTTATTGTCTCCTGATGATGATGGTTCGATCTATTATTTGTCTTTGGTATTATTTTGGTTAATATTTTTGTTTTAGCTTCTTTTATTAGATTATATCAATTTATTATATTATCAATTGGTTAAAATTTATCCTGGTAGTTTATTATTAAATAATAATAACGTTATTTTGCTGCAACTATTCGATAAGTCTTATACTTTGTTTTATTTTGAGGAGATTCACATTATTCCTTGCTTGCACCTATACCTATGTGCTATATATAGTTAGCGTGTACGGGACTTTTCAAAAACAGTATTGTTGATTGTTGTTGCCCTTTGATGGATGTGTATTTGTTGTTTTAAGCCGTGAGATGGTGATATTATTTGGTGAAAGAAATTTCGATATGGGTTATTTGGATATGAGGTGTGGTGGATTTTCTGATGAATTACTTCTCGTGGCATGAATTGATTAACTAAAGGACATGCATCATGTAGAACGACATATGTAGGGCCTCTGTGGCGGTAATATCATTTAATTACCCATTGGTATGGGAGGTAGCTATTATCTAGACCTTCGTGGTCAGGGCCTTCGTGGCGGTGCTGAATTTATTTCCCCATTGGTATGGGATGGTTATATCGCGATCATGAGAGTCTTGCATAAAGCATGCATACTAACATTGAATATGTTGATTTTTGTGATGTTTAAATGTGATTATTTCATTTATAAGGTGTATGAAAAAGTGAATATATTTTCGTTTGAATCATATTACAGAATCGGTAACTCTGCTGCATGAGTATTTTTTTTAGTTAAATAAAGTCCAGCAAAATTTGATTGGTCTGCAGAATGGGATATTTGATTTAGTTGAAATTTTGTAATGGCTCTTCGAAACAAGGATTTCATGATTTCCGTATTACCATAATTGAGTTTGACTTTTAATTTGGAATTAAAGATCCCACATCTATTATGTTAAAAGCAAATTGATTACATATAAAAACCTTTCTTCACGTGCTGGAGGTTATTGAGTCCAAACCTTGAATTATTTTGACTTCAATTTTCCATATTGTGAACATATTCTCTTATTGGTGTTTGTTGTGATTATTCTTGTTTACATATTTTTATCGAAATGTGAAAAAGAAATTATAAAATGTATTTGAGCAATTTTTCCATGTTTTAGCTTATTACGACTTGTCATATGAACTGACCCTTACACCACTTTTTAGGTACAAGTGAATTTGAGAAGCCTCAAGCATAATTTGTTCGCATTATTGTTGATCGTGCCGTCGACGAATAATTGTGGGTACATGGGTGTTAGATGCTCTGTGCTATTTTTCGAACGTTAACGTTATTCTGCGCAAATTGAACTTGGTATTTTTTTTATTTGCGGACATGGTGTTTTTTTTCCGCTAAGTAATTAGGGTAACTTAAACTTTTGTTATTTTCTCTAAATTTATAATTTCAGAATTTTATTACATTTTAGTTGTGTTGTAGAGTAGTTACAGGCTTTTACTAATTTAGTACTCACATGCTGTGGGAATAAAAAAAATAATTACAGACGATCTCTAATTTAGCCTTCACTTGGTTAATAAAAAAATTAAATTTTTATAATTGACAATAAAGCATTTTCGCGATTATCAAACATTTATAAGTTATCAACGGTAACTTTAATTTATTATTTCAAAAAATATAGGCTGATTTTCTTAGAATAGACGAGTTAATGCCTTGAAAATTCAGGGCGTTTACAGGTTCCAAAGCGCAGCGATGCCTAGCTAATCTCCCGTGAACGAAGGGGACCTAACACCCTCAGTTATCCGGGTCAAAGCTCATAAACGTCTTGACGACTCGACGACACGACTAAGCTCTCACACTCGATGAACAATTCGCCGCATACGATATTCAAGGAGCAAGTCGCACAATTATTCGACCGCATATCAAATAATTTATAGCAAGATTAATACAGTGAAACGTAATTCAACAATATAAGCAGCATAAGCAATTCTCAGAATTATTCAATCGCATATTAAATAATTTCACAGCAAGCTTCATATAGTGTAACGCAATACAACAATATAAGCAACATAAGCAAAACACAGGATAAGCAACATCTGAATATAACTCAGCTCAGTAGAAATTAGTCAACGCAACCAAGTCATACATGACGCTCAATCATGGAATCCATCCCTCTGCAGCTCAATGGAGTTGACAAAGAGGAACAAACAAGAGTGGGGGGTTGGGGTCAGGCGACCAACCACTTAACTCATAACCCACGAAAGACTCAGAAATAGGCCACCGCACAACAATAATAAAAGCAAAGGGGTATGAAACCCTAACTTCGAACCCGGAGGGTTCTCAGACTTCTTCGTATTTTCGACAGAAACATTTAAATAAATGAATCCTATTCATATCTAAAGTTGCCATTACACAAGGACATAAAAATAAGTCATAAAATGTCTAGAAGTGCCCTTACGCATAAATACATAAACAATAACACTTAGAATATGAAGCGCCCTTACCGAACTCCAAGCCTCGCGCCCACGTACTCCTCGATTTCTATGCGGCAAGGTCTCGGATCCCTCGAGCCTAATACACAGAGCACACTTACCACAACTCTAAAACTACACTAACACCTTAGGCTCTCAAAATCTAACCCTTTCTAACCAAGCATTTCCATTCAAACATCTAATCTACTTACTACTTGAAAAAATAGGGTTTTAGAATCAAAACCAATTCTTGAAAGGTCAACATAACACATATTAATTCAGAAATACTAACTTACTTGAAAAGAATAAGATTTTGACTCAAAATCAATTTTCTTGCAAAGTTAACACATAGCACCTAATTTAAGAAAATACTAACTTTTAAAGAACCCTTTTCTTGAAACCTTAAGCATAACACAAAATCAATTAAACACTTTTCATAGAATTTCTAACGTCTAAAATATTTCACATACAAGTGTTAAATCTAAGTTCACAATTAAAGCTTCCTTCCCTACACCTTTGTAGGCCTCTCGGCCACAACCCCTCTTCTTTCAAGAAAATTTGCCAAAAACCTCTTTTTCACAACAACAAACCATTTCCAATTCATTTTCAACTACGTTTCAAAGCAACAAACATCAAGTTTTAACCAAGGCATAGCTCAGGCATTTTTCAAGATATGTTCTAAAATATATTCCAAACATATGCTAATTTTAGGCTTTAGGGTTTAGGGTTTAGGGTTTACCACTTTTCAAAATCATGCTTTAAAGGATAGGCTTTCACAAAACTAATAACTCATGTTCCAATTAAACATGCATATATGTCAAGACAAGTTTTGCAAGAAATCTTCCTTTCCTTTACCCAAGGGGCTCACGGCTAAGGGCCTAAGTTAAATAGCCAATTTGCAAATTCTTCAACAATAAGGTAGTGCCATTTCACTAACATTTTCCTTTCAAATAACAAGTCACATATCAACACCAAGTTCAACTAAGTTTCAAAACTTCATTTAAAAGAATATTGCAAAGTAAGATTTTTCTCACAGGTTAACTACTCACAATTCCCTTTTAATGACAAATCATGGTCAAGACCAAATTGCAAGATTCCATAGCTCATTTACCAAAACAATTTAAAAAGAATACAAGTTTCAAGAGACTTTCCAACTTCTTTTGCTTTACAAAGCATTTTCAAATATACTACAAGGCAATAATCATCAAGACAACACCAAACATAATTTAAGCACATTTAAGGACTTTTTCTAGACATTTTCCAAATCAATTTCATTTTAAAACATTACTTCAAAACTCAAATAACATCATGTAGTAATTAATACACCTAAGAGAATTTAAACCAAACATCTTCCAAAACATTTCTCCAAAACTTCAAGAACCAAGTTTCCAAAAACCTTTCAAGTTTTTTTTTTTCCTTTGATTTCAAACAACAATCAAAACTAAGTTTCGACTAAGCTCCAATCAATTAAATCATGGTCAAAACAACATTAATTTCTAGAAAACTACTAATCAAATTTTACATGCCATATTAGTCATTCAAGAATCATTTTCTCACAATTAACATACTAGTTTAACTAGTTTCCTTACTAAAACTTCCAAACCATTTACAATAGCAATTAAATCACCTAAAGCATTTAATCCAACATCTAAACACATGATTCAACACCAAAAATCCATATTTCTTCTAGTTCAAGAATAGGTAAAAATCTTGAATAACAAGTTTTAGAATGCAATTTCAAAACTATAACTCAAACAAGCAACAAACAACTTCAAATAGTTCATATAAACAATTAATTGCAAGATTGAAATTCAAGATCACATTACCCCTCTTTTACCCTTTGGATTCTCGCCTAGGGTTTCAAGGATGGGGGTTTACATGCTCATCTCTTTCATTCAACCAAAAGCAAACACAAAACAATACTTAAATAAGCATGAATCAAGAATTAAAAGCAAGAAAAATCACAAAGCAAGAAAGGGGAGGGGGTGGCGCTGTTTCAACAGTAAAGTGGGGAGGGAAGAATTGATTTCCTCTTACTTAAATGATGAGGATGCAGGAGAACTAGGTAGAGGGGAAGATTTGGAGCAACTTTGATGAAGATTGCAAGTCCAAAAGCTCAAAGATGTGGAAGGTAATGGCTAGGGAAGCTTTTGGAACCCTTGGAGCTCTTCAAGAGAAAGAAAGAAAAAGATGGGGGTTTAGAGAGAGAGAGGTGTCGTGGGAATGGGCTGAATGGGGGGTTCCATCTCCTTTCATTTACTTACTTAAAAATAGTTTAAGCATAAATAATATTAAAACATAATTTCTTAACACCTCATTTTAACACAAAACAAGTAAATGAAAATAAATGTGATAATGTTAAGTGGGGTAGAGGGGTCACGGCTGCAGCTGAGAAGTAGGGGAGGGATATTTTTAATTTTTCACTTAAAATAAATACTAGGCCAAAAGTGAGCTAAAATGAAGGTAGTTTCACACTAGTCACACAAATAATTACACTTAGCAATAAAGTGAGATACTAATCACATCAACCAACCTATCCCATCTAAACTCACATCACTCATAATTACCCTCTAATTCTAGAGTCTAAGAGTACTAAAACACGGCGCCGAAATACCGCGCAACCGATTAAATTTCCCACCGATAAAATCGCGAAAAGTAATTTTACGAGAAATTAATTCATCGTGTGATAATATATTATTATAAATAATAAAAATCACACAAATAATCACAACAAGTTATGAGGCGTCAGACAAGGCGACCCCCTTTCCCCTCTTCTGTTTTGCATTGCCGAGGATGTCTTAAGCCGTGGGATTACGAATCTTATTAGTTCCAGGGCCCTCCTTCCTATGGCTTGCACTAGGGGTTATCAAACTCCCAGCCATGTGCTTTATGCGGATGATATCCTTATTTTTTGCAGAGGGACCAAGAAAAATATTTTGGCAATCAAGAATTTATTTGCTGCCTATGGCGAAGCCTCGGGTCAGCTGATCAACTTTGCAAAGAGCAAGTTCTTCTCTGGGTCTATTCCTTCTTGGAGAATAGCTTCCATTGCTTCCATTTTGGGTTTCTCTTCGGATAGGCTGCCTTTTACCTATCTAGGAGTTCCCATTTTCAAAGGAAAACCAACTAGAGCTCACCTTCAGCCCATTGCGGACAAAGTAAAAGTTAAGTTGGCTAGTTGGAAGGGCTCCATGTTGTCAATCATGGGGCGTATTCAACTTGTTAAGTCCACCATTTATGGTATGCTTTTGCACAGCTTTCACATTTATGCATGGCCGGTCTCCTTGCTTGATACTCTATACACTTGGATTAGAAACTTTATTTGGTCCGGCGATATTAATTCTCGTAAGATTGTTACGGTTGCTTGGCACAAAATGTGCTCTCCAATTGAAGAGGGGGGGTTAAGCCTAAGATCCTGCAGGCAGTTAAATGCAGCGGCCTCTCTAAAACACTGCTAGGATTTCTATTCCTCAAATGAAGATTGGGCATTATTTCTTCGAGCAAGATTTCTCAAACAGGGTCAGCTTTCCAAATCCTATGTCAAGTCCTCTATCTGGCCCGCATTGAAGACTGCCTTGCCCCTGCTGTTAGACAGTGTTGCCTGGAATCTAGGTGATGGTAAAGCTATCAATTTTTGGCATGATCTTTGGCTAGCCGAACCAGTGGTTGACTGGCTGCAAATCCCTACTGCTATGCTCCATCTGTTTCAATCTAAAGTTGAGGATTTTATTTCAAACTACCAGTGGAACATTCCCTCTATAATTACTCAGAATTGCCCGGATTTGGCTGCTGCAATTCTTCAAACGCACATCCCTCTCCATTCCGTGCAGGATCAGCTTCGGTGGTCTAAGTCTGACTCAGGTGATTTGTCCTTAAAGCAAGCTTACTTGTCTATTAATCCTAGAGGCTCAATATTGGAGTAAGCTTCTTTGGCAACCTTGTATCCCTCCTACTAAATCTTTTTTATTTTGGCGGCTGCTACACCACAAGTTGCCCACAGATGAGAATTTAGCAGCTAGAGGGTGTGTCACTGTCTCTATTTACAGTCTGTGTGGTCTCAATGCTGAGACGTCTGCTCACATTTTCCTTGAGTGCTCTTTCGTGACTGATTTATGGAACTGGGTGCGATCTGTCATCTCTTGCGATATTGATCTTAGCTCCTTTTCCTCTTTGCTCTCAGTTTGCAACCGAGCGTGGAGCACACAAACTCGTGACATCGTTTTGGCTATCATTCTAAATGTGATCTATTCGGTTTGGAGGTGCACAAACAGTCTGCGGTTTGAGGATAAGCATATCCCCTTCCGGTTAATTATCAGCTCGGTTATTGCCTCTGTCTCTTTGACAGGTTCTTTCTCCAAGGGCAATATGTCTTCCTCTGTTCAGGAATTTTCCATTCTGAAGACTTTTGCGGTTTCCGGTCATGTTTGTAAAGCTCCTCTTATTAAAGAGATTATTTGGTCTCCGCCGGCTTGTTATTGGGTCAAATGCAACTCTGATGGTGCTTCTAGGGGCAATCCGGGTTGGTCTGCTTGTGGTGGTATTTTTCGAGATTACAGGGCGGCTACGCTAGGGTGCTTTGCAGCTAACCTTGGGGTGACCTCTTCTCTCCATGCTGAGTTGACTGGTGCCATGCTGGCAATTGAGAATGCTATCCTTCGGGGTTAGAAGAACCTTTGGTTGGAATGTGACTCCGAATTGGTGGTTGTGGCTTTTTCAAATCCGAAATCTGTTCCTTGGCGTCTTAGAAATAGATGGTTAAATTGTTTACTTGCTACTAAGTGTATGAATTTTGTAGTCACTCACATTTTTAGGGAGGGCAATTCTTGTGCGAATAAATTGGCTTCACATGGCCTTACTATCCAAGGATTTTTGTGGTGGGATTCCATCCTACTTTTATTAGGGAAGACTTTTTCCGCAATAGGTCGGGTCTCCCTTTTTATAGGTTTAGATGATTCTTCCATGGGTCAGGTCGTTGCCCCCCATGCCTTTGTTCTTTTTTGCTATTTTTAATAAATTGTTGGCGTGCTGCAGATGATTGGTAGGCTCAAAGGTGCCAACATAGTTGGGATGTTTGAGTCTACAGTGATGCTTTTGCATGTAAATTTTTGCTTAAAAAAAAAACAAGTTACGATTCGATTTTTATCGAAATCGGAGTTCGTTTTAGATTTTTAACGCGGATAAAATTTACCCAGCGATTCGAAACGCGACGAAACTTCGTTAGATTTTTCGACGATTTTCGAACCATGAATTAATATAAAATATTAATTCTTAAATTTAATTTCATCTTGATATATTTCAATCAATTTCTCGGTTAGCACAACATACGCGTTACCGCGTCACGCAGAAAACTTATATAAAGTTTAAATTGACGAATTCGCATTAACGCAGCAAACGTCTACGCTGTTAATTAATTTGAATTGACATCATGATTAATATTTATTTTTAATAAATAAATTAATCAAAATAGCTCAAAATAATTTCCCGTACTCTCAGTAAATCATCGAGGTGATCAATCTCTCTGACTTATTTTTCGAGCATTCAGGGTTTTATCGCTAAAATCACTTTTCTTAAAAATTGGTATGTTACAATACCACCCCCCTTAAAATAGTTTCGTCCTCGAAACTACAAGGATAGTAAAATACGGAAAAATTACTTTATCAAAACCGTAAAATATTTTGCACACAAGAGCACTCACAATACTTATTATTGTACATGGTACTATAATATTCATAGCTACATAATATAGCATGCAATAATTATAACCACAAGCATATACACATAGCACATCGTAAGGTAAGCACTGTTAGTAAACGAAAGAATTCCTTGCGGCTGATTGATGCTTCTCCCCCGATCACGACCTCTGCGCGTCCACGATCACGATCACGCTCCCGAACACGGGTACAACTTACGGCTTCGCGCCATTACTACAGTTATAATTCTAACCTATTCGCAAGCAATCACGGTTACACATACCAAGAATTCAAAAACTATTTAAAACTTTAGAAGATTGAACTTCGTTCTTCTAATTCAAACATTTTTTTTAAAACTATACTCACCCATATATGGACTTATAGAACACCAAAACTACTATCTTTTACACAACAAGAAACAAAATCATTTCCAAGTTTTCATTACAAAAACAGAATTTAACAAAAATCATCATAAAACTTAAACTATTGCCAACTAGATCATTAACAAAGATACAAGCAATGAAAACAAAGAACTAAGGCACTCGCCTAAAACCTTCCAGAACCCGCGGTTTGGAAACAGTAAGAGACAGGAGGATTGCTACGATCACCAAACATAAGCCCAAGATGTCACCCAAGGGTATAAAGGATATAAAGAACAGTCCTCACTTGACATCTCTGAAAGCTTTGGCTTAACTAAGGAATGGAAGGAAGCAAATTCCAATTTCTTACACACTTCACGCACCACACAGTCTAGCACTACTTAAGGGAGTGATCGGATAGCATAGGGGTCTATTAACAGAATCTGTCCCAAGCACATAAAAGGAAAGAAAGGAAGGAATCGAGAGTTGTCACTTTCTCTCTAAACTTTGCAAGGTCTCTCCTAATTCTCACCACTACACGGCCTATTTAGAAGAATAATCGGACAAGAATGAGAATCCCTAGAGCAAGAGGGCGCATGGTGCATAAGGGAAGGAAAAAGTAAGGGAACTAAGTTCTTTCGCCCCACCACTAAGGTTAATCATGCAACTAACTATTCTTCCTTATAGGTGAGCGGTTGGCCAAGTAAGTACCAGAAAAGATGAATATAACTTATTCCACTTTACTCGGCTTCTACTCTTAAGGGAAATTTCGTGTTCTAAAACTTAGGATAAGGTCTGGTAAAAGAGTTTTGGGTACTACCCACTACTGGCTAGGCAACCTGTCACGTACTAAAACTATTACCCGCCACTCTCACTAATTTTCCAGTTCCCATTCAACTGAGTCAAATGGTCCCGCGTAAATTAAGTTATCATAAGACAATCAATTCTACGCTTGCTAGAAAGTAATTCGCTTTTAATATTTCCATTGGAGAATATTAATATGCTGACACAAATAACAAACACACAATCAGTCACACATATTCACAGCAGTGTAAATATAGACTATTGCGGAAACACAAATGTTTGTGGCAAACATGTCACACTCAGAAAATCGTGAAATAGTTTTGATTTTTTCAAATTCAGTACGTATCAAAATAAATCTAACATCACACATTGTGGCTTATATCTAGAACAACTAGTACTACAAAGATTCAGACTAAATATTAAATATAACGACGTCTCTTACAAGCAATCCATCTTCCAAATTTCTGTCCACCTGTAGCTCCTTATTGTTGCGCTTCCCGAGGTGAAGTCCTCAAATGACGAGCTCTCTCCTCTACTCATCGAGTATATGCGTCCCTCTGGAGTCGAGTGTTGAACTTCCATCTCATCGGCAGTTGTTTCCATCTTTGTGTCTCGGCAATTCTTACCATAATGCCCTGACTTCTTACAGTTAAAACACAGTTTCTCCTTGAGTCGGCACTTACTGGCATAGTGTCCTAAGCCTCCACAACGATGGCAGAGTATTCCCACTTTGGCCTGTTTCCCTTTTTCTCCTCTTCCTTCGTTCTGGACTGCAGTACGGTGATCACCTTGATTATCCTCTTGCAGACGACGGTATGGGATCTTCTATTGTCATTCTCCGCGTCCGTGATCCTGGTGGTTGTACCTGATTGGCCTTGCTTCCTCGTTATTCAGCCAAGGGGTCTTGCAGTCTCTAGCTCTGTGCCCCGGTTTCCTACAGTTGAAGCACACGTTGTTTTTCTTTTCAGAGCAGTTGATTACATAGTGCCCTTGCCTACTGCAACGATAACAAGTCACGTCGACGATAGTCTAACTCTCGCCTTTCGCATTCTGAGCCATCGGGCGGCACTGTTCCCTGTCGTTGTTCCCTTGAGGTCGAATAGGTCCACCAGCAATATGTCCTGATCTGTTGCGGCTGGAGTATAGCTTGTAATCCCTTGCAGGACAATTGACGGCAGAATGTCCCAGCTCCCCACAATGGTCGCAAACTTGTTCTCCTTTGCTCTGATCTCCTCCGCCTGAACTCTGGGTAATCTGAATCCTCGGATCCATCCTTAGTTCATCTGCTTCAACAGGAACAGTCATTCGTTTCTGAGATATTAGATTTCCACGAGATCCTACAACCTAATAAAAATTCTAAAACAGGTTGGGTGTGTCTAGCACACTTTGTTCTCAATTAAGAAACAATCCAAGCAATTACAAGTAGAGTTACTCTACTTAAGGAACAATCAAGCAAGCATGGTTTGACTCACAACAAGACACAGTTTGACCTCTAACTCTACAGAACCCGACACTTGACCAGCTATAGTCTCCCGACTCACAGTTCGGTTAGAATCGAACCGCTCTGATACCACCATTGTAACACCCCGTCTCCGGAGCGTTATTAGGCGCATGTTCTGACAAAAGATAACATATTTCCGAAAGGCGAAATACTCTGCTTTGCACTTTTTCCAAAAATGTAGTCCTACTTATTTTTATTTTTTTTACAACTTCTTTCTAAAATAACTGCCAGAGTATCACAGCGACTTTTAGAAACATGGCGGAAAATAATTTAAGACATCGCCTAACCACATTCAATTAATCCATCAATTCACGTTTAACAATACATGTCTTGAAACATAACAGATATTTATTACAATACTGAAATAGACAACAAATATCCTATAGCTGGTCGACACATCACGCTCCTCACTAGTCTATTAGTAGGGTCCGCAACCATAGCACCAGTAGAAAGCTGGACGACTACTCTCTCCATTGCTCCCTCGTGTAGTTCCGAACACTCCGTGCGCTTCGCCATCTGGGTTACATTCATTGAATTGAAAGAACCACTGGCAAGGTCAACTTCTTAAAAATAAAGAGCAGATACGCCTATTCGACAACACACTCAGCAATAAAACATGTAATAGCACAACATATTGCGGAAAATAGTAAATCATGACAATAGGCAAACAACAGTATGCACAGTTCTCAAGACGCAACTCAAGACCCTCGCTCAAGACTCGACTTACGACTCTTTTTCTCTCGACACTTCGACAAATTTTCCGAAAAGCAAATGCCGTACCATCTGCCTGAATACCAGCCGAAGCTTTGGGATCTTCGCTCTCCCTAGGACATTCATCTCCGGTTCCAAAGCGCTGCAATGCCTAGCTAATCTCCCGTGAACGAAGGGGACCTAGCACCCTCATTTATCCGGGTCAAAGCTCATAAACGTCTTGACGACACGACTAAGCTCTCACACTCGATGAACAATTCGCCGCATACGATATTCAAGAAGCAAGTTGCATAATTATTCGACCGCATATCAAATAATTTATAGCAAGCTTAATACAGTGAAACACAATTCAACAATATAAGCAGCATAAGCAATTCTCAGAATTATTCAAT
Source organism: Calophaca sinica (assembly GCA_037113605.1). Taxonomy (NCBI): domain Eukaryota; kingdom Viridiplantae; phylum Streptophyta; class Magnoliopsida; order Fabales; family Fabaceae; genus Calophaca; species Calophaca sinica. The sequence continues at coordinate 54,335,608 of CM073736.1, forward strand.
CGCATATTAAATAATTTCACAACAAGCTTCATACAGTGTAACGCAATACAACAATATAAGCAACATAAGCAAAACACAGGATAAGCAACATCTGAATATAACTCAGCTCAGTAGAAATTAGTCAACGCAACCAAGTCATACATGACGCTCAATCATGGAATCCATCCCCCTGCAGCTCAATGGAGTTGACAAAGAGGAACAAACAAGAGTGGGGGTTGGGGTCAGGCGACCAACCACTTAACTCATAACCCACGAAAGACTCAGAAATAGGCGACCGCACAACAATAATAAAAGCAAAGGGGTACGAAACCCTAACTTCGAACCCGGAGGGTTCTCAGACTTCTTCGCATTTTCGACAGAAACATTTAAATAAATGAATCCTATTCATATCTAAAGTTGCCATTACACAAGGACATAAATATAAGTCATAAAATGTCTAGAAGTGCCCTTACGCATAAATACATAAACAATAACACTTAGAATATGAAGCGCCCATACCGAACTCCAAGCCTCGCGTCCACGTACTCCTCGATTTCTATGCCGCACGGTCTCGTATCCCTCGAGCCTAATACACAGAGCACACTTAGCACAACTCTAAAACTACACTAACACCTTAGGCTCTCAAAATCTAACCCTTTCTAACCAAGCATTTCCATTCAAACATCTAATCTACTTACTACTTGAAAAAATAGGGTTTTAGAATCAAAACCAATTCTTGAAAGGTTAACATAACACATATTAACTTAGAAACACTAACTTACTTGAAAATAATAAGATTTTGACTCAAAATCAATTTTCTTGCAAAGTTAACACATAGCACCTAATTTAGGAAAATACTAACTTTTAAAGAACCCTTTTCTTGAAACCTTAAGCATAACACAAAATCAATTAAACACTTTTCATAGAATTTCTAACGTCTAAAACATTTCACATACAAGTGTTAAATCTAAGTTCACAGTTAAAGCTTCCTTCCCTACACCTTTGTAGGCCTCTCGGCCACAACCCCTCTTCTTTCAAGAAAATTTGCCAAAAACCTCTTTTTCACAACAACAAACCATTTCCAATTCATTTTCAACTACGTTTCAAGGCAACAAACATCAAGTTTTAACCAAGGCATAGCTCAAGCACTTTTCAAGATATGTTCTAAAACATATTCCAAACATATGCTAATTTATTTACCACTTTTCAAAATCATGCTTTAAAGGATAGGCTTTCACAAAACTAATAACTCAAGTTCCAATTAAACATGCATATATGTCAAGACAAGTTTTGCAAGAAATCTTCCTTTCCTTTACCCAAGGGGCTCACGGCTAAGGGCCTAAATTAAACGGCCAATTTGTAAATTCTTCAACAATAAGGTAGTGCCATTTCACTAACATTTTCCTTTCAAATTACAAGTCACATATCAACACCAAGTTCAACTAAGTTTCAAAACTCAATTTAAAAGAATATTGCAAAGGTAAGATTTTTCTCACAGGTTAACTACTGATACACAATCCCTTTTAATGACAAATCATGTTCAAGACCAAATTGCAAGATTCCATAGCTCATTTACCAAAACAATTTAAAAAGAATACAAGTTTCAAGAGACTTTCCAACTTCTTTTGCTTTACAAAACATTTTCAAATATACTACAAGGCAATAATCATCAAGACAACACCAAACATAATTTAAGCACATTTAAGGACTTGTTCTAGACATTTTCCAAATCAATTTCATTTTAAAACATTACTTCAAAACTCAAATAACATCATGTAGTAATTAATACACCTAAGAGAATTTAAACCAAACATCTTCCAAAACATTTCTCCAAAACTTTAAGAACCAAGTTTCCAAAAACCTTTCAAGTTTTTTTTTTTCCTTTGATTTCAAACCACAATCAAAACTAAGTTTCAACTAAGCTCCAATCAATTAAATCATGGTCAAAACGACATTAATTACTAGAAAACTACTAATCAAATTTTACATGCCATATTAGTCCTTCAAGAATCATTTTCTCACAATTAACATACTAGTTTAACTAGTTTTCTTACTAAAACTTCCAAACCATTTACAGTAGCAATTAAATCACCTAAAGCATTTAATTCAACATCCATATTTCTTCTAGTTCAAGAATAGGTAAAAATCATGAATAACAAGTTTTAGAATGCAATTTCAAAACTATAACTCAAACAAGCAACAAACAACTTTAGATAGTTCATATAAACAATTAATTGCAAGATTGAAACTCAAGATCACATTACCCCGCTTTTCCCCTTTGGATTCTCGCCTAGGGTTTCAAGGGTGGGGGTTTACATGCTCATCTCTTTCATTCAACAAAAAGCAAACACAAAACAATACTTAAATAAGCATGAATCAAGAATTAAAAGCAAGAAAATCACAAAGCAAGAAACGGGAGGGGGTGGCGCTGTTTCAACAGTAAAGTGGGGAGGGAAGAATTGATTTCCTCTTACTTAAATGATGAGGACGAAGGAGAACTAGGTAGAGGTGAAGATTTGGAGCAACTTTGATGAAAATTGCAAGTCCAAAAGCTCAAAGATGTGGAAGGTAATGGCTATGGAAGCTTTTGGAACCCTTGGAGCTCTTCAAGAGAAAGAAAGAAGAAGATGGGGGTTTAGAGAGAGAGAGGTGTCGTGGGAATGGGCTGAATGGGGGGTTCCATCTCCTTTCATTTACTTACTTAAAAATAGTTTAAGCATAAATAATATTAAAACACAATTTCTTAACACCTCATTTTAACACAAAACAAGTAAATGAAAATAAATGTGATAATTTTGAGTGGGGTAGAGGGGTCACGGCTGCAGCTGAGAAGTAGGGGAGGGATATTTTTAATTTTTCACTTAAAATAAATACTAGGCCAAAAGTGAGCTAAAATGAAGGTAGTTTCACACTAGTCACTCAAATAATGACACTTAGCAATAAAGTGAGATGCTAATCACATCAACCAACCTATCTCATCTAAACTCACATCACTCATAATTACCCTCTAATTCTAGAGTCTAAAAGTACTAAAACACGGCGCCGAAATACCGCGCAACCGATTAAATTTCCCACCGATAAAATCACGAAAATTAATTTTGCGAGAAATTAATTCATCGTGTGATAATATATTATTATAAATAATAAAAATCACACAAATAATCACAACAAGTTACGATTCGATTTTTATCGAAATCAGAGTTCGTTTTAGATTTTTAACGCAGATAAAATTTATCCAGCGATTCGAAACGCGACGAAACTTCGTTAGAGTTTTTCGACGATTTTCGAACCATGAATTAATATAAAATATTAATTCTTAAATTTAATTTCATCTTGATATATTTCAATCAATTTCTCGGTTAGCACAAAATACGCGTTACCGCGTCACGGAGAAAACTTATATAAAGTTTAAATTGACGAATTCGCATTAACGCAGCAGACTCTACGCTGTTAATTAATTTGAATTGACATCATGATTAATATTTAATTTTAATAAATAAATTATTCAAAATAGCTCAAAATAATTTTCCGTACTCTCAGTAAATCATCGAGGTGATCAATCTCTCTGACTTATTTTTCGAGCATTCAGGGTTTTATCACTAAAATCACTTTTCTTAAGAATTTGGATGTTACAATACCACCCCCATTAAAATAGTTTCGTCCTCGAAACTACAAGGATAGTAAAATACGAATAAATTATTTTATCAAAACCGTAAAATATTTTGCACACAAGAGCACTCACAATACTTATTATTGTACATGGTACTATAATATTCATAGCTACATAATATAGCATGCAATAATTATAACCACAAGCATATACACATAGCACATCGTAAGGTAAGCACTGTTAGTAAACGAAAGAATTCCTTATGCGTGATTGATGCTTCTCCCCGATCCACGACCTCTCAAGGCCCACGATCCCAATCACGCTCCCGAACACGGGTACAACTTACGGCTTCGCGCCATTACTACAATTATAATTCTAACCTATTCGCAAACAATCAGGGTTACACATACCAAGAATTCAAAAACTATTTAAAACACTAGAAGATTGAACTTCGTTATTCTAATTCAAACATTTTTTTTAAAACTATACTCACCCATATATGGACTTATAGAACACCAAAACTACTATCTTTTACACAACAAGAAACAAAATCATTTCCAAGTTTTCATTACAAAAACAGAATTTAACAAAAATCAACATAAAACTTAAACTATTGCCAACTAGATCATTAACAAAGATACAAGCAATGAAAACAAAGAACTAAGGCACTCACCTAAAACCTTCCAGGAACCCGCGGTTTGGAAACAGTAAGAGACAGGAGGATTGCTATGATCACCAAACATAAAATCGCCCACGACGTCACCCAAGGGTATAAAGGATATAAAGAACAGTCCTCACTTGACATCTCTCAAAGCTTTGGCTTAACTAAGGAATAGAAGGAAGCAAATTCCAATTTCTTACACACTTCACGCACCACACAGTCTAGCACTACTTAAGGGAGTGATCGGATAACATAGGGGTCTATTAACAGAATCTGTCCCAAGCACATAAAAGGAAAGAAAGGAAGGAATCGAGAGTTGTCACTTTCTCTCTAAACTTTGCAAGGTCTCTCCTAATTCTCACCACTACACGGCCTATTTAGAAGAATAATCGGACAAGAATGAGAATCCCTAGAGCAAGAGGGCGCGCGGTGCATAAGGGAAGGAAAAAGTAAGGGAACTAAGTTCTTTCGCCCCACCACTAAGGTTAATCAAGCAAATAACTATTCTTCCTTATAGGTGAGCGGTTGGCCAAGCAAGTACCAGAAAAGATGAATATAACTTATTCCACTTTACTCGGCTTCTACTCTTAAGGGAAATTTCGTGTTCTAAAACTTAGGATAAGGTCTGGTAAAAGAGTTTTGGGTGCTACCCACTGCTGGCTAGGCAACCTGTCACGTACTAAAACTATTACCCGCCACTCTCACTAATTTTCCAGTTCCCATTCAGCTGAGTCAAATGGTCCCGCGTAAATTAAGTTATCATAAGACAATCAATTCTACACTCGCTAGAAAGTAATTCGCGTTTAACATTTCCATTGGAGAATATTAATACGCTCACACAAATAACAAACACACAATCAGTCACACATATTCGCAACAGTGTAAAAATAGACTATTGTGGAAACACAAATATCAGTGGCAAACATGTCACACTCAGAAAATCGTGAAATAGTTTTATTATTTTCAAATTCAGTACGTATCAAAATAATTCAAACATCACACATTGTGGCTTATATCTAGCACCACTAGTACTACAAAGATTCAGACTAAATATTAAATATAACGACGTCTCTTACAAGCAATCCATCTTCCAAATTTCTGTCCACATGTAGCTCCTAATTGTTGCGCTTCCCGAGGTGAAGTCCTCAAATGACGAGCTCTCTCCTCTACTCATCGAGTATATGCGTCCCTCTGGAGTCGAGTGTTGAACTTCCATCTCATCGGCAGTTGTTTCCATCTTTGGGTCTCGGCAATTCTTAGTATAATGCCCCGACTTCTTACAGTTAAAACATAGTTTCTCCTTGAGTCGGCACTTACTGGCATAGTGTCCTAAGCCTCCACAACGATGGCAGAGTATTCCCACTTTGGCCTGTTTCCCTTTTTCTCCTCTTCCTTCGTTCTGGACTGCAGTATGGTGATCACCTTGATTATCCTCTTGCAGACAACGGTATGGGATCTTCTGTTGTCATTCTCCGCGTCCGTGATCCTGGTGGTTGTACCTGATTGGCCTTGCTTCCTCGTTGTTCAGCCAAGGGGTCTTGCAGTCTCTAGCTCTGTGCCCCGGCTTCCTGCAGTTGAAGCACACGTTGTTTTTCTTTTCAGAGCAGTTGATTGCATAGTGCCCTTGCCTACCGCAACAGTAACAAGTCACGTCGACGATAGTCTGACTCTCGCCTTTTGCGTTCTGAGCCATCGGGCGGCACTGTTCCCTGTCGTTGTTCCCTTGAGGTCGAATAGGTCCACCAGCAATATGTCCTGATCTGTTGCGGCTGGAGTATAGCTTGTAATCCCTTGCAGGACAACTGATGGCAGAATCTCCCAGCTCCCCACAATGGTCGCAAACTTGTTCTCCTTTGCTCTGATCTCCTCCGCCTGAACTCTAGGTAATTTGATAATTTAAGACATCACATAACCACATTCAATTAATCCATCAATTCATGTTTAACAATACATGTCTTGAAACATAACAGATATTTATTACAATACTGAAATAGACAATAAATATCCTATAGCTGGTCGACACATCACGCTCCTCACTAGTCTAATAGTTGGGTCCGCAACCATAGCACCAGTAGAAAGCTGGACGACTACTCTCTCCGTTGCTCCCTTGTGTAGTTCCGAACACTCCGTGCGCTTCGCCATCTGGGTTACATTCGTTGAATTGAAAGAACCACTGGTAAGGGTCAACTTCTTAAAAATAAAGAGCAGATACGCCTATTCGACAACACACTCGGCAATAAAACATGTAATAGCACAACATATTGCGGAAAATAGTAAATCATGAAAATAGGCAAACAACAGTATGCACAGTTCTCAAGACGCAACTCAAGACCCTCGCTCAAGACTCGACTTACGACTCATTTTCTCTCGACACTTCGACAATTTTTCCGAAAAGCAAACGCCGCACCATCCGCCTGAATACCAGCCGAAGCTTTGGGATCTTCGCTCTCCCTAGGACATTCATCTCCGGTTCCAAAGCGCTGCGACGCCTAGCTAATCTCCTGTGAACGAAGGGGACCTAGCACCCTCAGTTATCCGGGTCAAAGCTCATAAACGTCTTGACGACACGACTAAGCTCTCACACTCGATGAACAATTCGCCGCATACGATATTCAAGGAGCAAGTCGCACAATTATTCGGCCGCATATCAAATAATTTATAGCAACCTTAATACAGTGAAACACAATTCAACAATATAAGCAGCATAAGCAATTCTCAGAATTATTCAATCGCATATTAAATAATTTCACAGCAAGCTTCATACAGTGTAATGCAATACAACAATATAAGCAACATAAGCAAAACACAGGATAAGCAACATCTGAATATAACTCAGCTCAGCAGAAATTAGTCAACGCAACCAAGTCATACATGACGCTCAATCTTGGAATCCATCACTCTGCAGCTCAATGGAGTTGACAAAGAGGAACAAACAAGAGTGGGGGGTTGGGGTCAGGCGACCAACCACTTAACTCGTAACCCACGAAAGACTCAGAAATAGGCGACCGCACAACAATAATAAAAGCAAAGGGGTACGAAACCCTAACTTCAAACCCAGAGGGTTCTCTGACTTCTTCGCATTTTTGACAGAAACATTTATATAAATGAATCCTATTCATATCTAAAGTTGCCATTACACAAGAACATAAAAATAAGTCATAAAATGTCTAGAAGTGCCCTTACGCATAAATACATAAACAATAACACTTAGAATATGAAGCGCCCATACCGAACTCCAAGCCTCGCGTCCACGTACTCCTCGATTTCTATGCCGCACGGTCTCGTATCCCTCGAGCCTAATACACAGAGCACACTTAGCACAACTCTAAAACTACACTAACACCTTAGGCTCTCAAAATCTAACCCTTTCTAACCAAGCATTTCCATTCAAACATCTAATCTACTTACTACTTGAAAAAATAGGGTTTTAGAATCAAAACCAATTCTTGAAAGGTTAACATAACACATATTAACTTAGAAACACTAACTTACTTGAAAATAATAAGATTTTGAATTAAAATCAATTTTCTTCCAAAGTTAACACATAGCACCTAATTTAAGAAAATACTAACTTTTAAAGAACCCTTTTCTTGAAACCTTAAGCATAACACAAAATCAATTAAACACTTTTCAAAGAATTTCTAACGTCTAAAACATTTCACATACAAGTGTTAAATCTAAGTTCACAATTAAAGCTTCTTTCCCTACACCTTTGTAGGCCTCTCGGCCACAACCCCTCTTCTTTCAAGAAAATTTGCCAAAAACCTCTTTTTCCCAACAGTAAACCATTTCCAATTCATTTTCAACTACGTTTCAAGGCAACAAACATCAAGTTTTAACCAAGGCATAGCTCAAGCATTTTTCATGATATTTTCTAAAACATATTCCAAACATATGCTAATTTATTTACCACTTTTCAAAATCATGCTTTAAAGGATAGGCTTTCACAAAACTAATAACTCAAGTTCCAATTAAACATGCATATATGTCAAGACAAGTTTTGCAAGAAATCTTCCTTTCCTTTACCCAAGGGGCTCACGGCTAAGGGCCTAAATTAAACGGCCAATTTGCAAATTCTTCAACAATAAGGTAGTGCCATTTCACTAACATTTTCCTTTCAAATAACAAGTCACATATCAACACCAAGTTCAACTAAGTTTCAAAACTTCATTTAAAAGAATATTGCAAAGGTAAGATTTTTCTCACAGGTTAACTACTGATACACAATTCCCTTTTAATGACAAATCATGTTCAAGACCAAATTGCAAGATTCCATAACTCATTTACCAAAACAATTTAAAAAGAATACAAGTTTCAAGAGACTTTCCTACTTCTTTTGCTTTACAAAACATTTTCAAATATACTACAAGGCAATAATCATCAAGACAACACCAAACATAATTTAAGCACATTTAAGGACTTGTTCAAGCCATTTTCCAAATCAATTTCATTTTAAAACATTACTTCAAAACTCAAATAACATCATGTAGTAATTAATACACCTAATAGTAATTAAACCAAACATCTTCCAAAACATTTCTCCAAAACTTCAAGAACCAAGTTTCCAAAAACCTTTCAAGTTTTTTTTTTCCTTTGATTTCAAACCACAATCAAAACTAAGTTTCAACTAAGCACCAATCAATTAAATCATGGTCAAAACAACATTAATTACTAGAAAACTACTAATCAAATTTTACATGCCATTTTAGTCCTTCAAGAATCATTTTCTCACAATTAACATACTAGTTTAACTAGTTTTCTTACTAAAACTTCCAAACCATTTCCAATAGCAATTAAATCACGTAAAGCATTTAATCCAACATCCATATTTCTTCTAGTTCAAGAATACGTAAAAATCATGAATACCAAGTTTTAGAATGCAATTTCAAAACTATAACTCAAACAAGCAACAAACAACTTCAGATAGTTCATATAAACAATTAATTGCAAGATTGAAACTCAAGATCACATTACCCCTCTTTTCCCCTTCGGATTCTCGCCTAGGGTTTCAAGGGTGGGGGTTTACATGCTTAAATAAGCATGAATCAAGAATTAAAAGCAAGAAAAATCACAAAGCAAGAAAGGGGAGGGGGTGGCGCTGTTTCAACAGTAAAGTGGGGAGGGAAGAATTGATTTCCTCAGACTTAAATGATGGGGATGAAGGAGAACTAGGTAGAGGGGAAGATTTGGAGCAACTTTGATGAAGATTGCAAGTCCAAGAGCTCAAAGATGTGGAAGGTAATGGCTATGGAAGCTTTTGGAACCCTTGGAGCTCTTCAAGAGAAAGAAAGAAGACGATGGGGGTTTAGAGAGAGAGAGGTGTCGTGGGAATGGGCTGAATGGGGGATTCCATCTCCTTTCATTTACTTACTTAAAAATAGTTTAAGCATAAATAATATTAAAACACAATTTCTTAACACCTCATTTTAACACAAAACAAGTAAATGAAAATAAATGTGATAATGTTGAGGGGGGGTAGAGGGGTCGCGGCTGCAGCTGAGAAGTATGGGAGGGATATTTTTAATTTTTCACTTAAAATAAATACTAGGCCAAAAGTGAGCTAAAATGAAGGTAGTTTCACACTAGTCACACAAATAATGACACTTAGCAATAAAGTGAGATGTTAATCACATCAACCAACCTATCCCATCTAAACTCACAACACTCATAATTACCCTATAATTCTAGAGTCTAAGAGTACTAAAACACGGCGCCAAAAAATCGTGCAACCGATTAAATTTCCCACCGATAAAATCGCGAAAATTAATTTTGCGAGAAATTAATTCATCGTGTGATAATATATTATTATAAATAATTAAAATCACACAAATAATCACAACAAGTTACGATTCGATTTTTATCGAAATCGGAGTTTGTTTTAGATTTTTAACGCGGATAAAATTTACCCAGCGATTCGAAACGCGACGAAACTTCGTTAGAGTTTTCCGACGATTTTCGAACCATGAATTAATATAAAATATTAATTCTTAAATTTAATTTCATCTTGATATATTTCAATCAATTTCTCGGTTAGCACAAAATACGTATTACCGCGTCACGCAGAAAACTTATATAAAGTTTAAATTGACGAATTCGCATTAACGCAGCATACGTCTACGCTGTTATTTAATTTGAATTGACATCATGATTAATATTTAATTTTAAAAAATAAATTATTCAAAATAGCTCAAAATAATTTCTCGTACTCTCAGTAAATCATCGAGTTGATCAATCTCTCTGACTTATTTTTCGAGCATTCAGGGTTTTATCGCTAAAATCACTTTTCTTAAAAATTAGGATGTTACAATACCAACCCCTTAAAATAGTTTCGTCCTCGAAACTACAAGGATAGTAAAATACGGAAAAATTATTTTATCAAAACCGTAAAATATTTTGCACACAAGAGCACTCACAATACTTATTATTGTACATGGTACTATAATATTCATAGCTACATAATATAGCATGCAATAATTATAACCACAAGCATATACACATAGCACATCGTAAGGTAAGCACTGTTAGTAATTGAAAGAATTCCTTGCAGCTGATTGATGCTTCTCCCCCGATCACGACTCCTGCTCGTCCACGATCACGATCACGCTCCCGAACACGAGTACAACTTACGGCTTCGCACCATTACTACAGTTATAATTCTAACCTATTCGTAAGCAATCAGGGTTACACATACCAAGAATTCAAAAACTATTTAAAACTTTAGAAGATTGAACTTCGTTCTTCTAATTCAAACATTTTTTTTAAAACTATACTCACCCATATATGGACTTATAGAACACCAAAACTACTATCTTTTACACAACAAGAAACAAAATCATTTCCAAGTTTTCATTACAAAAACAGAATTTAACAAAAATCATCATAAAACTTAAACTATTGCCAACTAGATCATTAACAAAGATACAAGCAATGAAAACAAAGAACTAAGGCACTCACCTAAAACCTTCCAGGAACCCACGGTTTGGAAACAGTAAGAGATAGGAGGATTGCTATGATCATAAAATATAAAATCGCCCACGACGTCACCCAAGGGTATAAAGGATATAAAGAACAGTCCTCACTTGACATCTCTCAAAGCTTTGGCTTAACTAAGGAATGGAAGGAAGCAAATTCCAATTTCTTACACACTTCACGCACCACACGGTCTTGCACTACTTAAGGGAGTGATTGGATAGCATAGGGGTCTATTAACAGAATCTTTCCCAAGCACATAAAAGGAAAGAAAGGAAGGAATCGAGAGTTGTCACTTTCTCTCTAAACTTTGCAAGGTCTCTCCTAATTTTCACCACTACACGGCCTATTTAGAAGAATAATCGGACAAGAATGAGAATCCCTAGAGCAAGAGGGCGCATGGTGCATAAGGAAAGGAAAAAGTAAGGGAACTAAGTTCTTTCGCCCCACCACTAAGGTTAATCATGCAACTAACTATTCTTCCTTATAGGTGAGCGGTTGGCCAAGTAAGTACCAGAAAAGATGAATATAACTTATTCCACTTTACTCGGCTTCTACTCTTAAGGGAAATTTCGTGTTCTAAAACTTAGGATAAGGTCTGGTAAAAGAGTTTTGGGTACTACCCATCACTGCCAGCAACCTGTCACGTACTAAAACTATTACCCGCCACTCTCACTAATTTTCCAGTTCCCATTCAACTGAGTCAAATGGTCCCGCGTAAATTAAGTTATCATAAGACAATCAATTCTACGCTTGCTAGAAAGTAATTCGTGTTTAATATTTCCATTGGAGAATATTAATACGCTGACACAAATAACAAACACACAATCAGTCACACATATTCGCAGCAGTGTAAAAATAGACTATTGCGGAAACACAAATGTTAGTGGCAAACATGTCACACTCAGAAAATCGTGAAATAGTTTTGATTTTTTCAAATTCAGTACGTATCAAAATAATTTAAACATCACAAATTGTGGCTTATATCTAGAACCACTAGTACTACAAAGATTCAGACTAAATATTAAATATAACGACGTCTCTTACAAGCAATCCATCTTCCAAATTTCTGTCCACATGTAGCTCCTTATTGTTACGCTTCCCGAGGTGAAGTCCTCAAATAACGAGCTCTCTCCTCTACTCATCGAGTATATGCGTCCCTCTTGAGTCGAGTGTTGAACTTCCATCTCATCGGCAGTTGTTTCCATCATTGCGTCTCGGCAATTCTTAGCATAATACCCAGACTTCTTACAGTTAAAACACAGTTTCTCCTTGAGTCGGCACTTACTGGCATAGTGTCCTAAGCTCCACAACGATGGCAGAGTATTCCCATTTTGGCCTGTTTCCCTTTTTCTCCTCTTCCTTCGTTCTGGACTGCAGTACGGTGATCACCTTGATTATCCTCTTGCAGACGACGGTATGGGATCTTCTGTTGTCATTCTCCGCGTCCGTGATCCTGGTGGTTGTACCTGATTGGCCTTGCTTCCTCATTGTTCAGCCAAGGGGTCTTGCAGTCTCTAGCTCTGTGCCCCGGTTTCCTGCAGTTGAAGCACACGTTGTTTTTCTTTTCAGAGCAGTTGATTACATAGTGCCCTTGCCTACCGCAACGGTAACAAGTCACGTCGACGATAGTCTGACTCTCGCCTTTCGCGTTCTGAGCCATCAGGCGGCACTGTTCCCTGCCGTTGTTCCCTTGAGGTCGAATAGGTCCACCAGCAATATGTCCTGATCTGTTGCGGCTGGAGTATAGCTTGTAATCCCTTGCAGGACAATTGACGGCAGAATGTCACAGCTCCACACAATGGTCGCAAACTTGTTCTCCTTTACTCTGATCTCCTCTGCCTGAATTCTGGGTAATCTAAATCCTTAAATCCATCCCTAGCTCACCTGCTTCAACAGGAACAGTCATTCGTTTCTGAGATATTAGATTTCCACGAGATCCTACAACCTAATAAAAATCCTAAAACAGGTTGGGTGTGTCTAGCACACTTTGTTTTCATTTAAGAAATAATACTAGCAATTACAAGTAGAGTTACTCTACTTGAGGAACAATCAAGCAAGCATGGTTTGACTCACAACAAGACACAGTTTGACCTCTAACTCTACAGAACCCGACACTTGACCAGCTATAGTCAACCAACACACAGTCCGGTTAGAACCGAACCGCTCTGATACCACCATTGTAACACCCCGTTTTCGGAGCGTTATTAGGCGCATGTTCTGACAAAAGATAACATATTTCCGAAAGGCGAAATACTCTGCTTTGTACTTTTCCCAAAAATGTGGTCCTACTTATTTTATTTTTTTTACAACTTCTTTCTAAAATAACTGCTAGAGTATCACACCGACTTTTAGAAACATGGCGGAAAATAATTTAAGACATCACCTAACCACATTCAATTAATCCATCAATTCACGTTTAACAATGCATGTCTTGAAACATAACAGATATTTATTACAATACTGAAATAGACAACAAATATCCTATAGTTGGTCGACACATCACGCTCCTCACCAGTCTATTAGTAGGGTCCGCAACCATAGCACCAGTAGAAAGTTGGACGACTACTCTTTCCGCTGCTCCCTCTTGTAGTTCCGAACACTCCGTGCGCTTCACCATTTGGGTTACATTCATTGAATTGAAAGAACCACTGGCAAGGGTCAACTTCTTAAAAATAAAGGGCAGATACGCCTATTCGACAACACCCTCGGCAATAAAACTTGTAATAGCACAACATATTAGGGAAAATAGTAAATCCTGACAATAGGCAAACAACAGTATGCACAGTTCTCAAGACGCAACTCAAGACCCTCGCTCAAACTCGACTTACGACTCATTTTCTGTCGACACTTCGACAAATTTTCCGAAAAGCAAACGCCGTACCATCCGCCTGAATACCAGCCGAAGCTTTGGGATCTTCGCTCTCCCTAGGACATTCATCTCCGGTTCCAAAGCGCTGCGACGCCTAGCTAATCTCCTGTGAACGAAGGGGACCTAGCACCCTCAGTTATCCTGGTCAAAGCTCATAAACATCTTGACGACTCGATGACACGACTAAGCTCTCACACTCGATGAACAATTTGCCGCATACGATATTCAAGGAGCAAGTCGCACAATTATTCGACCGCATATCAAATAATTTATAGCAACCTTAATACAGTGAAACACAATTCAACAATATAAGCAGCATAAGCAATTCTCAGAATTATTCAATCGCATATTAAATAATTTCACAGCAAGCTTCATACAGTGTAATGCAATACAACAATATAAGCAACATAAGCAAAACACAGGATAAGCAACATTTGAATATAACTCAGCTCAGTAGAAATTAGTCAACGCAACCAAGTCATACATGACGCTCAATCATGGAATCCATCCCTCTGCAGCTCAATGGAGTTGACAAAGAGGAACAAACAAGAGTGGGGGGTTGGGGTCAGGCGACCAACCACTTAACTCGTAACCCACGAAAGACTCAGAAATAGGCGACCACACAACAATAATAAAAGCAAAGGGGTACGAAACCCTAACTTCGAACCCGGAGGGTTCTCAGACTTCTTCGCATTTTCGACTGAAACATTTAAATAAATGAATCTTATTCATATCTAAAGTTGCCATTACACAAGGACATAAAAATATGTCATAAAATGTCTAGAAGTGCCCTTACGCATAAATACATAAACAATAACACTTAGAATATGAAGCGCCCTTACCGAACTCCAAGCCTCGCGTCCTCGTGCTCCTCGATTTCTATGTCGCACGGTCTCGGGTCCCTCGAGCCTAATACACAGAGCACACTTAGCACAACTCTAAAACTACACTAACACCTTAGGCTCTCAAAATCTAACCCTTTCTAACCAAGCATTTCCATTTAAACATCTAATCTACTTACTACTTGAAAAAATAGGGTTTTAGAATCAAAACCAATTCTTGAAAGGTTAACATAACACATATTAATTCAGAAATACTAACTTACTTGAAAAGAATAAGATTTTGACTCAAAATCAATTTTCTTGCAAAGTTAACACATAGCACCTAATTTAAGAAAATACTAACTTTTAAAGAACCCTTTTCTTGAAACCTGAAGCATAACACAAAATCAATTAAACACTTTTCATAGAATTTCTAACGTCTAAAACATTTCACATACAAGTGTTAAATCTAAGTTCACAATTAAAGCTTCATTCCCTACACCTTTGTAGGCCTCTCGGCCACCACCCCTCTTCTTTCAAGAAAATTTGCCAAAAACCTCTTTTTCACAACAACAAACCATTCCCAATTCATTTTCAACTACATTTCAAGGCAACAAACATCAAGTTTTAACCAAGGCATAGCTCAAGCATTTTTCAAGATATGTTCTAAAACATATTCCAAACATATGCTAATTTATTTACCACTTTTCAAAATCATGCTTTAAAGGATAGGCTTTCACAAAAATAATAACTCAAGTTCCAATTAAACATGCATATATGTCAAGACAAGTTTTGCAAGAAATCTTCCTTTCCTTTACCCAAGGGGCTCACGGCTAAGGGCCTAAATTAAACGGCCAATTTGCAAATTCTTCAACAATAAGATAGTGCCATTTCACTAACATTTTCCTTTCAAATAACAAGTCACATATCAACACCAAGTTCAACTATGTTTCAAAACTTCATTTAAAAGAATATTGCAAAGGTAAGATTTTTCTCACAGGTTAACTACTGATACACAATTCCCTTTTAATGACAAATCATGTTCAAGACCAAATTGCAAGATTCCATAGCTCATTTTTGTCTTATACTAAAGGTGTCACCTTTGATACCTCGTACAATAAAGTGAGAGCACAAAATCAAATTCAAATTCGGTTCCAAAATAGCTGAGGTGAAGAGCAAAAATGTGATCATCAGTGATTCATTAATAGACCAGATGCTCGCTCAGAACAATGAACGGACGCTCGCAGTAATTGGGTAATCCACGTGTCAAAGGATAACACTACCGGACGCTCGCTTTAGACAAGATGCTGGAGTGAACCGGATGAAGACACACATGGAATGTATTCAATTTCTTGTGAAATTCTTATTCTTGGTTGAGTGAATTTTAAATCACAAGTAATTTTAACACCTGCACACTTCAATGAGGGTCTAAACTTTTCAATCGTTTAGGTTCCAACAACTTATACTATTTCTTCTTCAATTGCTTAGTGTGGTAAAAAAAAGGAGTCGTTTCCTACTTCCCACTTCCAGCGTGATTGATACCCACCTCCACCATCACATTTTCTTCCAATTTCTTCTTCTAATTGTCATCTTCTTCTTGGCCTATCAAGTGAGTACAAGAGCAAGCCTTTTCTCCTTTGCTTCCTCAACCCAAAACCGTGGCCTTACTATGATTTGGGTAAGGATTTCTTTTAATTTTTGGTTCTAATTTCTTGTTTAATGTTTCTATTTTTCCTTGATAATGATCACTGGTGAAAGGATCAAATGTTCCCCCAAATTTTTGGAACCTTAGGTTGAATTGCCCTATGGGAAAGGGGGAAATGTGATTTTTCATGTGAATCATGTAATTGATTTGGGGCTATTGCTAATTGATACTTGAATTTGTTATTTTTGTTGATTTGGAAGGTTTTGCAATTTTTCTCCTTTATGTGTGTGTGTGGCCGAGAACCTAGGAGGGGTTGGGAAGAAAAAATTTTGTGTCCTTGACTTGAATAAATTGCATTGGGTTGTTGTTTAAGTCTGGAAAATTTTGGAAAGAGCTGGAATTGGATTTGAGAAGTTGTTTTGGTTTTAAGGCAATGAGACACTTAGGTGAAATGGAATCCTTGTATTCCTAAACTAAGTGAAGCCTTGATCAACTATTATTATGAAAAGAATTTGATTTTTTTTGAAATTGTTTCATGATTCAAGTTTAAAAGAAAGTGAATTTTTAGTCTTTAAAATAATTATTTTTCAACTTTATGTATTATTTCAAGTATGTGTGTTTTATTAAAAAGATTCTTAGGGTTGAGTAACCTAGGGGTTAGAATTAAACCATAACCGAGGGAATTATTTTGGGTGAGCTAGAATTTCGCTAAGTTTTGGTGTGTGATGTTTAGGATCTTGAGGACTTGAGTACGTGTTGAGTAGAATTGTGACGTGCTTTGACACGTGGACTGTTGACCTTTGGTAAGGGCACTTCACATTCAATGATTGTTATTGTATGTTATTGTATGAACTATTTTATGCTTATGTCTGATGATTTTCAATATGCGAATGTGAATCGTTGTGGATTGTTGAACTGTTGTGGGTCTGAATTGTTGTGACTCTGAATTGACTAAGTGATATGTTTGGAAATATGCTTAAATCATGTGGAGACATATGCAATTGCTTTGGTGTTGGATAATTAAATGTTTATTTGATTATGCCATAGTCGAAATATCATATGCGTTGATATGTTCATTGGAGTAGGTGGAATGCATTGTCATGCATTGTGGTAACTTCGACCTGAATATCCTGGGGTGATGGATTGCCCCAAGGCCAAAGGAATTCAGGAACATCGTTAATTTAACCATCGCATGGAAAAGTATCGGCTCTGGTACGTACAGAACGATTGACCATAGCGTATGGAATTCCGGAATCATATGCACTGGCATATAGTTGCATTAATAGGGAATCCGTGCATCCTTATTGAATTGTTCTGTAATGTCATTGACATGGTTATGTGAATATGTTGAAGAAGTTGAGTTCCATATTATGTTCTATCTGTATAATATGATTTGCTATTGTACATGTTGTTGCTATTGTTTTTGTTTGTGTAAGAAGTTGACTTATGCCCGTGGTTCTTTCAATCAATGAATATAACCCAGATGATGAAGACTGCAGAATGTTTAAGGCTGCTGACAAGCGTAGCTGAGGATAGCCTTGTTCGGCTTTCTACCTTGTGTATTTGGTTACAACTTACTAGAGGTCTAGTAAGTGCTGTGGTGTTCCGACCAGCTATAGGGTGTCTAATGTGTTAATTGCACTGTTGTAATTAAATATATGATGCTTTCAAAACTTGAGTTGTCATGTGTCCAATGATTGAATAAATTTAATAGTATGGTCATTGTGGTTTTATTTTGGCGTCTTTATTCATTCACTGTCATGTTTCTAAAATCGCTGTAATGCTCTGATTGTGTTTTAATATATATATATATATATATAACCACATTTTTGAAAACCATGCAAGCAGAGTATTTCATTTTTTAGAAATATGTTAACTTTTGTCAGAAATATTGGATTAGTTGTGCTCCAAAAACAGGGTGTTACACCAAACCCTCATATCCTCCTCATCAAAAGTCTTTTGCGGATGCTTTGACCAAGTCTCTGGAGGTTTCTTTTACACAGCTCCCACGCCCTTGTATCAAAGGTGATAAAGTCTCGATAAAAATATCTAAAGATGAATACAACAAAGGGCTTGAGGGATGCAAGATGAACCTTCATGGTCGTTTGATCTTGTCCAAGGGTGATAAACCATTGCAGTTTCATGCTCTCAAGGAGAAGCTTGCTGCAATGTGGAAGCTGATCAGCCAATGGAGAATGACATCCCTAGGCAAGGGTTTTTTTGAATTCAATTTTTCATCCCAGGAGGACTTTCATAATGTTTGGACCAAAGGCACTTGGAATGTTAATCCTAGTGCATTGCGGCTTTCAAAATGGATTCCAGATTTTAATCGTAAAATTCAGAATTAAACCAACATTCAATGTTGGATCAGAATCTGTGATCTTCCTAGGAGTATTGGAGGACTAGGATCTTGTTTAAAATAGCATCAGGAATTGGCACACCTATTGCCATTGACGATATGACCCGTAAGAGATTTTTTGGGCACTATGCTAGGGTGTTGGTCGATTTGGATATTAATTCTCATCTAGTTTCTGAGATTCTGGTGGAAAGAGAGACTTATGCTTTTTATGTGGGGATTGATTATGAGAATTTGCTTGATGTTTACAATTACTATCAAGCAATTGGTCACTCAGAGGAGAAATGTAATCGGGAGCATAAGCAGCCTCAGCAACTGCCTCCTAGGAATAAAGCAGTTTATGTGCCAACAAATAAAACACATGCGACAGAATTGAATCCGACAGTGAATGGAGAAGATACTGAGGTAATTAGGGAGGAGGATATAATTGTTGGAGTAGAAAACAATGAAATCTTAGTAGCTAAGCCCAATGCTGAAGATGGAACTAATGAATATGCAAATGACAATGAAGCCTTGGCAGCAAATCTCAATGATGAGAATGGACCACAGGAGTATGCAGATGACTCATAATCGGTTGAAACAATCTTTGATGAAACAGTGATGCCCAATTCAATTGCATCAGACCCTGGCTTAGGTAATGAGCATAGTTCGGGTAATGACTCATATGTTTCTGATACTCCATATTCAGTGGCAGCCACTATTATTGGTCACAATGAACTAACTCCTCAAGTGCAAAAGGAAATGGATATTCTTTCCAACCTTTGGAGTGATCAAGTGGAATTAGAGCACCAAGACACTGTAGTGGTGGAATCACAGGCAGCTTTAGATGGAGATTCAGGGGAAGGCTCTTCTCAGTAACAATTTGAGAAAGTCTTATCTAAATTTCAGAGGAAGAAACTTAGACAAAGGAACAGAAATGTTGTTAATCCAGTTATCCACAATACCCGAAACAGGGTAAGGCCTAGAAACCTTACTTAATGAAGATTCTTTACTGGAATACAAGAGGTTTGCCAAGCCTCCAACAAGATTGGTCCTTAAAAAGCTTTGTGTTTCTCACAAGCCTGATTTTGTTACAGGATTTTCCTATTAGTTTTTGGGATTCTCTTAATCTCAAGTCTTTTGCCATTTCTTCTGCTAATCCTTCCAAGTTGTGGTGTTTTTGTGTGAAGCAACTTGTTCCTACTGTAATTGCTGCCTCAAAGCAGCATGTTTCATTCTCGATTTCTTGGGATAATAAAATTGTCCATCTAGCAATAGTGTATGCTAGCAATTCCTATCTGCATAGAAGGATTCTTTAGGCTGAGTTAAATAACTTGCAGCAGCTTAATCCGAGTCCTTAGTGCTTCATTGGAGACTTCAATGCTGTGTTGGTAGTCCATGAAAAAAGAGGAGGAAACCTTCCAGTGCAAATCTCCTGTGATGAATTTAAAGATTGGACAGATGGCAATGACTTGACTCATTTAATCAATAGAGGTGCTCAATTTTCCTGGTCCAATGGCAGGAGAGGATCTGCTCTAGTGGAGAAAAAGTTAGACCGAGCCATTTGCAACGACTCTTGGATTTCTGCTTGGACAAACACTGCTTGTTGCCCTTTGACAAGAAGCAAATTTGATCACTATCCATTATTGCTTACCATGAAAATAAGTGCTCAGACTTACCCTTCCCATTTTAAATTCATGAAGATGTGGATAGACCATCCAGATTGTCACAGGTTAGTCTCAAAAGTTTGGAGCAGGCCGGTTACAGGTTGCTCGATGTTTATGCTTGCTCAGAAGCTTAAAAACCTGAAATTGGAGCTAAAAACATGGAACAAAAACATTTTTGGGAATATGCAGCAGCAGGTGCAGCATGCTCTGCAGGCTGTGGATTTAATTCATGCTCAAATGCAGGCCAATGGTTACAGTGATACTTTTTTGGACCAAGAGAAGTCAGCCCAGTTAGAATTGCAGAAAGCTCTTCACTTTGAGGAGGAGTTCTGGAAAGAAAAGTCAAGGATTAATTGGCATAATAGTGGGGATAGGAATACCTCCTTTTTCCACAAGGTCACTAAGATCCACAATGCTTCTAAGACATTGTCAATGATCAAAAATGGTTCTACAATCCTAGACAACCAACAAGCTATTGAACAACATGTGTTAGATTACTATCAATCTCTTTTTGCCTCTGGGAATTCTTTTTCTCCGAATGATCTAATTGAATCTGTGATCACCCCTCAAGTGACTGATGTAGACAACATCATGATCACCAACATTCCTACTCGAGTAGAAGTTAAAAATGCTGTTTTTGGCATGAACAGCAGCGATGCTTTGGGTCCGGATAGTTTTGGTGGTTGCTTCTAACAGAGCATTTGGAGTATTATTGAAGAGGATGTGTTCAACTCAGTGGTTCAGTTTTTTACTCAAGGTTGGCTTCTTCCCAACCTTAATTCTAATCTAGTGGTTTTAATTCCTAAATTTCCAGGTGCGAATCCCATTGAGAACTTTCGTCCCATTGCTTTGACAAACTATCAATTCAAGATTATTACAAAAGTGCTGGATGATAGGTTAGCAACCATTTCTCCTAAAATCATCTCTGAACAGCAACAAGGCTTTCTTAAAGATCGTCATATTTAGGACTGTGTTTGCATTGCTTTTGAGGCAGTGAATATGTTGGATAAAAAGGTGTTTGGTGGTAACTTAGCTCTTAAAATAGACATCAAAAAGGCGTTTGACACTGTTAATTGGAATTTTCTTCTTCAAACTCTAACGGCATTTGGATTTGACAGTAAGTTTTGCAACTAGATTAAAGTCATTCTCCAGTCAGCCAAATTATCCATCTCAGTCAATGGTCACTTTGTTGGTTACTTTAATTGTAAAAGAGGAGTGAGACAAGGTGACCCTCTCTCCCCTCTCTTATTTTCAATTGCTGAAGATGTGTTAAGCCGAGGGATTACAAAATTAGTGAGTTCTGGAGCTCTTCTTCCTATGGCTTGCTCTAGGGGGTATCAAACTCCTAGCCATGTTTTATACGCAGATGATATCCTAATTTTTTGCAGAGGCACCAACAAAAATTTGTTAGCCTTAAAGAATTCGTTCACATCATATGGTGAAGCTTCAGGGCGGCTGATTAACTTTTCTAAGAGCAAGTTCCTTTCTGGATCCATTCCATCTTGGAGATTAGTCTCTATTGCTTCCACTTTGGGTTTTTCAGCTAATAGGTTCCCTTCCACTTACCTTGGTGTTCCAATTTTCAAAGGAAAGCCAACTAAATCTCATCTCCAGCCTATTGCTGACAAGGTTAAAGTTAAATTAGCTAGTTGGAAGGGCTCTATGTTGTTGATCATGGGTCGTGTTCAATTGGTGAAGTCCGTCATTTATGGCATGCTATTGTACAGTTTCCACACTTATGCTTGGCCCATTTTTTTGCTTGATTCCTTGGACACCTGGATTAGAAACTTCATTTGGTCTGGAGACATTAATTCTTGGAAGATTGCTACTGTCGCTTGGCACAAAATCTGCACTTCGCTTGAAGAGGGTGGGTTAATCTTAAGATCTTGCAGGAAAATCAATGAGGCTGCATCTCTAAAGCAATGTTGGGAATTTATTTATGTTAATGCTGACTGGGCTCATTTCCTTAGAGCTAGATTTCTCAAAAATGGTGTGCCTTCCAATCACTATATTAAGTCTTCAATTTGGCCTTCTTTGAAAGCTACTTTTCCTTTGATTTTAGATAATGCTACTTGGAATTTGGGAGATGGAAAATCTATCAATTTCTGGCACGATCACTGGCTGACAGAACCAATCACTTCTTGGCTGCATATCCCTTCTTCTTTGCATCACTTATTTCAATCTAGAGTTTGCGATTTTATTTCCAACTTTGCCTGGAACATTCCCCCTCTGCTAGTCCATCACTGCCCGGAATTGGCTGCTGCTATTTATTAAATTCCTATCCCCTGTGTTCCTGCTCAAGATTAGCTTCAATGGTCCAAAACAGATTCAGGTTCTCTTTCTCTTAAAGAAGCATACTTGTTCCTTAATCCTAGAGGTCAGGTGGTTAGTTGGTGCAAGCTTTTATGGCATCCTTGCATTCCTCCAACCAAATCTTTTTTGACCTGGAGATTATTTCATCACAAACTTCCTACTGATAAGAATTTGACAACTAGAGGGTGTGTGACTGTGTCTATCTGCAACTTGTGTGGAAGGAATGTCGAGACATCTACTCACCTTTTCCTTGAGTGTCCTTTTGCGAATGACTTGTGGCACTGGGTGAGGTCTGTGACTACTTGTGACATTGATCTTAGCTCTTTTTCTTCTCTTCTCTCGGTTTGCAACAGGACTTGGAGCACTCAAGTTAGAGATGTAATTTTGGCTATCATTTTGAATGTGATTCGCTCAATTTGGAGGTGCAGAAATAGTCTGCATTTTGAGGATAAGTAGATTCCTATTCGATCAGCTATCAACTCGATTATTGCCTCAGTTTCTTTGACAGTTTTTTTCTCTAAAGGCACGATGTCATCCTCTATTCAGGAATTCTCCATTCTTAAGGCTTTCGTTATTTCTGGTCTTGTTTTTAGAGCCTCTTCTATTAAAGAGGTTATTTGGTCCCTTCCTGCTTTAATTGGGTTAAGTGTAATTCCGACGGTGCTTCTAGGGGAAACCCGGGGTGGTCTGCTTATGGTGGTATTTTTCGAGATTACAAAGCGGCTACGCTTGGGTGCTTAGCGGCTAATCTTGGAGTCACTTCTTCTTTACAAGCAAAACTAATTGGTGCCATGTTGGCAATTGAATAAGCTGTCTTGAGGGGTTGGAAAAATCTTTGGTTGGAATGCGATTCGGAATTGGTAGTTGCTGCCTTCTCCAATCTGGGTATTATCCCTTGGCGGCTGAGAAACAGATGGACAAATTGTTTACATGCCACTAAGAGTATGAATTTTGTAGTCTATCTAGGGAGGGTAATTCTTGTGCAGATAAGTTGGCTTCTCATGGCCTTACTATTCAGGAATTTTTGTGGTGGGATACTATTCCTACTTTTTTTAGGGAAGACTTTTTCTGCAATAGGTTAAGTCTTCCTTTTTATCGATTTAGATGATTCTTTCCATGGGTCACGTCTTTACCCCCATGTCATTTTTGTATTCCTTTTTTTTGCGTTTTTAATATATATTTAACGTGCTGCAGATGATTAGAAGGCTCAAGGGTGCCAACATAGTTGGGATTTTTGAGTTCTACAGTGATGCTTGTGCATGTCAATTTTGCTAAAAAAATAATAATTAATTTAGATTAACGGACAGTGTAGACGTATATTGTTTTTAATATGAATTAATCCTAAAAATGCGTAACTTTGCTGTTAAATAAGAGTATTTATTTAATTGAAAGAGAAAAGATTTTTTAGGACCTAACAAGTACTTTTTTAGTCATAGTCTAATTTTTGACGTTTAGCTAATTATCAATTGTCTGTTTTCTGTCGTATGACTTTTCTGTTAATTAAATTTTGTTGATCATTTTATTGTTTGGATTTATTATAGATGATAAGAAAAATTGGAATTAGTAATTATCACTAGTTTACAGTTTTTACTACGCCGTATAAATTCTGCCATAATTAGGCTATCGGGTGAGTTTCTAACTGAAACAAGCCCAAACTTGATCCGAATTTTATGAAATTTGAGATAATCATTTTCTAATATTTATGACTTATTGGAAAAAAAATTGTAATTTTTGGACAACAAAAAGTATAATATAGTATTTTCTAGCGTTTAAATCGCTAAACGACGGAGAAATTGGACACGCTCCGAAAAATGACATTCACTGGAATGATTACAAGGGAGAGATGATTCTTAATATGTCATAATAATTTTTAGGTAAAAGAAAATATAATAGTATTTTCTACTATTAGATTAGTTATAGGTGTGAAAAACTTATCGTGCGATGTGATTGGTCAATAAGAAAAGATCTAAGATACTTTCTCAAGAGAAACTTGCTAGGCAAGACTTCATAAATGTGTTGGACCAATAGGAATGTGACACGTGGATAGTAGCCATCGAACCATAAGCGTTTTGACACGCGTAGCCGTCGGACCATTAGAATTTCGACAAGTGGCACCATAGAGATTCGACAAATGGCACCATAAGGATTTGCCAAGTGGCACCATAAGGATTTGACAAGTGGCACCATAGGAAATGTGGAGCCATCGGACCGTTAGATTCATGACAAGTGGCACCATAGGAAAGCGACACGTGGCATGAATATGCCTATAAATACAAGACCAAGGCTTTGGGTTTTTTTTTCATAAGTTGGATTTGTGAGAGAAAGTGAGGTTCTAGTGAGAGAAGTTGGAGTTTTAAGCTTGTATTTCCTCTCCTTTCTTCTTCCTTTTTGCGCCACCTTGGTGAGGTTTTGGCGTCGAAGAAATCAACGATTTAGCGGTTTAGCTTGGATCTTCATCCTTTTTCTTCTCCTTTCTTGCGCAATGTAACACCCCAATTTTCTTAAGCTTGGTAATTAAAGACACGAAGTGAAAAAGCGGATTTAATCCCTAAGGATTAATGAGGTTAATAACATTTAATCTAGTGTTTTAACGCAAAGTTAAGTCTAAGGGGTAAAACAATAATTTTTTCCAATAATTTATGAAATGTGGGACTAATTATTTATAAGTAGTTTAATTTATTAATTTATCTAAGGTTGAATTAAGGACCAAAGGATAAATTAAGAAATTAAACGAGGATTTGTTAGCTAAATTTTTATCAAATCATACCCTTTTCCCCACCATGCTCCTCGCTTCCCTCAACTCCACCATAGCACTCTCTC
This sequence comes from Calophaca sinica, assembly GCA_037113605.1. NCBI lineage: Eukaryota > Viridiplantae > Streptophyta > Magnoliopsida > Fabales > Fabaceae > Calophaca > Calophaca sinica. The sequence continues at coordinate 54,361,300 of CM073736.1, forward strand.
TTCCCCTCATTTTTAACACACACATGCTGCAGAGAAAAAAAAGGAGAAGGAAAAACAGAAAAAAGAAAGTAAAGAAAGGAAAAGAGAAAGGGAAAAGAGGACGCGACGGAGGAGGGAGGAGGAAGAAGGGTGTGGCATGGCGGCCCCGGAGGCACGGTGGCGCGGTGGCGTGCCGAAGGGAAAAAAGGGAGAACGAGACTACGTGAGAGAGATAGAGAGACCGAGAGACTAAGAGAGACAGCGAGAGAAAGAGAGAGTGAGAGCTCGAACAAGAGGGAACAAGTGGAGGAAGATGGAAGAGATTGAAGAATGGAAGAAAAAGCTTGGAGGAGGAGTTTCCATTGTGGATTTTGGGTACTCAATCCCTAGGATTTGGGGGTTTTCATCCCAAAGCATTTGGGAACAAAGGTAACATAAAATCCCCTAATTTAAAACCTCTCTTAGGGTGTGCTAGGGTTAATTGTTTTAATTCCTAATTTTTAATGTCTAATGAGTAGATATGATATTTTATTGGGATTGGTTAAGGGTTGGGTGCTGTCCTCAACCCCCGCAAACATTAGTGTGATGTTTGCCCCATTGTGAGTTCCACAGAGCTCCAGTTGGAATATTTGGTTTTAGTTTGGTCACATTGATCACATATGTGAGAATAAATGTTGAAGTGGCTTAGTGTTTGAGCTAGCCCATAATATGAATTTTGTTGTGATTTATGGAGGAGGGTTGGATTGTAGTCCCCAATCCCCAATATATGTTGTCCATTGTAAACTCCATAGAGCTCCAATTGGGATGATGTATGTAGGTTGATTCCAATGATTGTTGATAATTTTTATATGAACTGGGTTTGTATTAGTTATGAGATTGTCAATGATGCATGTTTTAGAAATGTGTTGTACATTTACTTGTCATGCTCGATTCCTCGATTTTGTTTTACCTTTCATTGGAGTTGGTTTGGATAAGAAAATGTTGCACAAGATTAAGGGGCCTATTTTTCCTATTTACTTCATTGTAAAACATGTAATTATTATGTGAAAGTATGATTAAGCCTATTAAAAGACTTAATGCAAGATTTCTCATAAGAGGAGGTTACGGTATAGCCATGACTTGTGGGACACCACTTACCGATTATAGACGTGCGACCGCTATATCGTAAGCCAGTATATGACGGTATAGCCATGTACTTGTGGGATGCCCTTGTATGTTATAGATGTATGACTGCTATACCGTAGACTACGTTGACCGGGGTCTATGGACCTAAGCATACGACACAACCGGAACGTAGTGTCCCGGTCAAATAACGATGACCATATGGGATCAGTTCAACCGTGCTTAACAATTACGAAAGAATAATTATATGTTTATGTGTGATTGCTATGCCTTTTCATGTCTGGTTTTATCACAAATGTTATGAAGTGTATATTGGACTGGAATAAACACTCCCGACAATATACTAAGTATTTTAGCCGTGCTTTATGCATTATGCAAGATAAATGATATGTTATATGCTAATTTGCATTTATGTCAGTAGGTCGTGCTATAGGCATATGAAAGATGAATTATATGTCCTTATGCTATATTACATTTATGTTTTATCCATTTTCTTGGAATTAATTTCGGATGAATATGTTTATGTTCGTCTGGGAGGAGTTTTCCATACGTAACACACCACGTATGGCTAAAAACAACGATAAATGTTTTAAGTTATGTCTATGTTACTGAGTTTCCATAACTCACATATTTGGGGCGTTGTTTTCAGGTATTAGCATATGGAGCAATGAAGAACATTATTTAGATGCTCGGTCTTGCCTTACCCCGAGACCTTTCGAGTAGATACTGGATCACGAGTCAATAGAGTTATGTAATGTGTAATGTACGAGTTTTGTATAGTTTAATTGATGCTTTGTAGTCCAATTTGGTTTCATATTTTATTAGTCTTTGTAGTGTATTAAATTTAATTGTAGTTTTGATAAAGGTCTTTTATTATCAAACTTGTTTTAGAATGCATTATGTATTCAAAGGATTTATTTCTTATTGTCTAGGATGTAAAGCAAAAAATTTAGACACGTTTGACTTTAATTTCAGTTAATTTAGTAGGTAATGTTCTGATTAGAGTCAGTGTGTTACACACAACCTCTTCCTCCCTCTTTAGTGGTTCGAGCGATGTTCAAGCAACAACACCGGTTAATACCTTCGTTATGGTAGCTTGGATTGTTAAAGCGCCAAAGTAAGAGAAATTTCTATATAATGAGTTTAGGTTTTTTGCCTTGTTTGTTGTGTGATTGATTGAATTGATTGGATGTAGTAATGTTGTAGTATTATTACTTATGTGGATTGTATTGGATTGCTTTTGTTGATTTGGCCCTGCGTGGCAAGACTGATCTGTATTTGTGATTTAAATCATGTATGATTGATTTAATTTGGATTTGATATTGATCAAGTACGAATGATAATGATAATGATAATGATGATGAATTAATTAATAATGCGACGATCGATTGTATATTGGTTTGACAATTTACATCGGTAAATCTGATGCGATTCCACAAGCCGAACTAAGATTTTAAAAATGAAAAGTTAAGTCATTTTGATTTAAAAGAAAGCGAGAGAGTTTTTAGTAAAAACTAGTGAGACTTGCAAGAATTTTCAATGGAGAACCATAATAAGTAAAGGCTTTAAAGTAAACAGTACAATTTTCGAAAACGGTTGGGTTAAATGATGTGCCTGGGAAAATTCTGGCAAGGAAAGACTTGGTAATTAAGAGTGTTCACCACCGCCTCTCTTTCCCGAGAATTCTCCTAACGTATTATTTAGCACAACTTGGGTTCCAACGACCTAAAGTTAAAGAGTATTTACAGATATAGTAGCACATAGGTGTGACAAGAAAACTAAGAATGGGATTTCATCAAATTGAGAGAGTTGAGGACTCGTCGATTCGCATTAGTTAATTAAAAGATCTCTCGGACACTCCGTATGGTGAGTGGGTCATACTAAAGAATTGAATTGATACATACTAACCATTGAGCATCGTTACTCATGCGTTGAAAGTTGTATGTAGATTTCAAAGGCGAGTAGTCGTTTTCTGCCAAATACCCGAGGTTACGTTAGTGACCAGAGGTTGTGATTGGCAATGCAGTCTAATGCACGTGCAACTAGAATGTAGATCCCAATTTTTCCAATTAAAGAATTAAGTATTAATTTATCATTCAATTGATGCAACATCATTTGAAGCATTAAGAACAAATGTTTGAAACATAATCAGTATTTCATCCAATCTCAAATATACAGAATATCCAAGATTACATCGTACTCAAATGAAGATCAACTAAACCTAATCTTGAGAATTTAGAAATACATGCTATAAATGAAGAAAAAAAGACTATTTTTAATAACATCTCTTAAATAATTATTAAAATTATATATATATAGGCAAAATTGCTCTGTAGGTCCCTTAACTTATTTTTTGGTAACAAATCAGTCCTTTATCTTTTTTTTCCGGAATAGGTCCTTTATCTTTTTTTTGAACAGGTTCTTCATGTTTTTAATATGTTTCAAAAAGGTCCTTCAAGTTTTTAGTATATTTCAAAAAGATCCTTCAATGAATGAACACGTAGGACTGTTTTTAGTATGTTTTACAAACCTAAAGGACCTATTCGGGAAAAAAAAAGATAAAGGACTGATTCAAAAATATTTTAAAACATAAAGGACCTATTCGGGAGAAAAAAAAGATAAAGGACTGATTCGTTACCAAAAAATAAGTTAAGGGATCTACAGAGTAATTTTGCCTATATATATATATATATTGAGACTGTCTTACTAAGGATAATGCAATTGTCTTACAAGAGATTATTCACCATTTGAACAAGAAAAAAAGTAAGAAAGGGGATATGGTCCTTAAACTTGATTTGGAGAAAGCTTATGATAGGGTAGATTGGGGGTTCCTGAATGAGACTTTGAGCATGTTTGGTTTTCCTAGTGTTGTTACGTCACTTATCATGCTTGGGATTACTGCTTTTACAATCTCATTTTTGTGGAATGGTAGCCAGACTGAGGAGTTTACGCCTAAAAGAGGTCTTTGGCAGGGTGACCCTTTTATCTCCGTATTTGTTTATGCTTTGCATCGAGAGGTTGGGGGAGATGATTTCTAAGGAAGTGCGAGAGAATACTTGGAAACCTTTACAAGTGTCAAGAAATGGCCCCACTATCTCTCATTTATTGTTTGCAGATGATGTCCTTTTGTTTGCTAAGGCAAGAGCTTCCCAAGCTAGAAGGATAAAGCATGTGTTAGACTCCTTTTGCTCAATTTCTGGTTTGGAGATTAGTATTGAGAAGTCGAAGATGTTTGCTTCTGTGAGTGTCCCTCGGGCTAAGAAGAACAAGACAATGCAAATAACTCAAATGTTTTTTACAAATCATCTTGAGAATTATCTGGGGTTTAAGTTGTTTCATGGTAGAGTCATGAAAGAGGACTTCTCGGACATTATTGATAGAGTGAATTCCAAACATGCATCTTGGAAAAGGCGTCTTCTCAACAAACCAGGTAGACTTACTCTTACAGATTCAGTTTTGGCTTCTATCCCTTCTTATTGCATGCAAACCCAATGGTTTCCATAGGGTGTTTGCAACCAATTGGATAAGTCAATTCGCAACTTTATTTGGAAAGGGAATAGTGATAGAGGCATGAATATGGTTGGTTGGGACAAGATTACTAAATCTCGGGGTTCTGGTGGGCTTGGAGTCCGTGTTGCTAGACTTCATAGACTAGTACACGAAACGGAAAATAATTAGGGTTTTTACACCGATTTTGCGTTTAACCGGTGTAAAATGTGACGCTGTGGCAATTTTGAAATTATCGCGTCACATTTTACACTGGGTATACAAACAACCTGTGTAAAATAATTGGCTTTTATAAACTAAAGACATTTTACACCAGTGTTCTATATAACCGGTGTTAAAAACCTAACATATTACATTGGTTATAATCCCAACCGTTGTAAAATTTTTAAACTGAGCACTTATTACTCCGGGTGTTTCCAGAATCGGTGTTAAATATCTTTTCTTTTTATTTTATTACTTTCTTCTCATTCTCATTTACGCGGGCTCTTCTTCTTCTCATACAGATTACCTTACTGTTTCTCTGTCGCTGTTGCATGCACTCCACCATCTCCAAGCTTCTCATTCTCTCTCGCATCATTCTCTCTGGCCGCCGTTTGTCGTCCGCCCCGTTCGCGTCTGTTTCATCTTCTCCCCTAACCCTGTTCGACGCAACTGTTCATCAATGTTCGTCTTCTTCTCTGTTTCCATTCTCCTTTTGCGATCGTCAGTGCTCGTCTTCTCTGCTTCAGCTTTGCCTCTTGTGCGTGTATTTGTTTCTCAGGTGAGTTCATCGAACTGCATGTGTTTCCCTGTTCTTTGGTATTTGATATGTAGTTGGAGATTTGCTTCTTTTTACGATGAATGTTCTTCTGTTAGGTGTTTGATTCATCATTGTATATAATAAACACATATGAGGCATGACATTTGAGACCTTGAAGTTGAATAAGATTGTGTGACATTCAAATATAGCCTCAGTTATGTGGTTCCATGGTTATTCTCTGCATATATGATAGTATTGGGTTTTGAGAATTCATTTTAACAATGATAAACACAAGATATTTATACCTAGTTGCCCTTTATTATTGTCACCACTACTCTGCATTAACATTCTATAGTAAGTGCTTATGAATCTTGTTATATGTGAATGGTTTATGGCATTACTTGATTATTAGAGCTTGGATTTGTTTGCTTGGTTTGTTGTGAAATGCGGATTGATTTGTTTGGTTTGTTGTGAAGTGATGTTAATGTTGTCGACTTTGGTTTTGATTATTCAATGTTAGTTCCTAGGGTGGCATTTTCTTTGAAGTCTGTTAGTTTTTGAAACAGTGTGTGCAAATGTTGTGGGTTGCTATAGTGAGATTATTTCTGTGAATTTTGCTCTGGATTTATGTGTTACAATTGTTAGCCATACTGTAAATAGGGTAATTACAATTAGGAGCTTTATGTGTTACAATTGTCACCAATTCTACTGCTCTTGTTTCATATTGAAATTATTTCTGGTAGTACTTTGGCAGTGTGTAAGATGCGTATACTATATGTGCAGTGCACCTAGTTTGAATGCTTAATGATTAATACTAGTGGCACAATTCTGACTTACATATTATTTTTTTCTATACAGGCATCATGGATGATTCTTTAGCCTCCTCTCTTACGAGTTCTAGGACTAGATGTGCCATGACTTTGACTGGTTTTACTGCCAGACATCCCCTTGGTGAGAGGTTCCATGTTGAGTTTGATCCTGTTACCTTCCAACCCAGTGGCCAGTATGCTGCGAAGTTTAAGAGTTATGTTGGTTGTCTAGCCTGTAGCAAGGTTAGTATCAATGAAAGTAATTGGAAAGACATACACAAGGATCTCAAGGACATGATTTGGCAAGATGTCCAGGTATTTAATATTAACACAATTATTGTTGTTGCTTATATATTAACATAAAAACTATGTTTAGCTTCATTTACTAACGCCACCATTTTGTTGTGTAATTGTTGTAGCAACAATTCACTGTTACTGATGATGAGCGGCTTAAGAAGAAATGGCTTGTATATGCAGGGGGCGTTGGAAGCAATTTAAGACAATGCTCTCCAAGACTTATGTATTTGGTGGGGGAGATAAAGATGGCAACACAACGCCATTAGGTAAATATAGTTTTATCTCCGCGGAATCATGGCAGTTGTTTGTCCAGAGCCGACGTGATGAAGAGTTTCAGGTTAGTGGTTGTTTTTTAATTGGCAGCCTAGCTAATTTAAATTTTTTACTGATTTTTAATTTGTTATGTGTTATTTGTAACAGGCGATAAGGCAAAAGGGCAAGCAAAATGCAGCAAAGAATCTATACCCCCACAGAATGTCTCGTGGGGTTTATGTACAGCTTAAGGAGAAAATCGCGGAAGAGAGGTTCAAAAAAATGATCGAAGATTTGGGAGATGAAGCAGACTCAATTTTAAGCCTCCTCCCGAACCAAGATGTCATGAGCTATGGCTGATGGCCCGACAAAAGCCATCGGGAGATTATACATCTGAGACCACAACCTCAGTGGCTGCTAGGATTGTAAGTAAATCTTTCGATTCATCAATGTAATTATTTTACAACTTATGTATTCTCTCACATCATGTATTAATTGACAAATTTATATATATGATGTAGGAAGAGTTGGTCGAACAGAGCACACAATGATCTTTTGTTCCACATGGACGTTAGGATATCCTGACAACTGCCATTGGAACACAAGAGCACCCTGGTCGTGTTCGCACTGCTGGTTGGGGTGTCGGCCTAAAGTACTACTATGGAGAACATGCACGTCCCACCTCAGGAATGATCTCTGATGAGGTACTTCAGGCCATCCAGCACGAGATCCAGCAGCAGGTTCAGAGAGAGATGAACCAGGAGTTCCAGGAGAAGATGCAACAGGATTTCATTGAGAAGAAGCAACAGGAGCTCCGGGATAAGCTCTCAAAGGAGATCCGGGAGGAGATAAGCATAAGTATGAAGGACGAGATCCAACTAAAGGTTTTGGAGGTATGTGTGACTTGACACAATTAATGAAATGTGTAAAAAATACGAACTTTATCAATATTGTTAGTAATGTTTACTTAATTTGATATAGACGCTGCAATCCATGGGTGTGAGCAATTATAATGCTCCACCTGATTGTTCTTCTAGAGCTACCATGCATGTCAGCACTAAGGGTAGTAATTGTGCACCTGACATTGAGGACCAGCCGCCTAGAGAAAATTTTGTTGAAAAGATAAAGAATATCAAAGGTCATAGGTTCGAAGTAGACTTGGAGCATTGTTCCAGTGTCCCTTCATGATTCACCATTGAAAAGTGTGACGTGGATGAGATTATGGATGGTACTAAGTGGCTTTCAGCCGAGGTGTTGTCATTATGGTGCACGTAAGTATCTTATTCACTTTGTATCAATTGTAATTAACTATTTCAAAATTCATTAACTATTTCAAAGTCTATTTACTAAATGTAATTAACATTTGATTAAAAATCTTAGGTATCTGCATCGCCTCTGTATCGCAAAGGGCAACAGCGATATGTTTGGATTCTTTGACCCAGTCAAGATTATTTCCTCCGAATTTTGCCTTCTTGCAGAGGTAGTTCAATCTTACATGTAAGATACAGAGTGAGCCAAAAATGTGTTACTTAGGAGCGTATTTGCATAGGTAAGTACATATGTTACTAGTTGTTGTCAAATATCGGTAGCCTAGTTTGCTTTTGTCTATTTCTACTTCAGATAAACCATTATTATTGTTCATTATTTGCAACGAATATTGGCAGTTGTTTATCCTTAAGCCTAGGGATAATGTTGTTGTTTGGTTGTGTTTGCTGCACTATCAACCAAATGATGTAATTAAGGGCATGATTGAAAGGTAAACTTATATTTATCATATATACATTGATTCTTTTTCTCCTGATTTGCAACTTAATTTTCATGAATATGTTCTTTTATCAGGATATATGGTAAGAAACCTATATCGGTGCAGCCTAAGGCAAATAGTTTATCTTCCTGAAATTTATTTACTTAATTCATTTGTAGTACTAGTTAATGTGTATCATTTTTACTCATTATATGTTACTACGGTATTCATTTGTAGGGGCCTCGACAAAAGAACGGTTGGGCCTGTGGGTACTATGTGATGAAAAGTATGTTAACAATTGTCTTGGTGGATATTGTGGACAGATGGGAAAAAGTAATAAAATTTTTAACCTCTTGCTATTATATTGTAATATGAAAAACATGTTATTACTTTTAGGCCGGTTTAATTTATTATATATATGTTTGAACTTGTAGATATTCAATGACCCAACTGAATATGGTGAAGATGAAATTGAGGAATTTAGACAAACTTGGGCAGATTTCCTTTTGCAAATGATTGAGGAGAAATAGAGGAAGATGCAATTGTAAGAATTCTCCCAAGGAACAAGGCCATCAAAAAGATCTAAAAAATCACCAAAATGACTTTGTATATAGCACTTAATCATTCTTTATACATTGTTTTGTATATTGTTTATGTATATAACACTTGATCATTTTTGTACTTTGTATATATATAGCTTAACTTTGTTTATGTGTATATTTGATATGTTTATAGATTAAATTTGATATATGTTTAAATGGTTTGAATTTTGGGCACATTTGGTGCCAATTATTGGCAACTTTATTGTCTGTTTATTGTCAATTTAGATAGTCTCTAGGTAGTAATGGAAAAAAACGAAAAGAGAAAAAAACGAAAAAAAAGAAAACCTTTTATGCCGGTTTTCCATGAAACCAGTGTAAAAGATATACTTTTAACACCTGTTTTTGTCAACAACCGGTGTAAAAGAAAAGTCTTTTACACCGATTATTAAAATAATCGGTGTAAAATATCCTTCAAAAAATACGATAAAACCCAAACTTGACATTTTACACCGAAAATATAAGCGGTGTAAAAATCAACATTTTACGCAGGTTAAATAACTGGTGTAAAAACCCCAACATACAACACCGGGAGCATCTACACCGATACCAAAACCAAAAAAGTCATTTTTAATCGGTGTAAAATCCTCCTTTTGCACTAGTGATAATACGGCTTTATTGGGCAAGCTAGTGTGGGACATGCTTTCTTCTAACAATAAGCTGTGGGTGTCGATTTTAAATGCCAAGTATATGAATCATGGGAATTTGTTTAGCTCCAAGCATGTTAAAGGGTCCACCACGTGGAACTCAATTACTAAAGCCTTGTCAATTCTTGAGGATGGCTTTCAAATGAAAATGGGTGATGGGAATACAAGCTTCTGGTATAAACCTTGGGTGACAAAAGAGCCATTAAATAGCCATGTTTTTGTTGTTGATATTCATGATGTTGCTCATAAAATCAATGATGTCTTCATTGATGGTGAATGGCACCTGCATCAGTTGTACACCGTGCTTCCAACAACTCATTTTACTCCAAAAATCGAGGCTGGTGGAGGGAATAAAAGATTGTTGGACTTGGCAACATTGTTCTACAGGTGTATACTCTACTAAATTTGCCTATTTTTGGTTGTCTGATGACTTACCTCTGGGTCATAATGGGAGGAGTTGGCGCTGGGTTTGGCGACTGCAGCTTCCAACTAGTGTCCAATTTCTTGGTTGGCAATTTTGCCACTCTTCTCTCCCTGCGCGAGTCGTTTTAGCTATGAGAAGTATACCATTGGATACTATGTGTCCTTTGTGTGGTGATGAGCAAGAAACAATTCATATTGCCTCTTTGATCATGATCGGGTCAAGGAAGTGTGGCGGTCGTGCTTCGATGGGAGCCTGCTGCTTCCTGATGCGGGTTTTGATCCTTTCGTGTGGCTTCATGACGCTATTGGTAAGCACGAGGTCCTTATTCTTATAGTTATGTGGCATGTGTGGTGTGGCCGCAATAAGCGTATTTTTGAAAATATGACAACACCAGCTTCAGTGATTACTACCATGCTAAAGCCTTACATTATGATATCATGTTAGCCTACAATTCAGGTGCTTTTGGCTCTACTTTGAAGATAGCTCCAAGAGAAGTTCCTTGGAAGAAACCTGACATTGGGAGTGTTTCTCTAAATGTTGATGGTAGTGCCATTTCGAATCCTGGCTTAGCAGGGTTTGGTGGTTTAGTCAGGGATCACACTGGAGCCTTTCTAGGTGGTTTTTATGGATCCGTCGAGTACTCTAATATTATGCATGTCGAGCTTATGGTGTTGTATCATGGAATTTTCATGTGCTGGGAGAAAGGTTTTCGGAATATTATTTGCTACTAGGATTCTCTGGATACCCTAAGGTTAGTGCGGGAGGGAGATCATAGATACCACAGATTTGGGAATGAGATTGGTCTTATAAGGAGGATGCTTCAAAGGGATTGGGATGTTCAGTTGTGCCACACTTTCAGGAAGGCAATCAATGCGCAGACTTCCTTGCAAAAATAGGTGCCATGAGTAACTTTCCTTGTGTCGTGCTTGGGGGGCCTCCTTCGGGAATGGAGAATCTTATTCTTGCTGATGCTATGTGCATCTCGTTTTTGAGACCTTAGGCTTTTTGTGGCTTTGTTTTTTTTTTTAATTTTCTCTGTTGTAACCAAAAAAAATATTGAGAAAGAGAGAGGAGAGATCAAATTACACCGGTGTAATACTTGGGCAATGTTACACCCTTCAATAACATCCTACTGGATAAATATTTTTCAAAATCAGCAGTTAGATTGAAAGTTGCTATCATATATATATATATATATATATGGGAGAGATCGAGTGACTCCAAGAATAACTCTTATCAAAGTTACTCCGCTTAATAACTCTCTATAGACATTGAATTTCACCAATCGAATCATCAAATTAAAATTTCTTATTAAGTTGATCAATTCCATAAAATTTTAAAAATATTTGATACTTCATCAAGATACTTCATCAAACAAATCTAATTCAACGTATAATATATTTTTCAAAATACAAGTAAAATGTTGACCATATGATTACATAGTTACGGATGTCTAATTTATCTAAAATTTGGAATGCATGATCGTTAATGTAATATGATGATATTCAACGGTTTGATTGATAAAATTCAATGTCTATAGTGAGTTATTAAGCGGAGTGACTCTGACAAGAGTTATTGCTGGAGTCACTTGATCCCTACTCAAATATATATGAGCAGGGATCAAGTGAATCCAGGAATAACTCTTGTCAGAGTTACTCTGCTTAATAACTCACTATAGACATTGAATTTTATCAATTCAACCGTTGAATATCATCATATTACATAAACAGTCATGCATTCCAAATTTTAGATAAATTGAACATTTGTAGCTATGTAATTATATGGTCAACATTTTACTTGTATTTTGAAAAGTATGATAAAATTCAATGTCTATAGTGAGTTATTAGGCGGAGTAACTCTGACAACAGTTACTCCTGAAGTCATTTGATCCCTCCTATATATATATATATTAAAAATATGAACAATTAAAAATAATTTTTAGGATTTTCTTTTAAGAGTCTAAATATAAGCTTTACTTTAATTAAGGGCTCACCTAAAGCCGCCATAGTCTATTCAGTGGAGGAATCTCCGTTGCATTAAATTTACAAAGGGAAGACTGAGACGGTAATACCTGATTACCTGACCATGAGGAATCAAACTAATTCCATACTATAACAAGGCATGTGATAACACCACTGACTGGCCTCTTGTGCAAATGGCTATGATTGAGAAACAGGTTCAGGCATTTAAGATGGACTTCATTTATCAGAACCCATCACAAGTCACGATAGTTTGGATTTCTTATTGCGAAACAGATGTCGGTTGTAGCCCTGATTCACACATTAATGCTTTGATGGGTGAATTGGAATGTGTTGCGCGTAAATCGCAAGTGAACGGTCACGTCAAGTTATAGTATAAAAGATTATCGTCTCCACAGGGAATTGGAATGATTATCGTTCTACTGAGATTATTATGTTATTTAGACAAATGGTTCCAAGTGAAATTGATTAAAAGAGAAAAGAAATAAATTTAAAATAAGAACAAGAACTTATAATTATCGAGATACTCAGGTTCTGGGTTCACTTTATACTAATACTAATTCACTTAACCAATTCATAAATAGAGCTGAAAAAATATTCATATTGATTACCAATCATCTATTCAAAAGCTATTAACACAGTTTGGTCATGCAATGTTAACAGTCTTCCTCCTAAATTACTACTTTGTTTGGTCATTCAAAACAAGTAAATAGAAAGAGCATAAAGCATCAATAGATTTATCAATTCAAATACTGACTGAAAAATGAACGCGCAATCCTTGGTTCGGCAGAGCATGCAGATTCAATTATTCCTAGAGTTCCATTACTAATTGAAGGTTCGGTCGCCACACAATTAATAACCAAGTAAAGAATGATCAGTTCTTATAGGATAAATTTACCAGGAATAATTTAATCATAAGAATTAAAAACTCATATTTATAAATTAGATTAAGATTACAGGCATAGTAAAAGATTATCCATCACCTTAGTAATAGAATTAGTTGCACATTATATCTGAAGATAATAACACAACACTAATTCTAGAATCCATAATAAAATTCAAAGAGTAAAGAAATACAATTACAAAAATTAAAATAACAAGATAACAGAAGAAAATAAAGCTAAAAGGGAGAGAAATGAGTCAGGAAATGCATCTGCACTCAGAAGGGGGGCTTTTGCAATGAAACTGCCCAGTTCTATTTATAGGCGCTGGAACATGATGCAGCACGGCCTTGCTGAGGCCGTGCTCCTCAAAAAGCGTCCAGATTCATTTAACCGCGTCAGTTACGCATTGTCGACATGAAGCACGGCCTCAGCAAGGCCGTGCTGGTTGGCCGTGCTCCACTCCCAGCCTGCTCTACGTCGCTCTCCGCGTTGAACTTTTCAATGCTGCTTTATTTCTCTCTTTGGCAGCGTGATTTCATTCAATGCATGCCACCTTTTGACTTTCCAATGTTCCCTTTTTTCTCTTTTTTGTCAGTGTGTGATCTCAATGTTTCAAGCCCAATTTTTTATTCAAAAATTGTACTGCAGCACCCCTTTTTTTTAAATTTTGGCAAGCTTCACTTTTATTTTGGCTGCACATGTAGTAATCGTGTGTACATATAAAAATTGCATTTTTCTTAGTCCAAAGCTCCTTGAATTTCATTCTTTTTAACCATATTGCTTATTTTGCTATTCCTGCACAATTTAGAATAAAAGATAGTGAATTTCAGGTGATAATATTCAATATTTATTTAATTCACAGTCAATTATCTATATAAATATGATGAAATAATGGTGTTATCAGAATGCTTAGAGTTGCCTCCCTACAATACGCACTAGACCTTGTTGTTTGAGGCTACATAAGTCAAACATTGTTCTTTGAGAAGTGCTCATCTTATTGCTAGAGATGTAACATCTCTTTGAGATATAATGCTAAGAGAGCAATAAATTGTTTTCATTTGTCTTGTTGCTTAATTGTTAATTTGGAAACATTTCTTTCAACAATCAGAGGAACTTACTCTGTTGCACTGGATGCGGATTTAAGTTTTAAATCGATCTATTGTGAACAATGCAACTGGAATCTAAACAATAGGGTGAAACGTAAACAAGGACACACGAGATTGTTGACAAGGTTCGGCAATGTGCCTACGTCCCCAGGCGGGAGCAGAGCTAATGTGATTTTATTATCAATCAAAATAGGGTTTCAACTCATTTTTAATACTACAATACAAATTACAATATTATCCCTCTGCTTTACCCGAACCTTTCAACAAATAAGAGCCATGCACAACACAATAAAATACAGATCCAATGTATTACAGAATTACAAACGATTGCACTCTATCTAACTCGTTCGAGCAAATATGGGAGCAACCTAATAGAAACTAGTTAACGTAAATGCTTTAATGAATAGAAATACTGACTTTTATTGAATAAATTCTGGATAACTGATTCCAGAATTGAGTACAACACAGAAATACATAATACAAGTAGAATACTAGGATTCGAGAGCCTAGTCCTCTCCCAAACCAATCCACCACAAACTGACCGAATCCCTATCTAATCTCTCTTATTTCCTATTTATCAGTTACATCTAATTAACTGCATAATAGCAGTTACATACAGTTACTAAAATTATAACAGTTACTAATAATTAATAAAAACTGCCCATTAATATTACAAGTCTTCTGCACCAAGCTTGACTGTATTTCTAGGCTTCTTCCTAATTACTAACAATGATCATGCTTCAAACAGTGGGACCCGAGAAAATTTATTGTTCACCTTGAGCACAAGGTGAAAGTTTAGGATGGGAGTATTGTTAGGTATGGGCCCTTAATTAGGACAGGAATAATAATGGGTCTTGTTAGTTAAGCATTATCAGCAGGCGTGTAATATTAGTAGGCAGTTTTATTAATAACTGTCATATATAGTAACTGTCATTTGTAACTGCTATGTGCAGTTAGAATAGGAGTTAGTTAATTAGGAGAATAAGGCATGTTGCCTATCAATAGAAGGGGTGATTGAGAGAGAGGGTATGTTGGGATTTGACAAGAAAGGAGCCATATTGGCATTGGGGAGGTGCAGACCCTCAAAGTTCTGCAATATTATTTTGTAATCAGGGGATTTTCTCCAATTTCTCACTAGTAGAATATCACTTTCTATCAACTGGTATCAAAGCACTCAATTTGTGGAAGTGCGGGAGTGATACAGGTTCAAAATTGAAGAATGGATGCAAGAATTGAAGCGCTGGAATGTGGGTTTGAAAAATTGAAACGTGGCCGCAAAGAAGATAGGCAAGAATGGCAGTGATTGTTCGAAGAGTATCGAACTGAAAATTGAAGGAGGTATGAAGAAGAACGAAAGGAGAATCGCAAACTGATTCGCCATTTGATTTTGAGTCTCAAACGCCAAACGAAGAAGAAAACAGAATCGTCAAGAACAGGAAAATCGTTGGAAGAAATGCAGGAAAACAAGAAGAGGTTACAAGAATTCCGAAGGAAGCTTCAAGAAGCCGAGGTGAAGGAGAAAGAAGGCGGCATCGCAGGTACCGGCATTCGCAATGACTGAGCCATGAAGAGGAACGATGGCATAAACCTAAATTCTCGGGTGAAGATGCGCACTGGGGGTTAATCAAATCGAGAAGTACTTCGATTGGAAGGGAGTAACCGATCAAGTAAAGATTCAAGAGGCCATGATAACAATGGAAGGAGAGGTTGTGTGGTGGTCCAAATGGTCAGATATATCCGCCATAAATCACACATGGGAGGATTTCCGATCCACCTTAATACGTAGGTTCCAACCTTCACAGGAGAGCCAAGAAGAAACGACAACACCGGTGGAACCAAGAAATAAAAATGAGGAAGAATCAAGTAGAGAGACAGAAACCAAGATGGTCTCGAGGGTGATACAAGAGTTCAAGAAGGGGGAAGAGGAGATAGAAACAGAGAAGGAAGATAGTGATGCATCCAGGAGCCATGAATTCCGGAATTTAGACCAAATTGACATGAGGAGAGAAGAGGAAGAACACCAGAAAATTAGGGTTAACTTTCGATGGAACCAACCTTAGTCAGATATGGTTAGCGGAATGAGAGTGAATACAGGGAACGATCTTCCGGGTCGGGCACCGATGGTAGAATAGCGGCAGAATCATCTCACAATGATCTTGGAAAGAGTGGCCAGATTACAACCATCGTCGGAATCGCTGGATAGGAGTTTGGTCTGGTCCCCACCACCACCAGAACCGCCGGACCGAGTTACCAGAAGGGCGACGCGGGGGAAACAGATGTTGATCGCACGACAAACTCAAACTAGTAGCGACCCAATTTGCATATTACCTCTATAATCTGGTGAAATGGATAAACAACAGAGTTCAGTCTTTGAAAATACCAAGCACGGGTCACTTGATGAGAACACAGGAGAGGCACAATGGTTTACATCATCAAAAGCTTGGTTATCATGCTTCAAACAGTGGGACCCGAAAAAACTTATTGTTCATCTTGAGGACAAGGTGAAAGTTTAGGAGGGGGTATTGTTAGGTATGGGCCCTTAATTAGGACAGGAATAATAATAGGCCTTGTTAGTTAAGCATTATCAACAGGCATGTAATATTAGTAGGCAGTTTTATTAATAACTGTCATATGTAGTAACTGCTATATATATATTTAGTAACTGTCATTTGTAACTGCTATGTGCAGTTAGAATAGGAGTTAGCTAATTAGGAGAATAAGACATGTTGCCTAGAAATAGAATGGGTGATTAAGAGAGAGGGTATGTTGGAATTTAACAGAAAAGGGGCCATTTTGGCATTAGAGAGATGTAGACCCTCAAAGTTCTGCAATATTGTTCTATGGAAATTTTCTCCAATTTCTCACTAATAGAATATCACTTTCTATCACAACCTTGAGTCTAAACAAGGATTTGAAATTCACGGTTTGTCTGTCGATTGCTCCAGACTCGGTTTCACATCTGTCAGATGGTAGGTTATATAATGCATTGATTATTTTATGCATTCATTATACCATTTCATACACATCAAAAACAAATATGCACATCCGTACACACTCCTCACATGAATTACTCTTACAAATTACAAATATACAATCCATTAACCAACACACTAATCGAATTTGAGATGCATTTTGGACCTGTCCAGTTTAATACAGGTAACTCGGGGGGAAGGGGGTGTTAGAAAACAAAATGAGGTGCAAATAGTAATCTCCTTACATTATATGTGAGCACCTTAGCAAGCATCAAATCAAAATCATGATTGCACTTTTTAAAGTATGCCTAGCCCAACAAGAAATGCTTTGGAATTTCTCCTGGTTGATCAAACTCAGTGAGATCCTGTCTTTACATTCTTTAATATATATATTTAGTGAGCAAACCTATTTTGGCAAAATAGACTTCCACTTCTAAACATATGATACATATATTCACGCTTGAAAAGAAAGGAACATCCACTGCAGAGGTTGGATTACACCACAAGACCTTGACACCGGGATATTATAGGGCAAGGTATTGTGGTTATGACCTTCAAGTTTGGTAAGTCATATGTAAAACTCTGACCATAGTTATTTCCATCTGATTAGAATGAAAGCCAAAATACACACTGTAGTGGAGATGAATTGCATGTAGACTTAAACATCAAAGTTCAGCTTTCATCTGATTTGCCGCTGCAGTACCTACAAGAGCATGTAACAAGGTAATTTTATTGACAAAATGTAACTAACTAAAAGGGCTTATTTGTAGGGATAAGAGTGAATCACCAGTTTTGCGCTGTCAAGTTAGTCCCTAAAATTATTAATATTTCAAAATTGTCCTTGAAATTGGAAATCTTCGATCATATTAGTCCTTTTAGTTTAGTCAATTTAGTCCCTGAAATTGTGACGGCAACTAATGTGATCGAGAATTTTCATTTTCAGGAATCATTTTGAAATTTCGTTAATTTTAAGGATTAAACTGTCAGTAACCTACAATTCTAGGAACTAAATTGGTGATTTAGTAGTTGGGGAATGTATACCATCCACGTCTTGGCTGCTCAATGGAGCAGTTGTTGCAAAGCTCATCTGTACAACGTTGTGAAGCTCATCTTCCCACACATCAGGCAGCTATTGCAAATTGTATCAAAATATGCACAAAATGATGGTAATTATAGTCAGCCAAAACCTATTAGAAAAAATGTTGTTTCACAGAAACATGGGCAATTTGCTATGTAACTGCAAAGGAAGGTCAATTAACTCAGATGTAAGTAAGAAGGATGGAGGATCTTCAATATTCCTCATGTACACTAATCTACGAGCAAATTTTATCCATCCATAAATCTGTGGTTTATTAAAATCGATATGCTGTAGCAACAAAAGTTCAAGATTGCAACGGATTAATACCTGATTCGGCTCCTTGAATCCTCCACTCAACTGCATTAACTGTGGATGAATGGTTCTTCGAAGGATATCTGATGAGTTTGGCATGTTAGGAATAACTGACTGAATCAGCCCTGGCTGAGGTGGATGTAATGGAGGAAAATTCATAGACATCTCGAGAGGAAACCCTAGCGAAGATGAAGGACCAGCCCGATGGTGAAGAATCTGACATAATGTTCAGAATATATTCAAGCGACATCAAGCACATTTGCAGATTGTTAAGCTTTTTTTCTAACTGGTATGCAAATAGATTAACAACTTACATCTTTAGCAAGAAGTCCTTCAATATTAAAATCTAGACGTGGATTTACCGTTGCAAGTTTCATAGACAAAAACTGCCAAAAGAGAAAAAGTAGTTGAGAGTCAATGTAACTTGAATGAAATGCTAAGGTTCATAAAACAAATATATCAAGCATTAACTGAGTATAAATGATGATTCGTAAAACAATTTATCAAGTTAATATTTATCTACATCCTAAATGCAACAAAAATGACAGTGATCATATTAGATATCATAAGTAACATTCAAAATGAGGTCATTTCAGGTACACAGAAGAATGTTGTAGTTATCAAAGATGGTAATGAGAAATTCTATCAAAATATGAATGTTGATACTATACTGAAGTAGAGCTAAAACAGACTCCAGTGGGCAAATAAAAAGATAGGCGCTCAACCATACCTCAACCTGCCGTTGAAGCGACTGTACATAGTTGATGATTTCATCCAGCATTACTGCCTTGCCAGTTACCTGCAAACATCAACAAATTTCACATTAAAAGAAAGTGATACCCTGAACACAATAAGAATATGACATAGTGAATTCTTCTGGTTCCAAATTTGGAAGCCACCTTACTACATCCAGGCACAAGTTCTTGAAGAAACTTCATCCTCTCACTTATCTTTTCCCTCCTCACCTGCATTGAAAATCTAATTTAAAAATCTTCTTCCAAAATCTTATTTTTCATCACATAGATAATTTCACACAATATCTTACTCTCTCTGCAAGGCTATGGCTGTTTGTTGCTTGACCCCGACGAGCCCTAACATGTATGTATTCCTCCTTAGGTGGATCAGAAGCTGGAGACCCCTGTTTGGCATTCTTCCCAGAAGCCTTGGTTGCTGAAGTTGGTTGTTGGTCTCCCTTTTGTTGACTCTCAGAGTTGTCCTTTGCATCTTCACTGTGTTGTTCTGGAGCTCCATTAGCTTTACCTTTATCAGCATCCTATCACAAAGAAAAAATCAAACATATAAGAGGAAATAGTATCACACATAAAGCAAAATACAGCTCACAAGTCACAACCATACCTGTCCACTTCTTTTCCTTTTCTTTGAGTTTAGTCCTTTAATAGAAGGTTCCCCACTAGTACCCTCCAACATTGGGGAATCATCCTGTCCACCATCACTAGATTCAGCTCTCTCAGAATCATCAGAAGGCCTAACAAGACCTTGCTTCCCTTCATCTTGCGACACGACACGACTATCACTTCTTTTATCATTCTTGAGAGGGCTTCCTTTAGTAGCCAGGTGCTCAACGGATGGAGACACTCCATCCACGGCTTTTGTAGCTTCAACTACATTAAGATCACTTTCTTGAGCATCTCTAGTTCCATGTATTGCCCCACCTGTCCCAGCATAAAGACTCATGGATTGAGGAACCCCATATGAGTGAACCACATCACCAAAACTCCCTCCACTGAAGCATGAGAACCTTGCAGCCCTCTCAATAAATCCAGAATCATTTGGAAACTGAGACAAACTCTGGGGAAACACTCCTGGACCATTTGGTAAAAAACCACCCATTTCAAGTGTTGCATGATCCTGACCAGCTCTTCCAAAGCCAAAGCCATCTTTTCTGATTGCAGTTATGTTGGAAGAGCTCCCATTATTGTTGACATTAATGTCACAAAACCCCAAGTTTTGGGAATTGTGGGGATGGTCCCAAAAGTTTGGACCAAATGAGTCCACCATTGAGGCAGAACATGAAGAAGAACCAATTAGATCCCCTCTGCTGACACTCATAGAATTCCCCATGGCAACCAAACCAACAGATGAATTTGCAATATTAGCACCCCCAAATCTCCAATCAGGGGGCATACCAGCAGAATAACTCATAGGATCCCCGTTTCTATCTAGCTCAAACTTTTCTTTCTCACTCATATTAAACTATCCTTAACAAGTGATACACTAAAAGATCTTGTTCTATGTTCTCTATAGAATAACTTACAATCAAATAAGAGAAAATTTGACGAAAGAAAAAGTACTTTCAACAGTGGTCAAATCAAATGGTAGCTTGTACAGCGTAAGACAGTGATCAAGAAGAGTGGAGTCAAATTTCAAGGAAATAAACTAACAAATGGAACTTCTCAAGTCTCAGCATAAATTTAACAAACAGGTCTACTAGATGACAAGCGTCAGCCAGAATTTGAAGTGTGGAAGCAAAAGAGAGACAGAGAGAAAGAGGGAGCAGGTTCACTTAATGATGTGGGGGGTAAATAGCCAAAGGGCTGAAACAAAATCCAAGTACCCAAAAGATGTACCAAAGTTCACACGAGTTTAGCAGCTACCATTTCCAAAGCCAACACTGAACTTGAAGTACCAAGTTTCATAAAGAAGGCCCCTCCTCAGGATAGAGAGAGAAAGACTAAAAAAGACTGTCCAAAGAAAGAGCTGAAAAGAAGTCCATAGAAGCAGTCAATTATGCAAACAACATTGATTTCAGCATATTAAATACACCCCCCCCCCCAAACCAAAAAATTCATTGAAGCCCTAGTCAGAGTTGCAGAACCCAACCCCTTCAAAAAAGAGAGAAATAGAAGAAGCAACAAAAAAAAATTAAAAAGAACCCAACTTTAAAAGTGGGAAGAGAAAGATACCCTTTTCTGATCCTGTGCTACTTTTAGCACCCTCCCTTCCATTCAAGCCTTTCCTTCAAATCTAAACACTTTATCAATTTGGGATTTCTTCTAAACTCCCTTCTTGATAATAAACCTGCCTTTCCCTGTGATGGAAGAGAGAAAAAGAGAGAGAGAGAGAGAAAAACTTAAAGCTGAGAACTTTTTTGAGAGAGAAATCTAAAGCATGGATTTTTAGAGAGAAAAAAAATGGAGGGTGACAAAAGTAAGATAAATTTCACAGCTAGAATGCAAAGAAAAAGAGCAATGGCAAAGGACCCTTCATTTATATACCTCACGCTTACATAAAAAAGAGAGCTTTCGATGATTAACCACCGCCACTGCTATTGCAAAATTGTACTAAAATACTAAATATTAAAGACCTGCCCCTTAAGCTCTTCTTCCTCAATTTTGAGAAATTAATAATCATTGTTTTGCCTCCTCATTTTGTTTAAGTTTTTTTTTAAATGAGCAACTTTAAATTGATAATAATCATAACAGTTTGAGCTTGCAACTGACATTGCCAACTCTTACATGGGGGTGTTTTTCTCTTTATCTTATTGCATTGTCCTTTATTACATCTTGAAAGAAGTGCATGAGATCTTATAATATTTTGTTTTGGTCAAGGCCCCAAAATCTAGCTAGGTCATCTACTCATTTCTTTTTGGCCTTTGTAATATTAAATTAAATTAAATCATAAACTAGTAAAAAAAAAAAAAAAAAAAAAACAAGCCATATGGGTCTTGCACTGTGGATTATTCTTTAGGTTAGGTGCATTGTCTAGGTTCTTAGGGGGAGTTAGAGAGAGAGAGAGATGAAAGAACATGAAAAGAAGATACATTGTCTGTGGCATCTCATTGTGATAATTAACTTGGTTATCTTAAATGCATCTTACTCTCTTGTTTGTTTGTACTGCCTATTGAAACAGGAAAAGGAAATAGTTCGAATTAATGTCTAGCATAAATAATTGAAAATATAATATTTGATATTTTGTAGTACTTCTTTTGTCAAGAGAAAATAATGAAAGATCAATACTAAAAAACTCTGAATTGTGTTTTTAGAGCTTGGAGTTAAGAAGGAAAAGCGTGTGTCTAATTTCAAGGTCATAACATATTTGTGGTCCTTGTACAATAAGAGAGTTTTGGTTTTAACCACTATAAAAATATTTATTTGTTTTTCATCCCTCAATGAAAGTAATGTTTTTAGTTCCTACCGTCATGTGACGTTTGTTAGGTACTTGTGTGTCTTACGAAAGGTTACATGGTCATCCCAAGTGACACTCAATGACATATGTGATGTTATGTTAGTATGTAACTACACGAAAATTTTTCTTTTGACCTCTAAAATAAATTTTGTTTATCTGCCCTAAAATGAATACTAGGGACTAATGATTTCAGGTTTTAGAAAGATAAAAATCAAATAAAAATATTTTACAGAAACCAAAATAAATATTTGTTCATTTTACAAGGACCAAAAATAATACTTTTAAATTACAATGACCAAAACCAAAATTTCGCTCATTTTATAAGGAAAAAAAATATTTAACCTTTTTTTTAAAAAAAAAGGTCATAATATATTCTGCAAGATTTGAGGAAGGTCTACATCGGTACTTATATATCATTTAATGAATTAATGGGTAAATCAGTGATTTTACTTTATTCCTAAAATTTAATGGGTAAATTAGTGATTTTACTTTATTCCTAAAATTTTCCTTAACTTAGAATTTAATTTTATATTACAAAATTAGTATTATTTTCTTTTTTATAAGAATAAAATTAGTACCATTTTAAACTCTTTTAAGTTTGCACAAACTTTATAAATTTAAAGACTAAATTACAAATGGAAAATAAATTAAGAAATTAAAAGAATACAAAAAACGAATAAACAAAATAAAAATAAAAACCAAGTTGGGAAATCGGGTAACATACAAATAAAAAAAAATTATCAAGTAGAGAAACCGGGTTTGGGGGACCCGATTTCCCAACATAGAAATAAAAAAAATTAGTTTAGGTACCGTGTTTTGTGGAACCAATTTCTCAATGTGGGAAAAAGTGTGTTATATGGTTTGGTACATAATCTTAAAAGTGTGCTAGTGTTGTATATAGTGTAATATTTCAAAAGTTACAAGTCCCACATAGCTTGGTTTTTGAGACTTTAAGGCTTTATATACTTAGATGTGTAGTGGAGCTAGTAAACAAGCTAGTGGAAGCATGGGCCTCGCACGCACAAGCATGGCCCAAGTTGGCCTATTTCAGTGCAAATCCTCTGATTTGCCCCTTGCGTGCACGATAATAGTCAGCCCAAACTTTTTGGTCCAGCCCATTTAATTATTTTTGATTCAAAAATATTTTCTGAAAGCTTTACCCGAAAAGTGGTCATTTAGAGGCAAAACCGGTTTGACTTAGTCTTATCCGAAAAAATCTGATTTGTTGCTAGGTGCTCGCGATTTTCTGTAGCATTATCTTCCATGGTCATTTAGAGGCAAAACCGGTTTGACTTAGTCTTATCCGAAAAAATCTAATTTGTTGCTAGGTGCTCGCGATTTTCTGTAGCATTATCTTCCACTAACGTTTAGAAAATCTTTGATTAACGGATAAAAATCTTTTATTAACGTTAATAATTTTTCCTATATATCTGGACCTACACTCACACACTAGTTACACCTTCTCTCCCTCTCTACTTTCGTTCTTCTTCTTTTTTCTGCCTGTGCCTGGGCTAGTATTATTCCGTTCTCGAGTTCTGATAGCCCCGGTACGCTTAGCGTCGGGAAGAACATGTTGTATCCTGGGGGATTTGCGCAATTTTGCGGATAAATCCTTAGGACAGTGACTACACGCCTCAGGTTTTGTACATCGATCAGCCATCCGCGACAACAATCTAAGGATTTATGGCTGCCAATGACGCTTCTCCCAACAATAATGGCAAGGACAAGCAGGTCGCTGTTCAAGACGATGCTACCGCACCTCCGGTTCAGGTCACCTATGTCAAACCGTTCCCTGACTTCTCCAAAATTGAGCTCTTCGAAGGACGGAATTTTCGCAGATGGCAGGAACGGGTCTACACAGTGTTGGACGTTCACGGGGTCGCTTTTGCTCTTATTGATGACAAGCCGCCTGAGGCTATAACCGATCCCAAGCAACTGGAGAAATGGGCATATGCTAATAAGGTATGTCGTCACACAATTATTAGTACTTTATCTAATGAGTTGTTCGATGTCTATTGCTCATACAAGGTTGCCAAGCAAATTTGGGATAACTTGAACGATAAGTACACTGCTGAGGATGCAAGCAAGCAGAAATTTGTTATTGGAAACTATCTCCGATGGCAGATGACGGATGAAAAGGAAATCAAGGTGCAGATCAACAAATACCACAAGCTGCTGGAGGAATTGAAGGCGGAGAACATCAACCTTCTAGATGAGTTCGTCGCTGGAGCCCTCGTCGAGAAATTACCAAACTCTTGGAACAACTACAAGCAACAATTAAAGCACAAGCACAAGCAAATGACTCCCTCAGAACTCATCAAGCACTTAATCATTGAAGACACCAGCAGGAAGGAATGCAATGCGGCACGTGCTAAGGTTTTGGCATCTCGGGCAAACTTAGTCCAGAACAATGAGCACAATAATAGGTATGACAAGAAATCTAAAAAGAAACCTGATCATGTTCCCGGAGTAACTAACCCCAACCTTAAGAAAAAAGGTTGTTGCTTTGTGTGTGGAAAGCCAGGTCATAAAGTATATCACTGCAGATATCAAAAAATAAGTGACAATCCTCCAAAGCCAAAAGTTAATTTGACTAAAGGAGATGACATTATTGTTGTTGTCATATCTGAAGTGAATATGGCCAGTGATGTGAGAAAATGGGTGGTAGACTCTGGGGCTACCAGACACATCTGTGCAACTCGAGCTGCATTTACCTTCTACACTTCTGTAGGGGATGGAGAAGATCAAGTTTACCTTAGTGATTCTAGAACTGCTGTAGTTCAAGGGAAAGGAAAACTACTCCTGAAGCTCACATCTGGGAAGACATTGGCTTAAAGTGAAGTGCTACACGTGCCTAGTATTAGGACCAATTTGATTTCTGTAGCACCCTTGGGTAAAGTTGGTGTTAAGTGTCATTCGAATCTGACAAGATAGTAATGTATTTGTCGGGAAGGGGTACTGTGATCAGGGACTCTTTATACTCAATGTTTCTGAAGTTATTAATAATAATGCATCTACTTCTGCTTATTTGATTGACTCTTATGACATATGGCATGCTAGATTAGGACATGTTAGCTTTTCATATGTTAAGAAATTACAGCACCTTGGTATGATTTCTAGTATTCATAATAATCAACCTGATAAATGTGATGTACGCATTAACGCAAAATTGACTAAAAAAATCATGTCCCCCAGTTCAACTACGTGAAACTGAAGCTCTTAGTTTAATTCATACCGATTTATGCGATTTGAAACAAACCATGTCTAGGGGAGGTAATAAGTATTATGTAACCTTTATTGATGATTTTTCTAGATTCACTAAGGTCAATTTGTTGAAGCATAAGGATGAAACTTTTAATGTTTTCCTTTCTTATAAAGTCGAGTTAGAAAACAAGTTGAATAGAAAGATTAAGAGGAATGGATCTGATTGAGGAGGTGAATATATATCTTTTAATGAATTTTGTGATAAGGAAGGTATTATACATGAGGTTACTCCCCCTATTCTCCTGAGTCAAATGGTGTAGCTGAGAGGAAAAATAGGACATTGAAAGAAATGATGAATGCAATGCTAGTTAGTTCTAATGCACCTGACAACCTTTGGGGTGAGCTCTTTTAACTGCATGTTTTTTACAAAATAGAATTCCGCATAACAAAATAGGTAGAACCCTCTATGAATTATTGAAAGGTTATAAGCCTAATTTGAAATATTTGAAAGTGTGGGGGTGTTTAGCTAAAGTTATGTTGCCTGATCCCAAGAAAAGGAAAATAGGATCTAAGACTTCTGATTGTTTGTTTATAGGATACGCTAAACATAGTGCTTGAACGTGGCAAAAACACAAAAAGGGGGGTTTGAATTGGGTTTTAAAAACTTTTTACAAATATAAGTGTTTATGAAAAACTTCTTCTAAACAACTTTTTAATAAAATAGTGCAGTAAGTAAAGAGAAGAGAGAAGAGAGTGACACAGTGATTTATACTAGTTCACTATCACCTGATAGCTACGTCTAGTCCCTTCACACAGTTAAAGGATTTTTTCACTATAATCAACCTGATTACACTTGAGAGTATAATAATGCCAAACTGGCTATACTCACAACTTCTTAGAACGACTTAGTACAGTCAAGCCTTTAAGGAATACAGCCACTACTGGGCTTAATACAAGTTCAAAGGAGTTTTGAAACAATACACAATTAACTCTCACAGAGAGGATTTATAATGAAGAACTTTAGCACAAATAATAACTTTCAAACAGAAAGGATAAAACAGTTAAGTGCTTTGTTCAATGTGATCCCAGAGACTTGGAAGATTTCTTGGTTGCACTCAATCTCAGAGAATAGTGATTTTTAAGTTTGATAAGATTGTAGGCGCTCACTGTATGATCACTTCGTACTTTGTTGTGTTCACTTTCTTTTCAATCGTTAACCTACTTCAGTGACTGAAGTAAGGTATATATAGCTAGGGTTGAGAATAGTGTCGTTGTTACACAACGTCTCTTTTTACCCTAGGTCAAAACCTCAGATCCCGTTTTTGTGGCTTTTGCAGGTCACGTCGCTTTCCAGACTGTATAAAGCATTCTAGGCACTGCACACAAAATCAGAATCTTTGTCTCTTGTGGGCTTTTTGAATATGAGACACTTCGAGAGCAAGTTTCCTTGATGATTAAAAACATTGACATTCTTTTGACCTTTGATACCTCGTACAATAAAACGCTTAATCAATGAGGTCTCTTAAATACTTGAAGTAGCCTCAAATATTCTTCAGTCTGTTTCCTAACAGAGCTATACTGTTCACCAGAGTTAAGCACTGTACTACAAAGTGAGCTTGAAACAGAGTTGAGTTCTTCAGCGTAAAATTCAATGGGCTTTCACGACAGAGTCTTGTGGTCATGCACGAAGGCTTCTATAGGTAGATTAACCAAGGTCTGTTGAATGTGTTGACCAATGGCCAGAGCTAGTTTTCGGAGCTTGGCTCACCAATAGAGTTGACTGTTCAACAGAGTTGACTAAGCTAAAATCTAGTCTTAGGAGTCACCAGAGCGTTGACTGAACAAGCGGAGTTGACCAACTTCAGAGCAAGGCTTCACAAGGTGACGTCGGCATAAAAACAGAGGATCACTCCCAGAATTAGTCATGTTAAATTCAAGATTTCACCAAGTCTTCTGAGATAACGACTTCTAATGAATAGTGATTTCTGCATACTTGCAAACACATTAGAGAATAAATTGTTCTCTTAATCATTTGTTATCATCAAAACAATTAAGGGTTATTGTTTCTGAATCCACTTGATTCCAACAATCTCCCCCTTTTTTATGATGATAAATACATATATTGATGAATAATTTGCTTTTAGAAAAATATTTATTTGAGATAATTTCAGAGGCTCCCCCTGAATTAAACACATATAAATATTTTCTAAGTGTAAATATCAGACCATATTCAATACAGTATCAGAGCATACATAGATAAATAGCACTTATCGAGCATCGAATACCTTACCTTCCACGTTAATATATCAGAGTTAATGATGCAGGAAATGCAATGCATGGTGACACTTGGTTGTTACATCAGTTTCATCAATTACTCTATATCTCTATATTCTTCTCCCCCTTTTGTCATCAGACAAAAAGATTATGACAGAATTAAAGAACATCACAGTCAAAACATTATAAGGACGATAAAGTTAAACCAGACAGAAAGTGTCAAAACAGCTTCATTAAATAAAAAGTATCAGTGTACAAAAGAAAATACTGAGAACATAAGAACATAAAGGGCTAAAAAGAAAAGAAAAACCTAAGGTTTTCTATGGCTTGTCCATCTTGGCCAAAATCTCTTGCAATAGAGTAGCCAGCATAGCATGCCTTCTGTCAGACTCTTCAAAGTGCCTTTCCGTGGCTTCCATAAACCTTGAGAATTTATTGCTGTCATCAACAAGCCTATCATAGACTGCCTGAGGAATTACAACTGAATGGCTTGTAGAGGCGAGCGGACCAGTGGATTATTGAACCACGGTCTGCGATGTGGCAGGAGGTGGAGTGACAGGTTCTGATTCAGGCTCAGGTGCAGGAGTAGGAGGGGCTGCAGGAGCAGGTTCAGGTTCTCAAACTACAGGAGTGGTTTCCTATTAAGGTACTTGCTGTTTCCATTGAATAGCCGTAAGCCACCTTATGTTCCTTTCAAGTTGATCCCTTTGGTTAACTTCAAACCAATAGTGCACACTTTGCCAATTTGCAAGTTTGTTCTCTTCCGCCAAGACAGAGTTGACTTCATCAATTCTTGTAGCTTCCATAATTTTGCAATCCTCATCCTCACGATATATTTGAGCTTTAAGCCACTCAAAATTAGCAATCAGGTGAGGATACCTTTCAGGCACTACAGTTGCTTCCCTGTGATCTGGTGGGGGTTCACACCCAATCTGAATAACTGGTCCAGGAGGTTCTTGCAAAAGCAGGGTTGGAGGATCAATGATGGCAACATCAGATTCAGAAACAGAATCCAACTCAATACCTTGAATTGCCTCAGAGGCAATCATAGCAGTGACTGCTATCTCATATATATCCATAGATGTTGCAGTGGTAACAGGTTCTGCCAACCGAGGTGAGTGTGGTGGTGTAAAAGATTGAGGCAGAAAAGGTACAAGTATTAGGTGTCCGAAGGAGGGATCAGATACAGGTTGCAACATTGAGAGGGGTTGTGCCTCAATGGCCAAAACAGACTTAGGTTCAGAACAGAAAGGTTCCTGGAGATATGGTTCAGGTTCTATTTCTAGTTCAAGTGTGGGTTCGGTTTGGAGGGGTAGGTTAAGGTCAGGTTGATCAGAGGGAGGTGAGGCAGGTCTAGGTGGTAATGAAGGTTGAGGTGAAGGTATTTTGGAGGGTTGTGAATGGGGTTGAGGTACAGAAGTGGAGGTATTAGGTAGCTTAACCGCAAGTGGTTCAATGTAAGGAAATTGAACTCGGGGTTGTGGTTTCTATCTAGGTCTCAAAGGTTCATGACTTTCTTCACTATCGTTTGAAGAAGAGTCAGAGGTATCAGAGAGTCCAAGAGGTGTGGGTAATTTAGAAGGTTTCTTAGGTTGTGCAGGTTTGGGTTGAGAGGGTTTTGGTGAAGGAATTGGTTTAGGGACAGGTTTGGAAGATTGGGGAAACAGTTTAGGCAATTGTGGAGTAAGTGGAGGTATCTGGTTAGGAGGTATAGGGTTTGACAGAACAGGTTCTAAGACAGTAGAACCAGTGGGAGCAGAACCAGTTTGGTAAGTAGCATCATACAAGTCACAAACTTTATCCAGTACCTTGGTTCTCTTTGCTGCTGGGAGGTTAGCAACCTTGATGATTCTTTTCGCCGAGCAGTGCGATAATAATGGAGGTTCCGGGGCAACAAAGAGAGGGGCGATTGCAGCTGCAGCAGCTTCTCTCTGTAGCCTTTCCTCTCTGAGTTTCTGATGGAAAATGTAGCACTCTTCCTGACTTTTGGCTATCATTTCATCAAGAACATTCTTCTTCTCCTCTACCTCTTCAGACATATCAAAATCCTTGAAGGCAGGTCTTACTGGATGTACACACTGAGAGGGTTCTAAAGCA
The DNA here is from genome assembly GCA_037113605.1 of Calophaca sinica. Classification (NCBI taxonomy): domain Eukaryota; kingdom Viridiplantae; phylum Streptophyta; class Magnoliopsida; order Fabales; family Fabaceae; genus Calophaca; species Calophaca sinica. Next base: position 54,391,471 of record CM073736.1, read on the forward strand.
ATGTGAATTCCAGTGCTTCGAGTAACTCTCCTGGTAGGTACAGTACTTCCAGTATCAACCACCTTCTTCTTTCCTTTTCTTACTGCTTTCCTTCCATCTTCTTCTTCCCGTAAAATTTCAGCAACTACTTCTGTTGAAAGAAGTTTCATTCTTCTCAGATTTTCACTTGAGAATGTGGGTACCACCATTGTTTTCAGGGCAAGTCCAGCTTCCTCAGTGTTAAGCCCTTGAAGATGCCTAATCAGACCTTGATTTTCCATAATCGCAGAGAGCAACCTTCCATAGGGAATATTTGCATTCTTCCCTTTTCTGGAGTATATCAAATCTCGTCGCAGGTGGTCAAAAATGAGATTCGGAAGATTGATCTTAGCCTTTAGTTCATAATACCACATTATGAACTTGTGGGTACTGCTAACAGTATCCATAGACCCAGACTTGGGTACTAAGCAGTGCTTGATAATCCTGAAGAGCACCCTGAAATGATTCTTCATATCCATGGCCTTGGTTCCACCAGATTTCTCAAAGATTGTGTCATTGACAACGCTCCAGCCACCAGCGTCTTTTTCCCAGCCTTCGTCAGCAATAGGTCCCTTATTAGGGCATTTAGTGATATCAGCAATTAAATCCCGGGTTACCAAGATGCGCCTTCCTTGAACATAACTGTGGATGGTTATGTCTTTACTCCATGTATACATCCAGAATTCTTTGACTAGGTTTTCATATACCGGGTAGTTGTCCATAAGAAAGAAGTCCATTATTCCCATTTCAACGAAATCATCTCTGAAAGCGTACCCTTCATGATCTAAATCTCCAAAGTTCACTTGGTGTTCCACTAACACCTTCAGCTCATTTGGTTGTAAGTTCTGTAGAGTAACTTAAGGTTCCTCCTCAGGACCTTGAGCTTCTTGTTGTTGTTGTTGTTGTTGTGCGGCCATTGTAAAAGCAGGGAGAGTTGCAGAGAGCAAATAGAAGAGAAATGGATTTAGGGTTCAGAAATCGTGTAGGCTTCTCTTAGAGATAGTGTGGGTAGTGGGTGAAATGAGTGAGTGAGTGGGTATTAAACGAGTTTGAGAAGGCAAACCGCTTTTACCAGTTACCAAAATAAATGAATTAAAAACTTTGTCATTTCAAAAATGAAGCGTGCCACACTCAGAATTAAAGAGGCACAGTAAAACTGTCCTCGTGTAGTAAAAGCTATAATGACTCAGTAAGAGTAAATGCTATCCCCTAACGAAACAACCAGTCTCAGAGAGACACGTGTACACAAAGATTCCCAGAGGCAACTTTGTGTTAAAGAGCAATAGATTCATGAATACGAACAGTTAAAAAAAATAATAAAGAACAGCAATTAATAAACTAATAAACAGAGCCAACATGCAACCAGAGTAAATATGTGAACAGAGTCAACACACAAGCATAGTCAACATGTATCCCATCAGAGGCGCGTGTGTGACAACAGAGCGCGTGTGCCAAGACAGAGACATATAGTCAACCAGAGTCAAATAGTCAAACAGAGTCAACTATATTCAGATTAAACACTCATTCCTTTATAAGATGAAAGTTTAAATTCTTTCTTATAAAGTTGAATCTATCTTCAGCAAGGGGTTTTGTAAATATATCTGCCCATTGATGGTCAGTATCAATAAATTTGATTTCAAGTATCCCTTTCTGAACATAGTCTCTAATGAAATGATGCTTAATTTCAATATGTTTAGCTCGTGAATGCAAAATAGGATTTTTAGTTAAACATATAGCAGAAGTATTATCACAGTATATAGGAATGTTACTCTCTTTAATCTGGTAGTCCTCAAGTTGATACTTCATCCATAGTAGTTATGAGCTACTGCTTGCAGCAGATATATACTTAGCTTCTGCAGTTGATAGTGCAATTGTGCTTTGCCTTTTGCTGGACCAAGAGATAAGGTTTGCTCCAAGAAATTGGCAGCCACCACTTGTGCTCTTTCTTTCAATTCTATCTCCAGCAAAGTCAGCATCACAGAAACCTATTAGCTTGTAATTTTCTGAGTTCTTATAAAGCAAAGCAAGATTAGTAGTTCCTTTGAGATACCTAAAGATTCTCTTAACAGCAGTTAAGTGAGATTCTCTAGGATCAGATTGGAATCTTGCACATAAGCAGACACTAAACATAATATCAGGCCTTGAGGCAGTTAGATAAAGGAGTGAGCCGATCATACCTCTATACACCTTTTGATCTACCTTTTTACTCGATTCATCTTTGTTGAGAGCACATGTTGGATGCATTGGTGTGCTCATAGGTTTGGTTTCCTTAAGCTTGAACTTCTTTAGGAGTTCTCTCACATATTTAGTTTGATGGATATAGGTTCCATCTTGACATTGCTTGATTTGAATACCAAGGAAGAATTTTAATTCTCCCATCATACTCATTTCAAACTCATTCTGCATAAGCTTAGAAAATTCCTTACACAGAGATTCATTAGTAGAACCAAAGATAATATCATCTACATATATTTGAACTATAATGAAATGCTTCTTAGATGATTTTCTAAAGAGGGTAGTATCCACCTGTCCTCTTTCAAAACCATTTGACATTAAAAAGGAACTCAATCTGTCGTACCAAGCTCTTGGAGCTTGTTTAAGACCATAAAGAGCCTTTTTAAGTTTGAAGATATGCTCTGGATAAGCAATATCTTCAAATCCAGGTGGTTGTTTCACAAATACTTCCTCACTTATAAAACCATTTAAAAATGCACTTTTCACATCTATTTGATATAAAGTAATGCCATGACGTGCAACAAATGATAATAATATTCTTATAGCTTCAAGTCTAGCTAATGGAGGAAAGGTTTCAGTATAGTCAATACCTTCCTCTTGTGAATACCCTTGAGCAACAAGTCTTGCCTTGTTTCTTACCACTTTGCCATCCTCATCAAGTTTGTTTCTGAAAACTCACTTGGTTCCAATGGCTTGCTTATCCTCTGGAGGAGGCACGAGCTTCCAGACATCATTCCTCTGAAATTGATTGAGATCTTCTTACATAGCAAGTATCCATCCATCGTCTGTTAGTGCTTCATCAATTGTTTTGGGTTCTATTTCTGACAGCAAAGCAAAGTCAGAGTGTTCTCTGAGAGAAGATCTTGTTCTAACTCTATCACTTGGTTCGCCAATAATCTGATCCTTTGGGTGATGAGGTTTAAACTTCCAGTTCTTCTTGGGTCTTATCACCAGACACAGAATCAGAGTCAGCACCTGTGACACTTTCATCTGTTTCTTTGCTAATCTGTAGATCTGAAAGGACTTCATCTAGCTCTGACATTTTATTGTCAGGCTTCTTGTCATCAAATCTCACATGCACAGACTCATCAACAATTAATGTTTCTTTGTTGAATACTCTGTAAGCTTTAGAGCGTTTAGAATATCCTAAAAAGATAGCTTTATGCGATTTTGAATCAAATTTTCCAAGACTGTCCTTTGTATTAAGAACAAAGCAGTCACATCCAAATTGGTGAAAGTATGAAATGTTGGGTTTTCTTCCTTTCCGCAATTCATAAGGAGTCTTATTCAAGATAGGTCTGATATAGATTCTATTTTGAATATAACATGTTGTGTTTACTGCTTCTGCCCAAAAGTGCTTTGCAATGTTAGTTTCGTGAATCATGGTTCTGGCCATTTCATGTAAAGATCTATTTTTCCTTTCTACAACACCATTTTGTTGTGGTGTTCTAGGAGATGAAAATTTATGAGAGATGCCACTCTTCACAAAAGTCTTGAAAAGGTTCATTTTCAAATTCTCCACCATGATCACTTCTAATAGTTGTAATACAAAAACCTTTTTCATTTTGCACTTGTTTGCAGAACACAGAAAATATTGCAAATGACTCATTCTTGTGAGCTAAGAATTTTACCCATGTCCATCTAGTATAGTCATCAACAATAACAAGACCATATTTCTTTCCAGACAAAGATGTTGTCCTAGTTGGTCCAAATAAATCTAAATGCAAAAGCTCAAGTGGCCTTGAGGTGGAAACAGTGTTTTTGGATTCAAAAGAAGATTTTATTTGTTTCCCCTTTTGACATGCTTCACAAAGAGCATCAAATTGATACCTAAGATTTGATAGCCCTCTAACAAGTTCTTTCTTGTTAAGCTTTGAGATTAACCTCAAGCTGGCATGACCCAATCTTTTGTGTCAAGTCCATTGCTCTTCATCTACTGACAAAAGGCATTTTACATTTTGATTTGCCAACTCAGAAAGTTTTATTTTATAAATGTTGTTCTTTCTCTTTGCATTAAAGAAAATGGATTCATCCCTTTTGTTTTTGACTGTACAGGCATTATCACTAAAGCCAACATCATAACCACTATCGCATAATTGACTTACACTTAGTAGGTTATGCTTCAGGCCATCAACCAATAAAACATTATCAATAGAAGGTAGGAGTTTCTCACCAATTTTTCCAATTCCAATGATTTTACCTTTTTGGTTTCCTCTGAAACCTACTGTTCCACTTTCTTTAAGTTGGAGTTCTTGGAACATACGCCTTTCTCCCGTCATGTGACGTGAGCATCCACTGTCCAAGTACCAGGACTGGTGTTGTAACTCTGTTGCTAAGCAGATCTGCAACATATATAATTTTGTCCTTAGGTACCCAAATCTTTTTGGGTCCTCTTTTGTTAGTTCTAGAAGGAAATTTGTCTTTCTTATTTTTCAATTCATAACAAGTACTTCTAATGTGTCCTTTCTTATTGCAAAGGGTACAAAGCAGACAGTCACTATAATTATTGGTATCTTTGGTTTTCGAATTTGTGTTTTGAAAAGTGGGTTCCTCTGGTTTGTAACCAAGACCCTTTTTGCCATTTTGGCTTACACCCCAAATCATAGATGCTTGTTTTCTTCGTGTAACACATTCAGCAAGGAATTTTTGAAATCCCTCTTCATATTTTTAAGAGTTGCATTCGACCTTTTCCTCAGTCTTAGATCTGTCATTCACCAAGCGGTGATTTTCAGCTTTGAGCTTCTCATTCTCCTCATTGAGTATTTGAAATTCTTTTAAAAGTTTTGAGAATTTCTTTTTCAAAGCTTTATACTCAGTGTTGAGTTTGGAAGACTCATCTAATAGTTCATCAAAAGCTATTTCAATATCAGAAGATGGATTAGAATCTACCTCTTCATCTTCTTCTTCACTGTCTGACCCTATGGTAGCCATTAGAGCCATGTTTGCGTGTTCCTCATCATCATCAGATGAAGATGAATCAGAATCATCCCATGTTGCCATGAGACCTTTCTTCTTCTTGCTTTTAAAACCAGCTTTCCTTGGTTTCTCAAGCTGTGGACATTCAGACTTGAAATGTCCTAGCTTTTTGCACTCGTAGCAAGTAACTTGGCTTTTCTCCTTGTAGTCCTTCTTATCCCTTGAGTCTTGCTTTTCCCTTGAGTCCTTTTTGTGGAACTACTTTCTGAACATTCCTTTGTTTTTCCACATGCGTTGAATTTTCCTTGATATTAAGGAGATTTCTTCGTCTGTGTCTCCATCGCTCTCATCAGACGATGCTTCGTCTATTTCAAGTTCAGCTTGTAGAGCTTTGGAGGAAGATGCTTTGTTTGTAGATTTCAAAGCAATAGACTTTGATTTCTTGGGAGGTTCTTCTTCATCTAGCTCAAGCTCATGAGCTCTCAACGAACTCAGAAGATCTTCAAGTCACAAGACATTCAGGTCCTTTGCTTCCTGAATTGCATTGACCTTAGGTCTCCACTTCTTTGGCAAACTTCTTAAGATTTTCTTAACGTGATCAGCAGTGGTATAACTTTTCTTAAGAACCTTTAAACCATGAACTAGTGTTTGGAATCTTCCAAACATAGTTTCAATGTTTTCACCCTCTTCCATCTTGAAGAGTTCATATTGTCTCACCAAGATGTTAGCTTTGGTTTCTTGCACTTGGGAAGTACCCTCATAAGCCAAGGCCAATGAGTCCCAAATTTCCTTGGCGATATCATTTTTTCCGCATTTCTCGTATTCTTTCTCGGAGATAGCACAGATAAAAAAAATATCTTGCTTTCTGATGTAGTTGATAAGCTTTCTTATGCTCTTCTGTCCATTTATCCCTAGGAATGGGATTTTCTTTGGAATCAACTGGTTCGGTGTATTGTTTTTGAACTATATCCCAGAGTTCGAGTTGTTGAGACTCGAAGGAGGATTTAACTTTATCTTTCCAGTAGTCGAAGTTTGTTCCAGTGAACAAAGGAGGACGGTTAACGTGACCACCGGCTTCGTTGCTTGCCATGAATAGAGAATAAGATCTTTTCCTCTTACACTGTTAAGTGCTCAACCAAGAGGCCGAGCTCTGATACCAATTGAACGTGGCAAAAACACAAGAAAGGGGGGTTTGAATTGGGTTTTAAAAACTGTTTACAAATATAAGTGTTTATGAAAAACTTCTTCTAAACAACTTTTTAATAAAATAGTGCAGTAAGTAAAGAGAAGAGAGAAGATAGTGATACAGTGATTTATACTAGTTCACTATCACCTGATAGCTACGTCTAGTCCCTTCACACACTTGAAGGATTTTTTCACTATAATCAACCTGATTACACTTGAGAGTATAATACTGCCAAACTGGCTATACTCACAACTTCTTAGAACGACTTAGTACAGTCTAGCCTCTAAGGAATACAGCCACTACTGGGCTTAATACAAGTTCAAAGGAGTTTTGAAACAATACACAATTAACTCTCACAGAGAGGATTTACAATGAAGAACTTTAGCACAAATAATAACTTTCAAACAAAAAGGAAAAACAGTTAAGTGCTTTGTTCAATGTGATCTCAGAGACTTGGAAGATTTCTTGGTTGCACTCAATCTCAGAGAATAGTGATTTTTAAGTTTGATAAGATTGTAGGCGCTCACTGTATGATCACTTCGTACTTTGTTGTGTTCACTTTCTTTTCAATCGTTAACCTACTTGATGGTCAAGTAAGGTATATATAGCTAGGGTTGAGAATAGTGTCGTTGTTACACAACGTCTCTTTTTACCCTAGGTCAAAACCTCAGATCCCGTTTTTGTGGCTTTTGCAGTCACGTCGCTTTCCAGACTGTATAAAGCATTCTGGGCACTGCACACAAAATCAGAATCTTTGTCTCTTGTGGGCTTTTTGAATATGAGACACTTCGAGAGCAAGTTTCCTTGATGATTAAAAACGTTGACATTCTTTTGACCTTTGATACCTCGTACAATAAAGCGCTTAATCAATGAGGTCTCTTAAATACTTGAAGTAGCCTCAAATATTCTTCAGTCTGTTTCCTAACAGAGCTATACTGTTCACCAGAGTTAAGCACTGTACTACAAAGTGAGCTTGAAACAGAGTTGAGTTCTTCAGCGTAGAATTCAATGGGCTTTCACGACAGAGTCTTGTGGTCATGCACGAAGACTTTTATAGGTAGATTAACCAAGGTCTGTTGAATGTGTTGACCAATGGCCAGGGCTAGTTTTCGGAGCTTGGTTCACCTACAAAGTTGATTGTTCAACAGAGTTGACTAAGCTAAAATCTAGTCTTAAGAGTCACCAGAGCGTTGACTGAACAAGCAGAGTTGACCAACTTCAGAGCAAGGCTTCGCAAGGTGACGTCAGCATAAAAACAGAGGATCACTCCCAGACTTAGTCATGTTAAATTCAAGATTTCACCAAGTCTTCTGAGATAACGACTTCAAATGAATAGTGATTTCTGCATACTAGCAAACACATTAGAGAATAAATTGTTCTCTTAATCATTTGTTATCATCAAAACAATTAAGGGTTATTGTTTCTGAATCCACTTGATTCCAATAATCTGACTATAGATTCCTTGTTCTTAATAGTGATGTTCTTGATCGCAATACAATTGTTGAGACTAAAAATGCTGAATTTTTAGAAAATGTTTTTCCTCTGAAAATTAAAAGTGTGCCTAGAGAACCTTTAGAAGTTGCATGTGATAATCTGGATGACAGATTAAGAAAGAGTAAAAGACAAAGGAAAAAAGCATCCTTCGAAAGTGACTTTTACACTTATCTTGTTGAAAATGATCCACAAACTTTTTCTGAAGCAATTTCTTCTTCTGATCCAAAATTTTGGAAAGAGGCTATTAAAACAGAACTTGATTCTATTTCAAAATGTGGAACTTGGACTTTGGTTGATTTACCTCACGGGGCAAAACCCATTGGTTGTAAATGGATTTTTAAAAGAAAATATTAACTGATGGTTCAATTGAAAAATACAAAGCTAGATTGGTTGCGAAAGGTTTTACTCAAAAAGAAAATATTGATTATTTTGACACTTTTGCTCCTGTGACAAGAATTTCTTCAATTCGAGTTTTAATAGCTTTGGCCTCTGTTTATAAACTTGTGATTCACCAAATGGATGTGAAAACTGCCTTTTTGAATGGTGATTTGGAAGAAGAAGTATATATGACTCAGCCCAAAGGATGTGTAATTCCTGGTCAAGAACATAAAGTTTGCAAGCTCTTAAAATGCTTTGAAACAAGTACCAAAACAATGGCATGAAAAGTTCAATCATATTTTGATTAGTGATGGTTTTTCACCTATTGAAGTTGATAAATGTTTGTATACCAAATCTGTGAATGGTGAAAATGTTGTTATATGCCTATATGTAGATGACATGCTCATTTTTGGTATTTGTGATGACATCGTAATTAGAACTAAGTCTTTTCTTGCTTCTAATTTCGATATGAAAGACATGGGTCAAGCAAATGTAATTTTGGGAGTTAAAATCATAAGGAAGGGTGATAGTATAATGCTATCCCAAGACCATTATGTTGAGAAACTTCTCAAGAAGTTTGGTTACTTTGAATCAATGCCTGTGAGTACCCCTTATGATGCTAATTCTCAATTAAAGAAAAATAAAGGTGATCTTGTTGAGCAATCTCAATATGCCCAAATTATTGGGAGCTTACTGCATTTGATGAATTTCTCTCGTTCTGATATTACGTATGCAGTAGGTAGATTGAGTAGATATACACACAATCCTAATCAGGATCACTGGGAGGCACTTGTTAGACTCATGAGATACTTAAGAGACACTATAGATTACGATATTAAATATAGTGGATTTCTCGCTGTATTAGAAGGATACAGTGATGCTAACTGGATCTCTGATTTAGATGAGACGAAATCTACTAGTGGTTATGTATTCACACTAGGTGGTGGTGCGGTTACTTGGAGATCAGCCAAACAAACGATCATTGCAAGATTACCTATGGAGTCAGAGTTTATTGCTTTGGAATTGGCTGGTAGTGAGGCTGAGTGGTTGAAAAACTTCTTAGCAAATATTCCTTTAGGAATAAAACCAACCCCATCAGTCTCGATGCATTATGATAGCCAGTCGGCTATAGCCATTGCAAAGAACAAAACTTTCAATGGTAAAAATAGACATATACAGTTGAGGCATAATGTAGTAAAGCAGCTGCTGAAAGATGAAACAATTTCCATTGATTATGTGAAGTCAGAAATAAATTTAGCGGATCCGTTGACAAAACCCCTGGGGAGGAAACTAATAAGTGTTATATCGAGGGGAATGAGACTTATTCCACTGGAAAACGACAAGTGATGGGAACCCAACCTTTGTGATTGGAGATCCCATGAAGAATGTTCATATGGGTAAAGTTATGATAGCACTAAAATAATTTATCCCTTTCCTATGGTGTTACGATAATGGCTATGAGAATGTGCTACATTATTTAAACTTGAGGGATAAGCTTTGAAGGCTTTTAATGATTTCCATAAGCCCTTATGGGTGGTGTATGGTTGCAGCATGCACTAAATGAAATCATCTATATGAGTGTCAAATGGGGTCCTTTCATGAGACCGTGGCGGGTCTCTAGAGCACTCATGAATACCAGGCAAGCGCACGACCTAAATGCGCAACACTGCGATAACACGAGAACAATGGGGGTGTAATGTGATTGATAGACCTCTAACACACATAAAGTGTCTCTGGTTCATAAAGCTTGCTTTACCAATTCACTGTGTGCTAAGTTTTATCAGTCTAAATCTAATTCATAAAGCTTGCTTCATCAGATTCAATTCATTACACTCAGGATGTTAACCCAGGCAAATTTTATCATATTTTTCTTTGTTTTGAAACTTTTGAAATATGTGGGGGATTGTTGTATATGGTGTAATATTTCAAAAGTTACAAGTCCCACATAACTTAGTTTTTGAAACTTTAAGGCTTTATATACTTAGATGTGTAGTGGAGCTAGTAAACAAGCTAGTGGAAGCATGAGCCTCGCGCGCACAAGCATGGCCCAAGTTGGCCTATTTCAGTGCAAATCCTCTGATTTGCCCCCTGCGTGCACGATAATAGTCAGCCCAAACTTTTTGGTCCCGCCTATTTAATTATTTTTGTTTCAAAAATATTTTCTGAAAGCCTTACCCGACAAGTGGCCATTTAGAGGCAAAACAGGTTTGACTTAGTCTTATCCGGGAAAATCTGATTTGTTGCTAAGTGCTCCCGATTTTCTGTAGTATTATCTTTTACTAACGTTTAGAAAATCTTTGATTAACGGATAAAAATCTTTTATTAACGTTAATAATTTTTCCTATATATCTGGACCTACACTCACACACCAGTTACACCTTCTCTCCCTCTCTACTTTCGTTCTTCTTCTTTTTCCTGCCTGTGCATGGGCTAGTATTATTCCGTTCTCGAGTTCTGATAGCCCCGATACGCTTATTGCTGGGAAGAACCTGTTATATCCTAGGGGGTTTGCGCAATTTTGCGGATAAATCCTTAAGACAGTGACTATACGCCTTAGGTTTCGTACAACGATCCGTCATCCGCGACAAAAGCTAGTTGGGTAAATAAAAAAAAATGCTACAGAAAAAAAAGCCTACCATCGTAACCAATATTTGATGCCATATATAGAAGAGTTCTGATATAGGATAAATTATTAAAAAATTGAAAGCATATTAGAATGTATGTTGTGTGTTCGCTCAAAGTAATACTATTTGTCTTTATCAAAAAAAAAAGTAATACTATTTGACAGTCTAAACCAAAAAAAAAAGTAATATTTGATATTAGATTTTTGTTTTTTTTTATAGAAATAGATCAATTTTTTTATAGTGGATAGAAATAGATCTTTGGCTTTAGATTTGAGAGGAGACGTCACGATGTATAATTCGGATGTGAATTTTCAATTGTGTGCAGAATTTATGACATTGAGAGTATTCCTTTTAACTGTTTTTATAACGTGTACAACCTTACACACGATAAAAATTATTAATTGATCACTTTTTTTTTCTTATAGATATTTCACTTTCTTTTTTATTTTATAGATTCACATTTATATAGTTTTTCTCCACTACAAAATAGGAAACCAGATAATTAATAAAAAAAAATGTGAGTCATTAATAACCATTATCGTGTGTAAGATTAGACACGTTAAAAAAACCATTAGTTTAAAAGAAAATCATTTTCTTTTGAAAAAATTTGTTTTTCTCACCACCATGCGAAGGCACGCGATTCGTTAAATAATTCTAAAACTTACCGTTTTAGTTCCACAAATTAAAAACTCTCATTTATTAATTCATACTCCCTCCGGCCTCATTTATAAGCAAAATAGATATTTCCATATTCATTAAAAAATTTATGTATCTGGTCCAAAATTTGGACCAGATACATATATTTTTTAATGAATGTGGAAATCTCTTTTTTGCTTATAAATGAGGCCAGAATAGTATATTTTAAATGTAATTACCATCTTGTCCCAAAAAAGTAATTATCATCACATCATTTTATCTTTATTCTTAGTTATCGCTTCTTTTTCTCGTTAATATTTAACAAAATCTCATAATATTTATTAATTATTTTTTTACTATTTTCCAATGCAAATTCCACTATAACCGATGCAAATTCCACTCCCTCCGCTGCTTTTTTACTTGCCGTTTACGATTAATTTACAATAACCAAAAAATTAATAAATTTTTATGTTTTTGATAAAATTATTAGTCTTTTTCTTATAATACCCTTGACTATTCATTATTCTATAGAACATATTTCTCTCTACAATAAATTGTTAAGGGTATATTTGACAACCAAGTAACAAACGTAACCTTAAAATTTAAGAATAACAAGTAATTAGAAGCAAAATTTTTCTAAAAAAAGGACATGTAAAAAGGAACGAAATGAGTAAATACTACTCTCTTCGTCTTAATATAAGTGTCACATTAGAAAATTTCACACATATTAAGAAGAAACTATAAATAAATGAAAGAGTTTAACACTTTTACAAAATTATCCTTATTAACCATTGGGTATTAACAATTGTCATAAATGCATAACAGAGTATAATGACTTGGGAATGATGTACTCATTATTAGTTTGAGAGTAAAATTGTAAAAAAGTAATTAATATTACATTGAAAACTTAACATGACACTTATTTTGGGACTAATTTTTTTCACAAATGTGGCACTTAGAATTGATTGGAGCTAGTATAAAATCCTCCCTCAAGTTTATATTATAAGAGACAAAACCTTAATTCTCACAGACCAATGAAATGGTTTAAAATTACCTAATTCTAATTAATACTCCTCAAGTCCATATAATAAGAGACAAAACCTTAATTCTCATAGACCAAGAAAATGGTTTGAAATTACATAATTCAAATTAATACTCCTAAAAATTTAGCTTTTTCCAAATATACTCCTTTTATAAATGGTGGCTGATAATTAATAACACTTAATTCACACAAATTTCACTAACTTAAATAAGGGTATAATTGTAAATTAGCATTTAATGCATTGAAATTTTGGTGCTTGTTTATTATATTTTGGACCAAAAAATTGTACTCATTTGTCTCTTATAATATGGACCGGCGGGAGTATAACTAATGTATCCTCTTAAATAATTTATGGGGTATGATGGACAAACAAAGCTCAATTATACATTGGCTTTCTAAAACAACCAAAATTTTGGGACAAAAATTAAATATTTAAAACAACCAATGTATTGGGACCTCTTTATGAATTCCTTAATCAAATATTAAGTTTTGGGACAAAACTCAAATATATATTTTGATTAACCGCAGGTTCAGCACAATGAAGTCCAATAGATCACCTAAAAAAACAATAAAGTCCAGTAATGATTAATGAGCGTGACATAAAGCAAATCTATCTACCTATTAATAATAATAAAGTAAGGTTTTTTAGGAACACGTATCAGTCATTCAAAAATCTTGCTATTTTTTTAATTACTTTTTTAATTTTTTAACTTTTTAATTTATTTTATATTTTTTATTTATTATTTTTTTATTTATTAATTTGTAGTTTTTAATTTGAATTTTATTTTTATAATTTTACTAACTTTCTTTTTTAATATTTTCCTTTTTTAGTTTTTATTTGTTTCATTTTTAATTATTTTAAAATACATTTAAATTTTAATTTATTTTAATATGAGAAAAAATATATTTATTATTTATAAATGATTTTTTTTCATTTTAGTCCCTACAAGAAACATTTATTTTGTTTAGGGTTTAGGGTTTAAGGTATAGGGTTTAGGGGGAAATATTTATTTTGTTTTTCAATTTTACGGGAAAATATTACACGCCGTTGTTGTGATTTTATCGCCTTTTAACAAATATTAAATTTATATATGTCTTTATTATTTATAAATGATTATTTTGTTTTTCAATTTTACGGGAAAATATTACACGCTGTTGTTGTAATTTTATCGTGTTTTAACAAATATTAAGTTTATAAATGTATTTATTTTTTATTTTATTTTGTTTTTTTACTTTTTATTTTTATCTTTTTAATTTCCTTTTTATTTTTTCTATTTTTGCTTACTTTTTATTTTTTATTTTTTACTCTTATTTTTTATATACTATTTTGTAATGTTGTTTTATTTTTTTTATTTTTTTTTTTTGTAGTTTTTAATTTGAATATTATTTTTCTATTTTTGTTAACTTTTTTTTTTATTTTTTATTTTTTTAATTTTCTTTATTTGTTTCATTTTTTATTATTTTAAATTACTTTTAATTTTTAATTTATTTTTTATATGAGCAAAAATGTCTTTATTATTTAGAAATGATTATTTTTCTTTTTAGTCCTACAAGAAATATTTGTTTTTTATAAATGTTTTTGTTATTTATAAATGAATATTTTTGTTTTCCAATTTTACGGGAAAACATTACATGATGTTGTTGTAGTTTTATCGTCTTTTAACAAATATTAAATTTATATATTTTTTTATTATTTATAAATGATTATTTTACTTTTTATTCCCTACGGGAAAACATTACATGTTGTCGTTGTAGTTTTATCGTCTTTTATCACATATCAAATTTGTAAATGTGTTTATTATTTATAAATGGTGATTTTGCTTATTAATCTATACGAGAAAACATTACATGTTGTCGTTTTAATTTTATCGTCTTTTAATACATACCAAATTTATAAATATTTATTTTGTCTTTTAGTCCTAACAGTGGCAGATTTATGTAGATGAGTTTGGGAGCAATTGCCCTCATAAGCATATTTTTTTAACATGAAGATACTTGATAATTTTATATTTTGTCCCATAAAAAAATAAATATTGCCCCATAGTACAAACTTTTTTAGAGTAAAGGCCTAAAATAGTCGTTGACAAAAAACATGGAGACCTATTTAGTCCTTCAAAAATAAAAATTATCAATTTAGTCTTCTAAAATTTCAAATGTTAGTCAAATTAGTCCTTGATGGGGACTAAAATGTCTAAAAAAATTATCCTAAAAAGGACTAATATGTCTGACATTTGAGATTTTTGAGAACCAATTTAATACTTTTCATTTCTCAGAGATAAAATTGATCTCCACGTTTTTTTTTGTATTAATTTGGGTCTTTACTGTTTTTTAAAATTATAAGAGACAAAATTTTGCCCCCACTAGAAAAACTTTCTGGATTCGCCACTGAGTCCTAAGGTAAAACATTACATATTGTGGGTATAATTTTATCGTCTTTTAACACATATCAAATTTATAAATGTGTTTATTATTTATAAATTTAGATTTTTCTTATTAGTCCCTACGGGGAAATATTACATGTTGTCGTCGTAATTTTATCGTCTTTGAACATATATCAAATTTATAAATGCCTTTATAATTTACAAATAATTATTTTCTTTTTTAGTCTCGTACATGTTGTCAGTGTAATTTTATCGTCTTTGAACGCATATCAATTTTTCAAATATGTTTATTATTTATTAAAGATAATTTTTCTTTTTAATCCTTTTGGGAAAATATTACACGTTGCCGATGTAATTTTTTTGTCTTTCAACACATATCAATTTTATGAACATCTTTATTATTTATAAAAGATAATTTTGCTTTTTAATCTCCACGGAGAAACATTACATGTTGTGGGTGTAATTTTATCGTTTTTGAACACATATCAATTTTATGCATCTATTTATTATGCTCAAGCTTATTTGAATTTAACAGAACATGAATATAGTATAAACAAGTTTTTAAATATATAGTAAACCGTCTATGAATAAGGTGTTTTCACACATGCGTAAAAACATATAAGATCTGTGCGCACGCACGGGTAACTTGCTAGTTTTAAGAAATAGAAGTCTTTTTGGCGATGGGTACGGTGCATAAGTCTATCAAATTGTGCACGGCACACAACATTTCTTGATCATTGGATACTATAGTTTCACCAAATGCACGACAAACTCTCTACATCTGAGTTTTTCTCCCCACCCATTCCCAACTAGAGACAATGCCACCCATCTCCATCGTCGCTGTAGCATAACCACACTTATGGCACCCCTTCTCTTCACCTCCCTCTGTCCCACCCTTATCCTCTAGGCCACCCCCTCCGCCCCACTATTCTCTCCCACAAGTGGCTTCCGATTCTTCATCTTCTTTACACACTAGATCTACTACCATTGCTCCAGCCATTGGACCTCCGACCGTCTAGCCGCCTCCACCCACAAGACTCAACATCGGACCCAATCTCCTCCTTTCAACAGCTGCACCAATCAAAGTCGATAACCATCTCGACTAAAAACTCGCAACAAGGGTCAGGTGATAATGAAACTCGCAATTGGGTCACTACTTCGAGCATGGAAACCCAGTGTAATTGTTCCTTCCAGTGTTGGGTGTGGAGTCTATGGATGATACAGTGGGAAAGACTTTATTCGGGTTAAAGGTGTTGTGGGATCGATTTGTATGAGCTCCTCATCCGTGGGGTGGGAGGTTGCGAGGTTTAACGTCTCCCTCTCTCTCTCTCTCTTTCCATTCGTTTCTTCTTGCTCGGCCAACAAGGTGGGGATTGGAGCAGCATGGTCTGACTGACGGAGTGGTCGTCTTGTCCTTGATCCCCAACCTTCCACCACCGGAAACCGTCATCGAGCTATTGGAAGCCACCAGAAATTACCAGCATCAGAATTCGCAGAGCCACTTATTAGGAGGGAGAGGGAAAATATATTGTGTAGAGAGTCCACCATCATATCCATAAAACCGCTTAATCCAATGGTTGAAGAACATTGTGCATGGTACACGACCTAAACTCATTTTGCACAATAGCCTTCGCCAGTCTTTTTACTTAGGATAAGAAAGCTTTTACTTGGAGCTTTTTACCGGCATACGTGACATTTTTACTCTAAAAAATAATACTCCATCTGTTACTTTTTATAAGCCCCTTTCAGAAAAAAATTGTTAATTAATTATAAGCCCTTTTTAAATTACAAGATACATTAATTATTTTTTTCAAAAGTACTCCTAATTAATTGCATAGTATTTAAGAATCCAAGACATGTATTAATTAATTAAAAGTATGATTGAAAGATAAATTTGAAAAAATATGCATATTATAGACAATTTAATTATATTAATTATTTTTTTAATATGTGTTTTTTTAATATAAAGGAGTTTATACAAAGTGACGCAGGGAGTAACGAATACTATTTTTTTATCAGTGAGCCTAAAACTAAGACTTTAGTAATCTTACTTTGGACGGCCCGCTTAACCATGACGAAAGTAAAGAAGTCTAATAACGGCATGAGTGTGAACACAGCACTTTTAAGTGAACATGTCTCTGTTTTTTACAAACTTTGACCGTCCCTTTTTATTTTTCTTTATTCTCCTGTCATTATTAGTTAGCATTGGAAACTGTATTTACAAAAAATCTAAGTTTTGGAGTGGTGGAATCTCCTACATACCACTACACAATGAGATATACTCCGGTATTATAATACGTGTCGTATTTGAAAGAAACAAAGTGTAATATTAATATTTCTTCTCTTATTTATAAGAAATAGTGTCTTATTTTCTTGGTTATAAATATAAGAAATACAGTCTTATTTTCAACTACATTAATTATTAAATTCTATATTTACCCTTTTATTTATTATAAAATCACTTAATAATGAACTCACTTATTTTTCTTTTTGAGTCATTTAATACAAAAGGTATTTGTGAAAAAACTTAAAATCATAGTATCATTAATTGAAATTTACTCATTTCAATGCATATTTTTTTTTTGACACATTCAATGCACATCCTTGGTCATGATGATTTTGTTAAATATTTCTTATATATAGGATCAGAGGTACTAGTAATATTTTTCAGTTTTACCCCAAATTAATGATGTGTATATCACTCTCAAGTTATTATATTCCACTAAATATTTATGACACTGGTTGATAACCGATGATTAGTAAAGATAATTTTGTAAAATTATTACTATCACCGTTCCTTTTTAGGTGTCTTTTAAAGTTATTTTACACAAACCAAGGAAACCAATAAATTTTGTTTCTTTTGGTGAAATTATTAATCTTTTTCATATGATACCCTTGATCATTCATTACTCCATAAAACATATTTCTCTCTCTGCAATAAATAGTTAAGGGTATAATTAACAAACAAGTAATTAATGTAACATTAAACTTTGAGAACGACAATTAATTAGAAACAAAATTTCTCTAAAAAACCGACATGTAAAAAGAAAACAAAGAGAATACATTTTTTTTCATTCATTTATAGTCTTTTCTTAATTTGTGTGAAAAAAACTTAAACACACTTGGATGGAATATAAGACCCTTACTTAGACTGAGGTAATCAAACCCTTGGAGGTGTGATTTTCTAATAAAACTTAGTTACATTTGCTCAACTCACATCATTCAAAATCATAAAAAAATTTTTGGTACAATCAAAATCATAAAATTAGTAATTAGTATAATAAACATTGGTAAATAAAAGAGAAAAAATAAACAATAATAGAAATAATGATAATAACGATGATAATAATAAGATGTACACGAGTTTGTAAGAATTTTTTTTTAATTATGTAAATAATATATATTGTTAAATACTCCTCAGGTTTCTTTTTATAAGAAACAAAAGTGTAGTTTTTTTTCTTCATAATTATAAAAAATAACATCAATTTTTAAATGCATTAAATACACTCCATTTATACCTTTATTTATAGTGAAACTTATATTAATAAGATAACCTATTTTCTATGAAAGTGGATTAGTTCATAAAAGATATATTTTTGAAAAAGAAAATTAAATATTTAAAAGTATTAATTAGAAAAAACAATTTTCAATATATTTTATTGATGTGTATGTAAATTAGCGTTTTGTTCCTTTTATAATAACGACAGAAGGAAGTAGAATATTCAAATGTCAAGTCATATATAGTTTACAGTTGATGTTTTATGTTTGAGAAGGTAAAAAAGGAGTGTGTATTACACACACACAAACACACACATATATATATAAAACATGGGAAATTGTTAACTGTGCGTACTGGAAAGCCTTTTCTTCATTAAATATCTGAAAATCTTGTTCGTCACATGCAAATGAGTACATAGTATGAGAAACTATGGACAAACATGGAGAGGATGTAATCCAAGGAAGAAAAGATTATAAAAGCCAACAGCCTTATAGAAAAGGGATTTGATTTTAGTACAATTTCTCAAATTATGTATCTAAGAAAGGCCAAAGAACTAAGCGAATTGGGTGTTGCCACCTGTATATGATGGTTTTCCCTTTTGTGTGGATGCCCTGTTGATTCGTTCCATATTAAAAAAAATATAAACTTAAGTTAAGTACTTGAGAATTATAATATTAATTAAGTTAATGAATATTGTACTATTAACTTGTGAGAGTTGGTTCATGGTTGGCATGGCTCTCCTTTTGGAAAAGTTAAATAGCAAGCAACCAAATCTCATCCAAATCAACGTGGGATAGGAGTTGGGGATTCGAGATCTCTTAAGCAGAGCTCTGCAATTCTTTAACCTTAATCAAATTAAAGACTGTTAATTGATTATTACTTCCTCTCTTTTTCTTTTTATTGCCCATACCAGAGTAAAATTAACACGGTTTCAAGCAGGCATGATGAGATTTTATGTACTAAAAATATCATTCACTCTTGTTCTATAATCATTTTAAAAAAACGCATGTTTTGGAACTTTTAATTTTGTGCATTTTTATATATGCTTGTACGTCATGCCTTGCTTCAATTATATAAACATGCTTCTGCAGTGGTTTTATCTTCAACACATCTTTCAAAGCAAAATCATTGATGTGTGAATATATAACACAGTATGTAGTACAAAGGAAGGTGACTTCTGTTTTTAAATTTTTCACCAATTTTTTTTTTTGTTAACTCACCATAGTATTTCTAGTAAATGATAGGGATAGTAACTATTAACACCAGGTTTTTGCTAAAACACCCCTCCAAACACCCACATTTTTTTCGGAATTTATTTTTGAACGGTATAAAATTGTCTAGAAATAAACTTCTGGAATAAAAAGAAAATACACATCTAGACCGGGGTGCAAACTAACAAACATGGGGTGTTAATAGTTACTCCATTAAGATAGAGCACTTGTTTTTGTGGAATGGAGATTTCTTTTTAAATAGATAGCCTTAGGCCTACCTAATTTTGCATCTTATTTCTTGTACTTGTAATTATCCATATTTAATTAGAGGATATCCTACCGAAAATAAATTATATTAAGCTTGATTGCAATTTATTATCTATTACTCCCTCCGGTCTGAAATATAAGTAAAAAATCTGTGTATTTAGTTCAAATTGGACAAAATACATAGACTTTTTGCTAAGAGATTTTTTTTTTTGCTTATATTTCAGATCAGAAGTAATACTATATTAGTGGATGTGGCATTTTCTTTTCTTTTCTATTTTTATCCTTGTGGATGTACGTGGCCAGAGAGTTAACTGCATATATCCATTATCATTTTATTTCTTTGTGAACAAATCTGAGCTAGCGTTTCATAAGAGATGTGACCTTTTTTTATTTTTCCTTTTCGGCCTTGTTTATGTGACCAGAGTTAACTTGCTTATTATATTATCATTTTCTTTCTTAGTGAAATAAACCTGACACTCAGGGCCCTTGAATAGTATTCAAACAAAAACCCCTGTTGGTTTTATCTTGCTGCAAAATGGCATGATACATATTCCTTAAAAAGTTTTATGAATTTCATGCAAACATGCATGATTGCACGACTTTGAATTATTACTTCCAAACTTTTTCCATCCCCTTTTCTGCTTAAATTTAGACCAAATTAAAATCTACAAAAAAAAAATAATAATAATCAAACTTTTCAAATTTTCATATGCTCTACAGAAAAATGCCAAGGTCCTTTTCTTGTACTTTCTCTCTTCATCTTAATCTCTCTCTCTCTCTCTCTTTTCATGTGAAAGCAATGTATGATATGGGGGGACCCCTTCTCCCCTCCTCCAATATTTCTTTTAGCTTTAACAATTTTGTGGCAAAGGAGTACCTGCAATTCCAAACTCTTTGTCCCTTGCAAGCAAATGAGAGACTCGAGAGATATTAAAGAGCAGACAATAAGGCATAGGTAAGAGTACCTTTAACACAAAACAGGCATATATGGTTTCTTTAAATTTGACATCTTGTTCGGTAAATGTCAATTCAATTTCTCACTTACATAAGCCCTTTAGCTAAATTGTACATCATGATTAATTGATTACTGAAAATCATATATCTATGGTGGGTGGATATAAAACTATAGGAAAATCTAGCACTTATCTTTCCCTAAAAAATGTGCTGCCTACCATGACCAACCCACCTGCATAGAAGAACTCAACTAGTGAAAGCTATGTGGGATATTATATATATATAATAGACATAAATTACTGTTATTTTCATCTCTGTCTTTCATACTTGGAAGCCTAAGATTGTTGGTATGTTGAATATAGGTAGAGATAGCCAGAGAGAGTAGAGCTTTAGTGTCAATGTCATTGTTGCTGAATTTGAACGATAAAATTTATGTGATGACATATTAGTTCAGTCACAATGATCTATCTAATCTATGGTTCTTTATTTGGGCCTATGAACTTAGCTACTATCTGCGGCTTTTTATTTTTCTATGTTCATGATGAAACACCTTGTGTTTCTTATTTAAAATGCATGACAATCCTTATCATAACTTTGCATTAAATATTTGAGCACAAGTGTCTCTAGGTTAATTTAATTTTCAACACGTCAATTGATTTTGCATGCTAATCAGTAAATCTATGCTGTGTAAATTGTTTTTGTCTTGGTGACAAGTACTAGGGCATGCTTAGATTCTAGGAAAGGAACTACCCCTCATCTCCCTATTTCTCACTTACACCACAGATAGTGCAAACACTTGCCAAAAATTTAATTAATTAATAGGTTTAATTACTCTGTATTTCTCTCAACTATTTAGGAATTTTTAAATAGTCCCTGAATTAAAGAGATTTGTAATTGAGTCTTTGAATTTGTCAATAATTTGTTATTGAATTTATGCATTTTAATTGAGTCTCTAAACTTTTAAATAATTTTTAGATGGTCCCTAAACTTTTAAATAATTGGTAATTAGGTCACTGAGTTTAGGGACCCGATTGAAAATTATTTAAAAGTAGAGACCTAATTACAAATCATTTAAATATTTAGGGACCCGATTAAAATGTAGGG
This sequence comes from Calophaca sinica, assembly GCA_037113605.1. Classification (NCBI taxonomy): domain Eukaryota; kingdom Viridiplantae; phylum Streptophyta; class Magnoliopsida; order Fabales; family Fabaceae; genus Calophaca; species Calophaca sinica. The sequence continues at coordinate 54,413,416 of CM073736.1, forward strand.
ACCCAATTACAATTTATTAACAAGTTCAAGGACCCAATTACAAATTTTTTTAGTTTAGGGACTTCTTTAAAAATTCTGAAATAGTTCAATAACCTATAAAGTAATTAAACCTAATTAATATTTCCTCCAAAAAATTGGATAAGGTAATAATAAACTAAAATGTAGCACAAGAATTAGGGGTCAGCAAGGGATAGGTTGGAACGAGTTCATCACGTCCTAACCCAACTCTAAATTTTGACAGAATCAGTTCTTTAAACCATAACTCATCCCTAAAATAGAACAAACCCGATTTTCTATTGGTCAAATTAAGACTGGGTCTATTTAAGACCGATCGGGTTGACCTGAAAGACATTTAAGTAAAATTATAACGTGATCACCCCGTTATCACAAAAAGTTAAAAGCGAAAGGTTTAATATTTTTAGTATTTTATCGTGTATCCAAACCTAAACTTGGCCTTACAGTAGTACTTTGTTACAAGATTACTAACTAAAATAACCTAGATTTCAACTTGAATATTTTGTTTATAAAAGTATCATCTCAAACATATATAACCAATTAGGGGTGAATAAGAGACGAGTTGGAATGCGTTATAGTTGACCTTAACCCGACCTTAAATTTTGGTCGGGACAACTTTTTAGACCCTAACTTGTCCCTAGATCCGAACAAATTAACCCGACGTCATCGGGTTGGGTCGGGTCCTACTCATCTATTACGAATCTTTGCTCCATAATTAAGGTTCACTTTTAGTATCTCATCCATCATCTTTCCTTTAGAGATTACGAAGCCAAAATAATCATTTAAACCATATGCACCACAAAAGCTTTTCCCACCTTTTTAATTTGGGAAGCTTTTTGAGTACTACTCACTTGAGCTCAAGCTCAAAGAGTTAGAAAAATTTAATTAATGGATTTTGTAAAATATTGAATATCCTTTTATCGGCATGTAATACAATCAATTATAACTAATGATCTCATAATTGTTGGTTCAATAATCAAAACTCACAACGCCTAAGACGAGCTCCAAACTCAAGTATCGTTGTCAAATGAAGAATCATTTGAAGAATAAAATCACGGACCTGCATCTTTGTTGGGCATATTCTTAGAAGCCCATCTAATGAAAAGTTAATAAGTTATCAGCCTCTCTGTTTTTTTTTTCCCCTTCCCTTTTTTCGGGTTTTGGTGCATTTAAACGAGAAGTGTCATTTGGACAGCAGGTTTTGTACATTTCCAATCCGCTTGGAATTAAGCAAAGAAAATAAGAAGAGTCTGACGAACTAAAATCCAAAAGGACTTCTAGATTAAGATCATTAAGTGTTAGGTGTAGACTTTTCAATCTCATGGACTTTCCTTAAATGGTTTTGGATAGAGACATCTTTTGCTGGCTTTAGAATCACTTCTTCTGTTGAACCGGTGGTATCTCTTTTTTTTTATAAGATCCTTCAATAGTGTCATGCGTAATTTTTCTATTATTTCTTAGGAGTCATTTCCATGTGCCACAAATCCTCAATCAATTATACGTGTCCGCAACGCCCTAACTTGTAGAAGGGGCTCACATGGCCACACGTCCCTGCTTTTATGAGCATATATGAAGGTGACATGAGACACATACCGGTGAAGAAGAAATGACAACTTTGTCATAATATTTTCCACCTTTTCTATAAGCATTCTTTCAACAACACTAGCCCAGAATTGAGATCTTATAGGGATGTTTTGATATCGTTTCCTTGATAAAATGCTATCTAAAAAATGTAGAGAGTATAAATGACGCATTATCAAGCGATCGTCATTTTGTTGTATAACTTTAGAGAGTATTTTCTTAAATATTCATAGTCATTTTAAAGAAAAAGTTAATTAAAAGATTAGATATTGCATGATTGAGAAAGCGCTATTTAAGGTTTAACATAAAACAACGGATTTTTTAGAAAGAGCTACCTAAAGTTTAGGCCTCCCCTTCCCCTCTTTTGAGTACGAAAACTATGTCTGTTCCCTCCACCAACAGATCATCTGTCGTTCACGCCACCTGAAATGTGTTTGCATGTTACCTGAACGATGTCATTCGTCGCCGCTTGAGCTCCGTCGTTCGTTGTCCGTCGTTCGCTACCATTGCTGAGCCTATCGATGTTTGCGTAGTTTGGGTTCCCGCTTTTTTCTCATTATAACTTTTTTCTTTTATTTTTTTTTATTATTCTTTACTTTGGTATTCCATGAAGCAAGCTACACGGGTTTTGTGGCACTCCTCATTGCCACATTAGTCCTAACCTTAATTCCTGTAACTAACTTAGGCATGTATTATCATTATCATACACAAAAATACATACTAATTTAAAATTTATAAACAAGCATGTATACATATTGAAAATATTTGCTTATCAAAAAAAAAATATATATAGAAAATATTTATATTCCATTGATCAAAGTGTTTACGTAGTTACAACAACAAAAAGAAGTATATATAACAAAAATGGCTTGGTACATAGATCCTAAACACCCTATACTACCCATATACATCCAAAATATCCAAAGATGAGACTCGATCTGGCCATATCTGAAATATCAAAGGGTAAAACATAAGAAGGATGATTGAATTGTGTTAATAAAAAAATTTCAGAAAGCCTTTTCAAAACCCGCTAGTAAGATAAACATAGAAGCTTGCAGGTCTTAAGGAGCATTTATGATTAGTGCTGACAACTAATCGTAGTTAGACGCAATAGAGATTTCGCAAATCCTTTTTCACAAACTTATACAAATAATAAAATAAGTTCAAAACTCCAAATAGTTAGATAAATAAAATATTTAAAGTAAAGAGCAAGGGAAAGAGAATCACACAAGATATTTTTATACAATTTCATTATCAACATGATAGTTATGTCCAGTCCCTTCGTCCCTGAAAGAGTTTTCAACTAATCAAATTGATTACAACCTTGTGAGTATCTTCTAGTCCAACTTGGCTATACTCACTACTTCTTAAGACGACACAACACATTTGTGCCCTAAAGGATCTAGCCTTCACTCGACTTTCAACAGATTACATAGAAATGAATGGGATAGATAACAACTTTCAACACTAAAGAGTGTATTTACTAAATACAGTAACTCTCAACTAGAGAGGATATGATAAATTAAGTTCAGGTGCTTTGTAATAACTCTCACAAAAAAGATAATAAATGTAAGCACTTAAAGAATAAAGAATGAAATGAATTCAATATTTTGTACTGTGTAGCTCAATATAATAGAATAGAAGACAACACTTCATGCTCAGGTTATATTTTTCCTTGATTTTTATGTTCTGATCGCTGTTGTTGTTGCATTAATGATGAATACAATAATTTATACTTTTAAGCTTCATTCCTAATTTGTTGTGTGGCTTGAGTTTCCTCACGCGGGATATTGGATCAATAGGGAAAAGGCTTACTTCCTTACCAAGGCAAGTAAATGAGAGAGGACAACGGCTTAGGTTGGGAAGGGAAAGCATTTGTCATGAAATAGAATGAAAGGAAAGTTGAACATAAAAGTTTTTAGATGTTAAGCATCTGATTCATTTGCATGTCAAAAAATTATGATGTTTTCTTTATAATGGTGGATGAAGTTGAAATTTGTTTTGCACCAAAAGCACAAATGGAAAAATGCAAGACCTTGCTTTAGAGTTTAGAACTAGTATTATACATATAAATGTTTACTAAATTATTGAGTCTGTTCATGTGATGCCTTCATATTGAATTACATCCCTCCACCACATTGAAGCGTGTTTATGTTTTTATTCTTTTACTATTAGATTAATTATGCTCTGTTATGATAGGTGACTATCTTGCTTGGCCTACACTAAACTACAATACCATTGACTCGGTTCTTAGATGTTAGAAATCTTCTAAGATAGGCAAAGTTTGCTGGCATGGCTTCATTTCTCCTGCACATGATACAAATTCTATGCAGTATCTATTATACTTTATTGTGTATCCTGCCATGTTGTCCTGCCTCATCAGTCCTTATCTATGTCCATTGTCCATGTGTCATCCCCTGTGCTATACTTTAACATTTACTGTGAAATAACAAAAGGGAGATGTGTAACCTTATTTTATTTCTTATCTAGACAGGTTCTGGGAAGACACCTACATACTTGCTTTTGATCTACTCCATCATCAACACTAGATAATCTTCTGTGCAAGCACTAGTTTTAGTGCCCACCCGTGAACTTGGCATGCAAGTAAGAATGTGTATGAGTTGTGATGCGATAGTGACATGTTAATTATCTTTAATGCAACATATCAGGGGGAAACTCCCTTGAAAACGGTTAATCACTGAGTCCAAAAAAATAACTTAATGACAAGGTCACTAAGGTTGCTAGGATGTTGGCAGCAAAGCCAACTGGAGTTGAAGGGGAGCAAAACTAATGTACCATCATGGCTCTGTTAGATGGAGGAACATTAAGAAGGCACAAGAGTTGGTTAAAGGTATAAATCTTTCATCATCTTCTTCATTGAGTTGTATTTTATTCTATTTTTAACCAAATAAATTTGGTTACTAACAAATGGCTGCTTCTGCAATTTTTGGAATTGCTTTTGTAATATTTTTGGAGACTATTTGAATGATAATAGACTTGGTGCTTGGTTATATATATACTTGTCAGTCTGATAAAATTTTATTGACTCTCTCTCAAATAGGCGCTAAACACACTTTCTTCACCCGCCTATTTCCAATTTTCTATTTGCTACCCTAAAGCTTTTTTCTCTCCAAACTGCACGCTAAGCAAAATCATGAAGCCCATTTTGCTAAAATCACAAAGCCCTAACTGCGCGCTAAGCACATTCATTTGTCCCTCTCTCAGTTCTGCAATCAAAGGCGCAAGAACCATCTCGCAGGGATCCTTTCCCCTCCCGTTTGTGGCTCCTCTCGCATCATGTCGGCCCTTGCTCATTCCGCCTTTGCTCTTCTCGCACCTTGCTCATTCCCCTCTCCGGCACATCCCTTTCTCAGGTTTTGCTCTGGCGCATCCCTCTCCCAGTTCTGCAACCAATAGAAAGCTCACTACCCAGAGAGGGTTTATCGTTTAACAGAAAGAAGGAAGCCAAAATTTCTCATCTCATTGGAACTACAAATCTGCACTTGTTTTGAACAGGTAAAGTCTAAAACTTTAATCATGTTTTTTATTTGTATTTTCTGTTCTTCATAATGGGTGTTCGTCTCGGCTCTTAGCATCGGAGCTTGTTAAGCTTGGGAAATCACTTATCTGTTTATCACTCATTCATGAATCAGGCCTTGAACAAACCCTATTTAGATAGCCAGTGTTAGATTTTTAATTGATTTTGTGTGCTTTGGAGTCTGAAGATTTCATATGCATGATGCCTCCTTTTCTGGGTGGAAGACAAGTAGAATTTACAATTAGTATTTAGAACAACCGGAAGTGGAACATTGATGATTTTCAGTTTTTGTGTTTTGGGGTTGTTTTATCTCTTTGTCGCGGGTTCAGATGTGGTAGGTACTAGATAAGCCTCACACTTTCCTTGGGCCCTGAGAGTGCCTTCCCTTATGATAAAGGTATGTGTATGTTCAAGGAAGGAGATTGAGGAACTGAATGGTTTATTTTGGGGATTTTGTGTTGTGTGTGAAATTTTATCTTTGCAAATAGCCACTTTAGCCATTCAATTTTCATGATTCACCTACTAGTTATGAATGAAAATCTGTGTGAAAAGTTGAAAATTTCAATCATTTCTGTTCTGCCGGCACACTACGAGTTTTGTGGAATTTCTGTTGCGCAGTTCTAATGTGGCCTCAACCAAAACATTTAAGTTTATAACCAATCCCTATATGGTGAATAATATAGGAGTTTATAATTTGCTACTGATATAGCTTGGTCACTAATTTTGCTTCTTCAACTGTCTAAAGAAGTACCTGTGACTGATATAGGAGTATCTCGAAGGGTTTGTTTGTTTTGGTATTTGTTGTTGCTGTCTTGAGAAGAAGGTTATATATCAAATATATCAAATATCCTTAAAATGGAGATTATAGTTTTTATTTTATTTTTTTAAGTAAAATTGACAGTAATTTTATTTCATCATATATGTTCTGAATCTTATTGTAGTCGCTTGCATGCTCTTGTTTATGTTTGGTTCCTTATCCGTCTATTCTCTTTGGAGTGGCAAACTTGATATGTGTGTTTCATCATCATTGTTAATGCCGGAGTTCATTTTGTGTTCTATAAAAGTTTATTTCGGTTTCTTGAACAAAGAATTAGTTTGTTCTTCTGTTATGTGTTTAGTTGCAGTCGGCAGTGATTTTGTGATTTTGGCTGCAGGTGTAAGTCTTCATTTTGGACTCCTTTGTGTTGTGAACTGAAATTTGTTTCTTTATTTTTAAGAGGCTGATTAATCTGCAATAATGCATGTAGTTTGAATCTGTTATCAAGGTGGAAACATTTTAGTTGTATTATTGTGCTTGATTGTGTGCATATCCGAGAGTTAATTTGCAACTGAATTAATCTTCTTGTTTCACAATTAGACATCGCCTGAGGCATGAAATATTTTTGCGACCTAACGAAGCTTTTTTTTTTCACCTCAATGATTTCAGAGCATCTAGGATTTGGGTTTTGTTTGTTGATGATTCTCCATTACCATGATGACTTGAGATACATAAATGATATTGATTAGAATGCCCATAAAGTTTGTGCGAGTTTGCTTTGATTTCTTAATGTCATGCTGTTCTAAATGACCATGGAATAGCTACCCTATGATTGCTTATGGCCCTTAAGGATGAATTGAAATTTACATTTCCAAAATATGATGGTTATTTCACATGAATGATAGAGTTTGGGATGAGTTTTGTCTTTCAAATGACATGTCACATAAACTGGAGTCTGTTTTTATTCATCGCTTTGTTTTTGCTTACCGTGAGTTATTAATGTTGCATCCCTTTTGAGTGAAGAGAATGGAAAAAAAAAAATTGGTTCAAGTGCATTCTATTGTCATTTTTTTAATTGGTTGTTTTTCTTTCCTTTTACTTTGTTCAGGTTCCTCAATGTATAGCTTTTGTATATAGGTGTGTACTAGACTCGATTTTAATTTCTAATTGCATTTAGAATATATTTAGGTCTGTACTTTTTTTAATACCATTTAGCTAAAGTTGTAAAAATTTAATTAGATTACTGAACATCCTTGATTTATCTTTTTTTTTTCCTTTATTTTTTTACCAATGGATTTATATGTTATTTTTGCTCTCTATACTTAAGGGACGTCTAAACCCAGACTCTTCTTAATTATCTTCATTATGTATTTGTTGATTGTTAGACATTCCTCATTCGTCCTACTTGTTACTCTTCTAGTAAACTCGATGGACAAAGAATGGATGAAATTGGCAAGAGAGAGCCCGGAGTACATAAATGGTGTTGAATTTTTCCTAAATTATGCATACATCAAAGGAAAACCCAAAGGAAAAGAGATTTTGTGCCCTTGTATTCAATGTCACAATGCTCGTTGGAAGACAAGGGAAGTACTATTTGTTATAATTGATACCTCAATCTTATTATTCTGCTGACAACTATGATCGAAATTTAATGATCAATGAGAAATTGTATTATTAATCGTAACTCTAGATCTGCGTTCTTCTTTCCATTTGTATTTTTTTAATAGTATTTATTTAACTGCCATTTGTTAGCATAGTTGTTGTCTCTCAAAATAACTATTTTTTTTAATAACTCTCTGAATAACTAATTAACCATAGATCTTTCTGCAACTAGAATAGTAGCTATGGTGTTTTTTAATCAAAAAAAAGTAGCTATGGTATTTTTCTGGGTGAATGTCCATGTGATTTTTCCTTCTGATTAGCCTTGTTAGGAGTTTGTACCAATCTACCCCTTCATTTTTTCAGTCCCAAACAATGGGCATTGATGAGGGAAGTATTCAAAAGCTTGATCAAAGGAAGAAGTCATTGACCATTGGAGGAGTTGCTGTCCAAGTAACAGGGTCTACACCAATGCATAACAAAAAGCAAGACCAAATGAAGCAATCCTTGAACAATAAAGCTGCATCCCAAACAATTGGCATTGATGAAGGAAGTATTCAAAAGCTTGACAAAAAGAAGCAAACATTGACCATTGGCGGAGTTGCAGTCCAAGTAACAGGGTCTACACAAATGCAAAACAAAAAACAAGACCAAAGGAAGTAAGGAATAGAGACTACTCAAGTTTCTCACTAAAAGGGCCTTGTTAAATCCACAACCATAGTCCAATCTGAACCATCTAAGAAAATTAATGTCCAGATCAAGGAATTTTCTGATAACAATAATCTTAAGAGGCAACTAAGGTCTACAATGGGAAATCAAAGTCAAAATGTGTGTTCTGGTCAATCTTCTTCAGAAGCTTTTCAAAATGTACTTGGTAAAGAAAAACCAGGGAGAATGCGTTGCCATGGGAGAACAACAACGACTACTATATTGAAGAAAAATGAAGAAATAGCAAAAATTAAGAAAGCATATGCTAATGAGGTGGAGCAACTAAAAGAAGCACATGCTAGTGAGGTGAAGGAATTAAAAGATCAAAACCGAAAATTTCAGCAAGGGATGGAGGAAAAATTCCAGCTTCTTATAAAGACCATGTTAAATCAAAACTCAAGACCGAATATGGAGGCTTTGGCAGCTTTGTTATCAATCCCACCCGATGCTAATAGTGCTCTACGTTCTTCGACATCAACACACGCTCCAGATAATCATGAGGTGACTAAATTTAATTGTTTGGAAACTTGATTTTAAAAGATATTTGATATTATGCTTTGAATGTTGATGAAAGGAGGATCTATTTTTTAATTTGTTAAACATGGTTTTAAGGTTGAAGTGAAGAACCCAAAAGCCAAATCCATCCAAATATTTGGTTAAAATTGCTGCAGTAATTTTTTCTCATTTTCTTAGCATATGTTGGGTTAAAAAGTTTGGGTCTTCCTCTTTTTGTTATATATGGGTGAGTTGTAACAGTTATGGATTATGTAAGTTGTTATGCCATTGTCTTGAAAGCTCTACTGCTCACTTATGTTTGTGCCAAATTGTCTTCAGTTAGTCGTTGAATATTGGGAGTTCCATGCTACTCAAGCAATAGTAAGCTCAACTGCATAGCTGGTAATTGCTTTTGTTTCATTTATTCTCATGTTGGCTTCTATCAACTGCGTGAATATGTCTGGACATTGTTCATACTGTGGGGTCTTAAGGAAGCCTTACAAAAGACACTTCTAGGAGTTAGCTTAATACATGGATGAAGTTTTGCTTTCCACATTTATAATGATATATAAGTTCTCTGTTCCCCTGATTTGAATGTGTTATAAACTGCTACAAAGATGTGCACATGGTGTTTGTAGATAATACTGCCATACAACATGAAAATATATACTTCCCCCTTCAATTCCTTAAAATATTTGTTAGGTTTCTTTGGGAGTTAGGACTGCAATTTATGATTGTAGAATGCCAATTTATTATTTTGTTATTCTTACGTTTTTGCTGATTTTGTAGAGGTTAAGAGGCAATTAATTTTCTTGCCATCTAAGGCTTGATCTATTTAGTGATTCTAGTCAGATTTTAGATTTAAATTTAAATAAAATAACAACTTACAGAATTGCGACCTAGTGAGATATATGGACAATTACAATAAGCCCATAACCAGAATATAGATATCCTTGATGCATTGGATCCTAGGTCAGTAAAGTTATCTTTTTGATTTATATGGTTTTCTCTCTGATTACTTCAGATCCTTGTGAATTTTAGGATTTGGCCATATATGATCAATTTACTAATTCTTTCCGTGAATTTTATCTGCTTTGTTTATATTTTTATCATTCGGCTGAGAGATGATACTCAGATGGGGCTAGTTGAATGATATCAAACATGACCAAATAAATCCTTGCAAAGTAATTAGTGTAACATATCAAGTTGGTTTAGAATGTTTATTGCCATCTAAGTAGACTAAGCATATTGCCCAAAAGGTTATGATATGATTCTCTTTTAATATTCTTCACTCTTTGCCAGTTCGATGACATTGGCTATCATGGTACTAAAGTTATTATCTTCAATTTATGGTTCAATGATGATGGGAATCTGGAACTAGATTTTGATACCGATCCTGAGGTTGTATTTTTTGTATTTTCACATCCCTTTATTAATAATATTATTTTAATTTTATAGGAATCCAATGACGATATGGATGATGGTCAATTGATTGATGACTTGGATGTAGAAGAAGATGAAGACATGTCTTGATGATTGTCTAGTGTTATGGAAGTTTTACTTTGGAATGTTTTTTGGTACATGATGAAGAATGATATATTATTGTACATATGGCTTTTGAAATACATTAAATACTCAACCTTACTTTTATTTTTTAATTGCAATGTGGTAAAGAATGATGAGATGATTAATGAAATTTTGTCTTTACTTTTACTTAGTTGTTGTTGGTTATTATATTGTTATCTTAACAAGTGGTTCCTTTAATAAATAAAATTATTATATTTTTACATTATATAATGAAACTGTTGCTTTTCTAGAAAAAAATGTTGTCTTTGCCTTATACAAAAAACGTTCTATACCATCAAAAAAAGCGTTGCTTTATTATACAAAACCGTTGTCTATTTTCGCATACAAAACCGTTGTCGAAAGCAAACACAATTGACAATGGTTTTATTATGTAAAAACCGTTGTCTATTTTCGCATATAAAACCGTTGTCGAAAGCAAACATAATTGACAACGGTTTTATTATGTATTCTTTTGACATCTAAATGAAACTGTTTTATCTGTTGTCATTGACTGCAACAGTGTCATACCGTTGTCATAGAGAAAACAAAAAAATTGTTGTCTATACACTACCAAAGGCTACGGTTTTACCGTGGCGTTGCCTTTATAAAAAAAAACCGTTGTCTATAGAATAGACAACGCCTGAGAATACCAAGGTTGGAAAACTGTTGCCTTAGGAAACGGAAACGGTTTTTTCGTCTTACGCAACGGTTTTCACGCGTAGCAGAAAACTGAAAATGTTGTAGTGAAATATATTGTCATAGGCTTGTACATTGACGAAAGCTCTATTATTAAAGTCTATTTATCATGCAAAAGAGGAAAAATGGTCTTTCCTGGATTGTAACGGGGCCAAGGTGATAATGTTAGGTAAGATAAGAGAAAGAAAAGTTCATGCAAAGGGGTCAGAGTTAAATCAACCAAAACAAGTAACCTTTTTCTTTTTCACTTTAAAAAGCAAGCAAGGATCCCTCTGATTTTGATCAATAAATTTTGCTTGTATTTTCTGAAGGCAGTACATAAGAATTTTCTTTCTTTTTCTATTCTTTTCTTTTTCTTTTTCTTTCCTTTCCTCCTTTTATGCTTTTTAAGCATCAATTTAATAACTTAACAAGGAGGGGAAAGTATTTTGCTAAGCCTTCTTTTCAAGAACCTTTATGAGGGATCTCTAACATTATTCTTATGATTTTCTTGCCACTAATTGCTCTAGTAACAACATTTTCCAAGGTTACCACCACAAAATAATAATCAATAATAACAATAAGGGATACCAAAGAAACATAATAATAGGCACAAAGTTTGGCAACTAGTGGTAAGATTTTTTTTCAAAATTGTAGTAGCTTGAAAAATTCCTAAAAATTGCCCTTATCAAATTCACATGAAAATAAACTTTTATTCGCTTTGCAATAGTCTCAACACAAGTTCTAGAATATACAATCAGGAAAAATATCACTCAACAAGAAAAAGAGGCCAAAAAAAAAGCATGATGTGGCCTCTTAGACAGGCTCAAATCTCACATTTAGAAGTTTACATTGAGAATTGAAACTCATAAAAACTCCAATGCTAATTTTTAGCAAATTCTCAATCTAGCAACATTCTCAATTCAATCACAAGTTGTCAGAAAAAAAAATTTAATAGCCCCTAAATCAACAAAATTATTTTGAAGCTCTCTATAATTATAAGCAGTTATGAGCATAGCCAAGTAATAAACAAAAATATAAAATCTCTCCCCACACTTATTTTTAGCAGTGTTCCTCACTGCTACTATGATAGACCAAGCACTAAAAGAGTAAGAACAATAATAATGTGCTAATAAAAAAAAGTTGGAAATAGACTCCTTTTTGAAAAATTTCACGAGCAAAATGAATGGAGATATGAGTCAAGATTGGTGTTGCCTTTCCCAATATCGATAGAGCTGGTAAGCGGGCTCTGAACTGTGCATCGAAACAACTATAAATTTTAGAAACAAATTAAAAAGAAATAAAAAGAAAATAGAACAGCAAAATATAACAAAAATGCAATAAAATAAAATAGGTCCTTGCGAGTGTGCAATATGTACAATCCTCTTTTTAATGCAAAAGGAAATAAAATGCCTAAGTACTAAAAGAAGAAAAAAGAAAGTCCCGCATCACTCGGCAGTTGGGTGTGGCTGGAGCTGCTGGAGAAGACCTATAATGGCTGCGAGCTGCTCCCCAAGAGTAATAAGCTACTGGTCTACATGGGCCTGGTGGTCCTAAAAACTGATCTGCATCTCGTCGAGACGTGCTATGATATCCTGGTAGGAGTGGGCCTGGGGTGCTGGCCTTGCTTGTGGCGGTGGTGGTGCAGGGTGCTCCTCTGCAAGTGGATCTATATCTACAGCCTGATCCTACTGCTGTTGTGGCTCCTTGGGCCTAACAACCATGTAGTCTCCGTGGCCAAGTATCTGCAAAACACCGATGTTGCAGAGAGTAGGTAAAGAGATAGGCTCCATCTGTATGATCGTGGCTCCCACTCCGACACAAACTCCAAGGTGAGCGACGAGTCTGGAGATGAAGGAACCTATCACGAAGTGCCTGGTGTTCTGCGTTTGCAGGTGGAGGCCCGTCTGTATGCACGTGCATAAGAGAAACATCCCTGCGTCACATCTGTGGCTCTGGCCATCCATCATGGGCCATAGAAGAAATAGGTCGGGCCGGGTGACTGTCCCGTCGCTAAAGGCTCTCCCGTTAATGGAACGGGCGAGCCACTTGTGCACTGTCCGCACAACTGGTTCTCTGATCTTACTGACCTTAGCTCAGCTGGGAATATAATGAGCATCCCCTGTGAGAGCCCGCCAGCTCTCTGAATCCTGCCATCCTCTGGTACCTCCAAGAGGACTCCTAAATACTTCGGAGTCTGGACTGTCTCCTGTGTCTCAAATCCTAGCACGATGTTGAACTCGGCCAGGGTCAGCGTGTGGTGCATCCTCCAGAGATAGAAAGTAACCACCAGCTCCTGGTCTGGCTCCTCGTCCATGTCGGGATGCTCGGGCTCCCGGTCTCTCATGTGGTAGCCACAAGTGACTAGGAAGTCAAGGACAACCTCCACATGAGTGGGTTATCGTACTGATGCAGCCTGAAACCACCCAATATGCAGCAGCAGCATCTCTAACTCCTCTCACAGGCCAACTTGCTCGAGGGCATCAAAATCCAAGTACCGCTGCGCGTGCATATGGTACTCCCACAGCTCTCTGTATCTCTCTCTGAACTGCTACGGGGTGTATGAAGGCACTGATCTGGAGGGGCGTGATGTGGTTACTGCGAAAGATTCACCTCTCTGGCGCTTAGTCATAGTGCCTACAAAAATAAAGAAAATGGGAAAAATTAGCAAATTTTCTACAGAATTCAGTGTTAGGTACAAACTGACTTCGATATGTATGGCCGTACATTAGGCTTCTGTACGCCCTAATTCAAACAACATGTACATCTTGACTTAAGCAATATGTATGACCTTACAACACAACAGGTACGCGAGCATACCTGTGTTTGTGTGCAAACCCTAAGGCTGCCAGTACGGCCTTGAGTACGGCCTGTTCTTGACAGCTATGACCATACTGCGCTACCATTTTGCTAAAAATTTGCCTTATGATTAAATTTTCTCATTTTTAGCCTTAAAATTTAAGTCTCTAATCATTTGTAGGGTCTCTAAGCATGCAAACCTAGCCCATTCTACTCCTAAATTGCTAAAGGTAGAATTAAACTAATTGAAAAACCTAAAAACAAACTAAAACAAAAATAAACCGTGAATAAAGCATCCAATCCAAGAATTAAGTTTAGAATCAGTACCTGGTTAGTCTTGGAATGAAAGATACGAAGAAATTAAGGGTAGAGGGTGCTTGAACAGAGGGGTTCTGGGCGTACGAGGGAAAGGTACGTCTTTACCTCTCACTGTCACCTTTTATTTTCTGCCTCTGGACACAGAGTACGACCGTACCTAGTTATATGTATGGCCGTACCACCTCTTTTCTCTGTGTTTTTCTGGTTGTGGCCATTAGGTACGGCCGTTCCTGAAGGTATGTACGCTCGTATATACTAATTTTCTAGAAACATTTTGTTTTTGATATTTTTCAATTTTTTTTTGTATTTTTAATAAAAATAAAAATAAACATAAAAATAAAAGTAAAAACCAATAAATTCAAGATAAAGCAAATAAAAATAAGCAAAAATAAAAGAAAAGGTTATTAAACACAGGTTGCCTCCTGGTTAGCGCTTGTTTAACATCCCTAGCCTAATGGTTCGAAGGACTTGAGATCAGTCCTCAGCGGGCACTGGCCCTTTTTGGAAGCTCTTCTCTAGGAGCTCTGCTAGACCACAATAAGGACAAATGGAACTGGGTTCCTTTGTAACTGTCAAGAAGGTCCTTATGAATTTCCTCACTAGGTTGTTCCAAGTTTCTACCTCCTCACTTGGCAATAGGTAGAACCAAATTTTTGCTTCTTCATTGAGTGAGTAAGGGAACATTTCTAATTTTGCAGAGTCTGGTGATATGTCTTTGTATTGAGCACTCCTCGTTATTTTGCAGAATTTCCTCAAGTGCTCAATTGGATCTTCTCCGGAGGTCCCATTGAAGTCCAATGATGCTACTGTTTGAATGAGGAGGGGGTCTATTTTGAGCTTCTCTTGAGGTTCAATATTGCCTCTAGAATGATTCTCTTTAGGAGGGTGCACATTCTCTATTTCCTTAGTTTCTGGGATAACAATGTCCTGCAAGATACAACAAGATGCACTAGAGGAATAATTTTTATTAGCATTATATATATTAAATATTTCCTCTTCATCTTCAATCCTCAGAGTCAAAGTCCGTTTCTTTACTTGAATGGTGGCATCTCCTGTTGCCAAGAATGGTCGTCCTAAAATTATAGGGACGTCTTTGTCTTCGACCATATCAAGAACCATAAAATCTACTGGGAAAATAAATTTTCCTACTTTAATGAGTATATCCTCTATTATTCCTCTTGGGTATACAAGAGTTCTATTGGCAAACTGCAAAGAAATGTTTGAGAGTTGTGGTTCCTACAAGTTGAGCTTTCTAAAAATAGACAAAGGTATTAGATTCACACTTGAGCCTAAGTCACACAATGCATTAAAAGTATTATTACCAATTGAACAGGGAACGGTCAAAGTTCCCGGATCTTTAAGCTTAGGTGGTAATATATTCATGAGCATCATAGAGCAATCTTCATTTAATTTAACTGTCTCTATTTCCTCTAATTTATCTTTATTAAAAATTATATCCTTTAGGAACTTAATATACTTAGGAACTTCAGAGACAATTTCAGCAAAGGGAATATTGACATGCAATTTTCTAAATTTTTCTAAAAGTTTAGTTGCTTGCCTATCATTATAAGAATTTTTAGAGCATTGACGGGAAGAGTTACTTATCTACTGAGGCTCAATTTTTGCCTTCTTTTCTTCACTCTCCTCATATTTACCTTTAATTGTAAGGATTGGTTCCTCCTTTTCAGTAAAGATAGCATTGCACTTCTCATTTGGGTTTAACTCTACTTGGCTTGGAAGTGCTCCTTTCACCCTTTGAGTCATCAAGTTCACCAAGGTTGAGACTTGGTCCTTTAGGGAGTTCTGGTTCTCTGCATTTGTGCTTACCACTTTCTCTATAGCCGTGAATCTCTCATCCACTTGGGCTTGGTTTTGTAAGTGCGGTGGCCTGTAGATATTCTGGTTTTGGCCTTGTGTTTTCTGTTGACCTCCCCATGAAAAATTGGGACGGTTTTTCCATCCAGGATTATAGGTGTTGGTGTATGGGTCATTATGTTGCTTGCTTCCCACAAAGTTGACTTCTTCAGTGCAGTCCTTTGAATCATGTCCTGTGGTGCCATAAAAATTGCAGGAAGCTCTAGTTGATCTATTTTCAATAGCCTTAAGGATCTTATTAGTCTTTTCCATGATGCTAACCAAAACTCCCATACAAGGGTTCCATGTCTCTGCATATACTTTAGTACAGCCTCTTGCATTTCAGCTTTTAGATCTAAGTCCCTTTGGCCTACAACATTGTCTTCTTCTAATTGGCTCTTAATAGCCATGCATCCCCAGTCATTACTTGTTGCTATTGGATTAGACTAGGTTGTATTAGAGTCTCTATCTTCTTAGTCATTGCTTCCAATTTAGCTTCCAATTTATCTTCTTAGTCTGTATTAGTATCCACTTTGTAAATTCCTGCTTGCCGAGCTTTTCTTCTGGTTTGTCTTTCTCCTGCTGACCACTGAGCATTATTTTGAGCCATCTCGGTCATTATGTCATAGGCTTCAGTGGGTGTCTTCTTCCCAAAAGATCCATCACAACCAGCATCTATAACACCTCTGGTTTGCATAGTGAAACCATTATATAAAATTTGCACAAGCTTCCACTTGGTAAATCCATGATGAGGACAACTCCTTAGTATATCATGAAATCATTCCCAAGCCTCATGCATTGATTCACCTTCATTTTGCGTGAATCTAGATATGTCAGCTCGCAGTTTTGCAGATTTTGCGGGAGGAAAGTATTTGTTGAGAAATTTAGTCTTTAAATCCTCCCAGGTAGTAATAGAGTTTGGAGCTAAAGAGTCCAACTAGAGTTGAGCTTTCCCTTGCAGTGAGAATGAGAAAAGTTTCAATTTGATAGCCTCCAGTGTCATACCATGACACTTGACATTATTTGCAATTTTCTGAAAGCTCTTAAGATGAGTATTTGAGTCTTCAGAAGGTAAGCCTGAGAATTGCACCGATAATACCATTGATATCAATGTTGGCTTCAATTCAAAGTTAGTGGCCTCAAATGCCGGATAGTTGATGTTGTCTGCCACATCCATAGTTGGAGTGAAGTACTCATTCAACGTGAGCTCGTTCTCCATTGTTTGTGCTGTCTTCTCAACGAACGAAGTGTTCTTTCAATTTCTGGATCACCAGTGGGAACCAAATTAGAATGACTGTTATAATTAAATAAATAAATAAAAATAAAACTAATAATTCTAATAAGAAAAAGTCAAACAAAATAAAATAAATAGAAAAGAAATAAGTAAATTAAATGTCTAAAGTAACTAGAATCTCGTTGGCTTAATATCGCTAAAATATTCCTTGGCAACAGCGCCAAAAACTTGTTACGGCTTAGGCAAGTGCACCTGATCGTAACTTGTAAAAATAATGGAGTATATCTAAGACTCTGAAAGTTGAACCCACAAGGAATGCACGAGTACTAACTTAATAAAGATCCTATATTATTTAGACTAACAAATGTTGTGATCAAAGGATTATAGAAATTAACACAAACAAAATAAAGATCAAATAAATGGGAAGCCTAGAGGACCCGGGTTCACCAATATTTAGTTTCTGAAATTACTAGTTAATAACTATGAGCTATATTTCCTGGTTGAAAGCTAATCTCCCACTCTGATGCATTAATCCCCAATGATCATGCAATATTAACAGTCTTGTCCCAAACTAATATCCCCAATGATCATGCAAGATAAATAGAAGGAAGAGCATTAAGCAACAGTGGAATTGTTAATTTAATAACTGATTAGAAACAAACAATTATCCTTGATTCGGCATAATGTGCGAATTCAATTATTCATAGAGTTCCGTTAACTAATCGTGGTACGATCACCTCCAAATAGATTAACTTGTTAAAGAGTGATCAGACCTTATAAGATTAAGCACACTAAGAATAACACAATCAACAGGATAATAGGAATCTCATAGAATTAACAAGACATATATAAAAAACATAATAAAGGATCCCCCATCACCCATAGCGATGGATTTAGCTACTCATGGTAAGTGCAAATAACTTAAATTCATACAAAAAGCTATAAAAA
This sequence comes from Calophaca sinica, assembly GCA_037113605.1. Taxonomy (NCBI): domain Eukaryota; kingdom Viridiplantae; phylum Streptophyta; class Magnoliopsida; order Fabales; family Fabaceae; genus Calophaca; species Calophaca sinica. Next base: position 54,431,503 of record CM073736.1, read on the forward strand.
CCCATACCAAGACAACATTTCGGTATGACGACGGTCCTTAAGCACGTTCTTCGCGTTTCTCACGAGCTCCGGTGGCACAAAAGGTTTGGGTAAGAGGCACGGAGGTCTCCAAACAGCAAGAAGGATTCAAAATTCTCTCTGGAGTCAAAAGTCTTTTCAAAGAGGATTATGAAGGCCTATTTATAGGCTAGGCAGCGAATTAGGTCAATTGGCTTCAAATCTGGGCGATCTGGGACTAGGTACGGCCGTACTGCATTTATACACGGCCGTACTGCACTTGAGTTGCGACGTTGGCCCATACCTGTGCACTGGGTGCGATCTGACAGCAGTTGTGTACGGCCATACTACCTTTAGTGCGATCGTACTGGACTTTTTCTTCGGCACTTGGTCGTACTGACCACGAGGTACGACCCTCTGCTGGGCTTGAATGGGTACGACCGTACTGAGAAGATGTTAGGCCATACCACTTGTCTAGAAACGACAAAAATCTCCAAAACTTGCCAGTTTTTAGTCTAATTCCGCATATTTTGCTCCAAGCGTTGTCTTTGTGATATTTCTGCATAATGGGACATAAATAAGTACTTTTACACTTTAAATGGTGCGAAATAACATATTTTAGTTCTGAAAATGCCCCATAAAAAATAGACAAATTGGAGTGTTAACATAAGGGTCTCAGGAAGCGGTCCAGAGGTCAAAGGAAGAGGGTACAAAAAAAGAAAGAAAGGGTGGGGTGTGAATAGAAGTTTACAAGCTAAGTTGGTCGTTTAGAGGTATAAACCCTAATCCAGCTCTGCCTTCTTAGAATTAGCATCTGTTAGGCTGTTTCTAGTCCCTATAAATGATCGTTGAAAATTTCCATGTTTTCTATGCAATTCGATACACGGTTTCTATTATCGGTGATCGTAGGACGTAGGGGTAATGTTAAAAGTTCTTGGGGGTTACACGTAGCAAAAATCACACCTAGAGTTAGTCGTGTGTGCGTCTGTGACCAGGTGGGAGCACGAAACCTTACACACAAGGACTATAGGATATCATTGTATGTATGAATGTGCGTAGGGTGACCTAATCCCTGCTAGAGGTTGATTAAAAATAGCACCTTAGGAAAAGTATTGTGACCTATGATAGCTGAGGACAATTGTCAGAGGTCTATCAATCATATGATTGATCTATTGATATTTATCGATGGATGATAACCATATGATAAATGACTTATGGTGATGCTGAATGACTGTTTGTATGTGTTGATTGATAACATGTTAGTAGTACGTCGCTCATGGAGACACTAGGATTGATCCTTATGTTGATCGATGATGGATGTTGCTTTCTGATGTGTTATGTTTGTTGTTATTACTGATATTTCATTGATAATTAGATGGTCGCCCTTAGTGACATAGGGATTGATCCATATGCTAACTTAGGACCTTTGACCTGTATATCTGTGACCATTAGTACTATTTATGATTAGATTGTGACTGTTTATATTGTATATTGTGACACCCTCTACCCCGTCGTACAAGAAATGCATAGAAACGTATGCGAATAAGATAAAAATATGGTTTTATAAAACATTTTCAAAGGAATAGAAGTTTCAGATCAATATAACTCATTTACGAAATAAAAACAATCTGCGAAAATAAAACCCAACTACCCGATGTCACATGTCTCAAAGCTTGATCCTTAGTTTTACATCCATAAATATTAACTACGTAAATAAGTCCTAAGCTAAGCAGTAACACATAGTCTACTCCTCAACATCCACGTCATCACCTGTAATCTCATCAACTGCTCGTACATGGGGTGCACATGTAGCCACTAAACACTGAGAGGTAAGGAATCATACTCAGATGAAAAGACAACGGCATAGGAAAATTAATATGCTGCATCAACAGTCAAATAGTGTTTCAATCACAGTCAAACAAGTCTCGATGATAAATCGTCGTGTGGTCATCAATCAGTCGGTAGTCCTTTGTCAGCAACTAGCTAACGCGAACCTTCAACTATTCAACGCAACTTCATCATTCAATTAGTACCAATGAGCCACGGAGTCCCCCCATCAGAGAAACGTCGACGAGTGACGTCGTAGTAACCCAAAGTCTACACCCAAGCAACAAATTCTAACAAGCCATGCTGTCCCCCCAAGCAGTGAAATGTCATTGAGTGCCATCATAGTAACTCATCATCCTCGAATCAATACTTACCAGCCACAGGGTTCCCTCCAACAGTAAAGTGTCGATGAGTGCCACCATAGAAACCCGAATGCGAGCAACGGAATCTACTGCGTCTAAATCGGTGACGTGTTTTACAAACACACGATATCCAACAAAAATTGTTGGATACTAATCCACCAATTGGTCACAAACTCGTGACCCATAAACGACAATCACCAAGACAAATCAACATACACAATACTTGGCCACAACCCTCGACCAACATCAATCATGGGGTTACTAACCGATAATCTCTTCAAAAAAGTCAAACATTCAACATTCAATAAGCCTCGGTGGTTACTACCCTTAACCAACTCTTACGAGTCATTTTAAATATCATTTTATCATTAAACAGGGGTATGAATTGATTCATGAGCCCCATAAATCGATTACAAATGATATTTTGTGAATCGAATTACACATCTGTGAATCGATTCACAGATTCAATTCACAGAACCTAAAACACTGCAGGTGTGAATCAATTCATGCAGTGGTGAGAGGGGGAGGAACTCGTCCATATCTTCACCATTTCAAGGGTTAGGAAGCAAGTAAAGACATTGGTAGGTTGAGAGGGGGAGGAACTCGGCCAAAATCCAAAGAGGAAGAGAGAGTCACCAAGTCTTCATTTTCCCAGTTCAGTTAAGTGAGTTCTTGTATTTTGATACTTTGGGTGACCATAAATCCCAAACTCTTGATGATTTGGTGTTAGGATTCTGTCTATATGATGTTTGGATAATGTTTTGTGACTTTTCATGTGTTTATATTGGAACCTTGCTTGTTGAGTTAGTAAGAATTTAGGTGTGTATGTTGATTTTGTGAGTAATTGATTTTTTGTGTGTTTAGAGATTGATATAAAGTGAGCTGGTTGTTGTTAACTTCTGGAAATTTTATTTGAAGGTTGTAAAATGTGTTGTGGTTGCTAGAAAATGGATTTAATTTGTTTTGATTGTGAATAAGTTGTTGGAAATGAATAGGGTGAGGTGTTATGGTATCTTCCAATTATTCCAAGGTTTAAGCAACTGTTCGCTAATGTAAATGATACAAAGAACATTAGATGGCATGCAGATGATAGGAAATGTGATGGAAAGCTTCATCGCCCGGCCGATTCTTTGCAATGGAAGAGAGTTGATTCATTGTTTCCAGAGTTCGGCAATGAGCCAAGAAACCTTAGGCTTGGACTTGCTATAGATGGAATGAATCCACATGGTAACTTAAGTAGCATCCATAGTTTATGGCCTATTCTCTTGGTAATTTACAACCTATCTCCTTGGTTATGCATGAAGCGCAAGTACATTATGTTATCTATGATGATTTCCGGTCCAAAACAGCCGGGAAATGACATAGATGTTTATCTAAGTCCCTTGATTGATGACTTGAGAATATTGTGGGATGGCATTGATGTGTTTGATAGGTTTTCAGGTGAAGATTTCAAGTTGCGTGCCATGTTGTTTTGCACCATCAATGACTTTACAGTATATGGGAACTTGTCCAGGTATAGTGTTAGGGGGCATAAAACATGCCCTATATGTGAAGACGACACATGTTTCTTTCAACTGAAAAATGGGAGGAAGACTTGTTACCTTGGGCATAGAAGATTTTTGAGACGTGATCACCTGTATCGCAGGTTGAAAAAGGCTTTTAATGGATGTCAGGAGAACGAAATTGCTCCGAAAGCTTTAACCGGAGAAGAAGTTTATCAACGGGTGAACTCCATCAATGTTAAGTTGGGAAAAAAAAGAGGAAAAAACACTTTTCTGTGAAAAACATATGGAAGAAAAGGTCAATGTTCTTTGATCTTCCATACTGGTCAAGTCTTGATGTGAGACACTGTATTAATGTGATGCACGAGGAGAAAAATGTTTGTGATAGTGTAATCGGTACGCTTCTCAACATCAAGGGCAAGACAAAGGATGGTTTGGATGCTCATCTAGATCTGGTTGAGATGGGCATAAGAGAATAATTAGCTCCAGAGCCAAGAGGTAACAAGACGTATTTTCCATTAGCATGTCATACCTTGTCAAAACAAAAGAGAATAAGCTTTTGCGAGTGACTACGGGGTGTGAAAGTGCCACAGGGTTAATCTTCAAATGTAAAGAGTCTTGTATCGATGACAGATCTCAAATTAGTTGTCTTAAAGTCTTATGATTGTCACGTTTTGATGCAACAATTACTACCAGTGGCTATTCGTGGCATCTTGCCTAAAAAAGTTCGACATGCCATAATTAGATTGTGTTTATTCTTCAATGCAATATGTAGCAAAGTCATTGACCCTCAGAAATTGGACGAGTTGGAAAATGAGGCTGCTATCATCTTGTGTCAATTGGAGATGTTCTTTCCTCCCTCATTTTTTGACATCATGGTTCATTTAATTATCCATCTAGTCAGAGAGATTAGAGTGTGTGGCCCGGTTTATTTAAAGTGGATGTACCCTATTGAGTGATACATGAAAATATTGAAAGGGTATGTGAAGAATCTATATCGTCCCAAAGCATCTATTGTTGAAAGGTATGTAACAGAAGAAGCCATTGAGTTTTGTTCAGATTATTTGTCAGAAGCGGCACCTGTAGGGCTTCCTAAGTCTCGTCATGAGGGAAGATGTGAATGTAAGGGTACACTAGGTCTGAAAACTAAGAGCATGGGTCGGGCGGAAGTGTTCCAAGCACATTTGTATATATTGAATAATATTGATGAGGTTGAACCTTACTTGTCTACTCACAAAAATCTTGTCAAGGCCAAAAACCCTCAAATGAATGAAAATTGGGTGTCGAAGGAGCATAACAAGACATTCATAACTTGGTTTAAAGAACAGATTTTGAGTGATGATACTGCTTCTGAGACATTAACATGGCTAGCACATGATCCTAAATTTAATGTCTTGACGTGGAGAAGATATAATATCAACAAATTTTCTTTTTATATAAAGTCACAGGATGACAAGAGTACCGTACAAAATAGTGGGGTTATGGTTATGGCTTCTTCCATGCATTTCTCTAGTTCAAAGTATAAAAACCCCGTTTTGGCATCTATAGCTTACTTTGGGGTCATTGAAGAGATTTGGGAGATCGATTATAGTAAATTCAAAGTGTCTGTTTTTAAATGTAAGTGAGTTAACAGTAACGGTGGTGTACAAACCGATGAATTAGGATTTACAATGGTGGACCTTGACAAGGTAGGTTATAAGGATGAGCCTTTCATCATGGAAATCCACGCAAAACAAGTGTTTTATGTCAAGGATCCTTCTAACAAAAGGTGGTCTGTGGTTCTCCAAAGAAGAAGTATGCATGAGAGTGATGAAAATCAAGATTCAACACCAGATATTAATGACACCCCTTCTTTCTCAACACAAAGACCCATCTTCATTGATGAAAATGAAGTAGACGATGTATATGCCACTCGTGATGATCATCAAGAAGTGATATTGGAGGACATTCAAACTTGACTACCAAAAAATTTTATAGGTGAATACAGTGTTAGATTATCCACAATTAATATCTGTTTGTTAAGTTATCCATTATTATTATATATATATTGATCAATACATGTTTGTTAATTTATCCATTATAATTTTTTCTCACATTGTTTCTCACATTTATTTGTTTGTTTAAATAGGCATCATATATGGCTGGTCCATCCACATCAGAGTCCAACAAAAAAAGGACTAGAGGTGTTACTACTACAACACAATTGAAAAATAGATTTCCTCCTGGTCAGAAGTATTTTGTTGAATTTGATCCAGATACTGGGCGACCTGATAGTGGTAACGCAGCTAGATTCAACACTTATTTAGCGTACCTTGCATGAAGCAAGGTCTCCATTCTGATACCTAAATGGCGAAAGGTCCCTCAAAACACCAAATATTTGATATGGCAAGATGTCGTGGTATTGACCTTTATCTCTAGTTGTATGCATATTTGTATTTAGCTTTATCGATCTTTATGTGTATGTATTTACTAACACCACCATTTTGTTGTGTATTGTAGGATTTGTGGGATGTTCCCCCTGATGAAAAGTTTAAGAACCGATGGATGTCCTATGCGGGTGAGCGTTGGAAGGACTTTAAGTGTTCACTCTCCAGGAAATATGTATTTGGGAAAGGAGACAAAGATGGTTGCACAAATCCTTGTCTGAAGTATAATTTCCTTTCAGAGGACACATGGAATGAGTTTGTTAGGAGCCGAATGGAAGAAGAGTTTCAAGTTAGTTTGAATTATATATTTTAACTTGGTCATGCTAATATAATTTTTTACTTATTTTAATTTGTGGTGTGTTACGTTATTTGTAATAGAAAAAAAGAGAAAAGGCAAAGACAAATTCTGCAAAGAATATCTACCCCCACCTATTGTCTCGTGGGGGTTATGATAAACTTGAGAAGGATGTAATATCACAAAGAAGGAAAGCCTTGCAGGAAGAGGCTGGAGATGAAGCCTTGGAACCCCCTCCAAAACCAAACCGGTGGGAGCTATGGACTATGGCTTGATAAAAACCATCAGGATCCTATACATCTGAGGCTGTGGCCTCAGTTGCTTCTAAAATTGTAAGTGTATCTGCCTTATTCAATATTATGTGATTTGTAACCAATTTAGGTCGACTGATCAAAGACCTTTGTGATTGAATTTGGTTGTAGGAGTCATTAGTTGAAAGTTACATAAAATCCTGCAGTTTCCTTTTTAAATTATTTTTTATTGCGGTTTTATTGAATAACCGACGTAAAAACTGATTTTGTACGCCGATTTAAAAACCGCCGGGAGAATACACGCCGGATTGAAAACCGACGTGAAAAATCCATTTTAACCGACGTGAAAAGTCCATTCTGCACTAGTGTTTATTCAATTTAACAATTCTACCTTGTAACCCAGTTCTTAGCTACCTACATCAAGTCCTTCAATTCTAGATAATAATTCTACTCCTTTTATGACAAATTAGCAACTACAACTAGTCTAAGCACATAGCCCCCATTCAATCATCAAAAACAGTAGCCATACATTATCATTCATATTATTAGACAACTTCAATCACACCAATATCCACCAAACACGCTTCTTCTAGTCGTAATTCATCAAACTCAATAAATCAATACTATATATTCATCAAAGCATTACATACATAACATTTATGAACTATAAATCAATCCTAAGCATATGAGTACATACTTAACAATCAAAATAGTAACTAAAATACATGTACCATGCCTTTACATAATCATCATAATAATATTGAGTCCTAAATCATGCTTTTACTATATTAACACCTCCAACACCAAGTAACCAACACTAATTGTACATATTGCCATGTAAAAACTCTTATTAACAACTCCAAATTAATTTTAACTATGAGAACACAAATCATGTTTCTTTACAAGTTAAATAGCACCAATAATCATGGATCATGCTCATACTAATAAATACACATAAAACACAAACCTTTTATTATTAAACATACATCAATATACTAAACATGCTATTAATCAATTCTAACTTAACTCTAAACATAAGAACATCTAATCAATATTCAAAACATCAACTTTATGTTACAATTTATGCCATTAACAATCCAAACAATACTAATTATCCTAAATCATGTCTTTTCCAACAATAACACATAAAGCATCAGTCTTTGAATAATAAACATACTTTAATCAACATAAACATGTTAATTAGCAATTCTCATGGCTTCTTTCTCATACAAGGGCCTCCAACTAAATTTAACCAAAGACATTCAAATCCATACTCTTGCAAGGATTATACAACAATAGCTTAGCCCTGCAAGGCATAGGGATCATGGGACATCGCTAATATATTATTTGAAGTCATAAGCCTCTTTCCACGAGATCATCTGCCCCCATACCTTATGATAGTCGCGGCCTCCAAAAGTGTCTTAGAGGGTCCGGGATTGAGTTCTTTGCTAGTCTAAGCTTTGTGGTGTCCAACAACTCCAAGTTCAATAATTAGAATAGAGAGAAAAGAACTGTAAGAGAGCAAAAACCATAGAACAGTGAGCGTCACGAATTTTGATTCATAAAAACAGAAAAGAAATCAAGAGGAATGAAAAGAATGTTCTTACGATCACAACCTCGAAGATGGGACTCGATTTGGTAGAGAAACAGAGAAAACGGTGGCAACAGCAACAATAGAACTCTAAGGAGTTCTAGGATTCTTGAGAGCTCTTAACCAATGTTTAAAATTAGGTTTTGGAGTCCTAATAGGTCTAGGATTAGGTTTGGGTCATGATTTAGGAGCCTTATCATGTTTGGAGACGAAACGAGCCGAAATGTGGCGACCCGCTAATTAAAAAAAAATGTCAGTAGGTGTGAATCGATTCATGCAGGTGTGAATTGCTTCACAATGTCTATTTTTTGACATAACTTGAGTTACAGGTGTTCGATTGAGGCGTTCTTGCTGGCATTGGAAAGATAAGAGATTTTCCTACAAAATCCTGTTTCACGGTCCATTCCTAAAACGAACTCTAATATGGTGTAAAATCTATTTAAAGTTGACTCAGGTGTTCCCAATTCTACGCTTGCGCTGCATTGACACGGGAGAGCATATATAGAGTTGTAGGTATCGAAATCGAGTTAAACCAAAGCCAATTGAAAGATAAGAGATAAAACTACAACGTTCATGAAGATGCATAATTCCCATTCAGTCTTTAAAGGGTTATAAAATAAAGAATACGATGACTGAATTGTCTAAACATAATGATAGAGCTGAGTCAAGATGTGTCCTTATGTAAATGGGTACTAAAGCACTTATTCAACCCCAAATAACACCCAGTGGCCCTATAATTTCTAATGCTTTGGTTTAAGAATTCGGGGTGTTACATATATGACTGTGGGGTGACTTCTGATGTTGTGTGGTTACTGGAGGTATGCTGATAGGTGATCCACTGTCGCACACGGGTCAAAATAAATAAAATAAGAATGTAGTAACAAGGCAGTTAACCTTAGTCGTCTCACAAGGATCTCTAGTTAACAATAACCAATAACAAGAACACGCAAAGAAATAAAATTAAGGGGGATTTTGATTCAAGAAACAGGTTATAAAAGATGTAAATATCAATATATAAAAACGACTAATCCACTGGTTCAAGGTAATTAATATTTGGATCTATCACGGATTTCAAATGATTATTCTTGTAACGACCCGTTTCTGGACCGCTACCGAGCTCAACATACCGAGCTCGAGTTACCGAGCTCAACACACCGAGCTCAACTAAACCTGTAAGCGATGCGTTTTAAAACGATACTCTTGTGCCTTTTAAAAAGTACGGTCTATATTTTTTTTTTAAATCAGCTCGTGCACATCAGAGTAATTACAGCTTTTCGAAAACATGGTGCAACTAAGACACAAGACATAAATTCCAATAAAACATACATGCATATATACCACTCGAAATAATAATGTATACAAAGTACAGAGTAGTAATGTATAAAGAAAATACACCTAAGGTATGACGACTCCAAAAGAGCAATCATACCCTGGGGGTACTTCCGGCAGACACCCACGCAGGGGGCTGCTCCAAAAGTAAGTCCACCAGTCTACCCTGTGCTCAAAATAACATCTAGCCCAAACCGTCACAAACCATCAACACCAAGAAAAATAAGGTACAATCGTCCCAACAAAAAAACCATCCATCAAACATAAACGATCACGACAAGTAGAGGTCGTCGCTCGGGTCCTCGTCGAGCTCCTCCTCGCCATCATCTGTTTGTCGAAGTTCCCTGCGCCTCGACATCGCCTGGGTAACCGCTCATGGATTGAAGGCACCACGGAAAGTGGTCAACTTCTCAACAATTCAAGATAAACCACGGCAAAGAAGTAGCGGACATCACGAAGATATCATTCACCAAACGTGACTCGACCATCTCACTCTAGACTCGACTCTTATTCCGGAATATCGTCAGCAGGTCCATCCCCAAACTGACGAAATAGGTAAGCGGCAGGTCCAACCTCAAACCGATACCATGCATTAATCAGCAGGTCCAACCCCAAACTGATAATGCGACGTCTAGTCAATCTCCCGTAAACAAAAAGGGGACCTAGCACCCTTAGTTATCCGGGTCACGGCTCAAAAACGTCATACGACTCGCCTAGCTCTTTCACTCGATGATTAGCTCGCCGCAGTCAAGGAGTGGCACATAAAGTACTTGATCACATATCAAATAAAGAGAGCATGCTTAACATGAAGAAAACACAATTCGACATTTAAGCAATAAAAACATTCTGCATGAAGAAACGCAATTCAACAGCAATTCACAATTCACAACATTTCAAGCTCGACACCAATCAAGGAATCCATACACAATAACATATAAAATAAAGTCTTAATAATGTTTAAAAGTTGCCCTTACCGAACTCCAAGTTAATGCTGCTCGACAACGACCTCGACACGCTGTCTTCAAACGAGCTCGACAACGACTTCTCTGACTCGATCTCGACACGTACGCTTCTCAGTCGACATCGACACGTACAGTTCTCGATCTGGATCCCACTGCTTCCACGTCCTCGGATTCGCTCTCCCGTACACCTCGATTCGGAAATCACACGATCTCGGGAATCAGACTTCCTAAAACAAGCACAACTCAGTTCGATCTATGGGTTCTAATAACACTTAGCTCTCATCCCAATCTTAACCACAAAGTTAGGGTTTTCGATCAAAAGTTCATGAAAAAAAATTATCTGATGCTACAACAGGTAAATCGACAACGACAACAACAAGAAGCAACGTACAACAACTAAAACAAGAAGTCGAAACAAACCAAAAAGGAAGGGTTTTTGGGCACTGCTTGTTGCAGAAAACAGAGAAAGAAATTTGTTTTACAAGCTCAAATAATCAGTTAGAAAGGTAGGTAATATCATGAAGAAGAAAACCCATCAATATGAGATGATTTGGAAGCATAAAAACTAGATAAAATGGAAAGAAGAAATGGCGCTAAACAGTAGCTTGAAGGAAGAGAATCTGTTTTTCATACCTCAAATGGTGGTCGAGGTGGTGAGATATGTCGAGAGGATGATGAGGAACAAGATTGATGAAGAAAGTTTATGCAGAAGCTCGATGGAACTCAAGGTTCTTCGATGGAAGTTTTTGGGGAGGAAGAGGAACTCAGAGAAGAAAGGAAGAAGAAAGAAGAAAAGAGAAAGTGAGTGTTTGTGAGGGCTGATCGAATATACAGCTGGTGAGAGAAGGGGCATTATCGTAACTCCAGTTATGAGATGCCAATCCCATCAGTCAATCTACCCATCTAATCTCCCCTCTCTCATGATTACCCTCTACTCTATAGGTCAGAGATCTATACACGGCGACGAAAACTGCACGCCGACAATATAAATATTACAAACAATAGAATAATAACGCTGAATAACGTTCGTAAAAATACGAGTGTCATCATCTCGACACGATGTCGACCAGGGTGCTCGTGCAAGCGCACAAGGCTCTAACACGAGTTCGTGCACGCGGCCTCCTCAGTTCGACATGCGACCTCCTCAGCTCGGTACGCGACCTCAGCAGCTAATGCACGCGATCTCCTCAGCTCAGCAGCTAGTGTACGCGGTCTCCTCAGCTCGGCAAATGACCTCGGCACGCGATCTTGGCACGGGATCTCGACACGAGGTCTCGATACGACGTCCTAATACGAGGTCGATCTCGTCCTCAGGTGTTACAATTCTATTTCGTGATTCTATTCTTGTTTGAATATAAAATTAACCAATAAGCGTCAATTAATTCTATAAGAATTCCTACTGGATTAAGCATCACAGAATTCGACTAATTATGAACAAGGAACAAGCGTCACAAGAACACAATTAATCTAATAACCGAATTTAATCAAACCTATAACTAAGCGTTGTAGATTCTTCTTAATCCCTACTCGCAGCAGATTAAAACAAGCGTTTAACATGCTTTGAATAGATCAAATCGAATTGTATAATAAGAATAGAAGGCAAAAAATGAGATTTGGGTGATTAAGCATCAACACAAATAAAGCGTAATTGCTAACAATGATGAAAGGAGACAATGGATTAAAAAGAAAAAGAATTAGAACCAGAAATCGAAATTAATAATAAAATCCAAACCTCAAGATCCTTATAAAAACTCCCTAACCAGTGAATTAATCTATGGTCTTAGCCTTCCATGGAAGGATTAACAGAAACGAAATTAAGAAGGGGAGAAGGAGAAAAGATTGCTAAAACGGCAAAAGATTTAAAGTAATCAAAAGGTAAATCCTAAGACTCTAAAAATCCTATTTATAATGTCTCCTTAGGTTAACCTAAGTAACCTGAAGTTTATGACCAAAGAGAAGGGCCCAAAAGAGATTAATTAGCCCAATAACAACTAATCACATGAGTAATTGATCCAAAACTCGTAGTGAACCTCGCCTACAGCAGTAATTCGCATTTTTGACCTTCAAAACGGCAGAATTGAACTTCGGTGCCAACATAAGAATTGTAGCTCTTCTTCTTAGCTTTCCAACGCCACAAAGAGCACTAGAATCGGACAAGTATAGCCCAAGTTATGGCCTGTAGAAGCGACATGGGTCAGGATGTAACAAAATCCGAAAATTAGCAAATAATTCCACTAAAGCCTAATCAAGACCCAAAGATATAAAACCATGTTAAAAAGTAGTTGTTGGGCAAAACACACAATTAAGAACACCAAGTGTAAAGCTATAAAAGACGCATTAAAATGCATTGATCAAACTCTCCCACACTTAAGCTTTTGCACTCCGAGCAAAACTCATGGTCAAAACAAAGCAAAGATGCATTTCCAATGAATCCCAATGATGCATAGTGGCAAGCAAAATGCTTATTCAAGGTTTCAAGGACTCATGGCAGTCATGAACAACATCTTATTAGTTTCAAAGCAAACAAGAGGATAGAATAACCAAGGAATGCATCAAAAGTGATAGAATCCTCACAGAAAAATATTTCTCTCAGACTCTCAAGTGCCTATGCTAATGTTTACACTCAAATCACGTCATGAAAGCTAGCACTACCATAGGCTTGACAAGACTCTAACATCCACATTTGAAACACATGCACACAAAGATCAAAAGGTCTTTATTAAGGTTATAATGGAGCTAAGGTCAAGGTGGGATATTTGAAAGAGTAACTTGGCTATAAAATCAAAGAGGATAGAGGAGCAATGGAAAACAATTGTCAAATAATCATGGGGGGCAATTCAACCAAATTTCAATCCATGTTTACATTTTCACACTTTTTTTTTAACCAATGTTGTGCCCCACTATTTTATTTTTATTATTTTTCTGTTTTTTTTGGTTGCACTTGCCAAATTTCCAATAGAGCACAACATTAGATATTCTAACACAACCACATTTTTTTGCACCCCCACACTTATGCAATATTTATTATCATATTTTTTTCAAGGCAAAGCTCCTTTATCCCCTAAGATTGGGTCATATCATGGTTTTTCACTTTTAGGCTTGTAATGAGCTATATAACAAAGAATGGGATAAATAGGCTCAAAGGGGCTAAACAAAGGGATAACTGCAAGGTAGGCTTATTTGGCTAGTGGCTAAAAAGAACAAAAATTGCCTAGATCATTTCAATGCATGCGTGTGAACAAGAGTTTCAACAAAAGTCAAGTCAAGTTCTAGAGTAACCAACAATCATGAGTAACATCACACAAAAAAGAAAGAGAATGGGAAAATGTATTCCATCCATTATAAGGCCCAAATTTCACCAAGGACAATGATCTATGACAAATGATGCACAATTTAGTATTCAAATCCAACTTATCATACTAAGAATGCAAGGAAGTCGTCCATATCATGCCACAAGATCTATAGTCCTAGAATAGTAAAATCACTTCCAACTCATACAAACCAAGAAATCCAATGAAAATGCATACACAAATATTTTTATTTTATTTTTATTTTTTTTAATAACAAAAACTCAAAACAAAAACAAAAGCAAAACTAATATGCTAAAAGATCTCTCCCTACACTTAAATCACACATTGTCCTCAATGTAAGCAACAAGTATAAAATAAGTGTAAGGAGTAAGGAAAGAAAACTCCCTCTTCAAGGTGGCTTTTTCAAGTGGAGCTCTTCTACAGTCTCCTCTTCAAGTACGGGGCTCTCATGGTAAAGCTTGAGGGAGTGTCCATTGTCTTTGAAGACTTTACTGGTGGCTTCACTTTTTATTCCCTTTGCATCATAAGGAAAAGTGCTAGTTGCAACAAAAGGGCCAATCCACTTGGATCGAAGCTTACCCGCCATGATTTTAAGGCGAGAATGGAACACATGGAAGTGTTTGATTTTCTTCTTCTTCACAACATCCTTCTTCTGCTCAATGGAGGGAAGTATCTTGGTGGATGGAGTTACATCAGAAGCTTGTAGTGTAGCAACATCATTTGTAACATTAACAGGCACAACCATGCAATTTGTAACATCAGAATGAGTATCTTCAACTAAGTCAGCAAGTACTTCTATTTGAAAAAGAGAAGGCTCTTTCATGGGATGCTTCATAGTAGCATTAAAGATGTTAAATTTAACTATGCTATCCCCAAATTCCATGGAGAGTGTTCCAGCATGGACATCAATCTTGGTTCTTGATGTTCTTAGGAATGGTCTGCCTAGGATGATAGGTGCCCTGTTGGATTGTGTCTCTCCCTGCATGTCCAGAATGTAAAAATCTGCAGGAAAAATCAAGTCATTAACCTTAACAAGTACGTCCTCCACAAGTCCAGTAGGGTGAGCATTGCTCCTGTTTGCCAACTGAATAACAACACCTGTATTCTGCAAAGGTCCAAGAGCCAGAGAGTTAAAAATAGATATAGGCATCACATTAATGGAAGCACCTAAATCCAGCATGGCATTTTCAAATTTACTCTCGCCTATGGTACATGGAATAGTAAAAATTCCTGGATCCTTGCACTTTTGGGGCATCATGGGTTGTATGAGTGCAGAAACATTGCGACTCATGTTGACCTTTTCATTTCCCTTCAGCCTCCTCCTCCTTTTGTGTGTGCACACTCTTTGAGGAACTTAGCATATCTTGGAATCTGCTTAATCGCCTCAAGGAGAGGTATATTAACTTCAACCTTCCTAAATGTGTCCAAGATTTCCTTATCTTTGTCTGCCTCATCCATCTTCTTAGTTATCATAGCCCTTTGGGGAAAGGGAAGTGGTATAGGCTGTGCATCATCATCATCAGCAGAGGTAGGTGCAGAAGGTGGCTTATCTTTTTTTCTGCTGCTGCCACTTGCATTTTCTGCTGGAGGAGGTTCTGGAGTGTCAACAGCTTTTCCAGATCTGAGAGTGATTGCACTGACATTTGGATTCACTACTGGTTGAGCAGGCAAATTGCCCGACCCCTGAGACTGCATCTGATTAATGGAAGTTGCTAGCTGTCCAATTTTTGTCTCTAAATTCTGAATGATTGAATCTGTTTTCTGTTGAAATTGAAGATTTTGGACTGCCATTTGCTTAACAAGGTCTTCCAATGAAGGTTCAGATTTCTGCTAGGCTAGCGATTAGAGCGAGTTGCGACTGGGAAATTTGTTGTGTAGAGGCATCTCCCCATCTCAGGTTTGGATGGTTTCTCCAATTGGGGTTGTACCTGTTGAAAGACAGATCATAGTTGGGCTGGGGCCTGTCATTGAATATATTTGCTGCATAGGCCTGAGGAGTATTAGCATTGCCACTCTCCTGCAATGTAGGACATGCATCTGTAGGGTGCTCTGCAGAGGTACAAATACCACAAACTCTCGCTGCCTGAGTTTTAGTTACAGCTAACTTTTCCACCAATGAAACAAGTTTATCAAGCCTGGTCTCTAAGTTCTTGTGTTCAGCAACCTGTATCTCATTGACTCCTTTTGTCAACACCACTGAATTGTTTCTGGTAGTGAACTGCTGAGAATTAATGGACATGTTCTCAATCAGGCTTCTTGCATCAGCTGGGGTTTTATCCACAAGTGCTCCTCCGCTAGCAGCATCCATGATGTTTCGGTCCATAGGCAGCAAGCCTTCATAAAAATACTGGATGAGCAGCTGTTCAGAAATCTGATGGTGAGGGCAGCTTGCACACAAATTTTTGAATCTCTCCCAGTATTCATGCAAAGATTCATTCGCAATCTGTCTGATGCCACATATTTCCTTTCTGATTGAAGCAGCTCTAGAGGCAGGGAAGAATTTCTCCAGAAACAACTTCTTCAATTCATTCCAGCTTGTCACAGAACCTGGTTGAAGGTAGTACAACCAGTCCTTGGCAGTGTCTTGCAATGAGAATGGGAAAGCCCTCAGCTTGATGTGGTTTTCTGGGACACCTTGAGGTTTCATGGTGGAGCATACAATATGGAACTCCTTAAGATGTTTGTGGGGATCTTCACCTGCAAGACCATGAAACTTAGGAAGCAAATGTATTAAGCCAGATTTAAGCTCAAAAGGCACCTCAACATCAGGGTATTCAATGCATAAATCATTATAAGTGACATCAGGTGCAGCAAGTTCCCTTAATGCTCTAGCAGCCATTGTATCAGAATCAAAATCAGAATCAAAATTAGAATCAAAGAGAGTATGACTAAATAAGCTATAATTATCACTATCACTATCACTTATATGATCACTACCTATGTTATTACTAGTCATGCATCATAAACTAACAAATCAAAAAATACCAATAATGTCCTAATAGCTAAAACACTAAAGAAATCGAGAAACCCTATCAAATAAAATTTAAAAAAATCTAAAAACAGCATCAAAAATCTCTAAAAATCAAATAAAGATTACGCTAATTTTTTTGGATTTTTTTGAAAAAACGAAAAAATAAAAAAAATAAAAAAGTGGCCTAAACGATGGAATTTCGGATTTTTAGCCTCTATTCCCTATATCAATCTCTGATATGGGACTTTGGATCCTTGATTTTTTCCGGATTTTCTGGCCAAATCTCGGAGCAATCCGAGCAAGTTGATCGAAAATCGATTTTTTTTACTAATCAATGCCAAATCCGATGTTAAGACCTGAAACACAACCAAAAACACAAAACCAATTGTTAGAGATGTTAGTAGGGTCCTTGAATTGACAACTATTGATCAGAGATCCCCGGCAACGGCGCCAATTTGATCCGCTTTCGCACACGGGTCAAAATAAATAAAATAAGAATGTAGTAACAAGGCAGTTAACCTTAGTCGTCTCACAAGGATCTCTAATTAACAATAACCAATAACAAGAACACGCAAAGAATAAAATTAGGGGGGATTTTGATTCAAGAAACAGGTTATAAAAGATGTAAATATCAATATATAAAAACGACTAATCCACTGGTTCAAGGTAATTAATATTTGGATCTATCACGGGTTTCAAATGATTATTCTATTTCGTGATTCTATTCTTGTTTGAATATAAAATTAACCAATCAAGCGTCAATTAATTCTATAAGAATTCCTACTGGATTAAGCATCACAGAATTCGACTAATTATGAACAAGGAACAAGCGTCACAAGAACACAATTAATCTAATAACCGAATTTAATCAAACCTATAACTAAGCGTTGTAGATTCTTCTTAATCCCTACTCGCAGCAGATTAAAACAAGCGTTTAACATGCTTTGAATAGATCAAATCGAATTGTATAATAAGAATATAAGGCAAAATATGAGATTTGGGTGATTAAGCATCAACACAAATAAAGCGTAATTGCTAACAATGATCAAAGGAGACAATGGATTAAAAAGAAAAAGAATTAGAATCAGAAATCGAAATTAATAATAAAATCCAAACCTCAAGATCCTTATAAAAACTCCCTAACCAGTGAATTAATCTATGGTCTTAGCCTTCCATGGAAGGATTAATAGAAACGAAATTAAGAAGGGGAGAAGGAGAAAAGATTGCTAAAACGGCAAAAGATTTAAAGTAATCAAAAGGTAAATCCTAAGACTCTAAAAATCCTATTTATAATGTCTCCTTAGGTTAACCTAAGTAACCTGAAGTTTATGACAAAAGAAAAGGGCCCAAAAGAGATTAATTAGCCCAATAACAACTAATCACATGAGTAATTGATCCAAAACTCGTAGGAACCTCGCCTACAGCAGTAATTCGCATTTTCGACCTTCAAAACGGCAGAATTGGGCTTCGGTACCAACATAATAATTGTAGCTCTTCTTCTTAGCTTTCCAACGCCACAAAGATCACTAGAATCGGACAAGTATATCCCAAGTTATGGCCTGTAGAAGCGACATGGGTCAGGATGTAACAAAATCCGAAAATTAGCAAATAATTCCACTAAAGCCCAATCAAGACCCAAAGATATAAAACCATGTTAAAAAGTAGTTGTTGGGCAAAACACACAATTAAGAACACCAAGTGTAAAGCTGTAAAAGACGCATTAAAATGCATTGATCAATAGGCCTTAGTTAATAGGCCGATCGGTTAGACTTCGATAGATGATCTGGATAGCTGAAATATTAGTTTGGGGACTGTGAAATTGATATGAAATGACTGATGGTTTAGTTAGTGATCGACCTGGATACGTTGTGATATGTTGAGTTGGATATGACTGAGATAGATATGATATGTTGGATATTGTGTTGATGGTCGTATCACTAGGCTATGTTATAGGATTTCATTGTGAGGATTTGTAGAGGTATTATACCAATGTCGTGCGCGTAGGTTGGCGCACGAGGTCATGTACCTCAAGAGCAAGTATGAGTATAGTCAGCACAGGACAACGATGGTTCTTGGGGATAATTCAGATCTAACAGGTTCCATAAGTGACGAAAGGCTATCTACCATCGTGTCGTGGTATTTGGAGTGTCTGGTCATCCTAACGGAGTACTAGGGTCTCAGTCCATAGTGAACAATCATGAGTGCAACCCTAATACATGTCTCTCTTCACGAGTTGTTTAGGACACTGAGGCACCCTTAGGGGCACGATGAGTGCGATATGTTAGATGGATGACTGACCTACCTGCCCTTCACAGGCTGTTAGGGGTTGCTGTAGATGGCTAAGTGAGGCCGGTTAGGATATGTGGCCACTGTAGACATATAGAAGTCCTAGGTGCATGAGTGTGAATGTGGGATTCATTAGTTAGGGTTGATGATCTATATGCGCAAGTTTTATTTCGAAAGTACCCTTCTGAACATAGTCCCTCATGAAGTGATGTTTAGTCTCTATATGGTTTGCTCTAGAATGAAAAATAGGATTTTTTTTTTGTCAAACATATAGTAGATGTAATATCATAGAAGATAGGAATGAGACCAAGTTGTTTCAAATAAAGTGACATCCTCCACTGGTGCTTTTCCTTTCAACGTGGTCTCCAGCATAATCAACATCACAAAATCCTACTAACCTATAATCTTGAGATTTCTTTATATACCTTGTGGTCTACTTTTTTGCTACCATCATCCTTACTTAGTACATAAATGGGATGCATGGGTTTTCTCATATGTTTGTAGTCTTCCATCTTGAGCTTCTTCATTAATTCGTTTGTAATTTTGCTTTGATACACATAGATGCCATCATCACATTGCTTAAGTTGCCATCCAAGGAAAAATTTCAGTTCTCCCGTCATACTCATCTCAAACTCTGTCTGTATTAACTTAGAAAATTCTTTGCAAAGAGATTCATTAGTAGCTCCGAAGATAATATCATCTATATATATTTGAGCTATGATAAGTTGTTCATTAGATGATTTCTAAATAGAGTAGTATTCATCTTTCCTCTTAGAAAGTCATTTTTATAAAAAAAGAACTGAGTCTATCATACCAGGCTCCAGGGGCTTGTAGTGCCTTTTTGAGTTTAAAAACATGTTTAGGAAATCTTATATCCTCAAAACTAGGTGATTGTTCAACATATACTTCCTCATTTATAAAACCATTTAAGAAAACACTTTTCACATCCATTTGATATAATGTAATGTCATGATGTGCAACACAGGGAAGTAAAATCTGTGTAGCTTTAAGTCTCGCAACAGGAGAAAAGGTTTCAGCAAAATCAATACCTTCCTATTGTGAATAGCGTTGGCCCACTAACCTTTCTTTGTTTCTTACCACTTTTCAATCTTCATCAAGTTTGTTTCAAAATACACATGCCAATAATAGATTTATCGTCTAGCAGTTGTACAATCTTCTATACATCATTTCTTTGGAACTAGTTGAGTTCTTCTTGCATCGCTAGAATCCAACTTTCATCTTTAGGAGTCTCATCAATTGTCTTAGGTTCCACTTCAGAGAGTAGAGCAAGGTTTGTTTGATTTCTAAATGATGATCTAGTTTTGACTCAATCTCTTAGTTCCCGAATGGTTTGCTCTTCTAGATGGTAAGTTCTGAAATGTCAGTACCTTATAGCTTCTTCATCAATCTGATTATTTGTAGGAGATTTACCGGTGTTCTCTTGTCCTTTATCTGACGCACTTTATTGATTGCTCTCTTCATCCTTCGTGTGGTCACCATCATCAAGAATTTTCTAGCTCTAATATGTTTGTATCGGCCTTTTTTTTCGTTGAACTTAACATGGATTGATTCTTCCACCTTTAAGGAACTAGACTTATAAACTCTGTATGCCTTAGAAGTTTCAAAGTAACCCAAAAATATTTCATTATCAACCTTCGCATCAAACTTTGCAAGTTGACCTTAGTGTTGAGAATAAAACATTTACATCCAAAAGCATGAAAGTAAGGAATAATGGGTTTATGCCCTTCCACAATTCATAAGGTGTCATTTTCAATATAGCTCTTATGTATATTTTGTTTTGAATATAACATGTTGTATTAGTTGCTTCTGGCAAACAATGTCTTGCCATATTAGTGTCATTAAGCATAGTCCTTGCTATCTCTTGAAGAGACTAGTTCTTTCTCTTCACAACACCATTTTGTTGTGGTGTTCTTGGTGCTGAGAAATTGTGTGAGATCCAATTCTCATCACAAAGTCGTTGGAAGTTCTCATTGTCAAATTTTCCTCTGTGATCAATTCTAATGGCAGTAATACATATGCCTTTCACATTTTGAACACGTTTATAGAATATTAAAATTCTTTAAAAGACTCATCCTTGTGGGCTAAGAATCTTAACCATGTCCATCTGGTATAATCATCAACAATAACCAATCCATACTTCTTGCTCCCCATTCAGATAGAAGACCGGGAGCTAGGTGCAGGGTGTCCCCTGGTATGCTGCGAGCCTCTTGGTTTTTGCAATCCAACACCTGTGTTGAGGCATTCTGAGCCATGTCATATGTCTTCCAAAGTGTTTTAAGTGATCCTTAAAGTGCTTTATTTTATTCCATTATTTTGGAACTTTCTTACAATCCCCCCTCCCATTTTCAAAATAAATCCAAATCTCATTATTCTGGAAATCACATGTTTTCAGCTAAAGGTAATCACAAGCTTAAATACCATTTTTGTCCTTTAACTTATTTTTGAGGTTCAATTTAGTCCTTTAACTATTTTTTGGGCCAAATAAGTCCTTTAAGTTTTTAAAGTGGGCCAAATAGGCCCTTTTCGGCTTTAAGTTTTTAAGTTCAGCCAAATAGGTCCTTTAAGTTTTTAAGTTGGGCCAAATAGGTCCTACGTGGCAATGACTCATTTGGCCCAACTTAAAAACTTAAAGGACCTATTTGACCCAACTTAAAAACTTAAAGGATCTATTTAGCCTAACTTAAAAACTTAAAGCCGAAAAGGACCTATTTGGCCCAGTTTAAAAACTTAAAGGACTTATTTGGCTAAAAAAATAGTTAAAGAACTAAATTGAACCTCAAAAATAAGTTAAGGCACCAAAATGGTATTTAAGCCTGATTTAAACCTTTACTTGCTAAGAAATGGGTTTCACTCACCCTGAATAAATTGGTAAATAAGCTTTGAACCAAATATTCATGGAATAAGTGTGCACAACTTACACATGCAATCTCGGTACCATTAAATGAATTATAAAAATGACACATTTGATAAGGTCTTGTGTCATGTATCATTTTCATAATAATTTTAAGAGTCAAGCCCTTAACTCTATGAAGCGGCCTCACTTCATTCTCACATAGGTAGACTCTACTGGAAGTGCTCCCATAGTAAATTCTTTGGCACATATGTGTTATATGTCCATTAAGAGTAAAAGCTCATTCTTCCAACTTTATACTTATGGTCCAATTACTTATAAACCTCAGGATGGTCCAATTACTTTATACTTATGTACTTTCACCATTGAACTCAAGACTTGATGCTACTCAAGTGTGAGTTGGGTTTCCACCATTGGTGATTAGTTAGATATGGGATTGAGTCTCATCCTCGATGATTTTTTAAGACACCATACCCCTTGTCAATCCTTTCACCAAAGGAACGCAAGATTCTTTCCTTTTCTTATAAAACTTTAAATATTACTCCTTCACATAGCTATGCCTTAGTCTAATGTTGTTGGACTTTCCATTATATATCAGTTAATATATTCTTGATAATGTTGAATAACTATCACAAATTATGAACCAATTGTCCCATTGACTTTAGCCAAATTGGTATCTCACACACAAAGTTTCTAAATTATGCTACAATTTTGCTACTAAAGTACTTAATAAGCATATCAATTTGAAGTTCTACTTCTATTTTAGCTATCTTAACTTATCTAAGACATCAATCATTAAAAGCATTAAATACAATAGCAATACCTAGTGCAAATATCTATGAATATCAAACAAGGTCTTTAATCACGTAAGCTGGAATAAACATGTAAATCACATATATCATAATATTAAATCTAATACTTGAGAATTTATTTCAATTCTATTAAAACAAGCCTTGTTATCTTAGTCAGCATATAATTTATACATGCATCATAAATTCTAATCATTAGGTATCAAATATGAAATCATCATAGCATTATTAATATGTGTCAAAAGAATATGTCATAAAACATGAAACTCAACAATAACAACAAAACTTGATAATATTATTATCAATTACATAGAAAATGAAATCAAATTTGTTGGAATCAAGTAGATTTAGAAACAATGACCCTTAATTGCTTTGATGATAACAAATGATGAAAAGAACAATTTATCCTCTGATGTGTTTGTTAGTGTGCAGAACTTAGTGATTAAGTCACTATTCATCAGATGGAACTGTCCCAGAAAGCTATGTTTTTGTGCGCATTTCACCCTCCGATCCATTCCTCTGAATCTGGCATTGATTGTCCGATAAGTACTAATGACGTCATCATCTTATAGCCTCACTCTGATGATCATGCTCTGGTAGTCAACACTCTGGTGATAGTCAACGCTCTGATAGACCATGCTTTGATAAGACTACACTGTTGGAACCCTTCGTCTGGTACTACAAGATTCTGTTATATGAAAGGCCAAGAAAAACTATTCTGAAGAACTTGCCTCCGTCCAAGCTTACTCTAGTAAGCAGAGTATCTCAGTAACAAGCATCATCTGGTAGGAAGATGCCTTTGATTGGAAATCAGACTGAGTGAAACATTAAAGGCTACTTCAAGTATTAAAGGTTCCTCATTGATGAGTATTCTAATGTAGGAGGAATCAAAGGCCAAAGAGAATATCAAAGGATATAATCATCAAATATGTCTTGCTCTGAAAGTGTCCCAAATTCAAAAAGGATCACAAGAGGACAGAAACTGGTTTTAACAACTGTGTCAGTGTACAGACTACTAAGTGAAAATGACATGACTCACTAAAAGCCATAAAAAGCGGATCTCAAATTTTGTCCATTACAGAAAGACCTATTAAGTTACAACGACACTATTTGGAACTCTAGCTATATATACCTTACTCAGTTCACTAAAGAAGGTTAATGCTTACCAAACGATTCTATCACAAACTGAGACAGTGAGCGGCCAAGAAATTATTCCAAGTCTCTGAGACCAAGTGAACAAGCACTTAATTCTTTCAGATTGAAAGTTATTCTTTGTGCTTAAACTTTTCATTATAAATCCTCTCTGCTGAGAGTTACAGTTTTTGTTTCAAAGTAATTTTGAATTCTTGGCTGTATTATTTAGAGACTTGACTGCACTAAATCGTTCTAAGAAGTTGTGAGTATAGCCAGTTTGACAGTAGTATACTCTCAAGTGTAATTAGTTGATTATAGTGGAGAAATCCTTCAGTGTGGTGAAGGGACGACGTAGCTATCAGGTAATAGTGAACTAGTATAAATCATTGTGTCCTACTCTTTCTCTTCTCTTTACTTATTCACATTATTATTTTTGTTAAAGAGTTGTTTTGAAAAGGTTTTCAAAAACACAAGTATTTCGAAAAGATTTATAAAACCCAATTCAAACCCCCCTTTCTTGTGTTTTTGTCACGTTCAAAATTGAGTTAGAAAAAGTTGTCTCACATATATTCCTTTCCTATAAACATACCCCCTTAGAGACGATAAATTTATCTCCCTCAAAGAACAAAACTTGATAATACTATTATCAATTACATATTATTGACAATTACATAAAAAATAAAACCACGTTGAGTTTGAAAAAGTTACACATATATCTCTTTCCTACAAACATACCCCCTTAAAGAGGATAAACTTATCTCCCTCAAAGAACAAAACTTGATAAAATTATTATCAATTACATATTATTGTTGAAAATCAAACCACATTGAGTTTGAAAAAGTTGTCACACATATATCCCGTTCCTACAAACATACCCCCTTAGAGAGGATAAACTTATCTCCCTCAAAGATCAAAATATGATAATATTAGTATCAATTACATATTATTGTCAATTACATAGAAATGATGACATATATTGTAACGCCCGTACCTCAACATAAATTGAAATACACAACAATTACATTAAAGTACAGGAATTACTAAAAATTTAAAACTTGTTTACAGTAATCCAAGTCATAAATTTCGAACCTAAGTCATAAATCTAATCATTTAGATCACAACTTTTACCAAAATGTACAAAACTTGGAAGATAAAAATATAATTAAGTTTTATAAGACTAAAAGGTTGTAGATGCAACTACAACTTCAAACAAAATCCTAAACTACAAGTATTAGGCCTTCAGAGTCGCCTAACTTTCCCTTGGTGCCTACTTATCTGAAACAAAAAGAGAAAGAGTGAGATAAAATTTCAGTGAGTCCTTCACAGACTCCTCACTAACTCTCATCGAATCATACTATTTTAATAAGAATGATTGAGGCATTTAAAAATAAGTTTGACATAAAATGTATAAAATCTTTCTTTTTGAAAACATAGTATGTGTTAGGCACCCTAAGCGTGAACGACCTAGGATGCACTAGCCTGAGTCTAAATTGCTATATTGCCGGGTGTAATTATTCCGGTCCAATATACAACATAGAAAACTTGATATATTGTCGGGCGTGATTATTCCGGTCCAATATACAATTCATAACATTGGGATATTTTACACATAAGAATAGAAAACATTCACACATAAAACATATTGTCATTCTTTCTTTTGCTGTAAGCACCGCTGACATATCCCATATGGTCAAATCATTATTTGACTGGGAGTTTACATTACCGGGTTGTGTCGTAGGCTTAGGACCCTAGACCCCGATCAACGTAGCTTACGGTATAGTAGTTATACGTCTATAACCCATAAGTGGCGTCCCACGAGTACAAGGCCATACCGTAATATCCTCTTATGAGGAGTCTTGCATTAAGTCTTTTAAGTGTTTTAATCATAAACTCTCTACATAAACAATGTGTTGGAACCTAAACGATTGAGAAGTTTAGACCCTCATTAATTATGATGATAACAAAGTATCTTCTGATAAGTCTTTGAGTGCGCAAGTATTAAAATCTCTTATGCATTACCTCACTCAAGCAAGAATAAGAAAATTCACAAGTACTGAATACATTCCATGTGTGTCAGTATCTGGTTCACTCCAGTGTCTTGCGTAAAGCAAGCGTCCGGTAGTGGTATTCTTTGACACGTTGATTACTCAATTGCTACGAGCGTCCGTCTCCTGTTCTGAGCGAGCATCTAGTCTTTTAATGAATCACGTGATGATCACGTTGTTGCTCTTCACCTCAGCTACTTTGGAACGGAATTCGAATTTGATTTGTGCGCTCAATTTTATGCACGAGGAGTCAAAGGTGACACCTTTAGAATAAGACAAATTCGTACAAGGCAATTATGTGAAAAGCAGATGAACGTGAACGCAAGAAGGGGGGTTGAATTGTGTTAAAAACTTTTCGCAAACTATACTTAAAAAACACTTCAACACAGATTTTTCAAAACTATTTGTATATCAGATGCTGAGAATTAAACCGGATGCAGAAATTAAACAGCTTATGAAAACTTGTTTTACTGAGCAAGGTAAAGATAAATGTAAAGCAGTAAAGGATGAGACGCAGAGATTTATATTAGTTCACCACCAACTGGTAGCTACGTCTAGTCCCTTCGTTCCTGAAGGATTTTTCACTATAATCAACTGATTACAATTCTCCTCAAGAGTATTCTTCTGTCACAAACTTGACAATACTCTCAACTTCTCAAAACGACTCAGTGCAGTCGAGCCTTTGAGGAACAAAGCCTTCACAAGGCCAAAACCAGTTTACAAAAGAGATTATACTTTTGAATACAATCAAAATAATTCTCACAGAGAGGATGAAAAGATTAAGCTCAAAACAGAATGGCTTTCTAAACGAAAATATAAGACGCTGAGTTCAGTTCTGTGTAGACCAGAAGCTTGGCACGAAACTTGATTGCTCACTTGAGTAATTTTGCTTTCAGAATGAAGTTTCTTCACAGTTTTTCCAACTCCTCTTCAATGAATACCTTGGGGTATTTATAGGAGTCTTCAAGGGTATTACCGTTGCAGTAAAAATATCTCCTTTCCATTGAGTGAGGTAATTTGAATTGTAGTCCTTTTCTTCCTTTCCAGAGAATATCAGAATAGTACACATCAGTGTTGTTAATCACGGATCGCGGAAAATAGCAGTGACCCAAAAATCCGCTATGTGAAATAGCGGATCGCGTAGCGGGCAAATAGCAGAAGTCAAATAGCGGGTGAAATAAATAAAATTATATATAAAAAAAGTCACATAATAGATTGATAGAACAGTAAAAACAGTATAAATAGAGCAAGAGAAAGGACAGTAAAAACAGAGCAAGAGAAGGCATATGCAAGAACCAAAAAAAAAAGCGAGAGGAATAGAAGGAGAATAAAGAACAAAGAAAGAAGAGAAAGGTTTACGCAAGAACCAAAAAAAGCGAGCAGATTGAATACAAATATAAAATGAGGAAGGAGATAAATTAAAGGGAAAAAAGAGAACGAAAGTAAGAAGGAAAGAAATAAACAGAGAAATGTAAAGTAAGGAGGAGAAGAAATAACAGAGCAAGAGAAGGAGAGAAAGAGAAAAGAAGCAGAATAAAAATAAAACAAGGTAAGAGAAGGGAGAGGAAAAAAGTGTTGCAGAGTTGCAGAGGGTTAGCCGCTGTGATCAGTGCAAAGTATGTTTGTGATTTGTGAAAGGAGACTAGTGAAAGGGTTGACATATAGGAGTGGTTCAGTGGAGAGAATTAATCCTTGATTGTTGGGTAGTGGAACGGTTTGATTTAATTTGATGGATCCTGATTTTTCTGTTTTCATAGAGTCCATGTGCATTGCACATGATGCCTCTTTAGTTTTTCTTTTTAACAAAAATTGCCTCTTTGATTTATCACATGCGGTATTTAACCCCTACTAAAAGAGTCACACGAAATTGTGCCTCACTCTTCGGTTTAAAAAAAAAAAAAAGGGAAAAATCCTAATTTCCGCCATGGCCAAAATTCCTAATTTCCGCCATGGCCGCAATGGAATCTATGGCAGATAACGGCATAGCGGCCACTATAGCGGTGGTAGCGAAATCCTAATAGCATGGCAGTTTTCATAGCGGAAAGGCCAAAATCCGCTACGCAATAGCGCTATAGCGGCCGCTATGCCGCTATTTGATAACACTGGTACACATTACCGTTTTCGTACTATCTGTAATTTGCAATTGCCTTGTACGATTTTTGTCTTATGCTAAAGGTGTCACCTTTGCTTCCTCGTACATCAAAATGAGCGCATGAAATCAAATTCGAATTCCGTTCCAGAACAGTCTGAGGCTAAGAGCAAAAACGTGATCATCACGTGCTTCATTAAAGTGATCAGACGCTCGCTCAGAACAGAGAACGGACACTCGCAGCAATTGAGTGTTCCACGTGTCAAAGAGTAACACTACTGGACGCTCGCTGTTAGCAAGACGCTGGAGTGAGTTCGGATGCTGACACTAGTGGATTGTATTCAATTCTTTTTTTAATTTCTTCTTCTTCCTTGAGTGTTTTGTACATATATATGAAGTTTTGATACCTGTACACTCAAAGATATGTTAGAAGATAAATTGTTCTCTTGAGAATTACTTTGTTATCATCAAAATCAATGAGGGTCTAAACTTCTCAATCGTTTAGGTTCCAATAATCTCCCCCTTTTTGATGATGACAAATATCCAAGGTTGATGAACAGTTTAATTTCAAAATAATATCAAGGGTCTCCCCCAGAATTTAACAATTTTGATATATAAGGACAATTAAGGTATTAAGGCGATTGTTGATAAACAAATTCATTTAAGTGATCGCAAAAATACGTAGATGTATCAGAGCATATTTTTAACAAAGTGAGATCGGATACTGATTTTCATTTTATCAAAAAGATTTTCATTGTACCAAATTTAGTGATCATTGTTAGAGTACTGGGTCAATGAATATCAATGCATTAATAGATATTAGAGCAATGAATAAACCACACAAATGCTATGTATGAAATGATATGCATGATACTTCAGTTTTAGTGTATTTGAACATCAGACGGTGAATTAGTTAATCAGACTTTCACGTGTTCATCAAACGTGTTCATCAAACCTTTCTTTTACTCCCCCTATTGTCATCAGACAAAAAGAGTGTAAAGCACATCATAGTCAAAATATGACTTAGAAAAATTTGAATATATATAAACAGATAATCAGATATAGGTATATATATAAACAAATAATCAGAGTAAAAACAATGAATATATATATAAGAGTACCCAAAAAAAATTTATATCACACAAAAAAAATTTAAGGGTTTTGTGGAGGTGGTGGAGGGATGTTGAGACGTTCATATAATAGCTTCAGTGCATTCTCCAGCTGAGTGACTTTCAGGTTAGTGGCCTTCATTTCTTCAAACTCTGCTTTAGGAATGGTGACCATTTTAACTGCAGGAGTAGAAGTAGAAGGTCCAGCTTCTGGTGCAGGTTTCATCTTCTGATGCTCTGCTAGCACCCAGTTGGAAAGCTTCAATCTCAGTTCCTTCTTTTGTTGAGCCTTTTGAAAGAACGTATCATTTGGTATAAACCATTTGATGAGACTTCCAAGTTTCCTCTGCTCAGATTCTGACTGAATTTTCCTTCTTTTCTCCACCTCTTCTGGATACAGCAAATCCATGAAGATAGTTTCCCTATGCAGAAGCACGTCAGTAGTGAAAGCATCAAACTTGTTTCCAGCATCTTCTCCCCGTATTCTTCTGACGAAGGCACTCAAAGCTTCAAAAACGAAATAGAGTCCTTCAATTTCTGCCAGGTATATTCTTCTCAGATTTTCCCTGTCATCTTCTGTAAGCACTAGGGGGATGAGGCATGGTAACATAGCTTTGTCTTTCCATGACTCCGACCATTGACTCCAAGTAAATCCAATGTCAAAGTGCTTGGTCACAGCAGCCCATTGGACATATGTCTTCATGCAGTCAAGTGGCCTGATTACTGAGCACCTGAACGTATCATCAAAGTAGACTATTCCCAGATTGGTGTCAGTAACTCTGCTGATAGTGCCAACTGTTGGAATTGTGGCTTTCTCGGCATTGCAGCGGTTTGAGGAGCCAGTTCTCCATTCATCTTCCTTCAGAGAACTAAGGTAAAACCTTCTGGCATGATCCTCAGTGATCTTGGCAATCGGAAGCTTAGAGAATTATTTAAGGTTGTACTTCTTGGGAGCCCTCTCATACTCTATGAGCCCGATCTTGCTGAATGGTAGCTTGCCAGGAGCAGGTTCTTTCCTTTTCCCAGGGATAGCCCAAGGTAGCCACCTTTGTCTGTCTGGTACAATCTTTACGGATACAGAAGAAGGATCCCTGAACTGTCTGATAACTTCAATTTTCTTCATCTCAAGACAGTGTGCCATGAAGGCAGCTTCTTCATCTGTAATCCATCTTCCACACTCCTCCAGTGTGAGAGGTTCAGTTTGTGGTAGGGATTTAGGAAGGTCAACAGAGAAAGGAATTGCTCTGCTACCAGATACTGGTCTTAGTCTTCCTTTGAATGACATCTGAAAATGGTCTTCTCCATCCTTGAAGGTAGCAGTCATTGGAGAGCAATCTCCAGTCTGGCAACTCCAGAGGTGAAGGTTTTCAAATGCCATGTAGAGGGACGATTGTAGATGCTGTGATATGACTCATACTTAACAAACTGTGGTTTGTTAATACATGAGACATTCTTCCTTCCACCAAAGTCTGTAGGTTTATGGGTAATGGTGAGTAAAGTGGGAGTGGTTTTGGTGATTGTATAGGTTTTAGGTGTGTAGGGTTTGAAGGGATTAATGGGAGGTACTTTGAATAATAGGTTAAAGGGATGAGAGTGAAGTTTAGAAATGTATGTGGTAAGTGAGGTATTTGAGGAATTTTGAGGTAGGTCAAGGTTGAGTGTATTGGATGATGTTTGGGTAGGTTTTGAGAGGGTAGAGGTTTGTCGGAGGCTCATTCTGCTTTTCTTGGTTTGTGGTTGTGGAAAAGACAATGGGGGTGCAGAAATAACATCATGAGAATCAAAGACAGATATTGACTCGTCAGCAGTAAATTCGAGTACCTTTGGGTTAAGCTCAGAAGACTTAACCAACCTTCTTTTTGTTCCTCTAGGTGCAACAACGGCAGGAGGAGGAGGAAGGACTTGCTTCCCTTGACCGGACACTGAAGCATCCTTTTCAGCTGCTGGCTTATTCTTTTTCTCCAAGACCTTTCTGATAGGAATTCTATCCTCATCTTCTGGTTCCTCAACAGTAGGTGCAGGAGCCACCTTCTGTTTCATTCTTCTTGTCTACCGTATAGGGGATTCAGCAGATCTTTTCACACCAGTCATTGAGCTTCTGGTGGTTTTCTTTTCAGCTTCTCCTTCCTGTTGCTCTAATTTCACCTTCTTTATCATAGAGCCAGTTATCAGCTGCATTCTGACTAGACTGTTGACTCCAAAAACTTCCGGACGAACAACAGCGCCAACACCAAAGTATTTTTCTTTTTCTTCTGTGTTGGTAGAGTCAGTCAGCTTTCTCACAACACCGTCTTTAATCATCATTATGGAGAGAAGAACTCCATAAGGGATAACCTTGATGATATTCTTCTTATCGACACTCTTCCTTGAGAAGACAAGAGCATTTATCAGATTATTGATAATCAACCTTGGCAGATTGATTTTCTTCCCATCCATGTAGTTTCTCATAATGAACTTTTGCTCATAGTTCACTATGTCGCTTGAGCCAGCCTTCAGAATCACGCTTTTAGCGATGATTTTGTGCAGTACTCTGTAGTGGCTTTTCAAGTCTTTGGCAGTGGGAGTTATGTTCTTCTTCTTCAATTCACTGTAGTTTTCAAACAGGGCTTCGTTGATGTTTTCCAGTCCTTTGTAAGCGTCAACCCAGTTAGCATGGTAACTGATTCCTTCACAAGGGCACTTGATCGTCTGAGCAATAGATGTAACACCCCATTTCCGGAGCGCTACTAAACTACATATTAATCTCGACAGTCCAAAGTACTTCCGAAAATGGAATACGCTGTTGCATGGTTTCTAAAAATGTGAGTCTTTTTTTTTTTCCTGTTCAAACTCCCTTAAGTAATTCGCAACCAGAGTATTACAACATTTTCGAAGGCGGTGGAAAGTACATTATCATGTCTAACTCTCTAAACCATGCAAAGGAATTTAATTAAGACGTACACATAAAATAATTCAAGTCTTGAAACATAAAGCATCTATTACAACATTGTGATTAAAGCATTTGACACCCTATAGCTGGTCGGAGCACTACTACACTTACTAGGCCCCTTGGTAAATTCACCATGCGACTACGCAAGGCAAATAGCCATGTAGGACTATCCTCGGCTATGCTCGGCAGTAGTCTCGAACAATCCGCAGTCTCCATCATCTGGGTTACATTCATTGATTGAAAGAACCACGGGCAAGGGTCATCTTCTTAACAAAACATATAACGCTAACAACATGTATACTAATCACATCATACCAATAAATTATACATGAACACAGTATAGCATAGCATAAGAAACATAACACTTCAACATGTAGTTCAACATCATCATAAATGCATCTAGTCGAGATGCGGATGTAGTCGGCGTGAATTATTACGGCTTAATTCCTATACCAATAGGATAAAGGCAACCTGCCACAACAACTTTTGTATACCCATACCAATGGGAGATGTGACACCGGGCCGACCAACACCTCCCAGTATACACTGCCCTCTACAACAGACCTTAAGTTCGTAATCGTCCTTTAGGCCAGGGCCAACGCGCGAATATCCTGACACTAGGAAACAACCATCTAGTGACACTAGGAAACAACCATCTAGTTTAGGGTAAACGATATCTTATGATCGTATGCTTACACAAAATCCAACTATCCTCGGATGCACTTGCAAGAAGTGTCTGTGATTTAATGCCACAAGAAGTGTCTGTGATTTAATGCCACAATTCAATACATCAATTACGATCATATAAATTGTGGCATTAAATCACAGACACTTCTTGCAAGTGCATCCGAGGATAGTTGGATTTTGTGTAAGCATACGATCATAAGATATCGTTTACCCTAAACTAGATGGTTGTTTCCTAGTGTCACTAGATGGTTGTTTCCTAGTGTCAGGATATTCGCGCGTTGGCCCTGGCCTAAAGGACGATTACGAACTTAAGGTCTGTTGTAGAGGGCAGTGTATACTGGGAGGTGTTGGTCGGCCCGGTGTCACATCTCCCATTGGTATGGGTATACAAAAGTTGTTGTGGCAGGTTGCCTTTTATCCTATTGGTATAGGAATTAAGCCGTAATAATTCACGCTGACTACATCCGCATACTGACTAGATGCATTTATGATGATGTTGAACTACATGTTGAAGTGTTATGTTTCTTATGCTATGCTATACTGTGTTCATGTATAATTTATTGGTATGATGTGATTAGTATACATGTTGTTAGCGTTATATGTTTTGTTAAGAAGATGACCCTTGCCCGTGGTTCTTTCAATCAATGAATGTAACCCAGATGATGGAGACTGCGGATTGTTCGAGACTACTGCCGAGCATAGCCGAGGATAGTCCTACATGGCTATTTTCCTTGCGTAGTCGCATGGTGAATTTACCAAGGGGCCTAGTAAGTGTAGTAGTGCTTCGACCAGCTATAGGGTGTCAAATGCTTTAATCACAATGTTGTAATAGATGCTTTATGTTTCAAGACTTGAATTATTTTATGTGTACGTCTTAATTAAATTCCTTTGCATGGTTTGGAGAGTTAGACATGATAATGTACTTTCCACCGCCTTCGAAAATGCTGTAATACTCTGGTTGTGAATTACTTAAGAGGGTTTGAACAGGAAAAAAAAATAGACTCACATTTTTAGAAACCATGCAACGTCGTATTCCATTTTCGGAAGTACTTTGGACTGTCGAGATTAATATGTAGTTTAGTAGCGCTCCAGAAATGGGGTGTTACATTAGTGGTATCAGAGCGGTTCGGTTCTAACCGGACTGTGAGTTGGGAAACTATAGCTGGTCAAGTGTCGGGTTGTGTAGAATATAGATTGTGAGGGTTCAAATTGTGCTTTTGTGATTTGCTTGTTCCTCAAGTAAAGTAACTCTACTTGTAATTGTGTGAAATTGCTTCTTAATTGGAACAATGTGTCCTGAGACACAAAATTGTTGTGGGTTTCTAACTAGGTCGTGGGACCTTGTGGGAATCCAATATCTCAGAAACGAGTGGTTCGTTCTGTTAGGATGGATAAGTCGCTGATGGCGCAGAGGACTCGGATGACCCAGAGTCTAGGCAAAGGAAATCAGAACAGAGGAGAACAAGTTGCAATCGTTGTGGAAAAATTGGGATGTCACAATAGAGTTGATGGTGAAGCATAACTTGAAGCCTCTGATGTGTCCTTCTATAATTTCTCCCGGAAGTAGGTAAGCGTTCCCCCAGAACTCCTTTATAGCATAGCTCAGTACGTCGACTGGTTCCCAGATGAAGTAATTTTTCCAGCCTAGTTTCTCTAGACCTTCTTCAAAATAAAAACCAAATAGTTTGAAGTTCTCAAAGTCAATCCTGTTCTCATTCATGAGTTTTGCTTCTGAGAAGACATCGAAGGCAGCAGTGTATTGTCCAACCTTTCTATCAGCCATGGTGGCAGTTGCAGAGAGGGTAATGGAGGTTTTAGGGTTCGAAATCACACACAGAGAGAGAGAGAGAGGGAAAGAACAGTTTTGCAAGAAAATGCAGAGTGAAGTGATGGAGCGAAAAATGTGGAGTAGTGGGAAAGTTGATAGAAAATGGTACAGTCCTTTTTCAAAAAATCGCTTCGTATTTCCACACAAAAATTAAATCAAAAAAGAAAAGAAAATGAAGATTCACCTTTTCATTAAATGAAGACGCCAAAAGAAAAGTAAGATCAAGTAAAAAGATTTTATCGAAAGACATAAATAATTATGACTCAGTAGATGTGATGAGACGCTTAAGTCCTTAACACGTGTGACACGTGTGGGTGCGCTCGGACGCACGCAACCGATTCACCAGACGATGAGTTATGATGCACATGACAACTAAGATGCTTATTCGTATACATGCTTATGTCATACCAGATGCTGAGATTGTGCATATCAAGTTCTCAAAGTCAATCCTGTTCTCATTCATGAGTTTTACTTCTGAGAAGACATCGAAGGCAACAGTGTATTGTCCAACCTTTCTATCAGCCATGGTAGCAGTTGCAGAGAGGGTAATGGAGGTTTTAGGGTTCGAAATCACACACACACAGAGAGAGAGAGAAAGAATAGTATTGCAAGAAAATGTAGAGTGAAGTGATGGAGCGAAAAATGTGGAGTAGTGGGAAAGTTGATAGAAAATGGTACAGTCCTTTTTCAAAAAATCGCTTCGTATTTCCACACAAAAATTAAATCAAAAAAGAAAAGAAAATGAAGATTCGCCTTTTCATTAAATGAAGAAGTCAAAAGAAAAGTAAGATCAAGTAAAAAGATTTTATCGAAAGACATAAATAATTATGACTCAGTAGATGTGATGAGACGCTTAAGTCCTTAACACATGTGACACGTGTGGGTGCGCTCGGACGCACGCAACCGATTCACCAGACGATGAGTTATGATGCACATGACAAATAAGATGCTTATTCGTATACATGCTCATGTCATACCAGATTCTGAGATTGTGCATATTATCTGATGCTGAGATTAATCATTCTTCTATAAGATGAAAATTTAAATTTCTTCTTATAAAATTGAATCTATCTTCAGCAAGGGGTTTAGTAAATATGTCAGCCCACTGATGATCAGTGTCTACAAATTTTATTTCGAGAATACCCTTCTAAACATAGTCTCTTATGAAGTGATGTTTAATCTCAATGTGTTTTGCTCGAGAATGCAATATAGGATTCTTAGTGAAACAAATTGTAGATGTATTATCACAGAAGATAGGAATGTTACTATCTTTTATTAGATAGTCTTCAAGTTGATATTTCATCCACAGAAGTTGAGAGCTGCAACTTGCTGCTGAAATATATTTAGCTTCTGCTGTTGAGAGTGCAATCGTGCTTTGCCTTTTGCTTGACCAAGATACAAGATTTGCTCCAAGGAATTAGCAGCCTCCACTTGTGTTTTTTCTTTCAATTCGGTCTCCAGCAAAGCCAGCATCACAGAAACCTACTAACTTGTAATCTTTTGATTTCTTATAAAGCAAACCAAGATTAGTAGATCCTTGCAAATATCTAAAGATTCTTTTAACAGCACTCAAGTGTGATTCTCTAGGATCTGATTGAAATCTAGCACACACACAAATGCTGAACATAATATCAGGTCTTGAAGCTGTAAGATAAAGTAGAGATCCAATCATACCTCTGTACATCTTCTGATCTACCTTTTTACCAGTTTCATCTTTACCAAGAATGCATGTGGGATGCATAGGAGTACACATAGGTTTGCAATCCCCCATTTTGAATTTCTTTAGCAATTCCTTGATATATTTGCTTTGATGTATATAGATACCATCATTGCATTGTTTGATTTGAATTCCAAGGATAAACTTCATTTCACCCATCATGCTCATCTCGAATTCAGCCTGCATTAGCTTAGAAAATTCTTTTCAAAGGCTTTCATTAGTAGCTCCAAAAATAATGTCATCAACATATATTTGAACAATTATAAAGTGCTTGTTTGATGTTTTTCTAAAAAGAGTAGTGTCTACTAGACCTCTGGTAAAGCCATTTTTCATAAAAAATGTACTCAGTCTTTCATACCAAGCTCTGGGAGCTTGCTTAAGACCATACAGGGCCTTTTTAAGCTTGAAGACATGTTCTGGAAATTCAGTGTCTTCGAATCCAGGAGGTTGTTTTACAAAGATTTCCTCAGTTATAAAACCATTCAAGAAAGCACTTTTCACATCCATTTGATAAATGATTATATCATGATGTGCAGCAATGAAAGCAAAATGCGTATAGCTTCTAACCTTGCAACAGGTGCAAATGTTTCAGTAAAATCAATACCTTCTTCCTGTGAGTAACATTGAGCAGCCAATCTTGCCTTGTTTCTCACAACCTTTCCATCTTCATCAAGCTTGTTTCTAAATACCCATTTAGTACCAATAGCTTGCTTATCTTCTGGTAAAGTAACCAGCTTCCATACATCGTTTCTTTGGAACTGATTCAACTCTTCTTGCATGGCCAGAATCTAACCTTCATCTTTCAATGCTTGATCAATCATTTTAGGTTCTATTTCTGAGAGTAGGGCCATATCTGCATGCTCTTTAAAAGAGGATCTGGTTCTTACTCTATCTCCAGGTTTTCCTATGATTTGATCTTTAGGATGATTGGCTTTGTACTTCCAGCTCTTTCTGAATTCAACTTCTGAAGATTTTTGTGTCTGGTCACCACCAGACGATGAAGATGTAGGTTCACTATTTGTAATATTACCTATATTTAATTCTGAAAATAATTCATCTAGCTCTGACATGGTTGTGTCAGGCTTCTTGTCATCAAATTTGACATGAATGGATTCTTCCACTGTCATAGTTTCTTTATTGTATATTCTTAAAGCTTTAGATCTTTCAGAATATCCCAAAAAGATTCCTTTGTCAGCTTTTGAATCAAACTTACCAAGCTGATCCTTAGTATTTAAAATGTAACATGTACAACCAAATGAATGAAAATATGATATGTTTGGTTTCCTTCCTTTCCACAGTTCATATGGAGTCTTCTTCAAAATAGGTCTAATAGAAATTCTATTTTGAATGTAACAAGTTGTGTTTACTGCTTCTGCCCAAAAATGTTTTGTAATGTTAGCCTCATTGATCATGGTCCTGGCCATTTCTTGGAGGGACATATTCTTCCTTTCTACTACATCATTTTGTTGAGGGGTTCTAGGAGAGGAGAAATTGTGGGAGATGCCGTTATCATCACAAAATTTTTGAAAGCTTTCATTTTCAAATTCTCCTCCATGATCACTTCTAATAGAAGTTATACAAATTCTTTTTTCATTTTGAACTATTTTGCAGAATACAGTAAATACCTTGTATGACTCATCTTTGTGAGCAAGGAATCTAATCCATGTCCATCTAGTAAAATCATCAACAATGACTAACCCATATTTCTTTCCAGTTAAAGAGACTGTCCTTGTTGGACCAAAAAGATCAAGATGCAAAAGCTCAAGTGGTCTAGAGGTTGAAACAACATTTTTTGATTGAAAAGAAGTTTTAACTTGTTTTCCTCTTTGACATGCCTCACAGAGAGCATCAGATTGATACTTAAGATTTGGTAAGCCTCTGACAAGACTGTGCTTGTTTAATTTTGAGATTAATCTCAAATTGGCATGACCCAATCTCTTGTGCCAAATCCATTGTTCTTCGTCAATGCATATGAGACACTTGACATCTTGTTTTGCAAGTTCAGAGAGATCAATTTTGTAAATATTTTGTTTCCTCTTAGCAGTAAAGAAAGTAGATCCGTCTTTCTTGCTTTTTACTAGACATCCAGTTTCTGTAAAGATGACTTCATAACCATTGTCACATAATTGACTTATGCTCAATAAGTTATGTTTAAGTCCTTCAACACATAGTACATTATCAATAGAGGGAAGAGAGCCTTTACCAATGCGACCAATTCCAATTATTTTACCTTTCTGGTTTTCTCCGAAACCAACGAATCCAGCTTCTTTAGGCCTTAGTTCTTGGAACATATGCTTTTCTCCCGTAATGTGACGCGAGCATCCACTGTCTAAGTACCAAGATAGGTGTGTTGACTTTGTTGCTAAGCATGTCTGCAACATAGACTATTTTATCTTTAGGTACCCATATCTTTTTGGGTCCTTTCTTGTTAGTTCTTGAAGGAAGCTTATCCTTCACAGTTTTAAAAACAGTACATGCACTTTTCAAATGACCAGGTTTATTGCAGTAAGTACAATGCAAGCATTTACTATGATTATTGGATTTATCAGATGCTGAATCATTTTCTAAAAGAGGTTCATCTGATATATAACCAAGACCATGAGTTGTCGTTTTACTGACGCCCCAAATCATTGAAGCTTGCTTGCTTCGAGTTACACTCTCTGCAAGAAACTTTTGAAATGCATATTCATAATCATTTGATTTGCATTTAGGATTGCCTGTAACTTTAGAGCTTTCAGCTTGAGAGCTATCAGCTTCTGGTTGCTTGTTAGCGGTCAGACGCTAGTTATCCATCAGATGCTGATTTTCAGTTTTTAGCTTCTGGTTCTCTTTATTGAGTACATATTTTTCTTTGTTTAAAGCTTGAAAGTCTTGTGATAATTTTGAAAATTTCTTTTTCAAAATCTTATACTCAACAGAGAGAGTGGCAGAGTCCTTAAGAAGATCATCAAATGCAAGTTGAAGTTCAGAGTAGGAATCATATACTATTACCTCTTCAACTTCTTCTTCTGAATCAAGTTCAGTGTCTGCCATGAGAGCGAGATTTGCTTCTACTTCATTATCTTCCTCAGATGAGGATAAATCTAGATCTTCCCATGTAGCCATGAGGCTCTTCTTCTTTTTCTTGAAAGAACTTCTTGTGGGCTTCTCCTTAAGATTAGGACATTCGGATTTGAAATGTCTAGGTATTTTAAATTCATAGCAAATGACTTGAGCCTTGTCCTTGCTTTCCTTCTTGTCCTTAGTATCTTTCTTCTGAAACTTCCTCCTGAAGTTTCTCTTCTTCCACATTCTTTGTATCTTCCTGGATATAAACGCGAGCTCATCTTCTGATGTGTCAATATCTCCTTCTGAAGCTTCATCTTCTGATTCTTCTTCTTCAGCCTGAAGAGCTTTGGAAGAACCAGCTTTATGTTGAGCGACTTTCACTACAGCATTTTTGACTTTAGCCCACGCTAAATTTGCCCACGGCTAAAAAACTGTGGCCTAAAACTGAATAGACAACGGTTTTATAGGCGTTGGTAAGAATGTACAAATTTCATCCGTCTTTTTGGATTTTGAACTTACAACCGTTGCCTCTTTTTTATCTAGCAACGGTTTAAAAAATGTGGGCATGTATAGGCCACGGTTATGAAAATGTTGCCGCTTGAGGCCACACTTATTAAGCCGTGGCCTTTAAAAATTTAACAAGCAACAGATAAAAACTGTGGGTTAAAAATAAAGATCACACATTAGAAACCGTGGACTAAAATATTTTGGCATTTCATTTATACCATCTGAGAGGGCAACACTAAAAAACGTGGGCTAAAGGGTAAAAAAAAAAAAAAAAAATCCCGCGCGGCCCAACTCGTTATGAACAATACACACGCCGCTAGTAACCCTTTCTCCCAAATCGCCGTTCCAAAACGCGCAGCACCAACACACACGCCGCTCTGCTCACGTCTCCGCCGTTCTGCTCGTCGCTTCTCCGCCGTGCGTCCACCCATTCCGAAGCCCCTCACCCTAACGGCGCAACCTCTCACTGGAGCCACTAACGGTGACCCTTTGTGGCAAGCTCGCGAACAACCATTCTGCACATCGCCGTCCCTAAAGCCCCTCAATTCCATCGTCGTCCCTGGAGCCGTTCTGTAAAGTCAGTTCCTTTTCCGTTTCTGTTTATGCTATTTTGTTTCTGTTCGCATTAAAACCTACTAAAAAATAATTAGGTGGCAACAAAATACTACTTCCATCTCCATGGTATAGGTGGCAGTGTCATCCTCCTTGTTGCTAATTGTCTTCCTTTCTTATGTACTATCAGCATAGAGTTTGGATTAAAATATTCAATTTGTTGCTAGATGTCTTCATTCTGCAGATATTAGGTTTAGCTATCTATTGAAAATAACTAGTGAAATTATGAGTCTCAATTTGTGTGTATGGAATTGCATTTTAGTTCATGTGTTTCTTGAGTAAACATTTTTTTTAATTATACTTTCGCCCATTCTTTGGATTCAAATTACCACAATATATCATATTTAAGTATCATTGTTCATTAGGGAAAGCTATTTGGATATGAAACCCAACATGACTAGAATAATATTAAACCATCACCTGGACTATCTTGAAGTGGTTAGTTTAAGGAGTAGGCAGTTGATTCCATTATGGATCCTCTGTGTAACTTCAGTGGCCACCATTAAGGATTTTATTACTTGTTAGTATTTGGCACAAACATAGAAAGATTATCAAAGATAGAAAGATTTTAAGGAGCAGACTGAACTCTCCTAATCGAGCACTCGGTTAGTGGTCATCATCCTATTAGTGGTGAATAAAGAGGAAGTTCGAGCTTATGGAACCTTCTAGTCTTGGTCTAACACTTGCGTAATGGATTTTTTTTCTTTCTGCTTTGCATTTAAGGCATTGTGATGTTATCACCGCTTTTTTCCTTCCAATGAAGGATTGATGACACCGCCACCTATACCATGGAGATGGAAGTAGTATTTTGTTGGATTAAAATAATTAGGGCCCTCAACCATCCCCATTGTTTTTCTGCTTGCTTTCCAAAGATTTGAAATAAGGCACCAGCTTGCTTTCCAAAGATTCTGTTTTAGCTTGCGATCGAGGCTCACAATTCTGTTTATATTCTTCTTAGGCAAAAACACAATACTATACTGCATAAAATCACAATATTATCTTGATGCATGATGTATCACATGTGTTGTGCTTTTATTCGGAAGAAGATAATAATGATTTATAATATTAGTACAAGTGCCATCTTAGGGATAAGATGAATAAGAATATTATAGGTAGTAGGATAAGAATAAAATGTTGTAGACAATGCAATCCATCTAGTTAACTATGTTTTCCATATCATTCTTTTTCTCCTGGTTATTGTAAATATGATTTGGGATGGTGTTCTTTGCAGCTATTGAAGAAGCAAGGTTGGAAAGAAGGGACTGGTCTTAGAATCTCTGAAAGGTGTTTTATTTCTTGCTCTCTCTTTCTTTCTTCACTGAAAGATGGAATTAGCAGTCAAAAAAATGTTGTATCTGTTGAAATCATAACCTTCAACCCTTCTGTTACTTCATGTCATTTTTGATAGATAGTGTCCCTAAATGGTGGAAGTTACATCAAAGGTCCCTAAATGTGTATTTTGTCAGTCACATTAGTTCTTAGGTCCGGATTCTCTGGGCTAATTTAATTCATTTATCTTGTCATGTCTTTTATATAAATTATTTGGTTATTACATTTTCCCCACCCAATTCACTTTCAACATTACTATAACTGTTGTTTCACTTGTGGTTTACAAGCTTTAAGCTAGATGAACATAATCATCTTAAGCAGCTTGATATAGAAAATTGGAGATATATATATATATATATGACCCGCATTTTTATGATATGCTTTTGTGACATATTTCTTGACTTGAATCTTGTATCAAAATAGAATTTTTACAGACTCACGTGTTGTCTTGAAATTAAGTGGAGGGTTCTGGATTGGAAATTAGCTGCATCTGTTGAAACTAGGCAATTGATGGAATGTTTGGGTTTTGCCTTTGTAAGTTGTGATGCCTTGACCTTTGATTTGGGTGAACATTTTCCATGTGTAAACTCTTAACTCTTGAAGGAATTAGTAGGAATCAATAGCAAGACTGATTGCACTTGTTAGCATTTTTTTTTAAATGGATATGATATTCGAAACCTCATTTACTCATAGGGTAAAATTCATTTTTTTCTTACTTGATGAGTAATGTACATTTGAAGAGAATTGGTGCATGACATCAGACTTATGCCCACTATCAGTGTCATGTAAAGAATTGGTGCATGACATCAGACTTATGCCCACTATCAGTGTCATGTAAAGTGAACAATATATAGTGATAGGACGTGCAGAATGCTACGTAATTTTGTTGAAATATTTGGCAGAGGCAGATATTTAGCATTGGGCATTTTTAGATATTGAGCATTGAGGTTGCTTCTTAGCTTTCTGTTTATCATTGAATCTGTTTTAGCCTCCATTTGCAGTGGTATCTATCTCCATATATTTGCACTTCATCTATACATGTTGCGTCTCTCTATTTGCTAGTGAAAGATGCTGATCTGACTTTTTGAGTGATCCATTCATATTAACTTGTTTTTATATGTGCAGTCTATACACGAAGATCATCCTGATGAAGATCATCTTGAAGATGAATGAAGTTAATTCGTGGCAGATTTAGATGTTTTTAGACTTATGATGACAAGATGTAATTATGTACTGGTGTTTTATGGCTACGTAGTAGTGTTATAATATTTTGATATACTTAGACAAAGTTTTTAACCTTTGCTACTTGTATTAAGACTTGGTTATATTAAACTCTTGTTTATTATTAAATAGCTATAAAAAATTTAATGGTTTAGTTGTTTTAAATGATAGTAATTAATTATCTATATGGTTTATTCACATTTATAATTTACCGTATTTATTTAATTATGCGTTGAAATTATTTTATTGAAAATGAGTCGTGGCTAAAAGTATAACCGTGGTTTAAAATATAGGCAATGCTAGTATAATTGTGGCTTAAAGTATAGGCAACGTTTATGTCACTGTGGCCTAAAACAAGACCAGAAAACCGTGGCCTGAAACAGGTCTAGAAAACCGTGGCCTATTCTTGAAGTTGGCAACGTTTGCATATGTGTGGCCTAAAGGTATAGGCCACGGTTAAAATTTTGTTGCCTAAAAGACGAGACAACGGTAGTATAACCGCGGCTTAAAGTATAGGCAACGGTTATGTCACCGTGGTCTAAAGCAAGACCAGAAAACCGTGGCCTGAAACAGGTCCAGAAAACCGTGGCCTGTTTGTGTGTTATAGGCAACGGTTTTCTGTGTAGCGTGGGCGAAAACAAAAAACCGTGGCGTAAAGGAATAGGCAACGGCCGCATACTCCACGGCTACAAAACCGTGGCCAAACCGTTGGCTAAAGTTTAGGCCGCGGTTTTTTCATTTCTGGCCACGGTTTTTTGTTGTTGCCTAAACTGATTTTTGCTGTAGTGTTTCAAAGCAATAGATTTGCCCTTTTTGACAGGTTCTTCTTCATTTAGCTCAAGTTCATGAGCTTTCAACGAACTCATAAGATCTTCAAGTCGTAGGACATTTAGATCTTTTGCTTCCTGAATAGTAGTGACCTTGGGTCTTCACTGCTTAGTCAAGCTTCTTAAGATCTTTCTAACATG
The DNA here is from genome assembly GCA_037113605.1 of Calophaca sinica. Lineage (NCBI taxonomy): Eukaryota > Viridiplantae > Streptophyta > Magnoliopsida > Fabales > Fabaceae > Calophaca > Calophaca sinica. Next base: position 54,475,517 of record CM073736.1, read on the forward strand.
GTCAGGTGTAGTGTAACTTTTTCCAAGGGCCTGTAACCCATGAACAAGTGTTTGGAATCTTCCAAACATGGTTTCAATGCTTTCACCATCTTCCATTTTGAACAACTCGTATTGGCGAACCAACATGCTAGCTTTGGTTTCTCTTACTTGGCGTAGCCTTCAGAAGATAAAACAACTGAGTCCCAATTTCTTTGGCGTTATCAAATTTGCCACATTTATCATATTCTTTTTCTGTCATAGCACAGATAAGAATGAATCTAGCCTTTTGATTGATTTGATATCTCTTTTTCTGCTCATCATTCCAATCTTCTCTGGCTATAGCAACACCACGAGGATTAGTGGCAGGAATGTAACCACTTTGAACTATATCCCACAACTCAAGTTGTTGTGTCTCAAAGAAAGCTTTTATCTTATCTTTCCAGTAATCAAATTTTCTCCATTGAATAGAGGAGGACGGTTCATATGACCACCTTCAGTAGACATGTTCACAGTATAGGATCTTTTCTCTTAACACTGTTAAGTGCTCAACCAAGAGGCCGTGCTCTGATACCAACTGAACGTGAACGCAAGAAGGGGGTTGAATTGTGTTAAAAACTTTTCGCAAACTATACGTAAAAAACACTTCAACACAGATTTTTCAAAACTGTTTGTATATCAGATGCTGAGAATTAAACCGGATGCAGAAATTAAACAGCTTATGAAAACTTGTTTTACTGAGCAAGGTAAAGATAAATGTAAAGCAGTAAAGGATGAGATGCAGAGATTTATACTAGTTCACCACCAACTGGTAGCTACGTCTAGTCCCTTCGTTCCTGAAGGATTTTTCACTATAATCAACTGATTACAATTTTCCTCAAGAGTATTCTTCTGTCACAAACTTGACAATACTCTCAACTTCTCAAAACGACTCAGTGCAATCGAGCCTTTGAGGAACAAAGCCTTCACAAGGCCAAAACCAGTTTACAAAAGAGATTATACTTTTGAATACAATCAAAATAACTCTCACAGAGAGGATGAAAAGATTAAGCTCAAAATAGAATGGCTTTCTAAACGAAAGTATAAGACGCTGAGTTCAGTTCTGTGTAGACTAGAAACTTGGCACGAAACTTGATTGCTCACTTGAGTAATTTTGCTTTCAGAATGAAGTTTCTTCACAGTTTTTCGAACTCCTCTTCAATGAATACCTTGGGGTATTTATAGGAGTCTTCAAGGGTATTACCGTTGCAGTAAAAATATCTCTTTTTCATTGAGTGAGGTAATTTGAATTGTAGTCATTTTCTTCCTTTCCAGAGAATATCAGAATAGTACACATTACCGTTTTCGTACTATCTGTAATTTGCAATTGCCTTGTACGATTTTTGTCTTATGCTAAAGGTGTCACCTTTGCTTCCTCGTACATCAAAATGAGCGCATGAAATCAAATTCGAATTCTGTTCCAGAACATTTTGAGGCTAAGAGCAAAAACGTAATCATCGCGTGCTTCATTAAAGTGATCAGACGCTCGCTCAGAACAGAGGACGGACGCTCGCAGCAATTGAGTATTCCACGTGTCAAAGAGTAGCACTACTGGACGCTCGCTGTTAGCAAGACGCTGGAGTGAGTTCGGATGTTGACACTAGTGGATTGTATTCAATTCTTTTGTTAATTTCTTCTTCTTCCTTGAGTGTTTTGTACATATATATGAAGTTTTGATACCTGTACACTCAAAGATATGTTAGAAGATAAATTGTTCTCTTGAGAATTACTTTGTTATCATCAAAATCAATGAGGGTCAAAACTTCTCAATCGTTTAGGTTCCAATAGTAGATAGTACAATAACGGAAATATGTACTATTCTGATATTTTATGGAAAGGAAGAAAAGGACAAAATTTCAAATTGCCTCACCCAATGTTTTGGAGCTGAAATATTTGCAACGGTATTATCCTCAAGACTCCTATAAATACTTCAAGGTATTCATTGAAGAAAGGCTAGAGAAACTGCAATAGACTATATTCTGAAAAGGTATTACTCAAGTGAGCAATCAAGTTTCGTGCCAAGTCTCTGGACTACAAGAACTGAACCTCAGTGGCTGATTCTTTCTTTTATAAAGTTATTTGTTTGAACTTAATCTTTTCATCCTCTCTGTGAGAGTTATCTTGATTGTATTCAAAACTATCTTTGTGAAAGTTCTATTGCCTAATTAAGGCTTTGTTCCTCAAAGGCTCGAACGTACTGAGTCGTTTTGAGAAGTTAAGAGTATTGTCAAGTTTGTGACAATAGAATACTCTTAAGGAAATTTGTAATCAATTGATTATAGTGAAAAATCTTCAGGAACGAAGGGACTAGACGTAGCTACCAGGTTGGTGGTGAACTAGTATAAATCTTTGTGTCTCTTGCTTTACTGCTTTATACTTACGGTTATCTTGTGCATAAAAACAAGTGTTCAAAAATCTTATTTTCAGCGTCTGGTCCTACTCCAGCATCCGATTTCAAACAGATTCATTTTCAAGTATTCTAAAGTGTTTTTAACTCAAAGTTTGCGAAAAGTTTGTAAACACAATTCAACCCCCCTTCTTGTGTTCACGTTCAATTGGTACCAGAGCTCGCCTTCTTGGTTGAGCACTTAACAATGTTAAGAGAAAAGATCCTATACTGTGAACATGTCTGCGGAAGGTGGTCACATGAACCATCCTCCTCTATTTACTGGAGAAAAATTTGACTACTGGAAAGATAAGATGAAAGCTTTCTTTGAGACACAACAACTTGAGTTGTGGGATGTTGTTGAAAGTGGTTACATTCTTCCCACTAATGTTGCTGGTGTTGCCATTGCCAGAGAAAATTGGAATGATGAGCAGAAAAAGAGATATCAAATCAATCAAAAAGCTAGATTCATTCTTATCTGTGCTATGTCAGAAAAAGAATATGACAAATGTGGCAAATTTGATACTGCCAAATAAATCTGGGATTCACTTGTTTTGTCTTATGAGGGCTTCGCCCAAGTAAAAGAAACTAAAGCTAGCATGTTGGTTCACCAATATGAGTTGTTTAAAATGGAAGAGGGTGAAAACATTGAATCTATGTTTGGAAGATTCCAAACACTTGTTCATGGGTTACAGGCCCTTGGAAAAAGTTATACCACACCTGACCATGTGAGAAAGATCCTGAGAAGTTTGACCAAGCAGTGGAGACCCAAAGTCACTGCTATTCAAGAAGCAAAAGATTTAAATGTCTTAAGACTTGAAGATCTTTTGAGTTCTCTGAAAGCTCATGAACTTGAGTTGAATGAGGAAGAACCTGTAAAGAAAAGCAAGTCTATTGCTTTGAAAGTCAACAAACATAAAGCCAGTACTTCTAAAGCTCTTCAAGATGAAGAAGAATCAGAAGATGAAGCTTCAGAAGGAGACGTTGATGGGTCGAATGATGAGCTCGCGTTCATATCCAGGAAGATCCAAAGAATGTGGAAGAAAAGAAACTTCAAAAAGAAATTCCACAAGAAAGATGTCGAGGAAAAGAAGGAAAGCAAAGACAAAAGCCAAGTTGTCTGCTATGAATGTAAAAAGCCTGGACACTTCAAATCTGAATGTCCTAATCTTAAGAAGAAGCCCACAAGAAGTTCTTTCAAGGGAAAGAAGAAGAGTCTCATGGCTACATGGGAAGATCTAAATTCATCATCCTCTGAGGAAGATAATGATGAAGAAGCCAATCTTGCCCTTATGGCAAATACTGACTCAGACTCTGAAGAAGAAGTTGAAGAGGTAATAATATATGATTCTTATTCTGAACTTCAACTTGCATTTGATGATCTCCTTAAGGACTCTGCCACCCTCTCCACTGAGTATAAAGCTTTGAAAAAGAAATTTTCAAAATTATCTCAAGAGTTTCAAGTTTTGAAAAATGAAAACTCAAAGCTCAGTGAAGAGAACCAGAAGCTGAAAATTGAAAATCATCGTCTGGTGGATAGTCAGCGTCTGGTGATATGTCAGCAACCAAAAGCTGAGAGCTCTCAACCTGAAAGCTCTGAAGCTAAAGGCATTCCTAAATGAAATCAAATGATTATGAAGATGCATTTCAAAATTTTCTTGCAGAAAGTGTAACTCGAAGCAAGCAAGCTTCAATGATGTGGGGTGTCAGTAGAACGATAACTCAAGGTCTTAGTTACATATCAGATGAACTCTCTTTAAAAAATAAAAATAATGCATCTGATAAATCCAATGATCACAGTGAATGCTTGCATTGTACCTACTGCAATAAACCTGGTCATTTGAAGAGTGCATGTACTGCTTTTAAGATTAAGAAGGACAAGTATCCTTCAAGAACTAACAAGAAAGGACCCAAAAAGATATGGGTACCTAAAGATAAAATAGTCTATGTTGCAGACATGCTTAGCAACAAAGTCAACACACCTATCTTGGTACTTAGACAGTGGATGCTCGCATCACATGACGGGAGAAAAGCATATGTTCTAAGAACTAAGGCCTAGAGAAGAAGGATTTGCTAGTTTCGGAGGAAATCATAAAGGTAAAATAGTTGGGATTGGTCGCATTGGTAAAGGCTCTCTTCCCTCTATTCATAATGTACTTTATGTTGAAGGACTAAAGCATAACCTATTGAGCATAAGTCAATTATGCGATAATGGTTATGATGTCATTTTTACAGAAACTAGATTGTCAGTAAAAGCAAGAAAGATGGCTCCATTTTCTTTACAGCAAAGAGGAAACAAAATATTTATAAAATTGATCTTTCTGAACTTGCACAACAAGATGTCAAGTGTCTCATGTCTATTGAAGATGAACAATGGATTTGGCATAAAAGATTGGGTTATTCCAGTTTGAGATTAATCTCAAAACTAAATAAGCACAGTCTTGTTAGATGTAACGACCTGTTTCCGGACCGCTACTAAGCTAGAACAATTCTGAATGCCAGTAGGTTTTCGAAATAGTACTCTTTGTGTCTTTTGAAAAATGCGGTAATTTTTTTTTTCTTTTTATAAACAAGCGTCTTTTGTAACACACATTCAGAGTACGAGCAACGTTTTCGAAACATGATGGAATTATAAATGCAATTGACTACTACAACTAAATAAAGACATACACACATTCTACCAAAAGATAATCAGTTGAAGAGTTTTACACACCGGAAGCAGTAAATGAATATGCATAAGCAAGAATATACCCTAAGTATGAAAACCCTACAATATTACTACCTGAGGTACTCTCGGCAGTTACCCACGCAGGGGGCTTCTCCAAAAGCAAAACCTTGACACCTAAACAACAACTGTCACAAAGCCAAACAAAATGACAGACTGGTCACCAACCCCAAAACCATAAATAAAATAGTTAAACATCTTAACTACACAACTACACCAATTTCCTGGCAGTCTTCCTCCGTCTGGTCATTCGCATCCTCGTCAGTTCCTCCACGCGAAGGTTTCTAACACTCCTTCTATACAAACATATCGGCCGAGAGTGGGGGTGTAACTCCAAGCCGAGGGAATCTCCATGCTCGGGTAGTCAGAAACCACCTTCGGTGATGTCGTCGTCGCCGGAATCTCCACCACGTCCGTCATCGCCTGGGTTACCATCATTAATTGAAGGAACCACTGGCAAGGGTCAACTTCTCATCGCAACAAGATATAGCAAATCACAAAGCGATAAATAAACAGCAGCATACACATTTCTCAAGGCGCAACTCCAGACTCTCTCACGACTCACCTCACGACTCATCTCACGACTCATTCTCTCTCGACACTTCGACAACTTCCGGAACAACGAACAACGCCCTTGAATTCCGGCCTTAGCCTTGAGCTCTTCCACTACTCTAGGAGATTCAAGTCGAAGTTACCCAACGCCACTAAGAATGGACCATGCCCTCAACATCCAAATTGAAGCTTTGAGCTCTTCCACTACTCTAGGATATTCAAGTCGAAGTCACCCACTACTCAACAAGGAACGACGCCCTTGAACATCCGGCCAAAGCCTTGAGCTCTTCCACTACTCTAGGATATTCAAGTCGAAGTTCAAAAACGACACGACTAGCTCTCACACTCGATGAACAGTTCGCCGCATACGATATTCAAAGAGCGGTACGCAACATTATTCGACCTCATATCAAATAATTTAGAGCAAGCTTAATATGAAGAAACACAATTCAACAACTTAAGCAACGTAAGCAATTTGCATGGTGAAACGCAATTCAACAAGCATAAGCAATTCGCAGCATATATTCAATCACATATTAAATATTTGCATAACTCAATAATATCGACAAACATCACATACTTGACACGCAAATCAAGAAATCCATCCCTCTGCAACTCGATGGAGTTGACAGAGAGGTACACAAATGTGGGGGGTTGGGTTCAGGAGACCAACCACAAAGTTTTCACCCACGAATGACTCGAAAAATGGACGACCGCACGATAATAAATAACGAAGGGGTTCGAAAACCCTAACCTCGAACTCAGAGAGTTCTCAGACTTCTTCGTATTTAAATAAGCATTTAAATAACAAAAAGCCTAAAAATATCTAAGTTGCCCTTACCACGAACAGTCGCTAACGTCGCTCCGAAATCCTCAAGTCTGCGTCGCTCGGTCTTCGGAATCACGATTCCTATCACCACGAACAACTTAGCACATTCTATAAACTCCAAACTAACTTAAGCTCTCAAGCTTAACCCTTTTCTAACCAACAATCCACTCAAGCATTTAAATCATTACCTACTGAAAAGAAATGAAGTTTTAAAACCAAAACACTTCTTGAAAAGTAACCCATAACAATTACTTTAGAAAAATGCTAACTTTCTTGAAAAGAGTAAAGTTTGAAACTAAAATCTTTTCTTGAAAGTTTTAAGCAAACACCATGCAATTAACAACCTTCATAAACTCCAAGCCTAGAACACATACTCATGCAATCTTTTTGTCAAGTTCACAAATAAAATTTTCCTTCCAAAAACCTCCTAGGCCTCTCGGCCATAACCTCTTCTTCTTTAAAAAAATTTGCAAAATCTCCTTTTCATTACTACTAACATTTTCAAGCCATTCAACCACATTTAAAGGCAACAAAACATCAATTCTTATCTAAACATAATTCATACACATTTGAAACATGTTGTAAGACATTTTCTAAATCAATTTTCATTTCAAAACTCAATTCCTATAACAATTAAATTCATCAAACATGCTATACATCAATCAACACATGAGCTAACCATTTAAACTAAATTACTAAGTTCCCAAAAACTCATTTTCAACTTTTTCAAGAATAGGTTTTTCCCCAAAATTTCTTTCAATCAACCAAATCCCAATTTCAAGAATCCTAAGGCATTTAATACATTGCCATTATCATGCTAAAAATCATGTTCATGCCAAACTAAAAATTAAAGAACAACCTAATCATGCTTCACATGTCAATCTAGTCCTTCATAAACTAGTTTTTGCATAAAACATAACCTTCAACCAAGCTAGCTCATGCATACAAATTCTAGTAAACTTAAAAATAATTCTAATCACTTTATTAAACATCTAACACATAATTAAACATCACACCCTCATGTTCTCATAGTTCAAGAATTGAAAAATTACTAGAACTATCATGTTACACCTAATTAATTTAAACAACAACTTCAATCAACACATATTCAATCCCAATAACACAATTAAGCATTTAATTAGTTGATTCCTCAAGGATCACCCCATTTCCCTCTTTTTCACACTTAAGGTTTTCACCCTCAAGTACCAAGGAGAGATTAGAGATGTTCATCTCCTCATATTCATCATCAACTATCCAAACAACATCACAAATCAACAATATTAATTAAACTAGAACAACAATTTAAACAACACAAAGGGGGGAGGGTTTGGGCGTTGTTTTAGGCTTCATTTTGGGGTGAAAAATTCTGTTTTCCTTCTCATATAAATGCTAGGAAGAATAGCTAAGACAAAGGAGAGAATCACCTAGCAAGAAATCAAGTTTTGGAAGCAAAAATCAAGTGTACAAAAGGGGGGTGGGTTGCGACTTAAAATCAGAAACTTGGGGGGAGAAAATTTAATTTTTCTCTTACCCAAATGATGTAGATGATGAGGAACTATGTTGGGGTGATGATCTAGAGCAAGTTTGATGAAGAAATCTAGCTCAAAAACTCAATGGAGGTGGAGGTAGCTTCAATGGAGCTTGTCTTGCTCAAGAAGAGAAAGGAGAAGAAGATGAGGGTTTTTGGGAGAGGGTGGCATGAAAAATGGGGCTGAAGTGGGGGGTCTCACCCTTCATCATGCTTAAATAATTTATTTAATAGAATTAGTATTAATAAAAATAAATTTAAGTAATAGTTTTTAAGATAAAACCACACACATGTGACACTTAAATCACTTTAGAGATGCTAATCCCATCACTCACTCTAACCCATCTAATCTCACTTCTCTCAAGGTTACCCTCTAATCTATAGTCTTAAGATTTAAAAACACGACGACGAGAAACCGAAAAAACCGAATTATTTCTCGCTGGAAAAATCCCGAAAAATTAATTCGCGAGGAATTAATTCTTCGCATGATAATATTATTTCATAAATAATAAAAATAACAATAATCACTCAAAAATAGTCTCAACAAGTTACGATTCGATTTTCATCGAAATCGGAGTTCATTTAGAATTTTATCTGTGGCGAAACTGCCCGGTGATTCGAAACGCGACGAAACTTCGTTAGAATTTTTCGACGATATTCAAACCATGAATTAATATAAAAATATTAATTCTCAATTATATTTGCTCTTGATGTAATTAAATCAGTTACTTAGAGAACAAGAAATTTCTTATTATAGCATAATTACGACAAAATACACTAAATAGCGCTAATTAACGCATCATAGAAATACGCGTGTTACATTAGAGGCTTACCAAATCTTAAATTTCAATCTGATGCTCTATGTGAGGCATGTCAAAGAGGAAAACAAGTTAAAACTTCTTTTCATTCAAAAAAATTTGTTTCAACCTTTAGACCACTTGAGCTTTTACATCTTGATCTTTTTGGTCCAACAAGGACATCCTCTTTAACTGGAAAGAAATATGGGTTAGTCTTTGTTGATAATTTTACTAGATGGACATGGGTTAGATTCCTTGCCCACAAGGATGAGTCATTCAAGGTATTTACTATTTTCTGTAAATCAGTTCAAAATGAAAAAGGAATTTGTATTTCTTCCATTAGAAGTGATCATGGGGGAGAATTTGAAAATGAAAACTTTCAAAAATTTTGTAAAGAAAATGGCAATTCCCACAATTTCTCCTCTCCTAGATCACCACAACAAAATGGTGTTGTAGAAAGGAAAAATAGGTCCCTCCAAAAAATGGCCAGGACCATGATCAATGAAGCTGATATTGCTAAATATTTTTGGGCAGAAGCAGTAAACACAGCTTGTTATATTCAAAATAGAATTCTTATTAGACCTATGTTAAAGAAGACTCCTTATGAACTGTGGAAAGGTAGAAAACCAAACATATCTTACTTTCATCCCTTTGGTTGTATATGTAATATTCTGAATACTAAGGATCAACTTGGTAAGTTTGATTCCAAAGCTGACAAAGGAATCTTTTTGGGATACTCTGAAAGATCTCAAGCTTTTAGAATATACAATAAAGAAACTTTGATAGTGGAAGAATCCATTCATCTCAAGTTTGATGACAAGAAGCTTGACACTTCCATGTCAGAGCTGGATGAGTTATTTTCAGATTTAAATATTGGTGACACTACAAATGGTGATCCAGCAACTTCAGCGTCCGGTGTTAACCAGACTCTGGATTCTACTCAAGCAGAAGCTGAAGTCAGAAAGAATTGGAGATACAAAACCAATCATCCCAAAGATCAAATCATAGGAGAACCTGGAGATAGAGTTAGAACCAGATCCTCTTTCAAAGAGCATGCAGATATTACACTTCTCTTTGAAATGGAACATAAAACGATTGATCAAGCCTTGGAAGATGAAGGTTGGATTCTGGCTATGCAAGAAGAGTTGAATCAATTTCAAAGAAATGATATCTGGAAGTTAGTCACTCTACCAGAAGATAAGCAAGCTATTAGTACTAAATGGGTATTTAGAAACAAGCTTGATGAAGATGGTAAGGTTATGAGAAACAAAACAAGATTAGTTGCTCAAGGTTACTTACAAGAAGAAGGTATAGACTTTACTGAAACCTTTGCACCTGCTGCAAGGTTAGAAGCTATTCGTATTTTGCTTTCATTTGTTGCACACCATGAAATAATTCTTTATCATATGGATGTGAAAAGTGCTTTCTTGAATGGTTTTATAACTGAGGAAGTCTATGTGAAATAACCTCCTGGTTTTGAAGATATTGAATTTCTAGAACATGTTTTTAAACTTAAAAAGGCTCTGTATGTTCTTAAGCAAGCTCCTCGAGCTTGGTATATGTGACAACCACCCTAAAAATTAAATGGAGCCGCCACCAATATTTTATTTTTATAGGAAACATTGGAAAACCTATTTTTTGAATATTTTTGAATTTAATAAAAAAGGAAGGTCTTTGAACCAGAATCGGGTTCGGGAGTTGGTTACGCGCAAGGAAGGATTAGCACCCATACGCGCCCATTTAAAGAAATGGTACCTGTTAATTGTTTATAAAATATTGTTTGCCTTTTAAGGAAATTAATTCCCTTTATGAATTTTTCTGAAAAGAAATATAAGTTTACCAACTATCATGTTACAAAAATATTAAAGGAGACTTTGAAAGGAAACTCAAGTATTCTACCAGAATCATTTTCTTACTCCTTAATGTAACAAAAATAAAATAAAACCTAAAAGAATGTTAATAAAATACAGATAAGAGAAGTTTTTTTTTATTTTGCTTTTATACCCTTAATCATCTTTATTTAATTCTAACTATTTACAAAAAAAGGGTAAATTGCAAATAAGTCCCTATTCAGGACTTGACCCCATTGGAAGACCAAATCTTAAAACGCGTATGAATAGAAAAATTAGAAAAGGAAGACTTTTTAATTTCTTTGCTTTCAGCCCTCTTTTATCATACATTTACAGTTCAGTCCTCATTTATTATATATTTGCAATTTGATCCTTATTTATTATATATTTACAGTTTAGTCCCTATTTAGGGTTTGGCCCATTGGAAGGCCAAACCCTAACCCTAATTTTGTTCCAGAATCCAACAACAACCGCAACAACAACAACAATAACAACAACAACAATAACAGCAACAATAACAGCAGCAGCACAAAAATAAGAGACGGAAGCAAGCAAATTGCAACAGAAATTCTTGATTACAATTTTATTACAGAACCATATTCAGAGAAAAAATAGAAGGAAGAAAAGAAAACCTGGGTGTTATGCTTTTCCCAGAAAATCAAAGAGATACAGAGAAGGGGGTAAAACCTAAAACTAAATGTGTTTAATTTTTGGTAGCCTCACAGGTTAGTAGTTTCCTTTTCTTGGCTTTATTCGTCTTCCTTCTTGCTATCGGCCTCCCTGCCCTTCTCTTGTTCTCACTACAGTTTCCTCTCTTTTGTTCCTCTGCGTGTCCTTTCTCTGGGGTTCTCTTCTCTCCCCTGTTCTTATGGCTCTGGCTCCTTTTATAATCTTTAATCCTCAATCCCTACAAAAAAAAGAAACAGATCAGAAAAACAAAACCGAATCCCTTAAAAAATTACAAATAGGAAAGAAAAAGATAAGATCTTCCCTGATTCGTGGAGATCCACGCGGCTTGCTTGCATCTGGACCGCATCATAAGGAAAACGAGGATTCTAATTCGGATTTGATGGAGAGAAAAAAACATGAAAGAAGAGATTTGAGGGAGAAAGAGAATGGGGTGTTGCGAATGGCGCTGCGTGTGATGGTTGGGCTAGGGTTTTGAAAAGGGAAAGAAGAGATGAGGTTGAGAAAGGGAAGGATGAGGGGAGCGTGGATGATGGAGGAATTAGTGGAGAAGAATTAGGGGAAGAAGGATGAGGTGGTGGAGGCGCGGCTAGGGTTGAGAGAGAAGAGAGAAGGGAAGGAAGGAGAGAATGGAAGAAGCGGCTAGGGTATGGAGGCGTGGGGAGCTAGGGTATGGGAGAAAGGAGAGGATAAGGTTGAGGAGAAGAGAGCCGCGCCGCGAGGAAGAGAGGATGAGGGAGCGCCGCGGAGAGGGGAATGCTGCGTAGGGAAGAAGGTGAAGTTGTTTTAGGTTTAGGGTTAAAAGGTTTAATAGAGTTTGGGTTGGGCCGCGTGTGTTGGGCCTGCGCAGGTGAAGAAGGATAAGTAGGGGGTGCGTGGAGAATGAGGCACGGGGTGCAGGAAGCAGTAAGGGAGGAAGGCGTGAGGAGTACGCAGAGGGGGGCTGAAAAGAAATAAAAGGGGTGTGCGCAGTAAATGAAGGAAACAAGCTGGGATGGGCTGCTGTTTGCACCACCCAGACTTATATTTTGCACACCCTTTCTCAAAAAATATAAAATCCTCTTTTTCTCTTTTTATTTATTCTTTTCTTTTCTTTTTTCTTCTCTTTTATAATCTCCAAAAATATTATTTATTACTACTACTACTAAATAAATAAAATAAAGTAAAAGTTAAAATAAATAATAAAATAAAATAAAATAAAAAAGGGTCGGACAAAATTAGGGTACTACAGCTGCCCCTCCTTAATTACATTTTACTCGAAGGTCTTCGTGCATTCGTTGTAAAAAGTTAATTAAGGATAAAGGACTTTGATTTTGTCGGCAATAAGTGGTTTGAGATTGCGAGATTGGCTCCCGACTTTGCTTTGGAATTCTAGGTCTAGTTCCTAATGAATTCCTGGTAAGACATAGGTTTAGTTCCTAACTCTTACAAAATTGGTGAGAGATTCTAGATTCGATTCCTAGTGAATTCTCGTTAAGGCATAGGTTCGGTTCCTAGCTCTTACAAAATTGGCTGGAGATTCCAGGTTTGGTTTCCTGGTGAACTCCTAGTAAGGCATAGTTTTGACTAGCTCTTACAAAATTGGTGGGAGATTCCAGGTTCGGTTTCCTGGTGAATTCCTAGTAAGGCATAGTTATGACTAGCTCTTACAAAATTGGTGGGAGATTCCAGGTTCGGTTCCTGGTGAATTCCTAGTAAGGCATAGTTATGACTAGCTCTTACAAAATTTGTTGGAGATTATAGGTTCGGTTTCCTGGTGAATTCCTAGTAAGGCATAGTTATGACTAGCTCTTACAAAATTTGTTGGAGATTCTAGGTTTGGTTCCTGGTGAATTCCTAGTAAGGCATAGTTATGACTAGGTCTTACAAAATTTGTTGGAGATTCCAGGTTCGGTTTCCTGGTGAATTCCTAGTAAGGCATAGTTATGACTAGCTCTTACTAAATTGGTGGGAGATTCCATGTTCGGTTTCCTGGTGAATTCCTAGTAAGGCATAGGTATGGTTCCTAATCCTCACGAAATTGGTGAGAGATTCTAGGTTCGATTCCTAGTGAATTCTCTGTAAGGCGTATGTCTGATTCCTAACCTTCACATCTTTGGTATTGATTACTTCCCTACCTAGGGTAAGCCTGGGGTGCGAGCTTCTTCGTCACTCGACACAAGTTTTGGGTCAGATTCCCAACAAAGGTAAGTCAGATTCTTACCGCTTGTTAAAAGGTACGAATTGATTACCTTACTTTAAGGAATGTCCGTGGTATGAGCTTCTCCGTTACTCGAAACAATTCGGGTCAGATTCCCGACAAGGTGTAGGACAGGTTCCTAATTCTTGCTAATAAAGAGATCGGGTAGGCTGAGTACTAGTTCTTATCGAGTAACAACAGACCAACCGTATGTAATATTTGAGGGTGGGTCAATGGACCCAAAAACTTTGATGGTCATGCAGGATGCAATGAATGATATGCCATGCATGAATGTTATTATTGTTAGAGAAATATTTTTTTTTTTGGAGCAAATGGTGATTTTTTAAGGTGGGTCGTGGACCCAAAAGTATTGGTGATCATGCAAGATGCGATGAATGGTATGTTATGTATGAAATGATGTTTTTTAGAGAAATGATTTTGAAAGTGGGTCTGAGGCCCAGAAGTAATGATGATCATGCTAGATGCGATGAATGATATGCTATGCATGAACTTTATTATTGTTTTCAATTTTTTTTATTTTCTTGAATTCCTTTGAGGACTCTGCCCCTAGACTCGTGGGATGATGAATTTCTGTCAGATTGCTTGTCCGGATGGTTGACTTTGTACTGCACCACTTGACAAATCATTTTGTGGATCTTCAAATTTTCAACTTCATGCTTGGATGCCTTGGGAAGGATTAGATTGACAACTTTGATTCGTAGAGACTTTTCAGTGTCCCTTTGGCCTTCGTTCAGCCATGATGGGAAAGATCTATGTTGAGAGACAGATCATCTTGTGTAGTTCTGAAATTGGAATGAAATCTTGAATGCGAAGCTTGTAGATGATGGGCACAGCTTTTGCCCCTAGCTTCTTGGTTTATATCTGTGAAGTCCAATCTGGGTGGACATGTTTGTAAATTTGACCCTAACTTTTGCCTAGGCCGCTCTTTGCGAGTTTTCAACCTAGTGGGTCGCTCTAACTTTTGCCTAGACCGCCCTTTCGGGTTTTCAGCCTAGCGAGCATTTTATTTTATATTCTTCCCCTTTTTTAGGTAGAGCAACTGCACTGAGGAGTTTATATGGATCTCCTCCTTCAAAAATAAAGTTTTCAGAAAATATGAGCAATTTGACTTCGATCAGAATGGACTTTATTAGGGTTGTAACGTGGCCAAGGGTTAAGGGTTATGAAAGAAAGGATATTTCAGGCCCAAAAAAGTGTTTAAGGGTTTATAAAAACAAGGATCTTTAGGGTAAAGATGCACTTCATTTTTGCTAGCACATTTGTTTCACCTTTGCGGTTTCCTTTTTGATCTTCGCAAGTGTCTTTGACACGTCTTTGATATTTCTTTGAATTGTCTTTGATACTTTATTGCTTACTTTGCTCTTTTTCTTTTTGAGAGGACAAAGTTGATTGAAGACTTGTGCTATTCTTCATTGTATGAACGATCCTTATTCAAGGTATTTGAAAGAAAATTTCGTTTTAGGCTCAAAAGGGGTAGCAATGGATAAGTACTTTTTGTATTTGCGGATAGAGAAAAACGGCCAAACCTCATCTCAAAATCTCATTGCTCACATCTTCACAAAACTTAACTTTTGATAACTTGTGCATTTGCTTTACCATTAAAAAAAGAAAAATTCAAATTGCAGTTTTATTGATGAAAAGATGAGAACATAATGAGCCCTTTACATGATATGCCCCAGGGCTTTGGGCAAAGCGTAAAAAATAAATGAAGGTTGCTTAAACAGGGCTATTCCTTGAAGTTTTATCACTTGGCGTTGATCAAAGCCCAACAATTCTTAACGAGATGGCCCACTGCTTCAGTACATGTCGTGATGAGGTCACTTGTTTCTTCTTCCATCTCTTGGCTCATACTGCGCGATGGTTGTTGAATGTTGTGGTTGCCAATCCTTCCGCTTATTATCCCTGCTTCCACTCTTTCCCCAACAATGACTAAGTCTGAGAAGCTTGAAGAGACATTTCTCAACATCAGATCATAGAAGGGTTGTTGAAGTGTGTCAATGAACATGGTAACCATCTCTTTCTCAGATAGCGGAGGTTCCACTTGGGCTGCAATCCCTCTTCATCTTTGGGCATACTCTTTGAAGCTTTCATTACCCCTTTTTACCAGGGTTTGCAACTGAGAACGGCCAGGAGCCATGTCCATATTGTACTTATATCGATTGATGAAAGCTTTGGCCAAATCATTCCAGGAGTTGATTTTGCCCTGCTCTAACTGCATATACCAACGTAGGGATGCCCCTGTAAGACTCTCTTGGAAGAAGTGGATTAAGAGCTTATCATTACTGGAGCAGGATGCCATCTTTCGGCGGTACATGATGAGGTGGCTTTTTGGACAAGTTAAGCCTTCATACTTGACAAACTCAGGAACTTTGAATTTTGGAGGAATCACCACGTCGGGGACCAAACATACTTCTGAAGCTTTGAACTCAATATGATTTGCCCCTTCAATGGCTTTCAGCCTATCTTCCATAATTTGGAATCTCTTCTGATCTATGGAGTCTCCTGATGGGCCATTGGAAGCCTCTCGATACTCATTAGTGTTAGTGGAATAATTCTTCTCAGTGGTCAATTTTGGATCCAAGTTCTGCAGAATGTCAAATAATTTGTCTATCTTACCATTGATTTGGTCAAGCTCTTCTCTCATCGCTTGCTGATTCTGTTCCAACAAATCCATGAGTCTAGATTGGGCTCGAGTCCGGTAGGGATGCAGGGAAAACTTATTTGTATTTATTTTCTGTTGGGGGAAAAAAATGAGTCATGTTATGTAGGTGCCATGTTTATGCATGTCATTAACCTTTTTTTTTTGTGTACATTTTATGATAGATAATGGAGAAACATTTTTTTACTTATTTATTTATTTTATAAAATTAAAGTGAATGCAACGATGTTGTTAAAAAAGAGAAAATGCTTTTTTTTGTTTGAAAATTTGTTTTTTTATTTAGAGGGAAAAAGGAATGAGAAGGGATTTTTTTTACTGTGTTTCTTTTTACAAAGAAGAATAACAAATAATATTTTTTGGGGAAAAATATCATTTATTATTTTTCACAATTTTTGAAATGTGAATGAAAAATAAATGGATGATGGAAAAACAGGTAGAGTGTGCCCCTTGTGATGTAGGCCGGTATTTCCTAAGATCTTAGGTCATACGACTTTTGGGTCACGTGGAAGATGGGAAAATGAGACAAGGTATGCTCCTTTTGTGATATGGGCCGGTAACTCCTTAAAAGGATCTAGGGTTTATATTAAGTGCCTTTCCATTGGGTGAATTTAAGATACTAATCTAAAAAGGTCCCCAGAGCCAAGGGTCCCATTTGAAAATGTTACCACCAATAATAAGTATATTATTAAAGGATGATTTTTTTTCAAATGAGCCAAACTCTAGGTGAGGCCTTCATAGGAACCTACTGGCCGTACGTCCAGCAGAGCACCCATTACACAGCCTCTCCTAACTTAAGGTTCACTCGGGCCCGGGTATAGGGCACCCACTCAAAGTGTGTGTACATAAAGTGTGTAAAGTGAAGTGTGTGAAGGAGCAATAACCTAAAATACTACCCGCTGCAAAATAAATTAACAAATACATTTATATACAAGGTGGCTATCCTAAAGTTCATATATACATGTGAAATAAATAGAATAAATCAAAATTAAAACAAATAAATCAAAGATAAGAATAAAAGAAAGAAAAGGGAAATAAATCATTTAATAGGCAAACAAATTAATTCAAACAAATTTAAGGCCTAACTCTCTAAAGTCCCCAGTGGAGTCGCCAGCTGTGACAACCACCCTAAAAATTAAATAGAGCCGCCACCTATATTTTATTTTTATAGGAAACATTGGAAAACCTATTTTTTGAATATTTTTGAATTTAATAAAAAAGGAAGGTCTTTGAACCAGAATCGGGTTCGGGAGTTGGTTACGCGCAAGGAAGGATTAGCACCCATACGCGCCCATTTAAAAAAATGGTACCTGTTAATTGTTTATAAAAAATTGTTTGCCTTTTAAGAAAATTAATTCCCTTTATGAATTTTTCTGAAAAGAAATATAAGTTTACCAACTATCATGTTACAAAAATATTAAAGGAGACTTTGAAAGGAAACTCAAGTATTCTACCAGAATCATTTTCTTACTCCTTAATGTAACAAAAATAAAATAAAACCTAAAAGAATGTTAATAAAATACAGATAAGAGAAGTTTTTTTTTTATTTTGCTTTTATACCCATAATCATCTTTATTTAATTCTAACTATTTACAAAAAAAAAGGTTAAATTGCAAATAAGTCCCTATTCAGGACTTGACACCATTGGAAGACCAAATCTTAAAACGCGTATGAATAGAAAAATTAGAAAAGGAAGACTTTTTAATTTCTTTGCTTTCAGCCCTCTTTTATCATACATTTACAGTTCAGTCCTCATTTATTATATATTTGCAATTTGATTCTTATTTATTATATATTTACAGTTTAGTCCCTATTTAGGGTTTGGCCCCATTGGAAGGCCAAACCCTAACCCTAATTTTGTTCCAGAATCCAACAACAACCGGTACAACAACAACAATAACAACAAAGAATAATAATAAAGAATAATAATAAGAAGACACACAAAATAAGAGACGGAAGCAAGCAAATTGCAACAAAAATTCTTGATTACAATTTTATTACAGAACCATATTCAGAGAAAAAATAGAAGGAAGAAAAGAAAACCTGGGTGTTATGCTTTTCCCAGAAAATCAAAGAGATACAGAGAAGGGGGTAAAACCTAAAACTAAATGTGTTTAATTTTTGGTAGCCTCACGAGGTTAGTAGTTTCCTTTTCTTGGCTTTATTCGTCTTCCTTCTTGCTATCGGCCTCCCCCGCTTCTCTTGTTCTCACTACGCTTCCTCTCTTTTGTTCCTCTGCGTGTCCTTTCTCTCGGGGTTCTCTTCTCTCCCTGTTCTTATGGCTCGCTCCTTTTATAATCTTTAATCCTCAATCCCTACAAAAAAAAAACAGATCGTAAAAACAAAACCGAATCCCTTAAAAATTACAAATAGGAAAGAAAAAGATAAGATCTTCCCCGATTCGTGGAGATCCACGCTTGCTTGCATCTGGACCGCATCATAAGGAAAACGAGGATTCTAATTGATTTGATGGAGAGAAAAACATGAAAGAAGAGATTTGAGGGAGAAAGAGAATGGGGTGTTGCGAATGGCTGCGTGTGATGGTTGGGCTAGGGTTTTGAAAAGGGAAAGAAGAGATGAGGTTGAAAGGGAAGGATGAGGAGCGTGGATGATGGAGGAATTAGTGGAGAAGAATTAGGGAAGAAGGATGAGGTGGTGGAGGCGCGGCTAGGGTTGAGAGAGAAGAGAGAAGGGAAGAAAGGAGAGAAGGGAAGAAGCGGCTAGGGTATGGAGGCGTGGGGAGCTAGGGTATGGGAGAAGGGAGAGCATAAGGTTGAGGAGAAGAGAAGCGCCTTGTGAAGAGAGGATGAGGAGCGCCATGCGGAGAGGAATCTTTGCGTAGGGAAGAAGGTGAAGTTGCTTTAGGTTTAGGGTTAAAAGGTTTAATAGAGTTTGGGTTGGGCCGCGTGTGTTGGGCCTGCGCAGGTGAAGAAGGATAAGTAGGGGGTGCGTGGAGAATGAGGCATGGGGTGCAGGAAGCAGTAAGGGAGCAAGGCGTGAGGAGTACGCAGAGGGGGGCTGAAAAGAAATAAAAGGGGTGTGCGCAGTAAATGAAGGAAACAAGCTGGGATGGGCTGCTGTTTGCACCACCCAGACTTATATTTTGCACACCCTTTCTCAAAAAATATAAAATCCTCTTTTCTCTTTTTATTTATTCTTTTCTTTTCTTTTTTCTTCTCTTTTATAATCTCCAAAAATATTATTTATTACTACTACTACTAAATAAATAAAATAAAGTAAAAGTTAAAATAAATAATAAAATAAAATAAAATAAAAAAGGGTCGGACAAAATTAGGGTACTACAGTATGATAGACTGAGTTACTTTTTAATGGAAAATGGTTTTATCAGAGGTCAAGTAGACACCACTCTATTTAGAAAAACATCAAACAAGCATTTTATACTTGTTCAAATTTATGTTGATGATATTATATTTGGAGCTACTAATGAAAGTCTGTGCAAAGAATTTTCTAAGTTAATGCAGACTGAATTTGAAATGAGCATGATGGGAGAATTAAAGTTTTTCCTTGGAATTCAAATCAAGTAATGCAATGATGGTATTTATATACATCAAAGCAAATACATCAAGTAATTGCTAAAGAAATTCAAGATGGTGGATTGCAAGCCAATGTGCACACCTATGCATCCCACTTGCATTCTTAGTAAAGATGAAACTGGTAAGAAGATAGATCAGAAAATGTACAGAGATATGATTGGATCTCTACTTTATCTTACTGCTTCAAGACCTGATATTATGTTCAGCGTCTGCCTGTGTGCTAGGTTTCAGTCTGATCCTAGAGAATCACACTTGAGTGCTGTTAAAATAATATTTAGATATTTGTAAGGATCTACTAATCTTGGTTTGCTCTATAAGAAATCAAAAGATTACAAGTTAGTAGGTTTCTGTGATGCTGACTTTGCTGAAGACCGAACTGAAAGAAAAAGCACAAGTGGATGCTGCCAATTCCTTGGAGCAAATCTTGTATCTTGGTCGAGCAAAAGACAAAGCATAATTGCACTCTCAACAGCAGAAGCTGAATACATCTCAGCAGCAAGTTGCAGTTCTCAACTTCTATGGATGAAATATCAACTTGAAGACTACTTGATAAAAGAGAGTAACATTCCTATCTTCTGTGATAATACATCTTCAATTTGTCTCACTAAGAATCCTATATTGCATTCTCGAGCAAAACACATTGAGATTAAACATCACTTCATAAGAGACTATGTTTAGAAGGGTATTCTTGAAATAAAATTTGTAGACACTGATCATCAGTGGGCTGACATTTTTACAAAACCCCTTGCTGAGGATAGATTCAATTTTATAAGAAGAAATCTAAATTTTCATCTTATAGAAGAATGATTAATCTCAGCGTCTTATGATACGCATCATTCAGCATATGTATGACATAGGCATTCGCATGTGTACTCATATGATATGTCATTCATAATACATAACTCAACGGCCGGTGAATTCAATTGCGTGCGTTTGAGCATACACGTGTTGAATTCGTGTGGGACTTAAGCGTCTCATCACACCTAATCTGAGTCATGATTATTTATGTTTTTAATAAAATCTTTTTCTTGATTTTATCCTCATTTTGGCAACTGTATTTATTATAAAAAAAAGGGAATCTTTATTTTATTTTCTTTTTGAATTATTTTTATTCAGAAGAAATGTGAAGAGTTTTTCAAAAAGTAACTGTACCATTTATCAAAACTTTCCCACTACACCTTCACTTTCGCTCCACTCTTTGTTTTTGTCTGCGAAAACTGTTTTCTTTCTCTCTCTCTGTGTGAATTTCTCTGAAACCCTAAACCTCCATCAAATCACTCTCCAACTGCTACCATGGCAAACATTAAGATCGGTGACCACACTGCTATCTCCGACACCATGACAGAAGTAAAGCTTTTGAATGAGAACAGGATTGATTTGGAGAAGTTCAAAGTCTATGGTTTCAACTTCGATGAAGGTTTTGAGGCTATGGGTTGGTCAAAATATTTCTTCTCGAGTTCTTCTGCTGAAGTTATGGTTACTGCTATCAAAGAACTTTGGGGAAATATTACTTTTCTAGATGGAAAAATTGGAGGCTATGTCATAGGATTTAAGTTAGAGTTTACTATCAACGACATTGCTGATGTTACTGGTTGTTCATTGGAAGGAATTAGTTTTTACAATGGCTGGGAAAAAGCTTTCAATGGTATGGAGAAAGTGAATGAAGCCTTGTTTGAGAACTATTAGCAGTTGAAAGAATCTGGGAAAACTCCTACTGCCAAGCATCTAAAGAGTCACTTCAGAGTACTTCACAAGATCATAGTCAAGAGTGTTCTTCTGAAGGCTGGGTCTAGTGACATAGTGAACTATGAGCAAAAGTTCATTATGAGGACTTACTTGGCAAAACAGAAGATGAACCTGCCTAGATTGGTCTACAACAATCTGGTTCAAGCCATTGTGAGTTCGAGGAAAGGCACTGTAGAAAAGAAGGACATCTACAAGAAGATACCCTATGGTGTTCATCTTACTGCCCTATTGATTAAAGCCGGTATTCCCAAAAAGCTTGGAGCTTTGGAAGAAAAAGAAAGGGAAAAGTATTTTGGTGTTGGTGCTCTTGTGCGTCCTGATGTATTCGGTGTATACAATTTGGTAAGAATGCAGCTGGTAACTGGTGAAAGAATGAAGGAAGTAAAATAGGAGCAATAGGAGAAGAAGCTGGTGCTTCTATTGGTGAAGAAGCTAAAACAAAACCTACCAGAAGCTCATTATTTGGTGCGAAGAGAACTGGTGAGTCTCTAGCAAGGGAGACAAGAAGTAAAAAGCAGAAGGTGCCTCCTGCACCAGAAGGTAAAACTGTACCAGAAGATGATGAGGACCGAGTCCCCATTAGAAGCATTATGGAGAAGAAGAGAAAGGCAGAAGCTGAAAAGCATGTTTCAGTGTCTGGCCCTAAGAAGCAAGCTCCTCCACCTCCTCCTCCTGCTGTTGCTGCTCCACAAAGAAAAAGGAAGAGATTGGTTAGGCATTCTGAGAAGCTTAATCCAAAGGTACTAGATTCTACCATTGATGATTCTGTAACTACCTTTGAGTCTGATGATACTATTCTTGCACCACCATTGTCTGTTGCACAACCACAAACACACTACGCACAACCTCTATCCACCAAACTCCCAATTAACCACAAAGTCCAAAACACTTACATTTCCCTCACCACAAACCTCTACCTCATTAAACACATCCCTCACTACATACATATCTTCACTCCATTCTCACCCATTCAATCAACTCTTCAAAATCAATCCAAACAAGCCCAAAAACTACACTGTCAAGAAGACTTCACCTCTCCCACTTACCATCACTTACAAACCTACCTCCTTTTCTGGTGCAAAGAAGTTTGTATCTACCATTAACAGACCAAGGTTTGTTAGAGAAGACGTGTATCACACCATTTGTGATCACCCCTCTCTATGGCATTTGAAAACATTCACTTCTGGAGTTGCAAGACTGGAAGTTGCCTCTCCATCAAGAGTTCTATTCAAAGAAGGAGAAAAGCAAGTTGATATGTCCTTCAAGGGAAGATTGAGACCTCAATCAAACAGAAAAACAATTCTCTTCTCTATTGATCTTCCCAGGTTCCTACCACAGAATGAACCACTTACTCTTGAAGAATGCGGAAGGTGGATAACAGATGAAGAAACGGCTTTTATGACTCATTGCCTGGAGATGAAAAGGCTTGAGCTGATCCGTCAATACAGAGATCCTGCTTCAGCGTCTGTCAAGATTGTACCCGATAGGCAAAGGTGGTTGCCTTGGTCTATTCCTGGAAAAAGGAAGGAACCAGCCCCTGGGAAAATGCCATTCAGCAGAATTGGACTGAAGGAATATGAGAAAGCTCCTAGAAGATTCGATGTCAAATCATTCTCTCAGCTTCCGGTCAACAAGCTTGGTGAAGACCATGCTCGGCGAGTATACCTGAACTTGCTCAATAAAGATGCTTGGAGCACTGGTTCTTCTGGCTGCTGCAATGCAGAGAAAACAACCATTCCTACAGTTGGCTCCATCAGCAGGGTAACAGACACAAAACTTGGTACTATTTATTTCGATGATATGTTTATGTGTTCTGTTGTAAGGCCCCTGAATGCTATGAAAATAGAAGATCAATGGGCTGCTATTTGCAAACATTTTGATATTGGCTTTAATTGGAGACAATGGACTATGTCTTTCCAAGACAAACCATTCTGCCCTATTTTAAGCAACTCAAGATTGAAGAAGATGATAGGGAGAATCTGCATAATTTATTCCTTGTTGAAAACGAAGTACTCACATTCATTTTTGATGATAATGGGAGTTTTTATAAGAAGAATTTTTGGAGAAGCTGCCTTGGTGCAATTTGATGCTTATACTAAAGATCTACTTCAGCACAGGGAAATTGTTTTTATGCTTATGTTGTATCCTAAAGAACTTCTATGTAGGTGGGATTGGGAAATGGATCAAGAGAAACAGAAGCTAGGAAGATTCATCAAATGGTCCTTACCAAATGATGACCTCCTTCAGCAGGCTAAGGCAAGAAATGAAAGGAAACTGAGATTGTCACAAGATGTGCTAGCAGAGCACCAGAAGATGGAATCTCAAAGGGTTGTTATAGTTGAATCAATTCCAGAAGCTGATGTTGAACCTGCACCTGCAAATGCTGATGTTGTCATTTTGCCTAGAGCAGAATTTGAGGCTATCATGGCAACCAATCAAAAAGTGGCTCGGTTGGAAAGCACTTTGAAATTCATCTTGGAACGTTTCAATCTGGATCCTCCACCTCCACCAAACCCCTAAATTTTTTTTTACTTTGTAATTGTGTGCTAATTACAATTTCTATTTTTGATACAATCAAATATTTATGTTACTTGGTACAATTATATTTCAACTGATCTGACCTTATTTTCAAATTTTTCTAAATACTACTACTACTTATTGTTTTGACTATGATGTGTTTTACACTCTTTTTGTCTGATGATAAAAGGGGGAGTAAAAGAAGTATCTGATGAACTCGTTGAAAGTACGATGGATACACTGAAGTATCACAAATTTCATGCATAAATCATATACATAGCATGTTCCTTAATTGCTCAGATACTCATTGATATTCATTTTCTGGTGCTTTGATAATCTTCAATATCTGTTGGCACAATTCTATTCAATTTTGTACAATGAATTTCAGCATCTGATACTTGAGTATATTCTTTGTTGGTACAATGTTCTCAGTATCCGATCTCATCGTTTAAATCAAATATATGCTCTGATACTTGTATGCATTTTTGTGATCACATAAATGCTTTAATTATCATAAATCGCTCTGATACCTGATATATTTAATTTTATCTGAGTTGTTGAACTCAGGGGGAGACCCTTGAAATTATATTTAAAATTAAATTGTTCATCAACCTTAGATATTTGTCATCATCAAAAAGGGGGAGATTGTTGGAACCTAAACGATTGAGAAGTTTAGACCCTCATTAATTTTGATGATAACAAAGTATCTTCTGATAAGTCTTTGAGTGCGCAGATATTAAAATCTCTTATGTATTATCTCACTCAAGCAAGAAGAAGAAAATTCACAAGTACTGAATACATTCCATGTGTGTCAGCATCTGATTCACTCTAGCGTCTTGCGTAAAGTGAGCGTCCGGTAGTGTTATTCTTTGACACGTGGATTACTCAATTGCTGCGAGCGTCCGTCTCCTGTTTTGAGCGAGCATCTAGTCTTTTCTTGCTCTTCACCTCAGCTACTTTGGAACGGAATTTGAATTTGATTTTGTGCGCTCAATTTTATGTACGAGGAATCAAATGTGACACCTTTAGAATAAGACAAATTCATACAAGGCAATTATGTGAAAAACAGATAGTATAATAACGGAAAAATGTACTATTCTGATATTCTTCGAAAAGGAAGAAAATGACAGAATTTCAAATTGCCTCACCCAATGTTTTGAAGCTGAAATATCTGCAACGGTATTATCCTCAAGACTTCTGTAAATACTTCAAGGTATTCATTGAAGAAAGGCTAGAGAAACTGCAAGAGACTATATTCTGAAAATGTATTACTCAAGTGAGCAATCAAGTTTCGTGCCAAGTCTCTGGACTACAAGAACTAAACCTCAACGTCTGATTCTTTCTTTTAGAAAGTTATTTGTTTGAACTTAATTTTTTCATCCTCTCTGTGAGAGTTATCTTGATTGTATTCAAAACTATCTTTGTGAAAGTTGTATTGCCTAGTTAAGGCTTTGTTCCTCAAAGGCTCGAACGTACTGAGTCGTTTTGGGAAGTTAAGAGTATTGTCAATTTTGTAATAGTAGAATACTCTTAAGGAAATTTGTAATCAGTTGATTATAGTGGAAAATCCTTCAGGAACGAAGGGACTAGACATAACTACCAGGTTGGTGGTGAACTAGTATAAATCTCTGTGTTTCTTGCTTTACTGCTTTATACTTACGGTTATCTTGCGCATAAAAACAAGTGTTCAAAAATCTTATTTTCAGCGTCTTGTCCTACTCCAGCATCCGATTTCAAACAGATTCATTTTCAAGTGTTCTATAGTGTTTTCAAGTCAAAGTTTGTGAAAAGTTTGTAAACACAATTCAACCCCCCTTCTTGTGTTCACGCTCACAATGCATTGAAGCAGTGTCATAAATATGCAAGTAATAGCACATCCATTCATAATTAACATTGGGCAAATATTATTCTTATGTAAGATGGAATGAATATCCAAAGCCATAGAAATAAATTGGAAGAGAAAAGAAGAAAAGAAACAGCAGTATCTCGCCCAGCGGAGCACCCAGCGAGGGAGCATAGAATGCTCTACTGTGATGCTGCAGCATCTTTGCCCAGTGGGCAT
The DNA here is from genome assembly GCA_037113605.1 of Calophaca sinica. Taxonomy (NCBI): domain Eukaryota; kingdom Viridiplantae; phylum Streptophyta; class Magnoliopsida; order Fabales; family Fabaceae; genus Calophaca; species Calophaca sinica. The sequence goes on from CM073736.1 coordinate 54,501,621, forward strand.
GTGCAGAATTTTCTGCATAATTCCATATTTCTCAACCTCAATTCATCCATTCATAAGCAATATAAATGATACATAGTAAACATTAATTTTATAGGGTTTAGAACACCTAAAGTCAAGTATTCTAAGCCCTAAAAGCACTTAGAAGTGAAAAATTGCACAAAACAACACTAACTAGCGCGCTTTTGCTTCGGTCTGGGCGCGCTTCGCACGCACACCTGCAGAATTCTGTAATAGAACGCCAATTTCGGGGATTTTATTAAAATACAAAACGAAGTCGGAATTGGAAAAATGACCACTCGTTGGAAAGCTTAGGATGTCTAGTTTCTGAATCTAAATTTTATTTTAGGACCTAACGAACTAATTTGTGCAGTTTTACCAAAGAAGACACTGATGTCAGAAAAAATGGGACAACTATTGTCCCTTAACTTGTAACTTCAATATCTAATCCAATTCTTAACCTTTTCAAGCGATTCTTGTGCTCATTCTGAAGAACTTTGAGTCTAGTTTCTCATGAACTAAACCTCATCCCAATTGGAGCTCTGTGGAACTCGCAATGGGGCAAACATCACACGAATGTTTGTGGGGATTGGGGACAGCAATCCAACCCTCCTCCAATTTCAGCCAAAGACCACAACTTCCACTCAATCGAAACTAATTATCATTCATATTAAAGCTCCAAAACAAGGATAACAACATAATACATTGAATAACAATTCATTTAGCATTTGAAACATAGGCATATCCATGATAAAGATCACAAAACTCATCAAACTATCATCAACTTATTCAAATAATGAACAACTAATTCCAAAACCTTTTCCTATCATACAACTCTCATAAAACTCAACTAGACATCATGCAAACATACACAATGATAACATTGAAGAATTAAATCATTTAACATGAAACTCATGAGCAAAAACCTACTTCAAATATCATAGATTCTCATCAAAATCAATAACACTTCATACAATCCCATTTCCCTTCTCATACTATTCCATAAACCCCAAATTGAAGTCATGAAAACACACTTCAAGAAAGAAATAAAACCCTAATTGGGGGTTTTATGGGTGCCCACCACTAAAAGAAGAAGAAACTCACCTTAATGCCCAAAAGTTGAGCTAGGAAGTGGAGAAACTTGATCTTCTTCCTCTCCTTCACGTTTTCCTTCTCCTCTACAATTAGGGTACTCCAAATCTTCCACCAAAAGCCAAAGATCCAGCTACAATCTTTCTTCTCCAAGTTAGGAATGAAGAAACCACACAAATGCCTCTCTAATCTCTCCCAAATTACTAAACCCTAGGTCTTTCCCCTTTTTCTTTTCTTTTTTCTTCTTTTCTTCTTTCTTCAGAAAATAAACCGGGGGGGGAGGGGAGGGAGAATAAGAGAGCTGAGGGCGAGAAAGTGAGGGGAAGAAAAGAGAGAAATTGAGTGTGGACCAATGCACTTCATCCTCCCATGCGACCCTAGCTTCTTCTTCCCCTTCTTCTTTCTTTCTTTCTTTCTTTCTTTCTTCTTTCTCCTTCTTTCTCTTTTCTTCTGTAGAAAAATCGAGGGGGAGGGAAGAATAGAGGGAGGGCTGGTGTAGAGAGGAGAAAAGGAGAAAAGGGAAAGTGTGTTTCTCATTTTTGGACCCTTATGCCCCTCTCTAGCCTAGGCATAAATACCTACATACCCTTACTTCTTCCCAAAACTCTCATCATGCCGCTCTTATCACACCCCTTTTCTTAATACTAACACCCCACTTTCTAACTAATTATTCAATTAAGACATAACCATATTTATCTCAATAAAGCCAAATAATTAAATTAGGCGGAGTGTTACATATATCCTTTTCCTACAAACATGATTTGTTCCATAATAGGCCTACCACGAGTCATCTTATAATTATTAAAACGAGTAAAGAGGAATTTCTTACATGTTGCATCTTCAGTCATGTACCTTGCTTCAAGTTTGTCCCAGGTTCTTTGGCGAAACTTTCGCTTATATAAACATCGATCAAGGAGTCAGATGCCATTGAGAATGTGTCTAATGCAGATGCAGTCATCATTATCCCACTTATGTTTCTCACAAATTTCAGCAATTTTCTCGTTATCCATTGGTCTTGGAGTAATCAAAACATACACCACTTTCGATGGTATAAGGAGGAAATGCATCTTTTTCTGCCAATAAACAAAGTTTCAACCTTTAACCTCTCAAGCTTCACAAAATCAGAATTCATCTCCTTTAAGGTTGCAGCCATTGTTGTTCACAAAATGAAAAATCAAACCTAAAGATTGTTATCAAATTATGCTGAGGATGTTGCAACTAAGAAGAGTAAACAAACATAAAATAATAAAACCAATGTGATAGTGATGATGTTGCAGAAACGAAGAATAAAGAAGAATATGATTGTGCAAGACTCCAAAGCTTGTGAGCACACTAAGCTTTAGGTTCGATTCACCCCGCCAGTCTCTCTAAATTGGAGGCAAGAAGTTGAACATTGAATCCCCTTCAAGATACTTTGGGGTTCCTTGATATGGTTTGTACAATCATACCAAGCTAATTGTCAAAGGTATTTTACAGAACAATAGTTTCCTCTCTTCACTTTGCACATAAGGAAAGAAAGAAAATGATTTGGAGTTATGAATTTGGCGGAGTTTTGGCAAAAAACTTATCAATTTTTGTATTCTTTTCTGCATGTAAAATCTTTCTATTTATAAAGCAACTTACACCACTTGACGAGGAGAAACAACTCTTTGTAAAGAGTTAGATCTTTCATGAATTGATTCAAATGAAATCATGTAATGATTCATGAAAACACATTCAATCATGATAGATTACACCCTATTAATTTTAATCTCAAATCCATGAAGAGACACACATTTTAGAACAAGAACTGAAGAACACACTGCTGAAAAATTATGTAAAATCGTATAGCGGGCACCAGGTGCTGACTAGGGCGACCTGTGCCCTATGTGAGATAGCAAACTGGGTACCAGGCACTGGCTAGGTGCCCTGCGCAACCCGAAGGTAGGCGCCAGGCTTGGGGCACCAGGCGCCCCTTGGTATGCTACCAACCTCTTGGTTTCTACGATCCAACGCCCATGCTGAGGCGCCTTGAGCCATTTCTTATGTCTTTCAAAGTGATCTAATTGATTCTCAAAGTGCTTTCTATGACTCCATTATTTTGAAAATCATTCACAGTTTGTTTAAAGTTTAACAATCACCAATGAGCATTTAAGAAAAGAGTTTTGTCTTTTCCTTTTTTTGATTGAAAAAAAGTGCGCTCACAGATGTACTTACATATTACCCACCAACGAGGTCCTTACATCAATAACGAAATTCAAACTCACGTCCTTATGTGATATGAGACGTATTTTTACTAACTGAATCAATATTCGTTGGTTAACTATGTCTTTTCCTTGGACAAGGCATTTTTAAGAAGCACGATTATAGGGAAAATAATATATTAAATCATCATATTTTTTTTCTAAAAAGACAATGATTGATGAAAGATGTTGTACTTTATAAAAAAAAAAAAGATGAAAGATGTTATAAATACGATGATCCAAGAAAAGGCGTGGTATAGCTTTGATATATCTACATTATGACTACAAATATTAAAAAATATCAACAGTATATTCAGTTTTAAGTGACTTTAATTTAAATAGTAAAGGTTGAGATTCCATGCTAACTCAATTCTGAATATGAAGCACGGACACCTCTAGTTTTAGGCATGTCCCGTGTTTGATATGTTTCGGACACCGACACTCATACGACTCATTTCCAACACCTCATTTCGGTGTCCAATTAAAAAAATTATATGTCTCTGACACGAATAGGACACCCTTTTCATGGGAAGGGACACCCGCATAAGCAAGTTTTCTCACATACACGAGTCAAAATACATATCAACTTCTCCGTTCACGATAGACATATCCCTCCTTGTCAATGATTTGTCCGCGGTGACATCTTCGCTCCATCTCATCGATGTCTCCGCTCCCTTCGCAATCGAAGTCTTCTTTTGGATCTTTGCTCCCCAGTCTCTACTTTATCCTTGATTATCAATTTAAATCTTTTATAAATGATACTCATTTTATTTTATATTATACTTTATTTTATATGAGGAGGGATCAAATGACTCCAAGAGTAACTCTTGTCTGAGTTACTTGCTTAATAACTTTCTATAGACATTGATTTTTGTCAATCCAACCGTTGAATATTATCATAATATATTAACGATCAATCATACCAAATTTTAGATAAATTGGACATTCGTAGCTATGTAATCATATGGTCAACATTTTACTTGTATTTTCAAAAGTATACTATACGTTGAATTAAAGTTATTTGATGGAGTATCAAATATTTTGAAAATTTTATGAAATTTTATAGAATTGATCTACTCAATAAGAAGTTTTAATTTGGTGGTTCGATTGGTGAAATTCAATATCTAGAGTTATTAAGCGGAGTAACTCAGACAAGAGTTACTTCTAGAGTCATTTCATCCCTCCTCATTTTATATTATATATATATATATATATATATATATATATACACACACATGTATACAATTATATGTATCGTTGTCGGTGTCCTATATTTTGGATGTTAGCGGTGTCTACGTGTCCGTGTCCGTGTCCGTGTCCGTGTACATGCTTCATATTTCTGATCGAGAATGCACATAAATCGTTAATGCACTTGTCGCAATGAGAAAGTCTTGTATGGTCACAAATCTGACACATCAGATTTAGACACATCCAATTAAATTGTTACACATCAATAAACTAAAATAAAAAAATTGAATAATCTCAACAAAAAAGAATGGCTGCATCACGGAAAATACCCAAAACACATCTACCCTTTCAATCTCTGCAACCAATTTGTTCCACTGCTTCTGTGAAAAGTTCCAGGCCTTGAAACCAACGTCCTCCATCTCTACTAGCCCGCCACCGCCATGTATGTCTCTCCCTCCACTGTCCAAGCCGCTACACCACCGTGGGCTGTCATCCTTCCTCTGCCAATGTGATGCGGCTTCCGTGGTGGGCTCAAAATTTGAAGCATATTGAAATTTATCAATTACATGATTGTATGGATTCCAAATCTGTAGGGTTCATTACATTTTCTCAATTACTTAATTCTCCACATCTGTAGTGGCACACCTATTTCATCAATCGACACAAAAACAGAAATCAAAATTATTTTTTGGAAGAAATTTAGTTGCCCCAGCGTTTTCCAAAAACAACAGTGAAAATGGTTGAGGAAAAGAGAGAATGGCGAGGAGGTAAGATAGAAGCCTCAACGTTGCAGAGATTTGCAGAATGTGGGTGCAAGAAAGAAGATAGAAGAGAAAGGCGAAACACTTGTTCTCTCTCCCTCTCTCTTTCTCTAGTTTTTAATTTTTTTTAGATTTTACAATTTTTTTATTTTATTTTAGTGATGTGTAACAATTCAATTGGATGTGTCTAAATCTAATGTGTTGGGTTTGTGACCATACAAGACTTTCTCTGTGGCAATTGGCTAACTTGGATGCTTAGAGTAATGATACATGAATACCCCTTTTGGGGACACCGTATGTCCGTACATGTACGGACAAAACTTTTTAATTTTATTTTTTTTCAAAAAGTTATTTTTTCAAAAAATAATTATTATAAAAGTGTTTAATACGGTGCAAATAAATGGTTAATACAGTGGTTAATGGGCTACTCTAATGTCAAGTTTCACTTGTATCCATTAACCACTTCTAACACTATATTAACCACTAATATCAACTTTGTTAACTAAGTGTCATTTACCACCTTTAATAACTCTTTTACAAATCATTACAAAAGTGGTTAATATTGTGCACCTAAGTGGTTAATACAGTTCACTAACTGATTAACGGTTAATCTGATGCCACAAGTTGCACTTGCACCCATTAGCCACTTTCAATACTGTGTTAACCGGTAATATCAATCCGGTTAACCAAGTATCATTCACCACCTTTAATAACTCTTTTACAAATCATTATAAAAGTTGTTAATGATGTGCATCTAAGTAATTAACACAGTTCATTAACTGGTTAATGGCTACTCTGATGCCATAAATTAAGTTGCACTTGCACCCATTAACCACTTCTAATACTGTATTAACCACTAATATATCAACTCTCAACTCTGTTAACCAAAAAAAATTTCATTAAAATAAATAAAAATTAAAATGTTAGTTTTTTCAAAAAGAAAAAAACCGTACATGTGTCTTAAAAGTGGTGTTCATCTATTATTTTTCAGTAGCATATGTGGCTGGCTTTCGGCTATTAATGCATCATCAGTAGTTTCGTTTTAGGGGCTATGGCGTAATTCTTATTTTTTATTTTGTTGGTCAAAGGCTATGGCGTAAGTTGAATTTGCAGAAGTTATGTGTGGGCTATACGGAGATCAAACATTTATGGCCCATGAGCGGTCCAAGTCGTAAGTATCAAACACGCCCTACTATATTGACCGAACAAAAATTTTCACTCGATGTGGTCAGACAATTTCTTTCGTTAGTGTAGATATTAAATTCTTTTTTTTTTTGATGGAAAGATATTAAATTCTTTTGTTGGGGCAACTTTAAGTTGATCAAATAATTCGCCTCCATTTCTTTTATGGGAACGGATAGAATGGACTATTTAAGTTTTGGCCCATTATGGACCAAATCTAGATAGCCATTGATATATTATACTAGTATTAATCATAAATAGTCTTGATAGTAAAATTTATTTAAAAGAAAGAGAGTAATGTAACACCCCGACTTTCCCTAAGGGTATGTTTGGATTGAGGCTTTTGGAGGGTTGTGGAGGGCTAAGTCCATATGTTGATATATATTTGAGATTTTAAAAAATTGAAAAAATAACATGATAAATAATTATATAATATTTCAATCACACTTTATTCGTTTTTAGAAACATCTTATAGTTTCCTTAATTTTGAAAAGAAAAATAGGCTCTCTCCTCAAAAACTCTCCATCCAAACATACCCTAAGTGGGTAACAAGGCTATCCAATAGAATAGATGGGGACAATTAGTTGAAAATGAAGGGGTGGGATTTATAGATTTGAGGTGCAGAAAGTAACTGGAGTAGATCAATAGTAGAGAAAAAGGGGTGCAACCATTGAAAAAAAGGGTGCAGGTGCAAGTGGGTAGTTGGTGATTAAAAGAAAAAGAGAAAAAGAAAATAAAATGGAAAAAATAATAAAGGAAAAGAAGAGAATAAGGAGAGAAAGGGATGTGTCCTGTAGGAAAAGAGAAGAAAATAAGAAAGAATAAGAAAGAGAAAGAAGAGAGATGGAAGAGAAGATAAGAAAGAAAGAGGGGGAGGGAGGGAGAGAGAGAGATGGTGAGATGGTCAGGGAAGCTTCAAGGAGGAAGAAGAGGAAAGCAATGGAGGAGAAGGAACCATGAAGGAGAGGAATGAGCTAGGGATTTCATGTCTATGGAAGCTTCAATGACGGGGAAAAAAAAGAGACTGGGGTTCCAAGAGGTGAGTCATTTTCCCCTTGATTGAGAGATTGGGTAACCATAAATCCCAAAGCTTGGTGAACTCATTTATTGGGTATTCTTGCATGTTGGTTTTGAATGGAAATTTCATGTTAGTAATTGCATGAATTTTTAAGTTTGTTTCTTGTGAGTATTATGTTACTTTAGTTGTTCTTGAAGTGATTCTGATCTGTGTATGTTGGGGTTGGGGATTCGAGAACAACAAAGTTTCTACATAATTTTGTAGAAAACAGCAGTTATAATCGATTATATCTCATATATAATCGATTAAATCGTGTTTTCTTCCTCAGTTTTTGCCTAAAATAAAAATATAATCGATTAGAAAGGCATCATAATCGATTAGAAAGCACCCTGATTTTAATACTGAACCTTTTTGAGAAAGCATAATCGATTGGTTAGGGTATCTTATCGATTAGGATGCCCCTAGATTTTATACTGGACAGAAAAATGACATTCTAATTGATTATAAATGAGTTATAATCGATTAGGAGTTCCTTAATTCATAATTTTAGCTTTTCAATCCATCAAATACGATGGTAGAGGTCTATGTCTTGGCTTTTAATAAAGAGATCTTTCTAAGGGTCAAGTTAGAGCACTAAGCTCCGTTCTAACCCTTGCAATTAGGATATTAACACCTTAATGACTCTAAGTAATTAAGACATAACTTTAGATCCATCGTGCGTGTGACTTGATGGATCTATGCCTTAAGATAAGCATTGAATCATATATGAATGTTTCCCATTGCACATATGTTGATTGTTGTCATTGAGTGATATTTAAGTATTTATCATCTCATGAAGGTGTTAGAGTCAATATCCAAAGGACTAAGTGTTCTATGTTTACAAGCAATGTCTAAGTATAACTTGTATTATGATGATAGTTAAATGCATGAACGTATAGTATGTGATGTCATAGTTAATACACAACAAAAGAATGAGTTAAGTATTGATTTAAAGAGTATGTTAATATCTGCCCCCTAGCAAGAAGTAGTTAGCATATAAGACTTAGTTAAAGATTTTCCTAAAGCAAGAGGGACTCAGAGGAGTTCCTCCCCAATCGGAAAAAGGAAATAGATTTGTGGGTCCCCCAAGCCAGGAGACATAGTATCAAGTAGGTCTCTCCAAGCCAGGTGATTTACGGTCTGGCTAATTATCCACTCCGTAAGCAGGTCACCCTCAAGCCAAGAGACAAAGTAATAAGCGGGTCTCCCTCAAGCCTAGAGACAATATTATTAAGAAGTGTCTCCCTTAAGCCTGGTGACAATTTCACTTTAGTCCCTACTTGTGAGTGTAGTCCGAGATGGGACTCATTGAGATATTATCTCACCCTTTCCATGTTTTATTTTTAGATGAGCAGTTATGCATTGGCAGCTGAAAGACATTTCTGGGATGCTTGACAGTGGGTTTCAGTGTTAGAAAGTCTTGCAGTTGTCTATGCCAGATCGGAGTCTTGAATCTTTTTCCATTGCTTGTGTATATTTATGATGAGTCTAAAGTGTTTAGAAAAAGCTGGAGTATAACAAGTTTTGTATAATTATTTCCACAAATTTTTGAATCAGTTAAGTTGTTAAAGAAAATTTTTAGTTTCACTCTATCAAACAGTTGGTTTTAATTCTTTTACCAGTCTTTTTGTTAAAACGTTTTATAAGAGGTACTAAGTAATGCCTTGTTTGGAATCGGGGCGTTACATAAACCCTATTTTATCATTCGTAACCACTTAGAAAACTTGTTCTTCTCTTTTAACTTTGATGAAATGTTGAAGTGTATGAATTTTGAATCATGTTTGGTTTAGTTGTAGCAAAATTTGATTAACTTTGTATTCATTTATTCATATTTGAGTACTTTATGTAGGCTCGAGTTCAAGGGAGCAAAGCAATCAACGAAAAATGACAAAACTTAGAGCATGTTGGATGAATGTGAGCACGCCTCTAAGGAGAATATGGGCATACTCAAGGATAAAGTTTGGAGTTTCTCTGTAGAATATACATGTGCCTATATTTTCCTCACGTAATTCAGATGCTTGTCATTTGATACTTTGACAAATGGATCTGGTGTGAATGTTGGGACCCTTGGAGCTAAATTTGATGGATTGCTACTGACTCGTGTGTGTGGCTATGAGCATCCCTACGCTCCAACATGTGTAGAGATCTAATTCTTGCTAATTGGTATGCTTAGCCATGCCGATAGAAAGCCACCCCATGCTCATGTCTGGGCTTAACAACTATAAATAGTTGCCTATAACCACATTTAAGGGACTTTTGAATCATTTTATTCTCTTAGATTCTTTTTAAAGTTTGCTCAGAATGAAGATTTCAAATATTTTATGGATTCTACCATGGAGTTTGTTTTACATATATATCTTTTTCTACTCTAATGTGTTTATAAATCTCTTCGATTATGGAATAATTTTTCTCAATTTGAACACTATCTAATCCAATTGTTATATCGTTAAATTATTTACTTCTTTGAATGCTTCTTTGATTTGGGCAATCTATTGTATGATTAGAGAGGAGTTTTCACCAATGGAAAATTGGTGAACATCTCATACTCGGGGTAAGAAATATAAATAGTTCCATTCGATCGTGTTCTCAATTCAAGCTCTATTGCTACTTTAATTTGTTATCATTAAACTTTCTGCAATTTATTTATTCAATCACTTTATTCTCAATGTCTAATTTCGTTTAACTAAATATTCTTCTTATGATGTGGTGCTTGAATATCAAGTACATAATTCAAGTATGCAGGGCCGCTTTTATGGTGGGGAAATGGAATAATTTTCCTATTGTGGTCAAATGAGCCTCTGACCCCCAATTGCCAATATTACCCTATTTCCACGTGTTAAACTTTTCTCCCCATAACTTCTTCTAAATTCCAATCGTACCCCTTTTTGTATTTGGCCCAATCCTTTTTATAATGCTAGGTTGAGAACATCTGATACCTAACCTTCACCAAAAAAACAAAACACCAGGACAAAGCATCTGACCCATTCGTAGAAAAAATTAGTTCGCCATTATTTTTCACCTTCACATTCATCTAAATGGAAATGGGTTAGTAGAACGGATGAACAACAACAACGTTGTCTTCACATTCCCATTCCGAACGTTTCCCTCCAGCCAAAACGGTAGCAAAAATCTAAGTTCACAAACGGTAAGATTGGTCTTGTAATTTTTGTTTCTTATCTCACTAGCTGGAAAATGTGGTTACACTTGTTTATTTCTATTTCTTGTTCCTTGAAACCCATTGTTAGGCTACCATTTTGATTATATATGTTGCCTTTTTCCACCCTAGTGTTTGTCGTTTAAAGGTAGAAATCTGTTAGCTTTTTTATTCATTTTTCATTGATGCACACTACAGGTAGCACACCAAGTGTTTGTTAGTTACATTTCTAAGGTCTGTATTTTAGAAGTCACAAAGCTTAGAAGTTAATAATGGATGAAGTGCAAAACTAATATAATCTTTCATCTCATTTCGTATGTTTAAGCGTGTGTTTATAATTTTTTTTTTTGATGAAATTGTAAATCAGTTTACATCTCCTATGCCCATTGTGTTTATTGGTTTGTTGTTAATATTTTTTAGTGTTAGGATGAAAGAAATTTTTCGGATGAAGGTGGAAATGTTGAAGCAGAGGCAGAAGGTGTTGAAGATACAGTAGGTGTTGAAGATGTGGTGGGTGGATGCAAATTTGATGATGGAACTGTTGTGAATAGGATACAGGACATCGTAGAAATCAACTTTAGGATGATAACTCTAGAGGATTTAATGATGTTTCATTTTCCAGATGATGATGTGGCCTTTATGTTTTATAATAGGTATGCCAGTGTGAAAGGTTTTGCAACCAGGAAAAGCAATGTGATGAGGAACTCCCATGGTGAAGTTACACAACAAACATTCCTGTGCCATAAATAAGGTATAAGGCAAGCAAAACACACCAATAACACACGGAGGGTGCGATGACCAAAACCAGTTACCAGATATGGATGCAAAGCAAGATGCATGGTTCATCTTGAACAAACAACTAGAAGGTGGTACATAAAGATGTTGGATGGTGTACATAACCACACAATGATGGATAAAAATTTTAGTACTATGTTACCAGCGCATAGAAGGATGAGTGATTATGACAAATTTCAAATGATGAGTATAAGTAAAGTGGGCATGAAGGCTGCTCAAATATATGGGTTGTTTGCAACTCAGGCCGGTGGATATGATAAAGTAGGGTATATAAAGAGAGACATGTACAATGAACAAGCAAAGCAAAAGTGAACCCAATTTACCGATGCCAAAGCTGCTTTGGATTTTCTAGAAGGAATGAAAGAAAAGGATGAGATGATGTTTTGGAGACACACTAAAGATGCCAATGGAAGGCTAGAGCATTTGTTTTGGTGTGACGGTGCTGGTAGGAGGGATACAATGTTTGGTGATGTGCTGGCATTCAATGCAACATATAAGAAGAATACATACCTTTGTCCGTTTGTTGTGTTTTTAGGGGACAATCACCACAACTAGAGCATTGTATTTGCAACAACCATTGTTGTAAAAGAAACTGAAGAAACATACATTTGTTTGTTGGAACAATTCCTTACAACAATGGAAAGCAAGAGTCCAGTGTCAATCATAACTGATGGTGATATGGCCATGAGAAATTCAATTAAAAGGGTATTTCCCTTTACTCATCATAGATTATGTGTGTGACACTTGCTACGCAATGCAACAAGCAACATAAAGAATCCAAAGTTTGTGTCTAAGTTCAAACAATGTATGTTGGGTGATTATGGTGTTGGAGAGTTCAAATGCAAGTGGGACAAACATGTTGCAGAATTTAGGTTGCAAGAGAACAATTGGCTGAAAGATTTGTATGACAAGCAACATATGTGGGCTGCAGCTCACATACGTGGTAATTTCTTTGCAGGTTTTAGGATGACATCTCGATGTGAAAGTTTGCACGTTGAATTTGGAAAGTATGTTGATTGTCAAGATAATTTGGTTGAATTCTTGGAACACTTCTTCCGTTGGTTGAATTACCTGAGGTTCAGAGAAGTGGAAGCTGATTTTTTAACTGCCCATGGGGAACCTGTGAGTGAAACGCAGTTGCAATGTCTTAGGTTGCAAGAGAACAATTGGTTGAAAGATTTGTATAACATGCGACATATGTGGGCTGCAGCTCACATACGTGGTAATTTCTTTGCAGGTTTTAGGACAACGTTTCGATGTGAAAGTTTGTGCGCTGAATTTGGAGAGTATATTGATTGTCAAGATAATTTAGTTGAATTCTTGGAACACTTCTTCTGTTGGTTGAATTTCCCGAGGTTTAGAGAAGTGGAAGCTGATTTTTTGACCGCCCATGGGGAACCTGTGAGTGAAACGCAGTTGCAATGTCTTGAGAAGTCAGTTGCAAATGTGTATACAAGGGAAGTTTTCATGCTATGTCGCCCTATGCTCCAAAGGGCATTGACATATAAGGTTGTTGGCATTAGACAGACGACATCATATTATATATATATACTGTGTGTAGGTACCATCGAGAAGATTTGGAATGGCGTGTGACGTTTTCCCAGTTGAGCTTGAAATTTAAGTGTTCTTGCGAAAGGCTTGAATCAATTGGTATAATGTGCGAACACTTGGTTAGAGTTATGGTTCACCTTGACATTGTAAATTTGTCTGATTGTGTCTTTCTTAAAAGATGGACGAAAGAATGCGAAAGACTCTGTTGCTGCTTGGAATGAAAGTTTGGATTCCCAGGCTGAACCAGCTTTGATTTATCAGTATATAGTTTTGGTTGAGTGAGGCAAGAGGATGGCCAAAGCGGCTGTTAAATATGGGAAGGTATAATATATGAGAAAAACTATAGAAATGGTAAAGCGGCAAACTGAAATGCTTGAATCTCTAAGTACAGTTGATGTACCCACTGAGGCAGAGATAGAGACTAGCCATCTGTTTGAGGGTTCAATTAGGAACCCTGCTCGATTAAGACATAAGGGGTGTGGTGCATCTACTTCTGCACAAAAAACAACCAGTCAGACCATGCAGAGGGCACGAACATGTGATGTGTGTGGGAACACAGGCCATAATAGGAAGTCATGCTATTTATAGAGGCAAATGGATTTCATCATGCAATCCCATACAATGTCATCTGATGAGTCAGAATTTGCTAATATTGACATGGTACGTTAACCCACATCTTAAATCTTATTTCATATCATTTTTGTGTACTGCAATGTAGTTGAACATCTCAGTTTAATGATTGTAATTCCATTCACAAATCTTAATTCATAACATTTGCATAGTAAGTCATGTGGTTGAACCTTTAAGTTTTCCTTTGCAAAATGTTCGTTGATAACGTCACATCTTAAAAGTTTGGAAGACACCAGTTGATTAAGGGCACCGTCTTAGTATACCATGTGTGTGGCGAGATGATCTAGTTTAATAAATGTTGTTGTTTACCTATAATTGTAGGCGTTAAGTTGTACTCTATGTCTGTCATTTGTGTCGTTTAACGGTTATTCTCAGACTCAAATAGTTAAGTATTCATATTGCGTAATTCCTTGACTTACTCCTTTTATTTTTTAATTCCTTGACCCGTAAGTTTTTGGTCTTCCTATTATTACATTGATTTAACATGTTAAACTGTTTATGCTGCGGTTCATCCTTCATCAGGAAGTCAAATTTTCATGACATAATTGTACTAAATAGATATAGAAACTTGTTCACATGCAATAGTCTTTTTTATGCACATTTTCCATGTAAGCCAATAAAGGTCTGCTTTTGCTAGCAATATTTGTCAAATTTAATGAGTGGTTTAAAAATAATTATGTAATCTAACGGAATCATGTTGAACTCAAATGGGAGAGAGTTTAGGCAACGAGCCTCTTCATAATTCAATTGAAATAGTGATCACAAGTTCAATAATATTAAAAACGATGTTGGCAAACAGGCCTTACATTGTAGCCCACAAAAATTTAAGCAGCATTACATTCTAGGCAAAAAAATACTAGCTTAATTAAATTCAGCCCATAAGGTTGCCAGCAACTAACTACCCAACAAAAAAGGGTACCGTAAGCCCAACATTTAACCTTTAAACTTGAAAAAAAAAAAACCACATGACATCCAGCATACTACGACCCTAATAACACATGAAATCCTAGACTTCATAAAAAGCACCTATTAAACAGACTCATAATGTGGTAGCGTCTCCCAGTGTTTTGCGGCTTTTTTCCAGGTGCTTATTCCTTAATTCATTGTGACATCCAAGCAATACTGTGGTAGCAAGTCGCATACGAACTTGATTTTGAAGAAGCTGCATAAAAGTGTGAACATTAGAATTTGATATTACACTTGTCCATGAGTTGTATTGGAATATTATTTAATGAATATGTATTGATCCTTACTTTTTCATTGACATTTGCGTGAATTCATGCTCCATGTCTAGCCATTCAAGCATCCAAACACCCGAATTATCACTAAAAAAGTAATTAAGTGTTGTAAATTTTATATTAAACAAAAGTCATTCTTGCTTGAATCAGAGTCGTGTATTAATACTTACCTATGCCTGCAGTTTGGTATCCCCCTAACCACCTTAACTCCCCGTTCATGAAATGCAAGATCTCGACCCATAAATATGGTACCACAATGAGGAGCTAACGCCATCTGTGACAAGACTTCGTACTAAAATACACATGCAATCATCATTTCGGTTACAAACTTAAAAAAAAAAATTAAATAAATTGGTTGAGATAATCAAAGCCCACCAGAATGGTCATTTGTTGGTCTCTTGGGGTAACATCCTCTTCTAGCAAATAGGAGTCAAGTTGATAAATGATCTTGTTATGCAGTGATGTAACCATTAAGTACCAATGGTTACTCACAGTCTTGATTGGCACATAAATCTTTGACGAAACATACATAAAAAAAACTACCCATCATTTTTGTTATAAAAAAACCTACCATCATTTTTGTTATAAAAAATTTTCAAAAGTCAGATAGTACGTGTAAAGAACCTACGTATTTAAGGTTGGGATAGGGTTCCATCCATTGGGTCTGGTACATGTCTGTTAAATCATAAAGTGTGTGGCTCATAAAGACATCTTCCTGCACAAATATTGTCAACGTGAAGTCACAGCTTAAAGATCCAAAATAAAGACTAAGAAAATATGTCCCCCTTTCACAAACCGCAAACGATGGAGGGAGACTCGAAACAAAATTTGTTCCAAGATTTTTCTAACACCAATGAGTCTTCTCAGTAGCAAGAGCAATTATCTGTGTTAATGGAGCAAAGTTAATCGCAAAGAATAAAGGATCAGTGATTTATAAAGTTCAAAGTTTCAAAATATTACAACAATCTTGGGTTTTACATGCCTCCCAGGACATAAGGATTCAATGTCATCTCTGTGTGCAAACAAATCTCTAGACATAACAAGAACCTCCCTCTCATCTATGTCCGGTAAAGCCTTTTGATATGCGTAGACATATGCAATCACTTGGAGCTCATTGAAATCCAGTTGCAAGTTGTTGATAGTGTTAAATTTTAGTTTAGTTTCTTGTCAAAAGCACTCTCGTTTAATAAGTGTTGTTACATGCTAAACATATATTGTTATAGAATGTGCATACCTTTGGTATGAAAATTCCAGGAACCTTATTTTCTCCATGTCGCCTTTCACTGTCCTTAGATTTGCCTTTTCCAAAATTCCCAGATACATTTGATCTAGAAAGAAGCAACTCCACTTTTGGACTGTGTTGCATATGTTTTACAGATGTAGAAGGTGATGGGGTCTGGAAAAGCCTTTTGGCTAAATGTGTAACTATCAAGGAGGGTGGGTCACCAACATTAGTTTGTCATGTAAGCATGAAACAAGTTTAGTATATTTTTCACTATATTTGCATATAAAAGAGTGACTTAGTAAGTAGTTGCCTCTACTTCCTTTACCTTCCTATGTTCACTTTTCATAATCGTTTCCTGCGACTTTTTGTTTTTGTTTATTGTAGAGGTACGGGTCTCAGTCCATGCATATGGTAGTTAAGGCTTGATATTGGTCATGAGTTCCCCAACTTTGTTGACTGGATTGGAGCGGTCGTCGTCAGAGAGAGTCAAAGTATCATTGTCGAACGGTTGTAGTTTCACATCCTCAAACAACTTACGTTTGTTACGTGCATCCTTGGTATCTGAATGTGTAACATATTCTGCATTACCCATTGTTGCACCTTCTGGGTTTAGGGGTTCTTTTTTTTTTTTTTGTGACACACTCTTGATTTTGTCATTGTCATCGCTAGTGCACACCACCACTTCCAACATTTTCACTGAAGTTTGAATGATGTTTGATGATTTACAGATATTAGTGACATCTATTTTCAGATCCTGACATCATAAAGAGAAGTTGTGATTACTCTCAGTTGATTTCATGTTAAGTATTTTATAGAAACAATAAAGTAACAAAAACAAACAATACACCTCCAAGCTTTTGATGGCAGTCATTAAAGTGGCTATAACCAGTGGAAATTATTTTTTCATCTCCTGCATAGAGGTTGTGAATCTTGTAACTGCATAGAGTCCACCATCTCCCTTAAGGAGTCAAGAGTCGATTAGAGATCATTGTTTCCCATAACATTGTTGGTGTCAACCACATTTGATACAAGTTCAATGTCATATTCCATTCCATCTTGCGACTCAGTTATTTTGAAGTGAGCACCATTGTTCTCCATGTTCAAAGTAATAAAGAACAAGGAAATTACAAAGAGTTTTTGATTTCGTTATGGGTTATGGGTTGCAGTGCATGGGATGGTTAACTATCGCATATATAACGAGGCCAAATGTGTGAACGAGAGAATACACTGCAGCACATTTTTGAAGGCTCTATGTCGAGATGCATGGTATATCACCAATTTGGGGAAGGCAATCTGAATGGGACAACAAAATGATCAACATCGTAGGTTCCATTGTGGAGTAACATGTTTGATATTCAACGTTCCCTTTCCTGCCAAAGCAGTTTTGCACTAGTGCGAAATACACCTAAAAAACATATTTATAACGCCGGTTTTGGGGATAACTGGCGTAACATATAACGCGGTGGCATTTTTGAAATTAAATGATGAAATTGTGAGATCTATGGCGCCGGTTTTAGGGTAAAACCGCGGTCGTATGTAACGCGATACCTATGGCGCCGGTTTTAGGGTAAAACCGCGGTCGTATCTCCAACACCTATGGCGCCGGTTTTAAGTTAAAACCGCGGTCGTATGTAACGCGAGACATATGGCGCCGGTTTTACCCTAAAACCGGCGCCATATGTTTAACCCAGTGTTAAAAAATTGTGAGACCTATGGCGCCGGTTTTAAGTAAAAACCGCGGTCGTATGTTATGGCGCCGGTTTTTCGCTAAAAACCGCGGTTGTATCTCTACATATGGCGCCGGTTTTTAGCTAAAAACCGCGGTCGTATCCTTTCTTAAAAAATTAATTTCCCTCCATATCTATTAATCTCTCACTCCCTCTGTTCATTCGCACCGTCACCTGCGCACTCTCTCCCTCGCGAACCATCCACCATTCTCGTCATGTCCTCTCCTCTGTGGCAGTCCCTCTCTCTCTCCTCTGCCAGTCGTCTCCCTCGCGCAGTTAGTCTCCCTCTGCGCCGTCCACTTTCCTCTGCAGTCCCGCTCTCCTCTGTGTAGTCAACTCTCCTCGCGGCAAGCAAACAACTCTCCTCGCCTTCCACTCTCCTCTGCGACGCCATCTCTTCTTCTTCTTCTCTCTAAACGTTTCTTCTCTCTTCTGTAAGTTTCTTCTTCTTCTCTCTCTCTTTGGGTTACATTGCTAGCTATTTTGTTGAAACGTTTGGTTTTATTTGTTGATATTTATTGGAAAAAAAACCAGGAAATATGAATAAATGTGTGTGTCTCGCTGGAAATATGATGTGTGTCTCCCTGTGAGTGTCTCCCTGTATCAGGAAGTATGATTCGCTGGCAAACCATTTTTTTTCGGTTCCAAGGTTTAGTGGTAGTGAATGAGTGTGTTTTGGTCTGTTTTATAAATTATGATTTGGGAATAATAATGAATGATGAACGGTGGAAGAGAAGATGAGGGAATTGGAGATGCTAGATATGAGCAATGTGGACTATGTGATAGATATTAAAGAGGTTCTTCTTTATTATTCTAAACTTAGTTGGTGGTAGTGAGTGTGTTTTGGACTGTTTTTTAATACCATTGTCGTGTTTGTGAATTATGACGTGGGAAGTGTTGCTTTTGCTTTGATGAACTGGTCAATGAGAAATTATTTCAATTGGGAATTTTGTTTTTGTGATGTGGGTTGGGTTTGTGGGATGGATTGATTTTTGTTCTTTGTAAGTGATGCTTTTGATTGTGTGCAGTCTAATGTATCGAACAATGAGAGTGCTGGCATCCATAGCCCGTTCAAAGGATAAAAACCCCGTGCTGGCATCCATACCATTGTTGTGTGCAGTCTATGCATTTCTCTAGTTCAAAGGATAAAAACCCGTTCTAGCATCCATAGCCTACTTTGGGGTCATTGAAGAGATTTGGGATATCGATTATAATAAATTCAAAGTGTCTGTTTTTAAATGTAAGTGGGTTAACAGTAACGGTGGTGTACAAACCGATGAATTAGGTTTTACAATGGTGGATCTTGATAAGGTAGGTTATAAGGATGAGCCTTTCATCATGGAAATTCATGCAAAACAAGTGTTTTATGTCAAGGATCCTTCTAACAAAAGGTGGTCTGTGGTTCTCCAAAGAAGAAGTATGCATGAGAGTGATGAAAATCAAGATTCAACACTAGATATCAATGACACCCCTTCTTTCTCAACACAAAGACCCATATTTGATGATGAAAATGAAGTAGAAGATGTATATGCCACTCGTGATGATCATCAAGAAGGGATATTGGAGGACATTCAAACTTAACTGCCAAAGAATTTTATAGGTGACTACATGTTTGTTAGATTATCCACAATTAATATCTGTTAGATTATCCGTTATAATTATATATATTGTTACATGTTTGTTAGATTATCTCACATTGTTTCTCATATTTGTTTGTTTGTTTGTTTAAATAGGCATCATATATGGCTGATCCATCCACATCAGAGTCCCCCAAAAAAAGGACTAGAGGTGTTACCACTACATCACAATTAAAAAATAGACTTCTTCCTGGTCAGAAGTTTTCTATTGAATTTGATCCAGATACTGGGCGACCTTATGGTGATAATGCAATAGCTTCAGACTTATTTGTCGTACATTGCACGAAGCAAGACCTCCATTCTGATACCTAAATAGAGAGATGTCCCTGAAAAAACCAAAGATATGATATGGGAAGATGTCATGGTATTGACCTTTATCTCTATTTGTATACAGATTTGTATTTAGCTTTATTGATCCTTATGTGTATGTATTTACTAACACCACCATTTTGTTGTGTATTGTAGGATAAATTTGATGTTCCCCTTGATAAAAAGTTTAGGGACCGATGGTTGTCCTATGCGGGTGAGCGTTGGAAGGACTTTAAGTCTAAACTCTCCAGGACATTTATATTTGGGAAAGGAGACAAAAATGGTTGCACAAATCCTTGTCAGAAGTATAATTTCCTTCGTGAGGACATATGGAATGAGTTTGTTAGGAGCCGCATACGGAAGAAGCGTTTACGGTTAGTTTGAATTATGTTTTTAACTTGGCTAATATAATTTTTACTTATTTTATTTTGTGGTGTGTTACGTTATTTGTAACAGAAAAAAAGAGAAAAGGGAAAAACAAATGCTGCAAAGAATATCTACCCCCACCTATTGTCTCATGGGGGTTATGATAGACTTGAGAAGAATGTAATAGCACACAGAAAGAAAGCCTTGCAGGAAGAGGCTGGAGATGAAGCCTTGGAATCCCCTCCAAAACCAAACCGGTATGAGCTATGGGCTATGCCTTGAACAAAACCATCAGGATCTTATACATCTGATGTTGTGGCCTCAGTTGCTTCTAAAATTGTAAGTGTATCTGCCTTATTTAATATTATGTGATTTGTAACCAATTTAGGTCGACTGATCAACGACTTCTGTGATTGAATTTGGTTGTAGGAGTCATTGGTTGAAGATGAATCTCAGGGTACTTTTATTCCAACTGGACGTCAAGATATCTTGACTACTGCCCTTGGAACACCCGAGCACTATGGTCGTGTCCGCACTGCTGGTCGAGGTGTGGGCTTTAAGAAATACTTCGGAGGAATTTCACGCAGTCAGTCAAAGCAAGTGGACGTGGATGCCATGAGACATCAGATCATGCAGGACCTTAGTCAAATGTTTGAAGCTAAGTTTGAAGCTTACAAATCCCAGTTCAAGTCAGATGTGGAAGCCCAACTAACTCAGAATATAGTGCCTTCTCCTAAAGCCACTGCGCATGTCAGCACCAAGGATAGTTGTTCGCCAGAAAATGAGGAGGATCCTAACGATGACATTTTAAGACGTATTGGTCACATGGCTTTTGATCTTCCCAATGGACAAGTTGGGGTTACCTTAGAGCATGATGATCTTCTAATTTTTTACATTTTCGCGAAGGACTTAACGGACCTGTCGCTCGGTGATGACTTCTGGCTTGCCAATCAACACTTGCAATTATGGTCCTCGTAAGTATTAATTAACATATTTGTATATTTTTAACTCCTTTGTATCAATTATATATAATTAACATTATTTTGTTTCAACTCCTAGGTATCTGCATCGTATATGTATTCAGAACAACATCAGTGATGTATATGGATTCTTGGATCCAACGTTGATGGATGTCAAGTCCAACCCAAAACAAATTTAATGACTCTGCTCAAGCTTACATAATCGATAAGCTAATTCAAAGCAAGACAAAGATGTTTTCTTAGGATCTGCGTGCACAAGTGAGTACACTTTTATTCATAGTATACGCTTTCTTTATGTGTTTCTAATATACATTTATTGTTGTTACATAGCAATCATTGGCGCTGATTGTCATTTGTCCTAAACATAATCTCATTGTCTGGATATGCTCACTTCATCAAAGGCCAAGCCTCTGATTAAGCGTGTACTTGAGGGTAAACTTTTAATTTAGTTGTCATACTTGTGATGTCATATATGTATTTATCTTATATATATAACTTATATTATTTTATCGAGCTATGGTGGATTATAATAGTAAAAAAGGTTTGGGACAAGAAAAGAAGCCTAATTGGAACATACTCATGGTAAGTAGGTTGTCTTTATATGATATTTACGTATTAAAAGGCGTATTAGTTATGTGTATACATAATTTGTAGTAATTTATATTGTCATTTGTAGGGCCTCACCAAGACAACTCATGGGCGTGTGGCTACTATGTCATGAAGACCATGTTGTCCATTGTCACAATGAGGATTACATCTGGATGGGATTTGGTAATAAAACATTTCTTAACTTGTTAATTGATCTTTTTTATACCTTACAATATTTGAAGTTAGTTAATTAGATCTTTTTTGAATTGAACTTGTAGTTATTCGATGGTTGTAACCCATACAAATTCTGAAGAAATTGTTGAGATTCGGAAAACTTGGGCACGCTTTTTTGTGACTAAGATTGAGGAGCAAAATCTAAACCCAGAACCACCAAGACGCCGAACAAGAAAAGCAATACAAAAAAAATGACATGGTGCGATAAAATTTGAATGAATTGTTTTTGTACTATTGCTTATGTTAGATAATTGTTTTGCCTTTAATTGCTCTTCATAGTTTACATCCTTCAATGCCTTTGTGGATAAATGTATCATTTGTTATGCCTTTGTGGATCAATGTCTTTATTTGTTTTGGAAGTTATGTTTTGTGAATTCTGTTTGTGAATATTGTATATATCCTGTGTGGATAAATCTTTTGACCAGTTATGTTTGTGAATTCTGTGTGGATATTGTTTATATCCTGATGCGGAAATTTAAAAATGTATAAAAAAATTATACCTACTAGCCGGTTTTCCTAAAAAACGCGGTTAAAAGCGACCTCTGGCGGTTTTCTGAAAACCCGCGGTTAAAACTGTTTTTCGTTTTTTCAAATTTTCAAAGTGACATACGGCGCCGGTTTTGTTATAAAACCGCGGTCAAAAGTGACCTATGGCGTCGGTTTTCACTAAAAAACCGCGGTTATAACTTTTTTTTTATTTCATATTTTCAAAGTGACATACGGCGCCGGTTTTGTTAAAAAACTGCGGTTAAAAGTGACCTACGGCGCCGGTTTTCCGAAAAACCGCGGTTAAAACTGTTTTTTCGTTTTTTCAAATTTTCAAAGTGACATACGGCGCCAGTTTTGTTATAAAACCGCGGTCAAAAGTGACCTACGGTGTCGGTTTTCACTAAAAAACCGCGGTTATAACTTTTTTTATTTCATATTTTCAAAGTGACATACGGCGCCGGTTTTCCTAAACAACCGCGGTTATAAGTATTTTTTTCGTTTTTTCAATTTTTTTGGTCCTTTTACGTCAGGATTTAACGCCGGTTTTATTAAAAACCACGATTAAAACTTACTTATAACCGTGGTTTAAAAACCGGCGTTACATGTTTACACTTACAACGTCGGAAGCATTGACGCCGGATTGAAAACCGGCGTTAAAAGTCCAAAAAAACCACGATTAAAGGTAGTTTTTGCACTAGTGTTGGTTTCAAACTGATCGTATAGTCACTCTAGGTAAGTCAACCTTCTTAATCAACCCTGACCGTATAGTCACCCTTAGTAAGTCGTACTTCTTAATCAACCCTAACACTATAATCACTCTAAGCAAGTCAACCTTCTTTATCAACCCTGACTGTATAGTCACCCTTAGTAAGTCATGCTTCTTAACCAACCCTAACCGATAATCACCCTTAGTAAGTCATGCTTCTTAATTAACCCTACACGTATAGTCACCCTAAGTAAGTCAACGTTCTTAATCAACCCTAACCGTATAGTCACCGAATTAAGTCAACCTTCTTAATCAACCCTGACCTTATAGACATCCTTAGCAAATCATGCTTCTTAATTAACCCTAACATTATAGTCACACTAAGTAAGTCAACCTTCTTAATCAACCCTGATCTTATAGTCACCCTAAGTAAGTCATGCTTCTTAGTCAACCCTAACATTATAGTCACCCTAAGTAAGTCAACCTTCTTAATCAACTATGACCGTATAGTCACCCTTAGTAAGTCATTCTTCTTAATCAGCCTTAACCGTATAGTCACCCTTAGTAAGTCATGCATCTTAATCAACCCTAACCGTATTGTCACCCTTACTAAGTTGTGCTTCTTAATTAACCCAAATTATAGTCACCCCAAGCAAGTCAACCTTCTTAATTAACCCTGACCGTATAGTCACCCATAGTAAGCCATGCTTCTTAATTAACCCTAGTTATAGCCACCCTAAGTAAGTCAACCTTCTTAATCAAACATGATTATATAGTCACCCTAAGTAAGTCAACCTTCTTAATCAACCCTGACCGTATAGTCACCCTTAGTAAGTCACGCTTCTTAATTAACTCTAACATTATAGTCACCCTTAGTAAGTCGTACTTCTTAATCAACCCTAACATCATAGTTACCCTAAGTAAGTCAACCTTTTTAAGCAACCCTGACCGTATAGTCAACCTTAGTAAGTCATGCTTCTTAATCAACCCTGACCGTATAGTCACCCTTAGTAAGATTTGTGAACGAAATTAACCATAAGATAAAAATTTACATAAAAATTAAGATTATATAAACAATAGCAATTATATAATCACATTTTAATACATTAACGTACGATATAAAAAATAATTATCACATAATGATTTTTATTTTAACAAATTTACATTTAGATGAATCAACATATATCGATGTGGCATGATACCAATATAATAGTAATGTTGGTCCCTAAACCACAACCATTATTATTATTATTATTATTATTATTATTATTATTATTATTATTATTTTGGTACATTGTTATCACACTAATTTGTTTATTTTTATAGGGCATTTTTAGTACTTAAATATATCATTTTGCACTATTTAAAGCGCAAAGGTACTCATTTATGTCCTATTTTGCATAAATATCATAAAGACACCACTCAGAGCAAAAGATGTGAGAATAGACCAAAAACTGGCAAGTTTTGGAGAGTTTTAGCACTACTGGACGAGCGGTACTGCCTGACAATACTTCATGGTCAGTACCACCTGGCACCGATGAAAAAGTCCAGTACGGCCGTGCCAAAGGCAGTACGGCCGTACACAGATAATGTCAGGGAGTGCAATACGCACAAGTACGAGCCAGCGTCGCAAACAAAGTTCGGTACAACCGTGTCTATATTCGGTATGGCCGTATCCCATCCCAGAATGTATATATTTGAAAGCCAGATGACTTAATCTGCGTCCCACTCTATAAATAGGCTCTCTTAGCCTATGCTGAGGACTTTTTGATGAATTTCTGAGTTTTAGCCCCCCTTTTTAGAGTTCTTCACAAACACCACGATATTGGAGTGAGTCTTGAATCAACGAAGTTTCCTGTCAATTCCGTATTGCTGCTGGAGTTCGTGAGGATGTGAGGAACAAACGAGAGGATCACCGTCATACCGAAAGGATGTCCCAGTTCTATTTAATCATGTCTTTTAGGATTTTATGTTTGGATTTATTCTATTCTATTTTGTTGAAAAATAGCATGAGTAGCTAATTTCATCACTATGGGTGATGGGGGATCTTTTACGATGACTTTGATATCTATCTAATTGCTTTTATGAATTCCTTATTATCCTTACGAATGTGTTGTTCCTAGCATGTTTAATCTCATAGGAAGTAGCTAATCCTTAATGAGTTAGTTAGTTTTGGTATCAGGATCACAATTAGTTAATAGAACTCTAGGATCAACGTAACTCGCTTTATATGCCAGATAGGTTATTGCTTGTTTCCAATCGGTTATTAGATTAACAAACTTACCCGCTCTTAACGCTCTCTCCTTTAATTACCTTCTTGGACCAAACAGAGTAATTATTTAGGAAGAATGCTATTAACTAGGTAGTTCTTAGTAATTTAGAGTAAGTGGTTGGCTTTCAATAAGGAAACATAATTCGTAATAGCAAGGAAATAGATTCAGGATCTAGTATTAGTGAACCCGGTTCCCCTAGGCTTTTCCTATTCAATCTTACTCTAGTGCTTGTGACTTAGTTTTACTCTAATTTTCCTTAGTTCATCTGTTAATCTCAATCTATTAAATTTGATAGCTTAAAGAATTTAAGACCTTTATTAAGTTGGTACTTGCGCATTCCCTATGGGTTCGACATTCGGAGTCTTAAAAATACTCCACTATTATTATGAGTTACGATCAGGTGCACTTGCCTGAGCCGCAACATACATACAACTATTATTATTTAAATGCACTATTAATATCTAAAACAATTTGACAGATGTTATAAACAAAATAACAAATGACACGAATTCCTGTGTAACTTGGTGGAGTTTCGAACATAAAAGCACAGTAAGTGTTGGAAACACATTTCACCATCTTCCTACCACTACCCCTCCTTCTTCCCTAGTTTCAAATAACTATGCCATCCACACCGATAAATGTTCATTTGTCTTACAATGGACGCAAAACAATATTATCGATTTTAGTTACAAGAGGCACCAAAATTCAATACTTGAAGTAAACAATCTGCGCCAACAGCAGTTTCGGATATGGCAAAACATTGTCCTCCATTCATTATCTAAACCCTCTATCCACATAAGAAGGAGTTGTTCCGCATGATGTTTTGTCTATTCATAGTGATAAGGACTTAGAGTCAATGTTTTCTGTTTTTAAGCAACGTCTGGAGGGTACCAAAATTGATTTGCACGCTACATTGGAAGATACTCCTCAGCAGACACTACAACAAGTTGTGGCAATAAACAACGCTTATTTTTAGCCTAAAACAGCGCTTAAAGGCGCTGAAAATTAAGCCGCTGCTGATTGTATTTCATAAAAACAGCGTTTATGAAGCGCTGCTGAAAATGGACATTAAACAGCGCTTCAATTAGGAAGCGCTGTTTATTGTCTGGAGAATAAACAGCGCCTCAATTTAAAAGCGCTGTTTATTGTATAGACAATAAACAGCGCTTCAGTAAGGAAGCACTGTTTATTGTGAACAATAAGCAGCGCTTCCTTTTTGAAGCGCTGTCTTTTTATACAATAAGCAGCGCTTCGTTATTGAAGTGCTGTTTATTCTCTTTTTTTTTTAATTTAATTCTCTCACATTTACATTATATCTGTTGCATAATATTGTGATAACACAAAATGCAACCAAAATTGTCATCAACACCCAATTGTATCAACATCAAAATTTAACATTATAATGTAATTTTTTCATAGATTCCTACATATCCTTACATTAACATAAATAAATTACAATATATTTCTCAGTCAAATTCACAATTATACAGAATAGATCACTAAAATATTGCACATGTCATGCTACAAATACTACCTAAATAGTAATATCTTTTTCTTCTGTCACTGCAACTAAACATGCATACAAGATCAAAATTCTAACAAAATTTTGACAGAATTTTCCTTAAAATATGGACATTCCAAAATATATAAAATACCTGTAACAACATAAGATACCATACCAGCCAACCAACATAAAATATATAAAATATTAGCCAACATAAAAAGGAATTTTATTCCTAAATTCATGTGAACCTTTCCAATTCAAGTATGCTAAACTAAAAAAAACCAAATTTAACAAAAACTCACGTAAACATTAATATTAATCTTCTTCTATCTGCTTATAAATGATAAAATTTGTAGTAAAATATCGACACCACTCTTCTTTGAGTTCGGTATGATCAGTGTATGTGTCGAATTGACAATCGTGATAAGATCGCGAAATGAAAATTAAATGAAGTTAGAATTGAACATAAGCATTCAAATGGTATGCGTAAAAGAAAAAAAATTATATAAACTTTGAAATTATTACATACATACCTCTGTTGGAATTTCTGTTTGATTATGAACGACAATATCCTTGAGAAACTTCAAAACATATCGGCCACAATCATCAGAGTTCGGTTGGCGAGGATACTATAAAACCAAAAATATGAAATTAATTGTTTTTATTTTTGGTAATTTGAATAATTGCATAAAAAATTTGATATAAATACCTTTATCGGTATCCATTTAGGTGGAGTAAATTTAGAAAATCGAGGCTTGTTTATTCGATAAAGTAGGATTGCCCTAAGTGCAAAATCAAACAAAATCATTCAATATCTAGAACCACACTCATAATAATTTCTACCTACCAAAAAATATCATTCCAATACATTCATAACCACTTCTCTTAACAT
Source organism: Calophaca sinica (assembly GCA_037113605.1). Taxonomy (NCBI): domain Eukaryota; kingdom Viridiplantae; phylum Streptophyta; class Magnoliopsida; order Fabales; family Fabaceae; genus Calophaca; species Calophaca sinica. Next base: position 54,529,418 of record CM073736.1, read on the forward strand.
CAACACATATACTATATCAAATTTCTAACAAAATTTTGGCAGAGTCTCCCCTAAAATATGGACATTCCAAAATTTATAAAACACCTGTAACAACAGAAAATATCATACCAGCCAGCACAAGATGTCACGTAGGCCAAACATAAACAAATAAACACTTCAATATTACAAGTAACTTAAACGTTTAAGAAATTGCATACATATATATATACATATCTATGATTTATACACACTTACTGATTGTACTTCTCTTTCATTGTTTTGCGCATGTTGATATGTACACGCAATGGATCAAGATAGTACACAACGTTTTGATTCAAGTTAATCGCTAACAATAACCAATGATCCCTACAAAAATGTTGGACAAAAAAATATAAGAAAGTAAACACATTTCAATAAATTTAGTAATATTGATTAAATTAAATGACTTACACTACGTTGCAAGGTGACAAAAACAGAGTCTCAAAGTCAGGATTTGCCAATGTCAAGCGGTGAATCACATACTCAGACATGTCAGCATTCCATGATCCCATATGTGTCCGTTGTGGGCACAAAAATACAAACCTTTGAGTTTGTTCTTGTGGGATCAATATCTCTTGATACAAGTACCTTAAATTAAAACATGCATACAAATTAATGCATTAACAATAACATAAATATTTAGTTGAAAAAATAAAAAAACATTGGATACTTTAAAATTTAATGCAGTACCTTAGATATACACTAATAACAGTTTCACTTAACCATAGGTTGTCATTAAGAATTTCTTGAAGTGCACCATCAACACTAGCTCTTAGGTCGTGCTCATAACCCAAAATTGATTCATCCATTGGTACTTTAATGGTATCTGCCGCCTCCATCTTTGTTGCCACATGGACTCTAAGATAAATTGTAAAATCTGTAGCAGGAGCTGTAGGAGGCTGAGATACCATGACCTTCTTCACTGGAGATGTGAATAACCCATTTGTTGGTTGCTTGCCAACACTCTTGCTAGCTATAGGCAGCTTGCCCTTGCCTTTGTCCTTGGCTTTGGATGTTGGAGATACCTACATATTTTGCATTCCAACATATTGATTAGTTAGTGAGTGATCACCTAATTTAATAAATATATGCAGTATATGATAGTGAAGCATATACTTTAACATATACGTACCATATCACTTGTAACTACGAGGTGGTTTGGCCATGCCACATAGGTTCCTATTGCCTGTTCCACTGTCATCACATCTGCCGCCTCCAATGGTACAGGCAATAGTGCATCTCCCTCAAGTGCAACGTCAACTCTAACCTTTACATGATTAGGAGGTAAGGGTAGGTTGTGTAGTGACACACACAGTTCATTATACAACATTCCCTTACCAACCATTCATTGCGTTGGACTTGTCAAATATAGACTGCACTCATAAATGCCCTAAACCAATGATAAACGAAATATTAATATGTTAAATCTTTGAATACTTAGGTGAGAAAGTATAAAAAGAAATGTAACGATTATTACCTCGGGACTCACAATAGTGCAACTATCTCTAACACTCTTTGGGTTAGGGATAGGTGACTGATGATCGTTCTTCTCCACTTCATCTTTATCCTTCTTGCTATCTTCCAATTCCTGAACTTTTTGGTATAGCTGAGTTACCATTCTCCTTAATTCTTCTGTTTCACTAGCATCAGCATGGCGTCTTACGCGCTTCTGTGATCCAAAGATAGCGCCCTGGGAGACGCCAAATCCCACGCCTCTTACCCGACCAGGATACTCCTTGATGGGTATGGCTTGGGAAAGGATGTCTTGACCAGACAAATCTGACATAGACATTGACAGTTCATTCTGCGAGACACAAATATTATTAAATATTATTAAATAATATCATTGTCATTAATTTAAACGTTAATTAATGTTATCATACTTACAATTTTGTCAGCCACTTCTCTAGTGGGTAGATGTTCAATGTCACCCTTCTTGTTTCGCCGGGCTTCTATCCACAAACAAGATCGATCAATGGATTGAGAAGTTGCATCTTCTCCTGACTCCAACAGCTGTACATACCAAGAAAGAAATTGAGAGAAAGTAAGAAAGAAATTGTACATACCAAGAGATGCGTTAAAACAAGTTATAATTAAAGATATTGTACATACCATTTCTTCCTCAATGCGGGGATACCCTTTAACCCCTCCTCTGTAAGGGTATGGAGGATTTGACGCTCTTTCTTTATTTTCATTGCTTTTTCTCTACATAAAAACATAAGAATATATTAATGCATGGTTTAACGTCATATATAAAAGTTATAAATATTATTGTACATACTATATATTCTTCATCTTACGTGCGTCTTCTTACAAAAGCGCTCAATCATCCTGTTCTATGAACGATGCATATTTTCTTTGGAGGCTGATGTCTGATGTTCCCGTGTTGGTCTCTCAACCACTTGTTCGCTAACGCAGTTTGGAAATTCCGGTGTGATCTTCCAGCTAACCTAAGTGTAATATCCTTTCGGGTCTCATCAACATCAAAATGCTTCTACAAGAACATTATAAACAAAATGGTAGACTATAAGTATGTTTAGATAAATTTAAAAACAATACAACTAACCAATGTTAATTAATCCCATTTTTATATACCTGTATCTCAGTCCATATCTCATCTTTTAGCTCCTTCAAATATGGATCCTTATCCTTCCAATTATCGCGGCTAATTGGGACCGTATTCCGCACTGTGGCCCCAATGAATTGAATAAAGTCATTAACATTTTCACCAATTGGTTGACCCCTAGCATTCCATATAACCTATAAAAAAATAGTATTAGTGTACAAATTTAGATACTCAACTAAAAAAAATTAGATTAATCGATAAGTATCTTACCACACGTTTTGCAACTCCTTTACTCCTCTCACGGATGAGTTTCTTCTTAAAAGTCGGTCCACGGGATGCCATCCCCTTTTGGGGGGCCTCAGGAGCACTATCATCACCTTCAGATGCCATTTACCTGAAAAAAAATTATACACATAAGTTATTAATAAAAATTAATAAAGAAATCAATGTATACACATTTAATTGATCAATAAATTAATAAAAATTAAATAGCATTCACTGCATACATGTACATTTAAGCAACTCTTTTCCTTTTTCTCGTTTTATTCAGATTTGCGCATCCCTTATGAAATAATGGATTGATCCAAAGCCCTTCATTATGATCATTTCTAATATACACATCATCCTCTATAGGTGTACTTGCCCCAAACAATGATTGTGATGTCCCGAAGAAAGGGTCATCCTCAATGTCAGCATATTCATGTGCTTCATCATCAATCTCATTAACAATTTTTTTGTTATTCAATAGAACAATGGACCAATTCATATCAATTGGATCGGTGACATAGAACACTTATTGAGCTTGCGATGCTAAAATAAAGGGCTCATCCTTATATCCCAACTTATTAAAATTCACCCGCATGAACCCCAACTCATCCATTTGTACACCGTTGTTATTATCAACCCACTTGCATTGGAACACAGGCACTCGAAACATCCTGTAATCCAACTCCCATATATGCGTTCAATGACCCCGAAGTATGACATATTCGCATATATGGGGTTTCTATCTTTAGCACTTGATATATGCATAGCTTCAGCTACAAGAGTCACTCCACTATTTTGTATTCTCCTCCGATCATCATGTTCTTTTGTATAAAAAGTGTACCCATTCATCGGATAACCTGTAAGAACTAACATGTATATCTGGACCTTTAGCTAACCATCTCAATCTTTCAAACCGAGCTAGGATTTGCAATAAACTCTGCAGAAATGTATTCTTTCACCATTTTATAAAACACCGATTGTGTTCATTGTTAACCAATTTTGACTCTTATTTGGGCACAAGCTCTTGAGTATGTCCTTGTGTTTTACAACATATGACTCAACTTCATCGGCGTTGCGTAAAACATATAAGTGTGCTTGTTCCCATTCTTTCCTTGATATAGTCAATATTTCAAGTCCAGTAATCCCCCCATGCACTGCTTCCTGTGGGGCGAGGCAGCGGCCCCTATAGAATGTTCAATATCGGATACATACTCTGCAGTATTCAACGACTTCTTCGAATATATACCGTTCAACAATACAACCCTCTGGTCGTGATCGGTTTTTCATATACCCTTTTAATATCTTCATGTAACGTTCAAACGGGTACGTCCATCTCATGTAAGCTGGCCCACACAATTGTGTCTCCCTAACCAGATGAACTGTCAGATGAATCATTATGTCAAAGAATGAAGGCGGAAAATACATCTCAAGATCACACAAAGTCAGAATAATTTCTTTTTGCAAGGCTGGTAACTTTCCAGGGTCAATCACTCTACTACAAATTGCCTTAAAGAAGAAACAAAGTTTACTTAAGGTATTCCGCACTTTGTCAGGCAAAATAGATCATATAGCTATGGGTAGCAAATTCTCCATAAGAACATGACAATCATGAGACTTTAGACCCTTTAACTTGAGATCTTTCATCGATACGAGGTTCTTAATGTTTGAAGAGTACCCCTCTGGAACCTTAACTCCATCAAGAAACTTACAAAAATCTCTTTTCTCTTTTCTAGATAGAGTATAAGCGGCCGGAGGTAGATATGTACGACGTTTCCCTTTCTTTACTAGTCCCAACTCTCGTCTCAATCCCATACTAACCAAGTCCAGCCTTGCATTGATGCCATCTTTAGTCTTCCCGGGCACATTAAGTAAGGTACCACTGAGACTATCAAAAATATTTTTTTCAACATGCATCACATCAACGAAATGTCTTACATATAATGATTTCCAATATGGCAACTCAAAGAAAATCGACCTTTTCTTCCACCCTCGTGTGGCAAGGTCTCCTGCAAAAGGTTGACCGAATTTAATATTCAAATCTTTTACTTTTTCTAATGATTGTGTACCCGTCGAGGCAAAGGAGCTCTCCGCTCTTACAGATTCCCATTGAATGCCTTTCTCCATGACCGATAATGATGATTTGGATGCAAAAATCTGCGATACCCAAGAAAGACATTCTTCCTACCATGTTCCAACCGAGTCCAATCTGTACTATCTTCACATATAGGGCATGCACACTGACCTTTGGTACTATATCCCGACAGATTACCATATGCTGGAAAATCATTAATTGTGCCGAAAATCATAGCCCTCAAGGTGAAACTTTCTTCTCTATACCTATCATACACCACCACACCTGTCTCCCACATTTGCTTCAAATCTTCAATTAAAGGAGCCAAATATACATCGATATCATTTCCTGGTTGTTTCGCCCGTAAATTAACAAAGACAACATCATATATTTTCGCTTCATGCATAGCCATGGAGGTAGGTTATAAATCACCAAAATCACAGGCCATGTCTTTGTGAGAGCTACTTTGAACACCATGTGGGTTAAATCCATCAGTAGACAATGCAAGTCGTAAGTTTCTTGGTTCATTCCCAAAATCAGGATAATCAATATCAATTTTTTTTCCATTGAGGAGAATCTGCCGGGTACTGTAGCTTGCCATCTTGAATCCTTTCATCCTCATGCCATGTCAGGTTTTTTGCATCTTCTGAACTACGGTACATACGCCTGAATCTGGGAATTATGGGAAAATACCACAATACCTTCTCTGGAGCCGAATTTTCCTTCTTATACCGTGAGGCTTCACATTTTGGACACGACTTTAACGATGCATATTCATTACGAAATAAAATGCAATCGTTACGACAAGCATGTATCTTCTCATAACTCATGCCAATAGAGCGTAACATTTGTTTAGCCTCATATGTCCTACTAGGAAGCACATTATCATTAGGCAACATATCTTTCAACAAAGGTGAGTAAGTCCGTAAAACTCTTATCACCCATCCATTGCCCGACTTCAAGTTAAACAACTTTAACATTGCCGACAATCTTGTGAATTTAGTACAACCCTCATATAACGGCTTCTCCGTATCACTCATCAACTTCTCAAACATTTGAGGACAATCACGAAGATCTTCTTCAACCGCATTTGCCATATCTTCAAAACGGTCACCATCATATGTATTTGTAGCGGTGTCCTCTGACGCATATCTCCCACTATTCCCCATATTAGAAGATTCACCTCTTGTCTCACCGTGCTTTGTCCAACAGGTATAAGTTTGATCAATCCCATTGCTCACTAAATGTCATTCCAATTCCTGAACACTAATTTTGTTTGTATAACAACAACTTAAACAAGGACATATGATTCTACTATGGTCTGTTGTATGCCCAACTACAAACCCAATAAAATCTTTCACTCCATCCTTATATTCCTTCGACAAACGATTGGCAGACATCCACTTTCGATCCATATTTTACCTATGGATTGAGAGGTAAAACAACAGAAAATGCCCATTTAAATAAAGCAAGACTAAAACTATCACTGTTCTTAAAATCAACACACAGACTAGATCAAAATTCTAACAAAATTTTGGCAGAGTCTCCCCTAAAATATGGACATTCCAAAATATATACAATACCTGTAACATTCCAAAATTCATTGTTCAAAACAAAAAAAAACCAAAATCAGGTTCCACAAAAAAATTCATTGGTCATTTTTCCATTGATTCTCATCTGATATGCATATATATTTACTAACTGTACATTTTAACAAACTGATTCCAAGCATCTTTAACACTTCTAATTTATCTCTGGACAACAGTGAACAAAATCAAACACTTCTGATTCCAAACTGGACAACAGTGAACAAAATCAAACAAAATCGAACAGAGAACAAAAACTAACGAACCACCAACAGAAACCAATGTGGAATCGAGATACAAAATGGAGACAAGGCGATACACTGAAATGGACGCAAACAGAGTTGGGAGATGGAGGCGAGGGGAGGAGCGGCCGAGCGCCGCCAAAGCGGCTTTGGAGGACCACGAGTTCCGATTTCAGGTGAGGGGAAGCACACGATCTCGTTGAGGAAGAAGCACGCCGGGACTTGGGAGATGGAGGCGATAGGGACGATGGAGGTCTCGCGGATGGGCTTGCGAAGAGAGAGTTGAGAGGCAGAGAGAGAACAGGGCTTCGGCCAAATGAGAGAGAGGGAAATATATTTAATAAATTGACCAAAAACAGCGCTTAATAAAAAAGCGCTGATTATTGTTTCACAAAAACATCGCTTAAGTCTAAAAGCGCTGTTTATTGTATCACCAAAAACAGCGCTTACTAATATGAAACGCTGTTTATTGTTCGTATGATAAAAAACAGCGCTTGATGTTTGAAGCGCTGATTATTGTGCCAGTTCATTTTTTAGTATTTAAAGATAAAACAGTGCTTAAAGGACTAAGCGCTGATTATTGTGGAAACTAAACAGTAGCGCTTAATGTTGTAAGCGCTGTTTATTGTTTAGGTATGACATAAAATAGCGTTTTTTATTTTAAGCGCTGCTTAAAGTAGCGCCATCTTTTTTAGAATTTGTTGTAGTGAGACGAGCGATGAGGAGAAACTGTTTGAAGAAGACGATTTGTCTAAAGATCGAAATGCAAATATTATGAAGGAGATAATGGAAGAGAAGCTTGAGGATGACACCCCCTGGTGGTATAGGATGTATGGAAGTGTGACTTATACTGAATGGAGAGAATACAAGCTGTCTCCTTCACAGAACTCTCGTTAACTAAAAATGGTAGAGACTCCTGCATAAATAGATGTTTAATTATTTCTGAAATGTAATCTGTCGTTAGTTTTTAATATGCTTGTTTACTCTTTAATCGACTATTAATGTAATTTTCATGATGTAAGCTTCTCAGTTAATGTAATGATATTATTACTTTTTATAGTGTTTCTTTGTATTTTACTAAGTTCATACAATTTAATCACGTCACAAGAGCACTAAGACAACGAATCTGGCGGTTAATTTTTTCACTAACAAGCATATGTTTCACAGAGTATTAGTCTTTGTCGGTTCAATTTAATTTTTGAGAAGCATCTGTTATTACACTTTGGGGAGACATGTCAGTGAACATGTTATGCAACAGCTTTAATGACACGTCTGTCACGCAAAAACAGAGTAGTACGCCAACAAATGCATGAACGCATAAGAACAAAATTAACAATCAAACACAAACGACAAAACAAAGTTTTTAACTATGTTTATTTTTATTTTATCACATGTCGTAATCCGACCCATTATTGATATTATTTTTTGGATATAAATCCGACCCATTATTTCCCAATATAATCGGCCCAATAATTTCATTCAAGACATGAAACCTATCATTGACAAAAAATAAGTAGTATAGTTCGACAAAAAAAGTTACATTCTTGCAGGGGTAACACGGTTTATGAACTTCAAGTCATTGGTTATGAAAGATATAAATTTCAGATTAACAAAATAAAAATCGTTTATTTAATACATACAAATATCTGTTAAAATATATAACTACCTATATAAACTTTTGCAATTTAATCATCTATAAACTTGAGAGGTGTAATACCCGCACCTCAACGTAAATTGAAAGTACGACAAATTACATTAAAGTACAGAAATTACTAATAATTTACAAACTTGATTACAGTAATTCAAGTCATAAATTTAAAACTTAAATCATAAATGTAACACCCTAACTCTAATTAGGGGATTACTTACCAATTTAACTTGAGTTAGCATATATACACTGGAAGTTTTTCGAATACAGACGAATACTAAAGAATGATTCCTGCTCTTCAAATACTACACTATACTTTAGTTAGTAAAACTCTTGGATACATACGCGTCGTACAAAAAATACGTTACTAAAATAGTAAACATAATTCAGAGTTTCTAAAGCAGGATTAACTTTAATTATTACAACTTCTGTTTCAAAAGAATAATAAAGTAAAACAATTACAATTACATCTTATTCACACATAATACTAGGACACAACCTAGGACTTATGATATGACTTGTGATCTGGTGACTCAGGTCTCACAGAAAAGCAAGACCGAGCACATTCCAATGCTCTGAACCTCTTCAAACAGCTGTACCTGAAAACAACGCCCCAAAGGTGAGTTTATAAAACTCAATAACACAGACTTAGAATAAAAATACTTTTATCGTTGTTTTCAGCCATACGTGGTGTGCGATGTATGGAAAATCCATCCCATAAGCATAGGTATAAATATTTATACTACCTTAACAAATCCTCAAGACATGATATTTCAAACATCAATTATAGAGTCAAACATATGTCACAACAATCACAATGAATGTTCCCCACTTGATCCAGCTCAAGTACAAAATGAGTAAAATCCTATTAAAAGGATAAAACCAAGGGGGGCCCTAACGACACAGGTGGTAGCTAATCACTTACGATGGGGTTGCAGAGCGAATTGCAAACATTCCACAAAAAAACAATGCCTGTTATTGTGACATCCCAAGCCATACTCACATTGGAGCCACAAGGCCTTACGAAAGGGTATGCCACTCACAGGACTTCACACAAGCAATTTAATCAAGATCATTAATGAATAATGCAACACATAGCACTAGCATAATTCGATAATGTTTGCAGTTCAAGCGCAAACATTTTGAACATATATAAGTTTCAATCAATGAGAAGCAACAAGCTCAATGCAATTACACGTAGTAAACACTAATGAATGTACCCACTTGGCAAAGCCCAAGGATCAAAATGAGCAAGGACCTATTTGTGGTCCTACCAAAGGGTCCCCGTCAACGAAAGTGACCGAAGTACACATATGACGAGTTTGCCTTTCAAACGCAAACATCCAGACACATAAACAACCAAGTTTCAATCAAAACAAGAGTCAAAACAAGGTTTCTCATGCATTATTAGGATTCAATAACACATCAAATAATAATTCATTACAATTATCACAATCCTAATCAAATAACAATTCTAAGCAATTTTACATGTCTAATTGGGAAGTCAAACACTTAGCAATATAACCACAACTTATTTAAAAGGGGCATAAAGCCCTTCATCCATTTCAGGAAATCATAACCACTCCAAATTAGGCTAGTTCAAACGCCAATCCTTCCAAATTAATTCATGCATATTGATCAAGTAACCAATCAAACCAAACCAAACACATATATATATACCAAGGTAATTAAAACCGGACCGGGCATTGAACCAGAGAGGGCCAGGGTTCAGGGTTTTTGGGTCGGACCGGGGTTGGACCGGGTTCGAATAAAATATTATTTTTTAAATATTTCATACAATATATATATAAATAATAAACAAAAAATAACTGATATTTATAATTTCACACAATAAAAATTATACTTCACTTAACAATAACAACTATAAATAGAGGCTAAGTTCAACAAGACAATAACACATTCAACCAATTCCAACAAGTTCAAACTAAAAATTTTAAAATTACAATTAAAAATTGGCCATTTTAAAAAAAAACAAAAAAAAACAAGTTTACGAACCGGCCGGGTTGAACCCGGTTTTCCCGGTTTTTACCCGGTCCGGTCCGGTTTTTTACCGGTTCTTAAACCGGACCGTCCGGTTTTTTCACAGGCGGTCTAATTGCACGACTCGGACCGGCCGGGGGTCCGACCGGCCGGTCCGGTCCGGTTTTTGTAACCTTGATATATACACCAATTGGAGCTCGATGGAACTCTCAACGATACAAACATCACACATTGGTTTAGGGGGGTTGGGGACAAAATCCAACCCTATTTCAGTCAAGACCCCATACAAGACCATTCAGTATGACTAATAAACTAATTATGGAACTAATAAATTTAATAGTAAAGCCTAGCACACCCTAAGGGAGGTTTTAGGGGAAGTCTATGTTACCTAAATAATCCCAAAATTAGGGATTTGAGCTCCAGAAATCCACTTCCATGATTCTGAGCTCTAGTTCACCTTCTCCATCAATCAAAACCCACATGCAAGGCTGTCCTCTTCTTCTTCTTCCATTCGATTTTTGTCTCCCTCAGTCTCTCAGCCACGTTCGGTTCTTCTTCTTCTTCTTCTCTCTCTCTCTCTCGTGTGATCTCCTCCTTCCTCAGCCTCGGTCTCCTCTCTCTCTTGGCCGCCCTTCTGCTGCTTCTCCGGCGCGGTGGCGCGCCGTCGCACGTCCAAGCCATGGTGGCCTCTCCTCCTTCCTTCCCTTCTTCCTCCTCTTTCTCGGTCTTTCACTCTATCTCTCTCAGTCGCTGTCCAACTCTCTCTCTCTCCAAAGACTCTCCTCTCTCTCGAGCAGGCGCTCGTGATCTTGTCAGCCACCACCCCTTTTCCCTCTCACGATCGCACACCCTCACCTCTGCTCTCTTCTTTCCTTTCTTTCTTTCCCTTTCTTTTCTGATTTTCTGCTTCTGCTCCCTCTATTGGCAGCGAGAGGAGGGAGTAAAAGGGTGAGATGAGGGGGACTATGGTGGATTTAAGTGGAATGTGGTGCACGGTGAGACGCAGGCTTAGATTTATTAAAATAAACCAATCAAGGCCATAATTTAACCTCCTTAATCCAACCTTTGGTTTCTAATCACCTCTTGAGTAATTTTAATTAATTAAAACTACTCCTAAATAAATAGTCTCACAGTTCCTAAATCATTGGGTAAAATTACTATTTTACCCTTTAGCTCCTAATTTGTTTTAAATTACTAAATTAAGACTATGAACTATTTTTAATACTAAGGGATTAAATCCCTTATCCACTTAAATTCTCTAATAATTAGGCTTAGGGATTTTGGGATGTTACAGTACTCCCCACCTTTTAGGAATTTTGTCCCCAAAATTCGCCTTACCTTCTAACCTCATCCTTACACAAAGTGTTCTCGCTTCTCTCGAGCTTCATAACTCTAATCCTACTCTTCTTCGAATGAGTAAGTTCCTTTCTAGCTCGTCCTAAATTATCGGAATTTCAAAAAGAATTAATAGCTACCCTATGTCAACTATCCGGAGGATTTGTGATTTAGCTAACCGGTTACAAACTAGGTCTTATCTCCCATAAAATGCTTATTAAGTCAAAACAAAGTTTGTAATTGGTCAGACAACGTCACTTCATACCTCGGCTATTGAATCTAGCGTAGACATTAATTTCTCTGAATTCCCGCTGATTTAGCTATACTAAGACCCTTGTAGTCCCAAGACTATGGTCTAACACTCTTCCTCAGAATAGTTATTCCACCAAAGTAACTACGCCTAGAAAGCTTAGGGCTTGAATACCATTCCAGGTTCCCTAATTACAACTTAGGTATTAGGAAGTTTAGCTCATCACTACCCCTTTTTGATTTTAGAAAACACTAAGGCATTTCTAATCAAGGTCCAATAGGTGCTTTAGAGGACTTCGTGGTTATCAGTCAACTTGGGATCCATTCATAATGGTTAGATCAAACAAGCTTGACTAGTTAACAAGTGTTGAGAGCCTAATCGATTATGAATGCCCATCCTAAATTGATCAAGACCGCACCGCTAAGAATCCTTACTTTTCGATTCTAATTGTGGTAGAACTAAACGGTCACGACAAAAGGATTATCAAAGTTTTAAACCACACTACGTACAATATATCCAAAGTGACCTTCTCAAAATTAATAATTGAAAATTGGTCATGTTTACTAACACTGTTAACAGTAAGGTCTCCAGTAGGATCACTTACCTATTGAGGAACAACTATGGAATCAAATGATGGAAAATACTAACCTAAGTTTCAAAACATAGGTGAAACCAACATTGGTAGAATTTATCTTATCAGATCTATTGTAACTCAGTAGTTCTAATATTACTTCTCTAAGCCTTTCAAACAGACTAGCATCTCTAAGGGAATTCTAAGATATTCCTAAGTGATTCTCTAGGATTTAGGACCCTAAAAACATGTACTTATGATCCTAAAAGTCCTAAAAATGTGAAAATCCACGTTTCTGCTCAAACTAACGCGTCGCAGACTTAGCGCGCCACGCCGCATCTTGACTGTTGTCTGGCAAGACCGCTGCGCTCCTCAACGCTACCACGCATTTCGCTCAATTGCCTCGCTTTTTCGCGTCGCGCACTGCGCGTCGGCCGCACACTAACGCCAGATACCGCAGTATGCATTTTGAGTTTGACCCAATTCCAACTTCAAACTCAATTTCCACTCAATCCAAACCAATCATAATCAAGGTAGAGACTCCAAATCAAGCAATCAATACATATACATTATCAAGAGCAACCTACGGCATATTCGAATCACCACAAAACATGATTGCACACATCATAGCATACGTCAAAATGTTCATTTATTCATGGCTCCCAAATCCCTACTCATGCATTTACCTGACCCATATCTTGAATCAAGCAAACACAACACAACACAAGGGAAATGAAAACCCTAAACCCAATCTAATCCAAGACAAATTCATAACAATTAAGGACTCAAGAACAAGGATTCAAACATGATGAATTACAAGGAGTATTTATCCAATATCACATCATGGCAATATCATGCTTTAGGCATTTCAACTATTTCATAAATTTGTCAAATAGATCATGCTCTTAAAGAATTCAGACAAGGATCTAGCATACACATAATGGTAGCATCAAAACATATTTCTCATGTCAACAATGCAATCAAAATATGAACATAACAATTATACTCATAAGGCAGTCAAGGAACATGTAGTCTGTTTATGGTTCCTAACCAGAATTTATGCAAGTTCACAACATCACAATTAAGGGTCATTCATGCAATAGCCCCTCAGGATTCCAAATTTATGGACATATAATGTCACGAGACTTGCAAAGACTTAGGATCAAAATGTTGAAAGTAAACGCGTTCTCCATATTGGAGGCAAGCCAATATAAAATTAACACACACAATTAGGCTAATGCATTCTTAACAAGCAACCAAATTTCCCTCATGCAATAAGAAGATTGAAACATCAAGCAAAGTCAAATTCTCACATACGGTTATAAAGCCAACACATCCGAGCATAACTATCCAAATTGAACATAAAGGAAATGCGAATCTTAACTCAAGGCATCAATGCCTCAAGTTTAGACATAATCAATATTCAGGCAAGGAATTGAAAACAACCAAATGAAAAATCAAAGCGAGAGAAATTCGTTCATGTTACTAAATTATAACTTTTTAATTTCCAAACTTTGTGTTTTCAAAATTTAACTTTCACATTATGTAAAAAGATTTTTCCAAAACTTGAACCATGAGTATTCATCGAATATAAAAACATTTTATGTTTCACAAAGGTCGTGGTTTCTCCAAGAGTATCCCATAATACTCTCGTTGTCCCGCAGCTACTTTGATCATCAACCTCGTCATACCAAAACTCTTGTAATGAACTTCCAGTGGTAGCAGAGTTTAACGTGGCCACCAAGCTCAACTGCGGCCAGGTATGCATTCCGTGGACTTAGGCAGGCCAGAGTGGCTGAAATCCTTCACGACCTGAACTACTACTAGACGATCATTACGGAATTCTGAAAATGTATTTAGGAGTAATTACATATATGAGAATGTCTCACGAAAGAGTACATGCCTCTAGTATTCCATGCAAATCTTCATCGTCCTCATTCCTTTAATGAATCCTTGAGGTGGCCTACCTCAATAATTCACCAAAAGAACTCAGAAAACTCGGACTTACAGACACAACTGACTCTTTTCCTAAACCGGATCACTTCTAGACACACTTGACTCACAGTCCGAGAGGGTCAAACTAGGCTCTAATACCATAATGTAACACCCTAACTCTAATTAGGGGATTACTTACCAATTTAACTTGAGTTAGCATATATACACTGGAAATTTTTCAAATACAGACGAATACTAAAGAATGATTCCTGCTCTTTAAATACTACACTATACTTTAGTTAGTAAAACTCCTGGATACATACGCATCGTACAAAAAATACGTTACTAAAATAGTAAACATAATTCAGACTTTCTAAAGCAGGATTAACTTTAATTATTACAACTTCTGTTTCAAAAGAATAATAAAGTAAAACAATTACAATTACATCTTATTCACACATAATACTAGGACACAACCTAGGACTTAGGACATGACTTGTGATCCGGTGACTTAGGTCTCATAGAAAAGCAAGACCGAGCACATTCCAATGCTCTGAACCTCTTCAAACAGCTGTACCTGAAAACAACGCCCCAAAGGTGAGTTTATAAAACTCAATAACACAGACTTAGAATAAAAATACTTTTATCGTTGTTTTTAGCCATACGTGGTGTGCGACGTATGGAAAATCCATCCCATAAGCATAGGTATAAATATTTATACTACCTTAACAAATCCTCAAGACATGATATTTCAAACATCAATTACAGAGTCAAACATATGTCACAACAATCACAATGAATGTTCCCCACTTGATCCAGCTCAAGTACAAAATGAGTAAAATCCTATTAAAAGGATAAAACCAAGGGGGCCCCCAACGGCACAGGTGGTAGCTAATCACTTACGATGGGGTTGCAGAGCGAATTGCAAACATTCCACACAAAAACAATGCCTGTTATTGTGACATCCCAAGCCATACTCACATTGGAGCCACAAGGCCTTACGAAAGGGTATGCCACTCACAGGACTTCACACAAGCAATTCAATCAAGATCATTAATGAATAATACAACACATAGCACTAGCATAATTCGATAATGTTTTCAGTTCAAGCGCAAACATTTTGAACATATATAAGTTTCAATCAATGAGAAGCAACAAGCTCAATGCAATTACACGTAGTAAACACTAATGAATGTACCCACTTGGCAAAGCCCAAGGATCAAAATGAGCAAGGACCTATTTGTGGTCCTACCAAAGGGTCCCCGTCAACGAAAGTGACCGAAGTACACATATGACGAGTTTGCCTTTCAAACGCAAACATCCAGACACATAAACAACCAAGTTTCAATCAAAACAAGAGTCAAAACAAGGTTTCCCATGCATTATTAGGATTCAATAACACATCAAATAATAATTCATTACAATTATCACAATCCCAATCAAATAACAATTCTAAGCAATTTTACATGTCTAATTGGGAAGTCAAACACTTAGCAATATAACCACAACTTATTTAAAAGGGGCATAAAGCCCTTCACCCATTTCAGGAAATCATAACCACTCCAAATTAGGCTTGTTCAAATGCCAATCCTTCCAAATTAATTCATGCATATTGATCAAGTAACCAATCAAACCAAACTAAACACATATATATACACACCAATTGGAGCTCGATGGAACTCTCAATGGTACAAACATCACACATTGGTTTAGGGGGGTTGGGGACAGAATCCAACTCTATTTCAGTCAAGACCCCATACAAGACCATTCAGTATGACTAATAAACTAATTATGGAACTAATAAATTTAATAGTAAAGCCTAGCACACCCTAATGGAGGTTTTAGGGGAAGTCTATGTTACCTAAATAATCCCAAAATTAGGGATTTGAGCTCCAGAAATCAACTTCCATGATTCTGAGCTCTAGTTCACCTTCTCCATCAATCAAAACCCACATGCAAGGATGTCCTCTTCTTCTTCTTCCATTCTATTTTTGTCTCCCTCAGTCTCTCAGCCACGTTCGGTTCTTCTTCTTCTTCTTCTTTCTCTCTCTCGTGTGATCTCCTCCTTCCTCAGCCTCGGTCTTCTCTCTCTCTTGGTCGCCCTTCTGCTGCTTCTCCGGCGCGGTGGCGCGCCGTCGCACCTCCAAGCCATGGTGGCCTCTCCTCCTTCCTTCCCTTCTTCCTCCTCTTTCTCGGTCTTTCACTCTATCTCTCTCAGTCGCTGTCCAACTCTCTCTCTCCAGCACCTCTCCCTCTCTCGGCCCTGAACAGGGCGCTCGGTGGTGCGCCGTCGCGGCCACCACCCCTTTTCCCTCTCACGATCGCACACCTTCACCTCTTCTCTCTTCTTTCCTTTCTTTCTTTCCCTTTCTTTTTTGATTTTCTGCTTCTGCTCCCTCTATTGGCAGCGAGAGGAGGGAGTAAAAGGGTGAGATGAGGGGGACTAGGGTGGATTTAAGTGGAATGTGGTGCACGGTGAGACGCAGGCTTAGATTTATTAAAATAAACCAATCAAGGCCATAATTTAACCTCCTTAATCCAACCTTTGGTTTCTAATCACCTCTTGAGTAATTTTAATTAATTAAAACTACTCCTAAATTTTTTTTTAGGCAAAAGAGAGGAGAGAGGCCTCGTTAAAACCTTCTGATGCAAAACCCTCCTTAGGGAAAAAACACCAAGAAGGAAAAAGAGTACCCCTGCCTAAAATTTATTAATAAAAAAGGAAAAACAAACAAACATGGGGGGACTAGACCAAAACCCATGAGCATAAACAAAATGAAGATCCGCAAGAAAGAAACACCCGCCTAAAAAGGTAAAACAAAGCTTGACATGCACAGACATCACAATAATGGCTTTCATCCCAACTATGTTGGCACCAGAGCCATTAACAATCATATGCAGCACATCAAGGGAAGACAAAGTAAAACCCAACCCCAAGGTGAGGCAATTATAACTAAAGACTGCAAAAAGCAAACAAGCCAAAAGCAAGGCACAATTACTTGAATCTATAACAAGGACGACCCAATCTATTATTAAAGAAATCTTCATAAAGAAACTTAGGCAGCGAATTCCACCAGATGAAGCCAGAGATACCAAGGCCATGAGCCGCTAAACGATCCGCGCAGTTATTCCCTTCACGAAAAATATGAGACACAAGGAAAGTCATATGCTTTGTTAGAGCAATGCAGTTATTCCATCTATTCTTAAGACGCCAAGGCACAATACTTTGATTCTTAAAAGCGCCAACAACCAACTGGGAATCGCACTCCAGCCAAAGGTGATGCCAACCCTTCTGATAGGCAGTCTCAATAGCGAACATAGCGCCAAATAATTCTGCCTGAAAAGAGTTTTTAATACCCAGATTAGCAGAAAAACAACCCACAATAGCTGCATTATAATCACGAAAGATACCCCCACAGGAAGCAGGGCCCGGGCAACCCTTCGCAGCACCGTCGGTATTGCATTTAAAAAACAAAGGTTGAGGGGGAATCCAAAAAACCTCTTTAATAATAGAAGCTGGTCTGGAGTGACACAGAATCTTGAAAGCTTTCAAAATGGAAAACTCCTCTATAGATGGGAACATAGTGCGTTTTCTATAATTACCAGCAAGATAAACATTAGCAATAATGAGATTAACAACAAATCCCCGAGGGAGCACCTTATTATCAAATCTCAGCATATTCCTGCAAAACCAAATAGCCCAGACTATGTTAACCACACAGGCTACAACAACATCCAAAACCTAGGAGCTCCAAGTTCTATTACAAACCTCAAGAATAGTACCAGCTGAGGAACAGTCAATATGAATGCCGAGGATGCTTTCAAGCCAGCGCCAAAGAGACAAGGCAAAAGTACAACCATGGAACAGGTGGGACGAACTTTCCGAATTATTGCCACAAAGGCTACAGACTGAAACCACAGTAACACCACCTTTTCTCAGATTATCATCAGTGGGCAGACGATTGTGAATTAATCTCCAAAGCAGGAAAGACTTAGAAGGAGGGATAGCACTTCTCCAAATAATCTTACACCAAGGCAAAGAATTACGAATGGGTTCAAAAAACAAGTAAGCATCTTTAAAAGATAAAATACCTTTTTCATTCGGCCCCCACATAATAGCGTCTGATGTCTGAAGTTTCGGAATAGCTATCTCTTTTATCTCAGCCATAACGCTAGAGGCTCTAGCAGCAATATTGTGCGGGATAGACCAAGCTCCATCAATAATAAAATCTTTCACCTTCACATGCAGCAAAGGGTGCAAATAAGGAGGAAGGTTCAGAAGGTCCACAATTGGCTGAGACAACCACTTATCCCTCCAAAAGTTAACTTTAGATCCATCCCCAATATTCCAGGAAGAATGTTCATCAATAAAAGATAAACAGGTTTTAATACCTGGCCAAATAGAGGAAGAGATATGGTAAGTGACAAGTGTTGGTGTAAGCCCTAGTGGCCAATCTATTTCATATAGATTATTATTTGTATCATGACTTTAATTATATATTTAATATATGTAAAGGCATCATTTATTATGTTATTAGTGTGTAGCATAATAAAGTCCTTAGAATAGATGGTTCGTTCAATGGAACATCAAATATGATTTGATCGTGAGACCTCATTGAACTATAGAACACTATTCTTAAAATATCCATAGTCAAAGTATTATTGTTAACTAGGACGACAATAATACATAGAGACTATTGTGTGAGTAGACTGATGACCACATCTCACGGGTCATGAATATGCGATATCAAGTCGGCACACAAGTATAAATATTAGGAGTAATATTTATACTGGATTGACCCACTATGAGGACGCTTCATAATAGTTATGTAAATGTCATAGGCGCTCCTCATGGTGACCATAGTGAAGTAGTCCTTTGACTTGAAGTCACTACGATTCCTACATGAGGAGTTGTATGTTTTAATGCTATCAAACATCATCCGTAACAGGATGATCATAAAGGTATTATTTGGGCCTACAATGAATCATGTTGAGGGGTGTGAGTGATGTAGACAGGATTCGTCCCTCCTACATAACAGGAGTAGTGTCTCGGGCCTCTCGATAGAGTAGGACGTGAAAATATGCGTGGCCACGCCGAGATGGGCCAATATGGGATATTAGGCTCATCTCGTGATTATGCGTCTACTTGGAGATCGAGGAACACATGATTAGACTTAACGAGGATGACAAATTTATGCTTCGTGTTTAATCAAGACATATGGACGAAGGAACATTGGCTTCACAATGATTTTGGTTGCATTAAGGTTCTGATCGAATCATCGATATTCTCATGGGTTGGGTAGCAGTGATGCATTGCTAGATGCCGCTCACTGTTTATGATATTTGATATTATCTTAAATATTGGATATTAATATAATGTTTAATATCATTGTCAACTCAGTGGGAACCTACAGGGTCACACGCATAGAGTGGATATTCGGAGCAAATAAATTAAATGTGATTTAATTCATGTCAATAATTGATTAAATTAAATATGATTTAATTTAGTCAATGATTTATTAATTAAATATGATTTAATTAATTAATGGTAATGATTTATTAATTAAATATGATTTAATTAATAAATAGTAATAGTTGATTAATTAAATATGATTTAATTAATTGATGATGTATTTAATTAAATATGATTTAATTAAATAAGACATGAAAATAGGCTTGTAGTGTACAAGTCCTGATGTGGGAGGTGCAAGACTAATTTTGAGGGGTGCGAATAGCAATTGCTAATGTGCCTATAAATAGGACATGAGCTCCCCTCATTACATGATGATCACTTGAGGCACATGAGATGTGTTGGTCAGAGCTCTCCTTCTAAGCCGTCTGCTAGCACCGACGCACCTGGCTCCAGATATTGCTCGCGTGGACTGAGTAGAGGTGTTGCCCGCTTGCAATGCTTGGTGATTGAGAAAGCACGCTTCAAGAGGTAAACACAATATCCCTGTGATTCTCGTAGTTCTAAGTGATCTTGGCAAGGGAATTTTTCGCTCTTGAGATTGATTTTAAAAGAATTTTTAAAACTCTGTCTCTAGATTTCCCAACAGTGGTATCAGAGCCTTGGTCTTAGATACCTTGAATCCTGTATGCTTATTTGTCGTGCTTGAAAACATGTTTTACTGCTTTTGAATTTGATTCATACGATATGCATGTTGTCTTTTGTGAGAATCATGAGGTTCTTGTTTTGTGTATATACGCTATATTCAATTGCTTGAATTTTATGATTCGATAAGTACATATTCGGTTATGCGTTATATCTCGTAGCTGTTCCTTAGTTTTTGATTTATGCGTATATTGATATTGTTTTTGCGGTATCTTCATTGGCCGTGTGACGGTGATACTAAGAGCAGAAATGCATACCACTGGTCTCAATAATTTTCTTTTGATTTTCAAAGAAAAAGACCACTGTCTCACCTCGTGTTTTGAAAAGTTTATAACGCGTACAACATTAAAACATGAATTTATGAATTCATGAATTCATGGATTAAAATCATTCGATTGATTGGCAATTTTTAATTGGCTTTTAATATGATTGAATTGTTGGTACGTAACTGACTGATTTGATCTACACACGTGAATTAATTTCCTATTAAGGAAAAAGGATGCAACTGATTGCAAAAGGCTTTTGAGACCAAATTCACAAATTCCTTTTACGTAAGAAAATGTTGCTTTTTAAGCATAGTATGAGATTTTGTTATGAGGATTCGTGAATTGATTTCAAAATTGAATTATTTTTATATTATAAATTTAAATTTATTTAAAGATAATAATAACAATAATAATAATAATAAAGTATTATTATTATTATTATTATTATTATTATTTATTGTTAAATAATTTTAAACACGTGTACGATTTATTTATGGTTATGGCCTTGGTTATTGTATTTATTTATTTTTGGTAAATACGACCTGCGTGTCGTGATTTATTTATTTTTAAATACGACCTGTGTGTCGTTACATTTTTATTTATTTATTTATTTGTACTTTTATTTAAATAAATAAAATTTCTTCAAGAGTTGAAGAAAGGGACACCATATGCGGATGCCAGTGGGAGCTTAAGAAACTTGCTCGTGGGTCGAAGAATTGTAATAGTTTAGATATTTAAATTCTCGCATATTAGGAGGTCATAATCATAAAATCAAATCTCGTATGTTTGTGTATGTGATGCATGAAATGTATGAGATGTATGTTTATCGCGTTATATGTTTATGTTATGAGATGCATGAAATATATGACGTGTGATGTATGATTTAAATAAAGTATTTAAACCTGTGCTAGCATGTATGCCTTGTATATTTAATATGTTAGTTGAATATATGTAAGCATGTATGCCAAGTATGTTGAGAGACGCATTGTATATGATACAACGCCGGTGAGATCACCTAATTAAAAATCCCTCAATTTAAATATTAAGTTATATATGCCTTCCGATGCGTGGCACTCATCAAGGCCTTGATCAAATGAGTGTGGGTCATGCCAAAGCTGAGCACCTCATTTTATCTCGGTGAGATGCGATAGGTGAAATAGCCGCTTGCCAACCATTGGGTTTGACTTAACTGAGTAGATTCAATAGGATTGAAATGGCTCAAAGGCAAGAGTTGGACATCAATTTATATGATAAATTGGGATAAAGAGTTATCCACCCAACTGATCCAAGAGTTGTATGGGGATGCAATTGGATATGAGTTTCCTACCTAAATAACCAAGTTCTGGGTGATCAGCCAAAGCTGACTCAAGACAAGGTGAAATATGGATCTTGGTCTCACTAGAAAATCTTCCAACATGATTTTCTGAGTCAATGCTGAGGGTCATTGATTTGAGTAAAATAGTGGGAGCATATTTAATAAAGTCCTATTAAATATGTTAAGTTCATGATACTTAAATTCTGTATATTTCTGTAATTGATATCGCCATGGAATTAAACACTATTTATTACTACGATTTGTCCTTATGAAGGACAAGAAATCCAAATTTTATTTTTTGGATTGGTACATGAATTTGAGGAGCGTCCTCAAGCACGAGAAAGAGTTGTATGTTCCCAAGCGAACAATTCCTGAGCAACTTGCTCCTACTAGGATCGAAAGGGATGCTTATGAGAAGCATTAAGTCGATGTCTTGGATGTAGGATACTTATAATCACGGAGGTGTATGATATGATCATTCATCTCATGATGCTCTGCCAAGAGCAAACAAGTCATGAAAGGTTTGAGCCTTCGTGTCCCATTTTCAACTATAAGATGGTAGAGGGTAACCCAGTGGGTCCTTATGTGCTTCATACTATTGGGCACTCTAAGAACCTGTTAAAGCTGGGATCCCATTTTGCCAAGAGTTGGCAGCTGACTTAATTCTGCAAGAGTTGCTGGATGGTCAGAGTCAGAAAGAATAGACCATGTTAACGGTCATGGAGGGAAATGCCTAAAGTCTGCTATCAAGGAGTAGCACATGGGTAAGAACAAGTTCAAGCTTAGTACTTCTGCCTTGAAGATGATATACAAAGATTGCTAAGGAAGGCACTTGCTTCCAATACAGTTGGACCGGAAAATTGGAAGAAATGCCACGTGTACTAGAAAGAGTATAAGTTGAAGAAAGGAAGTTGGACTTCTTCTTCGGGTATTTTGTCATAGAAGACAAGGGTTGTCTGGGAGCTAAATAAGTGTTATTAAGTTCCAACTATTGATGGAAACATCACTTCCATTTCTTGAGTGGACAAGAAAGGATTTTATGTTGTAATAAAAGGACAATTGTTGTTCCATTTATTCAACTGATGTTTTCAATGTTGGCGATCTTGAAAGACACGTACACGTGTCGTTGATCTCAAGTTGTCCATCTATGACATAAATGCGAATAAGGTCAAATCAAGTGATTTGATTTTTATATACCTAGGCATTAATGTTTAGGCCAAATAAGTAAGAAACATAATTCTAAGTTCCATTACAATGGATTCTTAGACTCATTCGATTATGAATCATTTGAGGTCTATAATTCTTGCTTATTGGAAAAGACGACTAAGCTCCAATCACCAATTGTGGTGAAAAGACTAGTAATCTTTTGGCATGATACATGAGATGTATATGGGCCACTAAACAAGTTTGCAAAAGGTAGGTTTTCGAACTTCATTGGGTTTATTGTTGACTACAGTAACTAATGATTTGTGTATCTTATGAAATACAAATCGGGAATCTTTGAAGAGTTCAAAGAGTCCATGGATGAAGTGCAGAACCACATTGGCAAGAGTATTAAGACCATACGATTGGATCGTGATGGTAAATACTAAATCCAAGAGTTTGTTGACTATCTAAATCGTACCTTGTCAGACATGGTCCGATCAATGATGAGTCAGTCAAAACTTTATGACACTTTCTGGAGTACACTTTATATACAACTGTTTCTCGCCCTTAACTACATTCCATCTGAGGCAGTAAAAGCGCTCCATATGAGATATGGAATGGCTTGAAAGCTAAATGTGACATTTATGAAGATTTGGCTTATCAAGATTATTTGATAAACTTGAACCCAAAATGAATAAATGTACTCTGTGGAGTATCTTTAGAAAACTAAGGAATACTGTTTCTACAATGTCTCCAAGGACAAAGAGTTTGTCGCGGAAACTGGAGTATTCCTTAAAGGAGTTCATCTCCAAAGGAGCCAGTCAGAGAAATGTAGAACTTTGCTTGCCTATAATGGATCATGAATCGATTTCACAAGTGTTGTGGATGAGTCACCGATTCAAGTTACACAAGATCTATGTAGATCTAACATGTCACATCACCAACTTGAGAGACATGGACTTCTCCTGACTCAAGAAGGTTATGTGCTGCTCATGGATCGAAATGAACCTATAACCTACTTAGATGCCATAGTTGGCCCAGATTTTGAGAGGTGGCTTGGAGCCATATAATCTAAGATGGAGTCCATGTGAACCAACAAGGTTGGACTTGATGGAGTCACCCCAATGGGCAAAACCCATAGGGTGCAAGTGGGTCTTTAATAGAAGACTGGCATGGATGGTATTGTGAATACCTTTAAGGCGTGATTTGTCGTGAAAGGTTTCATGCAAATCCATAGTATAGACTGTGGTGAGACCTTCTCCCAATCACGATGCTTAAATCCATTAAGATTCTACTTGTTGAAGATCCTTTTATGGATTTGAGCAAGCTTTCAGAAACTAGAATCTTCGTTTTGATGAGACTGTTGGACAGTGGGATTCATCAAGAACGAAAATGAGCTTGTGTATATACAATAGTTAGTGGGATTATTATTGATTTCTAGTCCTATATGTGGACAACATACTGCTCATCAAAAATGATTTCCCTACAAAGCGTAAAAGCATAGTTGGGAAATGTTTCTTGATGAAGGACTTATGTGAGACTTCCTAAGTGTTAGGAATCGGGATCTATACAGATAGATTGCTGAAGTTACTTGGCCTAAGGTCGAAGTACATATACGCATTGATATGTACTTGACTAGATGTCTTGTATGCTTTGAGCGTGATTAACATGTACCAATCTAATCCAAGTGAAGGTCACTGGACCACAGCCAAGAACATCCTTGAGTACCTAAAAAAGGACTAAGGATATATTCTTGACAGATGATGGTTAAGAAGAGATCGTTGTAAGTAGTTACATTGATGCTACTTCCAAACCAATAAAAGTAATTCCAGATCGCAGTCTGGATTTGTGTTTTGCTTATATGGTGGCACTGTGAGCTTGAAGAGTTCCAGGTTGGGGACAGAGTCTATTTCTCTTACAGAGGTCGAGTATATAGTCGCCTCTAATGTGATTAGAAGGCTGTTTCAATCACACACACAAAAAAAGGAAAGGTTCTTTTGAACTTGTCGTAGTTCCTAACTATGCGAACTCCATTGAACTCCATTGATCTCACTAGTGATCTAAACATATACTTAGACGCTTCCATCAAAATTGATAGATGATAGAGATGTGAAGATGCACAGAATGATAACATGAAACAATCCGCTAAAGGAGTATCTTGCTCAATAGTTGCTTGACACTCACACTAGTTCGATGAGTGTTGAACTGATGCTCGATTGGCACTAGTGCTAGTGGGAGATTGTTGGTGTAAGCCCTAGTGGCCAATCTATTTCATATAGATTATTATTTGTATCATGACTTTAATTATATATTTAATATATGTAAAGGCATCATTTATTATGTTATTAGTGTGTAGCATAATAAAGTCCTTAGAATAGATGGTTCGTTCAATGGAACATCAAATATGATTTGATCATGAGACCTCATTGAACTATAGAACACTATTCTTAAAATATCCATAGTCAAAGTATTATTGTTAACTAGGACGACAATAATACATAGAGACTATTGTGTGAGTAGACTGATGCCCACATCTCACGGGTCATGAATATGCGATATCAAGTCGGCACACAAGTATAAATATTAGGAGTAATATTTATATTGGATTGACCCACTATTAGGAGTAACTCCTCTCTTATACCCATGGCAACAAGGTCTAGACGAGCATTCACTCCATCCTTTGTCTTGCCCTGAATATTGAGAAGCGTACCGATTACACTATCATACACATTTTTCTCCACATGCATCACATCAATACAGTGTCTTACATCAAGACTTGACCAGTATGAAAGATCAAAGAACACTGACCTTTTCTTCCATATGTTTTTCACAGAAGAATGTTTTTTCCTCTTGTTTTTCCCGTACTTAACATTGATGGAGTTCACCCGTTGATAAACTTCTTCTCCGGTTAAAGCTTTTGGAGCAATTTCGTTCTCTTGACATCCATTAAAAGCCTTTTTCAACCTGCGATACGGGTGATCACGTCTCAAAAATCTTCTATGCCCAAGGTAACAAGTCTTCCTCCCATTTTTCAGTTGAAAGAAACATGTGCCATCTTCACAAATAGGGCATGCTTTATGCCCCTTAACACTATACCCGGACAAGTTCCCATATGCTGGAAAGTCGTTGATGGTGCAAAACAACATGGCACGCAACTTGAAATCTTCACCTGAAAACCTATCAAAGACATCAATGCCTTCTGCCCACAATATTCTCAAGTCATCAATCAAGGGTTTTAGATAAACATCTATGTCATTTCCCAGTTGTTTTGGACCGGAAATCATCATAGATAGCATAACGTACTTGCGCTTCATGCACAACCAAGGAGACAGGTTGTAAATTACTAAGAGAACAGGCCATGAACTATGGATGCTACTTAAGTTACCATATGGATTCATTCCATCTGTAGCAAGTCCAAGCCTAAGGTTTCTTGGCTCATTGCCGAACTCCGGAAACAATGAATCAACTCTCTTCCATTGCAAAGAATCGGCCGGATGGCGAAGCTTTCCATCACATTTCCTATCATCTGCATGCCATCTAAGGTTCTTTGCATCATTTATATTGGCGAACAGTCGCTTAAACCTTGGAATAATTGGAAGATACCATAACACCTTCGCAGGAGGACCTTTTTTGCTCACATCATCATAACTATCATCACTGTCCTTCTTTTTGTAGCGTGGTGTATTACACTCGGGACACTCTTCTTTGTCTTCATGCTCTTTCCAAGATAATATGCAATCCTTCGCATGCGTGTCTTTTCTTATACTCCACACCCATCAGACATAATATCTTCTTCGCTTCATAATTACTTTTCGGCAATGTGTTCTCTATCTAAGCATGTCATTCAACAGTTTAAGCAATTCAGTAAAGCTCTTGTCAGTCCACCCATTTATCGCCTTCAGATTGAACAATTTCAGCACAGCTGACAACCGTGTGAAATTTTTGCAGTCCGGATACAGAGGTTCTTCCTTGTCGCTACATAGAGTTTCATACACATGTGCCCGCTGAAAAGACTCTGGTCCAATATCACGAATCATGTCCTCTAGTCGATCGTCCATATCTACATCAACTTCCTCTCTTGTGGACACACTTGGCTTGTTTAACACTTCACCATGCCAGGTCCATGTCGTATATCTTTGCCAAATCCCAAAAGTACGAAGATGATTCCGTATCTCCTCAACATTTAGTTTTGGTCCATTCAAACACTTAACACAAGGACAATAGAAAGTTGTTTGATTGGGAAAATTGTAAGAACTCTTCGACCCCGCTCTTATACTCATCACCTAAACGATGTTTTTGCATCCAACTACGATCCATAACTGTGTTCTGAAATAATATACACACACTTTAAAATGCTTAGATATTTAACTAATATTGACATGTTTGTATATAGTGTGCTATTCACAAACTCATCCACATCAATTAATTGTTAATCATTCTGAAACTTAATTAACAAAACTCACCCCAAAACCAAACCCATCATCAATGTAACCCCACAACCCACCAAGCCAAACCCAAAAAAGCTTTTCAAAAGAAGATCGAACCAAATCAAGCAAAGAAAAACAAAAGCGAGATTATAGGAAAAACCCACATACCTAATCGGCCAGAAAAACAACCCCATGATGGAAAAATCGGTGAGAACGATTCAGCGGTGATTTAAGCAAAAAGCAAGCAGTGAAGTCGTGATTCGATGCGAATCCGCAGCGATCGCGAGTGTCGCGAC
This sequence comes from Calophaca sinica, assembly GCA_037113605.1. Lineage (NCBI taxonomy): Eukaryota > Viridiplantae > Streptophyta > Magnoliopsida > Fabales > Fabaceae > Calophaca > Calophaca sinica. The sequence continues at coordinate 54,557,473 of CM073736.1, forward strand.
CTCACGGCGGAAAGGCGAGGAGTGACCGCCTTCACGGCTGGAGACCCGTGACGAAGGAAGAAGCAGCAGCGGAGGAGAGACAGGCCAAGCAAGGTGCAGCGTCGGTGGGGGAGAGACCACGAAGCAAGAGGTTCTTTCTCCTCCCTTGATGCGATCTCGACGAAACTGAGAAAGGTGAGAGGAAAACAGATCTGTTTTGGTGCAGAGGAAAGGGACGGCGCAGAGGGAGACGAACGGCGCGAGGGAGACGACGGTGCAGAGGAGAGGGACGGCGCAGAGGGAGACGAACGGCGCGAGGGAGAGGACGGTGCGACGAAAATGGCGGACGGTTCGCGAGGGAGAGAGAGGTGACGGCGCGAATGAAAAGAGGGAGTGAGAGATTAATAGATATGGAGGGAAATTAATTTTTTAAGAAAGGATACGACCGCGGTTTTTAGCTAAAAACTGGCGCCATATGTAGAGATACAACCGCGGTTTTAAGTTAAAACCGCGGTCGTATGTAACGCGAGACATATGGCGCCGCTTTACCCTAAACCGGCGCCATATGTTTCACAATTTTTTAAAACTGGGTTAAACATATGGTGCCGGTTTTAGGTAAACCGCGCCATATGTCTCGCGTTACATACATTCACTGATCACAACCATCTCTCGCTTGCAAGTTGGCATGATCCCCGCCGAGGTTTCAACCGGTTGTTGTCGGCGGCGATGTCGCCGGATCACAACCATCTCTGCTTGCAAGTTGGCATGATCCCCGCCGAGGTTTCGAACCGGTTGTTGTCGGCGGCGATGTCGCCGGTGACTTTGGCAACCGAATAGGTCTGCACGGAATGCCATAACGGTTATAGCCTCGGGATGTAGTCGGGACATCGCATTTCAGGAGTTTGAGATTTACGTGGATGCCGACAAGATATGGTGCTCCTGAAGTCGGACTTGACGTCGATCAATACTTGTTAGACATCAAAACTTTGCTATCACTCATGAGTCAACTCATAGATTGAATTTGTGGGAGCAAAGATGATAATGTTGCTCTCAGACATTGCTCTTTCCTGGATTTGTGATTCATATTCGCACGAAACTTGGTGGCCACCTTCGCCTTCGTTGACCTCGGTGCCAATATCCGCATTCGCTCATCGCTTCATCTACGCCTCCGCCTTCTTTGACGCCGACGCTCAATTCATCGTGAACAAACGAATTAGTCACAAATAAAGGAAAGGTTTGAGTCTTACATCGGATCCGATGGCGCGCTTGGCCTCAAGCATAATGACATCGCAGCCGTTGTAAACATGATCGCACGCTAAGGACATGGAGGACGGATCCTTAGAGAACCCACATCCAAACTCACAATGGAAGCACTCTAAATCAAGACATATGTCTCGCGTTACATACGACCGCGGTTTTACCCTAAAACCGCGGTCGTATCTCCAACACCTATGGCGCCGGTTTTAAGTCAAAATCGAGGTCGTATGTAACGCGAGACATATGGCGCTGGTTTTACCCTAAAACCGGCGCCATAGGTCTCACAATTTTTTAACATTGGGTTAAACATATGGCGCCGGTTTTAGGGTAAAACCGGCGCCATATGTCTCGCGTTACATACGACGCGAGGGAGAGGACGGTGCGATGAAAATGGCGGACGGTTCGCGAGGGAGAGAGAGGTGACGGCGCGAATGAAAAGAGGGAGTGAGAGATTAATAGATATGGAGGGAAATTAATTTTTTAAGAAAGGATACGACCGCGGTTTTTAGCTAAAAACCAGCGCCATATGTAGAGATACAACCGCGGTTTTAAGTTAAAACCGCGATCAGTATGTAACGCGAGATATGGCGCCGGTTTTACCCTAAAACCGGCGCCATATGTTTCACAATTTTTTAACACTGGGTTAAACATATGGCGCCGGTTTTAGGGTAAAACCGGCGCCATATGTCTCGCGTTACATACATTCACGGATCATAACCATCTCTGTTTGCAAGTTGGCATGATCCCTGTCGAGGTTTCTGAACCGAAGTTGTTGTCGAAGTGGCGATGTCGTCGGATCACAACCATCTCTGTTTCCAAGTTGGCATGATCCCTGTCGAGGTTTCTGAACCGAAGTTGTTGTCGAAGTGGCGATGTCGTCGGTGACTTTGGCAACCGAATAGGTGCACCGGAATGCCATAACGAAGTTATAGCCTCGGGATGTAGTCAGGACATCAGTACCTCAGGAGTTTGAGATTTCTGTGGATGCCGACAAGATATGGTGCTCCCTGAAGTCGGACTTGACGTCGATCAATACTTGTTAGACATCAAAACTTCGGTTATCACTCACGAGTCAACTCATAGATTGAATTTGTGGGAGCAAAGATGATAATGTTGCTTCCAGACATTGCTCTTTCCTGGATTTGTGATTCATATTCGCACGAAACTTGGTCGGCCACCTTCGTCTTCGTTGACCTCGGTGCCAATATCCAGATTCGTTCACTGCTTCATCGGCTGCCTCCGTCTTCTTTGACGTCGACGCTCGAATTCATCATGAACAAACGAATTAGTCACAAATAAAGGAAAGGTTTGAGTCTTACATCGGATCTGATGGCGGGGTCGGGCTCAAGCATAATGACATCGTGTGCCGTTGTAAACATGATCGCACGCTAAGGACATGGAGGACGGATCCTTAGAGAACCCACATCCAAACTCACAATGGAAGCACTCTAAATCAAGACATATGTCTCGCGTTACATACGACCGCGGTTTTACCCTAAAACCGCGGTCGTATCTCCAACACCTATGGCGCCGGTTTTAAGTCAAAATCGCGGTCGTATGTAACGCGAGACATATGGCGCCGGTTTTACCCTAAAACCGCGCCATAGGTCTCACAATTTTTAACATCGGTTAAACATATGGCACCGCTTAGGGTAAACCGGCGCCATATGTCTCGCGTTACATACGACCGCGGTTTTAACGTAAAACCAGCGCCATAGGTGTTGGAGATACGACCGCAATTTTACCCTAAAACCGGCGCCATAGGTATCGCTTTACATACGACCGCGGTTTTTACTTAAAACCGGCGCCATAAGTCTCACAATTTTTTAAAACATATGGCGCCGGTTTTATGGTAAAACCGGCGCCATATGTCTCACGTTACATACGACCGCGGTTTTACCCTAAAACCGGCGCCATAGATCTCACAATTTCATCATTTAATTTAAAAAATGCCACCGCGTTATATGTTACGCCGGTTATCCGCAAAACCGGCGTTATAAATATGCATTTTAGGTGTATTTCGCACTAGTGTATTGATAAAACTTAGGTTCTAAGGGTGGGTATTGGTGAAGAAAGTAGAAAAGTTGGATTTCTTAATTGAGTAGCTTGGTTCTCTCTTCTCCTCAAATCACTTTTTTAGATACCTTGATTCCTTTAAATAGATGCATGAACCGGAAAATGGATTGTCTGCCTTTTAAGGAGGAACGATGGGGAACTTTAGGTATTTTAGGTGAGAAGAAGATGAGTGAAGGAGAGAGATAAGGATGGAAGAGAGAAAGAATTTTAGAGAGATGTATACAGGGACAAAGTCACATGCCTTTCCCACCTTAAGGCTGTGTTTGGTTACGGAGAGAAGTTGTGAAGAGAGAAATATATGAGAGAGAGTATATAAAGAAAGAAATAGGTGAGAAATAGAGTAGATTTGGGGTATTGTTTGGTTTATGAGAAAGAGAAGAGAAAAAGAGAAGAGAGAAGTGCTGATTATTTTTAAAAAGACATTAATATCCTTGACTAAAAATTTAAATAATATAAAATATAAGGAGAAAATAGGGGTATAATTGGAAACAGAAAAAAAAAGGTCGGGTGCCCTCTTTCTTCACAACTTTGCAAAGAAAACAAAAAGTGGAAATTTAATCAGTCCTCTCTCTCGTCGCTTTTTCTCTGCTTCCACCAAACGTGAACAGTGTGACACCTCTTCTCTTTCCCTCTCGCACGTTACTCTCTCTCAGCATCTCACCCCATCCAAACTCACGCCAAAGGTAGACAATTCTTCCCTGTATGACCCCCAAACTACTTGTTAGAAAGGGTTTAAATATGTTTCTGTATAACCCGCACAGTTGTCAATGTGTCCTGTTTTGAATGAGTTGGCTTTTTACTTTCTGACCTTGTGAACTTATAATGATATCTTCTGAAATTCATTTTTAGAGTTGAGAAATTCGTTCTGAACTTGAATTTAACGTGCTATTCTTTTCGTATTAAAATATCCTTAAAATAGCTTTTATATCACAATATTGTAGCCTTTGAAAAAATATCACAATACTAGAAAAAAAAAACTTTATCAAGAATATTCTGCTTAAGAAAGATCCAAGAAGTGTTTTTTTTTTGTGAAGGACATACACTACAACAAGTTTTGGCAATAAACAACACTTATTTTTAGCCTAAAACAGCGCCTAAGGCGCTGAAAATTAAGTCACTGCTGATTGTATTTCATAAAAATAGCGTTTATGAAGCGCTGCTGAAAATGGACAATAAACAGCGCTTCAATAAGGAAGCGCTGTTTATTGTATAAGAAAGCGCTGTTTAAACAGCGCTTCCTTGTTGAAGCGTTGTCTTTTTATACAATAAGCAGCGCTTCCTTAATTGAAGCGTTGTTTATTCTCTTTTTTTTATTTAATTCTCTCACATTTACATTATATCTGTTACATAATATTGTGATAACATAAAATGCAACCAAAATTGTCATCAACACCCAATTGTATCAACATCAAAATTTAACATTATAATGTAATTTTTTCATAGATTCCTACAGATCCTTACATTAACATAAATAAATTATAATATATTTCTCAGTCAAATTCACAATTATACAGACTAGATCACTAAAATATTGCACATGTCATGCTACAAATACTACCTAAATACTAATATCTTCTTCTTCTTCTGTCACTGCAAATAAACATGCAGACAAGATCAAAATTCTAACAAAATTTTGGCAGAGTTTTCCTTAAAATATGGACATTCCAAAATATATTAAATACCTGTAACAACATAAGATACCATACCAGCCAGCCAACATAAAATATATAAAATATTAGCCAACATAAAAAGGAATTTTATTCCTAAATTCATGTGAACCTATTCCAATTCAAGTATACTAAACTCAAAAAAAACCAAATTTAACAAAAACTCACCTAAACATTAAATATTAATCTTCTTCTATCTGCTTATAAATGATAAAATTCGTAGTAAAATATCGACACCACTCTTCTTTGAGTTCGGTATGATCAAGTATGTGTTTAATTGACAATCGTGATAAGATCGCGAAATGAAAATTAAATGAAGTTAGAATTGAACATAAGCATTCAAATGGTATGTGTAAAAGAAAAAAAATTATATAAACTTTGAAATTATTACATACATACCTCTGTTGGAATTTCTGTTTGGTTATGAACGACAATATCCTTGAGAAACTTCAAAACATATCGGCCACAATCATCAGAGTTCGGTTGGCGAGGACACTATAAAACAAAAAAAATGAAATTAATTGTTTTTATTTTGGTAATTTGAATAATTGCATAAAAAATTTGATATAAATACCTTTATCGGTATCCATTTAGGTGGAGTAAATTTAGAAAACCGAGACTTGTTCTTCGATAAAGTATGATTACCCTAAGTGCAAAATCAAACAAAATCATTCAATATCTAGAACCACACTCATAATAATTTCTACCTACCAAAAAATATCATTCCAATACATTCATAACCACTGCTCTTAACATCAACACAGAGACTATATCAAATTTCTAACAAAATTTTGGCAGAGTCTCCCCTAAAATATGGACATTCCAAAATTTATAAAACACCTGTAACAATAGAAAATATCATACCAGCCAGCACAAGATGTCACGTAGGCCAAACATAAACAAATAAACACTTCAATATTACAAGTACCTTAAACGTTTAAGAAAATGCATACATATATATATCTATGATTTATACACACTTACTGAGACTTGTTTCTTCGATAAAGTAGGATTGCCCTAAGTGCAAAATCAAACAAAATCATTCAATATCTAATTTTACACTCATAATAATTTCTACCTACGAAGAAATATCATTCCAATACATTCATAACCACTGCTCTTAACATCAACACATAGACTATATCAAATTTCTAACAAAATTTTGGCAGAGTCTCCCCTAAAATATGGACATTCCAAAATTTATAAAACACTTGTAACAACAGAAAATATCATACCAGCCAGCACAAGATGTCACGTAGGCCAAACATAAACAAATAAACACTTCAATATTACAAGTACCTTAAACGTTTAAGAAAATGCATACATATATATATCTATGATTTATACACACTTACTGATTGTACTTCTCTTTCATTGTTTTGCGCATGTTGATATGTACAAGCAATGGATCAAGATAGTACACAACGTTTTGATTCAAGTTAATCGCTAACAATAACCAATGATTCCTACAAAAATGTTGGAGAAAAAAATATAAGAAAGTAAACACATTTCAATAAATTTAGTAACATTGATTAAATTAAATGACTTACATTACGTTGCAAGGTAACAAAAACAGAGTCTCAAAGTCAGGATTTGCAAATGTCAAGCGGTGAATCATATACTCAGACATGTCAGCATTCCATGATCCCATATGTGTCCGTTGTGGGCACAAAAACACAAACCTTTGAGTTTGTTCTTGTGGGATCAATATCTCTTGATACAAGTACCTTAAATTAAAACATGCATACAAATTAATGCATTAACAATAACATAAATATTTAGTTGAAAAAATAAAAAAACATTGGATACTTTAAAATTTAATGCAGTACCTGAGATATACACTAATAACAGTTTCACTTAACCATAGGTTGTCATTAAGAATTTCTTGAAGTGCACCATCAACACCAGCTCTTAGGTCGTGCTCATAACCCAAAATTGATTCATCCATTGGTACTTTAATGGTATCTGCCGCCTCCATCTTTGTTGCCACATGGACTCTAAGATAAATTGTAAAATCAGAAAGCGAGGAGAGAGGAGGTTGAGATACCATGACCTTCTTCACGGAGATGTTAATGACCCATTTGTTGGCTGCTTGCCAACACTCTTGCTAGCTATAGGCAGCTTGCCCTTACCTTTGTCCTTGGCTTTGGATGTTGGGGATACCTACATATTTTGCATTCCAATATATTGATTAGTTAGTGAGTGATCACCTAATTTAATAAATATATGCAGTATATGATAGTGAAGCATATACTTTAACATATACGTACCATATCACTTGTAACTATGAGGTGGTTTGGCCATGCCATATAGGTTCCTATTGCCTGTTCCACTGTCATCACATCTGCCGCCTCCAGTGGTACAGGTAATAGTGCATCTCCCTCAAGTGCAACGTCAACTCTAACCTTTACATGATTAGGAAGTAAGGGTAGGTTGTGTAGTAACACACCTGGTTCATTATACAACATTCCCTTACCAACCATTCGTTGTGTTGGGCTTGTCAAATATAGACTGCACTCATAAATGCCCTAAACCAATGATAAACGAAATATTAATATGTTAAATCTTTGAATACTTAGGTGACAAAGTATAAAAAGAAATGTAACGATTATTACCTCGGGACTCACAATAGTGCAACTATCTCTAACACTCTTTGGGTTAGGGATAGGTGACTGATGCTCGTTCCTCTCCACTTCATCTTTATCCTTCTTGCTATCTTCCAATTCCTGAACTTTTTGGTATAGCTGAGTTACCATTCTCCTCAATTCTTCTGTTTCACTAGCATCAGCATGGCGTCTTACGCGCTTCTGTGATCCAAAGATAGCGCCCTGGGAGACACCAAATCCCACGCCTCTTACCCGACCAGGATACTCCTTGGTGGGTATGGCTTGGGAAAGGATGTCTTGACCAGACAAATCTGACATAGACATTGACAGTTCATTCTGCGAGACACAAATATTATTAAATATTATTAAATATTATTAAATAATATCATTGTCACAAATTTAAACGTTAATTAATGTTATCATACTTACAATTTTGTCAGCCACTTCTCTAGTGGGAAGATGTTCAATCTCACCCTTCTTGTTTCGCCGGGCTTCTATCCACAAACAAGATCGATCAATGGATTGAGAAGTTGCATCTTCTCCTGACTCCAACAGCTGTACATATGAACAAACAAATTGAGAGAAACTAAGAAAGAAATTGTACATACCAAGAGATGCGTTAAAACAAGTTATAATTAAAGATATTGTACATACCATTTCTTCCTCAATGTGGGGATACCCTTTAACCCCTCCTCTGTAAGGGTATACAGGATTTGACGCTCTTTGCCGATTTTCATTGCTTTTTCTCTACATAAAAACATAAGAATATATTAATGCATGGTTTAACGTCATATATAAAAGTTATAAATATTATAGTACATACTATATATTATTCATCTTCTGTGCGTCTTCTTACAAAAGCGCTCCAATCATCCTGTTCTATGAACGATGCATATCTTGCTGGAGGCTGATGTCTGATGTTCCCGTGTTTGCCTCTCAACCACTTGTTCGCTAACGCAGTTCGGAAATTCCGGTGTGATCTTCCAGCTAACCTAAGTGTAATATCCTTTCGGGTCTCATCAACATCAAAATTCTTCTGCAAAAACATTATAAACAAAATGGTAGACTATAAGTATGTTTAGATTAATTAAAAAACAATACAACTAACCAATGTTAATTAATCCCATTTTTATATACCTGTATCTCAGTCCATATCTCATCTTTTAGCTCCTTTAAAAGTGGATCCTTATCCTTCCAATTATAACGGCTAATTGGGACCGTCTTCCGCACTGTGGCCCCAATAAATTGAATAAAGTCATTAACATTTTCACCAATTGGGTGACCCCTGGCATTCCATATAACCTATAAAAAAATAGTATTAGTGTACAAATTTAGATACTCAACTAAAAAAAAATTAGATTAATCAATAAGTATCTTACCACACGTTTTGCAACTCCTTTACTCCTCTCGCGGATGAGTTTCTTCTTAAAAGTCGGTCCACGGGACGTCGCCCCCTTTTGGGGGGCCTCGGGAGCACTATCATCACCTTCAGATGCCATTTACCTGAAAAAAAAATTATACACATAAGCTATTAATAAAAATTAATAGAGAAATCAATGTATACACATTTAATTGATCAATAAATTAATAAAAATTAAATAGCATTCACTACATGCATGTACATTTAAGCAACTCTTTTCCTTTTTCTCGTTTTATTGAGATTTGCGCATCCCTTATGAAATAATGGATTGATCCAAAGCCCTTCATTATGATCATTTCTAATATACACATCATCCTCTATAGGTGTACTTGCCCCAAACAATGATTGTGATGTCCCGAAGAAAGGGTCATCCTCAATGTCAGCATATTCATGTGCTTCATCATCAATCTCATTAACAATTTTTTTGTTATTCAATAGAACAATGGACCAATTCATATCAGTTGGATCGGTGACATAGAACACTTGTTGAGCTTGCGATGCTAAAATAAAGGGCTCATCCTTATATCCCAACTTATTAAAATTCACCCGCATGAACCCCAACTCATCCATTTGTACACCGTTGTTATTCTCAACCCACTTGCATTGGAACACAGGCACTCGAAACATCCTGTAATCCAACTCCCATATGCGTTCAATGACCCCGAAGTATGACATATTCGCATATATGGGGTTTCTGTCTTTAGCACTTGATATATGCATAGCTTCAGCTACAAGAGTCACCCCACTATTTTGTATTCTCCTCCGATCATCATGTTCTTTTGTATAAAAAGTGTATCCGTTCATCAGATAACCGGTGTAAGAACTAACATGTATATTTGGACCTTTAGCTAACCATCTCAATCTTTCTGAAACCGAGCTAGGATTTGCAATAAACTCTACAGAAATGTATTCTTTCAGCCATTTTATAAAACACCGATTGTGTTCTGTTGTTAACCAATTTTGACTCTTATTTGGGTACAAGCTCTTGAGTATGTCCTTGTGTTTTACAACATATGACTCAACTTCATCGGCGTTGCGTAAAACATATAAGTGTGCTTGTTCCCATTCTTTCCTTGGTATAGTCAATATTTCAAGTCCAGTAATCCCCTCCCCTGCACTTCTTCCTGTGTGACGAGACCACGACAGCCCTATAGAATGTTCAATATCAGATAGATACTCGTCACAATTCAACAAATTTCTTCGACTATATACCGCTCAATAATACAACCCTCTGGTCGTGATCGGTTTTTCACATACCCTTTTAATATCTTCATGTAACGCTCAACGGGTACATCCATCTCATGTAAGTCGCCCACACAATTGTGTCTCCCTAACCAGATGAACTGTCAGATGAATCATTATGTCAAAGAATGAAGGCGGGAAATACATCTCAAGCTCACACAAAGTCAGAATAATTTCTTTTTGCAAGGCTGTCAACTTTCCAGGGTCAATCACTCTACTACAAATTGCCTTAAAGAAGAAACAAAGTTTACTTAAGGTATTCCGCACTTTGTCGGGCAAAATAGATCATATAGCTATGGGTAGCAAATTCTCCATAAGAACATGACAATCATGAGACTTTAGACCCTTTAACTTGAGATCTTTCATCGATACGAGGTTCTTAATGTTTGAAGAGTACCCCTCTGGAACCTTAACTCCATCAAGAAACTTACAAAAATCTCTTTTCTCTTTTCTAGATAGAGTATGAGCGGCCGGAGGTAGATATGTACGACGTTTCCCTTTCTTTACCGGTCCCAACTCTCGTCTTAATCCCATACTAACCAAGTCCAGCCTTGCATTGATGCCATCTTTAGTCTTCCCGGGCACATTAAGTAAGGTACCACTGAGACTATCAAAAATATTTTTTTCAACATGCATCACATCAATGAAATGTCTTACGTATAATGATTTCCAATATGGCAACTCAAAGAAAATCGACCTTTTCTTCCACCCTCGTGGCAAGGTCTCTGCAAAGGTTTACCGAATTTAATATTCAAATCTTTTACTTTTTCTAACAGCTTGTGTACCGTCGAGGCAAAGGAGCTCTACGTTCTTCTGTATTCCCATTGAATGCCTTTCTCCATGACCGATAATGATGATTTGGATGCAAAAATCTGCGATGCCCAAGAAAGACATTCTTCCTACCATGTTCCAACCGAATCCAATCTGTACTATCTTCACATATAGGGCATGCACACTGACCTTTGGTACTATATCCCGACAGATTACCATATGCTGGAAAATCATTAATTGTGCCGAAAATCATAGCCCTCAAAGTGAAACTTTCTTCTCTATACCTATCATACACCACCACACCTGTCTCCCACATTTGCTTCAAATCTTCAATTAAAGGAGCCAAATATACATGATATCATTTCCTGGTTGTTTCGGCCCAGAAATTAACAAAGACAACATCATATATTTTCGCTTCATGCATAGCCATGGAGGTAGGTTATAAATCACCAAAATCACAGGCCATGTACTGTGAGAGCTACTTTGAACACCATGTGGGTTAAATCCATCAGTAGACAATGCAAGTCGTAAGTTTCTTGGTTCATTCCCAAAATCAGGATAATCAATATCAATTTTTTTTCCATTGAGGAGAATCTGCCGGGTGCCGTAGCTTGCCATTTTGAATCCTTTCATCCTCATGCCATGTCAGGTTTTTTGCATCTTCTGAACTATGGTACATACGCCTGAATCTGGGAATTATGGGAAAATATCACAATACCTTCTCTAGAGCCGAATTTTTCTTCTTATACCGTGAGGCTTCATATTTTGGACACGACTTTAACGATGCATATTCATTACGAAATAAAATGCAATCGTTACGACAAACATGTATCTTCTCATAGCTCATGCCAATAGAGCGTAACATTTGTTTAGCCTCATATGTCCTACTAGGAAGCACATTATCATTAGGCAACATATCTTTCAACAGTGTGAGTAAGTCCGTAAAACTCTTATCAGTCCATCCATTGCCCGACTTCAAGTTAAACAACTTTAACATTGCCGACAATCTTGTGAATTTAGTACAACCCTCATATAACGGCTTCTCCGCATCACTCATCAACTTCTCAAACATTTGAGGACAATCACGAAGATCTTCTTCAACCGCATTTGCCATATCTTCAAAACGGTCACCATCATATGTATTTGTAGCGGTGTCCTCTGACGCATATCTCCCACTATTCCCCATATTAGAAGATTCACCTCTTGTCTCAACGTGCTTTGTCCAACAGGTATAAGTTTGATCAATCCCATTGCTCACTAAATGACATTCCAATTCCCGAACACTAATTTTGTTTGTATAACAACAACTTAAACAAGGACATATGATTCTACTATGGTCTGTTGTATGCCCAACTACAAACCCAATAAAATCTTTCACTCCATCCTTATATTCCTTTGACAAACGATTGGCAGACATCCACTTTCGATCCATATTTTACCTATGGATTGAGAGGTAAAACAACAGAAAAAGCCCATTTAAATAAAGCAAGACTAAAACTATCACTGCACTTAAAATCAACACACAGACTAGATCAAAATTCTAACAAAATTTTGGCAGAGTCTCCCCTAAAATATGGACATTCCAAAATATATACAATACCTGTAACATTCCAAAATTCATTGTTCAAAAAAAAAAAACCAAAAGCAGGTTCCACTGTTTGCTAACCACGACAAAGTTGGATCACAATTAGAACTTACAGCAATATTAATTTCTAAACCCAAAATTAAAGGCATTCAAATATCTAGAACCACAAACATCAAAATTAAACGAAATTTACTTCAGTTTTACTCTTCCGTTCTTTTTTATTTGTTCTTTTACTTTTCCATAATCTATGTTATTCACATAACTTTTGAAAAAAAACTTTTCTCTTACATGCAAGTGTACATTTTCGAAACTGGGATGTACATTGTTCCATTGTTTCCCATCTGATATGCATATATATTTACAAACTGTACATTTTAACAAACTGATTCCAAGCATCTTTAACACTTCTAATTTATCTCTTCTATACTCAATCTTCCTTGTTTCTAGCCAACACTTGCATTCTTTGCCACGGTAACCAAACACCATTGACAGCAATGGGACAACAGTGGCAAACAAAATCAAACAAAATCGAACAGAGACCAAAAACTAACGAACCACCAACAGAAACCAATGTGGAATCGAGATAGAAAATGGAGACAGTGGCGATACCTAGAAATGGACGCAAACAGGAGTTGGGAGATGGAGGCGAGGGGGAGGACGGAGGCTGAGCGCTGCCGGCTGCTTTTGGAGGACGACGAGGTCCGATATCAGGTGAGGGGAAGAAGCACACGATCTCGTTGAGGAAGAAGCACGCCAGGACTTGGGAGATGGAGGTGAGGGGGACGGCGGAGGCCGAGCGGATGAGCTTGCGAGATAGAGAGAGTTGCGAGACAGAGAGAGAACAGTGCTTCCGCGAAATGAGAGAGGAGGGAAATGTATTTAATATATTGACCAAAAACAGCGCTTAAGTCAAAAGCGCTGATTATTGTTTCACAAAAACAGCGCTTAAGTCTAAAAGCGTCGATTATTGTTTCACCAAAAACAACGCTTACTACTATAAAGCGCTGTTTATTGTTCATATGACCAAAAACAGCGCTTGATGTTTGAAGCGCTGATTATTGTGCCAGTTCATTTTTTAGTATTTAGAGATAAAACAGCGCTTAAAGGACTAAGCGCTGATTATTGTGAAAACTAAACAGTAGCGCTTATTGTTGTAAGCACTGTTTATTGTTTAGGTATGGCATAAAGTAGCGTTTTTTATTTTAAGCGCTGCTTAAAGTAGCGCCATCTTTTGTAGAATTTGTTGTAGTGATACATCAAAGAAAAACAAAAGAAAGAAAGAAAGGAGAAAAAGAAACCCTAGGAGGGAGGAAGCTCTAAAAGATCCCTAAGAAGAAGAGATTCTAGGCCAGCAGGAGGAATGCCAAATCTTGTGATCCACCGAAGAGAGAGCTCCCTCTTTAGCTAGAAAATCCGCACAAGAGTTAGCCTCTCGAAAAACATGGGAGATAACAACTCTACAATCTTTGTCCAAGCAGTCCTAAATCTGAGAACACTCGCATTCTAACACTCACACACAACACTCTTATACCCAAGATCAAAAGAAAGCTTCAAGCCATGGTATATGCCCAACAATTCTGCCAAAAGAGCATCTCTGATACCATCACTACTAGTAAAATCGGTAAGCCACTTGCCATCCCCATCACAGATCAGGCCACCAGCATCCATTCGCTGAGACTCCAGGAACCAGCTACCGTCTGTGTTCAACTTAACACACCCAAGAAATGGAGAAAGCCAATGAGCCAAAAGTCTATCGCCTGCCCCAGAGTTATGGCTGCGAGATAAAAACACAACAAAATATTGTGCGACTGTTGGATCTTGTGCACAATCTGATTTACATCCTAGTGATCATCAGAGAAAACCATGTTTTTACGCTAGCACTAGAGCCACCAAATGCCCGCAAGAAAGGTAAGTGAAGCCTCCCCACAAGCCAAGTCATGAATCCAAGTAGCTCCATCCATATGAGAGGTGAAGCTAGGAAGAGACTACATGTTTAAGTGAGACCACACTTCTCTGGAGTGGGGACAATTCCGCAAGGGAGAGGATGCCATGTGGCAGTCATATCTGAACTTATTAGTAGGAAGAGCACTATGCATACACATCGAAACCAAGTGTTGAATCTTAGAATGAACCTTTAGCTTCCAATTCCAATCCCATCTACTGGAGTTATCCCAGGTGCGGTGTCTCTCTAACAACCAATGGTACACTGAAGCACAGCTATAGACTCCACTCTTCGACCCACTCCACACCCAAGAGTCTTGAATAGTATGGTTCAAATGGGATGGGGGTGTTACGCAGGAAGATAGACTCCACCACGGGAGGAGTAATAGTAGCCAAAGAGTTCAAGTTCTAAGTCCCTGTCACACAGAAGTCGCTTAGACGCAAGTGAGTGTCTTCAATGTTGACAAAATCCACTAGAAGACCCAAACGACCCATCTTAGGTCCACTTCGAAAACCAAACCGAAGAATTACTATAGCCAATCCGAAATTGGAAGCCATCTCGAATGCTTTCTATGCCCTTCATGATACTTCTCTAGATAATAGATGAATTGGCCTTATTCTTAGCACACCAAATCGAAGTATTACCCAAATATTTGTGGCGTAGCACCGAAACCCACAACTTGTTATCATCATGCAATAGACTCTAAACTAACTTTCCAAGAAGAGCCAAATTGGAAAGCCTAATGTTGCGGATACCAAGACCACCAAAGCATCTAGGAGTTGTCACCATCTTCCAGTTGACAAGACTCCAACCCCGGGACTCCCCGTTACCTCCCCAAATGAAACTGTGAGTAATCCTATCTAGGTGATTGCAGATGCTAGTAGGGAGGTGATGAATCTATATAGTGTATACTGGGATAGCTGTGGTAATTGACCTGGCAAGGCAAGCTCTCCCACCTTTATTTAGGAGGTTACCCTTCCAGGCTGCCAAGCGTCTATGCATCTTCTCAATGAGGCCATTATAGATATCTTTCCAGACTCTCCCTTGGATGAGCGGAAAGCCTAGATAGTGTCCTAAATAAACTACAAAATCAACTACAAACTGGATAGAAGAAATCTTCTTAAAGGTGTCCTCTCCCTTGAAACCACTCTGGAGCATATAGCCTTGTTCACATTAACCTTAAGTCCTGAAGCATTACATAAATCTTGTAAGGTATCCATCACAACTCGAACCAGCTGATAACTGGCTTCACAAAACAGAAGGATATCTTGGGCAAATAAGAGATGAGAGAGGCCCGGACCACCTCTATAAACATGGATCGGTTTCCAAATTCCACTGTTGACCTTATGTTGAGTGCTCAAAGCAAGCTTCTCCATACAAAGCACAAATAAATAAGGGGAAAGGGGGTCACCCTGTCGAAGACCTTTGGAAGGCTTAAAGTGCTCAGTCTTAGCATTGTTCCAAAGGATAGCCAGGTTGCTAGACCGAACACAACTCATAATAAGATTCGCCGAAATATGAGGCAAGCCAAAGTCCCAAAGAGTCAGATCAGGGAAATTCCAATCAAGTCTATCATAAGCTTTCTTCAGATCAATTTTGAATGCAATAGTGCCTGTTTTTTATTTAGAGTGATGCATGTAGTGGACTACTTCTTGTGCCAAAATTGCATTATCGGATGCTCCTCTCTTAGGAAAAAAACTGCTCTGAAGAGGACAAACTAAACTGTCTAGGAAAAGGAAGAAGCAGTTTACCAGGACTTTGGTAATCACTTTGAAAATGACGTTGCACAAGCTGATGGGTCGGAACTTCCTTAAACCAGACGGAGAAGAATAAGTTATGAGTGAGAAATGGAATTTGCTAATAATCAAAATAATCAAAACAAAATAATTCATTGAGAGATTGATCACATGATAATACAAGATAAAATTATTAGCTTAATGATTATAGTATTTCCATTCTCCACCTCTTTTTAACCAAACAATTACACTTTTATTTTCGTCGAGGAATGGTGGTCCAATAGGTAAGGGTACGGCTCATATCCCATAAAGATGTGAATTCGAATTCTGCTGCTAATGTGATCGCTTTATTTGTGAGTAATATTTAAGTACTTGGTATGCGTTCGTTGAGTCGTAGGACTTTTCTTTTAAGTACCCGGGACTCATCTCTAATCAACTTTTTTTTAAGCACAACGATTACAGTTTGATTTTAAATAATAAAAAAGACCTGTCATTTGTTTATTTACAAATAATACAGCGTTACTTAAAACAACAGTAATGTTATTTAGACACCGTTTTTTATCAACACCGTATGAACACCGTATACTGCCAAAGGCTTTTGTTTTTTATTTCGTTTATTTCGTTCCCGCTCTCGTCTCTCTCGTCTTGCTCTCTCTCTTTCTCTCGCACTGCACATCGCACTGCACAGGGCAACGAAGCCGCCGTGTCCTCTGCCACCCGCCGCACCTGTCTTCCCTGTCAGTCTCCGTCGTCTCGTCTCGTCTCGTCCCCTCCCCTGATACGGCGCTGATACTGTTGTCTACGTGGTCGATTTGTTTCCTCGACGAGTCCACCGCAGCAGCCGTCATTCCCGCCGCCAAAGACTGCCGCCCACCGCCGCTGCACCGCCGCCACGATCTGACGAGCAGCGCACTGCATCACCAAAACCATAGTTGAAGTTGTTCAGGTCTTTATTTTTCCCTTTTTTATTTTCTTTGATTTGATCAGACGGTTTTGATTTGTTTGAGTGCAGCTTCAGTTTCGATTGTTATTAATTTATTTTTGGTAAAGATTGTTACTGATTGTGATCTTTTTAGTGAAGTTGAAATTACTTTTGTTCTAGGTAGAATTTTAGTTAATAAGCTAGTTTAATTACTTGGAGGGTTGTTTGCTGTGGTGATTAATTGGGGTATGTATTGTTAATGGAATTTACTTTGTTATGTTGTGGTGAAGAAATTTGTTTTCTGAAGCTTACTTTACTTGCTAATAAGTTGCAGATAAGTTGTGTAATTGTATGAACAATAAATGCATCTTGCTTTCTGTGTTAATTGGGATTTGGTTGTGTATGATTTGATTTGGTTTTCAGTTTGTATGCTGTGGGAATTCCTTGCTTTTCATTTGCATTTATGTGTTTGGGTGTGTTACAATTTTGAAGTCATTAGAATGGAATTTGATTCTCAGAAGTGTTCTATGCATATTACATGCTCGTATGTAAGATTAGTGGTTAGTTCAGTTTTTTGTGTTTTTGAATCGGCCTATGCAATTTTTGGTTGCAAGGCTTGGTACTTTGAATTGTACTGGAAAGGTCACGCCTTTTTTTGTTTTGATTTATTGATTATTTCTTGCAACTACATTGGATGAAGTGAATCTGATGGACATTTTTCTCTGATAAATGAGGCATGCTCAATGTTAGTAAGAGTGGAGAGTTTACGATTTAAGTTGAATTTTTATGTTCCTTTCAATGTTAATTTTTAATACACTGATGAACTATTATGTTATTTAAGTTTGTAGTATGCATGTAGTTGAATTTTTGTGCAATTCAGTGATTTTGAAACTGGGTAAAATTTCAGTATAAGTTTGCTTCATATATCATTTCTGTTATAAGTTTTTACAATACTTTAGAGTTAGGGTTTGAGTGTTTCTTTAGATAATGATCTTAGCTGAAAAATGGATTGTACCCTTCTCCATTAAGCTCCATTAAACGAACTTGAAGTGTTATTACTGAGTTGAAATGTAAACTGAGTTGAATGTAAGTTGTGTGGTTAAAACTGTTCTGTAACATGTAGTTTGTTTTGCCTAGTTTGTTCAGTTGTAGTCTCTATACTAATTTGGATGAATAGTTTTGTACAGTTTATTTTCTATGAGCATGGCACCACCAAGAAAGAGGCAGCGGGCGAGTAGCTCAAAGGATAAAAAAGTAAGGAACTGATTAACTTATTGTATTTGAATGAGTGCAAATTAATTGGCAATGACAAAAATTTTATTCATACTTGTTAGGTACGTTTGAGGCATGCTTGTGCTCCAACAGAGTTGGTTGAGGTGAACAAGAAGTTGACCGAGGCACAAAGAGCCC
This sequence comes from Calophaca sinica, assembly GCA_037113605.1. Classification (NCBI taxonomy): domain Eukaryota; kingdom Viridiplantae; phylum Streptophyta; class Magnoliopsida; order Fabales; family Fabaceae; genus Calophaca; species Calophaca sinica. The sequence goes on from CM073736.1 coordinate 54,576,086, forward strand.
TAATTGAGACGACCCCCTTCAAGTGGGTTGTAAACATCTTGGGACAACTTTCAAATTTCTTCGCTTTTATTGTCAGAATTAGTAACCAGGTGGGATCAACCGAATCAGGGTTTTAGAGTTGGGGGTTCGGTGGTGCGATTTAGGCCCATTGATGTATGTTTTGCACTAGGACTCCCAATAGTGGGTGAGGAGTTGCAAGCCGATGAACGCGAGAAAAGTAGTACCTTATCTTTGTTTGGAGAAGCCGGTGTAACAATACATGCAATTGTTAATAAACTTGTTGAGTGTGTTGAGGACGATGTATCCAATTTTTGTAGACTTTATATACTACTGGCGTTTGGAGAATTTTACTTTCCTCAGACCGGGAGACGTGTATATAGTGGTTATATTAAGTATTTAGATAACCTAGAGTCCCTTCATAACTATAAATGGGGACTAGCCGTGCATCAATTCGTGGTTGCAAGTTTGAACAAAGTGTCTTCTGTAGTCAAGGAAGGAAAAAATCTTTGTGAGACCCATTTAAGAGGATGTGCATTGCCTAACAGTATATATTTGTTTGTGTGTTTTTCGTGTTTTGTTATTTTTACATATACATACATGTATTAAGTATATTAATCTTTTTTGTAGATTTGGGCCTTCAACCACTTGTCTTTGGGGGAAACACCTGACATGCCTGATAGGTTCCGTTTCCCCCGTTTTTTGAATTGGCCAAATGTACGTTGCAAGATCAAAACAATACAAGATGCATTTCGGCAAAATGTGGTAAGCATGATTATTATTTGTTTGTAGAACATGTTGAAAACTTATATACAATGTGTATTTGATGTGCTTCTTGTGTTGGCAGGTAACTGAAAACTTGACGGCAACTGGTGAGGAGCTACAATTTGACGTGGTGAGGGATGCCTTAGAGGATGCAGAACACCAATATGTTCGTGTTTCTGAGTATCGACATTTGGTAGTGGAGCACCAGCATTCTCAAGAAAGAATTTCTATTCTTGAGGCAGATGTGAAGATGCTAAAAGATCAACTTGGATCAACGACCGAACCCCATGATGCATCCCCATTGATTTCATCTCCTCACACTGATATTGCTGATGAGGTTGGCGATGAAGGAGCCATGGATATTGAAAGAGGTTGTTATTAAATGCCTGTGTGGTTGATGTTATCAAATTTTATTTTATGTTTTCTGCACAAGTTATGTTCGTTGGAATTGATTTTTCCATAAATTAATCCTGCAGGTAATGCTGACGTTGACGCATTAGTGAGTACTCCTACGGCGCGTCATGGTGAAGATGGTGACTACTCCACTTATATTAATTTTTCATAATGCAGTCGTATTGTAGCCTTCTAGGCCACGGAATCATCTTACCATTTGACATTCTTACCTAGCTGATTTTGGTAAATAAATACCTCATTTAGTTGTTGGTTAATATAAATGTCCATTTGGTTTCTTTGGAAAAGCCAAACTATGGTTTTATAAGTCATGCTGCGTAAGAAAACTCAAGGAGGTAATTAATGCTGATTTTGGTTTGAAGTGCATTTTGACCAACTGGGAAGTATGCAATCATTATGAACAATTCCATGTAAAGGCAGTCCTATAGATATAGCTAAAAGCAATTTATTAAGAAGTACTATATTTATAGGCAAGGTTAAATACAATTTATATTTAAGTTTTCTGCACAAGTTATGTTCCTTGAAATTGATTTTTCCATAAATTAATCCTGCAGGTAATCTTGTGTGCCGACGCATTAGTGAGTACTCCTACGGCGCGTCATGGTAAAGATGGTGAAGGTGGTGTTGGTAATGATGATCATGAAGTTGGTGAAGGTGGGGATGGTGATGGTGATCAAGAAGGAAATGAAGATGGTGGGGATGGTGATGGTGGTCAAGAAGGAAATAAAGATGGTGAACATGGTGATAAATCAAACATCACGACAAGAGTTAAAGAAAATCCAAGGAGGTGTGTGCAAAGTGTGGTAACTAAGAGTCCATTCATGCACACATATATGACAAGGAAAAAAAGAACTGCAATGCAAAGGACTACAAGACAAACTACAAAGAACGCATAGCATCTTTTTGGTTGTTTTGAAGACTTAGAATGTTTTGAGTTGTTTGGAGCTACTTGCGTTAGCAACTTTTGGGTTGTTGTTTTAAATACTTATGTGATGGTATATATTGTAGTATGTATAAATCACTTGATGGCATTCTGTTGGGTTGTTAGTTGAACAATTATGTAAAGTTAACAGTGTTTGTCAACAATTATGTCAAGTTTCCATTTCAGTAATGTATCAAATTATGGTTATGAATCACATTTGGTAGTAGTGTGTCTGTGTAACAGGTTAACAGGGTCTATGTAAGTGGTTAACAGGGTCTATGTAAGTGGTTAACAATTTTTAAGTGAATTACAGTGTCTGTGCAGGTGGTTAACAGGCTTTCTTTAAGTGGTTAACACATGTTGCGTATATGGTTAACAGGGGTTCTGTAAGTGGTATATATTTTGAATTGAGATGCATGGTTGGTTAAGTGGTTAACAGGGTTTATGTAAATGGTTAACGCTGTGATATGCAGCGTGTGCAAGTGGTAACGCGTTGTGTAAGTTGTTATCAGTTGTGTAACAGGCTTTCTGTAAGTGGTTAACACATGTTGCATAGGTGGTTAACAGGAGTTGTGTAAGTGGTTAACAGGCTTGTAGGCTGATAACTTTTCATTCCATGATGTGATAAATCCCTTCATAATGAGCAGGAATTGAATGTAAACAATATCCCTTGATAATATATGGAACTTCATCAACATTGCGTCTTTAATGACAGAAATAGACAAGTCCATGGAAAATTCTCCTACGTCTTCAATGTTGTTTAGGTGGTTAACACATGTTGTGTAGATGGTTAACACGTGTTGTATAAGTGGTTAACACAGACTCTGCGATGAGATGCAGATGTCTTTTGAAGTGGTTAATAGGGTTTACGTAAGTGGTTAACACATGTTGTGTAGGTGGTTAACTTGAGGAGTTGTGTAAGTGGTTACTTGAGGATAGTATCACGAATTCATGCAACTGGTTAACAAGCTTTCTGTAAGTGGTTAACCCATGTTGTGTAGGTGGTTAACGGTGTTATACATAACTTCCACTGGTAGAAGTCTTTGCAAATAATAAAGGTACATATTTAAAAAGACTTCTACTAGTGGAAGTCTCTGTATAAATTCCTTGATAATCAGCAGGAATTGAATGTAAACAATATCCCTTAATATATGAAACTTCATCAATCTTGCGTCTTTAATAACATAAACTAACCCATCGTGTTAACCATTTACATAAACCTCATTAACAAGGATAGTATCATGAAGTTATGCAGGTGGTTAACAGGCTTTCTGTAAGTGGTTAACACGTGTTCTGTAAGTGGTTAACACGTGATGGGATAAATCCCTTGATAATATATGGAATTTTTGTAGGAATTGATGGGATAACAAGCTTTTTGTAGGAATTGAATGTAAACATATAACAGACCATATATGGAACTTCATCAATCTCATAACTTCTATGACAGAAATAGACAAGTCCATGGAAAATTCTCCTACTCTGGTGGAACACAATAAATTCTTAGAGGATATGTGTAAGTGGTTAACAATAGTTGTGTAAGTGGCTAACACGCGTTGTGTAAGTGGTTAACACAGGTTATGTAACTGGTTACCAAGAGTTCTGTAAGTGGTTAATAGGTTCCTGTAAGTGGTTAACACAAGTTATATAAGTGGTTAACACGTGTTGTGTAAGTGGTTAACACGCGTTGTGTAAGTGGTTAACACAGGTTATGTAACTGGTTACCAAGAGTTCTGTAAGTGGTTAACAACTTTTAAGTGAAAACCAGTATTTTTTAAGTGCTTAATAGGTTCCTGTAAGTGGTTAACACAAGTTACATAAGTGGTTAACACGTGTTATGTAAGTGGTTAACACGCGTTGTGTAAGTGGTTAACACAGGTTATGTAACTGGTTACCAAGAGTTCTGTAAGTGGTTAACAACTTTTAAGTGAAAACCAGTATTTTTTAAGTGCTTAATAGGTTCCTGTAAGTGGTTAACACAAGTTACATAAGTGGTTAACACGCGTTGTGTAAGTGGTTAACACGCGTTGTGTAAGTGGTTAACACAGGTTATGTAACTGGTTACCAAGAGTTCTGTAAGTGGTTAACTCATGTTGTGTAGTTGGTTAACCCAATTTCTGTAAGTGGTTAACAGAACGCAGTGTATTGGTTAACAGGCGTTCGCTCAAGCCAATCATTTTCGCTTAAGCGAATTATGCAGCAAAATTCATTGAATTTTTTTCCTGATATTTTCGCTTAAGCGAACCCCTTTCGCCAAATCAAAAAACAAAGATCGTAAGGTGCATATTACGAGCAAATTTCGCTCAGCTAAAATCACTAAACTTAGCGCATGACACTGATCGCAAGGTGTAACCAAATGTCGCTCAAGCGAAACTTACTCGCTTAGCGTATGACACAAATTTTTTTAGACCCATGTCTGAGTAATTTTCGCTAAAGCGAATACAATTCGCTTAGCGCAGAAAATGAAATTTTTGCACACCATTTCTGAGTAGTTTTCGCTTAAGCTATTTTCATTCGCTTAGCGCGTATTATCATTTGTTGAAAGCTATGCGCATCTGTTTAAAACTCGCTTGAGCGATCGAATAGGCTAGCGAGAGTTTTAAAATCACGTGAGACTCCACGTTCCCTCTTTCCCTCTATATCCCTTTCCTCGCTTTTGTTTGTTTTTATTTTAATTTTCCCTCAGACACTTCACGGAACAAGCAAACTCGCTCCTCTTTCATCGATCCCTATCCCTTTCCTTCTTCATCGATTTCACGGAACAATGGCCGAGAGCATTTCTGCTCCTTCTTCATCGATCCCTGTCCATTTTCTTCTTCATCCATCCTTTTTTTCCTTCATCCACGCACGCAAGACAGAGCTTTTCTGCTCCTTCTTCATCGAACTGTGAATTCACACGCAGCAGGGAGGATTTGCCCAACAGAGAAAGAAGATTTGCACAACAGAAACGATTTGTTGCTCCTCCTTCATCCATCCTCTTTTTTTCTCTCACTTATAGAGACGATTTTGCTGCTGCTTCACCTCTGTTTTTCTGCAACTCATGAATCATTGATGGGCATCCAGATTTTATAGCTGAGGAATTGGTACCTTGGGGTTAGTATTGTATAAATTCTTGTGTTTGCTTCATATATAATTTCTGTTGTTGTAAGTTTTTACAATACTTTAGAGTAAGTGTTTGAATGTTTCTTTAAATAATGATCTTAACTAAAAATGGATTATACCCTTCTCCATTAAGCTCCATTAAAAGAACTTGAGATGTAAACTGTGTGGGGGAAATGGTTAACAGTGAGTTCTGTAAGTGGTTAACTAGGCTTGTGTAGGTGGTTAATGTAAGTTGTGTAAGTGGTTAACTTGATTTTGAAGTAAACATCTGCATTCTGCAATGATCATGGGTGAGGGATTAATACAGATAATATTCATTATGAACAAGCTTGGTTATATTTTGTTGTCTTCCCCATAGGTTCCCCCCTGCATTTGTTATTATTGCATTTGGTCAGTTTCAGTATTTATTCCTTGAATCTAGACAGAACAAACATAATGTTTTGTTTTATACACATTGCAAAACTGCTTAGCTATTCAATTATAGAGTTGTTTTTGTAAATTGTTGTAATCGTAAGCGGAAGTAAGCTATATCACCTTGCACATATTTGGTTTTTCTCAAAAATAGCTTTTGGGCCAAAAGCTCTCTCCAAAGCAGTCTGATTATAACCAGGTGCGTTAGCTAAATGGGTCAAATAATGTCGAGGTGTTTAGTTAGAAACCAAATGTACACTTGAGGGTCATGGTCATTTAGATTGAAATTCTCTTCAGTGGTTTCACATATGGTATTTCTTAGTCTACTACTTCATCTACCATTTAGCCTCGTTGGTCTTTCGTCGAGGAAACCTAGGAAGATTAAGCACTTTATGGGTTTTTTTTGTTGCTGCGTGGCATATGTATTTTAAGAACGCTTGTGACATATTTGTATGGATTGGAAGATACTTTTTGCATGACGGTATGGTGTCTTCAAGTCTTCTGTTTTACTCGTTAATATCGTGCTGTGTTGTTTAGGGACCGCCACTTTACTAATGAATATTTATTGGTGGTACAGGTTAGTCGGAACCCAACCTGCTTTGTGTCGCTTTTTGTATCACATGTTTGCATCACAGATCATTCCTTCCACATGTTTGCATCATTCAGGACATGGCTGCGGTCCTACAAAGGATGTAGGGCTTTTTGTACCTGTGCAGATTTAGGGCTTTTTGTACCTGTGCAGAATGATTTAAAGAAGTGTATATAGATATAGATATACAACCCTATGTAAATGGTTCTTTATGAACTTAATTTATAAAGTATTCGCAACGTGGTTAACGATTTGCAAACATGGTTAACAACTACATGGTTAATGTCTTATACTGATGATTCGGCGAATTATTGACAACGCATTGAAAACAACTTAGATGCTTCAAGCAAAGCCTCAGTCATTGAAGACGCAAGTTTGATAAAGTTCCATATATGGTTACAAAATTGTTTACATTCAACTCCTACACAAAGCCTGTTAACGATATACACAACGCGTGTTAACCACTTAAACAACATGAGTGTACCAAGCAATATTTACAAACACAGAAATTAAAAAAAAAATACAAAAACTACAACTACTAAGAGCAATAAAAGATAAGGGATGAGAAGTAATCAGTCTCCGAGTATGTTGTCCATGAACTCCTCTTCATTCAGCTCCTCTCCACCATCATCTCCAACTTGTCCTTCAGCTTGTCCTTCATTTCCAGCTTCTTCCACATTTTCTGCCCCCTCCGAAAAAATTGGACTGTCCCCAGGCCATGCAACATGTGCAAGAAACATATCCGTGTGGGCCACGGAAGCAGTTAGCATCTCCTTGATGTTGATGCGAGTAAATCGTTGGAAAGAATCATTTAAGCTTGTATACGCCCTATGGTTGGCGACTGTTCTTTGCTCAATATGAGTGAGATGAGCGGTGGCGAGTCTCCATTGGATTCATTGAAATCATTGGAGGTCGCCTAACAGTGCGAGTCAATGAGCTTTCTCCAAGTTCTTGCTCTGCTGGATTGAGGCAATAATTCTTGATAAAACTAGCATTGATCGGCATCCTCAGCTTTGTTTTTGGATGGCTCGGGACATCAACACCATGGGCCAAGCATAATCCGTAATCAATGCCGAAAGCCCAATGGTTTTTGAGCCTGCTCTGAAAGAACAAATTGATGTATTTCACTGAGATTATAGCGTGCAATATCGACTTTCCATTTTACGATAAAACCACATATGAGATAAGCTCGCGAGATTGGGACGTCCGAAGTGTGAGAGTTAGGAACTATGTTGGAAAGCATGAAGCTAGTCCAAATTTGAGCAATTGTTCTCATATCACATCTTTTAATTCTCAATGGTTGACCTTGCGCATTTTCCACATATGACCTTCCAGGAATGCACAAGATGTCAGCCACGTCCCTTGCTGACCATCCTCGTAAAGTATTTACATTGTCAATCAGTCTCGATATGTACACTTGTCACCCTCTTTTACATTAAGGATTCCCCAAAAATCACTTATAGCTTTACGATCATAGGAACCCAGTTGTCACTTACATAGGATTTTCTGGCATTGTCTCCTCTTTTCACCGGCCAAGCATTTGCGTAAAATTCTTTGACAATCAGATCATTTACCGACTCCACAGGTGTAGCCAGCTTCTCCCATTTTCTTCTTTTGATCTCATTCATAAATTCATCATGCTCTCCCTCCTCCAACACAACCTTGCGTTCACACAATAAATCCCGTGTCTCAAGTTCATGAACCTTTGTTGTTTGGCACGGGTCAAGAATCTTCTTTTGTCAAGTGGCTCCATAGGCATTTATGGAAGCTGCGTTGGTTCTTCCACTGGTTCATCATCATGAGAAGCTGCTTCGGATGCTTTACCCTTCCTTTTCTTGCTACGTGGTATTTCGTGAACTGTTTTCTTTGGAGGCATCCTGAAATGTTTCAAAACAATGCAAAGTGCACTAACAAATTAGACAATCAAACAGTGAATTTTTGGATGCCAACAAGTTATTTGCTTAACCAAATTTGAGACTTTTTAACATTGTGCCCCAAATTCAAACAACACTTTCAACAACACCCTCCAATCCCTCTTTTTCAATCTCAAATCCCTAATTTCACATGTTTGCCCCAAACCCAACAAAATTTCGGAAATTGTAAAGACATGCATGTGGGTTGTGGGAATCCATACAAACATTGAAGCATGAACAAAGTGACATAAGAAGGAATGCCAAGCATTCATCAAAACAATCCAACATTTGCCACAATCTTAGGCAAAGAACAAACGAACAAGTGAGAACAATAGTCAAAATAGTGGGTTACATTTCCAAAATACACCCAAAATTAGAACAAACCAATTCCAGAACCAATAATCCCAACCTAATTTAAAAGAACAAGCCACCCAAAATCACAAAAATCAGAAAAAATAACAATAAAAATAAACTTCACAAGCCTACTTACTTGAAAACTGAGAATGAAGATGAGAATGACGTATTTGCAACTGAAGAAAGTGTTCCTTTGAACGTCAGAAGAGACTAACGAGAAAGATGAAGAGGAATGAGAGAGGGTTTGGGGGTGGAGAATGATAAAACTGAGACGAGAGGGAAAGAGGTGAGGGACGGTCAAAGTGAGTGAAATGATGAAATGCAAAGGAATACCTTGTTCGTGCGTTGGGTTTTTCTTTTAAGACTCAAAATTTTAGAACTCTCGCTTAGCCTATTCCACTCGTTCAAGCGAGTTTTAAACAGATGCGGACAGTTTCAACAAATGATGATACGCGCTAAGCGAATGAAATTTGCTTAAGCGAAAACTACTCAGAATTGGGTGCGCGGGAAATTCATTTTCTAAGCGCTGTTTAATTGTACTCGCTGTTTAAAATTACTCGTACATGGGTCTAAAAAAGTCTGTGTTATACGCTAAGCGAGTGAGGTTCGCTGAGCGAAATTTGCTCGTAATATGCACCTTGCGTCTTTGTTTTTTTCACTATTTGGTAAACGGGTTCGCTTAAGCGAAAATATCAGGAAAAAAATTCAATGAATTTTGCTGCATAATTCGCTTAAGCTAAAATTATTGGCTTGAGCGAACGCCTGTTAACCAATACACTGCATCCCACCAGTTCTGTTAACCACTTACAGAACTCGTGTTAACCACCTACACAACATGAGTTAACCACTTACAGAACTCTTGTTAACCAGTTACATAACCTGTGTTAACCACTTACACAATGCGTATTAACCACTTACACAACACGTGTTAACCACTTATATAACTTGTGTTAACCACTTATAGGAACCTATTAACCACTTACAAAATACTGCTTTTCACCTAAAAGTTGTTAACCACTTACAGAACTCTTGTTAACCAGTTACATAACCTGTGTTAACCACTTACACAACGCGTGTTAGCCACTTACACAAGTATTGTTAACCACTTACACATATCCTCTAAGAATTTATTGTGTTCCACCAGAGTAGGAGAATTTTCCATGGACTTGTCTATTTCTGTCATAGAAGTCGCAAGATTGATGAAGTTCCATATATGGTCTGTTATATGTTTACATTCAATTCCTACAAAAGCTTGTTAACCTAAGTTACACAACATGTGTTAACCAGCTACGTAAAGCCTCAATTAACCACTTGAACTACACTGCATCTCAAAGATCATGTAGTGTTAACCACTTACACAACACGTGTTAACCACTTATATAACTTGTGTTAACCACTTACAGGAACCTATTAACCACTTAAAAAATACTGCTTTTGACTTAAAAGTTGTTAACCACTTACAGAACTCTTGTTAACCAGTTACATAACATGTGTTAACCATTTACACAAAGCCTGTTAACCACTTGCATAACTTGCTGATACCACCCCTGTTAACCACTTACACACTTACACATACCCTGTAAACCACTTACACACACCATGTTAACCTGTTACACAAACACAGTAATACCAAATGTAATTCATAACCTTTCGTTCATAGATTACTGAAATGGAAACTTTACATAACTTTACACAAACATACTACTACTAAATGTAATTCATCACATAAGTATTTAAACAATAGCCCAAAATATTACAAGTCAAAAACAACAGCCCAAAAGTATCAACGGCCCAAACAACTCAAAAGATTACAAGTCTTCAACACAACCCAAGAGACGCTATGCGTTTTTCATAGTTTGCCGTGTTGCTCTTTGCATGGCAGTCCTTTTTTTCCTTGTCATATACGTGTGCATGAATGGACTCTTAGTTGCCATACTTTGCACACGCCGCCTTGGGTTTTGTTTAACTCTTGTCATGATGTTTGATTTATCACCCGCTTCACCATCGTCATTTCCTTCTTCATCACCATCACCATCCCCACCATCCTCATTTTCTTGTTGATCACCTTCAGCATCCCCACCTTCACCTTCACCTTCAACATCCCCACCATCCTCATTTCCTTCTTCATCACCATCAGCATCCCCACCTTCACCATCCCCACCTTCACCATCTTCACCATCACGCCCTTAGGAGTACTCACTAATGCGTCGAGATCAAAGATTACCTCGCAGTTTAATTTTTGGAAAAATCGGTTTCAACGAACATAACTTGTGCGTAAAACTTAAAATAAAATTTGAAAACATGAAGACAATGGTGGCGACATATAATATATTATTAATGTCGAGCAATCTAGGCTTGACTAATATAAGTGGAGTACTCACCATCTTCACCATGACGCACCGTAGGAGTACTCAATAATGCGTCGACAACCTCATCAGCAATATCAGTGTCAGGAGATGGAATCAATGGGGATGCATAACCAACTTCATCGCCAACCTCAACAGGAACATCAGTGTGAGGAGATGGAATCAATGGGGATGCATCATGGGGTTCGGTCCTTGATCGAAGCTGATCTTTTAGCATCTTGACATCTGCCTCAAGAATAGAAATTCTTTCTTGAGAATGCTGGTGCTCCACTACTAAACGCCGATACTCAGAAACACGAACATACTGGTGTTCTGCATCCTCTAAGGCATCTCTGACCACGTCAAACTGTAGCTCCTCACCAGTTGCCGTTAAGTTTTCAGTTACCTGGCAACACAAAAAGCACATCAAATACACATTGTATATAAGTTTTCAACATGTTCTACAAACAAATAATAATCATGCTTACCACATTTTGCCGAAATGCATCTTGTATTGTTTTGATCTTGTGTCGTACAATTGGCCAATTCAAAAACTGGGAAAGGGAACCTATGAGGCATGTCGTGCTTCCCCCAAAGACAAGTGGTTGAAGGCCCAAATCTACAAAAAAGATTAATATTACTTAATACATGTATGTATATGTAAAAATAACAAAACACATATAACACACGAACAAATATATACCTGTAAGACAGCTGCACATCCTCTTAAATGGGTTTCAGAAACATTTTTTCCTTCATTCACGATGTAACACACTTTCTTCAAACTTGAAACTACAAACTTATGCACGGCTTGTCCCCACTTATACATATGAAGGGACTGTAGGTTATCTAAATACTTAATATAACCACAATATATACGTTTCCCGGACTGGGGAAAGTAAAACTCTCCAAACGACAATAGTATATAAAGTCTACAAAAATTTAATACATCATCCTCATCACACTCTACAAGTTTATCAACAATTGAATCTATTGTTACATCGTCTTCTCCAAACAAAGACAATGTACTACTTTCCCCGCGTTCATCGGCTTCCAACTCCTCGCCCACAATAGGAAGTCCTAGTGCAAAACATACATCGATAGGCCTAAATCGCACTACTGAACCCCCTACTCTAAAACCCTCATACTGTTCATCCCACCTAGTAGCTAATTCAGACAACAAAAGAGAAGAAATTTGGAAATTATCCGGCATGTTTACAACCCAGTTGAAAGGGGTCGCCTCAATTTGGGCTCTTTGAGCCTCTGTCAAATGCTTGTTGACTTCAAACAACTCGCATGGAGCACACACATGCCTCAAACGTACCTGACAACGCGTGTAATAAAATTTATGTCATTGCCAATTAATTTGCACTCATGTAAATACAATAAATTAATCAGTTCCTTACTTTTTATCCTTTGAGCTACTACCCTGCTGCTTCTTTGTTGGTGGTGCCAAGCTCAAGCAATACACTGCATAATGCCACCAATCCAAATTAATATGGAGACTACAAGTGAACAAATTGCAAACAAACAAACTATATCACCCTTTGGATTAACAAAGAATCGCCTTTCTCTCATTCAACTCAATATGAGACAATAGCAAGTCATTAAGAATATTCACACACACACACATATTCCCATAATCAAACATCAACATCAAGACACATTTCATTGTAGGTATCTTAAAAGATACAACAAAGGACTAATAGAAACACCAAAGATATGTTTCTTTACATTCATACACACACATGGACACAACCTTTAGGCATCCAGGATGGTAGTGAGTGCCTTCCATCAATATCTACTAATGCACACCATTAAACCAATTGTCTTAAAGCATTTTCAGGAAAATCCAATGCCAATAATAACACAAAACCCAAATTTTAACAATATTCCAATATCCCATACAAACAACCTCCCAACTCCAAAGATATATAAATATAAATAAAAAAAATACAAAAATTCAATCTGCCAGCATAAGAAAATGAAGCAGCGAGGTAAGTTCATGAAAACAAAAAAAAGGGATCAAAAAGGAGAAAGAAAAAACCCTAGGAAGTATCTACAACTAACATTGGGGATGTCAAGGAGAAAAACAGATGCAGGGACAAAGGAGTAAAAAAAATGAAATTCCACAGCACAAATTAGGGCTCGGGAACTTTCAGAGTCTTTATTTCCTTCTTATTCGCAAACAAAAAGTTCTCAGGCTTAAGATCCCTATGCATCACATCATGTTTGTGGCACATCTGAAACCCAACAAAGTACACAATTGCAACTAAATCCCTCTTTTACCATAGCATTAAAAAAAAATTGTAACACACCCAAACACATAAATGCAAATGAAAAGCAAGGAATTCCCACAGCATACAAACTGAAAACCAAATCAAATCATACACAACCAAATCCCAATTAACACAGAAAGCAAGATGCATTTATTGTTCATACAATTACACAACTTATCTGCAACTTATTAGCAAGTAAAGTAAGCTTCACAAAACAGCTCTTCACCACAACATAACAAAGTAAATTCCATTAACAATACATACCCCAATTAATCACCACAGCAAACAACCCTCCAAGTAATTAAACTAGCTTATTAACTAAAATTCTACCTAGAACAAAAGTAATTTCAACTTCACTAAAAAGATCACAATCAGTAACAATCTTTACCAAAAATAAATTAATAATAATCGAAACTGAAGCTGCACTCAAACAAATCAAAACCGTCTGATCAAATCAAAGAAAATAAAAAAGGGAAAAATAAAGACCTGAACAACTTCAACTATGGTTTTGGTGACAGCAGCAGCGGCGCGTTCTGCTTCAGATCGTGGCATGCGGTGCTTGGCGGCGGTGAAGCGGCAGTCTTCTTGGCGGGAATGGACGCTGCGGTGGACTCGTCGAGGAAACAAATCGACCACGTGAACAACGATGTCGGTAGCCGTATCGGGGAGGGCGAGGCGAGGCGAGGCAGCCGGAGGCAGCGGGGAAGAGCAGTCTGGCGGGTGGCAGAGGACACGGCGGCTTTGTTGCCCTGTACAGTGCGATGTGCAGTGCGAGAGAAAGAGAGAGAGCAAGACGAGAGAGACGAGAGCGGGAACGAAATAAACGAAATAAAAAACAAAAGCCTTTGGCAATATACGGTGTTCATACGGTGTTGATAAAAACGGTGTCTAAATAACATTACTGTAAAACAAATCGTTTTGGAATGATAGTGATAATTCTGTCTCACAAAGTTGTCTGAATCAAGCGAGAGGGACCCACGACAACAAAGACGCTTGAACTTTACAGGAGCCTAAGCCATTCTTAGTACAGATAGATCTATATCTTCCTATTTGTGCGCACTGTGTTATTTTGTGTTGTGCCTTGTCTTGCCTCCACTTAAGCTCATACTCAATTATTCAAAGTCGTTGTCAACGGTTCAAGATCAACGTGCACCCCAATCCAAGTCTCAATTTCTCTTTGATTTTTTCATTTGCAGACCACAGCAACAAGTCTCACCCTCTAGTTTTTGCACTTTAGTTCTTCTTCTTCTTCTTCCACCTCATCGATCCACAAAAATTGGAGACAGAGTGTCACCAGAAAAAGATACCTTTTTGTTTATTTACGTTGGAGAATGGGAAAAGGTGATTCATTTATCTATATAACGGTAGTTTGGAAATGAGTGGTAGTTAAAAAGACTTGGATAGAAGTTCCAGATAGAGATCATTTTCCTGCTGAGGAGGTAAGAAGACCCCAGAAGCATTTATAGAAAGGTAAGGCTCAATTTCTGAGTTCCCAATTGAGAATTTGATGTAAATTTTGGAACTTTCTTTATCTGTGCATCCTAGGTGGCACTTCCAAGTTTGGGAATAGTAAGGTTTGGAGTTCTGTTAAGGATTGTAACTTGGGTCGGAGTTGGTCTTGGAAATTTCAAAATCTGATCCGTTGTAAGCTGAATGTTCAGTAAAATTGTGGTGAAGTCTGTGTGATGTTATAATTGATGGTCTTTGTGGTGATATGTCAAGGTATTCTAAGGATTGTCGGTGTATTGTGCGTTGAATTTGTCAAAAAACTAGGATCTTATGTGGTTTCTGTTGTTAAGACTGGAACAGATGCTTCCTTTGTGGAATTACTATTCTGTTGGAAAAAATAGTGTATTTTTGAAATGAAATTCAACATAATTTAATTTGTTTAGTGCTAATCCATGCATGTTTAAAGAGTGTGAAGAAGAAAGATTACGAATGTTCTCTGTATCTGTTTGGTCTGAATAAACATGGAAGTTTTGATTCTAGTGTTTTTGTTGGTGATTAGAGGGTGATGAATTAGAATAGAGATCGAAAATTCCAATAGTGAGTTGTAGAAAATGAAGTCAGACATTTAAATTCATGAGATGTTAATTTTTTGCTTCTTGTGATATATTTCTTGAGTTCTGCAATGTTCCGAAAATTGTGAAAGGGAGTTGATGAAATGCAACTTGTGTGAGATTTTGAAATTTATATGAAATGAAAAAGTGAATGAAAGCAACTTGTAAAGAAATAAACTAGGTTAGTTGATCCTCTGATAACTGCCTTTATGCTATCAAAAGAAAATCAGGGTCTGTTTACTTTGTGAAAACATTTTCTGTTTTCATTTTCTAAAATCAGTGTTAATTTTAATTTGTTAATAAGAAGATGGGAGACTCTTTGAATGAACAATTGTCTACATTTCCAGAAACAATGAAAATGCCAAAAAAAACTAATTTCATTATTTCCGGAAATGCATCCTCCATATCTCCCTTTTCATTTTCTCTCCATCACAATGACTCACTTCAAGAGCATCTCATCTTCTTGTTAGCAAGTTAAATTGAATGCAAGTTTTAGAAAACGAAAACAGAAAATGTTGTCACAAAGTAAACAGACCCTTAGTATCTAGCATTTTGTACTTTCTTTTACTTGCATTTCTTCAATTCCCTACTCATTTTGCTTATTCAGATGTTTGTAGTGTTAGGTGTCTGTTAGTGACAGTTAGTATGAGAGTTAGTCTGTTTCTTAGTTAGTTAGTTAGTTAGTTAGCTAGCTAGCTAGGTTAGTTTTACTGAGATAGTAAGGAAAAATAAGACATGTTGCCTATATTTGGGATTTGACAGGGAGAGGTATCTAAGCATTTGAGAGGAAAATGGGGCCTTAGGGTAAGGGAGGTTTACTGACCCTTAAGGATTTATTGTGTGTGTTCTATTATGCAATCGGGGAAAGAACTTAATAATAAAGTATCATGTTCCTGATGGTATGCAACTCCAACTTCTTGTCTTTGCATTGTGGAATCAATGGATGTTAGAATATATGAAAATATATCTTATAATATCTTGGAATCTCCATGAAAATATCTATTACATTAGAATATTGAGTCTTGTATTGATATAAACTAAGTCAGCGTTTAGACCTTTAGTATAAAATCATAATAATCAATCATACCTATTAGAATATCTGATAATATCTTTTTTTATATCTTAGACTATTTTAGAGTATTCTAGATGATCTGTTAGGTTTTTATATTTTATGATTTGTTTCTTTATTTAATTAGGATCTTTGTGTTTGTTAGACATATCCTATCATATAAAATAGGAATATAATCCCCTATATTTATTTGTATTTATTGCATTACGACTATATAAAATGAACTCCGTTGTGTAGTCAAGACACACAGTTGCTCTCTTCTCTCTCTTTCAACATACCAAACCATATTCATAACTCAAAGTCTTTATTCTTTCTCTTCCCTCTTTATCTAAAACCCTATAGCTTCAACAATGGGAAAAACGTAAGCATATCAATTCTTTCTTTTTATGTTTTCAGTTGGTACTGCCTAGAAAAAGGCATAAAAATTCCTGCTTTTTCCTTTATCAAATCCCTCCCTCCTCAGGCTTCTATAGATGATTAAATAATTCTAGAGGAGCTGTCCAAGGTTCAGAAGTGATCAATATATAGGGCTAAAGCCATGCTAATTACCAACTACTAATTAATGTTGCTTTCCTTTAACAGTGTGCATTGATGCTTGGCATTCACTTAAAGTTGAATGGAAACTATTCATCTAGTTTATTTATGCTGTATTAATAGACAAAGTAAGGCTGTTTATTTTCTTTCACCAAAATCTCATTTCTGTCTTACTTTTAGAAATAGCTGCTAATTGCTGAACCAAGAGGTCGTAGAGATACAGACTAGCAATGGATGAATTTGCTAATAAAGTTCAAGGCGGCTTTAATGCTGGAGATGCAGATTTTGGAAAACTCTATTCACTCAAGGGATTCTCAACTAAAGAAAATGACATGCAAGAACTGGAGATATCCCTACAAGCTTTAACTGAAATAGACCATAGGTTGGCCTATTCCTCTGAGAAGCTGGTGAACTTGCATGTGCTTTATATTTATCTGTTGGCCCGGGAAAATGATCTTGAAACAATGGACTCAACGAATAACTTCGACTTGGCTAACTTATTTGAGAAGGCAATGAGATTTGATCTATTGTCGGGCGTTTTAGATTCTGAGGTAAGAGAGCTGGACAATTTCATGGACACTCTACAAGAAGAAATTGTTGATGCTCGTCATAAAATATTTTCATGCAGACATTTGACTGAGGTTTTCATTATAATGGACAAAAAATTGCATGATTCTGAAGAGTCTGCAAAGCAGTTTCAACAGCAGTTATTGGAGTTAAAGATGCAGTCATCCCAGTTACAGAAAACCCTTGTGGCTTTTCCACATGAGAATTGTAAGTTGAAATTTTTACTCAGATATTTCTTTTTGTTCAAAAAATTTATACTGAGGATGCAGTTATTTTCCATGTTTTGGGTGACTGTTTACCTTTTTTAGTCATTCATGTAAACAGGGGAAATGGGGAAGGCCTTGAATGTCTCAGAAAATGGTCAATTGACAGATGTGAAAGCAAAATCAAACGATCAGATGGTTGAACAACGAAGATATATTCTGCGAATGCTTGAGAAGTCTCTTGCAAGGGAGCTTGATCTAGAGAAGAAGTTAGCAGAGTCAAGAAAAAACGAAGAGCTGAAGTTAAAACTCCGCTACACTGAACAAGTGGCATTTTATATGGAAGAAGCAGCCGAAGTAGTTTGGGGAAGATTTCTAGAGGCAGACAATGCTGCGGAGGTGTTAATGGGGATTTCCAAAGGTATAATGGGACGTCTCCAAGTAACTGAGTTCAACCTCAATGGTTCTATTCAACGAGAAAATGAGCTGAAATCGAAAGTTCAAAATTTAATGGAACAACTCAAGGCTAAAGATGCGGCTTTAGAGAAGCTTGAGAGATGTAATGTTGAGAATATTCAGGAAAATTCTGAGGTGTTGGCTTTGAGGGAAAAGGTGAAATTTCTTGAAGAAGAGCGGAAAGATTTTGAGCTTCGGATAAATACTATGATTGCAGAGAATGAAGCGTGTCATGAACATCTTATTGAAATGGAAAATTTTGTCGAATCTCTGAAAGAAAGCATTGACATAGCAGAAAATCGGGCTGAGAGTGCAGAAGCAAAGGTTACGCAGTTAAGTGAGACCAACTTGGAACTTACTGAAGAGCTGAATTTTCATAAAGGGAATGCTAGTACTGCAGAGAAAAAGGTTGGTTCACTTGAGAAGCAACTAAGGGAATTAGATATCCAACTACAGAATGCGAAAGCATCTTCTGAAGCAAGTCAAGAACAGCAGAACATGTTATACACAGCAATATGGGATATGGAAATATTAATTGAAGAGCTAAAATCTAAGGTTTCAAAAGCTGAAAGTAATAAAGATAATGCAGAAGAGCAATGCATTGAGCTATCTGAAACTAACCTAGAACTTAATAAGGAATTGGGTCTCCTTAGGTCCAGAATGGTTAGCCTGAAAACATCTTTGGATCAAGCTAGCAATACAAAATTATCAAGTGCAAAAGAAATTGATACCAGAACCAAGTTTATCATGGATATGGTAATGCAACTAGCCACTGAAAGGGAGCGCATTAATAAACAGGTATTGCCTTCTATAGTTTTCTGACTAAAGTTGAACTCTAGTTTTGATGTTGCTTTCTTGAGAGAAAAAACTATTTTAGTCCTTTTTATAGATGTGTTTACTCAATTGGGTGCCCTAAAGTTTAACTTTGTCAAATGGAACATTCAATGTTTTAAGGTATCTCAGTTTGGTACTTTTGTGGTTATTTCATGCAATTTTTGTTTAACTTAATTGTGTATGCTAAGTCCAAATTGAAATGAATTAATATATTCAAGGACTCAACTGATGAAATTATACCTAGAAGCACCCAATTGAGAAATGTGTATATTTTGAGTTACCAAAATAGTAGTTTTCTCTCCACTTTTATATTATTTCTAAAAATACTAAAGAAAATATATTTGTAAAGGTTCTCCTTAGTGTACCTGAATTGGTATATCCTATCCAGATCTATACTGGTTAATGGATAGTTAATTATTAGAAAGAACTAGTGGTAGTGGACTTTATGGCAACTAGCGTTGTTAAATAGCGGCCACGGCGACGCCATGGTGGAATGGTGTGGCGGATTTTGTGCCAGCCGTCATAGGCAATTTGTGAAGCGCCACCCGTCATGGCAGTGCCATAAGTCGCAATCCCACGTTTAGATGGCAGTATTTTGGCCATCTACCATAAACCTCCATCCGCCATTGACAACATTGATGGCAACCATTGATTTTGCTGAGAGTCCCGCATCAACTAGAGATATGGCCTAAATAGTGCTTATAAGGCTTGGGCTGTTCTCACATTACAAGCTCGTTTTTTGAGGTTGAGTTTGACCCAAAATCTCAGATGGTATCAGAGTCTATCCTAGATATGTTATTTAGTCAAGATCTCTGTTATTCCACCCGTATTTGTCCACGCTCCAGATGTCTGTGAGGGGGTGTGTTGAGATCCATGTTATTCCACCTGTATTTGTCCACGCTCTAGATATCTTGTCCTGGGTGTGAGGGGGTGTGTTGAGAGTCTTACATCGACTAGAGATATGACCTAGATGGTGCTTATAAGGCTTAGGCAATCCTTACCTTACAACCTGGTTTTGTGAGTTTGAATTAAATCCTAAGGTTAAATTCTAAGAGGTTTTAATTACCATGTTTTGCATAAATAAATAAGAAAATGAATTAGTACATTTCCTTGGGAGTAGGATGCCAGAGTATTATGATAACTTTAAAGTTGTTATTGCTTTTGTAGTTTCTCTAATAAAAAAAAGTTTGGGATTATTATTCAACGGAGGCCGAGCTATAATACAGTGACACGACGTTAACATTCTTACCACTGATGTTCTTCCTGCAGCTAGATGCTTTAAAACAGGAAAATAAAAGTTTGGTAGAAAAGTTAAAGGAGACTAAAATTGGTGCCCCTCTAGATGCATGCAGCAATGGACTAAATAACAGAAATGAAGATCAAGCTTCCAACATTGACTCAAGCAATGATAGTTGTACAAAATCATCTGATGAAGAAGGGACAGAACGCTTTAATAAAACCTTTCAGGCAGGTACTTTTATCGTCAGCCTAATCCTTTTTACTAGTTGATGTGCATGTATGATGTTTATAGGCAAATGTTTACTCAATCCATGTTTTTATTTTATTTTTATTAGCAAATTAGAGAACGAAAATGGAAATAAAACAACTAACAGAACCTCGAATAACTTTCCCATTCTTTAGGATATGCTTTGCATTATTGCAGGTAGCCCAAGACCATACCCAAAATTTAGGTATGGTTACTTCAAAATTTTCAGAATTTACTGAAGCTTAACAAAATAATATCTATATGTGCATAATACAAGTAAATGTGACAATATTTCAGTATTCCACTCCATCTTTTACTTCTCATTCTAAACCCATGTTAGGACAACACAATGCACTCTAGATGGCACATATCTGAATGACATGATTATTTACAACTATAGTGGTGAGGTATAAATGTGCGTCACCATTTGCAAGCTCCTCTACTATATTTGACTATATTTTCTCTTTGATTATAAAAATAGTTTTTATATAAGCGCTTATATGATAAACGCTTATCCTATAAGTGTTTAATGAAGTTGTTTGTCCAAACAGACCCTTGGATGTATATTTGAAGTGCTAGGACTTCTTATTCTGATTGCTTGTGCATTCTTAAAACAATACTGCTTGCGATGGTAACTCGTTTGGAGTGAAGCACACATGCCCAACATCAACCAATAACACATTTGGTTTCTTTCAATTATCTATGTTGTTATTCTAATGGCTACCCTGGATGGTTTTTTATCTATTGCTGTGGAGACATTACAAATTGGAAATTGAATTTACGTCACTCTGGAAAATAGAAATATCGGATATCACATTAATAGGAAAAAAATTTAATTTTTAGGCCTACACTCTAGACTTTATTTAATAACATTTTGCCTTCTATCTTATTCTATTATATCTATCTATTATATATTTAAGAAACTTCACTATAGTTATGCCACGGAGCAAAAGCTCATTTACAGGTCAAAAAAAATTTCCTGCCCTTTTTTAGCTCTCAAATATGTTTTCTTGCTTCAGTCACTCATCTATATTTTATTTAAAGAAAATAACTATAGTAACTTTAGTTATCAATGTTGCGCCACGTGACAGTATCTCAGTCTTTTATATTTATAATATAGAATATAAAAAAATTCCCGCTGATTTTCTTGCACGACGAGCACGAGGCCCATGTACTAGTTGATACTAAAAGCTTCCCACTTTCTTGGTTTCTATTATTAGGTGGGTGAACCATCAGAAGTTGCAAACCCTGAAACTCAAGCAACGTCATCTATTGCAGCAAATAAACCTGCAAACTGGAAAAAGTTGACATTTCTTTCTTCGGCAATTTTTACTCCCCTGGTTTGTGTGTTAGTCTTATGCTTGTTGAGCAAAGAGGCGTTTTTCTGGAAAGCTTTTGACGGCTAGAAAATTTGATGTTTGTGCAGTTGTGCTTCCCTCAAGTCCTTTAGTTTCTGTATTGTATATTGATGTATGTATTTATGTGATCGTATAGTGGGTGTAAGCTAATATTACAATTAAATTGTAGATTATTCTATCATGAGTGACAACAGATCGAGAGTTTGTGTTTAATAATGGCGCAAATGATTGGGATATATGCTTGAATGGTAAATTAATCCCCACTCCCTTACCCCTCTCCCCGTCCCACATCCCTTGCCCCCTCTCCTCCGCCCCCCTCCCCCTAACCCCCTCACACGGTACCGCCCCCTCCCGTGCTGTCGCCCCCTCCACCACTTATCTAGCCAATGGCCACCATTCACATTTAAATTTTTTTTTTTCTTTCATTTTTCTTCTTCCCAAAACCAAGTCTTCGGGAAGAATTTTTTGTTTTTTTGATTCCGATTGAGCAAAAATGAGCTTCCAAAAACTTGTTTTTGAAGAGTAGAAAAAACACAAAAAAGGTAAACAAAGGATGACGGTGGGTCGAGGGAGTGATGGGCATGGGTGAGTGGGGTAGGGGAGTGGGCAACAACGGGGGAGCTGCGTCAGTTTGTGGGTAGCATCAAGGGAGGGGTAGCGGGAGTGGAGTGTTGGAGAAGGGGCAGGGATGTGGGGCGGGAGAGTGGGGGAAGGGAAGAAGGGGTAGGGATGGTTTAGTCACTTTTAGGGGGGTGGTGTGTGAAAAGAAAAAAGGGGCACAGATAGAAATAGCTCGGAGACTACAACACATTGGAGTTAGAGCCCAATAAACCTGGAACTAATCCTATGCCCAATAAACGGGATAAGCTTGTTTGGGTTAAATTCTTTCCGTTGCTAAAAAAAAATGAAAGGAAAAAAAGGAGTAAATTAATTCCATTGCAAACTACTACAAATGTATATAAACCAAAACGAAGTCTCTTTTGGATTATACTAGCTGAGAGAACTCATACACAGCACGAGTGGTGAAGAAAAAAGGAAGCTACAGTATAGTTAAGCTTTTTGTGTGAAAATAGTTTTGTTTTTGGAAAATGAATGAATGAGTTTTTGCCACATGCCCTTAATGTAGTTAAGTTTCTTAAATAGATAATAGAAGTAACTATGTCATTTATTCTAAAAAGTAATTAATTACTCCTTGTTCATTTTGAAAGCAATGAAAAAAAAATCTGAAAAGATTAAATCGTTAGTTTTGTTCGCAAAAGTTATAAATGTTATAATTTTAAGTTTTAAAATATTTTTCTCATTAATTTAATCTTATAATATAGAGTGTAATTATTTTGGTCACAGTAAGATTTGACATTAATTTATTATCTTATTAAAATAAAGGGTAATCAATTTATCCTCTCACTCAAAGAAAATATCAATAAATTTTTAAAAATGGCACGAAACCTAGTTCTTGTATGAAAAAACATTATTATTTGACTCTTCTATAAATGGGGTAGCCTACCACTTTATATTTGATATTGTATTCGACTATTCTAGATTAATGGAGTGTAGCATGTTGATTATAGTTTTCTAAAACTTTTTTTAATTTAAAAATCAAAAAAAATTGTTTGAATCGAATATTGTACTATTTTTTCTTCGCTGAGTTTTTATCTTACTGGGTTTTTCTTAATAAGGTTTTAACAAGACATGTTCATAGTAGTCACCCAAGAGAGAAGTGTTATCAATATCCAGATTTAGTATATGATTATATCAAGTTGTTATCTCATAATATTTTACCATATCTCGAAACATTATGGAGTATTCTAGACAATATCTCTGGATTTACTCTTTATTTCTGTCTCTTAATTTGGTTCATAATAAGTAGTTCATTGTCTCTATAAATAAGACTATTAGGCTTGTCTTGTACATAAGACTATTAGGTTTGTCTTGTACATACAACTTGATTGATTAGATTATCAATACAAAGATTATACCTATTTTCCGAAAAACTAGCTTTTGAATTATAGTTCCTGAAGAACTAGTCTTTGAGTTCATACTTCTATTGTCTCAATTTCTCTATTTTCTTTTCCATTTACAATAAAAAAAATTTAATTTAGTTGTCTTGTAAAATGATCATTTTTTTAAAATATACTAGTACTATGACCCGTGCATGTGCACGGGTCGCGTTGCGTTGCTTGCTACGAAAAATTGTAATAAAAAAGTAGAAACAATAAAATATTGTCTATAATTTGTATCCATATTGCTTCAAGTAGATAAATCAACAATATTAAATAATAATAGAAGCAACATAACTGGTATAAGTTTTTTATTTTATTTTGTAATATACATAAAAGATATCATGAAACATAAACCATATTCACAACATAAACAGTTAAACAAATCATAATATATCCACAAATACATGATAAATGACTGATTAACAGATGAAAACTATATATAGCTATTAAATATTACATGTATTTAGCAAGACAATAACATTATAACATAGATGTGCATATATAAAGTATAATTACAAAAAGTCACTACATTTTTGTCTAAGGAATGTGACAACATGTAATGTTTCCTCGTAAGTATTAAAAAATAAAATAATTATTTATAAACGATAAAGACATTTATAAATTTGATATGTGTTCAAAGACGATAAAATTATACTAACAATATGTAATAGTTCCCTATAGGGGCAAAAAAGTAAAATAATCATTTGTAAATTATAAAAACATTTATAAATTTGATATGTGCTCAAAGACGATAAAATTACTCCGACAGCATGTAATGTTTCCCCGTAAAAACTAAAAACCAAAATTGTCATTTATAAATAATAAAGATATTTATAAAATGATATGTGTTCGAAGACGGTAAATTTATATCGACAGCATGTAATGTTTCCCCATAAGGACTAAAAACCAAAATTATCATTTATAAATAACAAATTTGTTTATAAAGTTGATATGTGTTTAGTGATGATAAAATTAAATCACAATATGTAATGTTTTCCCGTAGAGATTAAAATACAAAATAATTATTTATAATAAAATTACACCGACAATATGCATCTAATATTTTCCAGTAAGAACTAAAAAGTAAAATAATTATTTATAAATGATAAAGATATTTACAAATTTGATATGTGTTCAAAGACGATAAAATTACACCCACGGCACGTAATGTTTCCCCGTAAGGACTACAAAGTAAAATAATCATTTACAAATGATAAAAATATTTATTAATTTAATATGTGTTAAACGACAATAAAATTACACCCACAATATTTAATGTTTCTCTATAGGGACTACAAAGCAAAATAATCATTTATAAATTATAAAAACATTTATATATTTGATATGTGTTTAAAAATGATAAAATTACACCGACAACATGTAATGTTTTCCCGTAAAGACTAAGAAGCAAAATTATCATTTATAAATAATAAAAACTTTTACGCTCGTAAAAAAATAAATTAAAAAATAAAAAAAGTATTTTAAAATAATAAAAAAAATACAAATTGAAAAAAAAAGATAAAACAACATTATGAAAAGAAATATAAAAATATAAGAGTAAAACAAAGTAAGAAAAAATAAAAAATACAATATAAGCAAAAAAGAAAAATTAAAAAAATAAAAAAAAGTAAGAAAACATAAAATTACAATACAAGCTAAAAAAATAAAATATCAAAATTTAAAAAAGTTAAAAAAATAGAATAAAAATAAAAATAAAAAATTGTAAAAAGTTAAAATTAAAAATAAAAATAAAAATAAAAAATAAAAAGTAATAAAATATAACAGTTGATGAGAGAATGACACGTGTCCTAGAAAACTTTATTTTATTAATAGATAATAGAAAAATTGAAAAAAAAAAGAAAAAGAGGAAAATAAAAAAATAGTAAAATAAAAAAATAAAGGAAAAATGAAAATAACTAAAATAAGGAAAATGAAAAAAACTAGAAAATAAAAAATAAAAAAATAAAAAAAAATACAAAATAGTAATTGATGATTTTTTTTGTTTATAAGCAAGAAATTTTATTAGAGAGTACATGGAGTACTCAAGGTCAGAAGAACTGTTACAACTGAATGGATGAGCCTCATTAAAAACCTCCCAAAGCCAAAACCCAAAGGGAAAAATACTTTAGAAGAAAAAATAGTACTACATCTAATAGACTACAACAAGAAATACATATGCATGTCAACTCCCAAAGTTATGAGAACCGTCATTGACAAAAACAAAAATCCACCCTCTAGATGCTGATAAAAACAACCACAGCCCGAGACTTGTAATTCAATTGCCAAATCGGTTGAACCAAGTTGAAAAAGCAATAGCAACATATTGAAAGGATGTTGGTGCTTGCGCAACAATAAGGCTTTTGCTGGGATCACCACCCATAACACGATGCAACAAAAACACCACTGCATGGAATGAGAATACAGCTCACTGTCAAATTAAATGGCGCCTTCCATATCTAAAACTTCCACCATAACCCAAGTCTTGTGTCTACTGTCAGCAAGGTCATCGCCAAACATTCATACAGCTGCCACCTCAAATTCGGTGAGATCGGTGAGAGTTAAGGCATTGTATAGGATTCATACACCAATAAGAGAATACGAATGACCTATTACGACCTTTCCTGAAAATGAACCACCCCCATGAGCTGTGTTTAATTTGAGCCAACAAATTGCTAGCATCCGAAACCTCCTCTCTAAAAATGATTACGTTGCATAGATTTCAAATATTCCAAATAACAGCCAACCAAATCAAATATCTCACTTTGCTAATTTTTCTACCCTTGACAAAGTTACCAAACTGTGTAAAATGCTCCGAATAGTTACCTGTCAATACCCTATCAACCCTCAACTAATTCAAAACTGCGCACCAAATATCATGGGAAAATGTGCAAGAAAAGAACAGATCATTTGCTATCTTCATTTTGCATAGAACAGAATACACATATCTCTCCTTGAGTGACAAGATCAATGCCCCTCCTTTGCAATTGATCACAAGTGGGTAACCTATTGAGAAACAATCTCCAAACCAGCATCAATATTTTAGAGGGCACGGAAGTGTTCCATACCTTTTGTAAAATGCGATCCAAATTAGAGTTCTATTCACCGTTGAAAGACACCTGTAACAGATTTTTGTAAGCGAAGCAGACTGTAAAGAGGCCTCTTTCTTCTAATTTCCAAAGCCATTCATCATCTATCTCTTTCTTTGGATGCACACTATTTAGGATGTCATTTAATGCTTGAATTTGAGCATCTTCTCAACTGAAAATCCTCCGTCTCCAAGCGACATGCTAGTGTCATCGATCTTCCACCCAAACCCCAAGTTAGATACCCTTTTTTAGCTATGAAAAATGTATTCAAGAGTGCCTGAGTGCCTAACTAATATTTCTCTTTGAAAAATTAAATGACACAAGAAAAATTAGGAGTCATAAAAAATATTGGGGGAATTCCCACTTGGTAATATGCACCTCCTGTCAATTTTTCATTTTTCCCCAAAATACTACTATCCGGAAATATACTTTCGGACGAGTTAGACTCATACCACACGTAAATTTACCTTCCAAAAGTGTATATTCAGACAATTTATAACGTTTGAAGATATACTTTCAGACAATTTTTAGTTGTCTCTGGAATTATATTTCCAGAAAATTTTTAGCTGGAATATAATTCCAAAGCTTATTATTTGTATTTTTTATTCGACAATTCCCCACTTGTTCTTCGTCAATCACTCTCACTCACATGTACTCACTCTCGCTAATTAATTACCACTCACTTTTCTCTATCTCACCTACATTCACTCGGGCACCACACACTAGCACTCACTCTCGCTGATTGACACATACACACACTAACCCACCAGCACACATTTTGTTATGAAAAGTTTGTTTAAAAATCTTAATAGAATCAGTTTCATGTTCCATTAAACAATTTATATATTTAATTACTAAAACGGATATGTAATGATTTATTTAGTAGTAACATATAACCTATTATTTAATGGGGTGATATAATGAAATCAGTTTAATGCCAAGAAATATCTTTACAAAGCAGAGCTTTTTCAACGTCGAATTAAATAATCAATCAAGACTAATAATTGTGTTCACCTACTTGTACCTAAATATTTTATAATTTACCCAAATGAACATTTTAAAATAAATTCTTAAAGACAAATTGTGTTTTTTATGTAGTTTTTATGTGTTGGGTGCCAAATTTCAAATTTAGAATTCTCGATGAAGCTTCAAGAATTCGACAGGTGAAGATGCTGGGAGCCAGAATGAATAGTAAAAAATAGACTAACTTTAAAGGGTTGAGGGACTTGCGGTTATTCGACGAAGCGAAGGAAACGTCGAAGATGTCAACATGGAAGCAGTCAAGTTAGACATAGGCTTTAGGCAATACATGTACAACTTGACAGGAAGTGTTACTGTCGAGATTAAATAGTTTGTAGTAAAAATTAACTACCGACCATGTGTCCGTATACGTGGCAGGTCGGATAATAGGCATTTTTTCTATTTTTTGTCTATAAATACTAGTTCATACGATATAATTCAGGTTAGATACATGATTTAAATTCCTAACATCTCATCCGTCGAAGCAGATTAAAGGAAAATGATCACTGTATGCCTTTCACCCTTTTCTTTCATTAACTGCAATACAATTCAATTTGTTTCAAATTCTTGTCTTGTTCTTTATTCTACTTTGCTGTAGATTATATACTTGTCATGCATATTTATTTTCTCTTTACTGCATTTTTAATCTTTTTCGAACATTTATTTGTTTTACACTTTCCTGTATCAGTTCATTTTAAAGTTTCTTTTCTTACTACATTTTGATCAAGCATTTCAATTCCAGTAATTTATTTCATGTCTTTACTCTTATGTTCTTTACATTTCCAGCAATTTAATATTTTTGTCAAACACGTTTACAGAGTAATTTAAGTGTTTTTCTTTGAATTCATGTTTGTTTAAAGGTTTTCTTTTACTTTCCAGTCATTTAAATGTTTTCCTTTATATTTCTGCATTCATCATTTTTCTTTTAAGTTTAAATTTTATAAGTGCATGTTCATGCTACTGCATTTTCATATTTTTTGTTAAATTTTGTGTTTGATTACTTGTTAGTCAAGTCATTGGCTCTTGACGGCCAATCTTGCTTACGTTAAAGTTAATATCATTTCAATAACGATTTATTTGTTAGTTGAAATTACTTCAATTAGAACTAGCAAAAAACATAACAATTAATGGCTTAGAAGCCAAGAATGTTAAAAACTGATCACGTGTCGAAATTTGACCGTTATATATATAAAACTGTTGTTTTCAAACGAGATTACCACGTAACTCGTTGATCACATAATCGTTTGAAAATCTAATTATTTATTTTTTTGACGAATTTGATAGAAATACACCACAAACCAAATTTCCCAGTAAACATTATGTCAAGATTTTGTTACCACCGCCCACATGCAAAAGTGTGGTGAGTGTTAATGTATGTGTGTCAGTGAGAGTAGGTGTTAGTATGTAGTGATGGTGGGTGTACATGACTGAGAGAGTGGAGTGAGTGAATAAAAGCAAGTTCAAGTGCGGGATTGTCGAATAGAAACACAAAAAGTGACCTCCAAAGTTATATTTTTTGGAGACCACTAAAAATTGTCGAGAATTACATTTTTAGACGTTATAAATAGTGTTGGCAATTAAAATTGCGTTGTTAGATAATATGGAGAGAATAGAAAAGTTGAACACTCAACAAAACAATAACACAAACACAATTTTGTTTCAACTGACAAGAACTTGGCCTTTGTTAATAGTCTAGCTACAGGTGCAAAGGTTTCAGTACAATCAATACCTTCCTTTTATGAATACCCTTGAGCAACTAGTCTTGCTTTATTTCTTACCACTTTACCATCTTCATCAAGTTTGTTTTTGAAAACCCACTTGGTTCCAATGGCTTGCTTATCCTCTGGTGGAGGTACAAACTTCTACACATCATTCCTCTAGAACTGATTCAGTTCCTCTTGCATAGCAAGTATCCATCCATCATCTATCAGTGCTTCATCAATTGTCTTTGGTTCAATCTCTGACAATAATGCAAAGTCTGAGTGTTCTCGGAGTGATGATCTGGTTCTAACTCTATAATTAGGTTTATCAATGATCTGGTCCTCAGGATGATCAGTCTTGAACTTCTAATCTCTTGACTTTGTTTGAGTCAGGTCACCGGACGAAGGATCAGAGGCAACATTAAAGTTACTTCCAGACGCATCATCATCTGTTCCTTTGCTTATCTGCATATCTGCAAAGATCTCATCTAGCTCTGACATTTCAGTATCAGGCTTCTTATCATCAAATCTTACATGCATTAACTCATCAATAATTAATGTTTTTTTGTTGTATACTCTGTAAGCTTTAGAGCGTTCATAATATCCCAAAAGATACCTTTTTGTGCTTTTGAATCAAACTTATCAAGACTGTCCTTTGTATTGAGAACAAAGCAGTTACACCCAAATTGGTGAAAATAAGAAATGTTGGGTTTTCTTTCTTTCCACAATTCATATGGAGTCTTATTCAAGATAGGTCTAATATAGATCCTATTTTGAATATAACAAGCAATATTTACTGCTTCTGCCCAAAAGTGCTATGCAACATTAGTTTCATGAATCATGGTTCTAGCCATCTCTTGAAGAGATCTATTTTTTCTTTCTACAACACCATTTTGTTGTGGTGTTCTATGAGAAGAAAAATTGTGAGAAATGTCATGTTCTTCACAAAAGTTTTGAAATAATTCATTTTCAAATTCTCCACCATGATCACTTCTAATTATTGTAATACAAAAACCTTTTTCATTTTGCACTTGTTTGCAGAAAATAGAAAACATCTTGAATGACTTATCCTTGTGTGCAAGGAATTTTACCCATGTCCATCTAGTATAGTCATCAACAATAACAAGACCATATTTTTTTCCAGATAAAGAAGAAGTTCTGGTTGGACCAAATAAATCTAAATGTAAAAGTTCAAGTGGCCTTGAAGTGGAAACAACATTTTTTGATTCAAATGAAGACTTTGTTTGTTTCCCTTTTTGACATGCTTCACAAAGAGCATCAGACTGATACTTATGACGTATGAGGAAGTAGCCAGTGGTTGTTCCACGGGCTGTCTTGGACAAACTGGTTGAAGACAACAAAAAATTCTAGGAATTCGTGGCTACTTCTCAGCAATTCATGGCCACTTCAAATAAGAAGCACGATGTAGTTGCTGAAATGTTGAAGACTATCTTGGACAAGTTGAACAAGCCTTAGATAGCCTTTAGGATTTTATCCCTTTTACTATTTTTAGCCTTGTACTTGTTTTCTTTTATTTAAAACTTTTGTAATTTGGTACACTTTTTTTGATTAATGAAATCGATATCTTTTGGTACATATTCTGTTTCAACTTTATCTTTCTAGGATCACAATTAGCAAACATGCATAATAAGTAACATCTTCCTTGCTATCATTAGGATCATCATGTCTACCAACTTAATAATCCTATAAGTGAGCAGGTGGGTGTCATTCTTGTTGTGAAGACTTGTAGTACTTATCGGTGGCTCAACATTTTCTTTTTCATTTACAGTTACCGGTACAGGCAACAATTCCTTTTCTTTTTGTGACCAATTCCACTCTCCATTTTCATCGAAGGTAATATCACGACTAATGATTAGCTTTTGAGAAATTGGATTGTATAACTTGCAGCCTTTAGTTTCTTCACTGTACATAACAAAGATGCATTTTTCTGCCTTGTCATCAAGTTTCTTCCTCAGTTCATCTGGAACATGTGAATAAGCAATGCAACCAAAAACTTTAAGATGATCAAGATTGGGCTTTTTCCCACTCCAGGCTTCTTGTGGAGTTTTATCTCGTACACTTTTGACAGGACATCTATTCAAGATGTAGATTGCACAAGCCACTGTTTCTGCCCAAAAACTCTTTGGCAATTTCTTGCCATGTAGCATGCTTCTTACCATGTTCATGATAGTCTTATTCTTTCTCTCTGTCACTCCATTTTTTTGAGGAGTGTATCTTGCAGTTACCTAATGTTTAACACCATGCTTTCTCAAGAAATCATCACAAACTATGTACTTAGTTCCCCTATCAGTTCTCAATGTTTTAAGAGTATATCCACTTCTTCTTTCAACATATGCCATAAAATTCTTGAGTATATCACAAGCATCAAATTTGTTTTTCAAGAAGTAAACCCACGTCTTCCTACTAAAGTCATCAAGGAAAGTAATAAAATATTTGTTACCTCCATTGGATGGAATATCCACATAACATAAATCTGAGTGCACCAACTCAAGTGGTTTTGAAGCTCTCCATGCATGCCCTTTTGGAAAAGGATTCACGATGCTTTTTACCCACTACACATGTTTCACACAGTTCATCAGGAACTTGATAATTGGCATGCTTGCAACCCACTTTTTATTTGCAAGGAATTTAACGCTTTCAAAGTTGAAGTGTCCAAGTTGCATGTGCCAAAGCCAATTATCATTAACAATTGTAGTGTTGCAGCACAAGGAATTGTTGGAATCAAGTGAATTCAGAAATAATAACCCTTAATTATTTTGATGATAAAAAATGATTAAGAGAACAATTTATTCTCTAATGTGTTTGCTAGTATGCAAAAATCACTATTCATTAGAAGTAGTTATCTCAGAAGACTTGGTGAAATCTTGAATTTAACATGACTAAGTCTGGGAGTGATCCTCTGTTTTTATGCTGACGTCACCTTGTGAAGCCTTGCTCTGAAGTTGGTCAACTCCGTTTGTTCAGTCAACGCTCTGGTGACTCCTAAGACTAGATTTTGACTTAGTCAACTTTGTTGAACAGTCAACTCTATTGGTGAACCAAGCTCCAAAAACTAGCTCTGGCCATTGGTCAACACATTCAACAGACTTTGGTTAGTCTACACTATAGAAGCCTTCGTGCATGACCACAAGACTCTGTTATGTGAAAGCCTATTGAATTCTATGCTGAAGAACTCAACTCTGTTTCAAGCTCACTCTGAAGTACAATATTTAACTCTGGTGAACAGTATAGCTCTGTTAGGAAATAGACTGAAGAATATTTAAGGCTACTTCAAGTATTTAAGAGACCTCATTGATTAAGCATTTTAATGTACGAGGTATCAAGGTCAAAAGAATGTCAATGGATTTAATCATCAAGGAAACTTGCTCTCGAAGTGTCTCATATTTAAAAAGCCCACAAGAGACAAAGATTCTGATTTTGTGTGCAGTGCCCAGAATGCTTTATATAGTATGGAAAGCGACATGACCTGCAAAAGCCACAAAAACGGGATCTGAGGTTTTGACCTAAGGTAAAAAGAGATGTTGTGTAACAACGACACTATTCTCAACCCTAGCTACATATACCTTACTTCAGTCACTGAAGTTGGTTAATGATTAAAAAGAAAGTGAACGCAACAAAGTACGAAGTGATCATATAGTGAGCGCCTACAATCTTATCAAACTTAAAATCACTATTTTCTGAGACAGTGAGCAACCAAGAAATCTCCTAAGTCACTGGGATCACATTGAGCAAAACACTTAACTATTTTATCCTTTCTGTTTGAAAATTATTATTTGTGCTAAAGCTCTTCATTGTAAATCCTCTCTGTGAGAGTCATTTGTGTATTGTTTCAAAACTCCTTTGAACTTGTATTAAGCCCAGTAGTGGATGTATTCCTTAGAGGCTTGACTGTACGAAGTCGTTCTAAGAAGTTGTGAGTATAGCCAGTTTGGTAGTATTATACTCTCAAGTGTAATCAGGTTGATTATAGTGGAAAAATCCTTCAAGTGTGTGAAGGGACTAGACGTAGCTATCAGGTGATAGTGAACTAGTATAAATCACTGTGTCTCTCTCTTCTCTTTACTTACTGCACTGTTTTATTAAAAAGTTGTTTAGAAGAAGTTTTTCATAAACACTTATATTTGCAAAAAGTTTTTAAAACCCAATTTAAACCCCCATTTTCTTGTGTTTTTGCCACGTTCAATTAGTACCAGAGCTCAGCCTCTTGGTTGAGCACTTAATAGTGTAAGAGGAAAAGATCTTATTCTCTATTCATGGCAAGCAACGAAGCCGGTGGTCATGTTAACCATCCTCCTTTGTTCACTGGAACAAACTTCGACTACTGGAAAGATAAAGTTAAATCCTTCTTCGAGTCTCAACAACTCGAACTCTGGGATATGGGTCAAAAATAATACACCGAACCTGTTGATTCCAAAGAAAATCTCATTCCTAGGGATATATGGACAGAAGAGCATAATAAAGCTTATCAACTACATCAGAAAGCAAGATATTTCCTTATTTGTGCTATCTCCGAGAAGGAATACGAGAAATACGGAAAAAATGATAGCGACAAGGAAATTTGGGACTCATTGGCCTTGGCTTATGAGGGTACTTCCTAAGTTCAAGAAACCAAAGCTAATATCTTGGTGAAACAATATGAACTCTTCAAGATGGAAGAGGGTGAAAACATTGAAACTATATTTGGAAGATTCCAAACACTAGTTCATGGTTTAAAGGTTCTTAAGAAAAGTTATACCACTACTGATCACGTTAATAAAATCTTAAGAAGTCTGCCAAAGAAGTGGAGACCTAAGGTTACTGCAATTCAGGAAGCAAAGAACCTGAATGTCTTGCGACTTGAAGATCTTCTGAGTTCGTTGAGAGCTCATGAGCTTGAGCTAGATGAAGAAGAACCTCCCAAGAAATCAAAGTCTATTGCTTTGAAATCTACAAACAAAGCATCTTCCTCCAAAGCTCTACAAGCTGAACTTGAAATAGACGAAGCATCGTCTGATGAGAGCGATGGAGATACAGACGAAGAAATTTCCTTAATATCAAGGAAAATTCAACGCATATGGAAAAATAAAGGAATGTTCAGAAAGTAGTTCCACAAAAAGGACTCAAGGGAAAAGCAAGACTCAAGGGATAAGAAAGACTACAAGGACAAAAGCCAAGTTACTTGCTACGAGTGCAAAAAGCCAGGACATTTCAAGTCTGAATGTCCACAGCTTGAGAAACCAAGGAAAGCTAGTTTTAAAAGCAAGAAGAAGAAAGGTCTCATGGCAACATGGGATGATTCTGATTCATCTTCATCTGATGATGATGAGGAACACGCAAACATGGCTCTAATGGCTACCATAGGGCCAGACAGTGAAGAAGAAGATGAAGAGGTAGATTCCAGTCCATTTTCTGATATTGAAATAGCTTTTGATGAACTATTATATGAGTCTTCCAAACTCAACACTGAGTATAAAGCTTTGAAAAAGAAATTCTCAAAACTTTTAAAAGAATTTCAAATACTCAATGAGGAGAATGAGAAGCTCAAAGCTGAAAATCACCGTTTGGTGAATGACAGCTCTAAGACTGAGGAAAAGGTTGAATGAAACTCTTCAAAATATGAAGAGGGATTTCAAAAAATTCCTTACTGAATGTGTTACGCGAAGCAAACAAGCATCTATGATTTGGGGTGTAAGCCAAAATGGCAAAAAGGGTCTTGGTTACAAACCAGAGGAACCCAGTTTTCAAAACACAAATTTGAAAACCAAAGATACCAACAATTATAGTGACTGTCTGCTTTGCACCTTTTGCAATAAGAAAGAACACATTAGAAGTACTTGTTATGAATTGAAAAATAAGAAGGACAAGTTTCCTTCTAGAACTAACAAAAGAGGACCCAAAAAGATTTGGGTACCTAAGGACAAAATTATATATGTTGTAGATCTGCTTAGCAACAGAGTTACAACACCAGTCCTGGTACTTGAACAGCGGATGCTCACGTCACATGACGGGGGAAAGGCGTATATTCCAAGAACTCCAACTTAAAGAAAGTGGAACAGTAGGTTTCAGAGGAAACCAAAAAGGTAAAATCATTGGAAGTGGAAAAATTGGTGAGAAACTCCTACCTTCTATTGATAATGTCTTATTGGTAGATGGCCTGAAGCATAACCTACTAAGTGTAAGTCAATTATGCGATAGTGGTTATGATGTTGGCTTTAGTGATACTACCTGTACAGTCAAAAGCAAAAGGGATGGATCCATTTTCTTTAAGGCAAAGAGAAAAAACAACATTTATAAAATAAAACTTTCTGAGTTGGCAAATCAAAATGTAAAATGCCTTTTGTTAGTAGATGAAGAGCAATGGACTTGACACAAAAGATTGGGTTATGCTAACTTGAAGTTAATCTCAAAGCTTAACAAGAAAGAACTTTTTAGAGGGCTACCAAATCTTAGGTATCAATCTGATGCTCTTTGTGAAGCATGCCAAAAAGTGAAACAAATAAAATCTTCTTTTGAATCCAAAAACACTGTTTCCACCTCAAGGCCACTTGAGCTTTTGCATTAAGATTTATTTGGACCAACTAGGACAGCATCTTTGTCTGGAAAGAAATATGGTCTTGTTATTGTTGATGACTATACTAGATGGACATGGGTAAAATTCTTAGCTCACAAGGATGAGTCATTTGCAATATTTTCTGTGTTTTGCAAACAAGTGCAAAATGAAAAAGGTTTTTGTATTACAACTATTAGAAGTGATCATGGTGGAGAATTTGAAAATGAATCTTTTCAAGACTTCTGTGAAGAGCATGGCATCTCTCATAATTTTTCATCTCCTAGAACACCACAACAAAATGGAGTTGTAGAAAGGAAAAATAGAACTTTACAAGAAATGGCCAGAACCATGATTCACGAACCTAACATTGCAAAGCACTTTTGGGCAGAAGCAGTAAACACGGCATGTTATATTCAAAATAGAATCTATATCAGACCTATCTTGAATAAGATTCCTTATGAATTGTGGAAAAGAAGAAAACCCAACATTTCATACTTTCACCAATTTGGATGTGACTGCTTTGTTCTTAATACAAAGGACAGTCTTGGAAAATTTGATTCAAAATCGCACAAAGCTATCTTTTTAGGATATTCTGAACGCTCTAAAGCTTACAGAGTATTCAACAAAGAAACATTAATTGTTGATGAGTCTGTGCATGTGAGATTTGATGGCAAGAAGCCTGACAATGAAATGTCAGAGCTAGATGAAGTCCTTTCAAATCTACAGATTAGCATAGAAATAGATGAAGGTGTCACAGGTGCTGACTCTAATTCTGTGTCTGGTGATAAGACCCAAGAAGAACCAATAACAGACTGGAAGTTTAAACCTCATCACCCAAAGGAGCAGATTATTGGCGAACCAAGTGATAGAGTTAGAACAAGATCATCTCTCAGAGAACACTCTGACTTTGCTTTGTTGTCAGAAATAGAACCCAAAACAATTGATGAAGCACTAACAGAGATGGATGGATACTTGCTATGCAAGAGAGCTCAATCAATTTCAGAGGAATGGTGTTTAGAAGCTCGTGCCTCCTCCAGAGGATAAGCAAGCCATTGGAACCAAGTGAGTTTTCAGAAACAAACTTGATGAGGATGGCAAAGTGGTAAGAAACAAGGCAAGGCTTGTTGCTCTAGGGTATTCACAAGAGGAAGCTTATGCTGAATGAGTTTGAAATGAGTATGATGGGAGAATTAAAATTCTTCCTTGGTATTCAAATCAAGCAATGTCAAGATGGAACCTATATCCATCAAACTAAATATGTGAGAAAACTCCTAAAGAAGTTAAAGCTTGAGGAAACCAAACCTATGAGCACACCAATGCATCCAACATGTGCTCTCGGCAAAGATGAATCGAGTAAAAAGGTAGATCAAAAGGTGTATAGAGGTATGATCGGTTCACTCCTTTATATAACTGTCTCAAGGCTTGATATTATGTTTAGTGTCTGCTTATGTGCAAGATTCCAATCTGATCCAAGAGAATCTCACTTAACTACTGTTAAGAGAATCTTTAGGTATCTCAAAGGAACTACTAACCTTGCTTTGCTTTATAAGAACTCAGAAAATTACAAGCTAGTAGGTTTCTGTGATGCTGACTTTGCTGGAGATAGAATTGAAAGAAAGAGCACAAGTGGTGGCTGCCAATTTCTTGGAGCAAACCTTATCTCTTGGTCCAGCAAAAGGCAAAGCACAATTGCACTATTAACTGCAGAAGCTGAGTATATATCTGCTGCAAGCAGTAGCTCACAACTACTATGGATGAAGTATTAACTTGAGGACTACCAGATTAAAGAGAGTAACATTCCTATATACTGTGATAATACTTCTGCTATATGTTTAACTAAAAATCCTATTTTGCATTCACAAGCTAAATATATTGAAATTAAGCATCATTTCATTAGAGACTATGTTCAGAAAGGGATACTTGAAATCAAATTTATTGATACTGACCATCAATGAGCAGATATATTTACAAAACCCCTTGTTGAAGATAGATTCAACTTTATAAGAAAGAATTTAAACTTTCATCTTATAAAGGAATGAGTGTTTAATTTGAATATAGTTGACTCTGTTTGACTATTTGACTCTGGGTGACTATATGACTCTGTATTGATGTTTGACTCTGTCTTGGCACACACGCTCTGTTGTCACACACGCGCCTCTGATGGGATACATGTTGACTCTGCTTGTGTGTTGACTCTGTTCGCATATTGACTCTAGTTGCATGTTGGCTCTGTTTATTAGTTTATTAATTGCTATTCTTTATTATTTTTTGTTAACTGTTCATATTCGTGAATCTGTTGCTCTTTAACACAAAGTTGCCTCTGGGGATCTTTGTGTACACGTGTCTCTCTGAGACTGGTTGTTGCGTTAGTGGATAGTTTTACTCTTACTGAGTCATTATTGTTTTAACTGCACGAGGACAGTTTTACTGCGCCTCTTTAATTCTGAGTGTGGCACGCTTCATTTTTGAAATGACAAAGTTTTTAATTCATTTATTTTGGTAACTGGTAAAGGCGGTTTGCCTTCTCAAACAGTTTAATACCCACTCACTCACTCACTTCACCCATTACCCACACTATCTCTAAGAGAAGCCTACACGATTTCTGAACCCTAAATCCCTTTCTCTTCTATTTGCTCTCTGCAACTCTCTCTGCTTTTACAATGGTCGCACAACAACAACAACAACAACAAGTTCAAGGTCCTAAGGAGGAACCTCAAGTTACTCTACAGAACTTACAACCAAATGAGCTGAAGGTGTTGATGGAACACCAAGTGAACTTTGGAGATTTAGCTCATGAAGGGTACGCTTTCTGAGATGATTTCGTTGAAATGGGAATAATGGACTTCTTTCTCATGGACAACTACCCGGTATATGAAAACCTAGTCAAAGAATTCTGGATGTATG
Source organism: Calophaca sinica (assembly GCA_037113605.1). Lineage (NCBI taxonomy): Eukaryota > Viridiplantae > Streptophyta > Magnoliopsida > Fabales > Fabaceae > Calophaca > Calophaca sinica. The sequence goes on from CM073736.1 coordinate 54,614,998, forward strand.
CATGGAGTAAAGACAGAACCATCCACAGTTAAGTTCAAGGAAGGCGCATCTTAGTAACCCAGGATTTAATTGCTGATATCACTAAATGCCCTAATAAGGGAGCTATTGCTGACGAAGGTTGGGAAAAAGATCTTTGGTGGTGGGCGTTGTCAATGACACAATCTTTGAGAAATCTAGTGGAACCAAGGCCGTGGATATGAAGAATCGTTTCAGGGTGCTCTTCAGGATTATCATGCACTGCTTGGTACCCCAGTGCAGGTGCAGAATCGTTAGCAGTACCCACAAGTTCATAATGTGGTATTATGAACTAAAGGCTAAGATCAATCTTCCGAATCTCGTTTTTGACCACCTGCGATGAGATTTGATATACTCCAGAAAAGGGAAGAATGCAAATATTCCCTATGGAAGGTTGCTTTCTGCGATTATGGAAAATCAAGGTCTGATTAGGCAGCTTCAAGGGGTTAACACTGAGGAAGCTGGACTTGCCCTGAAGACAATGGTGGTACCCACATTCTCAAGTGAAAATCTGAGAAGAATGAAACTTCTTTCAACAGAAGTAGTTGCTGAAATTTTACGGGAAGAAGAAGGTGGAAGGAAAGCAGTAAGAAAAGGAAAGAAGAAAGTGGTTGATACTGGAAGTACTGTACCTACCAGGAGAGTCACTCGAAGCACTGGAATTCACATTGCTTCAGAACCCTCTCAATGTGTAAATCTAGTAAGACATGCCTTCATGGACTTTGATATGTCTGAAGAGATAGAGGAGAAGAAGAATGTTCTTGATAAAATGATAGCCAAAATTCAGGAAGAGTGCTACATTTTCCATCAGAAACTCAGAGAGGAAAGGCTACAGAGAGAAGCTGCTGCAGCCGCAACTATCCCTCCTGTTGTTGCCCCCAGAACCTCCATTACTACTGCACCTGCTCAGAAACTGAAAAGAATCATCAAGGTTGCTAACCTCCCAGCAGCAAAGAGAACCAAGGTACTGGATAAAGTTTGTGACTTACATGATGCTACTTACCAAACTAGGTCTGCTCCCACTGGTTCTACTGTCTTAGAACCTGTTCTGTCAAACCCTATACCTCCTAACCAGATACCTTCACTTACTCCACGGTTGCCTAAACTGTTTCCCCAATCTTCCAAACGTTTCCCTAAACCAATTCCTTGACCAAAACCCTCACAACCCAAACCTGCACAACCTAATAAATCATCCCTGCCAAAGAAACCTTTACCTTCTAAATTACCCACACCTCCTGGACTCTTTGATACCTCTGACTCTTCTTCAAACAACGGTGAAGAAAGTCATGAACCTTTGAGACCTAGACAGAGACCACAACCCCAAGTTCAATTTCCTTACATTGAACCACTTGCGGTTAAGCTTCCTAATACCTCCACTTCTGTACCTCAACCCCAATCACAACCCTCCAAAATACCTTCACCTCAACCTTCATCACCACCTAGACCTGCCTCACCTCCCTCTGTTCAACTTGACCTTAACCTATCCTTCTAAACCGAACCCAAAATTGAACCAGAAACAGAACCTGAACCATATTTCCAGGAACCTTTTTGTTCTAAACCTGATTCTGTTTTGGCCATTGAGGCACAACCCCTCTCAATGTTGCAACCTGTATCTGATCCCTCCTTCAGACTCCCAATACTTGTACCTTTTCTGCCTCAATCTTTTACACCACCACTGTAACGACCCGTTTTCGGACCGCTACAGAGCTAACACTAAACCTGTATGAGATAGATTTTTTTAAAATGGTACTCTTGTGTCCTTCAGGAAATACGGTAAATTTTTTTTTAAAATGATAGTGCCCGTAAAGCACACACAGAGTACTTACAGCGTTTCAAAACATGGTGCAACTAGGACACAAGACTCTAAAGCTGATAAAGCATACATGCATAAATACATAAGTCATATATATACAGTATGTACAAAATAACAAAGTAGAAAATGTGCAAAGAAATACACCTATGGTATGAAGACCCTCGAGAGAGAAATCATACCCTGGGGGTATTCCCGGCAGACACCCACGCAGGGGGCTGCTCCAAAAGTGAAAACCACCATCTACCTCAGCGACAAAGAAACATCACCCAGCCCAACTGGTCACCAACTCACTATACACAAAAAGATGCATATATATATATATATATATATATACTACAGTCATCCCCAGAAAGAAACACATCAGCAATCAGAGAACACAGCAACTACAAGGCACTGTCCCGATCCTCCGATGGATCCTCCTCCGCCTCGTCCTCCATCGGATCCTCGCCCGTCAAATCGATGAAGGGTGACGCAGCTGGAACATCCTCGGGCACATCACTTGGCACGTACTCTCCTCCAGCCATATCGTCATCAGTCCGTGCACCTAAGCAATCTGCTTCCCCACATACCGTACAAACAGGGGGTCGCTCCACTGGTGGGGTGAGAACTCGGTCCTCAAGAGGGGAACTCGGAATAACAACCGCCCTCGAAGTCGATGCTCCTGCGGATCCTCACCTAATCACGCTCTTACGAGCGGTCCATCTCACCCGTGGTCCTCGACCACGTCCGTGGGATAAAAGCCTGGGAACCGTCGCTCTAGGGATGTCAGTCGATCCCTCGGGAGACGAGGAAGAGTCTGGCATAGCCTCCTCTCCCTGAGAAGCCCTCCAAGCCTCGATGATCTGTGTCATCCTAATCGGGAAGCTCACGGTACGTGTAGTCACATCCCGCCTCACAACCATACCATCCTCTCTAAAGGTCTGCACAACATCCCCCGTGTAGACCACGCGACGGGTGATAGGATCAAACTCCATAGCCGTAGGTAGCTCAATGTCAGGAAAGTCGAAGATAATCTCCGATGAGGTCTGCATCTCGGGTATCAGAATGCTCTTCTCCATCACCTGGGTAGCCATCATGAATCGAAGGTACCACGGGAAAGGGTCAACTTCTCAACAAATCAAATATAACAAATTCACAAAATAATAACCAACAGCAACGCATACAGTTCACAAAGTTCAACTCAAAATGCTCGCTCAAGGCTCGACTCATGACTCATTTCACGACTCATTTTCTCTCGACTCGACAATTTTTCCGGAAAGCAGACGCCGATCCATCCGCTGAATACCAGCCGTAGCTTTGGGATCCTCACTCTCCCTAGGTAAGCAGCTCCGGTTCCTTAACGTTGCGACGCCTAGCTAATCCACCATAAACGAAGGGGACCTAGCACCCTCAGTTATCTGGCTCACAGCTCAAAAACGTCTCGACGACTCGACAATGATCTCAGACTCGATGAACAATTCGCCGCATACGATATTCAAAGAGTTATACGTAAGATTATTCGATCGCATATCAAATAATAAGAGCATGTTTAATATGAAGAAACGCAATTCAACAATTTAAGCATTAAAAGTAATTTACATAGAGAAACGAAATTCAACGATACAAACAGCATAAACAAATCACAGCTCAACAACAACCGACAACAATCAACTCATAAAATCCATCCCTCTGCAACTCAATGGAGTTCACAGAGAGGAACAAACAAGTGTGGGGGTTGGGGACAATCGCCAACCACTTGCGCACAAGCCCACTAAATAATCAAAGATATCAAAAGCAAGAAAGCGAAAGTACAAGACCCTCACTTCGAACCCTGAGGTTCTCCGACTTCTTCGATGTAAAAACTGGAATTTAAATTCCTAAGCAATAACTAAAGTTGCCCTTACACAAGGACATACAAAAATAAAAGCCTACAAATGTCTAGAAGTGCCCTTACCGAACTCCAAGCTACGTGTCCACGTGCTCCTCAATCTCCGTACCGCACTGTCTCGGGTTGTTCGAGCCTAACACATGAAACGACTTAGCGAAATTCTAAAAACTTAATTCTACAATCTTATGCACTCAAATTTAACCCTTTCTCTAACCAAATTCATTCAAGCATTTTTCAATAATTAGTTACTAGAAAATAAATAGGGTTTTTAAATCAAACATTTTTCGAAAGGTAACGCATAACACTTCACTTTAGAAAAATGCCAACGTGCTTGAAAGTTTTAAAGTAAGCACAATTTAATTAATCAATTTTCATAACTTTCAAAATCCTAACACTTAACCATACAAAACACTTGCTTAAAACCTTAAGCATAAAGCATAACTACTAACCACTTACATAAAACTTATAAGACCCAAAACACATGTTCAATTAAGCTTTAAACAAGTCAGCAAACCAAAATCTCTTTTCCAAAAACACCTATGGCCTCACGACCTCTACTTCCTCTTTTCTCAAAAATGTTTGCAAGCCTTCCTTCCATATCCATGGTAACTTCCAAGTTATTTCCAATTGCAATTCCAAACACACTTCAAGGCAATAGAACAATAACTATAGCTAAACATAGTTCAAGCATAATCTAGAATATTTTCCAAAAACAAGAGTTTTTAAGGATTCTTTCAAACAACCACATCTAAACTCCTTTTCCTTTCAAAGACAAGTTACTCTCAATTTCCTATTTAACACATATTGAATCATGTCATCATCATGTTAGAAATTTAAAGAACAACTTGGTCAAATCCTACGTACTATTCTAATCCTTCAAAAACCAAATTTTACATAAGACATAAACAACAATCATGCTAACTCATGCATATCTAACTTACTAGCCTTAAGTTATTCTAAACATGTTATCTAATGTAACACCTGATGAAGAGATCGATCGAGTGCATTAGTCACGAGGTCGCGCTCGCATCGAAATGAGGAGGTCGATAATCGAAAGCCGAGGAGACCGCGCGGCACTAGCCGCCGAAATGATGAGGTCGCTGCATCGAAATGAGGAGGTCGCATGTCGAACTGAGGAGGCCGCGTGCACGAACTCGTGTTAGAGCCTTGTGCGCTTGCACAAGCACCCTGATCGACCTCGTGTCGAGGCTGTAAAACTCGTATTTTACGAACGTTATTTAGCGTTGATGATTCTATTGTTTGTAATATTTATATTATCGGTTGCAGTTCTCGTCGCTGTGTTTTAGATCTTCAACCTATAGATTAGAGGGTAATCATGAGAAAGGAGAGATTAGATGGGTAGAATGATTGATGGGATTAGCATCTCATAACAGTAGTTACACGTCACTTATTTGTGTTTTGTTTTAAAAAGAAAAATATCTTTTAAATGGTTCTTTACCAGCTGTATCACGATCAGCCCCTCACAACCCTCACTTTCTCTTTTCTTCTTTCTTCTTCTCTGAGTTCCTCTTCCTCTCCAAACCTCCATCGAAGAACCTTGAGTTTTATCGAGCTTCTGCATAAACTTTCTTCATCAACCTTGTTCCTCATCATCTTCTCGACATATATCACCATCTCGACCATCAGTTGAGGTATGAAAATGTAATTTTCTCTTCCTTCATGCTACTGTTTAGCGCCACTTCTTCCTTCCATTTTAGCTAGTTTATATGCTTCCAAATCAGGTCATATTGATAGGTTTTCTTCTTCATGACATGACCTACCTTTCTAACCAATTATTTGAGCTTGTAAAACAAATTGCTTTCTCTGTTTTCTGCAATAGGCAGTGCCCAAAACCCTCCCTATTTGGTTTGTTTTGATTTCTTGTTTTAGTATGTTGTACGTTGCTTCTTGTCGATGTTGTTGTTGATTTATTTGTTATAGAATCATATAACCTTTTTCATGAACTTTTGATCGAAAACCCTAACTTTGTGTTAGAGGAAAAATGGTTTTGTCTGGTGATGTATGAGAGAAGTTTTAATAAAATTATTAGAGAAAAGGAGTTTTAATATTTACTTGGGTTGTAGTTAAGATTGGGGTAATGAGAGCTAAGTGTTATTAGAACCCATAGATAGAACTAAGTTGTGCTCGTATTAGGCAGTGTGATTTCCGAGATCGTGCTGCAAGGAGATCAGGGTGTACGAGAACACGAAACCGAGGTTGACTGAGAGCCGTACGTGTCGAGGTCGTTGTCAAGCTCGTTTGAAGACAGCCGTGTCGAGGTCGTTGTCGAGCTCGTTTGAAGACAGCTGTGTTGAGGTCGTTGTCGAGCAGCGTAGCTTGGAGTTCGGTAAGGGCAACTCTAGACACTTTTAGGATTTTATTGTTATGTCCTTGTGTAAGGGCACTTCTAAACATTCTAGGATTTTTATTGTTATATCCCTATGTATGGATTCCTTGATTTGCTTGTCGAGCATGTAATGTTGTGATATGATTGAGTTATGCATTATTTGATATGAGATTGAATATATGCCATGAATTGCGTGTTACTGTCGAATTGCGTTTTCTTCATATTAAGCATGTTCTCTTATTTGATGTACGGGCAAGTAATTTTAAGCGTCACTCTTTGAATATTGTAAGCGGAGAGTTGTTCATCGAGTGAGCGAGCTAGGCGAGTCGTTATGACGTTTTTGAGCCGTGACCCGGATAACTGAGGGTGCTAGGTCCCCTTTGTTTACGGGAGATTGACTAGACGTCGCAGCGTAGGAACCAGTCTTTGCATATCTAGGGAGAAGCGAAAGATCCCAAGGCTACGGCTGGTATGTCGATTGATGGATCTGCGTCGCTTCCTAATAATGGTCGAGTCGAGAGAAAATGGATCGCGAGTTGAGTCGAGTTTAGAGTGAGAAGGTCGAGTCACGTTTGGTGATTGATAAACATTGTTGTGTTGCTTATTTCTTTATGCCGTGTTTATCTTGAATCGTTGAGAAGTTGACCCTTTCCCGTGGTACCTTCAATCCATGATGGTTACCCAGGCGATGTCGAGGGTGCAGGGAACTCGACAGCAGATGATGGCGAGGAGGAGCTCGACGAAGATCAGGGCGACGACCTCTATTTGTCGTGATTTGCTTTGTCTATGTTTTTGTGTATAGTGGTTGTGACCAGTTGGGCCGGTTATGTTTTGAGCACAGGGTAGACTGGTGGTTTTACTTTTGGAGCAGCCCCCTGCGTGGGTGTCTGCCGGAAGTACCCCCAGGGTATGATTGCTCTCTTGAAGTCGTCATACCTTAGGTGTATTTTCTTTGTACATTATTACTCTGTCTTTTTGTATGTACTTTTTATATCTTGTATATATAAGTATGTACTTGTTACCTGCGCGTTGTTATTTAGGACTTAAGTCTTGTATCTTAGTTGCACCATGTTTCGAAAAACTGTAATTACTCTGATGTGCACGAGCTGGTCTTATAAAAAAAAAATAATAGACCGTACTTTTCTAAAGGGCACAAGAGTATCGTTTTAAAACTCATCGCATACAGGGTAACTTGAGCTCGGTGTGTTGAGCTCGGTAACTCGAGCTCGGTATGTTGAGCTCGGTAGCGGTCCGGAAACGGGTCGTTACATCTAACACTTAAGCACATAATTAAAGCAAAGAACACACAAAATAATTTCCTTCTAAGCTCAAAGAGCTCGCGGCCACACCCTTCATTCCCCTTAAAAAAAATTTGCAAAATCTTCTTTTAAATAGGTAACCATTTTCCATGCATGATTTCTAAACTCAAACAATCATCAAATAGCATTTAATCCCCTAAGACAACTTATATCAACAAGTCTAGGCATGTTATACAACACTTCAAGAATCTCAAAATTCTAAATAAATACCTAATCATGCTCTCAAGACCAAACTATTAAGTTCCAAAAATATTTAAATCATAGTTATAACATGCTAAAAATTGAAGAATAACTCAATCAAATCTTACATGCCATTTTAGTCCTCCAAGCTTCAATTTTGCCCAAAACATAGCCTAACACTTATACTCATTCATGCAACTCTATCTCAAAAACCTTGAAATTAACTAAAACATTTTAATTAAACACTTGAACACAAGGTTATACATCACAACCCAATTTTTCTATAGTTCCAAGAATAGGCAAAACCTTAAAATAACAATTTATTCATGCTCACTAAAAACTCTAACTCTAATATGCATCACACAACTTCCAAAATCAATTAAATCACCCCAACAATTTAATTAGACAATTCAAGGCAATGACCCACAACTAGAACCCACATTTTCTCTAGTTCAAGAATGAACATAAACCCAAAAATAATAAACTAAGCATGCTCATTACAATTTCTAACCCAATCAAGCATCACATAACTACAATTAACACAACAAATCACTAATTGTTTGATTCAAAGAGAATCACATCATTTTCCCCCTTTCTAACACTTAGGGTTTTCACCCTAAAGCTTAATGAGAGGGTTTAAGGATGTCTCATCTTCTCTTGCACAAATCAAACCAACAAACAACACATAAACATCAATTAATTAAAACTAGGAAAGCAAAATCAATTAATCAAACAAAAAAAAGGGTGTGGGGCGCTGTTCAAGGGGCTGTTTTGGGACCAAAAAAATTTGATTTTCTCATGCTCAAATAGTTAGGATACATAGATAATGAAGTATGGAAGAAAACCTAATAAGAAACAAGGTTGGAAAACAAGAAAAATCAACTACACAAAGGGGAGGGAATTTGCGATTTTAAACAGTAAAATGGAGGAAGGAAAAACTGATTTTCCTTACTTTAGATGATGATGAGGATGAGGAACTAGATAGAGGAGAAGATTTGGAGCAACTTTGATGAAGGAAGTAAGACCAAAATCTCAAAGGTGTGGAAGTTGTTGGCTATGGAACTTGGAACTCATTTCTTGCTCAAGAGGAAAGAAAGAAGAAGATGAAGATAAAGATGAAGGTTGGAGAAGGTGGGGGTGGCGTGAATGGTGCTGAAAAAATGGGGAGTGGTTCACATTTTATCCACTTAAATAAGTTAGCACATCATTGATAAAAATTTAAAATAAGTAAAGTAAATTTTTTTTGAAATAAATCACACATTATGTGACACCTATTACCTAACCACATCATCTAGTCTTACCCACCTAATCTCACATCTCTCGTGATTACCCACTAATTCTAGAGTCTAGGGGTTGTTTAAAACACGGCGACGAAATACCGCGTTACCGATAAACTCGCGAAAATTAATTTAACGAGAAATTAATTCATCGCGTGAAAATATTTAATTATAAATAATAAAATTCATGTCAAATATTCAAAAATAGTCTCAACAAGTTACGATTCAATTTTCATCGAAATCGGAGTTCATTTAAAATTTTATCTGCGACAAAATCAGCGGCGATTGAAACGCGATTTAAATTTCGTTAGAATTTTTCGACGATTTTCAAACCGTGGATTAATATAAAATATTAATTCTCAAATTTAATTTGATCTTGATGTAATTAATACGCTTTCTTAGGGAACAAGAAATTGCTTTATTATAGCGTAAATACGACAGAATTACACTAAATAACGTTAACTAACGTACCGTAAAAATACGCGTGTTACAATACTCCCCCTCTAAAAATAGTTTCGTCCTCGAAACTACAGGTGAGTTACGCACCGTGAAAAAAAAAACTTTGGATACGAAATCTTCCGCTTCTCCTCCAACTCCCATATTACGTCTCTGGTTTTCTGATCCCATACAACTTGACAAACTGTATCTCCTTGTTCCCCAATTGCTTGATCTTCCTATTGACAACCTTCGCAGGAAATACTTTGCTAACAAATCATCCTTTCACTAAATCACGCTTGACTCGCCACAGAATCCTCATTGTCCCTATACCAACCTAAAGGTGTCTGACGCTTACGTCCATACGGCGCTTCGTAAGGTGTCTTCCCCAAATCCTTAGTGCAAAGACTACTGCAGTAAATCCCAAATCATGCGCAGGATAATTTCTCTCGTGGATTCTTAAGCTGTCTCGAAGCATAAGCCACAACTTTTTGGTACTGCATTAGCAAGCATCCCAATCCTTGATGTGACGAAACCTCACAATGTTCTTCTGGTTGAGGCAAAATCAGTTCAGGTGTCGTCGTTAGGAGTCCCTTCAGTCTCTGAAAATTGGATTCACATTCTTCAATCCACCGAAAAGGTTGATTCTTCCTCGTAGGTCATGTAAGTGGTACTACTATCTTTGAAAAACCTTCTATAAATCTCCGGTAGTAGCCTGTTAATCCAACAGAACTTCTGATATTTGT